>CP125841.1:17152939-19652939 GCA_030408175.1 Trifolium repens | reverse complement strand
GTATTCGATGGAAAAACTGACCCGTCGGAGCACCTGATGGCAGTGGGAACCCAAACCGCCATCATAGGCGCCGCTGACCACCTGAAATGTAAACTACTCTCAGGTACCTTAAAGGAAGCAGCGTTAAGATGGTACATGAACTTACCAAAGAATTCCATCGAAAGTTGGACAGATTTCCAACGAAAATTCATCCAACAGTTTTCAGGATCAAAACACATCAAGGTCACGGCCACTAGCCTCTTCACCACTCGCCAGAACCCCGCTGAAACTTTGCGCGAGTATCTGGCATGGTTCTGCGAGGCTACCATCAAAGTATCCAACCCCAACCAGGAGATGTTCGTAGCAGCATTCCATAACGGCTTAAAAGCCGGTCATTTCAACGAATCCTTAGCACAAAAACCAGCAACTTCAATGCAGGAAATCATCAAGAGAGCAGAATGTTACATCAAGGGCGAAGAGAGCAATGCTGAGAAAAGATCTAGAGATGCGAGGGAAAGGGAACCACCCAACAGGAGCCACAAAGGCCCAAATTTTTATTCACAGAGGCGACGTCAGCCAGATCACAGAGGACAGGAGCCCCACAGAAAACCATACCATCAGCAAGGAAGGCGAGACATGGTCAGGTTCCCAGAGAAAGAATACACGCCCCTGAACAGAGCACGAGTTTACATTCTAGACGAAATACTCCAAGCAGGACTCACCAGGCTACCCCAGAAGAGAGGAAAAGAATATCAATTGGGACAAAACACGAATGCATGGTGCGCCTACCACAGATGCAAGGGACATGACACCGAGAAATGCTTCAGATTAAGAGACCTTATAGAGGAACTAATAAAAAGTGGCCATCTAAGGAAGTTTTTAGAGGACGCCGCTGACGGGAAGGTCGTAGTCCCAAAAGTACGGAGAGACCCACAAGGAAACCAAGAGGAGAACCCAGAAGGAGAGAAAGTAAGAATAGCAGTTAACACCATTGCCGTAAACGATATGTGCGTCGCTCAGTTTTCGAAGCAAAATTTGTAGGGCACACTTCTATCTCACCCACTCCAGACCTATCTTTCACCAAAGAAGACAAAAGGGAAGTCATGCCCCATGACGACGACCCATTGGTAATTCAAGTCCAAATCCTAAACTGTGACGTGAAAAGAGTGCTTATTGACTCAGGAAGTTCAGCGGACATAATGTACTGGGAAGCCTTCAAAGCCATGCAACTATCAAATGAACACCTACTACCCTACAACGGCACGCTAGTGGGCTTTGCAGGCGAACAGGTGGAAGTCATGGGCTACACCATGTTGCTTACAACGTTCGGAGAAAAAGACCAAGCTAAGACTATCAAAGTGCGATACCTGGTAGTAAAGACACCTTTCACGTCATACAACATCATCATTGGACGACCAGTTTTCAACACTTTAGAGGCAGCCATGTCAACGCTCTACTTATCAATAAAATATCCACTTGAAGACGGTAGAGTAGGAACCATCAAAGGAGATCAAGCCCTGGCAAGGCGTTGTTACGAGTCAAGCTTGAAAATAAAGCACAGAGCAACCAACCCCCCAGATCTCGCTCGCCCTATTTCTCAAAAGGACGGAGTCAATGTGATCAGCCCTCTAGATTTAGTTCCAAGAGAAGAATTCCAAGATAGGAGAGTGAGTCCCATAGAAGAACTATAGAAAGTCCAAATTGGCGAGGCGACACACCAAACAACCAACATTGGCACGTCTTTGCAACCTGAAGAGAGAGAAAGGATCCTGGCGACACTCAAGAAGAACATCGATCTATTCGCATGGCACCCTTCCGATATGCCAGGGATAGACGAGACGATCATCACCCACAAACTATCCATCTCCCCCGAGACTAAACCCGTCTCACAAAAGAAAAGGAAAGTCGGCGAAGAAAGAAGAGCGGCCATCACGGAGGAAGTAACAAAGCTAAAAGAAGCAGGATTCATAGAGGAAATTAAATATCCATCGTGGCTAGCGAACGTGGTGATGGTGAAAAAGGCAAACGGAAAATGGAGAATGTGCGTCGACTTCACAGACTTGAACAAAGCATGTCCAAAAGATCCCTACCCCTTACCCAACATCGACATATTGATAGACGGAGCATCAGGATACAAAACGCTCAGTTTCATGGACGCATACTCAGGATACAACCAGATCAAGATGAATCCCGCTGACGCTCCCCACACGGCATTTATGACCAACACTTGTAACTACTTCTACAATGTCATGCCGTTTGGACTAAAAAATGCAGGAGCCACTTATCAGAGGTTAATGGACAGAGTATTTTCGGAACAGATAGGGAAAAACCTGGAAGTCTATATCGATGATATGGTAGTAAAGACAGCGGAAGCAGGCGAGCATGACCAAGATTTAAGTGACATCCTCGCCTCAGTAAGGAAATACAACATGCGTTTAAATCCTTCCAAATGCTCGTTCGGAGTACAATCTGGCAAGTTCTTAGGGTTCATGTTAACTAACAGAGGAATAGAGGCGAACCCGGATAAATGCCAAGCGATCATTGACATGAGGAGCCCTACATCAATCAAAGAAGTTCAGCAGCTGACAGGAAGGATGGCAGCGTTATCAAGGTTTTTATCCTGTGCAGGGGAAAAAGCATTTCATTTTTTCTCCACGCTTAGGAAAAGTGAGAGATTTGTTTGGAGCCCTCAGTGCGAGGAAGCTTTCCAAAACTTAAAAGTTTTTCTCGCCTCGCCTCCGATCTTGACTCGCCCGGAGAAGGATAACACCTTATACTTGTACCTCGCCGTTTCGGACAAAGCCCTCAGTTCTGCGTTGGTACAGGAGATAAGGGAGAGGAGAAACCCACATATTTTGTCAGCAGGACATTCAAAGGAGCGGAAGCTAAGTATCAAAAGATTGAAAAACTCTCATTGGCAGTAATTGTGACGGCAAGGAAGCTGAGACAGTACTTTCAAAGCCACAAAATCGTGGTCAAAACTGATTACCCCATCAAAAATGTATTGAGAAAACCAGACCTGGCAGGAAGAATGGTGGCATGGTCAGTAGAATTGTCAGAATTTGACATAACTTTTTCTCCAAGAGGCGCGATCAAATCGCAAATACTAGCAGACTTTGTGCTGGAACTTACAACACCTGCAGAAGAAAGCACGGAACAACCTTGGACCTTATCGGTTGACGGAGCTTCAAACATTAGAGGATGCGGAGCAGGAATAGTGTTAGAAGGCCCAGATGGAGTCCTCATTGAACAATCACTAAGATTCGCGTTCAAGGCGAGCAATAATCAGGCGGAATACGAAGCTTTGCTCGCCGGAATGAAGTTGGCAAAAGAGATGGACATCACGGACCTTAAAGCAAAAAGCGACTCGCAGTTAGTAACGAACCAAGTATCAGGAGAGTTCCAGGCGAAAGACCCACAGTTGGTCAAATACTTGGAGAAAGTACGCAACTTGGCAAACCATTTCAAATCATTTGAGTTGGTGTACGTACCACAAGAGCAGAACGCAAGAGCAGATTTGTTGTCAAAGTTAGCAAGCACCAAAAAACCAGGAAGCAGCAGAACTTTCATTCAGGAAACGATTGCAAATCCCAGCATCACGGAAGAAGCAGTCATGATGGTCATTGAAGCGGAAGATTGGAGATCGCCAATCATAAGATACCTTCAAAAAGACGAATTACCAGCAGCAAAAGAAGAAGCGCATAAGCTGAAGAGAGCGGCGGCATGGTACTCCATGCTAGGCGACAAGCTCTACAAGAGAGGATTTTCAGGTCCAATCCTACTTTGCGTAAGTCAGGAGGAAGCCAAGGGAATATTGGAGGAAATACATGAAGGATCGTGTGGAAGCCACATCGGGGCGAGAGCCCTAGCAGGAAAAATTCTCAGGGCAGGTTTTTATTGGCCGGAATTACACAGTGACGCCGCCAGATACGTCAGGACGTGTGACAAATGTCAGAGATTCGCAAACTTACACTACGCCCCAGGGGAGCCACTGAAATCCGTTCTGTCCCCATGACCTTTCTTCATGTGGGGGACAGATATCCTAGGACTTTTCCCCGCCTCAGCAGGACAAGCAAAGTGGATCATAGTGGCAATCGACTATTTCACCAAATGGATAGAGGCAGAAGCTCTTTCAAACATCTCAGCGGACCAGGTTAAGAAGTTTTACTGGAGGAAGATCATCTGCAGATTCGGACTACCCAAATACATCGTATCCGATAACGGAACTCAGTTCGCCGGTGAAAAGGTAGTCCAATTCTGCAAAGGAAAAGGTATACAAAACACTTTCATCTTTGTAGAGCACCCTCAGGCCAATGGACAAGCAGAGTCAGCTAACAAAGTAATCTTAAGAGCAATCAAGAGGAGAATCACAAGCAAAGGCGAAGGATGGGTCGCCCACCTTTTACCAATTTTATGGTCATACCACACCACGCCTCAATCTTCAACAGGCGAGGCACCCTTCACCATGGTATATGGCACAGATGCAATGATTCCCGCAGAGATTAATCCGCCAAGCTGGCGAAGAGACACCCTTACGCTAGAGGAGAATTCAGGAGCATTGGAAGAGAATCTAGATTTAATACAAGAACTAAGAGACAAAGCCCACTTTAGGGAGTTCGTATCAAAACAGAGAGCGGCAAGAAGATACAATACTAGAGTTATAGCAAGAAGATTCAAAGAAGGAGACTTAGTCCTCAAACGACCCATGGGAAAAGATAAAGGAGGAAAATTAGCAGCAAATTGGGAAGGCCCCTTCAGAATCAATGAAGCATTTGAAGGGGGAGCTTACAGGCTGGAAACAATGGAAGGAGAAGTCCTGCACAGAACGTGGAATGTGGCCAATCTCAGGTTCTACTACAGTTAAAACTACCACATGAAACGATGAAAACAACGCCACGGCGTATAACTTTCTAATGTTATTTTTTACAAGTTATTTCATGTGTATCACAAAATGTACTGAAATCTTTCCCTTCCAATTAATAAATAGCGATGGGACACTCTTTTCTCCTATGAAAATAGGAGTTTTTATTGAGGCCCACCGTTTTAAATTCTTTGGTTTTGTGAAGAACTAACATATATGCTGGTGACACGTCCAAAAAAGAAATGAGTTGAAATTCCAAGGCGTTACCCGTGAATCTTACGAGTAGGGAACGTCTAAAAAAGACACGGCGCTATCCTTAAATCTTACGAGTTGGATACGACGGAAACGAGTTGAAATTCCAAGGCGTTACCCGTGAATCTTACGAGTAGGGAACGTCTAAAAAAGACACGGCGCTATCCTTAAATCTTACGAGTTGGATACGACGGAAACGAGTTGAAATTCCAAGGCGTTACCCGTGAATCTTACGAGTAGGGAACGTCTAAAAAAGACATGGCGCTATCCTTAAATCTTACGAGTCGGATACGACGGAAACGAGTTGAAACACTCTGCCTCCTCGCTTTTATGCTTGCGATTGACAAAAAATTAAAAATCAGGTTGAAATCCCTAGGCGTTACCCTTTAAACTTTTTAGAGGGGGGCGTCCAGAATATTAAAAATCAGGTTGAAATCCCTAGGCGTTACCCTTTAAAATTTTTAGTGGGGGGCGTCCAGAATATTAAAAATCAGGTTGAAATCCCTAGGCGTTACCCTTTAAACTTTTTAGTGGGGGGCGTCCAGAATATTTAAAATCAGGTTGAAATCCCCAGGCGTTACCCTTTAAACTTTTTAGTGGGGGCGTCCAGAATACTAAAGCATGGTTGAAAGTTCAAAACGTTACCCATAAAACTTACGAGTCGGGAACGAAGAAAATACAATAGAAAAGCGTATCAAAGCATCAGGGTGCAACCTATCAAAGGGGTGACGCCCAAAGCAAACGTCATAAAGGAAGAATAAAGGTAACTTTAGCACATGTTATTATATTCAGTTGTTTCACCATCAAAAAACAGGCAGAAGCACTACTCAGATGATCATTCAAAATAAAGATTGAAAGACAACGAAAGCAACAACAAAGTTATTCAAAATCTGATTTCAATCATTGAGGATAGGATACAAATTCAAAGAAAACTACATCAAATTCGCATACAAATTCAAAGAAAACTACATCAGATTTGGATACAAATTCAAAGGAAATTACATCAAATTCAAAAGGGTGTACGAAGTGTTAATACTACATTCATCAACACTCGCATAAACAACTTGTTTATCACCCGATTATTGAAAAGTGTACGAGTGCTTAACCTATTACTACAATAAGCATCAACACTTGCATAACTCTAAGAAGAATCGGAACCCCTGGCATTATATTTCCACTTTGACAAGCCAGAGCAGGGGACCCCGATCCATCATCCTCGTCCACAAGGGACGTCACTTGGAGGTTTTCACCTTCGAAGATTTCGGCGTACTCGCCGCAGATTCCACAGTGATTTGGGAACCCTCATCTTCAGGTGGAGAAGGCCCATAAACGTATAACTCCTCAGGAACGTAGGTCTTCAAGAACTCAGCATAATCTTCGTCAATATCGTCAGAACTCGAAGAACTTGGCGAAATCGAAGGTTGTTTCGCCTTAACCTTTCTGGACACAGTGGTGCGTCTAGATAAGGAAGCAGAAGCCTCTAATGTCTTCTTCCCTTTCTGGGATTTAGACCTCCTAGCGACAATTTTCTTTGAGTTTTTTCTATCCATCTCAAATCGGTGAATAGGGAGGAAGAGAAATGTCGATTGAAAGATGATGAATGGAAAGGAAAGAAGACAAACGCTATTTATAAACAGGGATGGTAGAAACTAAACCTAAGTAACTGCATCCGAAATTAATGGAGAAGATAGTTACAACCACCGCAATAAAGGGGATTGGCCGTTTCAATAGGCGCGCGAAAATCAAGGAAGACTTAACAGAAATTCCTGACCGGTCAAAACATAGGAAATCACGCCACAGGGGGCGTCATACCATACGACGCCATAGAAATCACACTTCATCTCGTCTCTCAGCAAAAAGTAGAAGATTCACACACATTTAAAACAACAAGGATAACAGTTAGCATCAAATCAAGACGAGATGAAAAATGACGAAAGCAAAGATAATATCCATCAAATTACAAAAAGCCTCAGAAGGGCACCAAAACATTGTCATTACAAAATATAATCAACCCACGCAGGGGCAACCACAAAAATATATTAAACCCTCGCAGGGGCGACCATAAAGTCTAATCAACAAGACAACAAAACAACAAAAGGCGAACAGTAAAACAGCAAAGAGAAGAAGGAAACTATTCAGCAGCAGGAGACTCTTCATCAGGCGATGCCTTGGGTGACGCCTCAACATTCGGCGTGTCTAGGGATGGCAACCAAACCCAAACTCGCGGGGCCCACCCGCACCCGAACCCGAGTCAACGGGTGAAACCCGAGTTGACTGGGTTTGGGTTCGGGTTCGGGTGTCACCCGATATTTCGGGTGCGGGTTTGGGATTACTCAAACCCGCACCCGAAACCCGAAACCACACCCGCTTATACATGAAATTACATAAGTACCCCTAAGTATATATAAGTGTAAATAAGTACCCGAAAATGTTGTTTTTGGAAAGTTGTAATTTAATTGTACTATTGTAGAACTTAATTTTAATTCTAATGTTAACATGTTGAAGACCTTAATTTTAATTGTAATGTTACCAAACTAGATGAAAAATTGTAATTTAATTTCTTTGAGAGACCTTGCTGGAATGCTTGTGGAAATTTGTGTTTCAATATTAATTAATGTTGTTGAATTTTGTGTGTTCATGCTTTGGGTGAAAAAATCCGAACTCAACGGGTGTGGGTCTGAGTGTTAATTATGTTGAATTTTGTGTTTTTGTTGCGGGTTTGGGTTTGGGTGGAAAAACCCGAACCCAACGGGTGTGGGCGTGGGTGTCAATTTGCCACCCAAATAGACTTTGGGTTCGGGTGCCACCCGATATTTCGGGTGTGGGTTTGGGTTGTGTCAAACCCGCACCCGTGGGCACCCGTTGCCATCCCTAGGCGTGTCTTGAACTATCTGTCCAGCAGCAGAAGATACCAACTTGTCGCCCTCAACCATCAACATGGCATCCGCCTTTCCAAGTTGGTCTCTGTCAATCTCAGGAAAGAGGACCTTCACCTGATCCAAGGCAAGCTGGAAACCCTCCTCGAACTGCTCCCCAATGGTCGCCTCCAGGGTATCCTTGTCAGATTCCCACTTGATCTTTTCCTCCCTCAAAGAGGCCAATGCAGCAAGGGCCGCCTCATTATCCTTAGCCAGAGTTTTGATGCGCTCATCCTTGGCGATCACGGTCTTAAGGGCGGTCTCACGATCCCGTTGAGCTATTGCCAATTTCCCTTCATACTCCTTGGTCAACCGAGCAATCTCCTCTTCATGTTTTTCCTTCAGGGCTTTCACATCACCCTCACACCTTAGCTTGGCAGCTCTGACATCGTCCTCAAGGGTAGCTAAGTTCTTTTCCACAAGAGCTTCCTTCTCCTTAGCACCGGCAAGCTCCGCCCTTTGACGAGACGTCAGGGCATAGTTAAGAAGCAAACCCTTGAGCTCGTACCCAAGAGTCATCCTCATTAGTTCATCAGATCCGGTGCTATCAAAACGAGCAGAACTCCCCGCCATATCCACCGACCTCGCCAAGAAAGCCTTAGGGTCAAAAAGGGGACCCCATGGCGAAGTCCCTCCAGTTTGACTTGCCCCAGCCACAGCCTCATCAGTAGCAGGAATGCCTTCTTTGGGCGGATCCTCGGTCTCGACCAAATCCTTGTGCTCCTCCGCCAAACTGTCATCTTTCTTTGATTTCCGAGACAGGGTCTTTGATCTCTTCTTGGCAGGAGACTTGACTTCCCCCTCAACCTTAGGGCTAGAAGTCTTCACCGCAACAGTAATGCGACCTTCGCCTCCTTTCCTCTTCTTCTTTTTCTCTTCCACCTCGCCAATCTCCAACTGGCTAAGGACCTCCACCTTGTCGTCGACCTGCCCCTTCTCAATCTGGGCCTTGCGCGCCCTCGCCTTTTCTAGGAACTGTGCTCTCTGGGCGGGAGTGAGCGTCGACATATCTTCTGTAAGGAAACAAAAAAGGGTTAGCCATGGAGATAAAAGAAAAACATACAAAAGGCAAATGGACTCAAAAGATAAACTTACTAAGATATTTATTCATAACGCCAGGGGCGCCGTCAGCATCCATAAGGTCCCTTGGACTCATCTGGCTACAAGACTCCAGATAAGCCACGGTGTCCCTCTCAAACTCACTTAGGCTCTCGTAGATGGCACCTTTAACTAACCTAGGGTTAGAGGTCCAGTGGAAAGGAAAAAGAGGTTCACCCTCAGGCGAGTACATAAGGTTTTGAATCCCCTCAGCGCCACGAACACGCAAGAAGGTCTCCTTATAGTTTTTATAGTTGGAGCTATACAAACTAAACAAACCCCTATTGGGCTGAGCACTCAGAGAGACAAGGGAATTGGGACTCAAGTTCTTTATATGATAAAAAGAGAAGAAGACGGCCACTGAAGGGTCAAGGATATCTAGGCCAAAACAAATCAGTTCAAAGGCCTTAATGAACGACCAACTGTTGGCGCTAAGTTGAGTAGGAGCAACATTGAGAACCCTGAGCATGGATTGTTGGAACTCAGTGAAAGGGAAGTAAAGGTGAAAATCTTCTATGAATTTGGTATACATGTAAAAGGAGGTTGGGCCAGAAGAAGGCACGCCGATCACATACTCGCCCTCGCCCACCGGCTCTAGCACAACATCATCTTCCTCAAAATCCCCAGAGACGTCAAACTTCTCCCTGAACTTCGCCACTCTCTCAGTACTATCATACGATGAAGACACATTCATGGTTGCGACTTCGGAGCCTACAGCGACTAGGGCAAGCGATTCGTCTCTTCGTTTTCCTGTGAAAGACGAAGGAGAAATTATTACACAATCACTACCACTACTACTATCATCGCCACTACTGCTCTCAAGGTCGCTATGAGTAATAGGAACCCCCAAAAGTTCGGTGAAATAACCAGAATAGTTCAACGACCCGTCAGGCCTAGTAAAGAGATCATGAACTTGGCGTTCTAAGGGACAACCAACAGGAAGAGGACGAGAAGGATCTCCCTCATTAACATCACTAAGGTCTCTCAAAACGACCATTTTCACAGAAAAACCCTAGAAACCCTAAATCGCGAAATGGAAACAAAAGGAAAAAGGGTAGAAATAACGGTTTGTACCTGGTTTAAAGGAGCGGTTACCACTTGAAATTTGAAGAACGTGGCTAGCGAAAATCGCGCGGGAAGTGTATGGAGAGCGGTTATGAACGGGCAATCTCGTCGGTAAATGAAATCAGAAATTAGCGCAAAGAAAATAATCAAGAGTTTTTCGATTGGAATGAAAAATGCAAGATGAAGGAAGTAACGTATATATAGAACCAATGGCACCGGTCGAAGAAAGCTATTTGAAAAGTTGAAACATTTTGGAAAGAAAAAAGGTGAAGCGTTGCGATGGTTGACACGTGTCCTGAGGCGAACTGTTATCTCGCCAGTTATAAGGCCACGCCCAAAGGCGATACTTGGAAAACGAAAAATGCAATATCACGAGGAAAACAAAAACTTCATTAATTACGAAACCAAAGAGTACAACACAAGGGAAATAGCAAACACCAAATACAGAGACATCAAAGCATATTACAAACAAGAAGTCCTAAGGTACTGAAAGGGAAACTACTTAAGCAACGACATAGGCGGCCGCGACAACATCGGCCTGCAATTCCTCAATTTCCTCCTTATACTTTTTAGCAACTGTGAGGTCAGGGCTAATTCTATCTTGATCATCCTGCAACCTCTCCATCTTCTCCTTGAGGCGAGTAAGTAAAGAACGAGTCCTGATGAGCCTCGCGATGTCATATTCAATGCCCAGTTGAAGGTTCCTTTTCCTCTTCATCAAGGGGCGAAGCTCCTTCTCCAGCACTTCGATGCGATTCTCAACGGCCTCCTCAGCAGACAGATTAAGATATAACGATTCCTCCTGCAGGTCAATACTGTCCTTGGTAACAAATATTTTTTGCTCCAACGTGTCTCAAAGTTCGTTGTAACATTTGAAAACCGCATTGGTGGTCTCAATGAAAGCGACATCCTTCTCCAAACGTCGAGACAACTCTAAAGCCAAATCCAAGAAGATCTTCTGGTCATTAGTCAGGCGCCACTTGTAATCATTGAGTTCCTCGACGTAAAGCTGAAATTCCCCCACATTGTCTATGAGTTCGTCTATATTTTCCTCCACTTTGTCCCTTACACGCCTAATAGCAGGCATAGCAGGCGACTCCAACGCAGGGATGGACCGATCCATGGCCATAAGAAACGAAAAAGAAAACGAGTTAGAAAGAAATCTGGAAAATGTGGACAAAAAGCAAAACCATCATAAGGTCTATTTATAGGAGAGGGGCGACGCATGTCAAGAGAAACAAACATGTAGTTACCCCCACGACCATCACGACTGGCCTAACTCCCACTATCACCACTTCGCCTCTTTGAGCCTCGTGCTTGGGGGGCTGTGGACTGGGGTAAGGCCCAAAAATAAATAGCATAGGCCCAATAGCAAGATGGCCCAATTATTCAACCCATGGAATTCAAGAGATAACTTGGCGGCAAAGGTACTCAGCGGCGAGGTTACATGTGGGAGGCGCCCTCGCCTCAGGTGTAACCGCATTCATAAAAACTTCTCCAACAAGTCAGCACGTGGAGAGGGATAACCACCCCATACCTCCATGATCATCACCAAAACAGGAAGAAACCGCCCATCATCACCGTGTATGAGGCGGAGGAGAAGGAAGAAACCGCCACGATCATGGGGCTCCCATGATCGTAGAATTCCATAACTGCTACCTAGTGAAATCTATAAATAGGAGAACATATTTCATTGTAGAGGGGATCATATTTTTCAATATACAGAAATACTGCACAATTGTGGAAAATTACTTATTTCTTAGATACGGTCCAATCATTTATCACCCCCCTTATTTGTTCACCAGAACAGCTTTATTTATATTTTTCCTTATTTATATCAAAAAAAAATTTATTTGCTTAATCATTGTCTGAAATTAGAATTTGAGTGTTCGATAAACTAATAAAATAGTGATCGAGTAATTATTTAATATCATATATTTTGCATTCATTATTTGTAAAATTATTAATGATTCGACTATATACATATATTTTTTATAACCTTTTCTATAACATTCTTTTTAATTGAAAGAGATTAAAGCATGTTTATTTTTGTTCACAAATTCTAACCAATTGCCGCAAATGCTGAAATTGTTAGTATTGGACATCATGATTGGAATTCGAACTCAAATCTCTCCACTTTATATGTGAGTTTTCAATAATTTATCATTTTGTCTATTTAAACAAAAAATAAAAAAAATAAACATGTTTATTTTTCATTCTCTATAAGGATTCTTCCGTAACCAATAGTTTCAAAAAGTGTAGTTTCTTTTTTCTTTTGCTTTAGCTTTGTAGCCAAAGCATGATTATTGAATTTAGATTTTTGTGAATAAAGGGGGATAGGTCCCAAAGAAAAATAAACTTAAAATTTTAAGAAAAATTAATAGAAAATACATGTGCTGATAATAAATTATAAACAAAAGAATGATCAAATTCAAAATAAATAAATTTAAAAAAAAACTTTTATTGATCATCAATATTTTCTATAGATTATAAAATTGGATGAGGACCTTCAAATTGAATGTGACAAGTAGTATGAATGAATACGAGAAATACTTGATGAATGAAACAGTAGAAGACCAAAATATGAATATGAAAAGTATCCATCGAGGTTGGTTTAGTGATGATTGGCACTGAATTTGGTAGGGAGAATCACGGTTCGATCCCCCACAATTGCAATGGGGGAGGGGGATGAAACTATTTGATGTCAGAACTGGCCCCCGAACTAAATTCAACTGATGATGAAAGGCAAAAAAAATTTATATGAATACGAAAAGAAACAAATTCAGAAAATAATATATTCTATGAATTGATCATTAATGGACAAACTCACGACACATAAGTATACCACAATAGACATGAGCAACCCGCACATGCTTGATACTTAAATCTAAAAATAAGGATTATGTTAATCAAAATAGACACATGACCTTATGAAAATAAAAAAGAATCATACACATATTGATCGGTGTTGCCATCTAATAAAATGCATTCAACTCTTCTTACATAGTTGGGGTAAGAAGAGTATTTTCGGTCTATATTCTCATTTTAAGTAATCTACTAAGTGTCTGTTTGGTTCAATTGAGAATGAGGGGAGAGGAGAGGAGGTGAGGGGAGAGATTTATTATGTTGACAAAATTACCCTCATTTTTTTTTATTAAAATTCAAAATTATCCTTGTTAGAATATTAAAATTCTAGGTTTTATTTTTTTTTTTTACAACAAAAAAAATTTAGGTTTTCTACTCATTAGATTTTTTTTTTGTTATATATCCATTAATTTTTTTTTTGACGTAATATATCCATTATAATTTAATCCTTATTTTGAGTTTACAAGGTTAAGAGTAAAAAAGTAAATTACTTCTCCAAAATTTAAAATATTCCCTCACCTCCCCTCCCCTCCCCTCCAAAAACTTCGAACCAAACGGACCCTAAGTGATGTTAATGAGCTAAGCAAATAGGCTTGAATAGCATGGTGTGACTAGTAGTGCTTTGGGTTTCTCTTTGGCTAAAAGCATTAGAAGATTGTTGGACGACCGATGGGACGTGAAGATATTACACTCCTACCGTGAGGCAAATAAGTGTGCAGATGCATTGGCAAGTATGGGTTGTATTCTAGATTGCAACATTGTCTTTTTTGAGACTTGTCCGAGTAGTATTAGAAATTTATTTTCTGCTGATGTTATGGGGTTCAGCACCCCTCGTTTGATTGCTTTGTAATCTCTTTCTTCTGGGCTTAGTCCCTCTATGATATCAAAAAAAAATAAAATAAAATAGGCTTGAATAGTTTTTCAATTCTAAAATTACAATGAGCTGAATTGTCTATACTCTTGACAGCATGGTATGTCTGGGTTGTTTTTTTGGTGAGAGTGTATGAATTACTATCTACTTACAATATATTAAAAGAAATTACTATTAAAATACCAAATTTGTCCAATCAAGTTTAATAATATTTCAGAGTTTATGCCCTTAAATGTAATTTTAACTCAAAACTAATTTAAAAAAAAAAAACAAAATAAAAATTGGAAACAAAAAAGATAAGCATAAAAGAAAAATCTTCCCTTAAAAATAGCATCTGAAATTGTCTCTAAAAAAAATATTAATCCAATATATTAACAAAAAAAAATTAATTAAAAAAAATTTATGCATAAAAGTAGGAAAAAATAAATATAAAAGATACGCATAAAAAATAGTACTAACTTTTTTTTTTAATGAAAAAATAGTAACTTAAAATAGAAACAAAAACATAGTGAGTCTGTTTGAATTGACTTATTATAAGTTTTATAAGGTAGTTTATAAAAACAGTTTATAAAGATATAATTTTTGTAAGTGAAAACTTATGAATTTAACATGCATAAAGAAAAACTTACAAATTAACACGGGACAATTACTTTAATAAAAACAATTACTTTAATAAAAAAATATTTTCTAACATATTTCTAAATGTTTTATTCTAAACAAATTTGATACTTATAATATATTAATATCAATCTTAAATATAAAAAAAAATAAAAGTCAATGAACATGAGCTTTTACAAATAGTTTTTTAAATAACAGAAGAATACATTCTCATCAATAATAAATATAAAAAAATAGGACAAAATATCTATCACTAATACTGATACATAATAGGAATTGAATAAAAAATTCATACACGGGACAATTGCTTTAATCAAAAAAATTTAATCATACACGGGACAATTACTTTAATCAAAAAAATTATTAATTTAATAATTTTTACAAAAAAAATAATACAATAAGATCACTTATATTTTAACAATATTTTATAAATAAAAGTCAATAGACCCGTGCGAATGCACGGGTCTCAAAACTAGTTTTTTTTAGTAAAGTAATGGTCACAACCACTAATTAAAAAGGTTAAAAGGAGTCGGAGGTTATGGGTTCAATGCTTATAAAGAAGAAAAATATTAAAAAAAATTATGAGTAGCTCAACTAGTTTGAACTAAGAGTGAAAGAAGGTTAAAGGAGTTGGAGATCATAGGTTGCAACTGAAACGATTGTTAGGTAAAACATATTTTCACAGAGACGAGAGGCCGTGCAGATGGAGTGAATGCGACGGAGGAATTGCGAAGAGTGAATTTTTTTGTTACGCAGAGGAGTACCAGAGAACGAAATTGATTTTTTTTCTTGCAGGAATGTTGTTTTTTCTCTCTATCGGTTGAATCGATTAATAGATAAGTGACTTAAAAAAAGCTTAGTTGACCATGAGTTGATCAAAATATATAAGTTGACCATGATCGCCGTTGGAATAGGGTAGCATGTTGACAAATTTTACCGCCGCCTTCACCATGAGTTGATCAATTTTGAAAACAAAAGCAAAAGAAGCCTAGAAGAGCTACACTATTCCATAGGGAGGGAACATGCAACTTGGGAATCTAAATATATTGTGATGTATCGATAACCTCTATTTCAGACAAAATGAAGATCGTGAGAAATTCCCCAAAGTTCCGCATTAAGTACATTACAAGCACCAACCTTTGTTGCATATCCAAATATAAACTCTCTCACCGCCTCTCGAGAAACCTCTACATGAAGCATGCAACCTAACACAAATCGTTGCCTCATTTGAATTCAAAGCAACTACACATGTATTGATTTAACGTGGAGAGAATAAGAGAAAATAGATAAGAACATCCTGGAAGAGTTTGGTGAGGCCAGAAAGTGTCTGGGGAGGGGCGTTGATGTTGAGATATAAAATAGAAGATTGAATTTTTCTAGTAAAATGCATTTCCATATCCATTTTTTCAAAGTAGTAGGATGTATTTTCATATTAACTTTTTCAGGTCGGTTTATCTTCATGTAAAAAATATGAAATCTATTGGGTAGATATAATGAAAGGCTAAACTGTTCATTTGGTCCTTTACGTTTATTTTATGTTTGAATCAGGTCCCTTACGTTTTAAAAGTTTGAATTTGGTCCCTCACGTTATCAGCGTTTGCATTAGTTAGTCCCTTCCGTCAAATTTTTCACTAATTTTGTTTGATCCTTACACGTGGCTGACGATTTGGATAAGTGGAAGTGATTTTGGACACGTTGACAGCCATATAATAAACAGAACCTTCACAAATAGAAAAAAAGAGTTAGTGTTTGCAAAGGTTTTTGTCCTATTTTTTTTCTATTTGCGAAGGTTCGGTTTATTATATGGCATTTCACGTGTCCAAAATCACTTCCATATGTGTAAACCGCCAGCCACGTGTAAGGATCAAACAGAGTTAGTGAAAAATTTGACGGAAGGGACTAACTAATGCAAATGTTGATAACGTGAGGGACCAAATTCAAACTTTTAAAACGTAAGAGACCTGATTCAAACCTAAAATAAACGTAAGGGACTAAATGAACAGTTTAGCCGCCTATAATGAATCATACACAAAAATAAAGAGATACGAGATTTTGAAATTAATTTATTTTTTATTTATGGATTTGGGTGAGGACGAGTTTTTGCCCTAATTTTAGTAATCTTTTTACATAAATTATTAAAAAATTAACAACATTGTTAATTGGGGTAGGAAGAGTTTTTGCCCTAATATCACTCTTTTCTTCCATACTTGCCTACAAAAATGCATTTGGCCAATTTTCCTCTATGTATTAGGTCCTTCGTTGCACCCTTCAATTGGATGTACTCTTCGTTGTTGTGGTTGTGTCTTCAATGCAATTTGTAGTATTTGGATATATCTATCCATGGGTAATTTTGAATCCTCTTCAGATACTCCACCCATTATTCACAAATCTCAACATTGGCACATAATTACATAATGCGCTCTCTAAAGGGCCAATAAATATATCCAGTATGAGGAACTACTAGAAGCAAAAAAAAAAGGCCATCTATGAGTTACAAATGGTGGATCCTGGTTTGCTTTGCTAGCAAAAGAGACATAAGTCACTGTTCTCAATGTGATCCGGTCATTAAACTTGTTCCCTAATAATCACTTAATGGTTTTGAACTGTTACAAGCAAGTTTCTAAGAAGGTTATTAGTGTCTTTCCCACAATTGAAGGGCGGGATATGTTGAATGTGATGGTACCAGATAAGAGTGTCCTTATGGGGAGAGCGATGAAATCGTCGTCTAGTCGATCTGTTGGAAGTTGGCATTACCGACAACTATGGGCACACTGTTTCGAGTGTAAAGATCCTTGTCACCGACGCTAGTCCCTTGACATCCTCCACGATGTGGATTGACCATCAAATCTTGAATCAAATTGGGTGGAAACATTAGGTACGATTCCTACAGGAGATAACATTGATCCTTCTTGACATAAGATCTTTGGCCTTAAAGCGTGAAAGAGGGTCACTGACGGTGAACTGTTGATTAACAACTCCCAGAGGTAGATGCGTACCTGAAAACACTCTGACAATTAAATAAGCAAGCACAATGGCTTAAAGTTTTAGGGTTATAACAATATATATCTAAGCATAACCATAATTTAGGCTTTATAACGAGGGAATTAAGGTTTCTAGGTCATGGAACCTTCTTCCAGGTAGTTGTCCTTTTGGACGAGTGGAAGAGGACTTTCCAAACACCTTAATCCAACAAGCATATTAGGCATGGCAATAGGGCGTGGATTGATTTTTCCATCCCTAAAAAAATCCATAAAGTTTGGGTATCCTCATACCCATCCAAATTTTTAACGAGAATGAAAGTAGAGCCTCAAAGTCATACCCAACAGGATTCGGGTATCCTCATCCTGCTCAACATCCATATGAACTTGGGTTGCATTTTAGTTTTTTTTTTATTATAAAAAGAGTTAAAAGTTGAAAACTATTTAGTTTCAACATTATGATTTTTTTTGTAAACAAAAAAAGTAAATAGAGAAAACAACTTGTTTAAAATTCAACTGAGATATAAAGACTAACATATTAATGTAATTTAAGAGTTTGTTTAAGAGTTTCTAATTTAAGAGAGGTATAATGTAATTCGATATAAGTGAGGCGGTTTCAGAAATTGGTTCGGGGTGGGTACCAATGTCCCCATTACCCGACCTGACCTTGTCTTTTAAAATTGGAGAAAAACCAAACCTGAATCGAAGTTCAGTCAATTCGAATTTTTTCTGTCAAAGTCGAGGCGAGCATGTACCAAGTGTACAAGTTATATTGCCATGCTTAATCATAATGAGTATTTTGGGCATGCTTTAGTGCATCTTTAGGGTTCGTCTACGTTATGGTATGCCCTTGTGCAAGTGACTAGGATGACCCGATCCAATGCATAAATGGACCTGTACCTGACCTATTTGAGTTTATATACCGACAAAGACTATTTGGAAGAGCTTATGAAAACAAATTAAGAAAATTTTCATAAAGTTTTTTCCAGCTTATTTACACAAGTTCTCCGGTATAGCTTATAAAATAGCTCGTAGCATATATAAAAAATAATTTATCTTTGTTATATTTTTTGCAATAAAAATAACTTATGATGAAAGCTTATACATGAGCACTTATCATGATAATCGTTTGTGCTATAAGCTGTAAATAAGTTATTTATCCAAATATGCACCTAGCCAGGAACAATTTGTTGATAGCTTAAACTCTTTTACTTAATTGTAATTTTAGTCTATAGTATATTCTGCTAGCAAAATTGATCCCGCTATTTTTACAATTTTAAGATTTGGCTCCTCTCAAATTTCGAATTAAAACACGGTGATGTATCATAAATGACGTGACATACAATGTGATTTGTGATGATGTGAAATAATCAACACCCATAAATTGTAAGAAACCCTCTTAGCTTTCTTTTATTTTTAATTTCAACTTCATAAATTATTCATTTTTGCTATTTAATTTATAAAATATAAATAATTAATTTATGTGGATGATTCTACGTTGTTAAATCCTACATTACATTCTAATTATAATATTTAATTCAAAATTTCTTATTAAGAGATCAAAACTCAAAATTTGAAAATAAAGGATGGAATACATGAGAAGACAAAAATGTGAAGACCAACATTATAATTATAGTTAAATATATTTTTAATCCGTTTAAATATACTAAATTTTATTTATAATCCCTTTAAAAATTGCCTTCAAACTTTAGTGCTCTAAATTTACAATTTTAAATTTTAGTCATCCTTTTGTACAATAATTCATGTTCAAAATGACATAGACTTTTCACATATTATTATTAACATCTTAAAATAGCATTAGTTTATTTATTTAACTATTTAAACTTTTGTTTAACGATAATCTTTAATTTACTATATTTAAAGAATCAAAATCATATTTAACATTTATAATTAATTAATTATAATTGTTTCAGAATTAATTAATTAATTAATAGGATTGATCTTTTCGAATTAGTCGGTTTAATTTGGTTCTTAGACCGATACCGATTTAAAAAAAAATTAATTAATAATCCGTCATTGAATACAAGTACAGTAGTACTAACAGAGAAGTAAAAGAATATCCGAGTAATAACAGAAACGGTAGTTGCCTTTTAGGTGTGACGTACTGTAGAAGAGAAAAAATAGAAGATGGACTTGATTGAATTGTGGGCAATTTTCGGACCCGGCGTCGCTGGAGCCGTCTTCGGTGCAGGCTGGTGGATCTGGCTCGACGCCGTCGTATGCAGCTCAACCACCGTTCCATTCCTTCACTACCTTCCTGGTGACTTTCATACATATCTATTTCTCTTTTAGTATTATTAGGGTTTCGATTAATCGATTCTGCTTTTGATTTTTATTTTCAAAGGAATTTTTGCATCTCTCGCTGGTTTGATGTTCAATTGCGTTAGAAAAGAAGACATTGATTATTCTCCTTATGATGAAGGAGAGTGGAGGTACTTTATTGCTTAATTGCTTTATTGCTTTTTTGTTGATTATTTATGCTGATGATATTGATATCGTTTGATTTAGAAATTGGTAAAAAATTTCTATATGTATGATTTATCACAAGGTATGAAGTAAGTAGTAAGTGATTACTATTTTGAATTACTTAGAAGTCCGTGAATGAGTTCATCGTCGATGCATTGCTGAAAACATATTTGCATTCATGAACCAACTCACGGACTCAAGTGTCAACATTCTGAACAGCTTTGTAAAGAATGTTGATGTTGATGGCCTTGTATTGTATTCGTATGTATGTAATCTGTTGGTACGTATCCAAATTATCGAGTTTAAAGAACAATTATGTTGGTCTTTGAATGCTACAGAATTATGTTAAACTTAAAATAGTGTAGCAAAACTTTGTGTTCACCTGAAGGAGAATCCCATTCAAATGTTTTTCAATATGCTTATATCTAACTACACTGTAAATTAGCTGAACCGCAATACACAAAACTTTGCTGGCTTTATATGATTAGCTGGTCAATGTTTATGAGATATGAGTTTCACTAGTTTTAAATGAGCCAAGGATTATATCTCCCCTCAAATTGATGCCTGTGAGTCTAGAAACATCATCTTGCTAACTAGGAAAATGTGGTACTGACATGTCAAAAGATTTGGTTAAGATGTAATCAATCTGTAGTCTGAAAGATGTCAAGACATGAGACAGAGTGATTACTCTGTGGTTAATTGATTCATTGATAGAGTGACAATTGACCTGCCTAGTTTATGGTAAACCTTGTTGCAATTTGTATGATAATTCTGTTGTTAGCATTAGTGAAGTTGACTGTGCTTGAGAACAGCGGGAGGACCACACAACCAAATTATCAGAGCATGCGGTAGGCATTACACAATGCTCCACTACTTCAGTGAATGATTCAGATTTAAGAGAACAAACATTGTTTCATGCATTTCCATGATTTCAGAGCATCGCTAGAAACATATTCCAGCCACTAGTAGATTTCCTTGTATCTAGACATCCAGCCCTATCAGCATCATTTGATGTTTTGAGCTGATAAGACGAACCAGCAGTGAAGAGTAAGCCACACTTGGAGGTGCCAAGGAGGTAATGATTGATGTGGTGCATAGCTAAGCGGGAGATACACTGAAGGTAATGCATGAACTTGCAAGCTAACTATGCGGAGAGCCAAAGGAATTTCCAGTCAAGCAATAGGCAGAAGGGATTGCCACCTAGCTTTCACTACAAAGCGGGGATGGCAATAAGGTCACCATTTTGTCTATATTTTCTTTTGGGGCGTTACCAAAGGAATATAATCACGTTGTTTTATAAATGTTTATAGGTTGGTAATGCACGTCTAACCCGACTAACCAAGTTCTTTCTTCTGGAAAGTTGAAAGTGGCATTTGATTCATTGCTAAAGAGGTGCGTGACAAAACATTCCCACCTTAACCACAATATCATCCGCATAAACATGTGATCATACCAGGTCACCACCACAATGCCTTAGAAGTCCTTTGTAGAAAAGTATATTATACTAGTTTTTTGTGAACGAAAAGGTAAATAGTATGAATCAAAACTATACTATTCATGCCTTGATTTGGCTATATAAAAGTTAGTTTGTGGAAAAATGTGTTTTGAACATCTATTTGATGTAATGGCCAGGATTTGAATGTTGCAAGGGAAAGAATCATGCGTGCAATAGCCGCCTTTGGAATAAGTACAAAGTTTCATCGTAATCAAGTCCACACGTATTGATAGAGCACTAGGTTATTGGCATGATGCATGCAGTGGAATTGAGCAAAGTGTGGACTAGTTATTGGACCGGAGTCCGATAAAGTCCATGATTTAGAAGGTCTATACTCGCTAGCAAAAAAAGGTGCGGGGTGCGGGGTAGAGAATTACCTTTCTGAGCTGGCATGTTAATTGGACCAAACAACATGATTTTAAGGAGAGGAATAGCAATGGGATCATAGGAGGTTAGTCATAGAGTATTTCTCTAAGCCGAGGCTTTGGTTTTTTACTTGTAAGAGCTTAGGCTCTCAATTTTTGTTTATGCAACAGTCTTGTATCAATTCTTATTTCAAGTGCTACATAATTGGTCATACTTGCCAAATATGGGTCCAATCTGCAGGTTTCAAAATGTCTTTTTATGCCATTATTAGTGATAAATCTTACTTACACTCTACTTTAAAATGTCATGCACATCAAAGCAAAGAGGAGGATAAGTTTGATCATCGGAAACTAAATTTTCTTTGTTGGAAAACCATCTCAGCCACAAGAGATAAATCAAATGTTGGAAAAACAAACAATTAAGTCTATGTTTGCCTGCATATTTTGGTCAAACAACGTGGTTCTAAGGGAGAGTGGTAGTGAGAGAAGAGATTAGTCATTTAGTTGTTTTTAGACAAAGGAAGTCTTTCTGAGGAGTTGTGTTGTCTGATCTTGCCTTCTTGAGTATTACCAAGTTAGCATGTTGAATGTTTACTAAGCACATGGTATTGAACTGTGTTTAGAGGCATTGATTTATTTTTAAACATCATTTTTATATTAAATAAACTCTTAAAATTTTTTGAGTGGAGTTATGGAAATTCCATGAGTTTATGTAGAATCCCGAGTTTGACAATTTAGGAGTAGCTATTGGACATGAACCCCAGAAAGTCCATGATCTGGAAGATCTATACTCAATAAGTTAGAAAACAAAGGTAGGGTGCAGGTGGGGAATTAGTTAAATTTCTGAGTTGAGAAGTTAGTTAGGCCAAGCAGCATGGTTATAGCGAGGGGAGTAGTGATGAGAGAGGAGGTTAGTCATGGGTTGTTGTTAGACAAAGGAAGTATTTAGTTGAGGTCTCTCTCTCTCTCTCTCTCTCTCTCAACTCAATTATAAGCTTCCATCAAATTGCCTAAAATGGTGGTGCCTTCAACACATTGTTCTGCATCAATTGGAGACAGATCAAACCCTCATCATTTCTGCTCATAACCTGGCAAGATGGTTGATGGATTAAATTTCTTACTGAACAATCATATTCAAAGCACAGTCAGATTCTTCAAACCTAGTAATTTGTTTATGCAAAAAACTAGGTTGTGATTTTTGAACCCAGTCACATATTCAAAGCAATTTGTTCATATCATGGAAACTGTTAGCCTTTGGTTTGATTTTGACCTTTTATACGTTTTGAATTGAAGGATTTTTAAATACATATTATGTATTATTGTTGCTGTTAGTGTTATACAACCAATTTATGTAACCAGTTTCTGTTGCTTGAGTATTTTCCCCGTTTACAATTTAAGTGTATGGATGCACCACGAGTTTTGGTAGATTTTTGAGTTTGACAACTCCACATATATCTATCAACTGTCATTTACAACTCCAGATCATTTGAGTATGGACTATCCCAATTCAAGAGGGAATAACAGATTTTACAAATTTACAACTGTATATATTTTGCTGACT
Organism: Trifolium repens; assembly: GCA_030408175.1. NCBI lineage: Eukaryota > Viridiplantae > Streptophyta > Magnoliopsida > Fabales > Fabaceae > Trifolium > Trifolium repens. The sequence continues at coordinate 19,629,526 of CP125841.1, read as the reverse complement.
TTAAATGTTCTGCCGTACCATGCTATGGATTTGGCAGTTTTAAATGACCAGCAATTTTTTCAATTTATTTTCTCGACAAGTTATTGATCTGACCCTTTGTATCTTTATTTTCCTAGTTTATTACTTCAACTCAACTAGGCAAGATCCCAGGATTTTTATTCCCCTTAACTCAAGGCCTCAATTCAATAGTCACATGGCTCTCTATTATGTGTTGTCTCTAGAATATATTTTAACCTTTTACTCTTGTTAACAGACTGAAGCTGTGGCTATTCATTGCATATGTTGTGTCCTTTGTTTCTTTAGCTGGATCAGCGGGTATGCTGATCCAAGATTCACTTGACAAATCTGCCCCATCAGTGTGGACCGGAGTTGCAGGCGTTTTGCAGTGTGTTTTTGTCTTGATCAGGTAAGAATGACAAGCTTATTACCTAATCAGAACTTATTTTTCCCTTCAGTTGTTATGCAAAAGTTCCTTGAATTTATACTTCAAGGAACCGTGTTGAAAACCATTAATAATGGAAAATTTTGAATAACCAATAATGTTAGCAAATATTTAAAAATCTGTTTGAAAATGATTTTCAAACAGCTAGCATTTCAAATTTCAGTGGAAATATCTCCCAAATGTTAACCATTAATATTGTCCTTCTGTCAAATTGAAATTTTAAACCATTCTCAAATATCTTCTAATTCCATCACATAAGTCAAAAGCTTGAAAATTATTGACACTTCCCCTTATCTCAGTCAATCTTGAAAATAGTTAACATTATACTGCCTACTTGTTTGATCATGGGTTGATGGATGACTTACTTGTATGCGAAAACAATTTTTTGTTGCATGCAGTGGACTGATTTATTGGACTGCTCATCCCGAATAAGATGAACTAAGATTAAGATATGACTTGGAGCTTCAAATTATACCAGGTTATGCTACCAATGTACCATTTTCTTTATTTAATGTGGTGATAAATAGCTGGCTTTGTGTAAATCAGTAAATGTAAATTGTCTTAACAATCTTGAGCCACTGGGTAGATTACATGCTTCACATGATTAATCAAGATCTGCTATCCAAAGTAATTTAGTCGCGCGGTGGTGTTTACAAAGATGGTTTTCTTCTTCATTTTCTTAATATTTTGAACTCAGAGCACACCAGAACAAAAAGCTCTACTCAATCGCAGTTGCCAATATCTAAGAAAAAAAAATGTGTATTATTCTCATGATATAAAATAAATTTTAAAAAATGGATGTTCTTTTAAACGTCAGTAACATCAATTTAATGTTCATTTAAACTTTTGGAGAATTAAATTTGATGTCACAAATATTGATGAGAGAAAATCAAGTTTTATTTGCAGAATTATAGTAGTATTGCTCAATGTTTTTTGGGTAACCAATTATAATGATAATTTACTTTATTACTTTAATAATATCATTAGTTTTTTTTTGACAAAATAATATCATTAGTTGACATAACTATGAAAATGACAAATCAGACTGTTTGGATGCTTAGAAGGCAACTTACAGTTATTTGCCCCTCCTCTATAGACATGACCGGGACGGTTCAAAAACGCACATAGTTGTTAATCCTACAAATATAAGGTCAAATGGTCGCTAGCAAAATTTGGATCCCTGCATTATCTATCGATTTCATTTTAACTGTGGCTAAAATATGTGTATTACAACTAAGACATTGAGTTCAAGTGGCTAATGAGTTTTGCTAAAAGATGAATCGTTTGGTAGAACCCGAATTTGATTGCTAGGTGGAATAATTTTTTAACCAGACTTTATTTACTTCGTGATCGAACTTTGAATATCGAAACGCCTTTCCATGAGAATCAAAGAGTTAATACAACAAAGTATTCCATATAATGTCTCTCAGTCTTTCTATCAACTGTGATATACTAACGGATACGAAACATATTTTAAAATAGAGTGTATATATGTCTTAGATTTATTACATATATAATTCTTTAACTGCAGCTACCTTATCCCTGTTGTTATACAAATTATCTCTTTGGGCATAATTTTAGATAAATAGTTGTTTTCTATTCATCCAGATGCACCAAGCATTAGTCGTATAGGATTCAAACACCTCTTTTTGTACGTTTTTATCATTTATTAGAATGTAATATGACTTGAATTTGGAAGAATTATAAAATACTATGGCTATATTTCTACAAAAAAATAATAATAATATTATGCATATGTTTGGAAACTCTTGTTTGCACGGCCATAACTCGCGGGAAACAAGAAGGTACCTCACATAGTTCCAATTGAACGGACAAAAAGGGACAAGCAACTGGTTCTCCAATCTCACTACACCTAAGTGTGAGTATGGTAGTCAATGCGAAAGTTTCTGCCGATCCTCAAATATTCCTACTTAAATATAAATAAATTTTAGGGTAAATAGATGTTTATCTCCTGCAAAAAAATCTTTTGAGATTCCCCCTTGCAAAATTATTTTTGTTGGATTCCCTTTTTGGGTGCACTTTTTAAATTGGTTATTTTGCTCAACTGATTTAAAAGGTGCTATTTTTTAAATCGGTTATTATGTTCAACCGATTTAAAAAGTGCATATTCCCTAAATCGGTTATTGCAAGGGGGAATCTCAGAGGAATTTTTTGCAGGGGATAAAACAAAATTCGTCTACTTTGCAGGGGGTAAACACCTATTTACCCTAAATTTTAAAAATTTTCTTATATAAAAAAATAGTATTTTTGTATTCTATTTTTCTTTTCATATAGAGAAAATTTTTCATATTTCTTTTTTATTTTTGACGGAAAACTTTTCAGTTACAGTTAAAACAAAAGTATTTTTGACGGAAAATTTTCTTTTGTAGTTAAAAAAAAGAGCAAAATGAATGAATATAATATATTAATATTTTGTCTTTAAAAAAAAAACTAACTTTTTTCAATTATTAATTTGTTTTAATAAAAAAAAGTCATTTATGAATATCTTTTAATACCTGCGATTGGACACTAATATCACAATATCAGCGTCCATGGATATCTATTGATTTACATGTTCACATGTTTGTGTTGGGTCACCATGAGGGGGCAACTAGGGGGATCATCCACATTGGGCGTAAGAACAACTTCACAAGTGAGTTGGACACCACACTTTAACTCAAAACCTTAAGGCTTTGTTTGCGAGTTTGGAGGGGAGAGGAGGGAATGGTTTTGAAAAAAAAGAAGAAACAAGTGGAAGGAATAGAGAAGTTTGGGAGGGAAGGAGTTTGGAGGGTTATTTTTTCTTCATAACACAAAAACCCCCAAAGTTGGGGGAACTCAAAAATTGTATTGGATGGGGGTTTCGAGGGGAGTTTGGAGGGTTTATATGATTTCTTCAAATTTAATTAATGTTGTTATGATATTCTTAAATTCATAATATATTAATCATAAATATTTATTTATCATTCTCTATAAAAAATACTTTCTCAAAAAATGTAAAAGATTTTTCTAATTTTCTCTCTATTTCCCTCCCTCCAAAGCCCTCCCCTCCCTTCCCCTCCAAACTCACAAACAAAGCCTAAGGCGTTAGATTTATGGGTCATCTCACTTATAAAATGTTCAACCTCCACCATTCTATACAATGTGGGACTTACTAACTCACACTTGTCACAACAGTTTGATCAACAATTATAAGGCAATAAAATTGGGGAAGACAACACTAATTTTGGTACAATGATTGGTTAGGCATTGCACATTTATGCAACCAAGTTGAGTTATATGTATGTATGTATGGCAATATTGCTATATTAAACAAAGATTTTCACCTTGGTGATATTCGGATTTTGATCACCTATACAATGTCTTGCTGATCGTTTTGGAGGCAGCAATATATAGTTCTCTTTTCCACATTAGCCAAGGATTCCAATTCTTCTATTTTGTATGTTAACATTTTTTTGGGAGCATATTTTCGAGGACTTGGATCCTCTCAATCTTTATTTATTTTAATCTCTTTCTCAACAATAAATTTTAATCACTATATTTAATCTAACGGTGGAAATTGAAAAACATCTTCATAAATAGAAATACACGCTGTAAAAAAAATAATAAATAGAAATACACTATAACTAGATCTATGTTTCTTTTGACATCTTCTTGTTTGTTTTTATTTTTTTTTTGATATATTAAAATAGAGTTAAATATATTTTTGATTCTTATAAATATCTCAAATATCATTTTTAGTCCCTATAAAAAATTTCATCAAGTTTTGCTCCCTCAAATATTTCAAGTTTAAATTTTTGGTCCTTATTTTTCAGTCAGCTTATGTATATAACTCTTGTTTATACAATGTTACTTGGGATTAGCAAGTATGATTTTGAGGCATACTTTAAAAATATACTGTGAGTGAATATTTCGTATCTTTCTCTTTTTATAGACATCAGATAATATACATTTAATGAATTTATTTATTGTCACTCATTAACTTATGCGAATCACTCGTCCAAGTTTCACCAATCAATCATCACATTGTTGTGTAAGATGCCACATTCATGATATTTTTTTTGTTGATAAATGACGGAATTGATGCTTGCAAAAAGAAACATTAGTACTTGCGAAGTAGCAACTCAAAAGACATTAGTAAAGAAAGACTCCGTAATAGCAATAAGATGTTGCTCAAAATACACAAAATCAGTAACGAACGATTAGCCTCACAATACACATGACTAACATAGAGTGAATGATTCAACGAGATAATCCAAATGCCTTGTGGAGGCCCCGAGTTCTTGCTCTATGCATGGTAATTTGAAGTCTTATAATATATATGCATCTTCTCAATTATTTTGCAGTTGGAATGCGTTGCCCTTTTTAGTTTCTATTATTTTCCATGTTACAACATGATTGAGTATAAAAAATACTCCTACACATATCTATATATTTCAGGATCGGATGCTTGTTTCTATTCTTAGAAAAATAATAATTAAGCATTGTGCTATACTTTATGGTGTTCACATTTGATTTTTAAGAAATACATACATATTCAACGAATCTATTGCATTGTGATAAACTATTTCTATAAAAAATTTCGAAAGAGAGAAGCCAAGAGAATCACGTTGTTTACATTTTGGGGATGGATAGTGTACAATGAACTAAGGTCTATTTCCCTTTCTCATACCCCACCAGATGTACGTAAAAAGTCCATATATGACTAAACGAGTAATTAACGGTACAAAGAATTATTATTATTATTATTATTATTATTATTATTATTATTATTATTATTATTATTATTATTATTATTATTATTATTATTATTATGATATGCACATACCAAAATGCTAGGATGGGGGCCTATAGTGTTTACAACTATAAATATTGCAATTATCCATTTCATGACCATAAAACAGGCATGATTAATAAGCCTTTCTTTTCTCAAGAATAAAACAAATCACTTAGCTTAAGCCCTAAGTTGTCTTGGTTGTGATTGTGAGCAGCACCAAACAACGAATACCAAGTTGTCTAGAACAGAACTTTATATAGTCCCAAGGGCATGTTTGTAGTATTTGGGGTAATGACATTGTAAAACCGAACACATTTTGACAAGTCTTAAATTTGGTGGCATTTAACATGGACAAGTTATAAATTTGTGCACCATGGACAACTTTAGGTTAACCATTAGATTTTGCTATTGTATTAAGTCATATCATGTGTCTATCACACTGAATCTAACCTCCTCCTCTGCAACCATCTCCCTCTTCCAAACCACCCACCACCAGCAAACTCAAAGACTCACTTCACTGTAACATAAAACAAGTTGGAAAACCAAACTCCACCGCTTAAATCACCAAGATTCCTAGAGTCTGAAACAAAACCATGCCCAATTCAAACTGAGAGGCAAGCAAAGACGGACTCAATCTCAAAATTAAATCAACCAGTAAAACCAAACTCAAATATCATCTTGCACCAACATTCTACTGAAACCCCTTTGCAATAAAGGAATTATTTTACTTTTTTAAATCGAAGCATAGAAAATAATTGTGGTGTGAAATGTCAGCTTGGTTTATTTCAGAACTATAAAATTAGAGCAAGAGAGAATATTAGAACAAATCAACACAATAATAAACTCGTTTTGGGGCTTTTATTGTGGTTGATTTCATGTTATTTTTTTATTTTTCCGCTTTGACCTTAGATTTTATATTAGATTGATCAATAGCATGATTAATTTTTTGGAAGATTATTTTAAGTTTGAACATGAATAGTGGGTTTGAGTTTGGTGGTGGTGGTGGTTGGGAAGAGGGAGATGGTTGTAGAGGGGTAGGTTCGATTCAGTGTGATAGACACATGATAAGACTTAACTCAATAGCAAAATCTAATGGTTAATCTAAAGTTGTCCATGGTGCACAAATTTATAACTTGTCCATGTTAAATGCCACCCTTAAATCTATCTTACTGCTAAAACGAAAAACTTGTTGAATTATATGGCTCGGGCTTCCGTGAGAGAGTAATTCATATCTCTCACGGTGAAAATGGTATTTGGTACCATAGGATGTGTGGAAAAAAAATGCAACGGTGCAGATCTCTTACCAGAAACCTGTTTCTACAGTGCAGACTTGGTTTTTTCCGTTTTTAAAAATTAATTGGTTTAATATATTATAAATGAAATACATGTTTTTTATAAATAAAAAGCAAAATTACACATATGGTCCTTTATCTTATTTATTTGTAACAATTTGGTCCTTTATCTTTTCTTTGTCACATTTAAGTCCTTTATCTATCAAAATGTGTACAAGTTAGTCCTTTTTATCATATTTTTATTAAAAAAATACTGAAATAATATTTTTATTAATAATTTAATTTTTTTATTAAAACTAAATAAACCCAGAATTAAGATGAATGTTCTTCAACTTTATTATTAATATCTTCATCTTCTTCCTTGTCAACTCCAACTCCAAACACTTCATTCTATCTCATTTTTTATTTATGATATTATGATACAAAACATCGATTCAAGCTCTATCAAATCACTACAAGTTGTTTTGGTACACATCCAATTTGCTTCTCTGGAATTAATTACAAAATAAATGAAATTTAAAAGCATAAAAAAATCACATTGTAGATCTAAGCTATTTTGAAACATAAATATTAAATATGGTGTCTGTTGTGGTGGTGGTGGGGTGAGATTGAGAAATGATTAAGTGAGATTTAATTTGTTGTTCAACAGCTCATAATCTACTCCTTTTCTTCTCAAAGTCCACCACGTCAACGAAAGCAATTTCATGGATGTTGTTCAGCGTCTCACTGGACCTTCCGCCGGCAAAGAAGCTTCTCAACAATTTGGAGCGATTTCTCCGGCAATGAGAGATTTGGAGAATTTAACCCTTTCTCTTTTAATTGGATATTGGGAAATTTTTTAAGTTTGGTAAATTTAGGGTTTATTGAGATTTGGAGATTTCAAATTTTGATTTTAGAAGAAGATGATAGATGAAGATGAAAATGATTTTGGGTGATAATTTTCTTTTTAAATTAAAGAATAAGATTATGAAGATGAGATGAAGATGATGAATATAAGAATAAATGTTCATATGTTCATCAATTTCTTTATTTTTAATAAAAAAAATAATTTTAAAATTAAAATTATTAATAAAAATATTGTTTCAGTATTTTTTTTAATAAAAATATGATAAAAAAGACTAATTTGTACACATTTTGATAGATAAAGGACTTAAATGTGACAAAAAAAAAGATAAAGGATCAAATTGTTACAAATAAATAAGATAAAGGACCATAAATGTAATTTTACCTAAATAAAATATTTAGCTTTTGTAGAAAAATAATTATGTGTTTGTCAGTAAGGTAAAAAAAATTATCTTCCCCATTTTTAGCCAAGCTGTAACAGCATGTTTTTGCTTCCCATCACCGCCGCCCACCGCATCCCATCATTTTCCACCTTCCACTCACCACTCTCCTTCTCTCAAAACCTCATTTTCTCTCTGTTTGGAACGGTGTAGATCTCTTACTTTTTATGAATAAATTGATTAGTGAAGGTAATGTTTTATTGATTCTGTTGAAGTTAAGAATAATATAGAAACTGGGGGTTGATTGAATAGAGAAAGGATTTGTTGTCGGGATCAATTTCCAACACAAACAAATATCAAATGGGTTAATTTTGTGTTGTTGAGGCTTAGGTTCCATTTTTGTATCATTGTCCTACTATTGAGTTGCAGGCATGTATCTTTGGTTTTTCTCTCATGAGTATTTCTTGTACTCAGTCATGAATTAATCTTTGTAGTTAAAAAAAAAAACACTAATTTTGAAGCATTTTTCATGAATTGGAAATGCAGATCTGCATATCTGTGTTTGTAAGAAAACAAAATATATTTCTGGGTTGATTTGAAAATATGGATTTGTTTAATGAATTAATGATGATGTTGAGTAAGGGGAAGGAAGAAGATGAACAAAAAAGAAAAGAAAATTAAATTAAATGTGTGTGATTTACAATTAGACCGAGAGTATTTTTGTTTGGGCACAAACCCAAATCAAATATGTTTAGGCACATTCACATAAATTGCAAAAAATAATTGAAAAATAATTTAGTCACATCAAATCATCATTTTCTATTTTATTTATTTATATGATTGTGTGTGTGCCTAAACACTATTGATTTGTGTTTGTGCCTACATAAGTATTTCACTTAGACCGAATAGAACAACTAGATCTAATGGTATATTTTTTAACAAAAGAATCAAATGGTTACAAATAATTTAAAAACATGAATGAGTTGTTTATTTCGCTATAATAAGTTGATTTAGTCACTAAAAGTCAATAAAGTATATATTGGACCATTTAGACGATCATTAGAGATAAACTAAGTTGATTTAGTCATTAAAAGTCAATAGAATTTATATAAGACGATCATTTAAGATACACTCGGTCGATTTAGTGATTAAAAATAAAAAAATATATTATATTATTAGGGCGTTCAAGATAAACTCAAGCAATTTAGTGATTAAAAGTAAAAAAATTGATATTAGTATGTCGTTCGAGATAAACTCGATCGATTTAATGATTAAAAGTAAAAAAATATTATATAATTAGGTTGTTCGAGACAAAATCGGTCGATTTAGTCATTTAAAGTCAACATAATAGATATTAGACGGTCGCCCAAGATAAACCGGGTGGATTTAGTCATTAAAAGTCAACGGAATCGATATTAAATGGTCGTTCGAGATAAACTTGATGGATTTTGTCATTAAAAGTCAACAAAGTTGATATTAGACGGTCGTTCGAGACAAATTCAGTGAATTTAGTCAGTAAAAATCAACATAATTGATATTAGACGGTCGTTCGAGATAAACTTGGTGGATTTAGTCGTTAAAAGTCAACAGAATTGATATTAGACGGTCGTTCAAGACAAATTCAGTGAATTTAGTCAGTAAAAATTAACAGAATTGATAGTAGAAGGTTGTTTGAGATAAACTTGGTGGATTTAGTCGTTAAAAGACAACATAATTGATATTAGACGATCGTTCGAGATAAACTTGGTGGATTTAGTCGTTAAAAGTCAACATAATTGATATTAGACTGTCGTTCGAGACAAAATCGATAGATTTAGTCATTAAAAGTAAACAGAATTGATATTAGACTGTCGTTCGAGACAAAATCAATGGATTTAGTCATTAAAAGTTAACGAAATTGATATTAGACGGTCGTTCGAGATAAATTTGATGGATTTAGTCATTAAAAGTCAACAAAATTGATATTAGATGATCGTTCGAGACAAATTCAGTGAATTTAGTTAGTAAAAATCAACGGAATTGATATTAGACGGTCGTTCGAGATAAACTTGGTGGATTTAATCGTTAAAAGTCAACATAATTCATATTAGACTGTCGTTCGAGACAAAATCGGTGGATTTAGTCATTAAAAGTTAACGGAATTGATATTAGACGGTCGCTCGAGATAAACTCGGTGAATTTAGTCATTAAAAGTCAACAAAATTGATATTAGTAGGTCTATTGATATTAGATTGAACAGTTAGATTGTAAAATTTCAATTCCTAATTGATTGTTAGTGCAGTTAGGTTAAATTAAACAGTCTAATTGAGAAAATTTAAATTTTTTAGTCGTAATTAGTACAATTAGTCGAGACTTGACGGTCATTTCATAAAAACTAGGTTTCTTAAGTCACAATCAGTGAAACTAGTTTAGACTGAATCGTTAGATTGCCGAAATTTGGTTTTCTAATTGATTGTTAATCCAATTATAGGTGAGACTGAAATATTTGATCGAGAAAATTTGAATTATTTAGTCAATAGTCCTAATTAGATCAATTAGTTTAGACTTGACGGTCATTTCATAGAATATAGGTTTCTTAAGTCACAATTACTAAAACTAGTTTAGAACTTAAAATTGAACCGTTAAATTGCCGAAATTCGGATTTCAAATTTATTGTTAGTCCAATTGAATGAGACTGAACAATCCGAATGAAGTAACAAGAACGTCAGAGTTCAATTGTCACCTACAATAAAAACTAGGCTTAATTAGTCTGCAAATCCCTTAAAGACATTTTTTGTTTCAGTTTGGTCCCTTAAAGAAAATAAGTTTCACTTTGGTCCTTATTGATATCTCCACTAGTCAATATGGTCATTTCCGTCCATTATTTTCAAAAACTGTTAACTTCTGTACATGTGCCACGTAACAACCTATTTTGCCACATGTACAGAAGTTAACGATTTCTGAGAAAAAATGTACGAAAAGGACCATATTGACTGCCGGTGATATCAATAAGGGACCAAAGTGGAACTTATTTTCTTTAAGGGACCAAAGTGAAACCAAAAAAGTCTTTAAAGGATTTACAGACTAATTAAACCTAAAAACTAACAATACTAGTTACTAATCGCTAATTATTTTTATAAACCACTATAATTTTTTTTTTCTCTTTTAATTCCTCCACAAAAATTTAATTTTTATTTCCTGCCGTTGATGATTCCCAAAAATTGCACCAGACCCACCACTTACTTAACCTCATTTCCACCGTTCATCAACATCAAACACCCCATGAGTTGGATATTGCACTATGTCGTTTGCTTATTTTCGTCCGTAGGATAAATCAAGATATTTAGATTGTGACACATGTTAACTTTTGCATTTTGAAAAAGAAACTAAAACAACACCGGTAAACAGGGAACCGCAAACCTCTGTTTCGTCTCCTCAAATCGATTTTTAGAATTTTAATCATAAAAGTTAGAGTTGGTTTGAGTGAAATTGAGAGGTAGTGCAAGAATGATGATTCATTGGCTGATGGTGTTTATGGATTCAAAGGATGATGAGGACAGGGTAATAAAAAACAAGAAGCTCTAAAGAGGAGGTTAGACGGCGGTCGGAGAAATGGATACGAAGTTTGTCGGCAGTGTGCCGACGATGAAGTCTGGCGTGAACTTAACGCGCGGGTACAGTGTGTTTGGGTTTTGTGGTTCAGTGTTTCAGTAAATATAAGGCATACTTATCTTAATCATGTGTCCAATTTCTATAAATAATTATTTGAAATTTAAAAAATATAAAAACCGGCTGGACCTACAGCAAACGGTTTTAAATACCAATTCACCGTGAGCGATATGACTCGCTAGCTCACCGTAGAAGGCGCCGAATTATATATCATTTTGCCTGATGATGTGTTTGTGTATCAATTTCATTAAAGAGATTGATTTTATTAGACTTATAATATGCATGATGATGTGTTTGTGTAGTATCAATTTCATTAAAGAGAATTTACACTGTTACGGTAAATGCAATAAAAAAGTGAACCAATGACAGCAAAAAAAAGAACGCATCCACAAGCACTAAAATTAGATGTAAGCTTTAAATTTCATTTTTTCTTTTTTATGTTGTAAATTTACCAAAAACGTCATAAACTTTATCATTTAAAATCAACAAACCCTCTTGAAAGGAAAAACGTATATGAAAATACCCCAAAAGATGCAATTGCCCAGCACCTTCCTGCAAGACAAAATAACCCCTACGCTACTACCCCTAACCCAACCAAGCTATTACTTTTATCCCACCTCAGAACAAAAAAATCCCCTGTTAAGCAGGCAGGCTTGAGGCACCTGTACCTTATTGCAATATTTGCAAATGCATGGTTCCAAACAAAACCCCACCTCTTGTTTCCCTCCCAAATCACCAGCCTTCTATAAAAAGCAAAAGAGAAGAAGAATGTTACTAGCCATCTGCATTGAAAAATGCAACTTGGATCTCTATCCATGATACAACCGAACATCAAACTTCAGATCCAGAGTCAGAAGAACTCGATCCAGCAGAAGCTCCATTCAAGTTAGTAGCATAAGATTCAAAAAATTTGGACAACTTTGGCTGCATTCCCGGGCATAGCTTTAATTTGGTGGTGCCCAATTTCGCGCACTACAAAACATGTCAACAAAGAATAAGTTATACTTTTCCCAACATGAATTTCACCAGAGCAAAATGAATCAGAGCAAGTTACTAGAAAATGCCTCTTGCTCAAGCATCTAATTTGGTATTGTGTATTATTGCAAATCAATTAAGCCTTGATTGACAGAAAGGGTAGTTTTGTACCCATTTCATTCAATGATGGGAACCTTCACATTCAAATGGTCAATTTTGATATTAGATAAATCACAATACTTAGGTGCAATTACTCGAGTGCTGTTTCTACTGTTCACCCATCACAGTTAACATATGGACTGTATCCAATAATATAAAATTAAATTTTTTTAAGCTTAAATTTAACTAACTTAACTAAAAAATTAATCCATGTGACATGTTATAATCAGTGAACGGCACAAACAGCATACAAGGAGCAACACCCAAGTTTTTCCTTAGATATATGCAGCGTTTTAAGCAAATTCCAACTCATAATGATCTCAATCGATAGAAAACTAGATAAAAGTAGAGTAGATGCTCACCTCCTGATAGAATGCATTGATCTCCTCTTCTGTAAGGCCTTCATCCTCACCAGAATCCTCCTCCCAGCCGAGAGAACGAAGAAATGCAACTTCTTCCTCGTCAGAAGTTGAATCTTTCCATCTGATGTCGGGATGTCTGTGAACCTCCACATGGGCATTACCGTTGCTAGTCACTTCAGTACTATTTCCAAGATCTTGAAGGATTGCAGGGGAGCCAACTGCTTCCATACTCACTTCACCAGCTTCTTTGTCAGAAGTGGCAGATGAAACAACAGGGCTAGAATCTGGAAGAACTGAGGAGTTCAGAGTTTTCCTCTTGATGAGTTTGAAGAAATCATGTCGGCTCTGCACTTGAGAAGCAAGCTGTTTCTTATCCACAGTGGAACCTAATTTCAAGTCCAAAGAAGCTGGCTTCCGCTCTGTGGTGGATTTAAGGTTATTGGGGTTCCTCAAAGGTGCAGAAGCAACTGCTGAAGCAACAGCCTGCTGATTTCCGGGTTTGCTGTTAGAATAATTTGTTGGCGTTGAAGCTTCCTTCGCCGTAGGAGAGCCACCATTTTCCCACACCACAGATTTAAGATCAGTAAACTTTCCAGATGTCTTCGGAGCATCACCTTTAGCATTTCCATTGCGAACAGAATGATTAGCAATATGCAATGCAGAGGGTTGCTGTGGCACACTCTTGGCAGCCATATTCATCTCAGCATTTCTGTGTGTTGTCTTTGGCTTTGATTTTTCAGAATTATTAACCTGAGAAAAAATATCAATAAATCACCAAAGATTCAATAAAAAAGCAATCATTTACTAAAAAGAAGACAAAACAAAAATGTTCTTATAAATATAACAACTTCCAGTAATTCTGACATACAAAGAATGCCTGAGAAATATTTCAATGTCATCCACAGACTAAGAACAAAAGGAAAGTATCGTATTACATAATCAAATGTTCATATAGGACACATCCACAATACAAGTGTGTTTTCTGTTTTGTATGTATCAAAAGTAGAACAAAATACAACAAGGATTTATAAATGGTAAATTTCAGCTCAGTTAAAAAGATGGAACAAAAAAGAAAACAATACAACAGGAAATCTTGTAGCATTTGTAGTATTAACTAAACATTCATAAACATTGATTATTGCACATTATACAAGCAAGAATTGCTGAAACAAGAAACCATATGGTTATACAAAACATCGATTATTGCACATTATAAACCACCAAAAATACAAGTGTTCTGCATCATGATTCAAATTCGGTCAACAAAATCACACCTAAGAAAGAAAACCTGCAAAATTATCTTGAAATCATTTACATTGCTAATGAGTCACTTTTAATGCTGCTAATTTAGTACTAACAATCAAACTGTTAAAGCTCACAAACTGCAATTGCTACTTTACATTCCTGATGGGATAAAAATATAACAGTTTAATGAAACGATGAAAAAGAAAAAAAGAGAGGGATATGTAAATGCCAAACATGTGCAACTGATAGAGGGAGAGCTAAGAGAGAGAAGGTAATAAATAGTAAACAACTTCTGGCTTCTATATATACCACACCAATCATAAATTTAATCAAGAAAAAGCAATAATTAGCCATCAGATAAAAGAGACAGACTGTTGAATCATCATGTTGATAAGTTATTTGCATTTCCAACATGCATTATACAGAGTAAGAAATAAACACTAACTAAACTTAATGTTGTTAGGTCCTTGCGATATTTTGCTTATAAGTCTAATGTCCTCTCTAGAAACCCATCCTCGGTAAAGCATCAATTTTAATATTTCAACTCAGTTATTTACCATTAAATAACACCCCATAACATGAAAAGGGAAACATCGAACACAGGTGCAAAAACATATTAGGAATTTTGTGCCCTGCTTTTAAGTATAATGTCCTCTCTAGAAACCCATCCTCAGTAAAGCATCAATTTTAATCAGTTATTTACCATTAAATAACACCCCATTAACAAGAAAAGGGAAACATAGAACACAAGTGCAAAATCCTATTAGGAATTTTGTGCCCTGGTAAAACCTAATACAGACCAACTTTAACAATTCAAACCAATAATATAATATTTCAAAAGGCAATTTACTCACCAAAGCCTTGGGCATTGATGGTGTCACTGGAATCAACTGTCTTGACTGCTTAATAGCAAGTTCTTCGAGCCTCTGGGTTTTGACCGAAACCTAAAATTGATATACACATTATAAGTTGATCATGGAAAAAATAAGATCATTATATTTACAAAAATGATAATGGGAAAAAAAGAAAGAAAAAAAAGAGAGAGAGACAGAGAGTTAGCTTGACTACCTGAGGAATTGACTGAGATCGAGATGGAGTCTGCACCAAAGCTTCAGCCATGTTGAGACCAGCTGATGTGCTCGAAAGTACAGACCCAGAGGTTGGAGTAACAGTTTGTTGCACTGTTAGAGACCCAGTACTACTGCTTCCCATCATAGAAGGTACCTCTGCGAGTGCAGAAGTCCATCCCTCTCCACCAATCATAGGTGAACTGCCAACAGGTAGAGACTGACTAGCAGTAGCACCCAAACCAGGAGATGCAACTCTGCCAATTTCAGCTGACCCGGGCCTTTCATCTCCTCCAAGTGATGGGAAATCCTTATCAAAAACAGATTTGTGAAAGCTGCTACCTATACTACCCCCAGAAAGTATATCATTGCCGTTGCTCTGGTTGCAGTTGCCACCAGATTTTGTATCTACTGCACCTCTGTGGTTCACAAGCTCACTCTGCTTCCTGGAGACCAATGAATGAGAACGCCGCAGAGTATCCCTCTCTGTCCTTCCAGCGAAGAGGTCAGCCAATGGTTCAGAACAGTTACGATCCCAGTGGTCTAAAAAATTGGATCTATCTTTATCTCTATCTCTATCGCGGTCCTTATCACGATGATTTCTGTTGAAACTACTATATGCATGCTTTGCAGAGCCATTGATAGCGCCCCTCCGAGCATTTGGTCGTTCAGGAAACACAGAACGAGGACTATCAAAATCACTAGTTGTCTTAGAAGATCTATTCCTTGTCTGATGGGCTACAGAATGAGAATCTACACAACAATGTTAAACCTATTAATTTATGATTGTTTCACCTATCTCATGGAGACAACTAAGTTACATAAACATATAAATATATTCCAAATAAATCTCTTAGACATAGGAATGCACAAATAAAGGAATACGATTCTAACTATAATAAAGAAACATGCATAATATTCTCGATTGATGAACATAAAACATTAAAAATACGGAAACAAGTCAGACCATCCAAATTACCAGTGTGATTAGATGAAGATGCAAAATGGGGGGCTGAACTGGCAACACTTCCAGCAGTTCTCAACCATTGTGGAACTAAAGCAGGTTCACTTTTTTCCATAATGAACACTGAACATGATCAGAATCAACCAAAAAAAGCAAAACCACCTTCACCAGCCCCAACCCTAGAACAGCACTGTTATTATCCTCTGAATACTAAACTAAACTACTCAATCCAATTCTCATCTCATTTTCCTCTGTCTAACCCTAAAAAATTAATCCAAAATTCAAGCCTCCAACAATGCCGAACCGAAATCGGCACCGTAACAAACCAATATCTTGTAATAAAAGACAATGCCGTAAACGAAAAGCTTCTCTAAACCTCCATCTTCAATTAGAAAGAAGGATTCAAACAAAACCTTGAAAACTCAGAAGAGCATAATCTCTCTCAAAAGAGAAAAAGTATCCACGAAAACAATCGATTAACCTAACCAAACCTAACCATCCAAGAATTAAGCACGATTGAAAAATCCCAAAAAAAAATAAAAAAATTATCGCTGTCGCCCTATATAGGGCGAAGAATGCTTATCGAAAACAGAAACCCTAGACGTATACGCACGTGGAATAAAACTATTCCAAAACCTAGGGTTCCAGAGAGAGAGAAATTTGGGAATTGGAAATTGAAAATTGAAAAAGAAAAAAAAAAAGGAGAAAATAGAAAATAATAACCCTAGAGTTTTAAAAGCGCGAGTTCGCGAGTGATTAATCGGTAATATAAGGATTAAGGAAACGCAACCGTTTCGATAACCGTCTTAAACAACGTAACAGTGATGATGATGTTGTAGAAATTATTACGATGATGATTATTATATTATGAAGAATGCGTTTGGAAGAACAAGAGTTTTATCGCAAAGTGTTGTTGAATTACGAGAGTGTGTGTTTTGGGAATGAGGTTTGTTTTTTGTTGAGAGATGGAAAAAAAAAAGAGAAGAGAGAAAGAGAGTGTTGTTGGAGAGAGTGGGAAGTTAGAAAAATAGGGTTTTGTTTTTTGATTTGTTTTGTGAGGAGAGAGTGGTGTGCGGTGTGTGTATGTGTGAGAGAGAGAGAATGCAAAAAAAATTCTGTTAGTTTGGGTTTGGTTTGGGATACTATTCTCTCCTCTCAGAATGAATGAAACGTATCAAGAACAAACACTCTCTTCTCTCTCTAATGCATACAAATAAATTATATATTAATTTTGATTTATATGTGGAAATAATATATTTGTCTTTCTATTTTTTTTTTTTGGGAAACAGTCATTTTAGTCCCTCAATGTACAAGTCGCTGTCATTTTGGTCCCTCATTGAGCAAAAACTATAAAACAATCCCTGACTGAGCACTCCGTTAGTCAATTTAGTCCAATCCGTTAACTTTGGCCGTTAAGTCAACAAAAACGCTGATTCAGCATGATGACGTGGCATGAGGGACCAAAGTGAAGAATTAGACAAAAATTAAAATTATTAAAAAATTAAATTAATGTGTTTCTTTATAAATAGAAGGTGGGGGACCAAATTGACTCCTTCCACACAACACCACCTTTTCATCACCTTTACACTTTCTCTTCTCAAACTTTCTCAATCATCAGCGCCGATCATCCCCCACCACCAATCACCCAACCACCGTCAGGGACTGATATGACAGTAAGTGGCAACAGTCAGGGACTGATATAACTTATATCCTAATATGCTGTCACAGTGAATATTTCCTTTATATTGTATATCTCAATTCCTTCGGCACTCATCTTATTAAGTATAGAGAATGACTGTTTTGATGGCTTAGTGACTATTGTTTGTACTTTATGTTTTGATGGCTTATTTCAATTTGAGCTTATTTTGTAAAATAATGCTTGCTTCTGACTATTGTTCTTATTTTATGTTTAGGAATTCCATGTGAACATGGCATTGCAGCCCTTGCATGGAAGTATTATGTACTAAGCTGTCTATTATGTACAGTGCAAATTATTATGTATAGTGCAAATTATTATGTACTAAGCTGTCTATTTTGCTTCTGACTGTTTAGAAATTTCCATGTGAACAGTGCAAATTATTATGTACTAAGCTGTCTATTTTGTAATGTTTATGCCTATGTATTGTAATGCTGAATATCTGCTAGTATATGTACTATGTAATGCAGAATATCATGCTAAATTATATAAATTATGTGTGCTTATTTATGTTACTGAGTTCATCTGATATGTAATGCATATTCTGTTCTGTCTTTGTATTACTGATATGTTGATTTCTCTCCATGATTTCAACACATTATAATTTAATTAATAAGAATTACATAAAAAAACATTGAACTTGAAACTGGTGCAGTTCAAAAGCTTTCTTCATATATCAATTACTGATATGTTGATTTTTCCTTTGCTTTTGTTGAGTACTTTGGTTCCATATATCATGTATATGTGGATTAATTTTGGTTCCATGATAGAATATGCATTTTGGTTCATGTATATGTTGCATCATGGGGAATAGCAGTGTTGTGTAGGCGTTGGATTTTGAAATCACTCTGCTTGTATAAATGTAAAGGGGAGGGGAATGGATCTTGTTTTAGTAGTGGAGGCTCTCTAAGTATCAGGTCTGTTATGTATTGTGTGGTAGCATATCTTGCGCTATTACATATTAATAAAATTCTTTGCTTTTTAAAAAAAAATTTGGTTCCATGATATATGATATAACCTGTCTGCTTTGTTCAAAAGCTTTCTTATGTTCAAAAGTTTTTTTTTTAAACTGTCATTTTGGTCCCTCGTGTTTAATTCTTCATTTTGGTCTCTCATGCCACGTCATCATGCTGAATCAACATTTTTGTTGACTTAACGGCCAAAGTTAACGGATTGGACTAAATTGACTAACGGAGTGCTCAGTCAGGGACTGTTTTGTAGTTTTTGCTCAATGAGGGACCAAAATGACAACGACTTGTACATTGAGGGACTAAAATGACTGTTTCCCCTTTTTTTTTTTTTGGTACAATTTGTGTTTCTATTCTTATTTATCTCTTTTTTATTAGTATGATGACTTCTTTTTCTAGCTGAGCCTCTCAAAATTCTAACCCTGATCGGATCTTTCTTTGAACTTTCGTTTTTTTTTTTTTTTTTTACTTTTGTTGTTGAAAAATAAATAAAACATGTTGTTTCTTTTTTTTATCTATTACTATATATATATATAAAGAGTCGGGATCCGTTGACACCAAATAGTTTGACACCAAATCTTACATCTCTTAATAACGTCTTAACCGATATAAATTTTATAAAATCCACCGTTAGATTGAAAGTTTATATCATATAGATCATTTATGTAAAGTTTCAGAAAAATCCAAAATCATTTGATATGCTATTGAGACATATAAAAATCAATGGCATTTAAAAAATGACGCAAACCGTTAACTTTGATGTACCTCAATAACATATCAAATGATTTTGGATTTTTCTGAAACTTTACGTAAATGATCTATATGATATAAACTTTCAATCCAACGGTGGATTTGATAAAATTTATATCGGTTAAGACGTTATTAAGAGGTGTAAGATTTGGTGTCAAACTATTTGGTATCAACGGATCCTGACTCATATATAAATAATATATATAAAAAGGATACAAATTTTTGGGATAGCTTTTTCATTATACCTATTTTACCCTTAAAAAAAACTAAGTATTTGTATATTTTGAAAAATAACTTCCACATAAAAATATATTTTCAGTTTTTTTTAGTAAATAATTTTTTTTTCTCTTAATAACTAAGCACAACTTCCACATAAAAGTATGTTTTCAGTTTTTTTATAGTAAATCTTCTTAATAACTATCCACAACAAAAGAGGATATTAAGTAGTTATCAATTAACTAAATCTTCTTATTTATATTTGCACAATAGAGAATTTCAATCACAGCAAATAAAAAAAGAGAATATCGATCACACAAACGAGCACGGAACGTGCCCGTTTGGCGGCTAGTTTTTTATAAAGGAAATATTCAATTGAATTTGTTGCCACAATACAAAATCATAACATTTATAACGTATTAATTATTATTTTTCATTAAAAAAACATATAAAGTTGTATAATTATATATATATAACTAGTTTTCAGAACACGGGTAAAAATGCGTTAGTAGATTTATTGACTTATAAAAAATATATTTTAATATATTTTACTTTAGACTGAATGTGAATATGAACTCAGTACAAGTAAAAATAGCATCCCATATTAGTACGAATATAATTATAGTCTCTGTGTAAATTTTATTTATATATATATAAAGAGTTTGCCCCTTATAAATATATAAAATAAAGGACAAATTTGTTATAATAATTTATAAACAAAACAATAGACCCGTATTAATATATGATTAAAAACAAAGACTGCTCCTTTCAAAAATAAAAATAAAGACTCCTCTATAAATTTTAAAAACAAATTTGTTGTAAATAATATTTGATGAAATCACTTACCAAATAAAAAATCTATATCATATAAATCTAAAAACATGTCTTAGTCCATAGTAAAAAAACACAAAGATAATATTAATGGTTAATACATAACACATACACTATATAAAAGAATTACATTTAAATGATATTGGAAAAAAGGTTAGAAATTCAAAATTAAAATGATTCAATAGAAAAGTGTTTGTGCAAAAAATTTGACAATTGATAGGCTATTTATAGTACTAATCTTGTTATTATTGATATTTGAATTGTCAAGCATTCAATATGAGTTGACTAAAGTAATACGCTTGATACAATTATTATCTCTTATGATTGTTGCTTTATATAATTTTAAGAAATCACAATCTAAAAAAATTAATTCTCTGCCGGCTCGCGTGAAATCTCCTCTCTCTGCATTGGTAAGCCTAGTACGTGCGGAGTTTGATAAAGATACGTGTCCACTAAGTAGCTGCCCCTCTAGGATGTTGAACATCTTAGTGAAATGATCATGCCGCATACCTTCGATTGCAGCAACCGGAATACTCTCCAAAATACGACCACAATAGTAGCATATAACTGCAGAAAATATATGAGTGAACAAAGGTAAGCAGAAAATATATGCATTGAATGCAGAATTGCATGCTTCTGTTATATGTTGGTACTTGTACACGGGCACACCGATGACTATTGGCAATGGGAACTAGCCTCTCCAAGAACCTCCTGTCATATTCAGTCTGAACCATCAAATTTTTACATCGACTAGAATGCTTAATAGCATGAATAGTAGCCCACAATACTCTATCGTTCATGTCATCCAGTGAATCCAGTACAAGTAATGCAGCTGTCTCAAATTGATTAATCATTCCCTGTGGTACAAGTAATTCAATACTCTATCGTTCCCTGTCTCAAATTTTTACCTCACGTTGAGTGCCTAGATTTACTAACAATATATTTAAAAAAAAAACTACTACTAAAAATTCTAATTTGACCTCATAAACTTCAATAATATTGCAAAAATTCTATCCAATTTTTTTTGTATATAAGAATTCTATCATTAAATGTAATTTTACCTCTAAAGATAAAAAATAAAAGATACAAATAAAAAAATAAGAAGAAAAAAATACAAAACATAAAAATAGGAACAAAAAAAATTTGGTTGAAAGGAATCTACGCATAAAAATATAAACTGAAACCATGATATAAAAGATAGGCATAAAAAATAGTAACTCAATCTTTTTTGGTCACAACTATCAATCTAACATATAACAACTTATCAAAAATAAAAAAAGAAAGTTATAACAACTTAAAAAAAAAAAAAGAAGAACCTAATAAAAGAATATGTGTGGGGAAAAAAGGAAAAAATTAGGTCAACTTATATAAAAAAATAAGGACAAAACTTAGGTGCATTTCTTTAGGTGTTTTTCGTATGGTTCTTAAAATAACATTCATATTTTGTGGATATAACAAACTCCGGGAAGCATGAATTTGAGAAAATCATAGTTTTTTATGTTAAGAATCATGCAAAAAACATTTAAAGAAATGCACCTAAATTTTATCCAAAAAAGAAGATCATGTCAACAATAAAAAATTAAGAACAAAAAAATAGAAACAAAAATGCAATATATAATTTTTTACGTTAATATAATGACGAACTTAAATATCGAATATTCGCACGGGTCTTTAAACTACTTTGCTTTACAAACTCTCTCTGCTCTTTCCATACGCCCCTTATTACGGGCCTTCAAAAACAGCCCACTCCCTACCTCCACACTGCTATTCACACCCCCATAAATCTAGACAGGCGCTTACTGCACCTGCCTCCTTCACACACACACACACTTCATGCAACGAGTTTAGCCCAACAACAGACTTAGCTATAACTCACATCCTCCTCTGATCATTGGTTAAGGAGATTTACTTCTGCCTCCATATATACTAGTTTCTCTCGTACGATCTACACCTTTCTCATTTTACCATTCCGCTACTTAAGTAGCAGACGTTATAAAAATAAGAATTTTTTTTCGCTACGGACGTTATAAAAAACAATCATGGTAGGGTGTTTTTGAGGTGTATCCGCTACATAAGTAGCGGATATGGTATTTTGGTAAATTTATAGGTCATGCGAGAAAATAAATAGGATGTCAAAATAAATCCCTTGGTTGAGAATCTCTATAGAACGCACATTGATGCCATCGTGGACATAATTTCCTTTTTATTATCTATCTTTTGCGCGCATGTTGATGTCATCATCCTTTCTATTAGGGCCTCTTTGAAACACTTACTAAAAAGTAAAAAACTCTTTTTTAGTTTAAAAAAAATTAGAAATTAAAATTGTTGATAAGCTATTTTAAAAAGGTGAACACTCTGGTACACATCTTATTTGGACATGTATTGATACAATGAGGTGGACAATTTGAATAGGCCAACAAATAGTGTTTAATATAGAAAAAATAATAAACACTATTTGTGAACATATCACAATTGTCTACTTTAGCAAGTGTACCGGTACATATTTAAATAAATGTGTACCGAAGAATTCATATTTTAAAATGGCTCCGATCCTTGATTCACTTTAGAGTGTAAAATAAATAATATCAACCGTTGATTAATAAATTAAACACATAGTTAATTTTCTTAATTTACACTTTAGGATTGCAAATTCTTTAAAAGTATAAGTTTTTTTAAGTGGTTTGAGTTTTTTAGTTTCTTACTCTTTCTTTTACTAGATCTATCTATATATTTGAAAGAAAATGTTAAATAGTGCATCCAATGCACTAGTTAAATACATAAATAAGGAAATCCTGTTTTAAAACTCGTGCATTCAATACATTAAAAGCGTAAAAATACAAATAAAACTTAAAGTTAATTTTTTACGCTTTCAAATAGATGGTTTGGTTTATTATATATTGGGCTGGCCCACTAAGCACCGACAAATAGATGGTTTGGTTTGTTATATATAGATAGATGGATGAACAACTCTCTAGATAGGAATCATCGCAGATTCTTTTCCGTTTCTCCAACATTTGGATATCAGTTTCCCCGGAGGAGGGGAAAGAATATCTCACCAGAACCAGGTCAAGGATTATAACAATGCGATAAATCTTCTCAGTCAAAAGCTTTCAAAACTATGCAGTGTTGATTTCTCAGGTAATTTCTACATTAATGATTCATCGTTTCTTCAACTTTGTATCAACTGTGAGTTTCTCCAAGAGGTGCTTATTCCCGATTGCCCTTTCATAACACATGCTGGTATTGCGGAAGCAATCCACCACAGACCCACTTTGAATTATTTCTCTGTTACTGACCTTAAGGAAGCAATTCATGAAGTTGAAAAAGTTAACTTCATTGAATCAATTACCAGTTTGAAGCGTTTAACTTGTCTTGATTTGTCGTTTTCGTGTATTAATGATTTATTGCTTAAGTCTATAGCACTTGAAGCCCTTCCTTTGACCAAACTTGTCCTCCAAGGTTGCTATAATTATACCTATGATGGCATCTCTTTTCTCTTGTCCAACTGTCCATCTCTGCAGCATCTTGATCTTCAACGTGCTAAATTTTTGAATGATCAGCGTTTCAATCAGCTGTGTGCATTTCTTGCTGGTTTGGTGTCTATTAACGTCAGTCACTGTGAACGTCTCGGCAATTCATCCTTCTTTGCACTCCTTAGCAACTGTCCTTTGCTCGAAGAGATCAGAATGGAGTCAACAAATATTGGAATCGGTCCACCACCGCGGGATTTGGGTGTATACCGTAATGTATACCCTCAAGTCAAGTCTCTCCATTTGGCTTGCAATACAAGATTGCAAGACCGAGACTTCTATGATATGGTTTCATGTTTCCTAGTATGCAACTTATTGATTTAAGCTTTTGCAAGCACATATCTAAACATTGTATTTTTATACTCTTAAGCAAATATGATAAGATCAGAGATTTGAAGTTTGCCTGCTTCCCACAAGCTAATCTATTTTCGATGAACGTTGGAGTTTGCGGTTTGGAGGTGCTGAAGTTGTCACACTCAAGAATTGATGATAAAAAACTGTATGAGATCTCAAAGATGTGCCCTCGGCTTCTGCAACTGGACATAGATCATTGTATTGATGTCACTGAGAAGGGAGTGCGGCTAGCCGTAGAAAACTGCACACACCTCAGAGAGATTAATTTGCAATGTTGTCTTAGAGTGTCTACTGATATTGTTTCCTGGATGATATTTTCAAGGCCATCATTGAGAAAAATAATAGCTCCACCTAATTTTCGTCTTTGTGACTATAGGAAACTCCTCTCTGAGCGATGTCTTGTACTTTTTCAAGTTTTCTGTAAGTTCTGTGGTCGAGCATGATAATTGCAATTATTTGAATAATACATTTATTTTGTATTTTAATGTTTAGTTATTTTAAGATTTCTATGTTTAAACTTATTTGTTTACTCGAAAGTTTTGGTATTCACTTTTATTTGTTGCTTAAGATATGACTGTTTATTGTTATTTATGAATATTTCACGAATATTGAGTATTATTTTTATTTTTCAGCATCAATGATTTAATTTGTATAAAGAAGTTCGGTTAGAAGTCATACCACAGCGTTCTATTCCATTGGTGTTTTCTAGGCCAGGCACTACGCACCGCAATCTGGTATTGATAACTTTGACTCGGATTAGTTCTTGGTTTACCTGAACTTCTCAACTAAAATATATTTACAATTCTTCCTTTATAGCTCTTGGTTTCTATTTTCTATTTTCTACAAGTGTTTCGTGGAATTTTTTATCCAAAATGTCTCCTCAACATGCAAGGTCAATAAGAACGAATAAAAAATATAGGCTAAACTGTACTTTTGGTCCCTTACGTTTATTTTAGGTTTGAATTTGGTCCCTTACGTTTTAAAAATTTCAATTTGGTCCCTCACGTTATAAACTTTTGCATTAGTTAGTCCATTACGTCAAATATTTCACTAAATTCGTTTGATTTTTACACGTGGCTGACGGTTTAGACACGTGGACGTTACTTTGGACACATTGACACTATTATGGACACTTTCTTTGGGGCCAATTCCATTATTATAAGTAATATATATTATTTTTAATTTTTTTTTTACTTAGTTAGCATCCCAAATGGCACTGAACATGTCCAAAATAGTGTCCATGTGTCCAAACTGTCAGTCACGTGTAAGGATCAAACGGATTTAGTGGAAAATTTGACGGAAAGGACTAACTAATGCAAATACTGATAACGTGAGGGACCAAATTGAAACTTTTAAAACGTAAGGGATCTGATTCAAACCTAAAATAAACGTAAGGGACCAAAAGTATAGTTTAGCCAAAAATATATACTTTCCTATGGTCTTGGAAAAACCATATAAATTGAACTAAGAATGAATAAGCTTATTCAAATAGTTGAGCTGCATTGTGTGATTGACAAATGGGATTGTTACTGAATCTTTGGATTCTTATTCAGAATGGTAAAGCTATAAGCTATTGACTATTCCATACCTTTAATTGCACACTTTGCTGACTGGATAAACTTCCTTATTTTTTTATTTTTTTTTGAATCGGCAAAATTTATTAAGGCTTCCACCAACACAAAAAGTGAAGGAAGAGCTAAAAGGGAACAAATACAAAACAAAGGGACAAGCCTCCAGCTAAAGCAAAGCAAGCTTGTTGTTCTATGTTGAGACTCTGTGAGTGATAACAGATATTAGGAAGTAATGAGGGTGTTATAGGTACATTTTGTAGTTAATATATGCTTCTGTTTTCTAACATTAAGAAACCAAGCTATTTTGTACCGGATGGAGTTTGGTTGCATGTATCAAATGATGTCGTATTGTTTATCATGAAACCTACTCCTTTTTCAGTTTTAATAATTTCTCCTTTCAAAAGTTTCATGCAGGAAAATGTGGGGATTGGTAAGGACCATACATTTTCTCCCTGATTGATGGAGTTGTAAAATTTGAGAAATATAGGCCTGACAAGAAAAAGGCAATAGTCTTTCACAGCTTGATGTATGTGGCCTGTAATCGTAGAGTACAAATTAGTGAGTTATTAAATCTGTAACATTACATAGCAGTGTTTACCCGCAAGAAGTACAGCCAACGAACCCTGATAGCTATAGAGCAAGGAAGATAGAGTACTTCAGGGTGAGGCCTGAACGCAAAAAATATGCGCAAGAAAGAAGAGATTTTCAACCGCAGTTGATGTCCGCTTCCAGTGAAGATGATGCAATAACTAATCCAGACTGTTGATTCTATACTTCATTCACTTCAATATGGAAAATCTACCCATCTTCAGTTGTTTTTCTTGTGTATCTGTGAAAACTTTAACATTGTAATATTGTCTTTGTTTTCGTGGCAGAGAAATCAACGGAAGCATATCACCAATTCACAACCAACAGTTGCAATACGGTTCTTCTTCATCATTCTCTTCATCACGTTCAACACTTGAGAGAGATTTTGATGAAGAAAATGAAAAAGAAAAGGGTTTTTTATCAACAAATGCACATTCAAAATCATCATCATTGTCATTACAAGAGAGATTTATGGAGAAAAATGAGAATGCTTCTTTATCAGAACAACCACAAAGGCAATCTAATGCTTCATCTTCAATTTTTTTCCTCTTCCTTCTTCACCGGAGAAAATGATGCATCATCAAGCTTTTGATCAATCTCCGAGGATGAGTTAAAGCTACACGGTCTGTCGCCATTGCCTCTGTCACCCGCCCTACTTTCATCACCGGAAACCGAAAGAGGAGGGTTTAGCTACAATTCAAACAGATGGGGAACATTTTCTTATGCCATAGAGGTAACATTGGGAGATTCCGCTTTCTGCGAAGCCAATTGCTTCACCACCACCGCCTCCTCCGCGGCAGAGGAGGCATTGGGAAATGTCAGCAACCTCAACGATTGTTGATCAACCCCGATCTAGTTTGATGCCGCCGGAGTTATTACCTCCTTCGAGGCCTTTTGTGTTGCAAAACCAAACAAGCAATGGCTGCTTAAGGGAAATTGAAGAGAGTTCGAAACCTAAATTGAAGCCATTGTGTGACATAGCTACACTAAGGATTAAAACCCAAGTAATTTGAGATTACATGGGCAAATTGGGTGGATTTTTGTTTACAGAGACTAAAATCAAATTTCCTAACCTTACAGGGATCAAAAACACATTTTAATCTTTAGCAAAAGGTAAAATTTAGTGTCATCTGTATGTACACTTTCAAACAAAATATGTTATCTAAAAGTATATATATATATATATATATATATATATATATATATGGGGTTGTTAGCATACTCCCACCTAAAAATATCTGAGAGTATGCTAGCAAGCCTCCTCCCATTTGTCTTTTACCAACAAATCCAACACTTTCTTTTTAGCTACTATTTAAATATGTGAGTATTAGTGTAATTTATTTTTTTCCCAAGGTGTAATGTCTTATGTTTCAAATTTCAATTAATGTGTCTTAGAATTAGTAATAATTTTTTTTTTTGTAATCTCTGTTTTTATCAAGCTAATAGTAATATCTTTCTTTTTAATGGTTAGTTTATTAAGAATATTTTTTTCATATTGTTTAAAAAATCGATAATTTAATATTATGTACCATATATATGCTAACAACAGTAATCTCCTTTTCTTAATCACGAACATAACTTTTTAAATAATAATAGAGAATTGTACAAAAATATCATAATATAATTATGGGTAACCAAAATAAAATTAAAAATAGAAAATTAATTTATGGATCTAACAATAATGAATTGACAACAATGAAATGAGGATAGCATGTGTGGAAGATGGTTGAACGTGTTCACTATCTTAATAATTTGAAATATTTGATTCAATATAACACAATCAGAAAACTGCAATGTGTATGTGTTTGAAGGTGAAGAAAACATGTTTGATCGTAATTTGAGTTATCCTAAACCATTTGTTTTAACTTTGATAATGCATAGTTCAACCTAGAGGAAAGTAAATTTTAACAAAAAATATCTTTTTTAATATATTTACGAAAATTGTTTTTATCATAATTTGAGTTATCCCGAACCATTGGTCATTAACACGAGCTTATTTCTTTTATCATTTTTTTTATTAAAATTGTAAACTAAGTGATAAATACTACTAAAACTCTCTTGCACCCGCAAACACATTTACACCAATGTTTAGGTGAGACCTGAGTTAGGATTCTCTCCATTTAAGAGCCTCTCCATTTCGGAGAGATATAGATACAAAAAAGAGATATGAGTCCTACCATTAAGTGAGTGTCACCACTATTGATTATTTTATATTTAATTTCAACTTTTTTTGTGTCTATCTCTTTCCGAAATGGAGAAAATGGAGAGATTCTTAAATGTAGGTGATCCTAACTCGTGAGACCTATACTACTTTTTAATAACTTCGGAGTATTTAACAAATAATCAATGACAACAAATCACATGAGTAAATTTGCATGTAATAATACCACAACTAAGTTCTAACAAACTTTTATTTTACATGCATACGACTTTCTCTCATTAGTTTAGTTGTTAGGTAAATCCTTCAAATTTTAATAGGGTAGTATAGAAAAAACTATAAATAAATAAAAAACGTAGAATAAACCAAAATAAATAAAAAGCTAGGAAAAATCAAAATAAATAAAATAAAAAGCCCCGGGGCAATATGCATAGCATATGCGTTGGTTTGGTCGTCCATATATGACAATGGCACCGCGTTTTGTTATCTCTACCTATTCAACCTTGTTTACCATTCTCTTCTCGCTTTCTATCAAACCACAAGACTCTTTCACTTCTCTTTCTTTATTCTCCTCTGGTCAGCTCCGTTTACTCTCTCTCTCTCTCTCTCTCTCTCTCTCTCTCTCTCTCAATCTTTTCTTTTCACAATGCACACCCCTTCAAACTCAATCTCAATACAAAAATCTTCCTCTAACTTCCACCTATTATAGTCTAACCTCTCCCTCTGTAACTGTTTTAAATGGATCACCGTTTAATTGGTTTTCGATTATAGCAACATAACTAATGCCATGCTAAGAAGCTTCGAAGAAAACCGAAACTCGAGTATCGTAATGCTCTCAAGTACTTCGATTACTAAGCATTTTTCATGAGAATGATCAGTTAAGTCATTGCAAATCTACTATGATATCTCTAAGCCATCACAAATCTTCCATTTAAAAAATATTTACCAAACTCTTCTAACAAAGTGCGGTGTAACAAATGATATTTTTTTATAAATAACAACAAAAATAATAATAATAATATTGATAGAAATAAAAATAATTAAAAGAAAGGGAGGGTGATCAGTTATACAGACAACACATAGACCACCCACACATTTTGTTTCAATAAGCAAAATCTTCACTTCATTTTCTATGTTCTCTCCCCCTAACCTTCCTCACTCGCACCAGAATGTCATGTATCCAAATAAGAAGTAAATAATTTAAAATATATTGATTTTGGAACTCAACTATATCATATAATTTCCTTTTTAGGAGATAACAAAATAGAAATAAAGAAAATCAGAATCTCAAAAATATTAATTCTCCAATACGTGGAATTTTATCTCTCTCGACATCGTAAACCTGATATGCGCATAATATGATAAGCACCCGTCTCCACCAATTAGCTTCCCCTCTAGGATATTGAAGATCCTAGTCATGTGATTATGCCGCATGCCTTGGATTGCGGCGACCGGAGGAGCCAAAGTCTGCAGAAAATATGTGAGTGAAAAGTAGAACAATTAATAAAGGGTATTTTTGAAAAAAATAGTATTTAATAGAGTTGAATTTGGTTTCTAATATTTAGGGCAAAATTTTTTTTTTTGACTTTTACTTATAAATAAAGTCGGAGAGAGTATACCACGACCACAACGACTTTAAGAAATGCAGAATTGTATGCCATAAACAAATATGTTATTTATAAAACAAAATTGTTAACAAAATGCAATATGTTTGTTTAGCATAAAAAAATAGGTAATTACAAAAAACTCACTCAAACACTTGGTCATCATCCAAACACTCGGTCAAACAGTAATTATCACAGAAAATCTCAGCAAGCTCGGCTTCACTAAGGCGAGAATGGGCAGACTCGAACAAGACACCATGTAAGCTTCCCTCCATACTATTAAAACCCCGAGTTAGATCCGCAACCGGGCCTGGAGTAGTAAGTCTCTCTAAAATACTAACGACAGTATGTACGAATTTTGGTTTTCGTCCTTGTAATTTGTCACGTCAGCACCCTATGAACACGTGGCAATGGTCCAACCAGCAGATTCTGGTCATGTCAGCGTTTTTATGTGACGTGACTACATTAAGGACTAAAACTCAAGTAATTTGAGATTGCAGAGGCAAATTGGGTGGATTTTTTTTACAGTGACTAAAATTCAAATTCGCTAACTTTACTGGACCCAAAAACACATTTTACCCTTTAGAAAAAGGAAAAATTTAGTGTCATATGAAAGTACACTTTCGAACAAAATATGTTACCTAAAAGTAAGCACAACTTTGAAAACATATGAAGCAGATAAAGTTGTTTTGTTTAACTAAGTGGACTAGCGAAATTATTCATATGTACATATTTTGAAAAGAGTGTTCCTAGCAGTTCTCAAAGTGTAAAATTTTAAATTGGATCTTCTCCTCAATTTTTTATATATCTCTTACATTCATCTCTATCTCTCTTAATTTCACCATCTGTATTGATTTGATGAGAGGTTGAAATTAAGAACGATATATAAAGAGAAGTGAGACCGATGTAGGGAATTTAAGAAGACACTACTAAAAAAGTCGCGTTTAGCAACCGATTTGGCGACCGATTTTAATCAAAAATCGGTCGCTAATCACATTAGCGACTGATATAGCGACCGATTTAAAGAAGTAGCTAATGCCTTGGTCACTGATCTGTCGTAACCCAATTAGCGACCGATTTCTTAGCGACTGAATTCAGCAACCAAAATAGCAACCGAATTTAGCAACTGGTTTAGAGACTGAGTTTGCGACAAGTTTTGCGATGCTTTATCCGACGCTATAGCGACTGATTTTGTGACTGATAGTAGCAACCGATTTTGTGACTGCCTTTAGCGACCGATTTTATCTAGTTATTAAAAATTTGGTCACTAAATCGG
Source organism: Trifolium repens (assembly GCA_030408175.1). NCBI lineage: Eukaryota > Viridiplantae > Streptophyta > Magnoliopsida > Fabales > Fabaceae > Trifolium > Trifolium repens. The sequence goes on along the minus strand of CP125841.1, from coordinate 19,597,830 downwards.
TTGCTAGCTTGGTTTATGGCTAAAAAAATAAAAAATAAATTTTTTAACTAAAAATGAATAAATATCATAAATAAAAAATTATATATATTAAATGTATCCATTGTTATATTAAATCTATACCTAGCCTAAGTTAGCATGATATTAAACAAGTTATGCTTAACTAATGCTTTTTTTTCTCTAGTCATGTAGATCAAAGGTTTATGTACATATATTACAAAACTATGTATCCAGACCTAAACTCATTGTAACGATAAATTTATTTTTATAATAATATACTTAAATAAAAGATGCCCAACGTTATCAATGGCTTCCTTAGTATATATCTTTGTATTCTTCGGTTCTGACAACTTCATGCATTGACACATCAGCTCCTTCCAACTTGTAGCATAAATATGGATCATGTACAAATAAAGAAGATTCACTCCCAAGACCATATATGTCTTTTCCTTATTCCTGCAACCTCAGTCCACACATCTATGTCATTTGGTGGCAGAGTTCCTTCTAAAGATGCTTGTTGGGTTAATTCTTCTCATCTATGTTTATACTTTTCCTATTGACACAAATATAAGGCGAATTACTATTTTAAAATTAAGTAGAATAAAATGAAATCAACATGAAGTAGAAATATTATTTAAAGTTGAGAACTCATTACATAGACATGTTCCGATTTTCGATCAACCCAAGTCTTATTCTTGCGATGTTGATGTGTGTGAACAAACAAATCTGAAGGAGCGGGGGAGTGTCATTCTCTTTCGTCTATAACAAAACAAAGAATATATAAATTATAACTAGAAGCCAAACAAATTTCATTTACATCATCTTTCTATTATACTAAAGGGTCATTATAGTGAACCCTAATGCCCTTTTGAAAACCCTATTACCCTATGTCATCAATGATGTCATGCTTATATATGTAGACTAAATGCTAATGGACACATGTACCAACAATAAAGTGACTGGTGTTTGATTATTTCATCTGCATGAAATTCTATTGGATAACAAATTATACTCTTTTTCCTATAATCCAAACACACACACAAGAGGAGACAGAAACATCACCATCGTACAAACAGAGAAAGGAAAAGAGAGCCACCGCCGCACGCGACCCTCCACCTCCGGCCGGACCTTCGCGCGCCACTCTTTCTCTCCGGCCGACCACAACTCCCAGTCAGAGCCTCCCTCTCTTTCTCTGCGCTCTCTCTCTCTCGGTTTGCTTTCTCTCTCACTCACTATTCTTCTTTCTTATCAACCCTAACCCCCAAATTTCAATTCCTCAAATTTAATTTCATGCTTTTAACTTTTCAATTTCCCAATTTCAATTTCCTGTGCAAACTGAGCCAGTTTTGAGTGCAGAAGTTTTTCTTTCTTCTCATGTTCTGTTCTGATTTCGAATTTATGTTCTGTTCTTTTTTAATGCAGAAATTTTGAGCAAAGGTTAAAGGTGAAAGAGGTGGAGGTGTGCAGCACTGATGCTGCTATTCATGGTTTTTTTTTTTCACATTCTCAATTTGATTTGATTTTGTTTTTTTCACATTAAGATTGAAATATTATTGACAGTTTCTTGTGTTGCTTGGGTTTGATTTGTTCATGATTTCATTTTGCATCTCATTTGTTCTTCCCCCTATCAATTTTCTGCTTTGTTTGTTTTATTCTAGCCTTTTTTTTCCTTCTCATTATATTCTGTTTGGTGTTTGTTTTATTGTTTGAATATGGTGGTTTGATTTAGGAATGGGTGGTTTTGATTAATTTGTGTGATGAAGAAGGTTGGTGTTTGAATGTGGAAATATTGATGTGTTTTTGTGGTATATGTTGTTTGATGAACTGTTCAAATCATCTCTCTTCCATTTTCTATATCAGTTTACATTGAATTGCAGTTTTATGTTGAACTTTGTCTATTTATTTTATTGTTTATGCCCATTGGCAGGCTATTTGTGAAGATAAGCATGTGCAATATATGCTTCCCAGATGTTAGTGAAATAAGTAATTATTTGTTTTGTGATATCTCAAACATGGTTAGTTTTTTTTTTATTTGATTTATATTTCAAATGATTTTCTGAAATTTTCAGAATTTCTTCTGTGAATGATTCCTTATTTGAATTCTGATATATGAATTTTTGGGGACATAGTTGATAGAGTTGTTTATTTGTGTCTATTTTATTTTGTTCATGAGAATAATTTGGTTATAATTTGGAGATTTTATATGATTTGTGCAATTAAATTTTGTGTATGTTGATTTATTTTTTGATCTAATCTCAACAGCTAATGTATCTTATACTTTTTTCTCTTTCTGAGTTTTCTTTTCTATTTCTCATTGAAATTGATTTTTCCCAATTTCTATTCAAACCTTAATTTCATACTTTATATTTTGAAAGTTCACAATTTTTCCAAGAAATTTGTGCCTTGCTACTGTTTAAATTTCTTTCTTATTTAATATTTTTACTCCCAATTGCAGATCACCTTCTTTAATGAAGGAGAATTATCTATCAAAGGAGAGTCTCTCTTCCCTTATGGCCATATTGCTGCTGGTCTAAGGAGAATTTTTTGTTTTGGGCTTTTTGGTAATCACTACTTAATACTCTTTTGATTTCCTTCCTTAGACCATGCCTCTGATTTTGTTTCCAACAAATAGTAGCAGCTACAAATTTGAAAATGCAAATTGCCATTTTTAACTCTTTCTTTGATAAACAGATTTCAGAGTGAGCTGTTTACTTCTTCTTCTATGATTTTATTTTTATTTAATCACCTTTTGTGTAAGTTTTTCAACTTTAATTACTTTTCCTTTTACATGTTTGCCCCATTGGTTTTCACTTTCACCGCTCATGTTCATTTTGGGTTACACATATGTGTTTTAGATTTAGGCTTTGGAAATTGAAATTAGACACAACAATGGATTGACATGTAGTTTTTTTATTGTTTATTAATGATCAGACTATTTGGATTGTGGATTCAAATATTTAACACAAGCCTTATTTGTATGGTTCCTATTGGTTTTTATTATTTTTTCATGATGAAGTTTGGTTGGAGTGAAAACCAAAATATATATATTCGTTAGTATATATTGGGGTTGTATATTTTTATAGGTGGTTTCAAGTTGTTTTTCTTCATTTTTCTTATTTTTGAATTGTTAGGATATAGGCTAATGACAGTACACCTTCTAATAGTATTCTCTGATTTGTCATTGTGAAGTGTATATTGCAAGTATATTCGAATAGCTCTTGAATTGCTGCTTTCCGATGAATGAAAAGAAGTTTTCAACTGTTTTTCTCATTTGAAAGGTGAAACGTTTTGAGTTTAAGGAAACATCATATTATTGTCGGTAGATTATCTTTGGTATAAGAAAATGCATGACAAATGGCAATTATTATTAACTTTGAGTGTTTTATGCTAATGAGCTTGAGGAAACGTCATATTACTGTCTGTAGATTATCTTTGTTATAAAAAAATGTATTGTATTTAACATCTATCAGCAAAATATAAGATAGAAATAAGTTTCCCTTATAGAGATGTAGCACATGTGACCTTTGTCAGGGGTTAGAAGTAACACTGAGATTATCATATGATGTTTATGTCCAACACCATTGTTTTTTATATTAACCATCATTTTAAGTTCATTGTCTCTTTTGTGTAATTTTCCAGGTTGAAATTCCTGACGGGTTTCCTTTTTAGATTGATAAGGTTTCAATTGATAGTTTGTCAATAAAGAAGCCCAACGAATCTGAAGACGAGCTGGTATACGAGGGACCTGAGTTCACGTAAGCATTTAGTAATATATGCTGTTATCAAATTCAATGTCTTCGTTGTTGGTATAATTTTTCCCCCTAGCCATAACATGTCTTAATACTTTGTGTTCCTTATTTCTTTATATTTTGTGCTTCTTATGAACACTCAAATTTATGTTTCATGAAGATGTACATGAAGTGTTCTATTGTCTATATTATTATTGTAAAGTCCAGATAGCTTTACTTAACATATGTTTGTTTCAATATATATAATTGAAGAAATGGAAACGAGAATGCTCTAAAGCTTTTAGATACATAAGTAGGTAACATGGAAAACCATAATTCATGCCTCACAAGTGGTAGTATTAAAACTACACAAGATATTGATATCAAATAAGAATCTAATAAGTCTATAATCCAGGTTGATTAAAAAATGAAAAGTTGTTATTGAACTATTCCCTATGTTACACTGCTAAAAATGTTAATAAATTCAGACGCATAAAAGTGTGTCATTTATAATACTAGGTTTCAAGCCACTGGACAATGGATGTCAACAATTTATGTGTTAATTTTGCAGGATAGTGTTAATGATAAGGGTGTGTCATTTATAATACCAGGTTTCATTCAAGAATAAGCTTCAATGGCAAGAGATTGGGCAAGGTAAGAACAATTCACATGAGACATATGTATTTAGTTAAGTGCAACTAGAATGAAAAATAATGGTATTGTATATTTCAAAGTTGTTTTAAATTGTGCATTGAGAAAGCTTAGTAACAAAAAAGAATGTGTATTGTAATCAATTCTTTTTTATATTTTGTATTGGGATTGAATTGATGAATGATAATCTTAGACAATTAATTCAATTATGTTGCTGTAAGATTGGCAAACTTACATTTATATCGCCATAAATACTGCACGGGCCGGGGGATTGCATACTTACATGAGCAGTGAAGAAATGGGATAATACACTGTGATATCAAACAATAAAATATATTTTTATATGAAAACTTTTGTGCTGTCTTGGTTTAAATGGTATTGAATTGTGACCTTTAGGTCTAGCCAATTTGTTGTCCAGTGTGGTTTTTAAAGTATCGCATGTATATCCAACCACTTGAAAAAATACTGATAATATAATGTTTGATTATTATTATAGGAGATGACAAATAATGGATCAACAATCAAATTGGTAGATAGAAGATTATATGGTGTAGAGAAGACAATTATGGTATGTTGTGATTGTGACAGATGGTGTGAGTTGCTGATATGGATTGTTTAAATATTGATAGTAAAAAGGGGAGTGTTGGTATATTTGATGGGATGCCTTTGATGATTTTCATGAATATAGATGGCATACTTAGAAAATTGGCCAAGGTTGATTATGCAGGTTTGACATAAGCAGTGTGCTTAGCTAACTTTTCTATGAGTAGAAGTGTATGGTGTTTTGTGTATAATGTACATGTAGTTGGTGATTGGGTCTGAAGGTTGGAGTAGCTATGTTAATCATGGTGCTAAGTGTATATTGTAATGTTTTAGCATGCTAGATCTTGGACTGGTGTATTTATTAGTAGGTTGCTTTCATCTGGTGTATTTGTGTACTATTAGACAAATAATGGAAAGATTATATCATTTGATGTTGTGGAAGGTAGAGCTTGATGTTGATGTACTAGAGTTTGTGAGATCACTATAATAATTTTGTTTAGACAAAAATAATTTGGATCCACATTATTGCTTATCTACTCTTGAAAATGAAGTTACTAATCTTCTCAAAGCAAAAAATCACACACTTGCTAATTAATATGCCAAATATATGTCGTTCCGCCGAACCCGTGCGATGCACGAGTGTTTGTGATTAAACCTTCCCTATCAATTTAAATCACTTTATTTCAAACAACAACCATGACTGACAACGACCATGATTGACATATATATGGTGTTCCGTCGAACCCGTGCAACGCACTACATATGCGATATGTGTATGGATAAACAATGACTAACTAACGACCGCCTCGAATTTTTTTGATTCCTCAAATTTTAATTTCGTACTTCTAACTTTTCAATTTTCTCTATTTTCTATTTTATGGGTAAATTGTGATTGTTGCTCAATGTTAATGACAATCATCATAGTTAAAAGGGATGTAAGTTTTGTTTCAATCTATTTTACGTATTCCCATTATGCAATCAGTCTAGCTAGAGGTGCGCACAAAGGATATTATCATTTTAAAAAATTAGAAAAAAGGGGTGTAAGTTTTGTTTCAGTCTATTTTACGTGTTCTGATTATGCTATCAGTCTAGCTAGACGTGCGCACAAAGCAGTGTCCTTACTTGAATCATTATATTTTGTTTTTCCTTTTAGTTTTATCTATGATTAAACTTCTTTCTTCAAGCAATAGCCATGATTGATCATAGCCATGATTGATATATCTATGCTATTCCGTCGAACCCGTGCAACGCACGGGTCGGCGTCTAGTTAAACAAAAAAGAAACATTTTATTTTTAAAAAGCAAAATTTAATAAATAGTGAATTATGCACAACATGTGCAAAGAACACTACTCCAAACCAAGACAGTTTACAAGACAATCACAAGTACAGATCTTTAAGGCTTTCAATTCAACCATCATCTATTACAACAAGCTAAAATACTAAGCTAATTTAGTCAAATAAGCTATAAATTACTCTATTCGTCTAGACAAACAGAGACTTATTTATAGAGCTTTTTGTTTGTGCCCTTCCTATAAAAGAACTAACAGAGATAAGCTGTGCATTCTAGTTTGCTTCTAGATTGTTATATTTTTCGGTGTTTATTATATTTTGTTAGTGTTTTCAACCTGATAGGTTGAGTATATTTTAGGGTTGGCTTCATTTGTTAAAATAAGTCTTTGGACCAGATGTGGTGACTGATGTGCACACATGTGGTACCTGAACTGAATACCCTAAAAACGCGCTTTCATTATTTGCGTGTGATCTTTTGAAAAAGATTTGTTTTGAAACAAACACATCTACGCTAGCTTGCGCGCCAAGGAACGAGCTGAAAGATTGAAAAAGATTCAGAAAAGATTTAAGAAGGCCGGTTTGTTACTAGAAGATTAAAAAAGATTTAAAACAAACATATCTTTTTTTAAAAGATTGAGTTTGTTACTTGAAGATTACGATGGCCAGCTACCAGTTCTCGTTCTATATAAAGGAAGGCTGAAGACTTGTTTTATTCACCGAAATCAATATTCATAAATCTAGTCTTTAGGATTTCGAGTCTTTGTCCCTTTGTTTCTTGTTTCCATTGAGACTTGAACTAGGGTTGTATTTAGCTCTTAAGCTTTTAAGCACAGAGCTGTTCTTTTCTTGGTTCTAATTTGAAACAAGATTTGAACTGTGAATCACTCAAAGCTTTGAAGCACGAGTTGGTTCTTTAGGTTAGGAGTGCGTCTCCATCATTGAGTTTGTAAAAATCCTTGTGAGGAGCAAGGTAAAGTCTTTGTGAGGAGCAGAGCAGAAATCCTTGTGAGGAGCAAGGTCCTTGTGAGGAGCAAGGTAAAGTCTTTGTGAGGAGCAGAGCAGAAGTCCTTGTGAGGAGCAAGGCAAAAATCCTTGTGAGGAGCAAGGTAGGATAGCTAGGAAGTGACTAGGGGTAGTCATATCTTGTGAGGAGCAAGGTAGAGTTAGCACGGGTAGTGTCTAAGTGAAAAGTTGTAAACTGGGTTGTTTAGCTTTGAAGTAGAACTATCATAGTGGATTCATTCCTGGATTGGTATCCCCCAGAGTAGGTTGCGAGTTGCGCTGAACTGGGTTAACAAACTCACTGTGTTCTTTATCTTCTGCACTTTATTTTCTTTGTTCATCGAGTTATCGTATGTTTATGATGTTGGCACATTAGGCAACACATCGTATACCTAAACCCTAACGTGCTCCACATCACGCTACACATCTGTAACTTGCTACCGGAATTTCGTATTTTTCAACACAAACCCCCTATATTGGAAGTTGGAACAAATCAGCACCCTTAGGCCTCAAGGCTTTAACAGACTAAACAGTTACAGTGCACACATTGAGACAGACAAAATCTACAGCGATTATAAAAGACAGAAGGCCAAGAGGTCACATTTTAATGGATTTCCAGGTTCCTAAAATCATATGTGTAATGGAGTGAAGTAATAGTTATAATAGATAGGGAATTTCATTACAACCTATTTGCCTTGTGCACCATAGTCATAATTTCAAAATTAGAAAAATACCTTAAAATCTCCAAACCACAAGTCTCTTGTCCTAATGTCTATCCGTTTCCATGAGGTCCATGGCTAAGTATAATTACTCCTCATGATATCTCCAATACCATTAGCTGCAACATACGAAGGAAAAAATCTACAAACAATACATATTAATAGTTAACAAATTTATATAGTACATGAAAAGAACTGAAAACACACACCCTTCTAAGGACAGGCACCAACAAGCTGAGCGATACCCACGATCAATCCAAATTCTAAAACCCTAAACCATATGTGTTTTTTATTGATTACCTTAGTGTTACTATAATGTTGTTGGAGGCTGCAATTAGTTGCTTTGAGACCGGAGGAAGGTTGCAGATGGCTGAACAGTGGCCGGAAGCGGAGGATTCATGGTGGAGTGATGATTCTCGTTTTCTTTTTTCAACAACAAACAAACTAAAGAGAAGAAGATAGTGGGGTTACGAGATAGAATAAGGAAGAGAGAGTGGCGCCGGCGTGAGGTGACTCCGATGATGATGGTGGTGGAAGGTTGTTGTGTAGAGGAAGAGAAAGGTTTTGACGTGTTATTGGTGTTTTGTGGTTTTCTTTTTATTTTTGATCAGTGTTTTGTGTTTGAGAGAAAACGTTTTATTGGGTAAAAAAAATATAATTTAATTTGGCTTAAATATCCTCAACTAAATTTTGTTTCTTCTAATCTTCTTTCTATTTTCACATATATATCTTTTTTTTTTGATAAAATATATTTTCATATATATCTCTTCCAACAAAAAAAAAAGTTTATTTTTGATATATTCAAATTTAAACGAAGTTTGTTTTTTCAAAATTCTATAAATAAGATGAGTAGTAAGTTAAGAATTTCATAGTAAAAATATTAGTAAATAAAAGATAGAGAATTGTACAAAAACATCATAATATAATTTATGGGTTACCAAAATAAAATTTAAAAATGAAAATTAATTTATGGATCTAACAATGATGAATCGACAACAATGAATTGATGATAGCATGCGTGGAAGATGGTTGAACGTGTTCACTATCTTAATAGTGTAATAATTTGAAATGGAAAAATGTTATTTAGCAAGAATTTTTTGATGCAAGAAAGAGAAGAATCTTAGGTGGCAATATTTAATTGGTCAGATTATAATCACTTTTTTTCTTATGATTAACAAAGTTTTAATTTGTCAAATTTTTTAATTTTATGGATTATTCTCTTTCTTACATCAATATTTCTTGCTAAATAGCATTGTTCATTTGAACTATTGACTTCAATATAGTACAATTAGAAACCTATAATGCGTATGTGTTTGAAGATGAAGAAAACATGTTTGATCGCAGTTTGAGTTATCCCGAACCATTTGTTTTAACTCTCATAATGCATAGTGAAATCTAGAGGAAAGTAATTCTTAACAAAAATTGTTCTTTTTTAATATATTTAAAAAAATTGTTTTGATCGTAATTTGAGTTATCCTAAACCATTGGTCATTAACACGAGCTTATTTCTTTTATAATTTTTTTATTAGAATTGTAAACTAAGTGCTAATTACTAGGCAAAATGCATCCATATGTCCTTTAAGTTTTACGTTTGTAACAAATTAGTCATTTAAGTTTTTTAAGTAACAAATAAGTCCTTTAAGTAACAAATATGTCCTTTAAGTTTGTAATTTGTAACATCTAGGTCCTATTTAATTTTTTAGTAAATTGGGGGACCTAGATGTTATAAATTAGAAACTTAAATGACATATTTGTTACTTAAAAAACTTAAAGAATTTATTTGTTACTTAAAAACTTAAAAGACCAATCTATTACAAACGTAAAACTTAAAGGACCTATGAATACATTTGACCTAAATACTATTAAAACTCTATCGCGCACGTACAGAAACACATGTACAACAATGTTTAGATGAGACATATATACTACTTTTTAATAGCTTTGGGAGTATTTAACAAATAATCAATAACAACAAATCATATAAGTAAATTTATATGTAATACCACAACTAAGTTCTAACAAATTTTACTTTATTTTAATATAGGATAGTATAGATGAATAAAAAAAATAAGCAATGTTATTTGAACAACTAAAATTGACAACTTTTTTTGACTCTTTTTTCCTCTTCATCTTCTTTTGCAACAAAAACAATAAAGTGAGAGGAGGGGAGTGAGAGTAAAAATAATGAGAGTATGAAAGAGAGTTATCCATTAGTTGTCAAAATTTGGATGTCAATATATCATTTCTCAAAGAAAATAGGATAATATAGAAAAAACTATAAATAAATAATAAAAAACGTAGAAAAAACCAAAATAAATAAATAAAAACCTAGGTAAAATCAACATAAATAAAATAAAAAGCCCCGGAGCAATGCATAATATGCGTTGGTTTGGTCGTCCATATATGGCAATGGCACCGCGTTTTGTCATCCCTACCTGTTCAACCTCTTTTACCATTTCTCTTTCTTTATTCTCCTCTGGTCAGCTCCGTTTACTTTCTCTCTCTCTCAATCCTTTTCTTTTCACACCCCCTCAAACCCAAAATTCAATACAAAAATCTCCCTCTAACTTTCTTCAATTCTCTGTTACTGTTTTAGATGGATCACCGTTTAAATGATTTTCGATTATAGCAACATAACTAACTCCATGGATTCTAAGAAGCTTCGAAGAAAACCGAAACTCGAGCGTCGTAATGCTCTCAAGTACTTCGATTACGACGCTGGATCGTCTTCTTCTTCTTCTTCGTTTGATGATTCTTCTGGTTCACTATATACTCGTTCCATGGAGTTGTATGATCGTACTAGCTTCCGTATTGAAGGAATTGAAGGTGAGTTAGATCGAATTTGTCAGAGTTTAGGACTTTCTGGACCTGAAGATTTTGCAATTCCTGCTGCTGCTTGGGAAGCTATGAAGTTTCGATCGTCTTCGGATATTCTTCCCAGTTTGAAGATTCAGGATATTGATCTTCAGCAGCAGAAGGTGGAAGAAGTTGAATTGAGTGAGAAATGTGAAGATATGGATAGGGATAGGGATAGTGTTAGGGTTACAGATGAGGTTGCTGAGACTGCTGTTGTTGGTAGTGGTGGTGGTGGTATCAATGGAATTCGTCCACCGATGATTAAGCCGCCACCGGGGATGAGAGTTCGGGTTGTTGATAACACGTGTTCAACTTGGGACCTTTTGAAGGAATTGGCTCCTGTAGTGGAAGGGGAAGAAGGGGTTTTCAACAGGGAAATGGAGGAGAAAGAAAGTGAGGAAGTTGATAAGGTAAGTCCCAAGAGAGAGGAGGAAAATGTGGTGGTGGATAATGCGGCAATGATTGCTGAGATTGTTGATGGTCTTTTGGATTTTAGTACTTCAAATGAAGATGATTCTTCTAGCTCTGCCACGGAACCTAGGTCTAATAATGTATCTCCTAACGGGAGAATTAAGCGTGTTATTACCCCTGGATGCTGGCAAAAAGGCGAGTTTTTGGGGGGTGGTTCGTTTGGTTCTGTTTATGAAGGAATTTCTGAGTAAGTGTAATCATTGATCAATCCCTTTTGCTTTTTTGTGAGCTTTACTTTAGTATTTGTCTGTGTTTGTGGATTTTGATTCCTATTTTATTTGTTATGCTTGTTTGCTGTAATAGTAGTAATTTAGCACATGGCACATGCCAGTTTGAAAAATTCCATATTTGAATCATGAATGATAGGTGGATAAAATTAGAGACAAGTTTAATGCTTAGGTAGTTGAGGAATTTATGATTGGGAATATTATGTCATTTCAAGAATATTGCTGGGTGGGTTTTTTGGATATGAAAACAAAATAGGCAATGCTTTGCTGTTGTCAGTTGCTATCTCTTTCAATATTCTGGAATGATCATTTTCTGTGAAAGGAGGGTGTAAGAAATATTCCCACTTTTGCAGCTTTACTAACATTTATTCTCTTGAATTGGTATTTTCGAAATTAAGGGTAGCTAACCGTTATAATGAGTATAATAAGAAAGGGAATGAGCTAGTTGAATCTGACAGGTCAATGTATGTTGACTAATTACTCAGAAATCCTCAGTTTGTATCCTGTAATAGAACTGTTTTATTTTTTTGGGGGGTGGGGGTTGCTCCAAATTTGCGGCACATAGGATAACACTGTCTATTATTTCATTTCTTTGCTTTTAAAATAGTTTATTTGTTGGCATAATAAGTTCACAAGGGTTTTTGAACCCTACAAATTCTAGTGCTAACAGGGGACACCTCGGATAGCCATGGTTGGAGCTTTATTACTCCAATTTGCCCCACCCCTATTTTCATTGAGTTGCTGCTTCTTTTAGATTTTTTCTGTATAAAGCTCAAGAACAAAGCTTTTCTCCGTGTGATGCTTGTACTGATTATTTAATCGCCTATTTTATATTATGGATGAAAACTACTAACATGTTATTCATATCTTCTGAATCACTGCAGCGATGGAATCTTTTTTGCTGTAAAAGAAGTTTCACTGCTTGATCAAGGGGATCAGGGAAAACAAAGTGTCTATCAACTGGAGCAGGTGACAAGCTTACACTTATTGGCATTGCTTTGTCACATTATACTTTACTTTGCCAATGTTAAGCATTCTTTGATGAAGAATAAATAAGAAGTTTTCTTACATAAATATAATGCTATTTTATGCAATATGTCAAATTGTTTGAGAGGTTGTTGTCTCCATTTTGTTCCTCCTCTTATATTTATTTTCTTTTCTCTCATTATTCATTTTCTCTTATATCTAAGAAGTTTTCCCTCATTATTAATTTTCTTTTCTCTCAGGAAATTGCACTTTTGAGTCGTTTTGAACATGACAATATAGTTCAATACTATGGCACTGAAATGGTACTTTCTTCTTTTTCTGTCTTTTCTTTTACTTATATGTCCAATCTGATATTTTATTTTATTTTTTTCAACATTGTCTTGTTTTCTTCTTTCGTGCTAACTTTGATATTTTCTTGTAGTTTACAATTGTTAAATATGTGTTGAGCAATGACATCACACATTAATTTAAACTTAAAAAGGTCCTTTATGCATCTCAAACCTTTTATAATATTTTCAACACGTAAGTAAAAAGTTTGTGGGCAGATACACAGCGTCATGATAGGTATGGCTATCAAACTCTTAACTCATGGAGTTAAATGAGTTTATGACAATAAACATCAAAATCGAGTTCACACATTTGCAAATCGTTTCTATGTAAACTCGAGTAGACTCACATACATGAGTTTGGGGATAATCGTACACAACAAAATGGTTATAAACAGCCGAAATGAAACAGCCGAGTAATAAGGCTCTATATTGCACAAAACATTAACATCACAGTTATTTCACTCGAATACACTTATGCATCTATTATCCCAACTTAAACACATCTGCGAAGGACATGAATGTGTTGTATGTATTGAGTCTTGACCCCATAGCTCTTAGAATAATAAAATAATTAGTTAGAAAATGTCAACAAACAAACCCATCATTGTTGAATGAACGCAACAGGCCAACATGGTGAACGAATCCAACTCTAGTAATGAGTTGAAACCTAACTATACCAAGCTGAATCCAGATCCAACAAAGAAAACCCATTCCCACCGTCCTTCTTAAGTAATTTTAAACCTCGTGATTCATCAATATGTGTATTGATTTTGAACTTGTTGTACCCTATTTCTATCCTAAATTGTGAACCTATATTGTGATTTATGAATTTGTTCATCAATTTTGAATTGTGATCCTATGTTTGTGGTCTGGTCTGGACCTATGACACCATCTTAGTTTAATTTATAGGTTTCCGTTGCTTACAAAATATTTAAATTTTGTATTAAGTAAACTCTTACAAGTTATGAATTTACAAGTCAAATTTATAGAGATTCCACAGGTTTACAAAGATTTTTCGAGTTTGACAACCTAGACGATGGGCAGTGATATGTAGTCTGACTGGAGCTATGAGCCAATCTTAATTTAGTTTATAGTTTTCCTACAAAATATTTAAATTATGTATTGAGCAAATTCTTGATTTTGATAACCTTGATGGTAGTCAATGAAATGTAGTCTATTATTTGTACTACAAAAGATCCACATGATGACAAGATTGCAATAATTAGCAGCATGAAACTTCATACCAGACACTAAATCATTTTTCCAACATCTTAGCCCCTTATCAGTTATCATTATCAGACACTAAATCATTTTTCCAACATCTTAGCCCCTTATCAGTTATCATTATCATTTTCATTTTCATTTGGGGGTGTTCATTGTCTGTATTTTTTAGGATCCCATATGAGAGATGTGGGCTGGGCCAAATGGATGTTAGCACGGCTGCAAATCCCTAGCCCATTATCCAATGGTTTTGTGCTAGAACTAGAAGGAATAGGAAATGGGTGAGTGGGTTTGTTTTTAGGATTATTCACGTGGCAGAGAGTGAGTGGGAAAAACAACAGTGCTGTGGGATTCTGTTTGATGGTGCTGAGTAGAGAGGTATGGATGAAAATCATTCAGTTTGTTAGGGCAGAGAACAATAAGATCTGTGGACAATAAAAGCTTCATCCTATTGTATTTTCTTTTGATTTCCATAAACAATACACTCTTATTCTTCCACTATTGCTGTTAATTTCATCTTTTCTGCATTTTATTATGCTGGGTTCGCATCAGTATTTGTACATCTAATAGAGTAAGCTCATGATTCAAAATGAGATTTTTACTTTACATGTGCTTGATGTTAATGTAGGATGAATCCAAGCTGTATATCTTTATTGAGCTTGTGACCAAAGGTTCTCTTCGAAACCTCTATCAGAGGTATACTCTCCGAGATTCCCAAGTATCTGCTTATACGAGACAAATTCTGCATGGTTTGAAGTATCTTCACGATCAAAATGTAGTTCACAGGTGACTCCAGTTTTTTTTTCTTCGTCTACTTTTGCTTTCCTTTATGCATATTTGATTACTGATATTCTGTGTTAATTCTGGTCTTGCATAATATGGTATGGTTCCCATTTCTGGAACAATGCTGTCAAGTGTCCTGTCTATGGTTCTTGCTTTCCTTGCTTCAAATGAACTTTCAATTTTGATTACTGTCTGCAAAAAAGATATTCGTTGTAAACATTTTAGTTTTGCTTGCTCTCTCGTAATTGCAATATAAATATTCTTTGTAAATAACCTGATGTATTTGTTTGTTTTTTCTGTTGTTATTTGAATAAGTCTTCCTCCACCCCCTTTTGGGCAATATGGCTTAATTTTCATTACTGTGAACTGTTCGCATATTGGGGTAAATACGAGAGCTGAGTAAAGAAGAAAAAGTATCCAAGGGAAGAAGGATGGTTTTTAATCTAATGATTGCCATTGCCATTCCTTTCTTGCCTCTTGATACTACTATGAAGTCTAGTATTTGTGGAAGACATATTAGTTTTTTCAGTTTTTGATTACTCTGAGCTCTGAACGTAAATTTTCTAATGATTAAGGAAGGAAAAAATATACATCAATATTAGATTACGGTAAGGTTAAGACGTTGAATAATTACAATAAAATTGGGATTTTCAGTTTTGGGAAATTTAATTGGTATTTTTCTTTGGATTAAGTCCCGTGATGTCTTTATCATCTTCTCTGCTTTCCTGTATCAATGAAATTCCTGTATTAATATAATGTAATTATATCTCCAATTTAAGGGACATCAAATGTGCAAATATATTGGTGCACGCAAGTGGATCTGTCAAACTTGCAGATTTTGGTTTAGCAAAGGTATTCCTCACTTTATAATCTGTTTCTGGTGCTTATATTTCTTCAACATCTTAATTTCTAAATAATATGCAATTACTTAAACTTTCCATTTTATGATATTGCTCCATAAATTACTTTTTAGGCAACCAAATTGAATGACGTTAAATCATGCAAGGGGACAGCATTCTGGATGGCGCCTGAGGTTTGCCTTCAATCTTAACTTATGAGTGGAAATACGGAATAATGGTTCAACTGTTTCCTAAATAATTTAATCATATGTAATTATGTTAATAGCCTGGATGCAAGACTCTAGCTTGAGTTCTACTCTTTTTTTCAGCCGAGGACTGAACACATTAAATGAAATTAAATTATCTTTACAATTGTAATAAACTGTGAGCATTTATTGTACTACTGATCTAAAACACTAAATGCTTCTACTTATCTGTGAAGCTGGTGGTACCCCTAGGTAGAATTCAAGGAAATTATTAGAGCGCCAGTGCCACAAACCTAAGCTGCATCGCAACACGAGACGTGTTGCACCGGTTACTGGATAACTTCAAACAATGAAACTATTGAGTGTTGAATTTATACAATTCTCTCTTGCTTTGTCCCATTTATTTCCAAAGAGACTTGATCAGTTTGATGAACAGATTGATATAATTAGTGATTCTGATGTAGTGATCATGCATAAAGATATTCCTGCCATTTTAAACCAATAAAAGATGAAATTAAAGGCTACCTTTTGAAACTAGAACCTTAAACTGTCTAAAGGTCTTGACTTTTGGTGTTTAATCTTTTAATTCTTGATAGTGTAACTATTGATTATTTTATATAGTGAAACTAGGGTTTTAGAGAACTGTATTTAACATGGATGTTTTCTTTATATATACATGATTGGTTATTATAAAAAAAATAAAAAAATAAATATATACATGATTGGTATATGAGCATGGGATCCACGTTCTACCCACCATCAGTGCAATGCACACGTGAAGAATGGGTTTCTATTCTAACACGTCTCTGCAAGGTGAAACATGTATGTCATATGCACCAAGTTTGTTAACATAAATTCAACCCGAGGTCCCCTATGGTGATTTAGTGAATAGGAGATTTAGGAATATACCCACTAATTGGTGGTTGAAGTTGACAACCAATTTTAATTTCTCTTGAATTAAAAGGACCCTTTGGATCATAAAATATCACCCACTTTCTATGTTTGGTCTTTTCATTAAACACAAAGTTGAGAGCAATAGGTAGAGAATATTGATTATCACAAATTAATTTTCTGCTTATTATGACTCCTAGTTGAAGTTCTCAGTTCTTGAAATAACTATTTTAGCCGCACAAGTTTTAATGTTTTCCTCATAACACTGTATTCTACCTCGGCATAAGATATAATAATCTTTTGATAGATTTTTTAGATTGTACACGTTAAGAATGAGCTTCTATTCTAATGATTACTAATTATTTGGTCGGGAATATGCAGGTTGTGAAAGGAAAAAACAAAGGTTACGGGCTTCCAGCTGATGTTTGGAGTCTGGGATGCACTGTGCTGGAGATGCTAACGGGCGAAATTCCATACTCCAATTTAGAATGTGTATGTCTCATATTATTTCTATTTTTGTTCCCATTACCATTGGTTTGCGTGTTTGCTTCTGCAGAAGTTTTTGCTTTTTGCAGTTTTGTTAACAATTACTACCTCTGTCCCAAAATAAAAGAACTAGTTTGACTCTGCACGTATGCCAACGCACGATTTTGATCGCTAATATCTTTAATTCTCTATTAGTAAAAATTATAAAAATTGGATATTTTAAAAATACTCATCAAAACAAATCAAACAAGATCTTATATGCCTATATTTATATTTATATATTATTAAAAAAATATGGTCAAAACATGATAAGTGAATAGTGTCATTTAATCAAAAGAGGTCTAATAAAATGGGACGGAGGTAGTATTAATTAAACAGTTCAGGCTACCCATTCTGATCCAAATACACAATTTTTCCTGCTATTTATTTGTATATTAAATTGTGGCTTTTGTTAATGTTCTATGTCGTGTCGTGTGTTTCCTATAACATAGAAATGCTGGATGGTTCATATAGTATATAAACTAAATAGATGCTTTTCCATGAAATTTTTAAATATATGTATAATAACTATCAAAATTGCATTAAATATTAATGCTGTTTATAACGTTTGATTTTTTGATTGATCTCTTCTAACAACAGATGCAGGCAATATTTAGAATTGGAAAAGGCGAGCCACCTCCTATTCCTGACACTCTTTCACGAGATGCAAAGGATTTTATTTTGCAGTGCCTTCAAGTTAATCCTGATGATCGTCCTACTGCTGCTCAACTCTTAAACCATCCATTTCTCCAAAGGCTACTTTCCCAGTCTTCATCTCCTTACATTCATGGCAGAAGGGGCTAAACTTTGCCATCTTCAACTATGAAACATAATGAAGGTGAATATGGTTACATTACATGGCATCTCACTTTGATCCACTGTTTTCCTCTTTATCACCATGACACCAGAATCATATAGAAAACTATTTTCATAGCTTTCATAAGAATTCCCATTGATAACTAATGAGCAATGATGTGGGCAAAAAAAAACACCTAAGAATAAGATGCTTAAAATGCCAAATTTGGTTTTCATGTTGCACATCATGTTTCTATATTCAAATTGGGTGGGGTTCAAGTGTGATTTCACTCTTATTTGAGGGTATATTTTCTTGCAAGCATAACCGACAAACTATAAAAAGGAATATGAAATGATTTTAACTTTTCAGCAGTCTGTGGCGGAATTCTGAAATGATATACTATATTATTAGCATTGCATCCATCTGGGAAAATCATTGTAACTAGGGTTGAATTTACCTCTTTCAGTGGTTTATTTGATTATTTCAATCTTGCATATTATATTTTGCATGTAACAATGTAATATTTCAAATTTTCACTCTTAAAATTGCTGGAGTTGATCAGGGTCCATTTTTGCAGCAATTTTTTCTCATGTTGTGGCATTCAGAGTTTGCTTGTTTGTAACTCAAGTAGATTTTTAAGTACTGCTTCGGAGCTCCACAGAACCAAGTCATCAACTTGGCAACGTGGTTTTGGATAATTATTATGCTCAATATCTGTTGTCTATTTACCATGATGATTTCTCCAATGTTGCAAAGACAATTTATCAACTGTCACGCTGAAAAAAGTTACCCCCGCCTTCTCAAATGAGCTAACTGGTGAAAAAATATACAGGGCTTAGCTTTCGAAACAATACTAGCAAGGATCCAATAACCATTCTTATTGTACATATTTATTAGCATGCCATTATTTGTGATTTTTACATTTGTTTCCCCTTTCTTTTCTCTCTGAAAATTTGGTCTTTGGTTGAATATAATGAATTGTTCAACTACTATAATTGACTCATGTAGCAAGAAAAATCTCGGTTGTTTTTGGGTAATATGTGTAATGCTTTATCACTTCCTGGAATCTCTCAGACTGTTGTAATTATGTTTATACTACCAGTTTTAGATTTATGATTTATGAAAGTGGGGTGTTGCATTGAATAACTTATAAGTCTATTGTAGCTCAAACTTTTTTTGAAATCAGCAAATTTTATTGCAAAGGGAATCCAAGCACAAGATGAGCTAGGAAAACCCACTAGAGTACAAAGAAGGTCTTAGGCACAAAGACAGCAAGACCCCAAAACTGAGAACGAAGCTAAAACATAACAACTCCCTATACATTATGCTATACCAACACAGAAAAAACAGGGAGAAAACCAGAAAAACCAGCAGCAGTGCTAAAACATAAAAAACACAGCCACAAGAAAACAGAAGCCTAAACTGTTAGTATTGTAGCTCAAACTGATTTAAATTAAGGCTTAAAGGTGTTAAAGTGTAATAGAACTAGAGTTTTTTTATAAGCAAAAAGAATTAGGAAAATATTAACGTATGCCCTTAAGGCACATGTTAAGGAGATAAATGTAAACATATTCTCTTGAAAATAGTGCATTTAACTTTATAAACATTAAATATTTTACATTATTAAATGTTAAATTTCTATTTTTAAGTACATTAATATGTGTCATAAGGGCACATGTTAACATGACCCTTAGAGTTTAAGTCTCGGCGAAGATATCAAAGCAGAATGGTCATCAAAGCAATCAAGAACCTTGAAGAAAAAGTTGACCAGTTGAAAGATGGTCATGAAAAATTACCCAAGGTAATTCAAGAAGAATGTTGTCGATACTTTTTACAGTATTACAAAGGACATACATGTGAAAACCATCCAGAAAAGCGGTCGGCACAAGAAGACAAGGAAGCCTCCAACACAAGGCCATGTTTAATAAATTCAAGGAATTTTTCTCAAGGAAAAATATTTTGAAATTCGGAATAATGGTTGGAGAAGAAACAATTCTAATTGACTCTACTTATGGAGATATAGTCGTATCTACTATAGATATGACACAAATTAAAAATAGAATTAAAAACCTTTCTGTAAAAGAAAGGAATAAAATTGGTTATATTCACATATCAACCATTCAAATTTTAATTAAAAGTACTTTCAAGAAATGTATTGACTCGCCGCTAGAAATAATTTTAGAAGATTCTAGGATTCAAGATAGAAGGCAATAAGTAATTGCACGAGGAAAATGCAATTTGAAATATGAAAAAAAATTAAGTTTGATATAAATTTACAAAAGGGGATCCCTAAAAGATAAAATCTAGACAGATCTATAATTTTTCACTATAACCTAGAAAACTCAAACCTTATGAAAAAAGGTAACCACCCCTTCACAATCTGCTATATGATTAGTTATGCTTTAAGTAATTCACACCATAACATAAAATTTACAGGAAAAATACAATTCATATTGATGAAATATTCACACCTCTAGTAACACTAGAATTACTTATATTTCAGCAAAGAATAGGTGTTCCTTTAATAGAAGTTGACAAAAATTTGTTTGAAGAAACAGAAGAAGGATCGTTATTTAGAAGCCAATGCCTTAGAATAACACCACCTATAAGAGAATTTGAAATCTCAGAACAAAATGAGCTACATAAGCTACAAAGCTCAGTAGCAGAACTGTTTTTGCAGCTCAAAAAATTGGACAAAAGAATATAGATTTGTCCATAAACAGTGTTCTATACTTTGCACAACTTCCATCTTAGGATAGAGAAGTTTTCTAAATAAAATAAAATAAATAATAATAGTAATATTTTAATTGGTGCCACGTCAGCATAGGCTTACACACCACTTTAAAGGTAACCTATATAGTACACACAGAGATTTTTAATCTTATTTTCAAAATCTTGCCACCACGTGAGAGTGAGAGTTTCTTGACAATTGGAGTGGCACCGCGTTTTCTTATCCCTGTTCAACTACATTTTCTACCAGGCAGCTTCCATGGCATTGCAGAAGTCTTCTTTTTTCCTTTCTTCCATTATAAAAGCAAACAACAATACACAAACACAAAACCATGCTTTTCCTGTTTCCAACGGCATGGATTCCAAAAAGCATCGAAGAAAACCTAAACACGAACGCCGTGATGCTATCAAGTTCTTCAATTACGACGCCCAATCGTCGTCTTCTTCTCCTTCATCTTCATCTTCGTTCGACTCATCTAGTTCAGTCTACACTTGTTCCATGGACTTATGCGACCGCACTAGCTTCCGAATTGATGATATCGAAGGCGTGTTCGATCAAATTTATAGGAGTTTAAGATTTTCTGGACCGGAAGACTTTGCTATTGATACACTCTCTTTGAGTGAAATCCCAATTGATGAGCCCAACAGTGATGAGGAGTCAGATAGTCCAACAATTGGAAGAGACAAACCAAGAAGCCTTTGTGGGTGAAGGATTATCATTTATCAGTGTGAATAAGAATTCATAGTATGAAGACAACAAGCTACTGCTTTTATCTTTTGTTTTTTTTTTTTCATTCCCGCAAATTATGCAAAGTTTGTTATGCTACGCTTGCCTAAAATAATCTGTACTTGAAACCCTTTTTTGCTATGATGAATGATAAGAAGATTCTATTCCTCTCCCAAATTCCCTTTCTTTTCTCCCTAATTTCTCAAGGAGTATACACTTAATCTGGATGTATCGAGTTTCAAATTACCCTGTGATCATGCATTTTCTGATCATGAATCTAGTAAATATTTCCGAACTGGACTTTTTTTTTTGTCAACCAACACGTGTTCGTTGAAATTCCCCACCGAACTTTTATTGATTTTGTGAAGACTCTTCATAATTTCACTGAAGCAATGGTGCTTATACTTGCTGCAACAGTCAACAGCGATCTCACTGTGATTGTTAATGGCGGCTATATCTCAGATACATTTGTTGAAGTCTTTTACAACATCAACACTCAGCTCCAAATTGTTGAGTTGCAAGATCATGGTCGGTGTTTACTATTGTTTGTGTTGATGATAAGAGTATTTATTACTTCAATTTTAGAAGGTGGCAAAGGTGGTACGTTTCGTACTGTTGAAGAGGTCCAGGATATTGATGAGTTCTTCAAATTAACTCCACTTCAAGATGGAATTGATGCTATAGGGGATTCATGGTTTAACTGTCAAAAGTTGACAATTCCCATTGGTGGTGTGGAGCATATTGTAATCATATTTGCCTTAGTCTCTTGTACTCAACTGGAAAGTGAACTTTCTAATCCGAAGACTAGCAGAAATATTAATCCTTATTCTCTTCTTTTAGTTCCATATGCTACTATCAGCAGTTGGAGGAATGCCACACAATTGTGGTTGGGTGCAGTGAGATGCATATATAAAGGAAACTTTTGGGAAGTTGAACAACTCTTGTTTTCTGGTAAGATATTGATCATCTTGCAATATCAATTTCTTGTTCCCTTGTATGGATACAATTTTTATCACAGTGTTGCACTACTGTCTGCATACAAATATATTCTCGAGTCAATAAATTCTTATGACCGTGTCATTGGAATATTGGACTGCATCTTACCATGATGTTTTCTTGTTTATCCATTCGTGTTCACTATCATGTGACGCTTAGTCCTATAAATGGGACCCATTTGGAATACAAGGAAAACCATAATACACATTATGCTTTTGCCACTGAAGGTGACTTTGACACACTTTATCATGGCATAATTGATGAAACTCATGCTACTGTCAAGAATGTTTATATATCAGTTTCACAAATATATCCACAATTGATAGTAGAAGTTAATCTTTTTATGGGAATTCAAGGCTTAAATTTAGATGTTCTTCTTCAACATACAAGTGTCTTCCTATGGGACAATGCAACTGAATTTTGTCTAGCCCTACTTATCTCATTGGAGCCA
This sequence comes from Trifolium repens, assembly GCA_030408175.1. Taxonomy (NCBI): domain Eukaryota; kingdom Viridiplantae; phylum Streptophyta; class Magnoliopsida; order Fabales; family Fabaceae; genus Trifolium; species Trifolium repens. Next base: position 19,574,864 of record CP125841.1, on the reverse strand, counting down.
CTAGGATTTGATATTTTGAATTTCTGGGGTTTCATTACTCTTTCTTACAATTACTGGATAAATGTTTGGGCCTGCATAAGATATCTATGAAACGCACCGTTTCATTAATGTGAAGAAAAAAAAAAGAAAAAAAAGAAAAAAATAAATAAATAGAATAAAATAGAAGTAAACTAAACATGTGCTACCAGATTTTTCCATACACCTTTCCCTCCTTCTCTTTCCCCCGTATCCCTCTATGTTCTCTCACACCACCACTTCTTCCTTTTTCAATTTTTCTTCTTTTCTTTCAAATCATCAATTTTCTTCCACAAATCAAACACCCACAAGAAAAATTACACATCTAAGCTAAGCTAATTCATAGTACAAGTGAGATTTGATGGGATTTGGGGTTAGGGTTTGTGCTTTGGAGAAGAAGAATTATACTCATTTTATGAAAGTTGCTCATTGAGGCTTCTTGAGGTATATTTATCAACTTACATTTCAATTAGTAAATATTTAGGTATGATTAGTGGGTTAGAAATTAATTCCAGAAAGTAGAGTATATATTAGAGGATTTCATGGCTATCTATTGTTACTAAAGTTCTATAATGATTTTGTAAATCTAAAGAAAATGTAATATTATTGATACTCAGATATGATGCCGGAAGCTTCACGTACTTATCAGGAGTGGTTGGAGGGCAAACTTAGTGATTCGTCATAACTGTGAGTTGATGATGATCATTATCACATATTTTAATTATTGCTATTATTAATATTTTGCTTATTTTCTATGTTAAAGTAATTTTGAAAATGGGGAAACACAACCTTTGAACATATTTTTCTCATCATCGGTTATTTACTTTTTTAAAGTTATCGATGTTAATATGATCTCTATTTGGATTTTCTTATGATTTATTGAGCATAAGATTTGAAATTGAGATTTGATTTATATACTTTGGGCATAAGTTTGATATGTTGAGAAATACGGTTTGGAGATATATGTTTTGGAAAAATGTATATATTCTCTGTTTGGATTTGATTTTACTTATGGTTTATAAAGTGGAATATTTTCATTTCCGTCGGACTGTATGTATTTCGACAAAGGTTTTCGGAAAGTATTGAAATATGGTTTTACGCGATGTATTTTAAGAATCACGATTATACTGACGACGACCTAGGTGCACCTAGTAATGTGATTCGGTGAGGGAGAATTACCCGTTAGATGGAGCTACCCCTATGGAAAGGCCGCCATTAGGAGGAGAGGGCTATCAACGAGATGTAGACTCCCTGATCGATAGATTTGATGTTTTCATGCGTCGAGAGAAAAGAGTTATCCGTTAGATGGAGTTACCACTAAGGGAGGCCACTCTTAGGAGGAAAGAGCTATCAACGAGATGTAGCTAGCTCTCGGTTTTAGTAACGTAATGGTTGATAGATTTGATAATGTGTTTTCCGAATCGATGAGAAAAGGGCTATCCGTTAGATGGAGCCGCCACTAAGTGAAAGGCCGCTCTTAGGAGGAAAGGGCTATCAACGAGATGGAGCCATCTCTCGATTCTCTCGAAACGGTTTTTATTTTATTTCATTTTACTCGATTTTTATATTTTCTTTAAATTGGTTTATTTTGATTTCATTAAATTGTATGAGATTTATATACAAGGTTGATTATTTTGATTCTTTTAATTATACCCGATTTCTGTCTTTTCTATGAAGTTGTTGATTTAGTTTTCACCTCTTTACGACATTGGATTTGTGAATAATCTTAGTTTATGGACAAATTTACAAGTTTAGTGAATTTTCATGCATACACTTGATTATGGATTAATTATATTTTTACACTGCTACTACCTTTGTAAATTGAAATTAGATTTAAGAAAACTAATTATTCGTGCCTTTGTGTGTTTCCCTTCTAGTTGGTGGTGATTGTTGTCTCTCACTAAGTCCCCGTGGCTTACCCCTTCATATTCTATTTTTTTTCAGATTCACAGTCAGCTGAGTAGCAAGTTTCTAGCAGATATAAAGAGTCATCAGTGTCACTCGTTTGGTAGGTCTCCTTGATGAAAGACTATTTTGTGTATCCATATTTTGAATTGATCGAGTATCTGCAGCTATGGAGTCTAGGAATACTTTATTTTGGGATGTATGAATATTAAATATGTAAAACTTGAACTGCAGACTGATAATGTATACAATAGTAATATTAAGCAGGATTTGATTTGATTTTGGAAATGTTGAAAATACAAAGGATACTCTGTCGAAATTTTAATAAATATTATTTTTGAAGTAAAAGTCATTTTCTGAAATATTTTATTTGTCGTTTGATAAGTTTGGTCACTAGGCTTGCCGGACTAGTGTTTACTAGTTCGTGCGCCGGTCACGATGCGGATTCGGGTCGTGACAAAGTTGGTATCAGAGCTCCGGTTGTAGGTCCTAATAGCTGCAGACATAGAATGAGAATAGGTTCTTGTTAGTAAATTGTGAACCGCGGCACCATTTACTTGCAAGAAGCTATTGGCATTCTATGGTAGTCTCACTTGTTGTCCAATTCTATGGTAGTCTCACTTGTTGCCCAATCCTATGATTTCTTTTAGTCTTTGATTTGTCTCACTTTGTTTGTCGTTTTGTCCAATATTTGGTCAATTTTCTTTCATATGGGGAGGATGCCACCTAACACTAAATCACCACTAGAAGGGAAGTTTGTTCCTTGTGGGTTTACTTCCCAAACTTAAGAATATAGTTAAAGAGATCGCGATTCGGTCGTACTCGTTGTTGACTTAAAGGAAATGATGGAGGATGTGGCGTTAATGTCGATGAACGTGGCTTATTTACAATAATAGTTAACGTTGAGGTGCCTAGAGGAAGATGATGATTACAATGAGTATTGCAATAACTTGTTGCAGTTGTTGTTGGGCAGTAGTAAGGTAATCTTAGACAAATGAATGCTGATGGCAAACAAGAAGTTAGACAGTGTGGGCAGCAGACGTTAATTCTATCTAGAGCGGTGGATGTTACTGTAGCAAAATTCATGAAACTTAATCCTTTACCTTTTCCAAGTCAAGTGTGCGTGAGGATCCGCCGAAAGTCATTGACAGTCTAGGGAGGTTATGAAAGGCATCAAGATGCTCAGATATAAGTACAGTGAAGTTGACATCATTTAAGTTGTAGGATGTAAGATATAACTAGTTTACTATACTTACACATGGAAAATAATTAGGATAACCAACATTGGCATGGAGTAGTGAGTGAGATCTCTTGATTGTTTATGGTTAGCTTTCTTCTAGAAACCGTTAGAGATAGATTAACTCAAAATTATGGGTGATCGAAACAAGCTGAGAACATGTCAGTTACAGAGTACAATGTCAATTTTCACATAGATTTCAAGCCACACCCCTCACCCTATTTCAAGAAGGATGTGTGTCTAGGGGTTCATTAAAGGATTAAGAGAATACATATTTAAACTTATGATTGGCCTAATTGTACTACTTTGCTGAGGGTTCAAGATTGACACTTATGATTAAGCAACAACAAAATGTTAAGCGAAGTAGTAATCAAGATTCTTGCAAGAAACGAGTTGAATGATCATATTGTAATTATTCTTATCATGGTGGTGAAGTTCTATTTGGTCATTAGGGACAACAAATATCAGTATCACAAGAGGGATAGTTCTAATAGATAAACTTTTGGGGCACAGTGCAGAGTCGTAAATTAGATCATGGGGCATATAGATAATTAACTTTTTCTTAGAGTAATTTTGATTCTACCGTGGTTGATTTCAATATGAAATTTCAAAAATATTAAAATGTGCTTTCAATGTGGTTGAGTATGACATGACAGGAGAGATCATCCTTGGGAACTACGACACAACTATTATCTAGTCATTATTTAACACTAGTAGCTTTAGTATAGATTATGACAAAATGTTGAGTATGAATTAGTTGTTCTTCCATCACCCTAGTCAAATATAACAATGTAGTGAGAATTGAGATACTAGGTAATAACTTTCTCCGGCCTTTTGAGGAAAATGTGGCCGGTACCATATAATTTAATCTCATGTTTAGGAGCTTACAATTTACTTAAAGAGGTTGTCAAGCCTAATTGGTTTTGATTATGGATATACAAGTGAGTGAATAAAACTATAAATAGTTCCAAAAGTGTGTGAGTTTCTTGATGTTTTTCTTGAAGAATATCCCAGGAATATTGAATTCTCTATAGACTTACTTCCTAACCTTCAACTCACATTCGCATCTCCATAGGATGGCCTAGCCGTACGTTAGATGTTAAGGTAGCAACTACAAGGTTTTCTCAATAAGAGCTTTACTCATTCAAATTCGTTTCCCTTGAAATCACTAGTATTGTTTGAAAAGAAAAGAGATGAACCCATGTGATTATGTGTGGTATAGAGAATCAAATAGGATGGTAGTAATGAATGAACATTGTTTACTCTGAATTGACGAATTGTCTGATCAACTTCAAAGAATTAAATGTTTTTGTCTAAGATTGATTTGCGGTCTACGCATCACCAACCGAAGGTTAAGAGGAATCTTATTTCAATGAAAACTCTTTGCACATGCTATGAGCAGTATGAAATTCTAGTTATGTCTTTCGGGTTTAGTAATGCTCCAACATCTTTATGGATTTGATGAATTGGATTTTAAATCATCCGTTGATTAGTTTGCTAAGATTTACTTAAACGAGATTGTTTCTTTACATGACATGTCAATCTCTACTATTTCTGGAAACATGGCTCTGTTGACTGTTCGGTTTTGGAAGTCTATCTGAACTAGGAAACCGTTTGAATCTTAGTACAATCATTATCCTAGTACTGATGGTCAATATGTCAAACTAAACAAAACATAGAGAATATGTTTTGTGCTTATGTTCTTAATATTGGAGGAAGTTGACTAATGTTTATCTATGATGGAAGTTTCATAAATAGTCACCAATTTAGTATTAAAGTGGCGCCTTTTGAGGCATTGTATATAGACGATGTATGTCTTCGATAGGATGGTTTGAAGTTGGCTAGTCTAAACTAGTGGGCCTAGAGTTGATTCAAGATATTGTTGAAAAGGTTAAGATCGAGGTGTCACCCTTATAGTTCACGGTTGGAGACCATGTATTTTTATGTGTTCGCCGATAAAAAGGAGTTTGCGGTTAGATAAGAAGGATAAGCTGAGTCCAAGGTTCATTGGGCCGTTTGAGATTCTGGAGAGAGTCGGGCTTGTAACTTATCCCTTAGCACTTCCACCGGATTTTTCGGTAGTTCATCTGATCTTTTATATTTCAATGCTTTGAAAGTAACTTTATGATCCTTCTCATGTGATTAGTCAAAAAGATGTACAATTGGATGAGAATTTGTCATACACCAAGTATCTGGTTACTATGTTAGATAAGGAAGTGAGGCGTTACGCTCAAAGAATACTCTTTCGGTGAAGGTTCTTGAATATGACCGTCTGGTTAGTTGTATAAATTCGAGGACGAATTTTCTTAAGGGGGGAAGAATGAAACGCACTGTTTCATTAATTTGAAGAAAAAAAAAAGAAAAAAAAGAAAAAAATAAATAAATAGAATAAAATAGAAGTAAACTAAACATGTGCTACCAGATTTTTCCATACACCTTTCCCTCCTTCTCTTTCCCGTATCCCTCTATGTTCTCTCACACCACCACTTCTTCCTTTTTCAATTTTTCTTCTTTTCTTTCAAATCATCAATTTTCTTCCACAAATCAAACACCCACAAGAAAAATTACACATCTAAGCTAAGCTAATTCATAGTACAAGTGAGATTTGATGGGATTTGGGGTTAGGGTTTGTGCTTTGGAGAAGAAGAATAATACTCATTTTATGAAAGTTGCTCATTGAGGCTTCTTGAGGTATATTTATCAACTTACATTTCAATTAGTAAATATTTAGGTATGATTAGTGGGTTAGAAATTAATTCCAGAAAGTAGAGTATATATTAGAGGATTTCATGGCTATCTATTGTTACTAAAGTTCTATAATGATTTTGTAAATCTAAAGAAAATGTAATATTATTGATACTCAGATATGATGCCGGAAGCTTCACGTACTTATCAGGAGTGGTTGGAGGGCAAACTTAGTGATTCGTCATAACTGTGAGTTGAGAGTAATCAGTCAATTTAGTCCTTAAACTATCACTCTCTCATCAACTTAGTCCCTAAACTATTAAAATCAACAAAAAGGTCCCTAAACTATTTTTCATCCTTCAATTTCGTCCTCCGTTAACTTTTCTGCTAACTATTAACTATTCAATAAAACCCTAAAATATTATTACTTTTCCACTCTTGTTCGCATAAACTTTCAAATCCTCACCGCAAACCACCTACTTGCCGCCAACCACCGTGTTTGCTGCTAAAAACAGATTTTTTTCTTTGTTCTCACTTTTATAAATTTGGAAGGGTTTGTGATTTTGTTCTATCCCTTGGAAATTTATACTGTGGAATTGTAAGGGTTTGTGAGTTTGTGATTTTGAAGCTTCTGTATTCCTTTGAAGCTTTGGTATTTTGCGTTTTGGTGTTGGGTCCTGGTTTTTGGTCTCAGCTTCTTGTTGTTGTCGCCCCTTGTTGTGCTGTCCTTTTTATTTTGCTTCTTTGGTTGTGCTGGTTTTTTTAGTTCCTGTTTGTAGTTGTTTGCTTTGTCCCTTACGTAATTGGTTTTGTATCAGTATGTTGAAAAATTCTGGTTCTGCATTGGTCTGGTTTTGCATCAGTTTAGGGACTATTTTGTTGTTTATTAGGATAGTTTAGGGATTAAATTGAAGTATTTTAATAGTTTAGGGAACACTAACGGCCTTTTAACGGAAAAGTTAACCGAGGGACTAAATTGATGGATGTGCATATAGTTTAAGGATCTTTTAGTTGGTTTTAATAGTTTAGGGACTAAGTTGGTGAGAGGGTGATAGTTTAGGGACTAAATTGACTGATTACTCGTGAGTTGATGATGATCATTATCACATATTTTAATTATTGCTATTATTAATATTTTGCTTATTTTCTATGTTAAAGTAATTTTGAAAATGGGGAAACACAACCTTTGAACATATTTTTCTCATCATCGGTTATTTACTTTTTTAAAGTTATCGATGTTAATATGATCTCTATTTGGATTTTCTTATGATTTATTGAGCATAAGATTTGAAATTGAGATTTGATTTATATATTTTGGGCATAAGTTTGATATGTTGAGAAATACGGTTTGGAGATATATGTTTTGGAAAAATGTTTATATTCTCCGTTTGGATTTGATTTTACTTATGGTTTATAAAGTGAAATATTTTCATTTCCGTTGGACTGTATGTATTTCGACAAAGGTTTTCGGAAAATATTGAAATATGGTTTTACGCGATGTATTTTAAGAATCACGATTATACTGACGACGACCTAGGTGCGCCTAGTAATGTGATTCGGTGAGGGAGAATTACCCGTTAGATGGAGCTACCCCTATGGAAAGGCCGCCATTAGGAGGAGAGGGCTATCAACGAGATGTAGACTCCCTGATCGATAGATTTGATGTTTTCATGCGTCGAGAGAAAAGAGCTATCCGTTAGATGGAGCTACCACTAAGGGAGGCCATTCTTAGGAGGAAAGAGCTATCAACGAGATGTAGCTAGCTCTCGGTTTTAGTAACGTAATGGTTGATAGATTTGATAATGTGTTTTCCGAATCGATGAGAAAATGACTATCCGTTAGATGGAGCCGCCACTAAGTGAAAGGCCGCTCTTAGGAGGAAAGGGCTATCAACGAGATGGAGCCATATCTCGATTCTCTCGAAACGGTTTTTATTTTATTTCATTTTACTCGATTTTTATATTTTCTTTAAAGTGGTTTATTTTGATTTCATTAAATTGTATGAGATTTATATACAAGGTTGATTATTTTGATTCTTTTAATTATACCCGATTTCTGTCTTTTCTATAAAGTTGTTGATTTAGTTTTCACCTCTTTACGACATTGGATTTGTGAATAATCTTAGTTTATGGACAAATTTACAAGTTTAGTGAATTTTCATGCATATACTTGATTATGGATTAATTATATTTTTACACTGCTACTACCTTTGTAAATTGAAATTAGATTTAAGAAAACTAATTATTCGTGCCTTTGTGTGTTTCCCTTCTAGTTGGTGGTGATTGTTGTCTCTCACTAAGTCCCCGTGGCTTACCCCTTCATATTCTATTTTTTTTCTTCAGATTCACAGTCAGCTGAGTAGCAAGTTTCTAGCAGATATAAAGAGTCATCAGTGTCACTCGTTTGGTAGGTCTCCTTGATGAAAGACTATTTTGTGTATCCATATTTTGAATTGATCGAGTATCTGCAGCTATGGAGTCTAGGAATACTTTATTTTGGGATGTATGAATATTAAATATGTAAGACTTGAACTGCAGACTGATAATGTATACAATAGAAATATTAAGCAGGATTTGATTTGATTTTGGAAATGTTGAAAATACAAAGGATACTCTGTCGAAATTTTAATAAATATTATTTTTGAAGTAAAAGTCATTTTCAGAAATATTTTATTTGTCGTTTGATAAGTTTGGTCACTAGGCTTGCCGGACTAGTGTGTACTAGTTCGTGCGCCGGTCACGATGCGGATTCGGGTCGTGACAATCTATTGCTATTCAAATTTTCGTTTGTCCTTGCTTTGAAGTACTTGCATCCACTTGGGACACACCAGACTATTACATTGGAGCAACATCAAAGCCATATGAAAATTTGTAGTGGTAGAAATGATTAAAGGTATTGCAATGCATTGCCCATAGTGTAGCTCACCACTCCATAGTAGCCAATAGCACACCATCCTTGTTAGATATATCAAGTGAAACAATATATGGCTATTTTGGCATTGCTTTATCTGCAATTTCACTTACATATGGGTCCTTGCATTTCAAACAATGGGATTCTGTGGGGACAGTTCTCTTGAGACAAAGATCGTCTCACAACTAGTTTCGTCTTTCATGGGAGGATTATCTTTCTCGTACACTGGACAAGGTGTTTTCTTGATGAGCCTTCATAGGATGATTGGAAGCAATTACCTACTTTTTTTTTTTTGGGTAAAATGGTGTTTACCCCCCTGCAAAGTAGGCGACTTCTGCATTACCCCCCTAGCAAAAATTTCGTTTAGATTCCCCCCTTACAAAATTTGGTTTTCTAGATTCCCCCTCCAAGACACTACGTGGCAGCTGACTAAGCAAGAATCTCCACGTGGCAGAAGGAATCTCCACGTGGCAGCTGCCACGTAGGAAAATCAACATTAAAAAAAAACAATTTGCCATGTCATTTACTTAAATTTTTTTTGGGTAAAATGGTGTTTACCCCCCTGCAAAGTAGGCGACTTCTGCATTACCCCCCTAGCAAAAATTTCGTTTAGATTCCCCCCTTACAAAATTTGGTTTTCTAGATTCCTCCCTCCAAGACACTACGTGGCAGCTGACTAAGCAAGAATCTCCACGTGGCAGAAGGAATCTCCACGTGTCAGCTGCCACGTAGGAAAATCAACATTAAAAAAAAACAATTTGCCATGTCATTTACTTAATTTTTTTTTTTTACTCAAATTGATTAAATTAAGTTTTTAATCAAGTTTCAAACATTTTCACTTTGTCCTCTTCCTCTCTCTCTAAACCACTCCGTCTCTCTCTCACCTCCCTCTGAAAATCTCGTCGCCGGAGAGGACGGCCGGCGGTGGCGCCACCGTCTTCTCCGGCGACTCTAGTCGGAAACCACCCAAAACCAAAACTTTGTATATCAAACCTCACTATTTTTACATGCTCGTTTCAAATCCGTAACCCAAAATTTAAAAAGGCTCACCCAACGTCCAGATCGGAGAAAAAAAGGCACTCTCTTTCTCTCTTTGGATTTCGTCTCTCTGTTTCGATCTCTCTACTTTTCTTTCTCTTTTTTTTGTTTCGGTTTTGCTGTGTATGTGTGTGTTGGTGTGTGGGTTGGATTTTGTGAGAACTGTGTGTTTGTGATACGGTTTGGTTTTTGGCTGTTGAAGATTTTTTGAGATGGTTATGGGTTTGGCTGATGATGGTGGTTGAAGATTTTGCGATGTGGTTGTTGTTGTTACTGAAACGGTGGGTTTGTGGTGGTGGTTTACTGATGGCTGTGATGTTGTTGGTTTTGTGGTTCTGATGTTGAGAACTTGATTTGCGATGGAGAAGAAGAGAACAGGCTGCTTTGTTCTTTTTATGCCTTTACTTGATTTTTTTTACTGACATTGAAGTTTGAACATGCCTGGATATTACAATAGCTTCCACAGTTTTCTTTTCTTGTGCACTCAATTGTCCATGATCAGTGTCAACACTTCTTGTCACCTGCAACAAGTTGACAATCTTCAACATCTATCCATTTATCATACTTAGTCTCTTATGGCTAATTGATGGCAAATGACAAGCACAACCACACCAGGAGGGAATGTTGTTAATGCTATCTCTAAGTTTGTTGATGGTTCCATATGAAAACTACATCTAATTCTTACTTTGATTTCTGCGTAAGTGGTGTTTTTTAGAGGGGGGAAATGGGGTCAGATCACCCAACAATTTATAGTATCTCTTTATCCCTCTGAACGAAAAAATTTATGCCTTTACCACGACAAATGTTCCATCCGTTTGATTATTATTGTTTGAAAATTGATTAAAAACTTAATTTAATCAATTTGAGTAAAAAAAAAATTAAGTAAATGACGTGGCATTTTTTTTAAATGTTGATTTTCCTACGTGGCAGCTGACACGTGTAGCCACGTGGAGATTCTTGCTCAGTCAGCTGCCACGTAGTGTCTTGAAGGGGGAATCTAGAAAACCAAATTTTGTAAGGGGGGAATCTAAACGAAATTTTTGCTAGGGGGTAATGCAGAAGTCGCCTACTTTGCAGGGGGGTAAACACCATTTTACCCTTTTTTTTTCATCATTTCACCATGAGGACAAGGTGATGTTTGAAGGGGTGGGGAATGATACACCCCCTTTAAGTGAAAGCCCAATTCAAGTCATGGATGAGCCCAACAGTGATGAGGAGTCAGATAGTTCAACAATTGGAAGAGACAAACCAAGAAGCCTTTGTGGGTGAAGGATTATCTGTGCGAATAAGAATTCATAGAATAAGAATCCAGTTTAGTAAAAATGTCATTTCTTTTGACAACACAACACTCATTTTGAAATAGATGGAGTATTTGTGTGTGTGTGTGTGTATTTTAGTCCTTTTTTATTTTAATAAGAATTCATAGTAGTAGTAATTTAGTAAAAGTATATGCTGGTTAGGAAAATTCCATATTTGAATCTTGAACGATAGTAGGGTAGGATTAGATGTGAATTTAATGCTTAGGTAGTTTATTGCAAGAAACAATCAACACTTTTCTTCCTTCTTGAGTCTTCAAACTACAACTATACAGTAGCTTCATGCATGTGTAGCTTCCGTATGTTGCTGCAGCATCACATGGTTAGATTGCAAGCCACCATTTTACTTTTACTGCTCGGTGGGTGTAGAAGGAACAAGATGTAAAAATTCCAAATTGACTTGTTATTATTAATTTTTTATTAATAAAGTCAAATCCCGCGCAACAAAGATATAGCAAACCATTATTTTCATTTGAGCTGCTCGGTGGGTGTCTCATTTGAAAAAGCCAAAAAATCATCTTTTTAGGATAGAAGAAGACGTTTTTGTTACCCCAAAGTTAACAGAACAACAAACAATGTTTCTATCTATTTTAAGAGAACTTAGAGGAGGTCAGTGTCTACATACAGAATTAGAGGAGTGTATCTGTTATTTAAAGAGACCTCAGGGGAGGTCAATGTAATTGAGCTTCTATTTTACTAATTTCGTGAACATCTTCAATCATCCTTTGTAAACAATCATACAACCCACGTTTAACTTCGTAATCAGCTTTAAAATCAGCACCGTAATGTAGTTTGGGATTGAGATGATAGCCTGGAGCATGCAAAGGTTTGTGCAGTTGCTTATCCCATCTCTCATCAATAATGTCCCATAGAGGCTTGAAACTAAATAATAGAGGAAAAAAACTGAAGTTACTAAACAGTATGTGCAGAGCAGGATTTGCAATATTTTCATTTTCATTTTCATTTGGGGGGTGTTCATTGTCTGTATTTGTTAGGACACCATATGAGAGATGTGGCCCAACTGGGCTTTTAGCACAGCTGCAAATCCCCAGACCTGTATCCAATGGGTTTGTGCTAGAACTAGAAGGAATAGGAAATAGGAGTGTGGGTTTGTTGTTAGGAGTATCCACTGGCAGAGAGTGAGAGGGAAAGGCAAACAGTGTAGTGGGATTCTGTTATGGGTGCTGAGTAGAGAGAGAGAGGTATGGATAAGAATCATTCAGTTTGTTAGGGCAGTGAACTATAAGATCTTCATTCTATTGCATTTTCTTTTGATTTCAATAATAATCTTATTTTTACATTTTTGCTGTTAATTTCATCTTTTCCGCATTTTATGATGCCAGTTCGCATCAGTATTTGTACATCTAATAGAGTAAGCTCATGATTCAAAATGAGATTTTTACTTTACACATGTAGGATGAATCCAAGCTGTATATTTTTATTGAGCTTGTGACCAAAGGTTCTCTTGGAAACCTCCTCATTGAGAGGTACACTCTCCGAGATTCCCAAGTATCTGATATAAATGACAAATTCTGCATGGTTTGAAGTATCTTCATGATCAAAATGTAGTTCACAGGTGACTCCAGTTTTTTTTTCTTCATATACTTTTGCTTTCCTTTATGCATATATGATTACTGATATTCTGTGTTAATTCTGGTCTTGCATAATATGCATGGTTCCCATTTCTGGAATAATGCTGTCAAGAGTCCTGTCTATGGTTCTTCTTTCCTTGTTTCAAATGAACTTTCACTTTTGATTACTATCTCATCATTGCAATAAAGATATTCTTTTTAAACATTTCAGTTTTGCTTGCTCTCTCATAATTGCAATACAAATATTCTTTGCAAAGAACTTGATGTGTATTTGTTTTTTTTTCTTCTTGTTATTTGGATTTGTCTTCCCCCCGCCCCCTTTTGGGTAATAGTCCTTCATTTTCATTGCTCATTATGCATTTAGCTTATTTTAAATACCGTGAACTGTTCCACATATTGGGGGTAAACACGAGAGTTGAGGAAAGAAGAAAAAGTATCCAAGGGAAAAAAGGATGGTTTTTCATCTATTGATTGCCATTGCCATTCCTTTCTTGCCCCAAACAAATGTATTTTGATACTACTATGAAGTCTGGTGTTTGTGGAAAACATATTAGTTTTTTAAGTTTTTGATTACTTTGAGCTCTGAGCGTAAATTTTCTAATAGTTAAAGAAGGAAAATAATGGTCATCATATCAGATTAAGTAGTTACAACTTACAATGAAATTTTTATTTTCAGTTTTGTAAAGTTTAATTGGTCTTTTTCTTTGGATTTAAGCCTGTGCTGTCTTTAAGATCTTCTCTGCATTCTTGTATCAATGAAATTCCTGTATTAATATAATGTAATTATATCTCTCCAATTTAAGGGACATCAAATCTGCAAATATATTGATAGACGCAAGTGGATCTTTCAAACATGCAGATTTTGGGTCAGCAAAGGTATTCCTCAGTTTATACTTCTGTTTTTGGTGCTTATATTTGAACAATATGCAATTGCTTACATTTTCTATTTTATTATATTGCTACATAAATTGCTTTCAAGGCAACCAAAATGATTGATGTTGAATCATGTGAGGGGAAAGCGTTCTGGATGGCCCCTGAGGTTTGCCTTCAATCTTATGAGCAGAAATACCGAATAATGGTTCTACTTTTTTCATCGGTAATTATGTTAATAGCCTGGATGCAAGACTCTAGCTTGAGTTCTACTCTTTTTTCAGCCGAGAACGACCATATTAAATGAAATTTAATTGTCTTACAATTGTCATAAAATGTGTGCGTTTATTGTACTACTGATCTAAAACACTAAATGCTTCTATTTACCTGTGAAACAATTAAACTATTGAGTGTTGAATTTATACAATTATCTCTTGCTTTGTCCTATTTTTTTGCCATGAGACTTGATCAGTGTGATGAACAGATTGATATAATCAGTGATAGTAATGTAGTGATCAAACATAACGATATTCCTGCCATTTTAAAGCAATAGAAAATTTAATTAAGGACACCTTTGGAGTGGGACATTATATTGTATTTTGTATCGATGTAGCGATCAGATGCTTTCGAAACTAGAATCTTAAAGTTCTTTTACCTTTAGTGTTTAATCTTTTCATTTCTTGATAGTATAGCTATTGATTATTGTATATAGTTAAACTAGGGTTTTAGAGAAGTGTATTTAGCACAGATGTTTTTTTTATATATACATGATTGGTATATAAGTATAGTAACCACATTCTATCCAATGTGAAGAATGAGTTTCTATTCTAATACTTTTCCGCAAGGTAGAACATGTATGTTATATGCACCAAGTTTGTTAAAATAAATCCAACCTGAGGTCCCCTTGAAGATTTATTGAATAGGAGATTTATTGAATATACCCACTATTTCGTCGTTGAAGTTGACAACCAATTTTGATTTCTCTTGAATTAAAAGGACCCTTTTTATCTATAACTTCAAATTAAAGATTAAAATATTAAACTAAAGATAAAATAGTTAAATAATCAAAGTAATAATATTTTAAGGTTTTAATAATGATATATTTTCAAAAAACATCATTTAGAACATGATACATGAACTTTAAAGAAAAAAAGCAGGGACTAAAATTGAAAACTAAAATTATAGAGGGATAAATATTAGAAGAAAAATTTTAGAGAGACTAAAAATAAAATTTGTTATTTTTAAAGGGACTCAAAACTTATTTAACCTTTGCGTTAAAAAAAAAACTTAATTAACCCTATAAAATATTTTTTTTTTAATATTAATTTCGTCTTGTTAGTATTTTTAACAAGTGCCACAATACTATTTTTTTTTTTCTTTTTTTATAATTTGCCACGGTACTACTGGCAAGACACTTATTTTATCTATTTATTTAATTGAATTGGATCCTTTCAATCTCTCTCAACAATTAATCTTAACCATTATTTTAAATCTAATGGTAGAAAGAGAAAAACACCTCCATAAATAGAAATATCATATATGATTAGCTTTAATTCCCCTTTTTTTGGTGACATATTAAAATATAAAATTAAGATATATTTATTATTAAAAAAATTGAAAAACTCTAGAATTAAAGTTTGAAATTTAATTATTATAAAAAATTGAAATTTAATTAATTTTTTGAAGAAATTTAATTAAATTAAGTTAATCATATATACAACTTTTAATATTCAAATTAATATTGTACAAAAGAAAAACTTCCCACGATCTTGATATTAGTGTTATACTACTACTATATACTAATAGAGTTATAAGGCAAGCAATATACAAATAAAATTATACAATTCTTTTAGGAAGAAAATACAAATGTTTTCATTTTATTTTTTATGTAAATGCAAATGGATTGATTTTCTCTATTAAGGAGCGTTTTTTTAAAAAAAATTTATCGTAATAAAAAATTAAAAGAATTAAAGCCAATCATATACTATTAAATAAAAGATAAATTTCAAATTAATAAATTAAATTGTTATAAGGTATTTCTATTTATGAATGTGTTTTTTTCTTTCTACCGTTCGATTTAGAATAATGGCTAGGATTAATTGTTGAAAGGGACGGAGAGAAATAGAGATCGAGAGGATCTAATTTATTACGTGAGAATTTCTTGGCAATGGCAGTGGCACCGCGTTTTCCTATCCCTGTTCAACTACACTGCTCTACTAGGCAGTTTCCATGGCATGACATTGCATTGCATTGCAGCAGTCTTCTTTTTTTCCTTTCTTCTATTATATAAGAAGCAAACAACAGAACACAAACACAATATCATGCTTTTCCTGTTTCCAACGCCATGTATTTCAAAAAGCTTCTAAGAAAACCTAAATACGAACGCCGTGATGCTCTCAAGCTCTTCAATTACGACGCTCAATCGTCTTTCTCTTCGTTCGAATCATCTAGTTCAGTCTACACTTGTTCCACCGACTTAAACGACCGCACTAGCTTCCGAATTGATGGAATCGAAGGCGACTTCGATCAAAATTGTAGGAGTTTAAGACTTTCTGGACGTGAAGATTTTGCAAATCCTGCTGCTGCTTCTTGGGAAGCTATGAAGTTTCCATCGTCTTCGTATATTCTTCCGAGGTTGAAGATTGAGGAGATTGATCTTCAACAGAAGGAGGAAGATGAATTGAGTGAGAAATGTGAAGACAGAGATAGGGATAGGGATAGTGTTAGGGTTACATATGAGGTTGCTTTGACTGTTGTTGGAATTTGTCAACCTATGATTAAGCCGCCACCAAGGAAGAGAGTTCGGGTTGTTGATAACATGTGTTCAACTTGGGAACTTTTAAAGGAATTGGGTCCGGTAGTGGAAGGGGATTGGGAAGAATGGCTTTTGGAGGCAGGTACGGATCTACAGCATGTGTATTGGGGTCAGTTGCCTCCACTAGTGTAAATATTTATTCACTAATAATTAGAGATTAGAGACTTGATTTTTATCTCACAACAAATAGTGAGTTGCCCCCATTGTTGGAGTTTGAAACAAAACAGCTTTCACAACAACATTGAATAGCATTGCCTTATAAAAAGGGGCTTTATCCTGATACAATTTTTTAAAAGAAGAGAAACATAGTGTTGCTTCAATTAAACTATTGAGTGTTGAATTTATACAATTATCACTTGCTTTGTCCCATTTATTTGCCATGAGACTTGATCAGTGTGATGAACAGATTGATATAATTAGTGATAGTAATGTAGTGATCAAACATAACGATATTCCTGCCATTTTAAAGCAATAGAATATGAAATTAAGGCCAGCTTTGGAGTGGTTCATTATATTGTATCGATATAGCGATCAGATGCTTTCGAAACTAGAATCTTAAAGTTCTTTTACCGTTAGTGTTTAATCTTTTCATTTCTTGATAGTATAGCTATTGATTATTGTATATAGTTAAACTAGGGTTTTAGAGAAGTGTATTTATCACAGATGCTATGTTTATATAGACATGATTGTTATATAAGTATAGTAACCACATTTTATTCTAACACTTTTCTGCAAGGTAGAACATGTATGTCATATGCACCAAGTTTGTTAAAATAAATTCAACCCGAGGTCCCCCCCCTTGAAGATTTATTGAATAGGAGATTTAGTGAATATACACTATTTGGTTGTTGAAGTTGACAACCAATTTTGATTTCTCTTGAATTAAAAGGACCCTTTTTATCTTCCAATATCACCTAATATCTATGTTTGGTCTTTTCATCAAAAACAAAGTTGGGAGCAATATGTAGACTAGAGAATATTGATTATCACAAATTAAGTTCATGCTCATGAGGACTCCTAGTTGAATTTCTTAGTTCTTGAAATAACTAATTTAGCCACACATGTTTTAATGTTTTCCTCACGGCACTGTGTTCTACCACGACACAAGATATAATAATTTTTTGATGGATTTTTGAGATTGCACACGTTAAGAATGAGCTTCTATTCTAATGATTACTAATTATTTGATCGGGAATATGCAGGTTTTGAAAGGAAAAAACAAAGGTTGCTGGTTTCCAGCTGATGTTTGGAGTCTGGGATGCACTGTGCTGGAGATGCTAACGGGCGAAATTCCATACTCCAATTTAGAATGTGTATGTCTCATATTATTTTTATTTTTGCTCCCATTACCATTGGTTCGCGTGTTTACCTCTGTAGAAGTTTTTGCTTTTTGCAGTTTTGTTAACAATTATTAAACAGTTCAGGCTACCCATTCTGATCCAAATACACAATTTTTCCTGCTATTTATTTGTAAATTAAATTGTGGCTTTTGTTAATGTTCTATGTCGTGTCGTGTTTTTCCTATAACATAGAAATGTTGGTTGGTTCATATAGTGTAAACTAAATAGACTCTTTTTCATGAAATTTTGAAATATATGTATAATAACCATCAAAATTGCATTAAATATTAATGTTGTTTATTACGTCTGATTTTTTGATTGATCTCTTCTAACAACAGATGCAGGCAATATTTAGAATTGGAAAAGGCGAGCCACCTCCTATTCCTGACACTCTTTCAAGAGATGCAAAGGATTTTATCTTGCAGTGCCTTCAAGTTAATCCTGATGATCGTCCTACTGCTGCTCAACTCTTAAACCATCCATTTCTCCAAAGGCCACTTTCCCAGTCTTCATCTCCTTACATTCATGGCAGAAGGGGTTAAACTTTGCCATTTTCAACTATGAAACATAATGAAGGTGAATATGGTTACATGGCATCTCACTTTGATACTCTGTTTTCCTCTTTATCATGATGACACTAGAATCATATAGAAAACTTTTTATTTTTGAGCGGCAAAATTAATAGTATTATTAATAACCGATCTCTTCACAAGATGAACAGAGGTCGGGAAAAGCGGAACTACAAAACAGAGGGCCATATAGAAAACTATTTTCATGGCTTTCATAAGAATTCCCCTTGATAACTACTGAGCAATGTGACTTGGACAAAAAAAACAAAGATGCTTAAAATGCCAATTTTGGTTTTCAGGTTGCACGTAATTTTTCTATATTCAAATTGGGTGGGGTTTAAGTGTGATTTCACTCTTATTTGAGGGTAAGGTTTCTTGCAATCATGACTGACAAACTATGAAAAGTAATAAAAACAGGAAATGTTTTAACTTTTTTTTTTTTTTAAGCAAAGGGGAGCAGTAGGTGAACCAACTGCAACACCCTAGATATATAAATAAAAACAAATAACAACAAAAAGAGAAGGGGGACAAAGACCAAAACCTTCTCCAACAAGAAAATCAAAAGAACCCCAAAAAAAGAAAAACAAAAGGCAAACCAAATAAAACAAGAGCAAGAGAATCTCAATCTGGATGACTACCCCTAGATCGGGTGTTATGAACCTGAAAACCTTTCTGCATATTCTTCTTTTTTTTTGCCTTAGAAACCACCGTAGTGAAAGGCACTTCTCCAGTAGCAGCACGGCTTTTCAAAAAACTGATAGCTGCCTCTCTCTCTTCCTCATCTGTATAAACTCTTTGCTCCCTAGCATCCTTAAACTCCCAATATTGCTTCAAAATCGCTAAATCCTGATCAACATTGGGGTTTAAAACTTCATCTGAAACGATGGCTGAACTCATACCACACCAAGGAGGAGGATTTTGAATTTCAGTCGGATCAACAGTATGAACCTCTTCTACATGTTCTAAAAGAAGATCACCTCCAATAGAAACCAACGGATCATTTAAATCTACTTGTGCTGCTGGACATTGGTTGGGAACATCAATTAAATCCTGGGAAGGACTTGAAATTGGATGCACAGTTTTGTCCACATCACCAGATGCTGAAATTTTTTTATTTTGTCCTACTGTGTCTTTGGGAAGGGAATGGTCCTTACTGTTAGATGTAGAACCATCAATATCAACAACAATTTTTTCTTTTTCTTTCCAAGTTTCAGTACCATGCTCCATTCTATTTGTGACTGCTTCCTTCTTCTTGCCCACCTCTACTTTATTTGTTTTTTCAGTTTCAATTGGTTTCATTCTTCTGCACATTCCAACATGGTGGCCTACAGTTTTGCAAAAAGTGCAGAAATCAGGAATGTTTTCATAATCTAAATCAACTAAAAATGCAAAACCTTTTCTTTCGACCAAAACTTTGTATCTTAGCTCTCTTGAAAAATCAATATCGACCAATACCCTAGCATAATGACCAAAGGTTCGATCAAACATTGATTTGTTACTCGCTGCATCAATACAAATTGGAGTACCGATACTACTAGCAATAGCAAATATTATTTTAGGACGCCAATATTCTTGAGCTAAGCCATATAACCTTACCCAAACTTGAGCTGAAGTGTTTTGTTGCACACTAGGGTTGAAATCGTTGGACCAAGCAAAGAGTTTCAGCAGCCCTGGGTTTAAGTTCCACGAAGCCACCGAACGAACCCTTCTAACATCCTCCAGAGATGAAAACACAAATTCATAGAACCCTTTTCCTAAAGACATTACTCCCCATCGACCTAAACCCTCCCACAAGGTCTTAAGCTTGTCACGCAATGACATAACAGTTGGGGGTGTCGTACCTTTGGGCCAGATAATACGAGCATGAAGATTGTGTTTACAAGTCTCCAAACCTGCCAGATACTCATCTTCAGGGATTGGAATAGCATAAGCATCACCTTTGATACAAGGAATTGGAAACTGATTGGTGTGGATTCAAGAAAGGGAAGACAAGACCAAGGGATAGCGTAGGAATCAGAAGCCATCAGATTTGATTTAGCCATGGCGGATCTAGATCTGAGGGAAGGAGACGATGAATAGTGCAGAATCGCTTTTTGAATCGCCAGAGCAAAACATGGTCGGTGCCTCCAATCTAAAAAATCTCAGAAATGTTTTAACTTTTAAGCAGTATATGGCGGAATTCTGAAATGATATACTATATTATTTGCATTGCATCTATTTGGGAAAATCATTGTAGCTAGGGTTGAATTTACACTCTTTCAGTGGTTTATTTGATTATTTTAATCTTGCATATTATATTGCATGTAACAATGTAATATTTCAAATTTCCACTCTTAAAATTGCTGGAGTTGATCCAGGTCCATTTTTGCAGCAATTTTTCCTCATGTTGTGGCATTCAGAGTTTGCTTGTTTGTAACTCAAGTAGATTTTTAAGCACTACTTCGGAGCTCCACAGAACCAAGTTATCAACTTGGCAACGTGGTTTTGGATAATTATTATGCTTAATCTCTGTTGTCTATTTACTCCATGATTTCTCCAATGTTGCAAAGACAATTTATCAAGGTCAAGCTGAAAAAAGTTACCCCCCCTTCTCCTCAAATGAGCTAACTGGTCAAAAAATATACAGGGCTTAGCTTTCTAAACAATAGTAGCACGGATCGAATAACCATTCTTATTGTACATATTTATTAGCATGCCATTATTTGTGTATATTTATATTTCAAAGTTGTGAATTTTACATTTTTTTTCCTTTCTTTTCTCTGAATCTGTTTCATGTTTCTCTCTGAAAATTTGGTCTTTGGTTGAATATAATGAATTGTTCAACTACCTGTCAACTACTATAATTGACTTATGTAGCAAGAAAAATCTCGGTTGTTTTTGGGTAATTTGTGTAATGCTTTATCACTTTCTGGAACCCTCTCAGACTGTTGTAATTCTGTTTGACTCCATTGAAACGTTGACTTTGCATTGACTTTGAATATTAGTTGATGCCTATTTGAATTTTGGTCGATAGACTCAATATTCTTCGGTAACATCTTCATAGTTTCAATCGAGTGATCAGGTTTAGATTTATGAAAGTGGGGTGTTGCATTGAATAACTTACAAGTCCATTGCAGTTAAATTGGTTTAAGGCAAGGGTTAAAGGTGTACCTTGTTCAAGTCCTGGTGAAGGAAAAAATATTAACATTAATAATTAATTATTAACTTAACTTTGACCGTTTTTTAAAAAACTTATAAGTCCATATTTTAAATTATTATTTTACAAAAAATGAATATTTTTAGTCTTCAAATTAATCCCTATAAAATGCAAATATGAATTAAAAGTGATCGCAATTTTGTAGGGATTAAAAATATATCTAACTCATTTGAAAAATATATATATTATCTAAATTTTTATTGGCAAAATTACACTGTGACTGTGAGCTATGAAGCACGGACACCGACACGGACATGGGACACGACACGGACACTGACACGGCGACACCGATAATAATTTGAAAAAATGACATAATTCAGTATAATTATTAAGTGTCGTGTCGGTGTCGGACACTGACACTGACACGTGTCGGACACGGACACGTCTAATCCGAGAAGTGTGAGTCATTTATCTTATTTATCTTTATAAATATGCACATGTTGATCCTTTATTTTGTTTATTTGTAACATATGTGTCCTCTGCCCTATTATTTTTCCACACAGGTCCTTTATTTTTATAAATGTACACGAGTTAAACCTTTATTTTATTCATTTGTAACTTAACGAAGTGTTTAAAAGATGAATACATGTGAAGGGTTTGAAACATTTCATAAAACTATGAATAATGATTAACATTTATGTTGTTCATTCTCATATTCCTCACGTTCATAAGTTTCTTCACTAATTTATAGCAAAATGCACTCAAATATACTTCAAAATTGTATAATTTGCGTTTTGTTTGCTTCAATCTTTTTCTAAACTCTAAAATTGAAATCTTCAATTCTCATTGAACTCTAAATTTATCAAACTTGATTTTTTTTTTGAGGTTTAATGAAATATATCAAACTCTTCACATGTGTCCATGTTTTAAACCCTTAATTATGTTATAAATTAAAAACATAAGGAATTAACTCGTGCAAGTTTATAAAGATAAAAGACCTGTGTGAAAAATATAAAATAAGACAAAAAAAGAATCTATAACAAATAAATAAGATAAAGACCCATAATGTAATTTTACGAACTTTATTTTATAAAAAATGCCATGGTGTCCCAAAACACTTGTTAAGTATATTATTAATAAAAAAATTTATCTTACAATTTGTGCATTCAATATCTTAAAAATGTAAAATATTTTTTTCCTGATTTTAATTTCGTCTTTAGTTTCATTTGTTAGTATTTTTATGGAGTGCCACTGTTTATGCTGAAAAATGGTAAACAAGCGCTAGTCTAAGTATTTAAACTTGCGAGATTGACTAGAAATCTCAGGACAATTCTATGCTTGTGTTTTATGAGAAAATGGTTTCAATGTTCATTAGTTTTCAACAAACATTTACGTTTTAGATTCGTTTAAAAAAAAACAGAAAGAAATAAGTTGATTTGAATCGCCTCAAGATCAACAAACTTCATGCAATATCAAAAGGAAATACAGAAAATTGATGTGAAGTAAATTTGCATTGAATGTAAAGTGCAAATACAATAAAATGGTTCACAAACCGTACATGTTTTCTCTGTCGAATTCCTTTCTTTCTACGCTGAGTACTCAGAATTTTAGAGAAAATTATGTAAAAACAGTTTTGCGACCTCAATTCCTTCTAAGGAATTTCTATTTATACTTCGATGGAAATCCAACCGCTTCAGATCATCTTGACGGTCCAGACTTGATCTTCGAACCCACGTTCTCCACTTCGTATCCTTGCTTGGCGCGTTTGCATTTTGGGCTCAACTCTGAATCCTTTTGGGCTATTATCATTTAGCCCACAATAAATTTGTTTCGCTTCGAATCTCATATCAAGCTCCTGACTTCGATAAGAGTTCTCACAAAGATTTAGCCATCGAACTCGCTTGCAACAGTTCGAATCTACTTAAATCGAATCAACGATTTTGAGGCTGTCTTCAGCAATTATTAAATGACACCTGTCACTTTAGAATTAATTCATTATTTTGTTGGACCAACATTTCCCATTAAAAACATTAAATCAAAAATACAGCCCAATAAATTGCCCCCCAAAAATGCCAATTTTCGAGTGAGCCTTCAAAAGAGAAGATGGCGTTTTTGAAAAGATTCTGAATCGATCCTTCACACTTCTCAATGACGGCTATGACGTCAGAGCATCATTACTTCTCTTCCATAACCGTCACCTCGCTTCCCACAACCATCATGATTTCCACTTTTTCAGTATACAGTGGCCACGTGTCAGCGCGGGAAGGCGAAAGGCAACACACTTTTTCTGAGTTTTAATTTATTCAGGATTTCTCTAAACCCTATAAATAGGGATTCTCTCCTTCTTCTTTACTTTTCCAATCTGTTGAACTTCTCAACTCTATTTCTCTGATAACTCCATTCCTAAATTTCTCAGACTTTCTTCACCATTTTTCTCGTTCTACACTGCAAGCTTTTCCTGACCGTAGATCCATGGCTTCAAGCTCTAATCAAAAGCGCAAACTTCCTTTAGCAGGAGGATGGAGCACAACAATCCTGAACAAACTTGCTCCTAACACGGTTCTTGAGCCAGTGATGAACACAGAGAAATGCAAAATCTGGGAAACTCAGGTAATGTTCCCTTACTCCATTACTGATCACACTTATGCCTTTGGTGGTCCCTTACCTGATGCTAAGAGCCAATCTTCTACTATTCTTGACATATTTCCGGTGTATAAACCTTGTCAGCCTAGGGCATTCATAGATTCACCATACAATTTCAATTTCATAAAACCCCCCTAACAAGGTTTTTAGGTCTGCACCGTACTATGGTAACGAAGATTATATTAAATGGTTAGACAGGGTACAAGTGGGTTATGGGGATTTCTGGAAGGATGCGGGCATCTTCGAGTTGATTCAACTCTCTAGGGTAGGCCCTAAATATCACCAAGAGATGTTAGTTGCTGCTTTACATTTCTTCGAAAGCTCTACTAACACTTTCCATTTCGAATGTGGGATGATGACCCCTACCCTCTTCGATGTATCTGCTATAACTGGGCTTAGCCCATTAGGTGAAACCTACGACCCAGCTAAAACTAATTTAGCCATTGAGTTTGCACCAAAAGAAAAAACCTTTCAGAAATACATCCAAGAAAACCATGCTGTTGGTGAGGACGAGGTATCTGATGTCGAACATGTAGCCTTCCTTACTTTGTGGCTTTCCCACTACATCTTCTGCTCGAAATCGTTGCAAGTTGCCAAGCAATTCATTCCCATGGCCATTCAACTTCATGAAGGTCGCCAGTTTGGGTTAGGGCGATTAATCCTAGGTTGTCTATTCGCCTCAATGCAACTTGCCAGTGAGAACCTAAAGAAGACTGGTGATGGTTCCACCTTTTTGGCTGCTGGGCCATTTTGGCTTCTACAACTGTGGCTCAACGCCACCTTCGTGAAAGAACTTGAATTTTACCTCCCTGGAGACTATGAAGTTGAGGCGCGGAGGCGACAAATTGAGGGAACAAGGTTGGCGAGACTAGTTCCTCTACCTATGGGCCTGAACTATGAGCAGAACTTTCTAAGATACTTCAATGTATTTTTGAACTTAAAGGTTTTCAAAGAAGAATATGCTCCGTTCATCAAGCGTGTTGTTGGGCCTTCCTGGTTTGTGCAACCATTTCCTCCTCTCGAAGAGTTCGAAGAGTTTGGGCTTGCGTAATGGTTGGCTTACTTAGACCCCACCGTCCTTTCATGTCGAATTGGCGCACTCGCAAAGGATTATGGGTTAGTTGGATACTTCCCTAACCTTGTATCTCGCCAGTTTGGCCTTACTCAGCTCATCCCAAAGAGCTTTTATGAGCACGAATCGGCCATCTGCTTGGGACATAAAGTCATCACTGAAGGATATTTCAGATCCTATTTAAAAAATACTGAAACGCACAAATATGAGCTCACACCCTTTGCCTATCAGAACTCCATCTCTTCTACCAAAGAATTTCAAGATTGGTGGGAAAGGCATTACTCAGTTTCGATCCCCAGTGAGAATTTTTTGCTTGCTAGGGTCTCGAGCGGATTCAAGTCTTCACCTTTGGAGCAAGTTAAGGTGGCAGTAACAAAAGGTACTTCCTTATTACTTGTGATAATATCCTTTAACTTCTATGCCCTTTTCGATTTAAACTAACAAAACTTACTCACTTTACAGGGACTAAGTCTAGGACTGCCTCAACATCTTCCCACAATCTACCAGCTAAAGAAGAAAAGAAGGTACTCTATCTTTCTTTCATTCACCCTTCAAACTTCAATTTTACCGTCACCACTATTTGTTGATGATGAAACATTTGGTGATCACTTGGCAGGTTTCGAAAAGAGCAAGCAGTTCTATAGCTGAAAAACCCTCGAAGAAATCAAGAAAAAACACCATTGATTTGACAGAAATTGACAAGCAGGTAAGTTCCTACTCCTCTGTATATCTTCTTCCTTACTTATGCATTTGGCTTTCTAACTTCAATGTCTGCTTTCGACAGAACATTGATGTTGATCTTGGCAGAGTCATTGCCAAAGTTTCTAGCCAGATAAATCCATCCACCTCCATGAAGGTTGCAGAGAAGAAAAAAGAGAAGAAGAAAGACAAGAGAGCAAGCCAAGAAGAGCCATCAGAGTAGAAAGATAACTCGACTCAAGCTACTCCTATCGAAGTGCTTAACGTTGAGAAGCCAAAGGACAAGAGGAAGAAGAAAAAATTGAAGAAAACAGATTCCGCTTCTACTACGACCAACCTAGAAGCTCCAGTACTCAACGAACAACTTGGCAACCCACAAGATGCCAATACTGACAAACTCCAAGATCCTCCTCAAGAGAAAATCTCTGAGCAGAATAATGAGAGTTCGAATTCCTGCTTACAGCCTCCACCTGTTAAGGTATCTTCGAACCCTCCCTTTTTGCATGCAAGGTTTCACTTAGATGTTTTTTTTTTTTATTTTGTATTTTCTCTACTTTTTTAGATACCTGTCTCAACAATCCCTGAAATATCTGAAGAAGATCAATGCCAAGAAACTCCAGTCACTGGGCGTGCTTCAACGGGAGCTGCCCATGAAGAAATATCCACTGCAAATTCGCCTCCAAAAGGCAACCCTGAAGGAAACCAACAAGATCCTCCTCACATCGAAACCAATGATCCAGTGAATAATGATTCGAAGCACGAGAATGAAACTGTTGTCGAATACGGCCCTGTTGAAAAGGATAAAGTAGATCCAGCTCTGAGCAAACAAAATGCATCAACACAACAAGACCCAAACCCTGCAGGTAATGAAGGCCCTTCAAGCCAAAAGTCTCCTTCTCCTGAACCAGCAGACATGAACCAATACTTCGAATCTAGCAACGAAGATGACTTTTCCGCGCAGCCTCGGGGTTCAAGTATTGACCCACAATCATCAACATCAAGAATATCAGCAGCTGCAGGAGTCCCGGAGTCCCTTTTGCAACGGTTAGATGTCTCTACCCCAGAAGAAGCACTAGAAAAGTTATTATCTGGGGGTAGCTTCAACACAACTAGTGAAGGGACTTCAGCTCCTACTCAAACTGATGAAGAAGCTAGACTCGAACAAGCCCACTTAGAAGCGAGGTTCATTGAAGAGTTTTTGCAGAGGGATGTGTTGGAAATTATCGATAATGACCCTCATGCTTTCTTCAGTCTTAAAGCATTGCTTCAACAATTACAAACTGACAGAACCAAAGAAGCGATGTTATTCTTGGTTAACCAAGTTGAGGCCCTTATCGACCAATTTGCTAAGAATCAGCAGATGCTCATCAATGCTCAGAAATCTTATCAAGCATAGATGCAAGCTCATGCCTCAGTTTTGGCTGACGCAACTGCTTGCAATATCGCAGTGAGCAACTTTAGGTCAGGAGTGACTGCTGCTTATTTGAAAGCTGCGGCTTGTGAAGACAATATTGCCAACTGGAAAGCAGGGATTAGGGAACTGGAGGCTAAGATTGTTGAAGAAGAAAGATTGCAGAAACATTATGTTGAGCTTGCCACTGAAGTGACTCCAGCACAAATCGAAGCCAAAGCGAATGAAGGGCTAAGATTGTGTAGCAACGCTGCAACACTTAAAGCCACTGCACAACGTCTCGATAGGGAGAGCAACTTGCTGAAGGTTAAGCTGTCACAACTCAAAGAAATTTATCGAACCTTTCAGCGCAATTCCCTTAGCAATCTTTAGGCTTTCTTCCGTTTGTTGTTTTATTTGCTCATTTCAATGTAATTTTGTTATGTTCTTTCGAACATGTTGTATGGATTCGAAGTCTTTTTATTGTTTTGGATAATGACTTATGATATTTTAGTCATTTTGATCACCTTTCTGTGGCAAATTCTCTCTTTACCATTTAAATGTTATTGTGCTTCGAATTACTCTGTGCTTATATTTATCTCTCGCAATGATGGCCTATATTTCTTCAAGTATTTGCCGTTCATATTTACTGTGCGCTGTGCAGGAGTTAAGTCTTGAATTTCATATGCACCATTAAATAATACTTGAGAAATTTTAAATGGTCCTTCCCAATGTGGTGACCATTTCCCAAAGGCTCTATCTCTCCTATCCATAGGCAAGATAACTTTCCAAACCAAATCTCCTAAGTTAAAGGTTTTATACTTAACCTTTTTATTGTAAGCTTTAGCAACTCTTTCTTTTTGTCTAATTAAAACATCTAAAGCTTGCAATCTTTCTTCATCTAAATCAACTAATTCATCCATCATAAGATTTTCATAATGTTCACTAGGAATATCCATTTGTTTCTGCACTCTTACGGATTGCACCATAATTTCGACAGGCAGCACAACATCATGACCATAAGTCAATCGAAATGGAGTTGAATCAGTAGACTCTTTAGGAGAATTTCTACAAGCCCACAATACTTGATCTAAAGTGTTGTGTCAATTCCTTGGCTTCTGGGCAATGTGTTTCTTAATTAGGCCAATTACAATTTTGTTGGCTGCCTCAACTTGACCATTTGCTTGAGCGTAATATGGTGTTGATGTTAATAACTTAAAACCTGACTCATTAGCAAAACTTTGCATCTTTTGTCCAACAAACACTGTTCCTTGATCAGTGGTTATAGTTTCGGGTAATCCAAATCTATAAATAATGTGATTTTGGATAAAACTAATTACAGCTTCCTGATCAACTTTTGGCAAAGCAACAGCTTCGATCCATTTTGTGAAATAATCAATTCCAACCAAAATGAAACGTTGGTTTTTGGATGATGCAGGCCTGATTTCACCAATCAAATCTAAAGCCCAACCTCTAAAGGGCCAAGGCTTAATTATTGAATGTAATTCACTTGCAGGAACATGTTGGATACCTGCGTGTCTTTGGCACTCTTGGCATCCCTTAGCAAATTCTATGCAATCCTTAAGCATTGATGGCCAGTATAAGCCTCGTCGAAACAATAACCACTTCATTTTATAGCCTGCTTGATGAGCACCACATGAACCACTGTGTACACTGGTAATGGCTAAGAATGCCTCATTTTCACTGAGACATTTCAACAAAACTCCCTCAGGGGTTTTCTTGAACAACTCATTTCCAATGATAGTATAACTCAAGGCTTTATATTTTGTTTTCCTATCAGTGATTCCTGTTGGATCTTCCAAATATTTGACAATTGGCTTTCTCCAATCAGTATCACTTAAATTGTCAATGACAAAAATTTCTGTTACAAAACTTTTGACGTGCAGATCAACATTTTGGAGGTAAAAATTTTCATTTTCAAAATTTTCAACATTTTCTTGAAAATTGTACTCATCTGCCCCCAAATGTTTTGGCATTGACAATTCATCACTTAAAGATGCATTCGAAATGAGTTTATCTTTAATTTCGATAAGCTCTTCGAATGTCGCTTTCGACATTTTATAACCAGAGGCAATTTGTGCTAAGTCATTTGCCTCTTGATTCTCAATTCGAGGTACATGTTGGATAACATAGGATTCGAATTGTCTTAGCAAAGAAAAAGCAATCACAAAATATTTCATTAAATGTTCTTGAATACATTTGTATTCTTTTGTCAATTGCTTTATCACTAATTCAGAGTCACCTCTGATCTTAACGTGTCTTGCCCCCAAGTCTAGAAGAATTTCTAAGCCTGCAATTAAAGCTTCATATGCTGCTTCATTATTTGAACAAGACCCATTAATTTTGTACTTAAATTTTGTGGGAATTTTACAAGGAGAAATTATAAAAATCCCAATTCCTGTACCATGTTTATGCCTAGATCCATCAAAATATAAACTCCATGGTTTAATTTCAATGGCCTCTATTGGCGCTTCATTCACTGAATGTTCAGCAAGAAAATCAGCCACTATTTGGCCTTTAACAGCCCTTAGGGGTTTATAGGTTAACGAATACTCTGTTAAGGCCAATGTCCACTTCCCAATTCTACTATGCAAAATTGGTTTCAGCAACATATGTTTAATAACATCAAAATGGGAATAGACATAAACGTCAACTGGTTTTATATAATGCTTGAGTTTAGTACAAGAAAAATATAAACAAAGACAAAGCTTTTCAATTACAGAATATCTAGTTTCAGCATCATTTAAAACTCTACTTAAATAATAAATAGCCTTTTCGACACCATTTTCATCCTCTTGAGCGAGCATGCTCCCAATGGTTGTGTCTGATGCTGAAATGTACAACTTCATTTCTTTGTTTCGAATTGGAGGCATCAGAGTAGGAGGGTTTGATAAGTAAGCCTTGATGTCATCAAATGCTTTCTGTTGATCAATTCCCCAATGAAATACCTCATCTTTCTTGAGTCTTAAGAGTGGAGAAAAATGGTGAGCTTTTCCACTTAGATTCGAAATAAACCTCCTCAAGAAATTTATTTTGCCAAGCAATGATTGAAGCTGTTTCTTTGTTGCTGGAGATTTTGTCTCCATGATAGCTTTTGTCTTATTCTGGTTGATTTCTATGCCCTTTTTATGCACAACAAAGCCAAGGAAATCGCCTGCACGTACACAAAAAGCACATTTTAGTGGATTCATCTTTAATCCACATTTCCTCATTCTTTCAAATGATCTTTTAAGATGACTTAAATGATCAACATGAGATGAAGATTTGACAACTATGTCATCGATGTAAATTTGCATAAATATTTCAATGAAATCATGAAAGATCGAATTCATTGCCCTTTGGTATGTTGCCCCTGCATTTTTCAATCCAAAAGGCATCACTATCCATTCATAAGTGCCTAATGCACCAGGGCAACGAAAGGCAGTTTTTGCAATATCATCATCAGCTATAAAAATTTGATTATAGCCAGAATAGCCGTCTAACATGCTTAAATATTCATGGCCTGCTGCTGAATCAATTAACATTTCTGCTACGGGCATTGAATACTCATCTTTTGGTGTAGCATTGTTTAAATCCCTAAAATCTATACAGACTCTAAGTGACCCATTCTTTTTCATAACAGGAACAATGTTAGCTAACCATTCTACATACCTGGCTGTTCTGATGAACTTGCACTTGAGCAACCTTTCGATTTCTGTCTTGATCTTTGTCATGATCTCTGGAGCAAACCTCCTAGGGAGCTACTTCACAGGCTTTTTGTCTGGTCGAAGTGGTAATCTATGTTCCACCAGATCTTTGCTTAGTCCTGGCATTTCATTGTAATCCCAAGCAAAGCAATCCTTGTACTCTTTCAGTAACTCAATTACCTTTAACTTCAAGCTTGGATCAATATTGGTACTAATGTAAGTTGGCCTTTTAATTGAGCCATCTCCAATATCGATCTCCTGCAAAGGATCTTGGGCTTGCATTCTTTGATTCGAACTGATTGGATTTTTTTCAAAACCCAGGGGCTCATCATCATAAATGCAATCCAACCTTTGATTATTACCAGTTTTCAAAGCATTGGCACTTGTGGCCAATTCATGTTGGATATCACCAGTGGCTTCGAAAGCCATATCTTATTGAGATTCTATGGCCTCTATAGCCATTTTTATTCTGTTTTCGGCTGCATAAGCCGTAATCCTGCTCCATTCTGGGGATTCAATCATCATTATCTTCGAGATCACCCCACCCAGAAGCTGGTGGATAAACATCCCTAACATAGGGTCCATCAACAGGTTCCCTCTCCCAACAAAATCCATAGGTAGGATGCAACTTAACAGAATGGTAAACACCATCAGGGTTTGCCATGTTTGGATCGAAGGCAGCATCTTGCTCACCACAAGGAGCAATATTTGCCAAGTTTTTGTCAAAATTCTGAAGGGTCACAGTACTCGAATCCGCTAAATAAGCACTCTGATCAGCCTCCACATTTTCAACAAGGCCATCATCTCTCCACAGAATTAGCCTTTGGTGTAAGGAAGAAGGGACAACCCCAACTCCATGAATCCACTCCCTGCCTAATAGCAAGTTGTAGTTTGGCCTAGCAGCAATAACCATAAATAGGGTTTTCCGGACTGTGCTGCCTACACAAACTTCTAGTTGTATAGCACCAAGTGAGTGGCCAGTCTTGCCTTCATAATTGGCTAGAACCACATTGTGGGAGTGTAAGTCAGTGTCAAATAGACCTAACTTTTTAAGCATGAAGTGGGGCATGATGTTGACCACAGCACCACCATCCACCAAGATTTTATTTACTCCTACGTTATTTACCTTGGCTCTTATGAACAAGGCCTTTAGATGGTTCTTCATTCTAATGTCTGGCTTCTCGAACACAGCATTCTGTGCTTCGACGCAGCCATTCTCCATGACATAATAACACACTGGCTTATGATCAGCCAATTCTAATGCACCAAACTCCTCTTCTACCTCAGTAACTTCAGTTGGAATGTCATATTCCACAGGTAGAACAGAAACCACGTTCACAAGTACATCGAAGTCAGGCTCGTCATCCAGAAGATCATCATCCTCCATGAAATCTTCTTCATCCTCAGCCTCTTTGTTGTTTTCAGCACTTGATTCTTTTATAGGAGTCAATCTCTCCTTCACTGGCCTCTTAGCCAATTCGACTTTCTCCAAATTGCTTGTGTTGCCCCCAGCCTTAGCCTGTTGAGCAGCAAGCTTCTGTTTGCGCTGAAATCTGCGCCATTGAGTGCGAGTCATGGGGTTCTTTCCCTTGTAGTTGTTTCTGTAGCCATATTTGTTGGCTTCTTTTGCAGATTGAACATTCGGTGGCTCAGCAACCACTTTCGAACCAACAGTTGGTTTCGATCCAGCAACAACCTTGGACTCAGCAACCATTTTCGAGTTTGAAGTTCCAGAAATGAACTTCACATTGACATTGCTGGAGCTCCCTTTCTCCATCCATTTCTTATCAAAGGCCACATATTGGCCACTGACCCATTGATTAACAGGTGCTTTGTTGGATGGTTTGAAGGTCTTTTGAGGCCCTAGCAGGGTATGCCTCTTGAGCCTTCTTCTCGTACTCGGCTTCAGGTATAGCCTTGACTGCAGCAGCAACATCTGCTTCAGTGACTTCGACCATGTTGCAATCCATGATTTCGACATAGGTTGCATCAGCAGCTGGCAATGGATTAGTATCCACTTTCATTGGAGGCTTAGTTTTTTCAGCAAACTTGAGCCTTCCTTCATTCAGAGCACGTTGAACCAGATCCCTGAAAAGAACACATTGGTAAGTTTTATGGCCTAAATAGTTATGAAATTTACAATAACCTCTTTTCTTTCTTTGTTCTATTGGAGGTATTTTCAAATCTTTTTGAACAACTATTTGACCATCAGAGACTAATAAATCAAAAATTTCATCACATTTAGTAATATCAAACGTATAAGTTTTGGTAGCATATTTTTCATTCTTTGGTTCGACTGGATTCTTTCCATTCGAAGGCCTCAATAATTTACAAGTATAAGGAGGCCCTGGTTTTAGTTCTGCCACATTGATATCACTATCATCGATATCTACATATTCATCTTCAGTTTCATATCCAAAATCATTATCAAAAGAATCTAAAAAAGCAACATCTTTCTTTTTATGAAACTTAGAATTTCTGGCTTTTTCAGCTTTCAATCTTTCGATTTGCCTAACTCTATCAGCCAATTGAGACATGTCTCGAAGATATTGAGTATCTAGTTTTTTCCTAATCGAATAGTCTAGGCCGCCTTCAGCCATTTCAACTAGTTCATGTTCAGGCACTGATGTAAAGCATCTAGCCTTTAGTAATCTGAACCTATTCAGATAATCATCAACAGACTCTTGTGTTTTTCTCTTAACACTAGCCAATTCCTTAAGACTTATCTTAGTTTGGCCCATGTAAAACTGTTCATGGAACAATCTTTCTAATTGAGTCCAGTTATGAATCGAATTGGGAGGCAGAGTTGTAAACCAAGTAAAAGCATTTTTGGTTAGAGAATTAGGAAAATATTTCATTCTTAAATTCTCATTGTTTGCCAAATTCCCAGATTCTGCTAAGTATCTAGCAATATGTTCAACAGTCGACTCATTGGTATCCCCTGCAAACTTAGTATATTTAGGGACTTTCCAACCTCTAGGTAACTCTGTTTGTAGCACATATTCAGATAGCGCAGAAACAAAGTTTGGCCTTCGAGTACCAGTATTAAGGCCATTTTGGTTCAAAATGGTTTCGACTAAATTTGCCAAGTTATTAGGCACAACGAAATTGTTATTGTTCTGGACATTTCGAACCACTTCATCAGCATCTTGGTTCCTTTGAACTATAACTACTGGAGGTTGTTGATTAACCTCATTTTGGTACTGGTATTCCTCTTGAGCCATTTGTATTGGCTCTTGGTTTGGTGTAAACTGTGGAGCCACATATGTTGGCCTTGGGTTAACAGGAGTGGCAGACATAGCAGGTAAAATCATTTGTGGTACCACATGATTAACTCTAGGCTGAGTCTGATGTGCAGGAGTACCAAAAAAGTCAGCAATTCGACCCATTTGATAAGCCAGCATTTGGTAACTGTCATTGGTATTTTGGATTAAGGGATTAAAAACAGTACCAATTTGTTGTGTTAAAAGATTAACCATATCATGGTTACTTTCATCCATTTGTTGTCTTAATGATAAAACAGACGCAGTAGTTAATGGTGTTGGAGTAACCCTAGGTGAAGTATATCTCTCAGGTTCAGAAACTGGTAAAGACTGGAAACCCGTCGTAGGCGTTGGTACATAACCATATAAAGGATTCGAATTCATGGGAGGTGGCCTCACTGGCCTGAATCCTGAAGACACAGAATGAAATGCCATAGTTGTTATAGGCATTGTGGAACCTGGTATGTACCCAGAGTCATGAAGACTAGTAACTGGCGAAGTAGAAGTTATACTTGCCACGTTCGAATTAGGGGGAGGGCTAGATCCTGAATCTGGACTCCCTTCACTACTCGTCGAACTCGAAGGTTGACTAGCAGTAGACCCATGCATTTGAGGGGTTCTAGCCATAACCGCAAACGGCAGTTACTAACACAAAAAAGTATTTCAACAAAACAAAAGCACAAAACCAGTCCCACTGGGCGTGCCAATTTGTTTACGCTGAAAAATGGTAAACAAGCGCTAGTCTAAGTATTTAAACTTGCGAGATTGACTAGAAATCTCAGGACAATTCTATGCTTGTGTTTTATGAGAAAATGGTTTCAATGTTCATTAGTTTTCAACAAACATTTACGTTTTAGATTCGTTTAAAAAAAACAGAAAGAAATAAGTTGATTTGAATCGCCTCAAGATCAACAAACTTCATGCAATATCAAAAGGAAATACAGAAAATTGCTGTGAAGTAAATTTGCATTGAATGTAAAGTGCAAATACAATAAAATGGTTCACAAACCGTACATGTTTTCTCTGTCGAATTCCTTTCTTTCTACGCTGAGTACTCAGAATTTCAGAGAAAATTATGTAAAAACAGTTTTGCGACCTCAATTCCTTCTAAGGAATTTCTATTTATACTTCGATGGAAATCCAACCGCTTCAGATCATCTTGACGGTCCAGACTTGATCTTCGAACCCACGTTCTCCACTTCGTATCCTTGCTTGGCGCGTTTGCATTTTGGGCTCAACTCTGAATCCTTTTGGGCTATTATCATTTAGCCCACAATAAATTTGTTTCGCTTTGAATCTCATATCAAGCTCCTGACTTCGATAAGAGTTCTCACAAAGATTTAGCCATCGAACTCGCTTGCAACGGTTCGAATCTACTTAAATCGAATCAACGATTTTGAGGATGTCTTCAGCAATTATTAAATGACACCTGTCACTTTAGAATTAATTCATTATTTTGTTGGACCAACATTTCCCATTAAAAACATTAAATCAAAAATACAGCCCAACAACCACTATATTATTTTTTGCTTTTTTTATAATTTGCCATGATACTAACTTATTTTATTTATGAATTTTTCTATCATGTTCAAAGTTGCACAAGTTAAGAAGTTTAAAATAGTAAGTTTGGATTGGAACCTCTGCATTTTATATTAAATGAATAAATTTTTATTGAATAATTATTGTTTTTGATAAAAATTACTAATTTTAGTTACTTTAACATGTGTAATGTTGCACATGTTAGATAAACCCTTTATTTATTTATTTATCGGAGAATTTTTGCGAATATGTGGAGATCTTACTCATTAACAAGTAGTGATATATGTATAACTATTAGTATTTAATAATTTTGGATAATTTTTTGTTTCTTCTTTTAAATGACAAAAACAATAAAAAAATGGATGAAAAAAGAGAGTAAAAAAATAATTTGAATATGAGAGAGATGTCTAAAATGTTGTCCAAATTTAGAGGTACAAATATCATTTCTCTTTTATTAAATGTTGTCATGACGTGAGAGTTTCTTGGCAATGGCAGTGGCACCGCGTTTTCCCGTCCGTATTCAACTACAAGTCTACCGGTCAGCTTCCATTGCATTGCATTGCAATTTGCAGCAGTCTTCTTTCACATCTTCCATTATAAGAAGCAAACAACAGCACACAAACACAATACCATGCTTTTCCTGTTTCCAACGCCATGGATTCCAAAAAGCTTTCAAGAAAACCTAAACACGAACGCCGTGATGCTCTCAAGCATTTCAATTACGACGCCCAATCATCTTTCTCCTCGTTCGACTCATCTAGTTCAGTCTACACTTGTTCCACCGACTTAAACGACCGCACTAGCTTCCGAGTTGATGGAATCGAAGGCGAGTTTGATCGAATTTGTATGAGTTTAGGACTTTCTGGACCTGAAGATTTTGCAATTCCTGCTGCTGCTTGGGAAGCTATGAAGTTTCGATCGTCTTCGGATATTCTTCCAAGTTTGAAGATCGAGGATATTGATCTTCAGCAGCAGAAGGTGGAAGAAGTTGAATTGAGTGAGAAATGTGAAGATAGGGATAGGGATAGTGTTAGGGTTACAGATGAGGTTGCTGAGACTGTTGTTGTTGGTAGTGGTAGTGGTGGTGGTATCAATGGAATTCGTCCACCTATGATTAAGCCGCCACCAGGGATGAGAGTTCCGGTTGATGATAACATGTGTTCAACTTGGGACCTTATGAAGGAATTGGCTCCGGTAGTGGAAGGGGAAGAAGGGCTTTTCAACTGGGAAATGGCGGAGAAAGAAAGCGAGGAGGTTGATAAGGTAAGTCCCAAGAAAGAGGAGGAAGATGTGGTGGTGGATAATGTGGCAATGATTGCTGAGATTGTTGATAGTCTTTCAGATTTTAGTACTTCGAATGAAGATGATTTTTCTAGCACTGCCGCGGAACCTAGTGTTTCTCCTAATGGGAGAATTAAGCGTGTTATTACCCCTGGATGCTGGCAAAAGGGTGAGCTTTTGGGGCGAGGTTGGTTTGCATCTGTCTATGAAGGAATTTCTGAGTAAGTAGTGTAATCATCAATACCTTTGCTTTCGACTCTACTTTAGCATATGTTTGTGTTTGTGTAATTTTTTTTGTTATGCTTCTTTGCTATAATAGTATTATAGTAGTAGTAATTTAGTATAAGTACATACGAGCTAGGAAAATTCCATATTTGAATCTTGAACGAGAGAAGGTTAGAATTAGGTATGAGTTTAATGCGTAGTTAGGATATGATACGGGATTTCTGAATTATAAGGCACAGAGGGGCCTCCTAAGAAAATATAAGGAAGAAGAGATTATTTCATTGATAGCTTTCTAAGCATGAGTACACGTACAACTGTATATATAACCATAACAAGATAGTTCTAGAGGATCTAATAACAACTTCATAGCTAAGTAATATCCTTCTAGAAACTAGCTAAATCATCTAATTGTAGTAGATGCTACCACTCCACTATTTGGGCTAGAACATTGCTATCTTGGGCCTCACAGTTGCTATTGGCTTGTTCATAACAAGGTAGTTGAGGAATTTACGACCGGGAAGGTTAGTTAGTTCATTTCAAGAATATTGTTGGGTGGGTTTTGTTGGAACATGGGGATAAAATAGGCAACGCTTTGCTGTTGTTTGTTGCCTTTCAATATACCTGTAGTTTGGGTAATGGTAATACAATGCCGGATTTAACATTTTGGTGACGTTTAATATACACAAATGACAAATGTTGTAGCATACAAAAAGTGGACTTTACCCACAATAACCAGTGCAACCGGTAATATGTAAATAAACATTTGACCCATAATAACTTTTTTGTTTTATATAGTTCACCCAAAAAAATAAACTTAAATATTTTATATAATTATTATTATTATTAAACCAAAATACCAAAATCGATGGGTTTGTTGGTTCCATCTCTTCCATTTCTTGGTTCTTCCTTTTTGTTCTTCAAATCCTAACAATGATTTCAGACATTCTATTTTAAGTTTGTGAACCACTTTCATAACTGTTTGTTAGAGACAGAGCATTTTCAAAATCAATGGCTAATCAAATTCACTAAAGAAGTACCCCCTTCTCAGATCTTGGCCATTCAAATGTTTTATATTATACTAAAATTACATTTAAGTATGGTACACAAATTTGCTCTATACTAAATGCCACCTAACATTTTGGGTAAAAGGAGAGGATCCAAGAATAATCTTGTTTCTGCTTTACTAACCTCATATCATCATTTTCAAAATTAAGGGTAGCTAATCTTTGTACATGAATAGAGTAATCAAGGGAACATAGGATAATGCATGTTGCACTAATTACTCAGAAATCGTCACTATGTAGTCTGCAACAGAAGCGCAGAACTGTTTTTGTTGGGCAGGGTTGCTCTGAATTTGAGGCACATAGGATAATGTTGTCAAATTTTCATGTCTCTGCTGTTTAAAACAGTTCATTTTGTTTTTGTTTTGGCCATAACAGGGTAACAAGAGTTTCTGAACCCTCCAAATTCTAGTTCTTTCTTTTCTCGAAGACTTCCTTAATAGTTATATCAGATTGTTCAATCTCATCTGATGTGTCATTTCCTTGTATACCCATGTATAACCACCCTTTGTGTTCTATGTGTGAGGTTCGTCCTTTTATGTCTGATGTTATACATTTGATGTGAGATGAAAACCATGATTATGACGAGTGTGGTCCTGTTATATTACTTTATTTATTTTTATTTGGCTGAATTTCCTTGATTCTTTCCAACCTCCGGTAGTTCTTTGCCTCCAAGACATCCCTCTAATGCTCCGTTTTAACAAACTTTGCTGGTAACCTTTTATTGACAAAGATAATTTGTGAAGTGCAAGTACATTGATGTCCCATTGTTCATCCTGATCAGGAAATGTAATTGAGCTTTAGCACTCCTTAACTGAATGGTGGATTAGGTTGTCCCTCCATGAAATAGATTCAGTGCTACAAACAGCTTTAGTTGGATAGGCAATGTGAATGTTTTAAAGACAGCTATACTAAATGAAAACTTCAGAAAATTTTAATCCTGGTAATTTAGTCTCCTATTTTATGTTATAAGTGATAATTACTAACATGTTATTCATATCTTCTGAATCACTGCAGAGACGGATCCTTTTTATCTGTAAAGCAAGTTTCACTGCTTGATCTAGCGGATCAGGAAAAACAAAGTGTCTATCAACTGGAGCAGGTGATGGGCTTACACTTTTATTATGTTATCACATATTATACATTAATTTTCCAATATTGAGCATTCTTTGATGACGAATAAATAAGAAGTTTTCTTACTTAAATATAATGCTTTTTATGCATTATGTCAAATTGTTTGAGAGGTTGTTGTCTCCTTAATGTGTCTCTTGCTATATTTATTTTCTCACATTATAGATTCTCTTTTATCTCAGGAAATTGCACTTTTGAGCAATTTGGAACATGAAAATATTGTTCGATACCTTGGTACTGAAATGGTACTTTTTTCTTGTCGAGTGTTTTCTTTTGCTTGTATATATGTGCAATTTGATCTTTTATTCTTGTTTACCATTGCAGAATTTATGTTGTCCTGTGTTGTCTTCTTCTCTCAGGCTCACTTTGATATTTTCTTGTGGTTTACCATTGTTGAATATCGTTTTGAACAACATTACAGATTAAGTCAAACTGTGTAAGCAAAATGTTTGTGGGTAGAGTCTGTGAACGACGTCATGATAGGCATGGCTGTCAAACTCATAAGTTAACTGGTGGAGTTGAACATGAGTTTATGACTCTTGATATTAAAATCGAGTTAAGTCATTTGCAAATCGTTTGTGTAAACTCGAGTAGACTCACATACACGAGTTTGGGGAAAATTGTCCACAACATGATGGTTATTTTCTATCAGCATAACTAGACTGCAGTTCAGTGTTAAAAATACCAAAAATGAAACAGCTGAATATAAGGCTCTCTATAGTGCACAAAACATTAATCTCACTGTTATTGCACTATACTCCACAACATGATGTTGTATTAAGTCTCGACCTCATAGCTCTTAGCATAATGAAGTAACTAGTTACAAAACACGAACTAACATATCATTGTAGAATGAATCTAATCTAACAGGAAAATACGGTGAATCCACTATATAAGTTGAGAACTAACTATAATGAACTGAATCCAGCTCCAACAAGGAAAACCCAACCCCGTCATCATTCTTAATCTTGAAAATTTTTGAACCTCATGATATATAAATTTGTGTATTGATTTTGAGCTTGTGGATTGTGATATTCCTTTTCTATGCTATGATTTATGAATTGTGATGCTATGTTTGTAGTTAGTGTTGATGATTCTCTATTTATTAGCATTGATATAGTTTCCTTATTTTCTAGTTTTCCTTTTTAGAGAGATAATCTCTTGTATATAAGTTTGCATAACCTCATTTTGAATAATAAGTTGGTCATTATGTTATTCAACTTGGTATACAGAGTTGGTTCAAAATCTAGTTTTATATCCGGGTTCAGCTGTCGCCAAGGCTAACCCTAATTTTTCACAGAGCACTGTTCACACGGGGCACAGTTCAATGCAAACAATGTTCACCACAGCACTGTTCATTTCGTGTGCACTGTTCATTTGCGCGCACTGTTCATCACACAGTCGTTGGAACGTTTTTCTTTAGTTGTTTTTCTATTTGGTTGATGGTTTGATTTGATGGCTGTCCAACAAACTTCCGCTGCAGCCACTTTTGCTCATATTGGTAATTCTACAGTTTGTCTATCTCACTCTGTGGGATCATGGATTTTAGACTCTGTGCTTTTGATCATGTTGTTGGTAATCCCTCTCTTATCTCTAACTTGTTACCTCCTAGAATACCTCACAACATCACTGTTGCTAATGGTTCTAAAGCACAAGTTACTGGTGTTGGACAAACTTCACCTTTGCCATCTCTACCCTTGAATCATGTGTTATTTGTATCCGGTTCACCTTTTAATCTGATATCAATTAGTAAACTTACTCGTTCTCTCAACTGTTCCATAACTTTTTGTTCTGACCCTTTCTTTATACAAGACCGGAGTACGGGAAAGACTATTGGAACAAGATTTAAATCACCGGGTCTCTATTACCTTAATCTTCATTCATCCACCGTTTGTGGTGTTTCTGCATCTCCGGTTATCATTCATCGTCGTTTGGGTCATCCAAGTCTGGATAAGTTAAAGGCGCTGGTTCCTCAACTTTCACATTTAAAGACTCTTGATTGTGAGTCTTGTCAGCTTGGTAAACATGTTCATGTGTCTTTTCCCAGTAGTGCCAATAAAAGATCTAAGTCTTCATTTGATATTGTACATTCTGATATTTGGGGTCCTAGCCGCGTGCCTTGTTTGTATTCTTTTTTTTTTTTTGGTCAAGCTGTCTTGTGGCCTGAATTCCACCTCTTGTTGAAGTTCCACACTCAGTATAAATATTCAGAGTACTCATGTTTCGATTCAATCTCATCATTTTATTATTGTGATCATGGTTGTCGAAATTAGGATCCCACTAAAAATCGTTGGGGTATAGAAAAAGCGTAGATCTTAAGATCCCACCAAATAGACAATGATAAAAATAACTAACAAAATAACCTTAACATGAATTTTTTATTAATTTAATCATCAAGTCACAAACACTCTTTATCTTAAACATCAGCTAAAAAACATCTTTTTCTTAAACATGTAAAAAACTTCAATTGAACAAGTCATTCATGGCATTCTGATCAAACCCAAAGTCTTCCATACAATCTTCACCTACTACTCCTTTAAACTCATCGCCAAGATTATGGATTTCCATCTCATCTTCAACAGTGGTAGCTACAATTTTATGCTCTTCATTTTGGGTTCCTCCTTCCAAATCCTCACTTTCTATTGTGAAATCTAAAATTTCATTTTCAAGTGGACTTTCGTCTTCAACAATCCATTCATCATCTGATTCAATATCATCAAGACTATATATTCTACATTCTTTCTGATTTTCTTCTTGGCCAATTTTGAATTAGTCATCACGAACACAATAATTCATTGTTTTTTGTTCAACCGGTTCCTCCGCTTTGTGTGGATGTGGACCTAATATATCCAAAGTTTAAAGAAACTCCATTAGTATTTGGAAAGTGTGGTCTATTTTCAAAACTGAAATTTTAAAGAAACTTACCATCTCAAAGGCTCTCCAATTTCTCTCACACCCGAATGAGCTACAAGTTAAACTTAGCACACAGAATGCAAAAGTTTGAAGCTCCAGATGCTCGTCCCCATAAGATTCCCACCATTGTGAGGGTGTTTTGGTTTCAAGTGCAGCCATTGCTATCGGACTTCCAAAAAACCTTGCTCTTGTCTTGAAGTCTTCTAATTGAGCTTCGATTTTACTAATTTCGTGAACATCTTCAATCATCCTTTGCAAACAATCATACAACCCACGTTTAACTTCGTAATCAGCTTTAAAATCAACACCATAGTTTACTTTGGGATTGAGATGATAGCCTGGAGCATGCGAAGGAATGTGCAGTTGCCTATTCCATCTCTCATCAATGATGTTCCATAGAGGCTTGAAACTAAATGGTGGGAAAAAAACAGAAGTTACTATCATTTTCATTGTTTGTATTTGTTAGGACCCCATATGAGAGATGTGGGCCAACTGGGCTGTTAGCCCAGCTCCAAATCCCCAGACCAGTTCCCAATGGGTTTGTGCTAGAACTAGAAGGAATAGGAAGTAGTAGTGTGGGTTTGTTGTTAGGAGTATCCACGTGCCAGAGTGCAAGAGGGAAAGGCAAACAGTGTAGTGGGATTATGTTATATGGGTGGTGAGTAGAGAGAGAGGTATGGATAAAAATCATTCAGTTTACTAGGGCAGAGAAGAATAAGATCTTCATTCTATTGTATTTTCTTTTGATTTCCATAATAATCCTATTCTTCCATTTTGCTGTTAATTTCATCTTTTCTGCATTTTATGATGCTGGGTTCGCATCAGTATTTGTACATCTAATAGAGTAAGCTCATTATTCAAAATGAGATTTTTACTTTATAACTGCTTGATGTTATTGTAGGATAAATCCATGCTGTATATCTTTACTGAGTTTGCAACCAAAGATTCTCTTAGGACCCTCTATCGGAGGTATACTCTCCGAGATTCGCAAGCATCTGCCTATACGAGACAAACTCTGCATGGTTTGAAGTATCTTCACGATCAAAATGTAGTTCACAGGTGACTCCAGTTTTTTTTTCTTCCTAATATACTTTTGCTTTCCTTTATGCATATATAATTACTAATATTCTGTGTTAATTCTAGTCTTGCATAATATGGTATGGTTCCCATTTCTGGTACAATGTTGTCAAGACTCAAGACTACTGTCTTTGGTTTTTGCTTTCCTTGTTTCAAATGAACTCTCACTTTTGATTATTGTCCCATCATTGCAATAAAGATATTCTTTGTAAACATTTTCAGTTTTGCTTGCTCTCTCGTAATTGCAATACAAATATTCTTTGCAAATAACTTGATGTATTTGTTTGTTTTTTCTTCTAGCTATTTGGACGTGTCTTCTCCCCACTTGCTGTTGGGTAATAGTGCTTCGTTTTCATTGCTCATTATGCATTTAGCTATATTTTTGAATACCGTTAGAGTAATAATGAGAGTTGAGGAATGAAGAAAAAGTATCCAGGGGAAAAAAGGATTGTTTTTCATCTAATGATTGCCATTGCCATATCTTTCTTGCCCCAAACAAATGTGTTTTGATACTACTATGAAGTCTAGTATTTGTGGAAAACATATTAGTTTTTGATTACTTTGGGGCTGGCATCAGCACTTAGCTTTTGCTTGTAGTTTTTTGGGTTTCCTGGTTGTGAGGATCCCCCTTTTGCTTGTATGTAATTTTCCTTTTGCTTTATTTGTTTCACTGTGTATTGTGTCTCCGGCATCTCTTGTGCTAGTACACTTCTTTTATATATAATATTAGCCATTTAAAAAAAAGGCTTAAATGCATTTTTGGTCCCCCTATTTTTAAAATTATGAAGTTTTGATCCCCCTATTTTAGAAACCAACTTTTTAGTCCCCCAATTTTAATTTTTCTCAAGTTTTGATCCCCCACCCCACATTAGGGTCAATTTTGATGAGGTGGCTTGTCATTAATGATGTGGCAGTGCTTATGTGAACAACTAATCTTCATGTTATTATTAATTAATTATTTGATTCAATAATTACTATTTTATAAGATAGAAAAAGGATAGAAAAATCAGATCCATCTCTCCCTCTAACCTCATACCCATAAAAAAAAACTCATCATCTATCACAGAACCCCGAATTTTTTGCAATTTCGGGTTCACTGGACGAAGAAGGCAGGGT
The DNA here is from genome assembly GCA_030408175.1 of Trifolium repens. Lineage (NCBI taxonomy): Eukaryota > Viridiplantae > Streptophyta > Magnoliopsida > Fabales > Fabaceae > Trifolium > Trifolium repens. Next base: position 19,530,319 of record CP125841.1, on the reverse strand, counting down.
GACAATAGAGAGGGACAACAACAACAACATTGTTCGTTGGTTGACGAAAACTGATCGATCAAGTTGGAATCTTAAGGTCATTCGGTGTGGCTTTGGTGGATTTTTATGTTGAGAATCAACAATAGCACAAACAGGGAGATCATGGTACAATTTGCGTTTTCTTCTATGTGCAAGGCAACGTGGTCAATTTAACCAAAGGAAGAACAATGGGAGATTTTTTTTTAAAATTGTGCATTGCTGCCATTGCAAGTGATTTAGGATTTGGGGATGAAGAAACAACACTGTTGAAAAGGGTTTCTAATTTTAATTTAATATTAATTCATTTTGGAAATAAATTAGGAATGAAATGGATATTAAACTTGACCACCTAAACACTGCCACAACATTAGTAATTAGGCTATCTTATCAAAATTGACCTTAAAATGGGGTGGGGGATCAAAACTTGTGAAAAATTAAAATTGGGGGACCAAAAAGTTGGTTTTTAAAATAGGGGGACCAAAATTTCATTATTTTGAAAATAGGGGGACCAAAAGTGCATTTAAGCCTAAAAACAAAATTTAAGGTCAGGTTATGACATTGAATAGTTACAATGAAATTGGGAATTTCACTTTTGTAAAGTTTAATTGGTATTTTTCTTTGGATTTAAGCCCATTATGCCTTTAACATCTTCTCTGCATTCTTGTATCAATGAAAGTCCTGTATTAATATAATGTAATTATATCTCTCCAATTTAAGGGACATCAAATGTGCAAATATATTGATAGACGCAGATGGATCTGTCAAACTTGCAGATTTTGGGTTAGCAAAGGTATTCCTCAGTTTATCCTTCTGTTTCTGGTGCTTTTATTTGAACAATATGCAATTGCTTACACTTTCCATTTTATTATATTGCTACATAAATTGCTTTCCAGGTAACCAAATTGATTGATATTAAATCATGCGAGGGGACAGCGTTCTGGATGGCCCCTGAGGTTTGCCTTCAATCTTATGAGCAGAAATACTGAATAATGTTAATAGCCTGGATGCAAGACTCTAGCTTGTGTTCTACTCTTTTTTCAACCGAGAACGACCATATTAAATGAAATTAAATTGTCATAAACTGTGTGCATTTATTGTACTACTGATCTAAAACACTAAATTCTTCTATTTACCTGTGAAACAATTAAACTATTGAGTGTTGAATTTATACAATTATCTCTTGCTTTCTCCCATTTATTTGCCATGCGACTTGATCAGTGTGATGAACAGATTGATATAATTAGTGATAGTGATGTAGTGATCAAGCATAAAGATATTTCTGCCATTTTAAAGCAATAGAAAATGAAATTAAGGCTACCTTTGGAACTAGAATCTTAAAGTTCTTTTACTTTTCGTGTTTAATCTTTTCATTTCTTGATAGTATAGCTATTGATTATTGTATATAGTGAAACTAGGGTTTTAGAGAAGTGTATTTAACACAGATGTTTTGTTTATATAGACATGATTGGTATATAAGTATAGTAACCACATTCTATCCAATGTGAAGAATGAGTTTCTATTCTAACACTTTTCTGCAAGGTAGAACATGTATGTCATATGCACCAAGTTTGTTAAAATAAATTCAACCGGAGGTCCCCTTGGAGATTTAGTGAATATACCCACTAATTGGTCGTTGAAGTTGACTATCAATTTTGATTTCTCTTGAATTAAAAGGACCCTCTTTATCATAAAATGTCACCAAATTTCTATGTTTGGTATTTTCATAAAAAACAAAGTTATGAGCAATATGTAGAGAATATTGATTATCACAAATTATGGTGAATTTCTTAGTTCTTGAATTAACTATTTTAGCCACACATGTTTTAATGTTTTCCTCACGGCACTGTGTTCTACCTCGACACAAGATATAATAATCTGTTGATAGGATTTTTGAGATTGCACACATGAAGAATAAGCTTCTATTCTAATTGATTATTAATTATTGATCGGGAATATGCAGGTTGTGAAAGGAAAAAACAAAGGTTATGGGCTTCCAGCTGATGTTTGGAGTCTGGGATGCACTGTGCTGGAGATGCTAACGGGCGAAATTCCATATTCCAATTTAGAATGTGTATGTCTCATTATTTTTGTTCCCATTATTTTGGCTGGTAATAGTGAGGGTGATTATATACCCCTGATTATGTTTCTCCTTTCTGTCTCAAGGGAGAGCTCTTCAAATTTTCAGTTCAAATTTTAATTCCACTCCCAGTCTTTTTTTGTTTCCCGTGTTTTCCTCAACTGAAATTTTTTGCTTTTGCATTTTGTTAACCATTATTTAACAGTTCAGTCTACCCATTCTGATCCAAGCACCTAATTTTCCTGCTATTTATTTGTAAATTAAATTGTGGATTATGTCCTGTGTTTCTCATAACATAGAAATGTTGGTTGAGTCCTATAGTGATATGAACAAATTAGATGATTTTCAGTGAAATGTTGAAATATATTTAAAATAACTAAAAAAATTGCATTAGGGCTGGTTATGACTTTTTGTTTTTTGATTGATCACTTTTAACAACAGATTTCTGCACTATTTAGAATTGGAAAAGGTGAGCTACCTCCTATTCCTGATACACTTTCAAGAGATGGAAAGGATTTTATCTTGCAGTGCCTTCAAGTTAATCCTGATGATCGTCCTACTGCTGCTCAACTCTTAAACCATCCATTTGTCCAAAGGTCATTTTCCTAGTCTTCATCTCCTTACATTCTTGACAGAAGGGGTTAAACTTTGTCATCTTCAACTATGAAACATAATGAAGATGAATATTGTTTGATGGCATCTCACTTTGATACTCTGTTTCCATCTTTATTTTATGATGACACTGCAATCATATAGAAAACTATTTTCATTGCTTTTGTAAGAATTCCAATTCTTAACTAATGTGCCATGAGATGGACAAAAAAGAGCTAAGGTGCTTGAAATGTCAGTTTTGGTTTTCAGGTTGCACATAAAATTTCTATATTTAAATCGGATTGGTTCGACTGTGATTTCACTCTTATTTGGGGGGTTAATTTTCTTGCAAGCATAACCTGCAGGAATTCTCAAATGTAATTATGTGACGAAATTATGAAAAGGAATAAAAGCAGGAAGTTATTGGGAAAATTATTGTAACATGGGTTGAATTTACTACCTCTTTCTGTGGTTTATTTGATTATTTTTCTCTTTCATGTAGGAATGCAATATTTCCAATTTTCACTCTTAAAATTGCTGGAGTTGATCCCTGGTCCATTTTTTGCTGCAATTTTTCCTCATGTTGTGGCATTTAGTCATAGTTTGCTTGTTTGTAACTCGAGTAGATTTTTAAGCACTGCATGCATCGGATCATGTGATATGGAGCTCCACTGAACCAAGTTATCAACTTGCCAATATCAATATGGTGCATGTTGTGGGGAGAATATTAAAATCAACTTCTTGAGTATATGTCTAAAAATTTAGATATTCCAAATATTTTGAAATACATTTATAGTTGGCTAAGTTTAATTTATATCAGTTTTCAAAAAAGTTTAATTTATATCAAGGTATTTTTTTCAATATGAAAGAAGATGAAAATGTAGTAAATGAGTTGGATGCTTTTTTCACGAGGTCCAAAATGCTATAAATAGTTTTGGACTTCTTTCATAAATTGTGTGTAAAAGTTAGAATTCTAATAATATTGATGAGAAATATCAACCAAGTCAATGAATTGTGTAATGGAACAAGATCGAAGGTAAGAAGGATGGAAAACAATGTCGTTGAATGCGCAATATTGACTGGAACTATCATCGAATACATTGTTCATATTACTAAGATGAACACGATTACAGACAAACTTAATAACCATTCAAGTTTAAAGGAAGACAATTTCCAATATCCATTTATTTTGGCATGACCATTAATAAATCACAGGGTCAAACACTTTCATTTGTTGGATTGTATCTTCCAAGACTGGTCTTTAGTCATTGCCAACTATATATATTATTGTTTCCAGTCCAGAGTTAAAAGTAAACAAAGGTTGAAGATACTTATTGAAAATAGTAACAATATTCTTCCAAATACTACAATTAATGTTGTATACATACAAAGAAGTATTTGAAAACTAATATAGCAAGAAAATTTTCATTTGTCTTTAATATATGTGTCTAGAATTAGGGCTATGTTTTGTTTATTTATTGCAAACTAGTATGTTAGGAACAGATGCATCATCCAGATAGTTAAATAAATATGTCATCCCCAATGCATCCAATTTCCACTGGTTCATTGCATTGAGGTCCTGAAAGTATATGAAAAAAATAGCATCGACGTACTGTGCACTCTTGTTGGTGAAAATTGTGGCACCAAACAAGAATAACAAAAATGCTCTTATAGTGCACTCCCTATACCATTGTACAACATTATTTTAACTGTCCATGCTTTGTGAATGTAGTGAACAATCCAACATCGACCTGACTATAATTTGTCTTCAGCAGTGGCCGGAGTCTACTATACTCAACCACACTCCAAAACCGTTCAAGATTTGAGCTAGGTTTTATGAAGTCTATCACTTTCTTACCGTGGTTCATGCACTTCATATACCTCTTGTTATACTGCAAAAATAAAAAATAAAATGGTTACTTTAATAAGTTAATTGAAGAACACTTAATTATAGAAATGTAAATATACAATAGTATAATTTACGATTAACTTACATCTCCTCTCCACATAGCGGCAACAATATGTTTCCCAAAAGTAGAAAGAAGGGACAAGTCAAAAGGACCACCACCAAATCCCTCAACATCTGGTGTTACTACTGGTCATGTGTTTTGTGCAAGTATGTTTATTGGATTTCTTGCTGCTGCTCGTGGTGGAAGTTCTTCATTATATTCGGCCTCGTATCCAGCCTCAATTTTGTCCACACGTTGAGGCTCATATTCGAGCTCATCTTGAGCATGTGAGGACGATTCAACACCATATCCACGACCTAACCTTCCCCTACCACATCTCGGGGGCACGCTCTATACATGCTGAACAATGAGCTAGACTCTACCTAGTACCTACCGAGTCTTTCTCTTTCAACATTATCTGCCATTTTTAAAACAATAAAAAATACATTCAGACACATTTAGAAAAAACTTTTTAGCAACTCAGAAAACAAGAAAATAAATTTAATCACCTAATCATTGTACAACCTTTAAAAAAAATATATACAAGAAGAAATGAAGCTTGCATCTTGTTAGCAAATCAGCTGCTTATTCCTTTGTTAATCTAATGGCCACTCGAATTCCTTCTTTTTCTCCTAATTCATTACTAATATATTTTTTTCTCTCATATATTTTGTTTTCTTCTCCCAAAATGGTAAATGAACAATACTAAAATAAATGTAATTAGTATCATTTTCAAACATAATTCATTCGTAAAACAACAAAAAATTCATTGAGGCATTTTGTTAAACACTTGATGCACATAACCATCAGTAAAAATTCTAAACACTAATTCAATAACACATTTCACAAATTCAACCCAACAACAATCACATTACAATACTAACCTAAACCTTGTTGGTATCATTTTCAAACATAAAACCTAATCAAACATTCAAAGCCTAAATTCATGCAAAACTTATTCTATTAAAATAAAAATAATATAATTCATGAAAGGGTGAAACGAATGAATTCAATCACTTAGTTGTGGTGTATTCAATGTAAAAACTTTGATGAGGATGATTTTTTTTTTTTTTAAGATGAATTTTTTTTTATATATAAGATATATGATAATTACATCTGAACAAAAAGTAGACGGACAACAAGCTGCGCCGCTAAACCTTTTTGAATAGTAAAATCTAATATTTGAAAAACTACATTTATAGACCTAGGCGACACAACATTACTATGCATGATCCTTTGAACTCTTTTCAGAAGGTCTATACTCTCTGGTGCTAGAAAGCCAAAAGTGTCAACGACAAACGGTATAAAAACGTGTTGATTGTCAAAGCACACTTTCTCATGTTTGACCATTTTGCTTGAAGCAGCTTTGAGGGTTGTCCGTCCTACAGTAAAATCCCCAACCTCCAGTCCCACAGGTGGAGAAACTCCAGTCAAATTTACACAAATATGTCTCCCCCTACCCTTCCATACACCAGAACATCCGCAGGATGAAGTGTCGATCTCCCTTCTTGTGGGCCAGTCAAGAAGTTCACTGATGTTTCTTTCTTCACAGAAATTCCCGCACGCCTAAAAAAATAAAAAAAGCACATCTCTAACCAGGTCATGCTTGTATTTGAAACCTGGAAGATCCCTACAATGGGATGTATGCTCCCAAAAAGTATCAAGACACACTTTACGACAAACAAGGCAAACCTCATCCTTAGGTAATAACGGAATCATAAGGCGGTACCTAAGGATAGTACGATACTCTAATGGAGACATGTGTTGTCATAACCCATCGATGGTGATCGCTAAGAGAAAATCTTGAGCATGTGCTGCTTCCAAACACCCAAAAACAGCTTTTTGTCTGGTAGTCATGTCAAAATCAACTTTCGTGTCCTGAACAATTTTACCTAAAAGGACACTCGCCAAAACATGTTGGACTTTAGGGGGACGGTGTCCTTACTTGCAAAATTGCTAAAGTCAAAAGTCGGAATCATACCACGAAGACCGTCCAAAGCCTTGTCAATGTGAGCTCTTGCAACTCGTAAATAAAAAAAAAACACATCTGACTTGTTTCTGTTTACGCCCTATACAATATACCATCATTTCAGAATGCAGGATCCGAATGCTCCCGTTTTCAGATCGTACGATACAAACGTACCTAGGTCAAAAAATGTGGGTATTTTTGGATTTTTTGGAGGGGGGGGGGTGCTGGAGCATATCAAGGGGCCTAAAGAGTAATTTTCACATTTTGATGTGACGGAATTTACTTTTACTATCCTACTTATTTACTCACGCGCCCTACGATTGTACCAAAATATCCTTATCCGCTACTCATCCGAAAACATCCTACCAAATTTTATTTTTATAACATCCACTACTTAAATAGTGAAAAAGTAAAACGAAAAATACATAGGACGCGCGGGCAACTGATGGGGTGACAGAAGTAAATCTATAATGTGAGGCTTAGCAGCATGTTAATGGGCTCATTAGCCCAGATAACTCAAACACTACTTTACTCTACATTTTGATGCCATTCGTAAAGACGAGAGAAAATAGCAGCACACACAGCACTGCATATAGGGGTTAGGTGTTGCAGCACACGTCACCCGAGGCAGTTTTTCCGGATTGTTGGAGAATTTGAACGTGAAGATCGCTCTCTTTCCGATTTCCTTTCATTCCATCCAAACACTTTCTCTCTAACCATATTTCCAAGATTTTCCAGTTTCAGGTATTCCTTTCTCGATTCATTTTCCTCTTTCGATTGATCCTTTTCCATACTCTCCGATTTTCCGATCTCTGATATTGTTATTATTTCACGTTTCGCTTTTTCTGTTTTTGATTTTTTGAACGATTTCGTTTTATATTAGATATTATATTAGGTTAGATCTCGCTGGTTACGATTTTTGAATTCTCAGCGATCTTAATTCCTTAGACTAAATTGCATTCATCATGTTTAATTTCTCGAGCGCGATGAATATAGTTTTTTGTTTTATTCTCACTGTGTTTTCCACTATTGGCGGAAAAATCTGTTTCCAGTGATGAGGATTCAAAGTACTTGAGAGGATTTCTGAAATAGATTTATTTTCAAAATCTATTTATTGTTAGATTAATCTGTGTTTTGAACAAATTGATTTGTGTGGACGGTTAATTTTTCTCCTGTGCGTAGAAAATATGTGTTCTTTGTTGCTTATTTTTTATAGAAGCAAATAGGTGGACATTTTTAACAATTTCGCAGAGATTATGAGATTTTTCTGTTTAGGGTACTAGTTTTAAGTTTGTATCATTCTGACTTGATGATCTCAATATAATGTTTGAACAAAATAGGGTTAAATAAGTTTTTATTTCTTGTAAGTTGTAATATGTCATATTTCGTTTTGTAGTTCTCTAATTTTTTTTTTGTTTCAAACAATGGTATCATTATTTGTTGTCTTTATTTTTAAGTCAACTAATGTGTATCTTCGTATTTTTGAATAAGTTATTGCATGTATTTTTAAAATAATATAAGAATCTCTTACAAATGTTTTGAATTTTTTAACCAAAATGAGTTAAATAGTTATTTTAAGCAACCCACTTGGGTTGGTCTGGTGGTATTGGCTTGGGATCTGGGAGTGTGCTTCTCTTAGGCTTTGTTTGCGAGTTTGGAGGGGAAGAGAGGGGAAGGCTTTGGAGGGAGAGAAATAGAGAGAAAATTAGAAAAATCTTTTACATTTTTTGAGAAAGTATTTTTTATAGAGAATGACAAATAAATATTTTTTATTAATATATTATGAATTTAAGAATATTATAACAACATTAATTAAATTTGAAGAATTCATATAAACCCTTCAAACCCCCTCTAAACCCCCATCCAATACAATTTTTGAGTTCCCCCAAATTGGGGGGTTTTTGTGTTATGAAGAAAAAATAATCCTCCAAGCTCCTTCCCTCCCAAACTTCTCCATTCCTTCCACTTGTTTCTTCCTTTTTTTTCAAAACCATACCCTCCCCTCCCCTCCAAACTCGCAAACAAAGCCTTAAGGTCTCAGGTTCGATTCTCTCCGGTGCCAATTTAGGTGGGTTAATCTAGCTTCTTCAAAAAAAAAAATTAGTTATTTTAAGCTTCAAAAACTTTAAAATTCATACTGAATTCATCACTTTGCAAGAGAGATTTTTGTAATGCACCTTCAAAAGATAATAAAAAAATTTCAAATAATACAGTTGTCTTAAAAACATGGACCAAACCTACTGACTGTAAACATCTGAAGGACCATTGTTTGAAGAAAAATTTTAGAGAGACTAAAAACAAAATATGATATATTTATAGCAACCAAAAACTTATTTAACCCAAAAAATTCTAGACAGACTAAAAACGAAATATGAATCAGTTTGGATGTGATATTGCTTTCCATCAGTTTACCTCCCAAACAGTTAAGTGTACTTGTAGACGGTACAGTACTATTTGTAAGAAAGTGGTTTATTCAAATACATTTTTCAAGTTTTAAGTTGAGTCATTAAGTTTCACGTTTCCACTTTTTGCAATGCACTACATTGTGAAGGTGTGCAATAGCCCTTAACTTGTTGCTTGTTATCTTCTTGCTTGCATGTCTTTACGCTTTTAAGGATACTCTACTCTCTTGAGAGATGTTTAAATTGTAGTGCTCTCCTTTCTAATTTTAAAAATGTTAATCCTTTTGGGGTGAATATGCTAGAAGAAAGCTCAAACTTTTTGTTGACGAAAGACCTAACCATAGTTCATACTTTACACTCCAGTCTACAATCAACTGAGACTTTAGGAAATGTAATGAAGATTTTGGGTGGAATTTCAAAGCAGATAATAAGGGCATTTGAAGCTTCATATCATCTTCTCAAGCTAATAATAGGGACTTTATCTCTCTTAATGATTCTATCCATGTTGGGCATTTAAATTTTAAAATCCAAAAGAATAAGCCATTAGTTCTATGCCATATTAACTGCGATGTATCAGTCTTTGTTAAACTACTTTCATCACCCATGTCGTAGTTGAAGTACCGAATTCCACTTAACTATGTTTTACTCTGGTGTTGTGTCTGTAAATCAATCATTGAAGCTGTGCCTTTCTATGATTTTATATCCATTCAGTGTTGTTAATCATTCAACATGTGCGGAAGTCACAAAGTTTTGTTTTTGTACGCCTTGAAATTGTGTTCTACCCATTTCAGAGGTTAAATTGCCATGGTTCATTTATCTGAAGTGGTAAATTGTAAAGATAACTTGTGTTTTATTTTTTTCATTAATTTATGATGTTTTTCTATGCCTCAACATGAAATACTCTATTGAGTTGTTACTTGTTAGAAATGTTTTCCTTTTGTGAGGGGGATGTCAATCAACTTCAATGAATGTTTATGTTGGTAATAAAGTTTACTCTTATTTGTCCTAATGAGTGTTAAATGTAGTTATGCATGTGTTTTTTTAAATAATTTCTCCTAATGAGTGTTAAATATAGTTATATATGTGTTTTTTTAAATAAATTTTTAAAATAATAATTATATTTTTGGTTTCATTCATTTATTCTTCCATTGTTATAGTTTTATTTTGAAATTATTTTTGGCTGATTAATTAACTTCTACCCTAAAGCATGATTGCCTGGTTATGCCTACACTAAATATATCCGTGAGCATTATTATCATCAATATAATTGTAGCTTATGTGAAGATAATTTGTTCCAAGTGTGTTAGTAAATAATATGTTAGTCACTTAGTCAACATTCAGAGTAAACATTGCATCATGAATACAATGATGACCATATGATTGAGTTTTCTCGTGGTTTTGCCTTCACAGAATCATAAGATTAATGCTAACTTCTACGAGAAAAGTTATAGTATGTTGGTAGTTCTACAAATTACTTAGAACGTGCTGCACATGTTTTTCGTCTTTAGTACTGCCGTTTGTGACTTGAGCGTTCTACACGAGCTGCAGATAATAAATGTATTGAACTTTTTACATGCATTTTTGGGGATATCCTTACGGCAAAGTCATCTAAATGATATAACTTCAGAAATGTACGTTAGAGTTAAAGACTTTATTTATTTTGTTTTGAAATAACCATCATTTTAATTTGTTGTGTTTAAATTTCTGTCTTTTTAATATATGTTTCACGTCTGATTAGGCACAGGTTCAATTTTTAAATGGCTAGAGTTGGTAAGGTGCAAGGCAAGTCCCGATCTCGAGGTCACAGGGAAACCCCATATCTTTTATCTTGTGGAAGGAAGAAAATGAAAAACGTCAAGAGCTTTTCAAAAGAGGTAGAAAAGAAAGACTGGAAAGGTGCTACCTGTTCAGTCTGTATGGAGGTTCCTCACAATGCTATCCTACTTCTCTGTTCATCGTATAACCAGGGGTGCCGTCCTTATATGTGTGCTACTAGCCATCGCTATTCTAACTGTTTTGAACAGTATAAAAAAGCTTACACAAAAGCAACTTCTGTTCAAAATTCGCAGCAAGAAACAGACTATTCGAATTTTGATTCTAGTGCTGGTGAACGTAAAGATGATGCAAAAGTTCCTGAGCTTCTTTGTCCCCTTTGCCGCCGGCAGGTGAAAGGTTGGACTGTGGTTGAAGCAGCCCGGAAGTCTCTGAATGCCAAGAAAAGAAGCTGTATGCAAGATGACTGCTCTTTTGTGGGGAGTTACAAGGAGCTTAGGAAACATGTTAGATCTAAGCATCCATTTTCGCGACCACGAGAAGTGGACCCTGTACGCGAAGAAAAATGGAAAAGACTTGAGTGTGAAAGAGAACGGAATGATGTGATCAGCACAATTTTGTCTTCAACGCCAGGGGCTATGGTGCTGGGGGATTATGTGCTTGAACCAAATGATCATGCATTTTACAGTGACGAGACTGATTCTGATTCCGATTCTGATGATGAATTTCATGAAGACGATGGTGATTTCTTTGGCTCACTTGGTTTGGGCCGTACTCGCAGCTTTTTGTCAAATATCAGGTATAATCAGGGCCGTGTTGCAGATCCTTTTGATGTCGATCATTTTGGTTTTCGGAGTGTTGCACCTACAGGTTCTGGACGTGGACTCCACAGGCTACTATTGGAAAGGTCTAGAAGAGGACGGAGGCATAGGATAGTGAATGCGGGCCGCCGGTAAATTAAGAGAACTACAGAAATGTGGGGAAGGAGACGCTCTTCTTCAATAGTACATCAATGACCTCGACATGGCTTGTTTTGTTGCTATGCCAGAGCATTATTTTATTTAATTGGAAGAGTAAAGTAGTTGGCCCACTTTCTATCTATGTACCTCCTCATCCTCATTCTCACTTATAGATTGATATGGTATTTCGTTATTTTCCATCTTTTCAGTTTTCAAATAGACTGTACAAAAGGCAATTTTAGAATTCTCGTTGCCTCTTTTTTTTTAGGTTTAGGATATTCAGGTCATAATTATTGTCATTGGGTCATGCAAAGTGGTGAATTGAATTGAACAGGTCATCAGGGAAAACGAGGATGTCCCAAATAATTTCATTTTGAAATGATGCATTATTCTTTCTATGATGATTTATTACTGTACAGTTTGAATTATTGTTTAACAATTCATCTTTGATAGTATTAGGTAAATTGAATGTCTTCATAGAGAGTACTGCATGTCCTTTGTTTAACTATTGGTATTCCTAGTGTTTTTGTTAATGCGGTTAAGGTAATTCGACTTTGACTCAGATGTTTCTGAAAAATCTGGACAGTTGCATGTAAGTTTTCACGCATTTTCGCATTTGAGTACATCTTGAAAGTTTGTGCAAGATCCAATGGCTCGCAACACTTCAATAAAAAGACAATTTTTTGAATGGCAGTGATAAACCCCTGCAGTCGACTGCAGGTAATTCAAATCCGATTGGAACCTGTATATGGCTATTTATTTAATTAAATGAACGATATGCCTAATCACTTGAGAGACTTTAGGTTCCTATTTCAATTCAAAAATTGAAGACTCTGTTCTTTCTTTCATATATGGTGTTCTACCTCCATATCTTTGCAGACTTGTCTCAAGAATCCCATCAAATCAGTATGAATTTGAAACATTCCATGCATAACAATCACAACTTAAATGTAAAAAAATAAAAATCATACGCATAATGTTTACACTGAAAAACTTATAAATGTTTAGTCACCTACTGGTGCAAAATACTTATCGTGTCAATATATATTGGTAATTTTTGGTTTAGTTACAAAGATGACAATTTCCATTAAAATGAGAAATTAGATTGAAGTGTTTTTGGCCAAAAAATATAAAATCCTTCCACTGGTGGCACTCGTGTGATGGCAATATCATTCGAGTTAGCTAACATATGCAAGGGTTTTATGTCAAACTAAATTCTAGCAATGCATTAGAAGCTAAAATGATCACTCTAAATTATGATTTGAAGTTACCTAGAAATCTCTACTATCCCCCTTTCAATCAATTCTCAGTTATTCACTTATTCTGATATGCAAACTTCCGCTAATCTAATGAATCACGATTCTAACAAATGTGCTGATAACTTCGTCTCTTCTGAACAACACATGACAAACTTTTAAGATATTTAACAACTAATTGTCTCTTTTGATAACTTCGTCTAAGAAAAAGAAAAATTTCACAATCATTGAGCCTAATAAAAACTAGCACCAGTAATCTTTCGAGGTAAATAATGTATCAAGGCAACCAGTCTTCAACTAATAAATGACATTATTCATATACAAATTTCCACCCGTTATTATTTTAGTGCCCATCAGTTTTAAGCTAGAGAAAGGAAATATGAAATGGTATTGAAATAGTATATAACAGATAAAAAAATCATGGTATTGAAATTTATGGATACAAGACCACGATCACACCATCTCTTTTATACAACTATATTTCTTTGCATGATAGCTGTCTCAATATGTTCTTCATTTTATCCTGCAAATAAATTAAAACCAAAACATATTGAAAAATCAATGAACAAATATCCGAATCAAAATAGTGAAATAAGCAATTAGTCTCCAATGTGTTACCAGAAACTGGGGAGAGTATTTCTCACTGGATTTTCTCTTCTCGTATTGGTTATCTTCTTTCTTCTCTTTGAGTTCATTTCTGCCCCGGATGGTCAAGCTTGGAACCGTTACCATCGACGGCGAGCACGAGCAGATTCAAACCGGTTGATAAGATATAATCTGAAAATATATTTATATAAGTGAAATGTATCTCTCATTTTATATGTCAATGTCGAGTCTTGTCAGACTCGAATTTTTAGATACCAAAACTTATCAAGATTTGTTGGATAACACACATAAACATCTCAATTACAATAGTAAATGGGACATAAACCTCTCCAATTTTAAAAGAAACAATCATCTCAATTCTCAATTACTATAGTTTCGATATATAACTATATATTTGAGTAAACAAAAAATGTGTAAACATCTAATTCATATCATCAATTTTTTAAAACATGTGTATTTATATCTTTTATCTACTTTTATTTTCTTCGATAGAATATCATATAAATTATTGTAACAGACATTTCAATTTCTTTTAAGAAAAATGAAGAGAATTCAAACCGTGTCAGAGAGTTGGGTATAAGAAAAATGTCGAGAGTCTCACACTTTTGAGTCAATATCCTCTTTATTTCTCAAAGAAATAGAGTTCCATTTACGAGAGAGATAAATTAAAAAATTTGCCGAGTCCAATATTTAACCAGACTCCAGACCTATATTTCACAGACCCGTCAAACTCCTTAATGCCTCATAAATGGAGCATTTCCCATTCCTCGCTTTTTATTGTCAAGTAACCTAGTGGCCGAAAATTAATCCGTTGAGGTGAATAAGTGAAGATTTTTGAGTTTCAACTCATTTCTTACATATATAATGCAATATTGTTCCTATCAACCGAACTATGTCATGAGAATTTCACATCCCTCACTACCCTCAACTTACGAGTAGGGTTGGGAATAGGCAAGGCCGGCCTACAGGGGCCGACGGCCTAGCCTATATAGGCTCAGGCCAGCCTATTTAGTTAAATAGAGCAGGTCAAGGCTTTGCTATAAGCCTATTTAGCTAAAAAAGCCAGACTTCAGGCCATGAAAAAAGCCTTTTAGGCCTACTAGGCCGGCCTATTTAAGTAAATATGAATAATATTTTTACATTTATTATTATTATATATTAAAATTTGTACTTTGATTAAATTATAAATCTATTAAATTTTTCAGTAGTTTAAGTTTATTAATTTACATTAACTTTTGACATATATAAATGTATTATTATAAACTAAAATTAAAATACGATGTCATATATAGTCAAATTCTCTAAAATATCATGTTAAATATCAAAAGAAGTTTAATATCATTGATTTATTAATTCATTAGTATATTTAAGTTTTATATTCATGTGAAATAGGCTTTTAAACAGGCTAATAGGCCATGTCAGGCTTTCAAAAGGCCAGGCCCAGACCAAAAAAATAAGCCTATGATAGGCCACAGGCCAGGCTTAGGCCTTCAATTTTTTGGCAGGCCAGGCTCAGGCTTGGCAAAGACTAGCTCGGCCTAGCCTATTCCCAACCCTACTTACGAGCCAAATTTTAGGAGAAAAAGAAAATACAAGAAAAATTACCTTGCTTTTAATTTTAGGGCTTGATTGAACAATGGGCAATGCCACCTTCGTTGGAACCTTTTCAGATGCTGATTTTCTAAGATATCGAGAACGAGCAAGAAGCGTAGCACGACGATCATATTCATATCCCATCATTTCTTCATTTCGAAGATTTCCGCGTGGTTTTGGTTTCTTTGTAGAACGAGTTTTTACTGATTCTACGTATACTCTTATAATCACCCCATTGACGTTGGTATTTTTCTTCTCTTTTGGTGATGATGCGGCCATGCGATGGATTAATCTTCAGAAATTGTTTTATATATGATTTTGCAATCATGAATTGAAAATGAAACGGAAAATTAATCTCAATGATTTTTAATGCCACTGAATTTTGTTTGCCGTTCACGTCGGGATGCAATTGTGAATTGTAAGGAACGATGGGTTTTTATGATTGGAACATTTCACAAATATCCCCATAATTACTTTATTGATTTTTCTGCAATGAAATAATTATTTTGTTTACTATTAAAATAATTTTTCTATGATCCCGGGAACTTAACTCAATTGGTTGGACATTAGGATTGAGTTCGAACTCCGATCATTCCACTTATCTACTAGGCTACGTGACAAAAAAAAAAAAATTCTGCAATGAAATAATTACTTTTGTTTACTATTGAAAAATGTGAATATTTTCAAAAAAAAAAGTGAATATTCCAATACCACCCTAAAATAAACATCAAGGGTACTGAAGAATATATAGTGATTTATTTTTTGACGAACAAATAAGGCAATTGTTTTTTTTGGACAGCAAATAAAGTAAATTGTTGAAAACAATTATAAATATTTGTTTTATATGGAAATTAAATTTTTATAATAATTTTTTTTGAATTTTCCAAAAAAAGTGATAGCTTTTGAAAATTACAAATTAATTAAGAAGAAAATTTATTTTAATGTAGATCTATAAATATTTTATTGTGAACTTTGTTGACTGAATAAATAAAAAATTATTAAGTAAAATAAATAATAAAAATAATTAATTTTATAAGAAAGTTAAAAGACACATAATAAAAAATGAAACAATAAATTAATAGTAGAATTATTTGATATTGATATATCTAGTCTACATTATAGATTAGATACATCAACCATTTTATGAATATAACAAACCTTATAATAAGAATTTGATGGAGTATTTTAATAAGGACAAAACTTAGGTACAGTACCCTAAGTGCTGTTCTTGCTTTTCCCAATCACAAATTTACACGTGTACATGCATATCCTGTTTTTTTCACACAAAACTCACATCGAGAAAAACTTTAATGGAGGGGTATGCGCCATGACATGAGAACGCCTCTTTTATTCATTTTTCTCGATCTCAAAATTGTGTGAAACTCTCATCATAACATAAATTGATTAGGCTACACCGTCGCAAAATATTCCTGCACAACCAACATGAATCACGATTGCAATAGATTTGCACAGTTATAAGTCGAAAAATACTGTAATTTTCCGGTGGCGGTTGTTCATGGGTGGTTGTGAAAATCTTTTTCCGGCAAACATGGCAAATTAAGATAATAATGCTCTTAGTGGATTGGTTTGGCTTGTTCATGATAGTTTGTTGTGGGATGAATGGAAGTATTCAATGTTGGGTGCAGGATATTCATGTCGGTGAAATTCCATATTGGAAGAACATGGCTTTGGATGAAGATAGACGGAGAAAAAAATCCACTTGTTGAAGAGTATAGCTTCAGGCGGTGTGTAATTTTTTAATGAGAATATAAAAGAAAGAAAAAGTGTACACGTGTAAATATGTAATTGGGAACAGCAAGAACAGCACTTAGGGTACTGTACCTAAGTTTTGTCCTTTTATTAATAGTATTATATTTCTGCTTGAGCTTAACATATATATAAGACCTATGCCCAAATGGCCAAATCCAAATTGTTTAGGTCAGGTATGACTCCCATGCAAGTTTTCGCATGCAAACAATACATTTATAGATAGATATGTTTTTTTCTTTTGACAAATTATAGATAGATATGTTATTGAAGCATATATTGAATATTTTTTCAATCTCTTTTCCATCATCTAAAATGTTCTTCATTTAGAAATATATAAAAAACCAAAAAATTGAACCAAACAACCGAACCGAAAAAAAAACTAAACTATGAGTATTGGTAATTTAGTTCGGTTCAGTTCTTGGATTTTAAAAATTGTTCTAATATTAGATTTTATTTTGAAGCCGTAATTTAATTAAAGTTATTACATCTAAAGCCCTTGCAAAGAGATATTGCAAGCTTAGCATTTCAAAGAAGTGGGTATTGAAGATAGACAAAATTTGCTGGTTAATTACCTTCTCCAATCCATAAAAAACTCGAGATGAATCATAAGTAACATTCCTAAGGAAAATTCTCTTCTCCCCTGCCATGACTCTTCACCCCCCTCCCCCCTCCAATATTCCCATTTTGCCCTTGAATTATTAAAAGTTCGGAATGTGTTTTCCGAAGTTTTCCTAATGCAAATTCGACAAAATTTCGGAAAATACGTTCCGAATTTCGTATTCAAAGCAAAAAAAATCGGAAAACGCGTTCGGAACTTTTTAACCAAGGGTAAAATAAAAATATTGGGGAGGGGGGGAGGAAGAGTCATTTGGGGGGTGGGGGGAATTTTCCCATTCCTAATGGTGTAGACCCAATTCAATGGGCTCATTTTGTTAACTATCATTTGAAACCAGAAGCGTAGGTAACACTTGATTACTTTGATCAATTTATTGTCGTGGCTAATCATATAATAAAGAAAATCGAAGCAAGCAAGCGATTTTTCATGCTGGTAATTCTAAACATCTTTCAAGAAAAACATGGAGTAATTAACTTCATAACTTACTATCGATATAATTTATATATCAAGATGTTGAATGCTTAAGGTTAACATTAATACATTCATTTGCGAAAAGTGGATTGGGTGGATCCGAGTTTGCGTTTTTGCCGGAAACCTCTCGGTGCTAGTAAATGGCTATCCTACCGGGGAATTAAATATTCATAGGGGGCTAAAACAAGGAGACCCCTTGGCTCCTCTCTTATTCTTATTGGTGGTGGAAGGCTTTAGTGGAGTTATGCGGAAGGCGGAGGAATTGGGTCATTTCAAAGGGTTCTCGATTGGAAGAGTACCGATAATTATTTCACACCCTCAATATGCGGACGACACTCTTTGTATAGGTGAGGCCTCGGTTGAGAACCTTTGGACTCTTTAAGGTGAATTTCTTGAAGAGTGGTCTAATTGGGTTCAATGTATCTCCCACTTTTTTGGAGAGGGCGAGTATGTTTCTTAATTGTAGGCTAGGTACAATTCCTTTCAAGTACCTTGGTCTACCAATTGGAGCAAACCCAAATTGCGAGGCTACTTGGTTTCCTCTCTTGGATCATCTCCGGAAGCGGTTGTTCTCTTGGAGAAATAAACATATTAGCCTTGGAGGGAGGATTGTTATGATAAATGCGATTCCTATTTTTCACCTCTCTTTCTTGAAAATGCAAACTAAAGTTTGGAAGAAAGTAGTGCGTATTCAAAGGGAATTTCTTTAGGGAGGTGCGAAGGGTGGGAAAAGGATTAATTGAGTAAAGTGGTCGGTGGTGTGTAAGGAGAAAAACAAAGGAGGTCTTGGAGTGCGAGATGTGAGACTAGTTAATCTTAGTCTCTTGGCTAAGTGGCGTTGGCAGATTCTTCAACCGGGAAAACCGCTTTGGAAGGAGGTCTTAGTGGAAAAATATGGAAGACACATTCTTTATGAGGTGGATTGGTCTATTCTTAGAACTCCATCTTTGGCGTCTAATTGGTGGAAGCATATTATTGCCCTTGATAACGCGGTTCCGGGCAAAAATTGGCTCTTGGAATCGGTGGTGAGAAAGGTGGGAAATGGTCTCTACCTCCTTTTGGAATGTTAAATTAATAGGAGACACCCCTCTTGCGGTTAGTTTTCCCCGGTTATTCTCTATCTCCAACCAAAAGGACAACATGGTGCGTGATTTCTTGGATTTTGAAGGGGAAGCCTTATCTTGGTCTTTCTCTTGGCGGAGGAATTTATTTCAATGAGAACAAGATCTTGTCGGTGTGTTATTAGACCTTTTGGGTAAGATGGCTTTATCTCCGGAGGAGGATTGTTGGAAGTGGTTGCCGGGTGAGGAAGGAGAGTTTTCGATCAAATCCTCGTATAAAATTCTCATGGACGAGTTTACACCCGAAGATGAAGTGGAGGAAAACTTTTTGAATGTTCTTTGTCATATTTGGAAGAGTCCGGCCCCATCGAAAGTTGTTGCCTTCTCTTGGCAATTTCTCTATGATAGAATTCCCACTAGGAGTAATCTTGATGCTCGCGGTATAGGGTTGTCGGATATGCCTTGGGAGTGTTTGGGGTATGTTGGTAGACCCGAAACCTCTAATCATCTTTTGTTGCATTGCCCAAGTGCGATGAAGGTGTGGAGCGAGATTTTCAAGTGGCTCGACATCTTGATTGTGATTCCCCCCTTGATTGCTTCTCTTTTTGAAATTGTAAAAGAGGCCACTAGGAATGCTAAAATCCGTCGAGGCTTTCTTTTGATTTGGCATACCACTCTTTGGTCAATTTGGAAGGTGATAAATGCCAAAAAGTAGTAAATTTACATATATATTTTAAGCACTTATTGACTTGTTTTGTAAGTTATTTGAAGTAAAAATTCCAATTATTTGTAAATATTAGTCTTTACTAGTATATTAGTATTTTAGCTATTTTCGCATATTTCACTTCACTTTTATAGGTTTTTATGAGATTAATGATAAGTGTCAATTTTATTTAAAGTGATTTAACTTAAAGACACTTCTTAACTTTATTTTTGTAGAAAATATATATAATTTATAATAGTCGTTATATATTAATTATTATTAGTAATGTTATTATTAGTAATGTATGTGTTGTAAATTAATAGATACACAATGAAGAGAAAGTATCCAAGTAATAAAATGAAGAACAAAAGGCAGTAAAGTGGCAAACTAAAGCAGGCGGTGCATGTGAAGAAACCTTTCAGTGAAGCAAAATCCCACAAGAAAGGCGGCACAATGAAATTATAAAAGGAAAATTCATTCATTCCATTATGCATCCATTCATTCTCACACACACGCATTGAGACACAAACAGAGAGAAAGGAGTAAGTTACAGAGAGCACGGAACGGCGGAGGAAACGAAGGTGGATGCACACCAACTGTTCGAGAAATCGACCGGTGTTGTTATTTTATCTCTTTTCTTCTCATTTGTGTAAAGCTATCATGGTAATGAGTAGCTAAAGACACTTTTGTTGGGGTTAGATATAATTACTCTTTTAATATGTATTTTTATTGATCATGATGTTATGTATGATTTTTGCTTTTCATTAATATTGATATTATCATTGTTTCTATTGTTTTCATCTTTGATTTAAAATGATATAGGAATATACTTTTTGAATCTTGAACTAGGATGATATCTATTAAATTCTAAACTCTAGGAATAGATTTAGGTTTAATATTCACTCAAAGTATTGAATCTTAATGCTATTGTATCAATTAATCACTCGAGGGATCGGGGTTTGGTAGATATAATAGAATTCTCGACGTTATCTGGGGACGGAAACGTACGATGAGCAATACGTGATAATATTGATAAATTGCTAGAATCTATATAACTGATCAAGAAAATATGTATGAATGAGTCAATTAAGTCTACTCCCAGCAAATTAATCTCTCTGTAAATTTATTCCACTTTTATCGTTGTGTTATTTCATAAATGTTCGTAAACAAACATCTCTCAAAACCCTTAACTTAAAACTATATAAATTGTTGAACGGCATCAATATCACATCAGTCCCTGAGGAGACGATAAAACTATACTTATTTTTGTACTTCAACAGAAGGCGCGGAATAGAACAATTTTTGCAACCGGCTCTTTTTCACCACTGGTAATAGTGGAGGATATCAAGGTTTTGAGTTGGAAGTGGAGCTTAGTTAGATTAAAATTGACTCCTTGTATGTATTATGAATGGATTTGGGACCCCGGTGGTTTACTACGCTAATGTTTAGGTGTGTTATTTATTTTGGTGTTGTAGTTTTCTTTTTGTGGGGGTTTTCTTGTTTAGGTGTGTGCGTGCCTTTGTTCTGGGCGTGTGGCATCAGCTTTGCTGTGATGCGTTGGGCGTTCCCCCTTTGTAATTATTTTCATTCTTTGCTCACCTTGTACATCTTCTATAGGTGGTTGCTTAATATATTTTGCCGTTTCAAAAAAAAATTATGCTACTTCTTATATTTATCAAAGTACCTTTAAATATGTCATAATTCTAAGATGCAAGGTGTATACTTTAACACTTGAAAAGTTCAAGACATAAACACATTAGTGCGTTTCTATTTGCACAAAAGATCACGATACTCACTTGTTGATTAATTATGATTGCACATGGATGCACTTCATATTATATTGGGCACATTTTTTAAATTATTAGAGAGCCTAAGAGTTTTAGTGTGATTTTTTATTTTTCAATTTTATCTTTTATATAAACGATTTTATTTACGATTTAATCCTTCTTTAGCTAAATAAATAATCAATTTTTTTTAATATCTATACTTTTTATGTTATTTTGGTGTGTAACATTTCTTTCTTCATTCAATTTTATCCGTTGTTTAATTTATTTTATCATTTCATCTTTTTTTACATATCAAATAACTTAATTTTTCAAATAATCAGATAAAATTTTACAATTTCTATTATTTTTACGAAAGACAATAATGTAAATTAGATTTACTCTACACTTAATTTTAAAAATGTGGTTATAAAGTGTATATACGTGGCAAAACACGACTTCTCATTAAAATCTTAGAGTGTACAATATATGTTTCAATTTAGTTTGTATAATATATATTTCAATTTAGTTTGTATATTTCAATTTTATAATATTTATACTATTTTTACTTATCTAAATTTTGATTTAAATATTTATGTTCTACGTTTTAAATTCTAATTTAAATTTGGAAAAATGTTAGTTGTTCGCTGAACTTTATACGGTTAAGATCAATCAAATTTGTGGTTAGTCTCTTGAGTTCTTTTAAATTATATTGTAAATTTAAATTTTAAACTTTGTTAGATACAAGTTAAAGATATATAGTTCATTTTTCTTTATGTTTTTAAATATATAATATTATCAACTATCATGTTTTTTTGTACATAGACGAAATGATAAAATGAAAGAGCTGAGATTCGAATATTGGTTATGACGTCCGATCAAATATATTAACTTTTATTGATCTATATTCTTTTATAAAAAAGATCGGAGGAAGTTATAATATATTTAGCTAAGACGTAAGTAAAATTGAGATTGGGTGATAGACAGACATTATATAGGAGTGAGTGACAAAGATAGCCACCAGAAAACCAGGTGACTCCAAGCTTCATCAAAGAGCCAAACAAGATATATTAACCTTCTCATGTTCATAAGTAGCCGCCCCTAGTTAGAGACTTGTGTGTCCCTTTTTTCCATTCTCATTTTGTTGCCAAATTCCAAAACACGACCCATCGAATTCATATGTCTCTTGCCTTTGTTACGTAAACTAGCTCCTTGTTTTGCTTAGAATCACGATGCGCCACTTCACATTTGCATTTTTTGTCCCTCCCATTTTGTACCAATTTACCAATACTTTACTTGTTTGTCCCTTACTGTTTAATTTAAATTATACTATTTCTGCACTGTAGCACCCTGTTGTTATTTTATTTTAACAATATACTAGTCAAATAAAATATACAATGAGCATTAGAGCAATTAAAGTAATCTTAGTTTGTACCATAAAATTTAAAGGAATCTTGGAAGTACTACATCTATAACAAGTTGATGAAGCTGTTTCACTTCGTTAGGCTTTCTAGAATTCTAGCTATATAAATAAAGGAGAATTGTTAATTTTTAAACCCCCAACAAACAATCACAAAATGCAGCATGTAACAAGAGGTACTTTAATCAATGCAATAAGAACACATAAATAATACTCCATCCGTCCCAATTTAATTAACACAGTTGACTATTTCAAGCATGTCGATGCATAACTTTGATGATTAATATTTTTAATTGTATAATAGTAAAAATTATAAAAATTTGATATTTTGAAAATACTCATCGAGACGAATCAAACAACATCTTATATGCTAATATTTATTTTTGTTTATTAGTAAAAAAATAAGGTCAAAACAACATGTGTGAATACTGCACAATAGTTAACTATGTCAATTAAATTGAGACGGAGAGAGTAAAAAAGAAAGAAAAGAATTGAGTAAATCCAATCACCCAAATTGGTATATTGTGACTCCTCAACCATTGCAACTAATTGGTTACTAGTCTCCATCGTTAATAAATTCTTCTAATCCTTTTTAGCAAATGAGATTTCTTTGAATTAAAAATTAAGATTGGACAATCACAAATACTTTGAATGCGTGAAAAACTCGATTACAGACGATCAAATTTTGTAATACTAGAACATTTTTGTTCAAGAGATAATATTGTTTGTGACTGTGTGGTAGATAAATTACTGTTAAAAGCTAGAATGACCTTTATTCTGTGGGTGAAGAATTATTTAACACTGAATCAGCTACCCGATTTACTTTGAATATAAGTCCAATCAGGGTACTATATTACACAAAAAGAATCATTAAAATAATTAACTGGCAAAGTAGCAATTAATTAATTAATTAAATAAATTTGAATAAATAAATTTCCATATAATTTGGTCACGTCACATCTCTCCCATAATCCATCATCCTCACAAATTTCTCTATAAATATTCCCCACATTCACTCCATTTTTCCCCGCTCAAAACCAATTCACCTTTTCAATATCCAAATAACAAATACTGATCTCATCAACACAATTTCTTCAATGGCGGCTTCAGTAGATAACCGCATCTGGACAAGCCTTGAAAAAAGCACAGTTCATCATGCTTTCAGGTCAACCTCAGAGGTCAAACATTTCTATAAATCATCATCCAAACCGCAACCGCCATTACCATTCGATAAGAACTACTATTCTTCTTCCTCGAGCGACGAAGATGAAGAAGATGAGATTGAAACTGAGAATTTCAACAACAACCTCATTATGAAATCAAAAGAAACTGCAAAAGAATTACAACCGTCGATCTTCGATCCACGCAACGACGGAACATCAGATCAATGGATTCCACGGAACACTTCAATGGTCCGTCTCACAGGAAAACATCCTTTCAAGTTCAACTCAGAACCACCACTCCAACAACTAATGCAGCACGGTTTCATAACACCGGTCCCACTTCACTACGTTCGAAACCACGGGCCTGTTCCAAAAGCCCAATGGGATAATTGGACCGTTGAAGTAACAGGCCTAGTCAAAAGCCCAACCCAATTCACAATGGCCCAACTAATCAACGATTTCCCAAGCCGCGAATTCCCCGTTACACTTGTTTGCGCTGGTAACCGTCGTAAGGAACAATGAAATAGCTTTTGGTTCTTAGAAGTGGAAGTGTTGGACCTTCTTGGAGCCAATGAAATAGCTGTTCGAGCTTGGGATGAGTCCCTCAACACCCAACCTCAGAAACTAAATTGGAATCTCATGGTAAGTTTATTTAATTACGGATTTGAATTTTCTACATTTAAACTTTCATGCATTTAACCAGATTTGAAATGTGACAAAATAGTTGGGCCGTGACTGTAAAACATTTGAACAAGCTTTGACTGTGTTGTACAGGGTATGATGAATAATTGTTGGTTCAAAGTAAAATCTAATTTATGTAAAGCTCACAAGTAGAGGTGGGAATAGGCCAAGCCGGCCTACGAGGCCTTAAGGCCTAGCCTACATAGGCTCAGGCCAGGCCAGCTTATTTCTTTAAATAGAGCAGGTCAAGGCTTTTTTATAAGCCTATTTAAGTAAATAGGCCAGGCCGCGGGCCATTAAAAAAGCCTTTTAGCCTATTAGGCCGGCCTACTTAAGTTAATATGAATAATATTTTTAATACTATTATTATTTATATATTCAAAAATTTGTACTTTCATTAAATTATAAATTTATTAACTTTTTTAGTAGTTTAAGTTTATTAATCTACGTTAGTTTTTCATATATATAAATGTATTATTATAAACTAGAATTGAAATATGATGACATATATAGTCAAATTCTCTAAAATATCATGTTAAATATCAAAAGCATGTTGATTTACTAGTTCATAAGTATTTTTAAAAATAAATATAGTTATTTATTTAAATATCTTCATATGAAGTAGGCTTTTAAACAGGCTAACAGGCCACATAGGCTTTCAAAAGGCCAGGCTCAGGCTTAAAAGATAAGCCTATGATAGGCCACAGGCCAGGCTTAGGCCTTCGATTTTTTTGACAGGCCAGGCTCAGGCTTGGCAAAGCCTAGCTCGGCCTAGCCTATTCCCACCTCTACTCACAAGGGTGAAATTGGGATATTATTTGAGCACCCAACCCAACCAGGGAACCAATCAGGTGGTTGGATGGCAAAAGAAAAACAGTTGGAGAAATCATCAGAGTCTAACACAATCCTCAAAAAGAGTCTCTCTTCACCTTTCATGATCACTAGCTCAAAAACCTACACAATCTCTGAAGTAAAAAAACACAATAATGCTGATTCGGCATGGATCATCATCCACGGCCACGTCTATGACTGCACACGCTTCATCAAAGATCACCCTGGTGGTGCAGACAGCATCCTCATCAACGCTGGCACCGATTGTACAGAGGAGATTGAAGCCATCCATTCGGACAAAGCTAAGAAAATGATCGAGGAGTTTCGAATAGGTGAACTCATAACCACAGGTAGTCATAGCTCCAATTTGTCGCCAAATAACTCAATGCACAACAATTTTGTTCCCTCTAATTTGGCCCCCATTAAGGAAATTACACTTACACCCCTACTCAACAATGTAGCTCTAAACTCGCGCGAGAAAATCCCGTGCAAGCTTCTCTTGAAAAAGACAATCTCTCACGATGTTAGACTCTTCCGTTTTGCATTATCCAATGAGACACAACTCTTGGGATTACCTGTGGGGAAGCACATATTCTTATGTGCAACTATCAATGAGAAGTTGTGCATGCGAGCTTACACACCAACAAGTGGTGTAGATGAAGTTGGATATTTCGATCTAATTGTCAAGATTTACTTAAAAGGAGTGCACCCAAAATTCCCCAATGGTGGCCTAATGTCTCAATATTTGGACTCTTTGTCCATTGGCTCTGTTTTAGATATAAAGGGTCCATTGGGACATATTGAGTATACTGGTAAAGGAAATTTTCTTGTTCATGGAGAACACAAGTTTGCAAAGAGGTTAGCTATGTTGGCCGGTGGAACTGGGATAACACCAATTTACCAAGTGGTTCAAGCGATTCTGAAAGACCCAGAGGATCTAACTGAAATGCATGTTGTGTATGCTAATAGAAGTGAGGATGATATATTGTTGAGGGAAGAGATGAATGAATGGGCTAAGAAGCATGAAAGGTTCAAGATATGGTATGTAGTACAAGAAAGTAAAAGAGAAGGGTGGGAGTATAGTGTGGGATTCATTAATGAAAGTATTTTGAAGCAACATGTTCCGCCAGCTTCTCAAGATACATTAGCGTTGGTATGTGGGCCACCACCCATGATTCAGTTTGCAGTAAAGCCCAATTTAGAGAAGTTGGGTTACGATGTTACCAACAACTTACTCCTCTTTTAGGCTTTGTTTGGATGAGAAAGGAAAGTCGAAGGAAAGAAAGTGAGAGGAAAGAATGTTGAAGGAATGAAAGTGGGTAGAAAGTGAATGAAAAGTGAGATGATTGTTAAGTTGTTTGGTTTAAGTGAAAGTGAATAGAAAGTGAGAGGAAAGAAATGTATGTAAATTTAAAATGACAAAGTTACCCTCAAATAAAAATAGAATATAATTGACAAAAACTAGAATGAATTTTTTTATTAATATTAAAATAAGAATTTAATTATAATGTATGAAAAGTATAATAAATTAATGAATTGAAAAAAAAAATTACCACTCAAAAAATAAGTAGTGCAAGTTAAAAAAATCAATTGTGTGACCATTTTTTTTAAAAAAAAAACAAATAGTATGAAATTGTTGTAATTATTTTAATATGTATGGGTATACATGTCATTTCATAAAAAAAGCAAGAGTTCCTTCCCTTTCCGTCCAATTTTGGGAGGATTGCTTTTTTAGTGGGTCCCACCCAAAAACTTTCTTTCCTTCCCTTTTTGATGATAAACCAAACAAAAGAAAGTAGAATATTCTTCAATCTTTCTCTCCTTCCTCTTTCTTTCCTTCAAGTTTCTCTCAAACCAAACATAGTGTTAAGAAGATTTCTCTTCCAGTCCCCCACAGTTCTTTTTCACCCCCTGAGTTTCCTGTGTTGCCTTTCATAAAAAATTTGGTTTCTATAAACCAAATTTTTTTTACCTTGAAATTTAACTTTGGTTTCTAAAAACCGAAATTTTCCATTAGAAAAATTTCGGTTTCTGCGGACCGAATTTTTTAGCAAGAGAAAAATCGGATTTTTGGGGAGTATAAAAGAAACTTGGAGGGCTGGAAGAGAAATTTTCCTCTTTTAATGCAACCAAACAAACGAACAATATTTTTCCATAGATAGATGAAGTGATATGGGGAAATTCTGAACAATTTAGAGATGAAAAACAGTTATCCCGATTATGATGATGTACTATGTATGTATATAAACTATAGTCTAGTAGTCTTTATTTTTTAATTTTTGACAAAGATGGTCTAGTAGTTTATAGTGTACTGTATGAATATGAATTAATATATCTTTTTTGTATAATATGAATAAATAATTTCTTCAGTTCCTTTGCATTTATTTTTATTTTTTAATATATACTTTGAAATGCTTCTTTACTACTCGTTGTTCATGTTGGCGAAAAATTTAGTGTGTTTGGATGGAGTAATTAGAAATTTTAGAGGATTTAAATTTGCATCATAAATTTTTATCATTTTAAAAATTTTCCAAATTAATTATTCAAACAATAGAATTTATATAAAAAGAATTTGAATTATGTAATAAAATTACCATACCTTAAAATATTTCACCATACAAACACACTCTTAATATTTTTTTTCTAGACTATCCTAACAAAATTGTGGATAGTTTATCTAACAATGGAACTTTTAAAAAGATACCAATGGAACTTTTCAACCGATACCAATGGAACTTTTGTTCATGAGAAAGAATGTGTAGCAATGTAGTAAAAAGATACCAATGGAACTTTTGAACAAAGGCAACCAATTCAAAAACATAATTGGTTGTGGTCATAAGCATATAGCAGAGGATAATCACATAGTTCAAACAAAATTTTGATTGGAAGTACTTATAAAGCATACTATTAACACTTAACCATGTTAAGAAATAAATAGAATAGCTCAGTAAAATTAAAGATTATAAGATTGTAAACACAATATTTTCTTAGTTTTGACTTTTGAGTGCAACAAAATATATAGAAAAATTGTTATTGCTTTGAAGTAAATTAGGAAATCAATAAATCAATTACAATTAGGAAGAAAATAGAAAGTGTTCCATTTGAAAGAAAATACTCATCATCATTAAACGTCTAAATTATCACATTCATTATCCAAAAACGAAGAAAACAAAAGGGAATTGAAAATCAAAGATTAAATGATAAAAAATGAAGTCGAATACGAAATTGATAATAGACAAATATGAAATCGAACATTTGGAAACTCGCCTATTATATTATACTAAGAATTCGGTAACTCTGAGTAGGAAGATGAATCGTCATTTCAGGATGCACATGTATGGGCGCATCTTTTGACACCATTCACTTCTTCGAAGGGAATCTTTATTGATTTATTTATTTATTTTTAAACAAAAGAATATGAAATGTACTAAAAGCCATAAATGTTACAAAATCAGTGTATCCAGTAACATTTTTATAAATGTTGCTAAAAGCCATAAATAAATGGAATCCAGATTAGACAAGAAATTGTAAGTAAAAACACAATTTATATTTTAGATAAGAACCATATAATATCATATCCTCTTGCATTATTTATAAAATGAAAGAAGTTGTAAGTAATGTCCAACCACACATAAGTAGTTTACTATGGTTAATTACATATTAATTAACTTTATTTAAAATATACAAAGAAGTAGATATTAATTCATAAGCCATCCATCCTATATTCCTAGCCACTGCCACCAAACTGTGCCTTAAGCTTCTTAATTTGTGCAACATCAAGAAGAGTAGTTTGTGCAATTATTGAAGTTTTCAAGTTATTTTTTCCAAATAGTAAATCATCAAGAAACTGAAAGGTAGGAATTGAGCTACTATATGCAACAAAAGCAATAGCAATTTCAGAACCAGAATTAACTAGAAAATGCAATTGTCCTTTTGGAAACACAATAACATCACCAACCTTAATATCTTTCACATAAGCTTTTTCACTTGTAACAAATCCAGCTGTAACTTTACCTTGAACCATCATTAACAATTCAGATTCATCAGGATGAACATGCATTGCAACAGTACCATTTATACCTATGTCTACTCTTGCTGCTGAGAGACCAAGACCATTGAGACCTCGTAATTCTTTCGCGGACACTACGGTTAACTTAACATTAAAAGGGTCTATAGTTTTTCCTGGTACAAAACCTGAGGACACAAAATCTTCCACTGTTAATGTTTCTTGTGGTTTGCATTCATAGCCTGAAGGAGTGTTTATTTTTGTGTCTGCTACACATATATCATTGGCATATGAAAAAGAAGGATTTGAGGTATATAGAACAACAATGAAAAGAACAATGTGCTTCATCATTTTCATCTTTATAAATTGTATTTGTGTTGTGTTATGTACTTATGTTATGAGAATATATTTGGATTATGGCTCTTATGTTGTTATTTATATACTTCCTCTGCTCACTATTTTTTCTTAATTATTCTTTATTCTTTATTCTTAACATGTTATCTTTGAGTTTTTTTTTGTTGTTGTTTTGTTATTTATGACAATTGTGATTATAGCACGTAACATAGTTTCTTAAATAAAATTAACTAATCTATATAGTACTATCTATTTATGATAACAAATCATAACTACACGTTATATATCTTAAGTTTGTTTTCTGTGAAGTACATGATAAATGCCAAAATTACTATATGCTATATGATAACACGTTTTCTTCTATTGATGTAAAAACTAGTTTATGCTATATAATCCATTACTACGGATAATGCTAAATGTAGCTAAAATAATTTCTTGATAAGAGTTGCACGCCATGTATATATGTGTCTTCCAATCTACTATCAATCAATATAAGAATTTTCATTTACTATCAAGCATCAATCAATAGATTAATAGAATAAATTTAGGGTCATGTTAAATAGTACCTCAGGGCACTTGTTAAACATATCAAAAAAAGAAGGCTTAAACATCATTTTCGTCCCTGTAAGTTCATAAATTTTTTGTTTTAGTCACTGTATCTTTTTTTGTTACAAATTAGTCCTTGCATGTGCAAATCTTTTTTATTTTAGTCCCTAAAGTTAAAATCCGCGGGAAAATCCACAGGAAACTTCGCTGGTTTCCTGCGGATTTTAGTTTTAAGGGACTAAAACCAAAAGATTTGAACATACAGGGACTAATTTGCAACAAAAAAAGATACAGGGACTAAAACCTAAAAATCACAAACTTACAGGAACGAAAATGTTGATTAAGCCAAAAAAGAAATAAAAGGGAGATTTAATATTAGGAAAATAACTTCATAAGAATTTAAGAATTTTCATCTACTATCAATCAATATATAAGAATTTTCATCTACTATCAATCATCAATCAATAGAATCAATTTAATTCCCACCAAATTTTCTTAATTACCCTTAACAATAACAATGCTAATCAAATCTCTATTTTAGTAGTCTTAATTGTCTTTTTCATTTTTAATTTTCCTGATTTTATAATTCAAATGAAATAATTAATGATTTAAAAGTATGTTTGGCCGATAGAATTGAAACTCTCAAAGAGGGACTACAATTTGTTCCGCTAAATTAAATAATTACACAGTTTTTAATTTCGACTATTAATTATTGATCAGACGGCTCAAATTGATAGACTTATAAAATTATTTAAAATGATCTCATCCGTACATGTTAGATTGGATGGTCCAAAATCTAAACTGTGTAAAAATTGTGACATGTTTACGGCAGCAAATCTGCTCGCGTCAAAAAGTGGTATAACTTTTTTTTTATCTCAAAAAAGTTGTATAACTTTAAAATTAGAACAATTTACCCAATAAATACACTGATGCTTTTTACTATCTCTCCCATTTTCATTGAAACTCCAACTTGAAAAATAAAAGTTGCTAATATAATGAAGAGTGGAAATATCAATTGCAGTAACAATTCATAAAAAGTGAAAATTTATGTTATTCCTTAACAATGTTTTTACAGTTCAATTTAGTCTATGATAAAAATAAAATAAATCTTTGACATTTTTATATTCAAGAAAAATTAGTCCATAAATCGTTGTAATAGAGAGACTTAATTTATTCTCAGTATACAAATGTTATGTACTAATTTGAGTTTTTCTTTGGTGAATTACTCCCTCAGTTTCTTTTTAAGTGTCCAAAAACGCCAAATTTAGGGTTTCTATTTAACTGTCCATTTTGTGTTTTAAGGGTATGACTTGTCAATTATACCCTTTGTCAATTACTCATATCTTTTTCGATAAAACTAATTAATGTCATATATTTGGAAAACTAAATTTTTAAATTTTTTAAATTTTTTTGGTACATAACATATTAAATTTTGTTTTTTTTTTTGTGTGCATAATATATTAAATTTATCCGAAAGAGAAAGTGTGTGCAAAAAAATAGGATTTTATTGGTGAATTAAAATTAGGGTATAATAGGAAAATAAGGTGCAAAAATACACTTTCTTAATTTGGGGTTATTATTCAAAACAGACATTTAAAAAGAAACGGAGGGAGTACTAAATTGAGTCGTCAGAAAAATTCTGAAGGACCAAAATGAGTCTCCACTCTTCATAAAATGAAATCTTGAACCATCAAAATAGCATATAATATTAGAATTTTGAAAATACTCACGGATTTTTAGTTTTTTTTTTCATCATACCGATATTATCACATCCGATATAAAAATTTATTTCTGCAGATATAAGTACATAAAATCTGCAACGAAAGCAGTGCAAATAATTGAGGAGTTTTCTCACAAAATAAAATAATAATTTATAGAAATATTACATTTATATTGGTATTTTAAAAATACTCATGAATTTTCAAAATTTTATCATATCAGAATATAAAAAATTTGTTTTCATAGATGTTAGTACATACAATTTAAAACAAGTGTGGTGAAAATAATTAACAGGTTTTGGCAAATAAATTTAACTGATATTTTATAGAAACACTACAATATGCTAATATTTTAAAATTAATCATGAGTTTTTAAATTTTATCATACCTAGATATAAAATTTTATAACTGTGTATATAATTACATAAAATTTACAACTATGGCGGCACAATTAATTGATGGATTTTCTCATATAAAATAAACTAATATTTTATATAATTACTAGAATTGGGATTTGGGAATGTTCTCCTCCTTAAGATCTCATATCCAATTTTTTCTGGTAGCAATTTGGATGAACTAATTTAAGTTTTTCAAAAAAAAAATTATAGTAATGTTCGTATTTTAAGATCAGTTGTTTGATCCGATGTTAGAGTATCCCTTTGATTTTGATTGTTGGGGGAAGGACGACGGTAATTCATCCGACCCAACATTGAAGTTTAGACGTTGGGGTGGTAAAAGAAGTAAGGGAGGGGCAGATAGCTGTTAATAAGGGTGTGGTTGATCCGGCGAAGTCTACTTCTTTAGATTTGGGCCCAGAGTTTCATGCTGATGCTGTAGAGGAGACACGGACTGAGGGAAAAGAAAAGCGGGTGTGTAGCATGAGGGGTGTTTTCTAGTTACCTATAAAATTACATTACTATCTTTCTTTCAAATAATTAAAACTAATTTTTTTTTTAAGACGAATAAGTCGTTTTAATTTTTACTTTTAAATTTTTTTAATATTTTTTAATTTTTACAAATTTTTTCTCTTTCCACAAATTCTCTCTCTTACTTTTATACTCCCTCCGTTTCTTTTTATTTGTCTTTTACTGTCAGATTTAACGTTTCTATTTAATTGTTCTTTTTGTATTTTATGGCTATGATTTGTCAATTATACCATTTGTCAATTGCTCTTATCTTTTTCAATAAAACTAATTAATGCTATATATTTGGAACACTAAATCTTTTTTTTAATTTTTTTTTTGTACATAACATATTAAATTTTGTTTTGTTTTTGTACTTAATATATTAAATTTATTGGAAAGAGAAAGTGTGTGCAAAAA
Source organism: Trifolium repens (assembly GCA_030408175.1). Lineage (NCBI taxonomy): Eukaryota > Viridiplantae > Streptophyta > Magnoliopsida > Fabales > Fabaceae > Trifolium > Trifolium repens. The sequence goes on along the minus strand of CP125841.1, from coordinate 19,496,701 downwards.
AATAGGAATTTATTGGTGGATTAAAACGAGGGTATAATAGGAAGATGAAGTGCAAAAATACATTTCCTTAATTTTGTGTTACTATTCTAAAAAGACAAATAAAAAGAAACGGATGGAGTATTATTTATTATTTTTTCTTTCTACTTCCAATTTATTTTTCCTCTTTCAACTTTTCTTCTTACTCCTCTTTCAAATTTAAATTATCTCTTCTATATTCTAATATAAAATTTCACCTTTTCATTCTCCATTAATAATTCTTCCATCTCTATTTTTAATATTTCACCTCTCATTATGGAATATAAAACATTTTATCAAATAATAATATATATTGCCATTAATATATATATGATAACAGTAGATTCAGATGATTTGAATTTATAAAGTTGTGTTCTGACATAAAGCTCATAAAAAACAAATAAATAGTCTATAAAAATATTATATTAATGTTGATATTTTGAAAATATTTAGTTTTTAAAAAGTTATTATGTCGACTTTATATAGAAATTATTGAACAACAAGACATAAAATTTAAATATCTCTCTCTATTTTATTCAATTTTTTGACTAAAAACGACATTCATTCATTCAAATTGATAAAATACATCGAACAATACAATTCAAGATTGCTAAAAACTGAAAAGGATAAATCTGCGAACAAACTCACAGTATCCACGTTAATAGCATATAACGACAAAATGTCTACAAGTGTGACAAAGCCTACAAATATGATGAACTTGAAGTGCTCGAAATATCTATGTCTCCGAGTCTGCAACGTTGATGACGCCAAAGTCATTGATTGTTGAATATGCACCGAGTCGAATCTAATCTGTCAATTTGAACCGAACAAATACCGCACCAAAACGGGACAATAAACTAACGCCGCAACAAGACGACGACCAACACGTCACACTGAGATGACGAAATCAAAAAAAAGAAAAACTAAATATTTGTTAAAATCACTTATTTAAATAAAAAGGAAATGAAAAACAATTTAGAGGGGTGATTTTGGGTAAAAAATTTACCAAAAAATCACCCCTCCTTAGTTAAGGGGAGGAGGGGAGGAGGGCGGCGGCTAGTTGTGAGAGAGAGATTATTATTTTCTTTTGTTATTCAACTTTTGATTTTTCTCACGTTCAATTTCAAATTTAAATTATAAAAATAGTACATTAACATTGGTGTTTCGAAAACCCACTTGGGTTGGTATGTGACATTGACTTGGGACCTAAGACTGTGCTCCTCCTTAAAGTTTTAGGTTCTATTCTCTTTGGTGCCAATTTGGGTGAGCTAATTTATTTATTTTTTTGGTGCACTAATTTAACTTCTTAAAAAAAAATATTGGTATTTTAAAAATAATCATAATTTTTCAAAAAAAATTATACCGACGTTATTATGTCTGGACATAAAAATATGTTTTCATAATATAAAATATGATGACCGGCGTTGGCCCTCTACACCACCTCTTTCCATGTCTTATGTCTAGATATAGGGTGCGTTTGTTTGGGATTTTTTTAAGAAAAAATCTATTTTTTTCTTAAAAAAATCCATTTTGTAATGTTGATAGTGTTTATTATAGATTTTTTTAAAAATCATTTTCTTAAAAAAAAATCATTTTTAGCCCCAAAATGAAAAGCTATTTCTAATAGCTTTTCAAGAATCTATTTTTTTTTTAAAACTAAGGAATCTATGTTTATGAACTTCTTTTTTAAAAAAAAATATATTTTTATGATTGTAAACAAACACAAAGTAGCTTTAGATTTTCTTCAAAATCTCTACAAAAAAATCTCTAGATTTTTTTTAAAGCTTAAACAAACGCACCCATAGTCTCCAATGAAATTGAAGGGCTATAAGATGTTCAATAGATAATTTCCAATGAAAAGTTTAACAGAGAGCATTTCCTTGTATTTGATATTACTGGTGTATTCTTAGTACTATTCAACAATATTTCTTTCGATAAAATTAGTAAGTTTCTCGTGAGAAGCCGCCTCTCACTTAGCATGCCAAAATGTATTTCATGCTAGTAAAATTATTGGGAAAATCAGACATAGAGAAAATAAAAAAGTACAATAAGAAGACAAAAATATTTTGTGGAAACTACGAACAGGAGAAAATATCATGTTAGTCATCAATAATACTGTGTGAAAATTGTTACAACACATATACTACCTTCAATCATCCCACGATTCACAATACCCACACTCTCCAAACCAAATAAAAAGTCGGATATAATCTTAAATTGTTTTCAACTGATGCATCTTCTGACGGAGCTCTATATATCAAAATACAAATCTTCAAATTTGAATCAAATATGTTTAAAATAAGATAATCTTGCTTCTTTTTTTAAACATATTCATTTTAAAAACAAATAAGATCTTCAACAACATACGAATAGTTTCGTAATTTTGGTTGATTGTTGAAATTTTTTTTTGGAATGAATAGAAAAAAATGGATTGATATTGATCTGATTCAATTCAATATATGTGATCAATCATAATCAAATGGTCATTTCATTTTACAGAAACTAATTTTAAGGTAATCTTCATAAATATTAATAATATTTTTCTTGATAAAATAAGTAAGTTTCTCGTGACAAGCTACCTTTCCAAACTATCGTGCCAAAATGTAATTCATGCTAATAAAAATAAAAAATAAAAAATAATGACGTGACAACCAGAAATTAGCATGTTTAAAATCCATCCCAATTCCCAATATTTGGAAATTGATGGAATTCATGTCGCTACCTTGACCTCAGTAATAGTAATAAAGCTTTAGAAATTTTGATGCCAGCTCGCAAATATAATTTTGCATCAGCTCTCCTACGTCTCTTTCAATTTCAATTATGTGGTTTTTCATTTTGTTTTTATTCACTTATTCCCACAGAAGAAAACAATGTCAATTGTTTGTAAGGACTTACTCAAAGGGGATTTAATTACGCTAGAACTATAAGAGCACGGAACATACGTGATCATTACTTAGATTTTGTATAGATATTAAATATTTTAGGTTTTTTCTAATTTACGGGTATTTATCCACCCACCAATGTGAAAAAATTACATAAATAGATTTGCATGTGGTATCCACAACTAACTTGTAAGTTTGTAACCAACTTTTATTTACATGTGGTACTCACTCTTAGATAATAAGTTATTGGGTTTTTATGTTTTGTCTTTTAGTATTCTAGTTCTTTTAGTATTCTAGTCTTTTAAGTTGCTATATATATCTTTGTAACCTTTATTTTATTCAGTAATGCAAATAATATTTTATTGAACTCTAGTTCCCTTTATCCTTTGGTATATTTTGTCTTTGATGTTAGCATGGTATCTAGAGCTTGTTTTGATCCACCGTAGATTGTAGGTTTCTATTCCGCTGCTAGTTCCCAATATTTCGGGAATGTGTGTTTGCTTTATTTTTGATTGGTTTTATTGAATAAAAAAATGAATTAGTGGCTTTTGTTAGTTTGTCATTTGATGGAAGCTGAATGGTTTGTTTGAAAAATTGTGTGCATCGTCAATAGTTTGCTGCTTGCGGGATTTCAATATGGAACAATTGATCATTCTTTTTGAAAAGCAAAATTTCGGTGGTAGTGCAAATGTGGAGTGATGGTCCATGGCCTTTAGGAGAAGCATTTCAATTTGTTTTCTTTCTATGCATCATGCATGTGCAACCTGGTTTCTTGATGATGTAGTTGTTTATTTGGATATGGTATAATTGTTTGTTCAGTCATGGTGCGGTTGTAGATTTGGTCCGTCGAAGCAATTTCATTGTTGGATTTCTTTCTTGGTTGGTTGCTCCTCTCTTTCGGTTGATGGTTGTTTTCTTTGTTGATTAGTTTGGTTTGTTTATGATTTTCTCTGGGTTGTCTCATTCGGTTCAGTTTTGTTTGGTTCCATTTGAATTTGTTTGTTTGGTGAGTCACGATAGTGCTCACAATTTGTTTGGTGGGTTAATGCTCACAATTTGTTGGTTTGGTTTCGTTTGGTTTTGTACGGTTCAGTTTCATTTGGTTTTGTTTGATTCAGTTTGGTTCAGTTCAAGTTTGTTTGGTTATATTCCGTTTGATTTCATTTGGTTTAGTCTGGTTCCATTTGATTTTGTTTGGTTTCGTTTAGCTTGATTCAATTTGGTTTTGTTCGAATTTGTTTGGTTCGGCTCTCTGAGGTGATTTTGTTTGATTTGGATTGGATAAAATTGGTTTGATTTGATTCTTCCTTCTAATGCTTCATCTCTTTGGTTGCATGCAGCTGCTGCTTATGATATTAGTTATTAGTTGGTTTGGCTTTGGGTTAATTTTGTAACAAGTTCAAAGCTTAGTAAGCTTTAACTTGAGAGGTAATATATGTTCTTCGTGTTTTGTTTGACAAACTCTCGATGCTTTCTGTTATTGCATCATGAGTTTGAGGGGAGATGTTAGATAATAAGTTATTGGGTTTTTATGTTTTGTCTTTTAGTATTCTAGTTCTTTTAGTATTCTAGTCTTTTAAGTTGCTATATATATCTTTGTAACCTTTATTTTATTCAGTAATGCAAATAATATTTTATTGAACTCTAGTTCCCTTTATCCTTTGGTATATTTTGTCTTTGATGTTAGCACTCACATGCAAATTTATTTATGTGGCTCGTTCTCATTAGTTGAAGAATAAATATCTTCAAATTACAAAGGGTTAGAGTAGGTCTCATCAATATTTTAATCTATGGATGCAAAAAATAAAAATTTCATGTTTTTAATAAGTGTCCTAAATTAAAATTTCTATATTATTTTGTAAATTAAAAAATTGCAAAGAGTGTTCGACGAAAATAAAATCACTTTCAAATACCATTTGTTATGGGAGAGGAAATAAAAACGTGGTCGATTTGATTCACCAAGTCCACCACGATGCCTCTATATAAACTCCCCTCACTCTTTCCATTTTTCATCACAAACTAAGATTTCATTTTCCCATTTTCAAGGGATCTAGCTAAAACACCTTGAACAAACTGTACTAATATAAATTTCTCTCAATGTCTACTTCTGTTGAAAATCGTCGAACCTACTACACTACCCTTGAATACGACGTTGTTGAACCCTTAAAGTCAATTAGCTCAAAAACCTCTTTTATATCGGATTCTTCGAACAAAGAAGATGATGAAAGTTACTTGAACATGATCAAAAACATAATCTTAAAGGGAAGATCCGAAGTAGAACCTTCGGTGTTAGACCCTCGCGATGAGGGAACTGCAGATCATTGGATCGAAAGAAACCCTTCCTTGATCCGTCTCACGGGCAAACACCCTTTTAACTCGGAGCCACCACTTCAAAGTCTCATGTACCATGGCTTCATAACTCCTGTTCAACTCCATTATGTTCGTAATCACGGGCATGTTCCCAAAGCCCATTGGGAAGATTGGACCATCGAAGTAACAGGTCTGGTAAAAAACCCGACCCAGTTCTCGATGGACCAACTTGTCAATGACTTCCCAAGTCATGAATTCCCTGTCACACTCGTTTGTTCCGCAAATCGTCGTAAGGAACAAAATATGGTGAAACAGACTATTGGCTTTAACTGGGGCCCATGTGCCACTTCTACTTCGGTGTGGCGCGGTGTACCGTTGCGCAACGTGCTCAAGAGGTGTGGAATCTATAGCCGTAATAGTGGAGCTCTTTATGTTTGCTTTGAAGGTGCTGAGGAACTTCCCGGTGGTGGTGGGAGTAAATACGGAACTAGTATCTTGTGCGAGGTTGCATTAGATCGCACACGTGATATCATCCTCGCGTATATGCAAAACGGTGATGTTTTATCTCCTGATCACGGTTTTCCAGTGCGAGTTATCGTGCCTGGTTTCACTGCAGGGAGAATGGTGAAATGGTTGAAGCGCATCATTGTAACAACCAAAGAATCTGATAGCCATTACCATTACCACGATAACAGATTACTTCCCTCGCACGTTGATGCTGAGCTTGCAAACACGGAAGGTATAATTATTATTCATGATTTGAAGTCATTGATAAGGGAAAAAAGAAACAGAACAATCAATAATTACTCTCTCTCTTTCAAAATATAAGTAAAAACAAGTTAACAAAAATTATTATATTTGGTGTAAAATTTAGATCAGATACATTTATTTTTATATTAACCTATTTTTGCTTATTTTTGTCTAACTAAATTTTTACTCCTAATAACTAACTTTTACAGTTAATATTAATATTGATTTATTTCAAAACTATACTAGCGTGGTTCTACAAGCCGGAATATATCATCAACGAGTTGAACATAAACTCTGCGATAACCACGCCGAGCCATGGCGAGATATTGGCCGTCAACTCGGACACTACTCAAATACCTTATTTACTCAAAGGCTACGCATATTCCGGTGAGTTTTATTCTTACTAGTATATATAATTTAATTCCATGAATCAATAATAATTAAGAAGAATAATTAATATGTATGTTATGTACTAATGTGAAGGGGGTGGAAGAAAGGTGACAAGAGTTGAGGTTACGGTGGATGGTGGTGAAACATGGAAAGTATGCAAATTGGAGCATCCAGAGAAACCAAACAAATACGGTAAGTATTGGTGTTGGTGTTTTTGGTCGTTGGAGGTTGAAGTGTTAGACTTATTTGGAGCTAAAGAGATTGCAGTGCGTGCATGGGACCTGGCTAATAACACCCAGCCTGAGAATCTCAATTGGAATCTTATGGTAAGAATGAATATTCCATCATGATCATTTAGAATCTAATTTATAGTTATTAATTATTTTTCTCAAACCACACTATGATAATAACCTATGAAGCCCCGATACTCTAAAATTGGTGAAGTATCGTGTCTGATACGCACCCGATACCGATACTCTTCCGATACGTCCCGATACTCGTATCGGAAGAGTATCGGTTAAATCTTTATTTTTAAATAAAAAAATAATATCCGATACGCGTCCGATACTTCCCGATACTCGTATCGAAAAAGTATCGGTTAAATATTTATTTCTAAATAAAAATAATAATATCTGATACAATCTGTGTTTCCTAGTAAATGTCAAACTATTATGTTTGTTACACGGGTAACTAACTATATCTTTTTTTAGATAGTACTAATGATGCTCTTTTTGTATAATACTTAACTTAAGATGTATAATTTAAAATGTACTGGTGATCATTATTTTTTAGGACAATATTAATGAAACACAAATACTTAACTTAGTATTAATGATTTTAATTTATTATAATTACTATTTTTCGTCTTTGTCACTGTTCTGAAGTCACTATGGTGTCATACTATATAACAGGTTGTTAAGTATTTGGGCTTGTCCCAAAATTCCAGTATAAGAATAGATGCTTTATGCTTTTAATTGGTCAGCTGCAGGACCTATATAATTGTCTGATATTGCTACAAGATGGACGAGTTGAAGAGGCTTGATGTCATAACTATTATATGTTTTTTGAGCTATTATATGTCTTTAGTTAGGACTGTGGAGCTCTTGTATGTTGAACATGAAACTGTTTTGCTTTTGTGCAAGCTAATTGGTTTATGTTTAATTTTTTGTGCAAGCTAATTATTATTATTATTATTATTATAATAATAATAATTATAATAATTTTTTGTCTTTCAAAAAAAATTATCATTATTAATATTATTGATTTTAGTCATATTTATATATTGTGCATTTATATATTTAGTTTTAAAATTAATTTTTAGTTAACGTATCGCGCCAGTATCAGATATGAATTTTTTTAAATTTTCACGTATCGGTGTATCGGTATCGTATCGTATCCGTATTGTGTCGCGTATCGGGGCTTCATAGATAATAACCATCAATTATAATAAGGTCAAAGGATTATGAGGTGACAAGTTATTATAATATATGGTGGGTGAGATAGAGGGAAAAATATTTCATGCATTTACGGTGTGGACCGTCTGATCTGATTGAATGGTCAGGAATATTTTATAGTATATATATGTAATATAAATTGTTCGATATAAAATTAGTGGTCCAAATTCAATATAGCATTAAACTGTGTGGTTTTTGAACTACAGAAAACCCAAATCTGATATAAAAATAGTAGAATGTGGGCGTATATTACAAAAAAAAGAGTACCAGGATAAAAGGGTAACTAACTATAAACAATAATATTTCCGTACCATAATACTTGTTTTGCTAAAAAATTAAAAAGACCTTATTTTATAGTATTAAATAAAAGAGAGTACCAAGATGGAAGGGTAACTATAAACAATAATATTTCCGTACCATAATACTTGTTTTGTTAAAATATTAAAAACACCTTATTTTATATATTCTATTAAACTATAAACAATAAACATATAATAATGTATGATCAAGAGTCAAGACCAACAGGTCAAGGGGCACAAGACCTTATTTTATGCCACCATAAAAAGTGCTTCACCTTAAATTAAAATGCCGCCCGGTACTAATTTTTTTTAAAGGGCAGGTCTTATTTTATAGACAATCAAAGTCAACAAAATGAATTCACCTCAAAGTCAAATAATTAGATTGATGTAGTGAAGTATTTGTCCATAAAAAATTTAATGAAACTTTTTTTTTAAAGTATATCACTTTGATGTAAAGAATTATTTAGTTCTTATATTTTGTAAGGCAAACTAAAAAAGTTTGGTCATGTAAATACAATTCAAATATTGTAACTATATAGAAATTTAAAATTCTTATTTTTTTTTTTATATATTTAATGTGTAAAATTCTTGCCATTAGATTATTTGAAGTAAAATAAAAGCTTGACTTTTTAATTTTGCTTGATACTTTTGATGTATCGAATTCAATTATTTGGACATTGTTGCAATAAGAAATATATCCAAACAAATATTAATTTTGTGTCTACGATTTTACTTTTGCAATGCACAGGGCATGATGAATAATTGTTGGTTTAGAGTGAAAACAAATGTGTACAAACCTCACAAGGGAGAAATTGGCATAAGGTTTGAACATCCAACCCAACCAGGAAATCAATCTGGTGGTTGGATGGTCAAAGAAAAAGAAGAAGTTAATAAAAAATCATCAATTTCAGACTCAACCAATATTGTCTCCTCATCACTACAAACACACACTACTGCTAGCTCAAAAATTTACACCATATCTGAGGTGAAAAAAACATAATAACTCTGATTCTGCTTGGATCATCGTTGACGGTCATGTTTACGATTGCACTCACTACCTCAAAGACCACCCTGGAGGTGTCGATAGCATCCTCATCAATGCCGGCACTGATTGTACTGAGGAGTTTGAAGCTATCCACTCGGATAAAGCAAAGAAAATGCTTGAAGATTACTTGATCGGTAAGCTTGATGTAACGACAGAGACCGATGGAAATAATGTTGAAATCAACAACAAAGTTATTATCACACAAATGCATAACAATGTGGCTTTAAATAACCAACGTGAGAAAATTCCTTGTAAGCTTGTGTCAAAAAAATCCATCTCCCACAATGTTAGGATTTTTCGATTTGTGTTACCTTATGAAGATCAACTCTTGGGTTTGCCAGTTGGGAAACACTTATTTTTATGTGACACTATTGAAAATAAGCTATGCATGCGAGCTTTCACTCCAACAAGTGGTGTAGATGAAAAGGGTTATTTTGATCTAGTGGTTAAGATTTATTTCAAAGGGGTGCACCCAAAATACCCCAATGGTGGCATAATGTCTCAATATTTAGACTCTTTATCAATTGGTTCTGTTTTGAATATAAAGGGTCCATTGGGACACATAGAGTATAGTGGTAAAGGAAATTTTCTTGTTCATGGAGAACGCAAATTCGCAAAAAGGTTAGCAATGTTGGCCGGTGGAACTGGGATAACACCAATTTACCAAGTGGTTCAAGCGATTTTGAAAGATCCAGAAGATCTAACTGAAATGCATGTTGTGTATGCTAATAGAAGTGAGGATGATATATTGTTGAGGGAAGAGATGAATGAATGGGCTAAGAAGCATGAAAGGTTCAAGATATGGTATGTGGTACAAGAAAGTAAAAGAGAAGGGTGGGAGTATAGTGTGGGGTTCATTAGTGAAAGTATTTTGAAGAACCATGTTCCAAAAGCATCTGAGGATACACTGGCATTGGCATGTGGACCACCACCCATGATTGAAGGGGTGAAATCCAATTTGGAGAAATTGGAATATGACATCAAGAACAACTTGCTTGTGTTTTAGGGTAATGAATAGTGATGAGTATATGATCATCAGTATGTTTTATGTATAATTGTGTACTCTATTGCTTTTAGTTAAATAATTATATATACGTGTATTTGGTGTTGTCATAAACAAATTTCATCATGTATTGTTTTGTTTTTTACAAGAATTAATCTATCATGTATTGTTATTTCAAGAAATCATATATTTTTGGCATATTTTTACATACAATTTTTGGTTTTTTTAAACCATCCTTTTGATAATTTGTGATACTTACCCAATATTCAATGAGAAGAAATATATGCATGTGAAGTAAAAATTCGTTAAAAGTTAGTTGTGTGTATCACATGTAATTTTATTAATGTAGTTTGTTTTAATTAATAATCAAAAGTAAGTGTAAGCCATTTTTTTACCTTTTGAATCACATTATCTTATTAGTTAGCCATGCATATATGCACCGGTACCATCATTTACTAAAGCAAGAGAAATATCAATCACCAAATTTAACGATAAGAACATTTCATATATACACATAAATGCAAAGTCAATTCTAAGATAGTAGTTTATTGTCTTGTTGATCGGCGCAGTCTACCATATTTATAACTCTTGCATTTTAAAGGAAGCAAAACAAGCAATATAATTAAATAGAAAAGTTTTTAGAAGATTATAGAGTTCATAAGCACAGGCAAGCCAATGTTTAGCAAGCCTGGGCAATTGCCTCGGGCTCTGGCAAAAAAATGATATTTTTAGGAGTTAGTTTAAGCAAAATTGATATTTTTAAGGATTAATTTAGAACAAAATACTTTTTTTTTTGTTCAAAACTAAAATTTTGTCCAAATTCTATGATTTTTCTATTTTTCTACCTCCGCCACTGTCATAAGCTCTTATATATGTAGAAATTAAGAGAACCACAAATAATTTTAAAGACAAGTTAAGACAAGAAACCTACGAAACTGTATATAAAGGAAGCATTTCAAAAAAATTCAATAAGTATGTTATGTTAAGATACTAAATTTTTCTCAAGCAAATGGGCAAGATTTCCTCAATGAAGTTGGTATAATGGGTAGAATCCACCATCTTATAGTGTTCTATTGGTCAATTTTTGAGTAGATGACTTTAAAAGAACTCTTATTTATGAGTTTTTATCAAGGGGTTCCATTAAAATGACTTGTCGGAGGAACTGTATGTGATGTTTAATTGTCAAAAGACCGTCAATCTAGTGAGAAACTATTGACATGCATGATAATCACATCTTAGTTATGAAATGACTTGTTTCTATTTTAATGATTTGCAAGGATAATTTTATAGATCATACTAATTAGTGTTTTCAATGTACTAGTTAAAGAAACAAAAATATAAATTTTGCATTAAAAATATCATTTTCATATTCTAAATATATATTAATTACACACGTTTCAAAATAATTATACTATATTTAATGTTCTTAATTAATACCTTGAATGCACTGATCAACATTTTTCAAATTTCATTTAGAAAATCTAATTTTAATACGGTGGAACGTCTCAAGTAACCCATAAAAAATAGGCCAAAGGTATGTGGCACAATTGTCTTTTTTTTTGTCTTAGATGAAGTGATAATCCACTGAAATTAAACTCACATAATTGTGAGATCCCGGGTTCAAACTCAGGTTAAGATATCCGGCCTAACAATTTCTGCATATTTGTCAGTTGAGTTAAGACTTATGAAACTCTGGCACAATTGCCTTATTTAGACAAAATCAATATAATGATCTAATATTGAGGATTGTGACTACCAACCATGAAGGAATACTATAGAAAGTTCGATCCAAAGAGCACCTGATTTTAATTTACCATGGAAAAAAAAAGGTTGCCGGAAAATGAGTATTTTATTTTTTTACTGTTGTTTTGCATAAAATGTTATTGACTTCAAATCACTCAAATTTATAGAACTACTGTATTGATTTCCTTAAATTAAAAGTGAATGAATTTTTGTCACAAAAAAAAAAGTGAAAGAATTAATTATGAGTTTGCGTGACAAATGTTTTTCCCAAAAATATGGCCCGAAGTTGTACACGGACCGACTTAGAAAGAAAAATTGACCAAATTAAGAAAAAAAATCAGTGAAGTTGCAGAGTTAGAGATAGTGCCTAACACGTGGGAAAATTCTTAGTAGATGAATCGATGATTGTTGTAGAAAAGAGACAAAGCCTTTTTTTTGTTGGTACAAAAATAAAGCCTTTTTTTCAAGCATAAAGCGCATATACTTTTGGAGAAAAAATTTGTATATGCATAAACATAAATAAAATGGTATTAAATATACTCAAATAAATAAATAAATAAATAAAAATTAAAAGTAAAAAATAAAATGATATTGATTGATGTGATTATATTGTATTTGTTTTAAATTTTTAAATTTATGTGTGTGCGCTCAAATATATATGTCATTTGAGTTTGTGTCTAGCAACTCTACTTTTTTGCTATAATATAACATAGGATAACATGATTGACTAGTACTATTGAAATAATTCACATGTCTTGACAAAAGAAATTGAAATATATGTGCTATTTCATATATTGCTACAATGAAATTGATATCATCCGATATAATTGAGCACTAAAATAATGTAAAAACATAACACCTTGTGATTTTAAATAAGTTTTAAGGTATTTCATTTTGAGCGAATGTGTCATTCCTTAACGGGTTGTGGATAAAATAATTTGAATAATAAATAGATTTGACATTACCATTTGACAAAATTTAACGTTTAATTGCTAATAAACTACTAATCAATGTTATTGTTACACGGTTGAAATTATTGATCATACTTTTTGTATTTTTATAGAAATTATTGATCATAATTGTTTTTTTTAATCATTGATCATAATTGTTTTTTTTTTTTTTTGACAAAAGGAAACTCATATCATTTCATTATGTAGTAAGTTATGAATACAAGATGGTATGGAATCAAAAACATGGCGACGAGACCAAGAAAAAGCCGCCTTAGCTAAAGTATGAGCGACTTTATTCGCTTGACGCCTTATATGCTTCACCACAAAGCCGGAATTTAAAGACAAACTACACTTAATCTTATGAATAATAGAACTAAACTCGGAAATTCCAACGGTTCTATGATGAGTTGCATATACTATATTCTGCGCATCAATCTCAAAAATAACATCATTGAACCCTCTTTGTTGTAGTTCCTTCATTGCCTCTAGTAAAGCCAATACTTCAGCCTCATTTGAAGAACAAGTTCCATCAATCCATGAGTTGCCTCCTAGCACAAAATGACCCCTATGGTCCCTAACACACCAACCGGCACTTGTCTTCATTGCATCACCATGAACTCCTGCATCTGTATTACATTTAGGCTTGCCTTGAAATGGTGGCTGCCAAGCTAACACCTGCTGTTGATGTTCTTGTTGGTTGTTGTTGGTGTGAACACGTTGAACAACCACCCACTCATGCCACAAGCTCAATGCTTTATATCCAAGATTCTTCCCAAGCTCTTTCTCATGATTCCACACCCAATTGTTTCTATTATTCCAAAGAACCCATATCAACATGCCTGCTCTTCCCGCCTCTTGCTTGTCGCTATTACAACATATCATCAAAATACACTAATCTATGGCTAAGATTGACATATCTATATCAAAATACAACCGATTATGTTTTTGAATTGGTTGCCTTTGTTCATGAGAAAGAATGTGTAGCATGTAGTAAAAAGATACCAATGGAACAAATGAGCAAATTAAATGATTTGAAAAGATAGAACATATGTATTGTCAAATGTTCAGTACACTAATCTATGGCTAACATTTTATTTAGCAGAGATTATCACAAAATTTGGTTAAATATAAATTATCATACTTAAAATACAATGTAAACACAATATAAATTATATATGAGGTTTCGAATTAATTTATATTTTAGCTAAAGGATTTGCATCGTATAAAAGACTATTTTACCGTGAAATTCAATAAAAGTATCCTACTTCACCATATAATCAGGGGAACTCGAAAATGGATTCTCTATTTCTTTTTGACACAAAATGGATTCTCTATTAACATGAGAGAAATAATACAAATTGAAACATTAAATAAAAATAAGAGAAAAATATTTGAGGATAAAACTAAGGAGTCCGATACGATCACGATTTTCTCATCGATTGCGATACGATCACGATTCTCTCACCGGTTCCGATACGATCATGATTCTGTCGCCAATTCTTACCTATTACATTTTGCGATTCTCACTGATCCATTTTTGTTTTCGGAAAGTTTATTCAATCTACCTTATTCTCTTCTTGATTCGATCTTTTATTCGAATAGGAATCTCTATGCTTAGCGGTTAGCGTTTTTGTTAGTCGTTGTTCGGTCAATCTCTACTGATATTTGCTATTGTGTTGCTGTTAATTAATTTTATGTGTTGTTGTTGTTAAGGAATCATTAGGGTTAGAGTTTTTGTTAATATTTTCTGTGTTGTTAATTGTATGTTCTTCTCGTTGTTGATTTCTTGTTTTTTTAGAGCTTGTTAATTTGTTGTTAATCATTGCTAATATTTGTTAAATGATGTTCTTGTTAATTGTTGTGTTGTTGATTTCTTTTTATTTCATTTCTTGTTAATCATTGTGTTATGTTGTTGTTGTTATATGGTATATTGTTGGTTAATCTGTGTTAATTTCTTGTGATGTTAATTTGTATGTTCTTGATATTGCTTTCTTCTTAATAACAATCTTTATCGTATGTGTTGTTTAACAGAGAATGGTGGCCTCAAAGTGATAAAATGAAAATCATGCTACAACACTCTGTGGTTTAATGTTGGAATTAGACATTAAAAGTGGCGAAGCTATGTTCAATCATATAGCAGAAAAAACTAGAAGAAAAAAACAGAAATTAAAAGACAAATATGTTGTTTAACAAGTGAGAAGACAGGGGAAGAGAAAGTAGAAATTGTAGGAGAGTCTTCCGCAACCGCGAATGTGAGAAATTTGTTTCTTAATTTGTGTTAATTGTATATCATATGTTACTATTGTACAATGTGTAGATGGACTATTGTACAATCTGTGCATCTTATTTAATCAATGATTCAAATTGATGAGTCCAAGTTGGACCAATACATTTTGGTCCAGGTTATATGGACCCATAATAAAAAATATAACTTCAATTTGTCAATAGTGTACAATAAATATATATATATATATATATATATATATATATATATATATATATATATATATATATATATATATATATATATATATATGCAGAAACATTCAAAATAAGTCAGTTGAAAACAATTAACATTAGCATGAAAATTATTATCAAATTATATTTGGGATGATAAGAAAAATGATAGTTACCTGATGATAGGATAATAAGCACCACTAAGTATCCCACATTGACCAATTTTATCATTTTTAAATTCATCGGTCCTCATGAGATAAAAGAATCCGTCGTTTCCCCAATTTTTCCCCCAGTTGTTTTGTGCAATCCAATAGTCACGACCATCTCTCGAGTCATAACCCACCAGAAGAATTACATGGTTTATGGGTGCATGAACTAAAGGATATGGCACATTCGGATACTTTGGTATCTTACATTGGGCACTGTAGATTTCGTCCTGATAAAAAAAAACAGCGTGAAAAAGAAAAAAAATATTGTTAAGATATACAATTTAACCAAAAATAATAATAATTAATATAATAAACTAAATGAATACCTTTATAATATCGTTAAAGGGAAAACTAGCACACATATATGCGGAAACAGGTTGTGATGCAACCGCCGCCATAAGTTCCAATTCATCCTCACGTCTTATATGGACAACATCATCGATAAAATATTTGTTTCCCTGCCATTTTTATAAAAAAATAATAATAAAATGATTAAAATATAATTCAAAGCCTCTAAAACATATTCGATTGTAATTTCCAATTTTTTAAGTGAATCTAACAGATTTTGTTTTGGTAGTTGTACCTGTTTGTTAGGACTGTTGTTTGTCAATCCATGTCCTGCGACATAATTGAGTGCAACTTGTATGGACCCGCCCTTACCTTCAGTTATGTAACAGTTATCTATTAGCTCTTGACGAGACATGCAAATATCGGTTTTGATAGCCAATCTATGCACAGCCTCGAAACCCCCCACTGTAGCATGGGCCCAACAATGTGTACATAAAATTACATTAAATTAGATCCAATACTTTTATGATTCAAAATCTACACTTTTCACACAATAAAACGTGGCAAACCAACATCAAAGCTAACCATATTTTTCTAAGTTTCAAAGTAATTAAGCAATGTCAACAATGAGAGTAATAGTGTAATACCTATGTCTTAGAAAAAAAAATTAAACAAAGAAATACAAATTTCAGTGAAGGACATGACTTAATTTCAGTGAAGAGCAAAGCTCATTACTGTCATAATATGTTTTTCCTTCGGTGTCTTAATTGGTCTTTTAGAGGGAGAATTCACTTAGCAAAAATAGAAACGAATAAAAAACGAAGCTAAGTTAGTTAGCTAGCTTAATTTATCTAAATTCCTTTACGTCACACTCACTCTTTTCCATACCCAACTACCTCATCTTAATATCATGCTTATCCTTATGCCTATATAACCAAGAAGAATATCTTGTCAATATCTTTGTTGTCCATATGTTCGTGTCTTGCAAGATATTGGCAATCTTTGTTGGTTAATCTGTGTTAATTTCTTGTGATGTTAATTTGTATGTTCTTGATATTTCTTTCTTCTTAATAAAATTTTTTATCGTATGTGTTGTTTAACAGAGAATGGTGGCCTCAAATTGATAAAATGAAAATCATGCTACAACACTCTGTGGTTTAATGTTGGAACTACACATTAAAAGTGACGAAGCTATGTTCAATCATATAGCAGAAAAAACTGGAAAAAAAAAAAGAAAAGAAATTAGAAGACAAAGATGTTGTTTAACAAGTGAGAAGACGGGAGAAGAGAAAGTAGAAATTGTAGGAGAGTCTTCTGCAACCGCGAAGGTAAGAAATTTGTTTCTTAATTTGTGTTAATTGTATATCATATGTTAATGTCTATTAATTTTTTGTGTCGTTAATTTGTATGTTCTTGATGCTGATTTCTTGATTATCTTTATCGTATGTTCTGTTTAACAGAGAATCGTCAAGAAGGGATGAGATGAAAATCAGACTGTAGCACTCTGTGGTCTGATGCGGAAACTAGAAAATACAAGTGGTGCAGTAATGTTCAACCATGTACAACAAAAATTGAAAGTTTTATATTGTTAAATTAGGGACAAACGATCAAGTGCTAATTCATATATTGCTACAATAAATTTTATACCATCATAGATAATTGAGCACTAAAATAATGTAAAAACATAACACACTACAAGAAAATTAGTTATTACTCATAGAAAAAACCGTCTGTAATAAAAAAAAAACCGTGGGTAATATGAATTAGTGACGAATTACCCACGGCCACAAAGTGGTGGGAAAAAGGCTCGTTGGTAATTTTTACCCATGGCCAAAAAGCCGTCGGTAACTTACCGTCCGCTATACCATGGGTTACTCGTGGTTAATTGTCAATAATGTTACCCATGGATAAGCCATCAATAATATGTGTTTTTTGAGATTAATTTACCCACATCTAACCCTCTCTAACCAACATACATTTTAAAAACTAATAACTCAATCAATTGGATTATTACTTATCACGTTTGTAAAAGATTCAAAATAACATACATCAAAACAAACAATGGCATTGAAGAACTTGTTCTTTTTAATTACAAAAGAATAGTTATTCAAACGGAAAATCCCTCAAACTAAACAATGATCCTATAGAGTGATTTACAAAATATTTAAGTACAAAACCTTTCTTATATTCTCCAGAAATAATACAACATAAAATGTAGAATCTCCTTTTATAGGACTTCCAAAAACTCTTCTTGTCGCTGCTGTACTGAGTATTCTAGAAAGGAGCACGATGAAATTTCCAAGAATAAGCATTTCTTCCTCCACAGCCTTGCTTGTTATCACTGAGCAATGCAAAGGTGCTCCAAAATCAATAGATTGTAAATGCTTCATTGTTCCGGCTACTATCATTCATTCTTCACATCCTATCCGAGCAAATCCAACACGCTCGTATCTTTTGTGCAGGCTGCAAGGCAAGGTGGGATTATGTATCAAGTGTTTATGATCCTTAACTAGTGACCTAAAGGATTATGTAGATTTGGACAAGGAAAATTACTTGCGGCAAAAAACTACACTTAATCAAGTGTTGCTATGTATTAAAACTACACAAAAATCCATATAATTGTCAAAGAAATTAATAACTTTTTGGATTAAAATGAGAATCATATAAATCACTGTGATATATTAAATTGAACTATTCAAACCCAATAATGGTAACACAAAGATCAAAAGCAAAAGAATGTGGCTTACAAGAATCTGTGACAGCTAACTGTGGTAAGCACAAATACTATATTATATAGTTTATAATATCTTCATTAAGGGGTTTCCTACACAAGAGCAATACTTGCATGTCTAAGTTTCTAATGTACTAAAACAACATAAA
This sequence comes from Trifolium repens, assembly GCA_030408175.1. Lineage (NCBI taxonomy): Eukaryota > Viridiplantae > Streptophyta > Magnoliopsida > Fabales > Fabaceae > Trifolium > Trifolium repens. The sequence continues at coordinate 19,478,026 of CP125841.1, read as the reverse complement.
TTAGTGAACATGCCCTGTAAATTAATCAAAGTCATATATAAAAGTTATCTCAACAAATGGAAGAAGATTGTTGCCTCAAACCTTTTAGCACAAAAAAATTGCTTCTCATGTTTATATATATTGAATTAGTCCTTAGACAAGGAGGGATATATACACAGACCACATAGCCCTATATATACTTTGGTTTAGCATAAGTCTAATCCAAATGAAGGAGGGAATATTAATGAACAGATCATTAAGGCTAAAAAATGTCAACAAACTTGTACATACTTCCACGATGATATATAAAATGTAAGAGTCATATGGATTATGTTTGACACATTTGAAAGCATGAATCAATAGATGAAAGGTCCATCTGATCCCGTAGAGATCATAATTGAATGGTGCCAAAAGAACTTCTTAACCACAATAAGAATAACATACAATTTCCCATAGTGTACACCATCAAATAGAAATATAAATAAAAATAAGAGGCGAGAGTACTATACCAATATCCAGGGGATCATGAGTCTCTCACTTTTTGAAATTTAACTTCTGCAGATGCAAGAGTCAAAGCCCCTTTCTCAATATGCCTTCAACTAATTTTCTGATAGATTATAAACCTGCATCAATGGCTAAACTATACATATTTCTTAAGTCAGTAGTAGTTACTAGATTCATCAATCGACTGAGCAAAGAAAATACCAAAGTTACATAATGTAACTTACATGGATTTAAACAAAAGATATGGTTCACCAATTAACTCATAACCTCAATTCTTTACAATAAACATAAGGTCAAAATGACTACCACATAGGAATATGTGGTTATTTATCAAGAATGTTTGGTTATTTAATCAGTGAACAAATAGTTTCCACCTTAGTTAATCCCTTCATGTATTGCTAATGACATTTTTCTATCATTATTAGAATGATGCCTACCTCATATAGAAGCTGGGATTGAGTGCAACCAATGTAGTTCTAAATTAATATATGTAACAGAATACTAATTTAACTCCTCTAGAACCACCTATAAACTTATAAAGGTTTTACATTTAGAAACCAAAGGCTTCTTCATGAAGAGGATAGATTCTTACTTATCTCTCTTAGTAGCTGCAAAACTTACCAATACTTTGCACAGAGAACAAATTTGAAAAAAATAACATTTAATTTCACAGTCAACAACAAATGCAAAATTTAAAACAATAAAACCATGATAAAGATAGGTATATCAAAAAGTTGCTATACATAGATTAAGAGTTTAACATAAAATACCTTGAATCGAAGATTCTAGTTGTCCTGCCCTCCACTATTCTCAGAACTGGATCGACCTAGCTGTACAAAAAACGAACAGACGATCCTATATCATAGTCCAAGAAATTGAAGAATTATAAGAGCGGAAACGGGAAGCTATTGAAAAAAATCGTGATTTGGAAGAGAGATTGAAGGGAAAATTAGTTCAGGTTGAGGAATTGGAATGGTAGATAGCGAGGGTTTGTGAGAGAAGCTTGTTGAATAACAGAAATCTCTGAGAAATCAAATAAGGAACCGCGAGCCGAGTATGGCGAACCTAGGGTTCTAAAGAGGGAGAAAGAAAACTGTTTCATGCGGCGTTTAGCAAAGAGAGGGAGAAACAGTGAGATAAACAATTTTTTTTTTTTTATCGCAATGTTTTAAATAGAATGAAAACTTATTTTTATTTGACTATATATTTAAATAAAGTAGTTTAGCCATGAGTAAGTTTTTTCATTTACTTAATCCAAATTTGTAAAATTATTATAAATATTAAACTGAGTGTAAATATTATAATTTTATGTCGTCTATAGTTATTGAGAGCTATGCCGTGGGTAACAATTTCAAATAATTCAAAACAAATTCTTAATTTTATCGACAGTTTAATCATGGGTAAATCGTCGGTACTTTTAAAATTTCCCACCATCACCAAGCCGTGGATAATTGTTTGCGGGTAATAAAAGGATTTCTTGTAGTGACAACTTGTGATTTTTAATAAGTTTCAAGGTATTTCAATTCAAGCGAATATGTCTTTCTCTAACGAGTTGTGGATAAAATAATTTGAATAATAAATAGATTTGACATTACCATTTGACAAATTTATAAAAAAATTTCAAGCTTCTTTCTCTTGTCATGGGAAAAAAGTTTATAAACAAATTTCAAGGTAGGATAAACAAATATCCTCTCTTGAGATAATTAACAAAATGATCTGCATAAGCACGTTAGATATCATAGAATACCTCAAGCACATAGTACTTGGACATAGGATATAGGATATAGGATATAGTTTTCGACATCTCGATCCTTCGCCTTTTTCTCCTAAGATATAGTAAGATAAAAGCAATATACTATGAATGAAACCCGTTTGAAATTTCAAACAACAAAAGTATAAAAGAAAGGATCATTAAAAATATGCTATGAACTACTCTTCATAACCCTAAGATTGAAGTAGACTTGTTCCGAACAGGGCCAAAGGCCCATCTGCATGCTCGATTGTGTCACCCAACCCATAAAGTAACAATGTAGACCATACAATAGACACATCTTGAAAATAGTCACGATACTGTCAGGCAAATTCAGAAGACTGGTGAACGTACTCATAATGCGGCCCATGTCATGTTAAAGGACGGAAGTACTTCCAAACGTTCAATGGCAGCCAACAAGATTAACACTCTCGTGCAATCAACGACCCAAGACGTCGTAATCTTAGGCTTGGGGGACAACTTCTATAAAAAAATATTTTCAAATTATCGGATTACTTATTTTTAATCGTTAGTTATAATTTTGTCAGAATAAAATGGTAATGTTGCTGATTTTCAAGAGTTTTGAGTTAAATGAAAAAATTGTGTGTTTAGAAATGGACATATGTTTGTATTTAAATACAAAATATTGTTGGTTTACTTTTTTTGTAGTATTGTTACTTCTATTTTTACAATCAACCGCAAAATTACTTATAAACTTAAAAATGTGTCTATTAAATTGAGTTATTAAATCTAAATTCTTATTTTTTGAGTAAAAAATTTTCATACATCAAAGTTTTAGCAGCCCCATATAAAAATTTAGAAGTCCTCAAATTTTTTAGGCTCTGTGTAGTGGCTCACCTTGCACAAAATGGAACCTTGAGTGTCTACCCTTTCCACCCATGCCCCAGGGTCACTACTGTTTGGAAAAGAAGCGCATTTCATGTCATCAAGAACTACATGTAGGCAAATTGCGTTGTCCGAAACTACACTGCAAAAAAAATAATGTAATTTTGTCATTGGAGATTGATTCAATTGATAAGTATGTGACCTCAAGTTTTATTGCTAGCGTTAGAACCTCGTTGATGGACAATTTATAAATACTTCCTTAAATGCTTTATGGACCTCAAGACTTGCTCCGACTCTAGTGAACCTATAATACCCAACTCACTTACACGACGTGTATTCTAAAAAAAAAGGAGTTGTAGTTTTTTAAAGAATCAGGGGTATGAAAATTAACCCAATAAACACTTTATCAAGATGGGCCTAGATATCATATCAAATTCAACAACCTAATCAACAACTTCATCAACAAATATAAACCTAAAATACATTAAAAATCAACAAAAACTAACACTTGTGGGTTTGAAATTTAATCCCTTCGAAGTTAACTTGGTGAAATAGTTCGGAGTGGGCTCAGAATAAGGTTAAAGATTGAAATATAACGATTTTGAACTTTAAAAAACACAAATGAGGCAAACAGTTCAACTTCTAGCGTATAAAGCACCCTTTCAAAACATATTTTCCGAACTATGCCAAGCATAGTGTTTACAGTAAAATTTGGTAAACAAGCGCTAGTCTAAGTATTTTAAACTTGCGAGATTGACTAGAAATCTCAGGACAATTTTATGCTTGTTTTGTTAGAGAAAATAACTTAATGTTCATTAAAACATTTGATTTCTTAGTTTCGTTCGAAATTAAAGACAAAATATACTGATTTGAATCGCCTCAGAATCAATACATTTTAAAGAAGAACAACAATAAAAATGTAGATTTGCAGTAAATGAACTTGCATTAAAGATAAACTTGCGAATACAAATAAAAAATGGTTCACAAACCGTACATTTTCCTCTGTGATTCCTTTCTTTCTTACGCTCGAGTACTCAGAATACTTAGAGAAATTTAGTAAACAGTTTTGCGACCCCTCTTCCTTCTAAGCAACAGCTATATATATTTGAACTATTTCCTAACTGCCTTGATGATAACTGCCTCGATTATCTGGACGCTCCAGATTTGATCTTCGTGCCCCACGTTCTTCAACCACGAAAACCGCTCCTCTTCGCGCTTAAACTTTGGGCTCATTTGTTTCGTTTACTTTTGGGCCTAATTCTTTTGGCCCAATAAAATGATCTCCTTCGAAGTTTAAACGAAAACTCTATTAAAGCCCAACTTAGCCCCAACTATTTCGCCTCAACACGAAGGATCGAAACATCGCTTTGTGAAATCGAAGCGTTACTTCGAATATTCTATCAGATGATTATTCCAATTCGATTTTTATTTTGGTATTACAATACCATTTCATTCCACTGACCTTTATGTTGGAATTGAAAATAAATATATGTATAAAAATCTCACCCAACAAATTGCCCCCCAAAAACGGCACTTTCGATTGAAACGCTACGAATGAGATAGTGACGTTTTTGAAAAGACAGGTCAATAAATGTTTCACGATTTCCAACGGCGGCGTCATCAGAGGTGAATCTTTCCTCCTTTCAAGTCACTTCCCCCATGATCATCATTACCTCCTAATTTTTCGTGAAAAGTGGCACACGTGGCAATCTAGGAAGTTGAAAAGAAAAAAGAGAAAACAATTTCTTAATTTTTCTGAATATTTTATTCCTTGACTTCGATGAGCTCTTCGAACTCATCTTTTGACATCTTATAACCAGAAGCGATTTGTGCTAAATCGTTGGCCTCTTGATTTTCATTTCGAGGCACATGTTGAATAACATAAGACTCAAACTGTTTTAGCAAAGAAAAAGCAATCACAAAGTATTTCATTAAGTGCTCTTGGATGCATTTATACTCTTTTGTCAATTGCTTAATTACTAATTCAGAGTCTCCTCTTATTTTAATATGTCTTGCCCCCAAGTCTAGAAGAATTTCTAAACCTGTAATCAAAGCCTCATATTCAGCTTCGTTATTCGAACAAGACCCATTAATTTTGTACTTAAATTTTGTGGGAATTTTATTTGGTGAAAGTATAAAAACCCCAATTCCTGTACCATGTTTATGTCTAGATCCATCGAAATACAAACTCCAGGGTTCGATGTCAACAGACTCTATTGGAACTTCACTTACTGAATGATCAGCAAGAAAATCAGCCACTATTTGGCCTTTAACAGCTCTCAAAGGTTTGTATGTCAATGAGTATTCTGTTAGAGCCAATGCCCATTTTCCAATTCTACTATGCAAAATTGGTTTCAATAACATATGTTTAATAATATCAAAATGGGAATAAACATAAACATCAACTGGTTTTATATAATGCTTAAGTTTGGTACAAGAAAAATACAAACAAAGGCAGAGTTTTTCTATTACAGAATATCTAGTTTCAGCATCATTTAAAACTCTACTTAAATAATAAATGGCTTTTTCTTCACCATCTTCATCTTCTTGAGCAAGCATACTCCCAATGGTTGTATCTGATGCTGAAATATACAACTTCATTTCTTTGTTTCGAATTGGAGGCATTAGTGTAGGAGGATTTGACAAATAAGCCTTGATATCATCAAATGCCCTCTGTTGATCGAATCCCCAATGAAAAACCTCATCTTTCTTAAGCTTTAACAGTGGAGAGAAAGGATGTGCCTTTCCACTTAGATTCGAGATGAATCTTCTCAAGAAGTTAATTTTACCAAGCAAAGATTGAAGCTGTTTCTTCGTTGTTGGAGATTTTGTCTCCATGATAGCCTTTGTTTTATTCTGATTGATCTCTATGCCCTTTTTATGCACAACAAAACCAAGGAAATCTCCTGCATGTACACAAAAAGCACATTTTAGTGGATTCATTTTTAGTCCACATTTCCTCATTCTTTCAAATGACTTTCTAAGATGACTTAGATGATCATCAGAAGATGAAGACTTGACAACAATGTCATCAATGTATATTTGCATGAAAATTTCAATGAAATCATGGAAAATTGAATTCATTGCTCTTTGATACGTTGCCCCTGCATTTTTTAATCCAAAGGGCATCACTACCCATTCATAAGTGCCCAAAGCACCAGGGCAACGAAAGGCAGTTTTAGCAACATCATCTTCAGCTATAAAAATCTGATTATAACCAGAGTAGCCATCTAACATACTTAAATATTCATGGCCTGCTGCTGAATCAATTAACATTTCTGCTACAGGCATTGAATACTCATCTTTAGGTGTAGCATTATTTAAGTCCCTAAAATCTATACAAACTCTAAGTGAACCATTCTTTTTTATTACAGGAACTATATTAGCTAACCATTCAACATACCTGGCTGTTCGAATGAACTTGCACTTGAGCAACCTTTCAATTTCTGTCTTGATCTTTGTCATGATTTCTGGAGCGAACCTCCTTGGAAGCTGCTTCACAGGTTTTTTATCAGGTCGAAGAGGTAATCTGTGTTCGACCAATTCTCTGCTTAATCCTGGCATTTCATTGTAATCCCAAGCAAAGCAGTCTTTGTATTCCTTGAGCAATTCAACCAACTTTCCTTTCAACATTGGATTAATATTGGCGCTGATATAAGTTGGCCTTTTAATAGAGCCATTTCCAATATCAATCTCTTGTAAAGGATCCTGGGCCTGCATTTTTTGACTTGAACTAATTGGATCTTTTTCGAAACCCAAGGGTTCTTCGTCATAAATGCAATCCAATCTTTGGTTATTGCCAGCATTCGAAGCATTGGCACTTGTTGCCAATTTGTTTTCTACATTGTCATTGGCTTCAACAGCCATATCATCATTATTTTCAATAGCTTCAATAGCCATTTTTATTCTATTCTCGGCAGCATAAGCCGTAATCCTGCTCCATTCGGGGGACTTAAACATCAGCGTTATTTTCGATGTCTTCCCAACCGGAAGCTGGTACAGGTGCATATCCCATTTGGGGTCCATCAACAGGCTCCCTCTCCCAACTGAAACCATGGGTAGGATGCAACTTAACAGAATGGTAAACACTATCAGAACTTACCATGTTTGGATTGAAGGCAGCATCTTGTTCTCCACATGGAGCAATATTTGCCAGATTTTTATCAAAGTTTTGCAAGGTCACTGTGCTCGAATCAGCCAAATAAGCACTTTGATCAGCCTCAATGTTTTCAACAGGGCCATCATCTCTCCACAAAATTAGCCTTTGGTGAAGGGACGAAGGAACAGCACCAACCCCATGAATCCATTCTCTGCCTAACAGCAGGTTGTAGTTTGGCCTAGCAGCAATCACCATGAACAAAGTTTTCCTAATTGTGCTGCCCACACAAACCTCCAATTGTATAGCACCAAGGGAGTGGCCAGTTTTGCCCTCATAATTGGCTAAGACCACATTGTGAGAATGTAAGTCAGTGTCGAAAAGACCCAACTTCTTAAGCATGAAGTGAGGCATGATGTTAACTACAGCACCACCATCAACCAGGATTTTGTTAACCCCCACATCATTCACTTTGGCTTTAATAAATAGAGCTTTTAGATGGTTTCTCATCCCTCCATCTGGCCTTTCGAAGACAGCATCTTGTGCCTCTACGCAGCCATTCTCCATAACATAAAAACACACTGGCTTATGATTAGCCAATTCAAGAGCCTCGAACTCTTCTTCGACCTCCTCGATCTCTGTTGGAACATCATACTCCAGTGGTAAAACTGACACCACATTCACCAACACATCGAAATCAGACTCTTCATCTAAAAGATCATCATCTTCCATGAGATCCTCTTCTTTATCAGTATTCTCTTTATTTTCAGCATCTGACTCTTTTATAGGAGTTAGCTTTACCTTAGTTGGCCTTTCGACCATTTCAGCCTTTCCTTTATCATCAGATTTGCCCCCAGCCTTACTATCTTGAGCAGCCAGCTTCTTCCTACGCTGGAACCTACGCCATTGGGTTCGAGTCATGGGATTCTTACCCTTATAATTATTCCTATAACCATACTTGTTGGCTTCAGTTGCAGTTTGGGAGTTAGGTGGTTGAGCAACCACTTTCGAACCAACTTGTGGTTTCGAGCCAGCTGTCACTTTTGATTCAGCAAACACCTTCGAAGTTCCAGCAGTGAACTTCACATTGACGTTGCTAGAGCTTCCTTTCTCCATCCACTTCTTGTCGAAGGCCACATATTGGCCACTGACCCACTGGTTTGTAGGTGCTTTGTTGGATGGTTTGAAGGTTCTTTGAGGGCCAAGCCTCTGATGAACAGATAAGCCTTGATTGTGAGACTTACTCCAATCAATCTTCTGATATGGCCAGCTCTTCTTATTTGGTTTAGAACTTGGCCATTTTCTTTTGTGATCAGCATAAGGCAAAACTTTCTTCAGGTTTGTCACTGCCTCCTTATCACATACAGCACTGCAGCGAGGACATAGCATGACTTCAGCGTTGTTCAACTTACACCTATTGAGGAAATCTACTAATTCCTCTTCAGCAGCAGGGTAAGCCTCTTTCACCTTCTGGTCATACTCTCCCTCAGGTATGGCTTTGACAGCAGCAGCCACATCAGCTTCGCTGATCTCAACCATGTTGCAATCCAGTACATCAACCATGCTAGCATCAGCAGTTGATAGTGGATGAGTATCCACTTTCATTGGTGGCTTAGTTTTTTCAGCAAACTTAAGCCTTCCTTCGTTCAATGCGCGTTGAACCAAATCCCTGAAAAGAACACATTGGTGAGTTTTATGGCCTAAATAATTGTGAAATTTACAATAACCTCTTTTCTTTCTTTGTTCAATAGGAGGTATTTTTAAATCTTTTTGAACAACTATTTGACCATCAGATACCAACAAATCAAAAATTTCATCACATTTAGTAATATCAAAAGAATAAGTTTTAGTAGCGTATTTCTCATTTTTAGGTTCGACAGGATTTTTTCCATTCGAAGGCCTCAACAATTTACAAATATAAGGAGGCCCTGGTTTTAATTCTGCCACATTGATATCACTATCATCAACATCTACATACTCATCTTCAGTTTCATATCCAAAATCATTATCATAAGAATCTAAAAAAGCAACATCTTTCTTTTTGTGAAACTTAGAGTTTCTGGCTTTTTCAGCTTTTAATCTTTCGATTTGCCTAACTCTATCAGCCAATTGAGACATGTCTCGAAGATATTGAGTATCGAGTTTTTTCCTAATCGAATAGTCTAGACCACCTGCAGCCATTTCGACTAGTTCATGTTCAGGCACTGATGTAAAGCATCGAGCCTTTAATAATCTAAACCTATTCAAATAATCATCAACAGTTTCTTGTGTTTTTCTTTTAACACTAGCCAATTCTTTGAGACTTATCTTAGTTTGTCCCATGTAAAACTGTTCATGAAACAACCTCTCTAACTGAGCCCAGTTATGGATCGAATTAGGAGGCAAAGTTGTAAACCAAGTGAAAGCATTTTTGGTTAATGAATTAGGAAAATATTTCATTCGTAGGTTTTCATTGTTTGCCAAATTTCCAGACTCTGCTAAGTATCTAGCAATGTGTTCAACAGTTGACTCATTAGTATCTCCTGCAAACTTAGTGTATTTTGGAACCTTCCAACCTCTAGGTAACTCTGTTTGCAACACATATTCAGACAATGCAGAAACAAAGTTTGGCCTTCGAGTACCAGTGTTAAGGCCATTTTGGTTCAGAATAGTTTCGACTAAAGTTGCTAAGTTGTTAGGTGCAGCGAAATTGTTATTATTCTGAACATTTCGAACCACATCATCAGGGTCTTGATTCCTTCGAACCATTACCACTGGAGGAGGTTGGTTAACCTCATTTTGATATTGGTATTCCTCTTGACCTATTGGCACCGGCTCTTGCTGTTGTGTAACTTGAGGAATTACATGTGGTGGCCTTGGATTAAACGGAGTAGCAGACATAGCAGGTAAAATCATTTGTGGTGCCACATAATTAACCCTAGGCTGAGTTTGAGGGGCTGGAGTGCCAAAAAAGTCAGCAATTCGACCCATTTGATAGGCTAACATTTGGTAACTGTCATTGGTATTTTGGATCAAAGGGTTGAAGACAGTTCCAATTTGTTGTGTTAAGAGGTTAACCATATCATGGTTACTTTCATCCATTTGTTGTCTTAAAGACAACACAGATGCAGTAGTTAAAGGCGTTGGGGTGACTCTAGGGGTAGTATATCTCTCAGGTTCAGAAGTGGGTATTGAAGCGAAACCTTGAATAGGTGTTGGTATAAAACCATATAAAGGATTTGTGACCATAGGCCTCGAACTACCCGTGACTGAGTGAAACGCCATGGTTGTAATTGGTATGGTAGTTCCGGGAATATATCCAGAACCACTTGGGCTAGGAATTGGCGGAGTAGTTGTAATACTTGCCGCGTTCGAATCTGGAGGGGGAGAAGAACCACCCTCACTGCTCGAAGAACTTATAGCTTGACTGGTAGTAGACCCATGCATTTGATGAGTTCTAGCCATAACCGCTAATGGCAGTTACTAACACAGAAAAACTTAATTTACAGAAACAAAGCACAAAACCAGTCCCACTGGGCGTGCCAATTTGTTTACAGTAAAATTTGGTAAACAAGCGCTAGTCTAAGTATTTTAAACTTGCGAGATTGACTAGAAATCTCAGGACAATTTTATGCTTGTTTTGTTAGAGAAAATAACTTAATGTTCATTAAAACATTTGATTTCTTAGTTTCGTTCGAAATTAAAGACAAAATATACTGATTTGAATCGCCTCAGAATCAATACATTTTAAAGAAGAACAACAATAAAAATGTAGATTTGCAGTAAATGAACTTGCATTAAAGATAAACTTGCGAATACAAATAAAAAATGGTTCACAAACCGTACATTTTCCTCTGTGATTCCTTTCTTTCTTACGCTCGAGTACTCAGAATACTTAGAGAAATTTAGTAAACAGTTTTGCGACCCCTCTTCCTTCTAAGCAACAGCTATATATATTTGAACTATTTCCTAACTGCCTTGATGATAACTGCCTCGATTATCTGGACGCTCCAGATTTGATCTTCGTGCCCCACGTTCTTCAACCACGAAAACCGCTCCTCTTCGCGCTTAAACTTTGGGCTCATTTGTTTCGTTTACTTTTGGGCCTAATTCTTTTGGCCCAATAAAATGATCTCCTTCGAAGTTTAAACGAAAACTCTATTAAAGCCCAACTTAGCCCCAACTATTTCGCCTCAACACGAAGGATCGAAACATCGCTTTGTGAAATCGAAGCGTTACTTCGAATATTCTATCAGATGATTATTCCAATTCGATTTTTATTTTGGTATTACAATACCATTTCATTCCACTGACCTTTATGTTGGAATTGAAAATAAATATATGTATAAAAATCTAACCCAACACATAGTTTAGTTTTCGAACTATCATTCATTTCGGAATATATTTTTTAAACCATACTTAAAGAACCAATACTGAATTTTGGAGGGCCTGAATAGCAAAATTCATTAAGATGAGCCTAAATGTAATAGCCCAAATTGAAAACGAGTCATTGGGCTTTCGAATTCAAATCAGCGTATCTGAAAAAAGAAGATAATGATAAGGATATAGCTATGGTGAATACTCACTCCATTTCACAGAAGCATTTCGTGAGAGAGAGTAAAGAACAGAAGAAGAATGGTACAAACGCTTGCAATGCCTGTGGCACCTTCACTTTTAATAATCTCCAATCCTCAATTCTCCAATAGAGTTTCATTCCCAATTCTCAACACTCCAAAACCAAAGGTAAAATAATTAGGGTTTCGGAATTCAAGCTTATATATTAAGCTAAATTCTAAACGCGATTCTGATTTTATTGAATTGTAGGTTCAAAGGTTAAACATTGTTTGTGTTCGTGTTGGTGGTGTGGAAATTCCAAACAATAAGAGAATTGAATTCTCGTTGCAGTACATTCATGGAGTTGGAAGGAATAGAGCTCGACAGATTCTAACTGATATCAAAATGGATAATAAAGTTACAAAGGATTTGAGTGAAGAAGAGCTTATTAGTCTTAGGGATGAAGTTTCCAAATACATGACTGAAGGAGAATTGGTAACCTCCAATTATCTTCTTTTTTCGTTGTTATAATGAATCAGAGACTAATTTGTTCTCAGTATAAAAATGTCGGGGATTAATGTGTGTTTATCTTTTATCGGAGACTAAATTGGGTTTTCACTCTTTTAGTTTTATAATATTCTGTTATGTAATTGTAATGGTTTGAATTTTTTGTGAATTTCAGAGAAGGTTTAATGCACTTAATATAAAGAGGTTGAAGGAGATTCAGTGTTACAGAGGAATAAGGCATATTCAAGGACTTCCTTGTAGAGGACAGCGTACCAAGAACAATTGTAGGACATTGAAGGGTAAGAAGGTTACCATTGCCGGCAAGAAGAAGAAGTAAATAGTTACAATGTTGATATAGTCACTTCGCTTGTGTAAGGTAAAAAAAAAAAACAAACCAATGTTTTGGATAATGCAATTGCTTTCATTGAATTTAATGTAATTTTGTTGTTGTGGAAGTTTGAGTAAAGTTTATTAGTAATCTATTCTATCGCGTGAACCGCTGTTTGGAATCTGTTATGTTCATATAGAGTAATAAAGTTATATGATCCTCTTAGAATTTGTTAGCTGAGTAAAAATTACTGTTTTTACATATTGTCTATATGGTGTTGGGTTTAATGCATTGCTGCTGTATGTGTTGTTCAATTATAAATGGTTGATATGTTTATTTGTCGGTTGATTTTTGGCGATTAACTTGGTGTGGTAGACTAAGTATAAAATGTTATAGTCTAGTGTTGTGAAAATTTGTAAATGCTATTAAATGTTCAATATGTGACATTAGATCAGGCTGTGTTCAATGCATGGATTGGATTTCAATTAGCGAGTGAAGTGTAAGGGAATTGAATACAAAGTTACCATACTTGTTTTTAGATTTTTTTTCATCACATACTTCTTCCCCAAAAGGCTGGCTGATGGCATTATCAGCATTGAGCTTCCCCATCAGTATAACATGGATTTGGAGCCACAGATTAGAATAACCATTTGATTTCTTCCGCTGCCATACGTTATGTGGATCATGATAGTGTAAGCAAAAGTAGAAAACCTAGCAAATGCCATGGAATAATAATCCAATTCTTCCTTGATTTATCCTTCTCATGAACCTGAAACATGATTCAGTTAAGACTAATATCAGAGATCATGATGCCCTATAGATTTCCACAGCCTTCAAGAATCATTGACTGTGCGTTTGTTTTAGATTTAAGAAAATGGATTTTGTAAAAGTGTTTTCAAAATATTACAAGTTTTTTTATATTAATTTTTTCTAAATTGAAACACTAATTTTGACGTCATTTAACATAAACATACATTATTGAAGAACAAAACATAGTCAAAATCACAATTTTTTGAAAAAGTTGTATTTAAAAAATGATTTTTATGAAAATCTATTTGAAATAGCTTCAAATTAAATGATTCTTTTGAAATTTTGATAACCAAAAAAAATTTCAATAAAATGATGAAATGCTTAAAATGACATTTTAAGAATAACTATTCAAACCAAATTTTGATTTGAAACTTTTATAAAAAAATTCTTTGTAAATTTTTTTTTCACAAAATTATGTAACACTATAAAATCTATTTTCAAAAAAATCCAAAACAAACGCACCCTATATTCTTTTCCAAAGGTTTCTCATAAATGATTTTTCATATCAGTGTTCTCCTTGCTGTCCTTTTTCAGCCCCATTGTTGATGGCTGATAGAGGAAAAACTATATATTTCCTCCTGTCATGCCGTCTCACCAGAGGCGGAGTTTGGCCGATTTCTTTAACTATATATAACAAAATTTGTTCATTAAATATTAGTTGTGGTGCAGTGGTATCAATCCTTTCGAAAACAAGGCAAATAGATGCCGAGTCCAATTCCTGTAATAGGCATTTTGTTATTTTGGTGGCAAATTTTTACAATTGAAATACAAACAAAATAGAGAAAGAAGCTGCAATCAATTCTAGGTACTTTTTGTTTGGGAAAAAATAATATCAATCCTAGGATTTGTTACATGCACAAACAAACTATTCCAATGTATGTCTTCAATGTATATATGTAGTACTATCAAGAAGAAAATAAACATGGAGTTCATATGGCTCCCTTCTGTCACAATGTACATATTCTGCGTCACATCTCACCACTAGAGTGAGAGCCATTCCCATGCCAATCCTATGAGGAAATTTCTCAAGAATAGAGAAGCACACCTCAAATAAAATACAACTCTTTTGTTTAAAAATTTACAAAAGGTCGCATCCTTACTTTGTGGGATGCTGCAATCCAAGGACAGCATGTAATGTAATCTGCACCACTTGCATTTGTTAGCACCACCAAATCTGTGGAATAATTTGGGCATGTTTATTTTGGTGTTGTTTTAAGTTGTATGCATCCATTTTAAGGCTTTATCAAAGAGAAGGTTTCTCTTCCTCCTCCATCATTCTCTTATCCCCCTAAAATCTCATTTTTACCTCTGGGAATAAAGTTCGGAATGTAGATTCTAAACTTTTTTAAGTTTTAAAAAGTCCATAACGGCATGTTCTGTTAAAAAAGAGAATTTCAAGCGGATAAGAGAATGATGGGGGAGGAAGAGAAACCTTCTAATAAAGACAATGTCCTTATTCGATTGACCTGAAGTATTGAATAGGAAGGAAAGCAAACAAGCTGGGGACTCATTTTGGGCCTTTGCTTTTATTTAAGTTTGGTAATTTTTCTTTCAACCTCATGCGTTTCTCAAAGTTTTTATTTTGTTCGAATTTTAAAATTTAGACGTGCAAAAAAACCTTATTTTTACACTTATGAATTTTAAAAACTTGACAAATGAAAAGACTTTGAGAAATGTTGGAGGTAGAAAGAGAAACGGTCTTCAATTATTAAAAAAAAAGGATCTTCAAGTTTTTACTTGTGCTAATCTTGAACAGTGGAGTTGAGTATATGCCAAGGAAGTTTGGGAACGTCTTTTTCCATGCGCGATTAATTCAATTCTCATAGCAATTATTTCTCTTAAATCATTATTGCTATAAAATAATAAATATTCGAACAAACATTTCACTTTCCCTTACCTATTATTTCAACTATATTTTTTTTCGAAAGTAGAGGGAATTGAACATTTCAAATAGTACTAATTATTTAGTGCGTGTTTCGTATCATTATGGGTTTGATAAAATCATGACGACATCAAATTTTTTTGAAGTTACAAGTGTAGTTTTTACAAAATTACAAAGTTCACCGTAATTTTGTCGAATTCACTCTATATCACACAAACGCTTAGTACTATTTTCTCTTTCTAGCGATGACATCATGTCACAATACTTTTCTTCATTTTATTAACCTCCTCTTTTGGCAGATTTTTCACGTTAACTTCATTTGGTAGATGTCTTCTTTTTTTTCATTCTTTATTCATCTGTAACTATTAAATATTTATCTATATTTTTTTGTAAGATATATTTTACTACAGTTATGTTGCTGATGCATACTTTATAATTTTATAATTAAAAGATTTGTGTCTTTTTTCTTGCATTTTGTCTGCAACTGCATTATTTTCATTACTTGGCCTTGGTTCTTCTTGTGGGCAACTTGAGATTCAAATATGAAGACCCATTCTATGAAGCCCAAGTTGTTGTATAAAAAACCATTTATTAGTTGTCTTTTAGCCTTAATTAAAAACTATTAATTGCCTTGCCAAAAGCAATATCTTGATGGGTAATGGAGACATTATTATTATTACAATTTCTCTTGGCGCCTCTCATATTACTCGCACGCCTTGTTTATTTCTATTTTTACCCTTCAATTATTTAACTAATGGATGTTATAAAAATAAAAAATTTGAAAAAAAAAACACCGCCCAATGAAATATTTGAGAAAAATCATTGTCCGCTATTTAAGTAGCGAACTGAGTTTGCTACTTAACTAGTTAACACCCTCTATATATGAAATTTTCAAGATTTTACACGTCCGCTACTTAAATAGAGAACTGAGTTTGCTACTTAACTAGAAGATACCCCCTATATATAAAATTTCCAGGATTTTTTATTGTTTTCTACTTAAGTAGAGATCTGTGTTATCTATTTCATTAGCTAACCCCCAATATACATGAATTTTTTAGAACTCTACACGTCGATATTGATGTTCATTTAGATACTGCTGCAATTGATGTCTTCACACCAATTCAAAAATCTTGAGGAACATCAATATCTGGAAAAAAAATGTAAATAAAATTTAAGAATACGAAATTGTCTTAGTATAAACAGGATTCATGCACCTTCTAGATAATATTGTAAAATTTTGAAAATTTCATATATAGGGGGGTGTCAATTAGTTAAGTAGCAAACTTCGCTATCTACTTAAGTAGCGGATGTGTAAAATTTTGAAAATTTCATGTATAGAGGGTGTCAACTGTTAATTAGTGAACTCGGTCCACAAATTAAGTAACGGAAGGGTTATTTTGTTGATTTTAGGGGGCACGTGAGAAAACATAAGGGGCGTGGAAAGAAAATCTCCATTTTTATTCCTATGTTTTTGCACTTATTTAGAAATATACTTTTGAACGGGATAACACTATTTTGTTATCTCTCAAATTGGTAATATCTCTTTCAACCCCTTGCATTTCTCAAATTTTTTATTTGTTGGCATTTTAAAATCCAGACGTGCAAAATCATACCCTTCTTTTTACACTTCCGAATTTTAAAATTTGAACAAATCAAAGGACTTAGAAATGTTGAGGTTGAAAGAGAAAAAGTCTTCCAGTTTTTACTTGTGCTAATCTAGGACAGTAAAGCTGAGTATATGCCACAAAAGTTTGGGAACTTCTTTTTCCATCCATAATTAGTTCAACTCTAATATCAATTCTTTCACTTAAATTATTATTGCAATAAACTAATAAATATTCAAACAAACATTTCATTTTCCATATCACCTATTCTTTCAACTATATGTTTTTTTTCTGAAAGTAGCGGGAATTGAACATTTCAAATTGCTAATTATTTAGTGTGTGCTTGGTATCATTATGGGTTGGATAAAACCATGACGACATTGTGATTTTATTAAAGATACAAAATGTAATTTTTACAAAATCTCGATTGTTCACCACAATTTAGTCAAAGTCAAACTCGCCCGTTATGTTGGAGATGCGTACTCTATAAATAAAGTATCTGTGTTTTGTTTTTCTTGCATTTTGTTTGCATTTGTATTATTTTCATTACTCAGGCCTGGGTTCTTCTTTTGGGCAACTTGAAGTTCAAAATATGAAGGAGATCCATTCTATGAAGGCCCAAGTTGTTGTATAAAACCAATTTTTAGTTGTCTTGTAGTCTTAATTAAAAATTATTAGTTGCCAAGCCAAAAACAATACGTTGATGGCTAAAGGAGATATTATATCCCTATGATTTCCTAAAACCGCATTTGTTTAGAAGTACACTTTTGAACGAAAAAATAATATTCTATTAAATATCTCTTAAATCAGTAAATTTAGATGAAATTGTGACTCTTACTGTTAAAAAATAAACTTGAGATCTAAGATATGCGGTTCTTAATAACATGAGTTAATACAAACTTTGAAGTAACAAGGGGGTCACACTCACTTTCACACCATTATCCTCAACCATTTTAAGGGCCACAAAGAAGTTGCCTAAGAGGATTAAGTCACAATAATGGAGGCAATCATGTGATGTGGTATTTATCAAAATTGATTTGGTCCCTTTCATGTCCAAAAAGATTAAAATTAAGCATGATCACTATTCATGAAATATGTTAGTCCCAGCAGTATGTGGGCATAAACCAAACATCCCACAATAGTATGTATGGCCAATATGTCAATTATATTGTATTTTTGATTGACATAAAAGCACAACTATTTAATTGCTAAAGTGGGGTTTATTTGTACTCAGCTTGAGAGACCTTATATACACACTTTGTCTACTTTTAAATGCGTATGTTTTTGTATAATTGTATGGTCTATATTTTGATGAAGGGGCCTCTTTTTGGTTCGATAATGACACCCACAAAAAGGATCTTATCTAATCTAACACAAAACAAATCTACACACATCCCTCATTCCTTTCAAGCCTAAAACACCCTCAAAACAATATTTAAAGATTGTGATGTTTTAGATGTCTATTTTACACTAGGTTAGAAATTGATTTCATCTGCCTACAATCAATTAGTTAAAGCGGTAAGAGTTTTGAATGTGGTTAGAGATTCAATTCATGGTTCTTGCGTATGAAAGAATATAGTTAGGAGAAAACTTATTGTGTGCCTCACAAGTTCCCCCAAGAGAAATTAGTTATCATTAAAAGGTGGTGAAATTTTCATACACACATCATGTATATCAAAAAAAATTGATTTCATCTCAAATTAAATCTCAAAATTTTCAATTTAAAAATAAGTTTGCATATTTTTCGTACAATATCTATTTCATATAATTACATTTTTTTGGATACACTTATTTGTATCTTTTTAGCATGAAGGTTGTCATGTATTAGATGTGTGTTCTCTACCCAATATTATATTGTTGCTCTTCATGAGTAATATGTATTCATTCACATTGGGTTTTTTTAACATTATCGATGTGTTTTGATTATTTGATGTTATGTTTAGCTCTATAAAAATATGCTTAATAGTTGATACACAACATTGATGTAGGTCTAATATGATACTCTTAAATATTGTTGTTATTCATTAATCGAACATAACAAATTATAAATCATGACTAACATAAACTCTTTTGACGAATTTCTCCTTGTGTGTTTCATGGATTCAAAATACTAGTAGTACAAAACAAATTTGCACATATCCCTCCTTCCTTTCAAGCCCAAAAAACCCTCAAAACAATTTTGATTACTAAAAAAAATTAACAAGATATATTAGTGGAATCCTTTTGAATTCAATTATGTTCTGGTGAACAAATAAGGGGGGTGATAAATGATTGGACCGTATCTAAGAAATAAGTAACTCTCCACAATTGTGCAGCATTTCTGTATATAAAAAAAAATGATCTGGTCTCCTTTACAATGAAATATGTTCTCCTATTTATAGATTTCACTAGGTAGCAGTTATGGAATTCTACGATCATGGGAACCCCATGATCGTGGCGGTTTCTTCCCTCTCCTCCGCCTCATACACGGTGATGATGGGCGGTTTCTTCCTGTTTTGGTGATGATCATGGAGGTATGGGGTGGTTATCCCTCTCCACGTGTTGACTTGTTGGAGAAGTTTCCATGAATGCGGTTACACCTGAGGCGAGGGCGCCTCCCACATGTAACCTCGCCGCTGAGTACCTTTGCCGCCAAGTTATCTCTTGAATTTCATGGGTTGAATAATTGGGACATCTTGCTATTGGGCCTATGCTATTTATTTTTGGGTCGTAGTCCAGTCCAAATTACTATAGTGAAACTAGATCTACAAACTAGACATAATATATGCTAGCAAGAAATTTATAATTTTCGTGACCTAATTTTTGTATTGATATAAACTTTTGCTTAACTAGTATAGTACACCGGTTAAAAATTGATCTAAATTTTCATTAAACCAACATTCACGTAATAAGCATTATAAGAAAAGTTGTAAGATGCTAGTATTATTTTCCTTTCTATATATGAGGTTCCACTTGATTACCAACCACGTGGTAAGGCACTTATAAAGAACAAATGATAGAAAATATTTGAAAATGAGTTTCACTTCACCTAGCCACAACACAATAACAAATTAAATGGCAAGCAGGGCCAGTCATTTATGGAACATTATCTATATACATGCATTGCCTTAGCTTTCACGCTATTTAAACTAACTATATAAAATATGCACCTTAATTAATTCAATTTGTCTATTACTATTTGCCTATAGTACACACCACTACTACTCACACAATATTGGTTCCACTAGAAATTTAATTTTATTTATTTAGTGTATTATTGATTCTTTAATTCGAAGAAAAATGTCAACATCTAAATACCCGAATTATACAAAAATCTTATACAAATCGTTACATTCACATCATCCATAGAATTGAATCGTATAGTATCACAATTCACATGATTGAATATTTGATTCTCTATTCATTGATGTTACAAATTTTGCTTTGTGGTATGAGGCGGCATTCTAAAAAAGCTTGGACGGCCCCTTAAAGAAAAAGAGAGGAACAAACAAACAAATAATATTGCTAGGAAAGTTGATATTGATAATGACGGTGATAATGAGAACAAACCAAATAAGTAAATTTATATCTGATATTTTAAATTAACTTATAATCAAATTTTATATTATATAAATATGGTTTATTTTCATTAATTGTTGGATAAATATTTTTAAATTATCGAGAAATAGTTTAGAAAAAACATTTTAAGAAACAAAAAAGTGCATGTCTAATTATCTTTGCGGACTTGGATGGTCTGGTCCAATATCTCCTGCAGTTAACGATAGTTTGATCATCTAATACATAAGAGACAAAAGATGAAAATAAGAATCCAACGGCTTTAAATTATACAGGAGAAGTAGCATTTGAAAAACACATGAGGAGATCCACATTCTATCTTTGCCTAATATATAAAGTAGCTTAATAATATTAGTACTAGTATTTTGTAGATAATGTTTCTTTTTTCAGAAACCTTAGACAACATAATGAAGACTTTTATTATTTAATTTGTTTGCATATAAATTGGAGGGGCTCAATTCTTCCACATGGGGTAGTTTATTATGTATCCAAATCAAAGTGGAAGAAATTAAGAAAAATAAACCAATGAATTGGGGAAGAGTGTCGCATTTGTTGGAAGTTGGAACCATTAACTAATTCATTGTCGATTTAGTTGGAACAGTGCTTAGTAGGGATGCCTAAAACACTTTTCATATCTATCAACTTTTATCAATTAGGCTTTTTTAGAATTTTTAGACTTACATCCAATAAATAGTTCAAGTGAAGGTGATTAATTACAGGATTGTTTGTAGCTTTTATTAATTACATGCACATTATCAAAACTCATGAAACACGGACACTAAATACGACACGGATATAGATACGTCGATGTCGTGTTAATATCAGACACCAACACTTGTCCGATACGGACACGTCTAATTTAAGAAATATTCGTGCTTCATATATCAAAACTAAATACTATTTTACATCAGTCTCAAATATAAGAAAATAGTCATATCCGATACTCGTTTTGTGTCATACTAATTGTTCTAATTGACAATTTCATACAACAAATATGATACAAATAAAAGAAAAATGATAAATGAAAGACAAAAAATAATATTTTTATTAATTTATTTTTATTATCTATCGATGTATTCTAATTTCAATATATTCAAAAAATGGTGAAATAGTTCATACAAATTTTAAAAAATATAGTAAATTTTGTATGACGGCAATAAATTATAAATTATTTTACAAAATTATCTTTTATCAATGTATATGAAAAATGAAACTTCGTAGCATTTTCATATTGAACGGGTCGGTTTAATCAGGTTATATTGAAACTCCGTTGCTACATCTAAAAGTTCATTGATCCATGAATTTTTATTCTTCAAATGACTCAACACCTCGTACAGACAACAAAAAATAGAAGAACTAAATGAATAACAAATACGGCGATATGCAATTACTTTGTTTAAAGTTTGGTTAATCAATAAAAAAAAAAACTTTGTTTAAAATTTGTAGAGTCAAAGACAATAATAGATCAACTAGATGAGAAGTAGAAATTAAAATAGACCTAGAAAAATTGACCTATAATATTAGAGTATATTTTACACACTCTTTAGCATATTACAAGTTGTAAAATATAACATTTCTCTCATCTATAAAAGATGGATAAAAACAACAAAGCGGAGAGTATGAGAGAGAGAGAGAGAGGGATAGGGAGAGGGAGAGAAGAGACACTTGAAATCGAAGAAAAAAAATTAATTTGCATCTTAGTCGTTGTTCGGTTATCAAAATATAATTTTATGATACCCGCACCACCTGTATGCAACCGCTCATGACAAATTTTTTATAGTTGTTGATCTGACACCCAACCCGCACCTGACCGAATACTTCTACGCGTTGTCGGCTATGTCGATTTTCGGTCGGGTCACGAGTCCATGCTCAACCCTAATTTCTATGTGTAATTGGCCCTATGTCTATGTTATGACATCAACTTGCATCTAATATCTTGATAAATTCACTTATTAGACTAACTACACGGCCACATCTCAAATGGAGAAAAACTCGTCACACTCTTTCATTCACTTTTTTTTGTTCTCATCGCTTCAAAACCTCGTTCTTTTTCTCTTGGACATCTCACTTGAAATTGCTTCTTCTGTCAAGACAGGATAGAATGAATAGAAATGGCTTATGCAATATAAATTAGGTTTTTTGCTATTTTATAAGTTCAAACTAGTGAAAATTGAATTTTTATAAGCTATTTTATCATAAACTACCTTGAAAAACTTATAATAATACATAAAAATTGCATAAGCTGTTTGTATAAGCTCTAGGCCAAAAAAGAATAAAAAACGGCCCCTTAATTTACTTAAATAAGTGTTATATTTTATTGGGTTGGGCCACCTTGTCTAATTCATTGAAAAAGAATAAAAAAAAATATTTTATTTAACACGCGGGCCAGCCCGCTCCACGCCATCCCCTTTTTTAAATTAGTTCAGCGGAACGTGCCAACTAGAGAGATCAAACTCAAAACTTCAGTTCAGTCCGCCAAAAAAGACGAGTTAAACAGGTCGATCCGGCGGGTACGGGTAGGGCCGGTTTTGCCACCCTACTTTGAATGGATTTTGCTTATATAAGTTATATCTTGGCTTTTAAAAAACAAACAAACATGCCCTATTAAGTTTACCGTGGCAAGTCATGTCTTCTACCTAAAAGGTAGATTTTCTTTGATTTGGGCCCATTTCCCGGAAGAATTCTTTCTCCACCCCCTGTGTCTCTTTTTAACCCCCTGAAAATCCAATTTTACCCCTAATTTTACCCTCAAAAAGTTCGGTTTTTATTTACCGAACTTTTCCAATATAGAAAAACATGTGTTTTTCAACCGTTTAAAACTTCAGTTCGCATTTACCGAAGTTTTTTTTAGGGGTAAGGTGAAAATGGAAACCCGAGGGGTGAAAAAGAGACACGAGGGGTGGGGAAAGAATTCTTCTATTTCCCGGGCCGCGCAAGTTGCTAGATACTTCTAACAGGCCCATGGCCCATTAAATACTTTATAATCCACAGATATTTATCAAGTCTAATTTCATTTATCATGACTAAAAAAGTGTAATTTCTTTAGTCACAATCACAAGATTTAAATTACAATTACATTAAAAGCTTCATTATTTTCTGTATACCAATTTTTTATATTTTTGTGCAGGAATTGAAGCAACTAATTTTCTACCGGAACCTAATTCTTTTTTTACTGGATCAAACCATAAAACTAAAAGGTTTTAAATGAAAAAAGAAAGAAAGAAATCAATTATTCACTTGATAAAAGGAAAAAAAGAACAACCCAGCCGACAAATCAATAGGAGCTACATATTGCGAGTGGGGGGTACTACGTAGGACATTATAGTGGGTTAGAAAAAAAATAGACAATGATGAAAATGTTATTTTTCGGCACAACATGTGTTGCAAAATTAGATACATGATGTTTTAGAGAAAGGAAAAAGAAAAATCAAACTATGAACCTATCTACTCTATAAGAGAAATATATTACTGTTCGGGAAAACTAGACTTAATAGTCTCTTTAAAATGCGGAATTAATTCTCCCAATCATCTGTGCAATTATATCGACAACCAGAAAATCCAACCAAGCAGAATAATGATAACAATAAAATAAATATGAGACACCGGAATTTAACGTGGAAAATCCCCTCAATGTGAGAGAATAAAAAACCACGGGACCAAGCCAGATAAATCTTCCACTATGAATAAATAATGGGTACAAACAGTCATCTAGTGAACACTAGGAACAACAATAATCATCACCTATGGTGGAATCAACAACAACTATCAACTTCCATATAAATGGGTAAACTAACACAACCTAGAGAGAGATTTAAACAACTAGTAAAAACTAACTAAGTGATAGAAAATACATACTCAAGTTGTAGCTCAAAACAATCAACTTTGCTATACACTCATTATCACTTGGAACCAAATCTCCTTCTCTCTAAGCACACAGCCGCCGCACTGTTACACCCAAGAAAAAGGCAACGTTCTGTTTCTACTTCTTTTTCACCAGCTGCTACTATTGTTACTGTGTTGTTGTTTCAAAGTGTGTGAACTAGGGATTTCAAATCCCTTCACTTACATCATCACGTGACACACACATGGCAACATGACCATGGGCTTAAGAGAAACCAAAACCCAATGCTATTAACACCTCCTCTTTTATTAATTTAATTTGGCTCACTCCAAATAGGAGGAATTGCCCAACAATTACTGCATGGAATACCATGCTAACACATCTATTAATGATACATAGTATATTTTGTGTGAAATTATGAATTTGATTTTTGAAATAGATTGACGCATCGCTCCAACATTTTGACGTTTAGACAGCAGTCAAAAACCGTTGCTTAAAGTCAAAAAACTGTACCTATATGCAAAGGCAATGGTTCAGCAACGATTTTACTTCCGCGCTCTATACGGCCGTTGTCTTTGCTATTGTATGTGGTGACAAAGTGTACAGGGATAATAAAAGATAATTGTATGTTTGTCAGAGGCATATATACCCATTCTGTGGATTGTGTTGATCAGATGATAAATGTATCCATGTATAAATTAGAAGTATGGGAGTGCAAATTAAGTTCAATCTTCCTATTCATATAACTCGTGTGTCATTATTTTTTGCTTAAAAGAAAATTATAAAAAAAACTCGTGTGTCATTGTTTGGCGAATTGTCGTGCAAGTATTTTCATCCTATTATCAGGGGCGGAGCTAGGAATTAAACATAGAGGGGACTAAGTTTAAAACGTTGTATAATTTTTATTTTTTTTTAATAAAAAATGTCGTATAACTTAGTATATATAAAATGTTTTTTTTTTTATATAAAAACTACTACATATATAAGAAATTTAAGAATATATAAGCAATATCCAAAATCAATATATGTAAGTTTTTTAAGTATAAAGAATACTCAAAAGGTAAGACAAAATACACAACATGTTTTATGTTACAAGTTAAAAATCAATACAAAGTCCTTTTTAGCACTATGAACAAAACAATACATAAGTTTCACACACCAAAATAGCCAACAAAGACAACCAACCACAATTACTAACCGAAGAGCCTCATTTCCAAAAAGTGTCTATAATAAATTTCAATCTAAACACATCCCATGCTTGCACATTTTTTTTTACCGTAAAAGACAAAGACCTAATATATATAAATATATAGTAGTACTTCCTCTTGTCCTTTTTATAAGAGACAAATTGAGTAAAAAAAATTGATTTATCTAAATTATATTATAAACCAAATACATCAATTTTTATTGACTCAATCGTCGCCTATAAAAAAGAACTAAGTATCATATTACTAGTACTATATAAAAAAAAATTCAAAGAGGTAGGGGGGACCACAACCACCCCCTGTCCCCCGTGCCTCCGCCCCTGCCTATTATTATATTTTTTTGAAGAAGTTAATCGAACCTGAAACTTTAAGGAGGAACACACTCCACGTCCCAAGCCAATACAATTAGACAAATCCAAGTGAGTTTGAACCTATTATGACATTATCAAGTCTTTTTTTTTTCTTTCTAAAATGAAGTCATCTTAGGAGTGATCTCTTGTATAATATGAATTAAATAAATGATTAATTTGAACCGGATTAATTCAAAAATAACTAAAAAACTATCGAATCTCATACTTGCCCGAACATCGTTCATTCACTTATTTGTCTCGCAGTACGAGTATAGCAAACTTTAACCTCTCAAATCTCAATCCGTCTCAATTATTATACGAGAAATTTGTTGAATAATTCTCCAAATTCAGACACTCCATGCCATGTTTTAATTCAAGGAGTTAACCACCACACTTGATTCTACATGGAGCTCGACACGTCTATACAATCATAATTTAATTAAGGTCAATTTTGAACTTTCTAACATTCCCTATTACTCTGCTATGTAAGAACTACAATGACAAATGCAATATAAAATTTACGCACACAAGTGAAAGTTGTGAAGTCACATGTTCAAGCTTAATGAAGATGTTCACCTTAACATTATCGGATATTGTTAGTTGAATTAGGTCATAAGGATTAATAAGTACTTATACTCTAAAAAACAATACTTTATTAAAAAAGCATCAAATAAAGAGTAAATGTGTTCAATATTAAAAATACTTCTTTCAACAAGTAAAAAATATTAAAAATACTCTTTATCTCACAAAAAATGTTATAATTGATCATTTAACAGATATTAGGGAAACATTATAAACGAATAAAATATAATAATAATTTCACCAAATTAACCTCACTAACTGTTGGTTAATTCTCATTATTATAGATGGAAAGTTGAAACGAATAATTTGAAAGTGATATTCATAGTATTAATTAAAGTGTATAGTTGGAAAAAAAAAGTGATAAATATGACATTGAAAAGTAAAAATGGTAATTATTATGAGACAAATTTTTTAAAATTTGATAATTATTATAAGGCTTAATTAGTATGTAGGTCCCTTAAAGACTTTTTTGGTTTCACTTTGGTCCCTTAAAGAAAATAAGTTACACTTTAGTCCCTTATAGATATCTCCGACAGTTAATATGGTCATTTTTGTCAATTTTTTATCAGAAACTGTTAACTTCTGTACATGTGGAAAAATAGGTTGTTTCGTGGCACCTGTACAGAAATTAACAGTTTTTGAAAAAAATGGACGGAAATAACCAAATTGACTGATGGAGATATCGATAAGGACCAAAGTGGAACTTATTTTCTTTAAGAGACCAAAGTGAAACCAAAAAAATCTTTAAGGGACCTATAGACTAATTAAGCCTTATTATAAAGTAATAATTATACAATAAACCTAAAAAAGTAAAAAATTTTATAAAATATTATGGAAAGAGTATTGCTTATTTTCTAAATGTTATTTGAAATAGCTTATGAGTTTATAACTTACAACTTATAATTTTTTTTCTTCCACTATTATTCTTATTATTTTAACTAAAATCCACTTTTACACTTTATAATTTATTTTAATTTAAAATAATATAATTATGTTTTAAAATTCAAAATATCTCATGTATCATATACACATACACTACAAGGAGACCTTCTCTTACCTCTCTGCCGTTTCTTCTCTTGACCTCCTTTATTTTTCACGCTTTGTTTCCAGATTTCTCCATCTCTCTTCAATTGTTTTTTTATTTTTCTTGTTATACTTCAATATGTAATATGTTATTGTTTGTAGAATTTAAGTGGCTTGTGCTTCATTATTTTTTTCACATTTAGTAGCGTACACGTACACTTTCACGTAAAATATATATTACATCAAAATAAAAATAAATTTAAATAAAATAAAAGTTTACCATATAAGAATTAGTTTAATAATAATGTATAAAAGATATATTATATTATTAAATTGACATTACTATCTTAAATATGAATTTGATATAAATTTTATTTAGGCATGACAAATAGACCCAGACTCACCCACACCCTTCGGAACCCGTCCCAAATTTAGCGGGAAAAAACTGATTTAACTGGGTGCAGAGACGAGTACGGGGAAAACCCGAATTTTAAATATGAGGGCGAGTGCAGGGATGAGGTGTGCTTACACCCACTCCCGCCCGCCCCCGTCCTCCTTAAAATTATCATATTGCCCTTATAATTAATAACATTTTTATCTACTTTTCCAAGTGAGCTTTGAAAAATAAATTTTTTTCATTTTTTTAAAAAAGCTTTGAAACAAGATTTTTTTCAAAAAATAAAACATTTTTAAATGATAGCTTATGCAGGTGGAGGTGGGTGGGCAATTATTATCCCCGATAGGGTTTGGGGGCGGGGTGGTATAAGGAGGCTGGGATGGGTGCGGGAGTGGTATAACTCGGCCCCACCCCACCCTGTTGCCATGCCGTTTTATTATTAATTAAGAATGTTTTTTATGTCATTTTATATCTATCATCTAATTGAACCAATAATTTTATAAATAGTTAGATAGTATGTTAATAAATATAGGATAATTACATATGCATGAAAGTCAAACATGCATCAAGCTACGCCGTTAATCCCTTATCAATGTGTTTACTGTGAAATTTGGTAAACAACACTAGTTTGAGTTATTACAAGAGAGATCAACTAGTAAATCTCGGGACATAGTGCTTTTCGTTTATATTTCCAAAATAGTTAGTGTTTATCATTGTTCTTATGCTTTAAATGTGATTTTTATGTAATTTGAATTGAAATAAAAGAATGTTTATTCTATGGAATAAACAGAGAGGGGGATTGAGTCGAAATAAAGACAATTTGAATTGAAATAAAAGAACTGTAAATTTGCATTCAAAGGTAAATGTTTACAGAAAAGTAAATGGTACACATTGCATAAATTTTTCCTTTCGAACTCGTTTCTCGCGTTGACATGGGTACTTTGAGTTTTGTAAGGATTTTTGTATAATGATTGTGACCCTTTTCTCGATCACATAACTAAACTATTTATAGACACTAATTCCTAACTGCTAATAACGACTAAATAACTACAGAAAGGACGCGTGTCTTTGACACGTATTTTGAATTTGAATTTCTTCTTATCCTCTGATTTATCCGTTGTATCCATCGAAGTCGAAATCGTAATGCTTTTCTTGAATATTTTGCTAAGTCCATGCTTTTTCTGCATCACTGAACGCTTCGACCCTAGTGAAGCTTCGACCAAATCGAAATGATCCTGAAGAATACGCAGCTTAAAGAGAAATGCTCAATAATAGAACATTTATAATATGTTCATGCATGATTGATCATTAAGTTCATTGGCTCTAAAAACCAAACTCATTTAATGACTTTTAAAATAGTAAAATAATCAAATGCAATTATATTTATTATTTTAGTCATGTCTTTAGAACATATTTTTAACTTAGTGAAAATATAGGCTAACAAATTGCCCCCAAAATGCCTGTTTCGATCGAGTAGTTCGAACGAGAATAGAAAAAGGCATTTTAATCCCACGTGCTTGACACTCTTAACAATGACGGCGCTGATGTAACGCACAGTAATAACTGTCACCTTGATCCCCACAATCCATCATTTCTCCTAGATTTTAGACATAGTGGATGACGTGGCGCTCGTAGAAGTTGAAAAGGAACTGCCTGAATTTCTTTTTGATTTATTTTTTAAACCTGGACACGCTTCCCCATAAATAGCAGTGGAAAACAAAGCAACACTTTTTACCAACTTCCATTCTTCTGAGCTTCTTTTGCGGAAACACGATTCTTGATTTTCTGCAACATTTCCTTTTAATCCTCAAGAAATCCTTGATTCCGAACCGTTTAAACAGTTCATACAGTGAATATTCTTTGATCTTTCACTGATTCACCCAGAAAAACTTCAACTTTTCCTTAGATTTTACCCAGAAATCACTTTTTTAATCCTTTTTAAATTCATTGTTGTTTATCAATGGCTTCGGATCAAGATTTTGAAATACCATCTGCTGGGAAGTGGACAGATTTGATGGTTTTAGAGAATGGTGAAGAAGTTATCCCTGAACCAGTTGGGAGTGAACGAGAAAGGAAGATCTGGACTACTCAGTTGATGTTTCCTTTCTCATTGAAGAAGGAGAACTACGCTTTCTGTGGCCCTTATCCACCACGCACAGAAGTTCTATCGAACGAGGTAAACGGTCTCTTCCCCAAGTATGTAACCTGTGGGCCTAGGATATTCGAAATAGAGCCTTATAATTTTGGGTATCTTAAGAATCCCCTTAAAGTGTTTCGAGCTGCCCCTTACACTGCACATAAGGATTACATTCCTTGGTTGGATAGGGTAGAAAAAGATTTTAGAGGTTTTTGGGAGAACTATGGGATTTATCCTTTGATCCAATTTAGTCGAACCGGTCCCAAATACAAACCTGAACTTCTAGTAGCAGCCCTTCATTTTTATGAGAAATCTACTAACACTTTCCAATTTAAGTGTGGAATGCTAACTCCTACTCTTCTGGATGTTGCTGCTATCACAGGCCTTAGGCCTACTGGTGATCACTTCGATCCAACCAAAACTGGAGATAAGATCGAACTTACCTATAAGGAGAACACTTTCTCCAAGTATATTGCTGAGAATATGGGTAAAGAGGGAGAAGAGGTATCACATGAGGAACATGTGGCCTTCTTAACACTATGGTTATCCCACTTTGTCTTTTGCTCGAAGTCCCTTCAAGTTGCAAGGATGTTCATCCCAATGGCTCAACAGATTCATGAGGGCAGAATCTTTAGCTTAGGGCGTTTGTTGCTGGCAACCCTTTATGAAGCCATGGGAAACGCAAGTGATGCTATTAAAGCATCGAAGGATGGATCCACAGTTGGGATTTCTGGACCAATGTGGCTATCACAATTGTGGTTGAATGCCACTTTTGAAACTGAACTTGGATTGATAGTCCCTTCTGACTATCAGAAAGAGGTAGATGAAAGAGAGATCGAAGGACAGAGGTTAGTAAGGTTAGCCCCTCGTTCATTAGATCAGGACACTAGGAGACTTTTCATGAGGCACATGAAAATGTTCTTGACATTTGATAAATTCTTACCACGCCATGCTCCTTTTGTTGAGCGTAAATATGGCGCTGCATGGTTCATTGAAGAATTTCCTGCATTCGATCCAGATAATGAGGAAGAAGTCAATGAAGTGTGGCGGGCTTATTTGAAACAGACTGTGCTATCCTGCAGGATTGGGGATAAGTCGAACCAGTTTGGCTTGGTGGGGTATCAGCCTAACTGTGTCGCTAGGCAATTTGGCATGTCTCAAATCAGACCCAAAAGCTTTTTTGAAACGCCAGATCGAATGGTATTGGGCACAGGGATCACTGAGAAGATTTACAAAAAGTACATGAGGATGATCGCAAACTATGAGTACACCTTCAAACCATTCGAGTTTAAACCCTCATTCCATTCTACTGATGGCTTCAGTGTCTGGTGGAATGAATACCACTCACGCTTTTCTGTTGGCAATGCGGAGCATGTGTTGGGTATGGTGGATAGTGGTTTCATTATGCCATCTCTTACAAAGAAGGCTACTGTCTCAGGTCGAGGTAAAAGAAACTTAGCTTCTATTTCTTTAGGTTAACACTAGAGTTTGTATTTTTGACAGTGAGATAACCACTAGATTTTTACTTCGTATTATTTTCAGGCAAGGCCATAAAAAAGGATGATGGGTCTTCTAAGACTTCGACTGAAGTGAAGAAACCCATTGGAACAAAGATCAAAACTGAGGTTGAAACCTCAAAACCTAAGGTAGATCATTTCAACCTCAAATTTCTTTTTGACCCTTATTAACAACAATAGAATTTTAATTTGTTATTTTATTTTCAGAGCCGGAAAAGAAACACAGGCGCTGAAACTGCGTCCACTGCTTCAAAGAGATCGAGGCAGACTATCGAGCTGGATACAGAAGTAAGTATTAATGCCCTGACACACACCTTTTGTTCGAGCACATAAATCTTAGTTACTCATCCTTTATTTTCTTTTACTTTTCAGGATGACGAAGAAGAGAAGGAAATCCCTTTTGTAAGAAAAAGGAAACAGGCAGCTGTTTCGACTTCACATGGAGGTGAAAGGGAAAATACCACCGATGACGAATCAGAGAAGAAAAGGGAGGAACCAGAGTCCAATGAGGACCTGGAAATCCCATCTGCCAAAAAGAAGAAGAAGGAAAAAATAGAGTCTAAAACTCAAGGAGCCCCATCGAAGGATCAAGGTAAAAAAGATGAGAGGAAGAAGAAAAAGAAAAATGAGGGAAAGAGGCCTGAAGTCGCTGTGAGGGAGAATTCAGCCATTAAGAAAGCCAAAGTGCACAAAGCACTAAAGATTCACACCTCCAGTGACGGTGGCGAGGCTCTTAAACCCACTGAAACTCCTGCGCAAGGGAAGGAAATATTGGTCGAAACGGACCAAACTACAAATGCTGAAGGAGATAGTCATTCTGGGCCCAAAGAAAATCCGTTGCCACAAACGAAACCATTGGTGGAGGACCAAAATGTTGCAAACCAAGGGACGCAAGATAACGTGCAGAAGGATGGCCCAACTCTTATGCGAAATGCCCCCAATGTTGGGCGGAATGACTCCCCTACTGACCCTAAGGTTGAAAATAAAGAGGTAAATTTCATTTTCTTCTTTTCCTTTTAAAACTCCATCTTCTCTTCGAATTCTCTCTCTGTTTTAATTGACCTTTCCTTTGTATTTGTAGGATGAATCAAAAGAAGATACTCCACCAGAACACCACCAGCAACATCCACAGGAGGCACAAAACAAGGATAAAACTAATGATGACAAGGTCGAACCAGGAAATTCCAACGAAGGGCCAAAAGACGGGGAAGGTCCCAACATGGGTACTGATGGTGATAGTACTAAGGTTTTGCCAACCAACTCAAGCACCAACTACACCATCCCCAACACTTCCTCGAAATCTGGACAAGCCGGTTCGACCCAAGAATCTCAGCATGATTCTGAAGACATGCCTGAAGCTGAGGCTGGTGGTCTAGATTTAGCATCAGTTTCTTCGACCTCGAAGCTCTCTGCAAGTCTTGGAGTGCAAGAAGAAGAATTTGCTAATATGCACAAGTCCGACCCTGCAGGAACCCTTCGACTTCTGCTTTCTAAAAAACAGAGCCAAACTGCCACCTCTAGTGAGCGCACCACTAGTGATTCCGCTCCTTCAAATGCTGATATAAATTTACAGGTGCATCAAGATTCATTGCTCCTGAGACTTACTACTGATTTCACGCAGCGGGATGTGCTGGCACAACTCGAAGAGAATCCTGCTTGTGCCTACAGTCACTTGGCCTTTTTGAAGAAATTACACAATCCTTTGACTGATGAAACCACTTTGGGCAAAGTCATTCAGCTTGGTTCGATTATTGACCAATTTGCCAAAGCAGTGCAGAAAAGGAATGATAACGACACAAGGCTAGCCACTCAACAACAGGCTCAGGCCATGTTTTACGAGAGGGCACAAAAGGCACAGGCAGAAGTAGATAGGCTATCTTCCCAAGCTGATGAGAGCAATCCAGGAGTTGAGAATTGCAACAAGAACATTGCTTTTTATAAGCAACAAATTGAACTCTTGGAAAATCAAATAGTAGGGTATCGGCGCAAAATCATTGAGGAGGAAGTCGAAAAGGCTCGAATCGAGAAGGAAGCAAAAGCCTCGACTCAAGAGTTGATTGATGCGCAGGGTAGGGAAGGAATTCAAGCTTTCAGTGCAGCAGAGGTGGTTGCTGAAGAGATCGAGTCTTTGGAGAGCTCTAATCTTGTGGTCGAGAAAGAACTTGCAACCCTGAAAAGGATTTATGCTGATTGTACCAAAGACTTATAGTTTTATTTTATTTTCTTTGTCCTTTCGAACAATTTTCTGGTGTTCAATCCTGTTTGGATTTTATTTGTAACTTTTCGAACAAAGTCCCAATTTGTGGCAACTTTAATTTGCAATTGCCATTTTGTTTTTATGTTTAAGTACTATTCTGCGCTTATTTTCACTTCGAATAAAACAGGTTTATATTTTTTCAAATACTTTCCATTTATACCCAAAGTACGTTTTTCAAGAGTTAATTCCTCAATTTCATAAGCACCATTTGAATAAAATTGAACAACTTTAAATGGTCCTTCCCAATTTGGGGACCATTTGCCTAGGATTCTATCTTTCTTATCCATAGGCAAAATCACCTTCCAAACTAACTCTCCAACACTAAAAGATTTAGACTTCACTTTCTTATTGTAAGCTTTAGATACTCTTTCTTTTTGTTTTGTTAATACTTCTAAAGCATTAAGTATTTCTTCATCTAAATCAACTAAATCATCTGACATCATCTGCCAATAATGGTCCAAAGGTATTTCCATTTGTCTTTGCACCCTTGCTGACTGCAAATGTACTTCGACTGGTAATACAGCATCATGACCATAAGTTAGTCGAAATGGAGTAGTGTTAGTTGATTCTTTAGGAGAATTTCTACAAGCCCATAAAACCTGATCTAAAGTCTTATGCCAATTTCTTGGCTTTTGGGCTATGTGTTTCTTTATTAAATTAATAATGATTTTATTGGCTGCTTCAACCTGACCATTAGCTTGTGCATAGTATGGTGTTGAAGTTAGTAATCTAAAGCCAATTTCTTGGGCAAATTCCTGCATCTTTCGTCCAGTAAAAACTGAACCTTGATCTGTGGTAATTGTTTCAGGAATTCCAAACCTATAGATTATATGATTTTGAATAAAATTAATCACTGCTTCTTGATCAACATTTGGTAATGGAATCGCTTCAATCCATTTTGTGAAATAATCTATTCCAACTAAGATGTAACGTTGAGTTTTTGATGAAGCAGGTTTAATTTCGCCAATCAAATCTAGAGCCCAACCCCTAAAGGGCCATGGTTTTATTATGGAGTGTAGTTCACTTGCGGGCACATGCTGGATTCCTGAATGTCTTTGGCATTCTTGGCAACCTTTGGCATATTCTATGCAATCTTTTAACATAGAAGGCCAATATAGGCCTTGTCGAAATAACAACCATTTTATTTTATGTCCTGCTTGATGAGAACCACACGTGCCACTATGAACATCAGAAATTGCTATGTAAGCTTCTGCTTCACTTAAACATTTTAGCAAAATTCCTTCAGAAGTCTTTTTGAAAAGATCATTTTCAAAAATTACATAGCTTAAAGCCCTGTATTTTGTTTTTCGATCCACATTTCCTGTTGGATTTCTGAGATAGTCTACGATAGGCTTTCTCCAATCATTATCTGAGAGATTGTCAATGGCAAAAATTTCAAACTCAGTATGGATATTTTCAATTTCTTCTTGTGGTACAGTATCTGCCCCCACAAGTTTTGGCATTGACAATTGTCCAGAAATAGGTTCTTGCAAGACCATTTTTTCTTTGATTTCGATCAATTGTGTCAACTTTTCTTTTGACATCTTATATCCTGAAGCAATTTGGGCTAAGTCATTTGCTTCTTGATTTTCTAAACGAGGTATATGTTCAATATCTACATGGTCGAAACAGTCTAGTAAAGAACTTGCCATGACAAAGTATTTTGTCAAATGTTCTTTAACACATTTATATTCTTGTGTTAGTTGTTTCAATACTAGTTCAGAATCACCTCTTACTTTAATGTTCTTTGCCCCCAAATCTTTTAATATTTCTAAACCTGTTATCAAGGCTTCATATTCAGCTTCATTATTAGAGCAAAGTCCATTTATTTTATATTTGAACTTAGTTGGAACTTTAGTAGGAGAAATTATTAAAATCTTAATCCCAGTTCCATGTTTATGTTTTGATCCATAGAGAATCCAAGGCTCTATATCGATGTATTCTTGTGGCATTTCGACCAAAGAATGATCCACTATAAAATCAGCCACAATTTGACCTTTAACAGCCCTTAAAGGCTTATAAGTAAGCGAATATTCAGTTAATGCTAATGCTCATTTCCCAATTCTACCATGTAATATGGGTTTGGTTAACATATGCTTAATAACATCAAAGTGAGAATAGACATAAACATCAACCGGCTTTATATAATGCTTAAGTTTTGTACAAGAGAAATACAAACACAGACAAAGTTTTTCTATGGCAGTATATCTAGTTTCTGCATCATTTAAAACTCTACTAAGATAATAAACTGCATTTTCTATGCCATTATCATCCTCTTGAGCCAACATGCTTCTTATTGTCTTATCAGACGCAGCAATGTATAACTTCATAGCTTTATTTCTGCTAGGAGGCATTAAAACTAGAGGCTTTATCAAATAATCCTTTATGCCATCAAAAGCCTTTTGATGCTCTTCATTCCATTTGAATGGATCATCTTTCTTGAGTCGAAGTAGTGGTGAGAAAGCTTGAGCTTTTCCACTTAGATTCGAAATGAACCTTCTCAGAAAGTTAATTTTTCCTAACAGAGACTGAAGTTGTTTCTTGGTCGAAGGAGGCTTTGTCTCTAAAATGGCCTTTGTCTTGTTTTGGTTTATCTCGATGCCTTTTTTATGCACCACAAAACCCAAGAAATCTCCTGGCAGTTCTGATGAATTTACTCCTCAGCAGCCTTTCGATTTCTTCCTTGATCTTGGACATAATTTCTGGTGCAAACCTCCTTGGTAATTGTTTTACTGGTTTCTTTCCTGCCTTGATTGGTAGTCTTAATTCGACCATTTCCCTATTCAGTCCAGGCATTTCGTTATAGTCCCAAGCAAAACAATCACTAAATTCCTTAAGAAGTAGCACCAATTTTTCTTTTAGATTAGAAGTGATGTTAGCACTAATATAAGTTGGCCTTTTCAATGAGCCATTTCCAATGTCTATTTCTTCCAAGGGGTCTTGTGCTTGCATTTTAGGAGTTTCATTTAAAGGGTCTCTTTCGAACCCCAAGGGTTCATCATCATAAATGCAATCAAGCCTTTGAATTTGTGGCTCAGGACCGCCATCCTTTTCGACTTTGGCTTTTACAGCCACATTTTGTTGAATATCAGCTTCCAAAGCCGTATTTAGTTTGGTTTCGGCCAAATAAGCCGTGATCCTGGCCCAAGGATTGGACTCAGTCATAGTAATCTTCGTAGATCTTCCACCCAGTTGGTGGTATAACTCCATCTTCTGAGGAAGCAGCATCTATTTCCTCTCTTTCCCATATGAAACCATGGGTTGGGTGGAGTTTGACAGAGTGTATAACGTTATCAGAAGGCTCGAAAGCACTTTCCCTGTCATAGCATGGCGAAATATTTGCCAAGTTTTTGTCAAAAGTCTGTTTCGAAATGGTATCCACTTCTGACATATAGAAACTTTGGTCAGCTTCGATGTTCTCGACGCAACCATCCTCTCTCCAAAGTATTAACTTCTGATGAAGGGTAGATGGGATAGCACACACTCCATGGATCCACTCCCTTCCTAACAGTAAGTTGAAATTTGCTTTGGATTCAACCACCAAGAACAAGGTAGGTCGAACTATGCTGCCTACAGCTACATCTACTTGAATTGCCCCCCTAGAGTATCCTGTCTTGCCTTCATAATTCGACAAAACAATGTTATGGGCTGACAAATCGCAGTCATATTTGCCTATTTTGGGCAACATAGACAGAGGCATCAAGTTAACAGCAGCACCTCCATCAATCAGCACTTTGTTAACACCAACTCCCTCAACCTTTGCTCTGATGAAGAGAGGTTTGAGATGGTTTTTCATGCCTAAATCTGGCTTTTCGAATGTAGCTTGTTGCTCCTCGATACAGCCATTATTCAAGATATAATAGCACATTGGCTTTGGATCAGCCATTTCTAACTGGTCGAAATCAGTTTCGAGCTCAGTTACCTCAGATTGGACATCATATTCTGATGGCAATATAGAGACCACACATATGACATCGAAATCTGGCTCAGAATCCAACAGATCATCATCCTTCATTTTGTTATTATCTATTGGGGGAAGGATTCTTTCTTTTGCTGGCCTCCTAGCCACTTCTTTGTACTGGCTTGGTTGAGTGTTTGCTGCGGCCAATTTTTTCTGGCGTTGGAACCTACGCCATTGTGTCCTAGTCATTGGATGCTTTCCTTTGTAGTTATTCTTGTATGAATATTTGTTAGCACCCTCTGAGTAGTTATGTTTGGTACCACTGGAGCCACCGACTTCCAATGCCCCTTTGTTGATTCTCACCATTCCTTGGTGCATCCAGCGCCCCTGGGGAATCGAACTAGGAGGTCGAAAAGTTGGGTTTCGACCAGTTTTGACAGGGTTGTTTGGTCGAGTCAGAATCCCTTTTCCCTTATCTTGGTACTGTTCTGGGTTTGCCCCCTGCTTATTTGTTGCAGGTTGAAACCTTTTAAGGCCTTCAGTAGCCTCTTTATCGCAAACAGCACTGCAACGGGCACAGAGCATAACTCCTTTGTTCTCCAGTTTGAACCTGTTCAGAAAGTCAATCAGATCCTCTTCAGCACGAGGATAAACAACTTTCATTTTTTCGAAATACTCCTTCTCAGAGACCTCCTCCGTTTGCACTTCTGTGACCTCCATGGCTTCGACCATCATGATTTCCTGTGGTTCAGCATAGAGAGTGTCAACATTCTGCAAAGGTTCAGTATCGATCTTCATGGCCTTGGGCTTTTCACCAAACTTGAGTCTTCCTTCATTCAAAGCCTTTTGGACCAAATCCCTGAAAAGTACACATTGTGAGGTTCTATGTCCAAGAAAGTTATGATATTTACAATAACCTCTTTTCTTTCTCATATCTAATGGGGGTATTTTAACACCCTTAGGAACCACAATTTGGCCACCAGTAGCCAATAAATCAAAAATCTCATCACATTTTGTTATGTCAAAAGTGTAAGTTTTTGACACGTATTTATCATTTTTTGGTTCAACAGGATTTTTCCCATTTGACGGTTTCAAAAGTTTGCAAACATAAGGGGGACCAGGTTTCAATTCTGCTAAGTCTATTTCCCCTTGTTCAACATCCTCATAAGAAATTTCGTACTCTTGGTCACTGTCATTGGTTTCGACATAAGCAACCTTCCCTTTCTTATGATAACTAGCATTTCTAGCCTTTTCTGCTTTCAAGCGTTCGACCTGTCGAACCCTATCAGCCAATTGGGCCATATCTCTGAGATGTTGAGTATCTAATTTCTTTCTGATCGAATAATCTAGGCCACCAGCAGCCATTTCGACCAATTCATGTTCAGGCACCTGAGTAAAGCATCTGGCCTTAAGTAAACGGAATCTATTTAAGTAGTCATCCACAGACTCGGGAGTCTTGCGCCTAACACTTGCCAATTCTTTGAGACTTATTTTAGATTGTCCCATGTAGAATTGTTCATGGAAAACTCTCTCCAACTGAGTCCAATTGAAGATTGAATGTGGGGGAAGAGTAGTAAACCATGTGAAAGCATTTTTCGTCAGAGAATTTGGAAAATATTTCATCCTTAAATTCTCATTCTTCGCTAAATCCCCTGCCTCAGTCAAGTATCGTGCTATGTGTTCAACAGTTGATTCACTAGTATCACCAGTAAATTTGGTGAATTTTGGGATTTTCCAACCCCTCGGTAACTCTGTTTGAAGCACATACTCTGATAAGGCAGAAACAAAATGAGGCCTATGCATTCCCACATTTAGACCATTCTGTGTCAGGATGGTTTCGACCAAATTTGCTATGTTATTTTGTCCAGCAAAATTATTATTTTGGACGTTCCTAACTATGTCATCAGCATTTTGGTTTCTATTTACCAAGACGATTCCAGGATTTGGTTCGACCTGGGGCAAAAC
This sequence comes from Trifolium repens, assembly GCA_030408175.1. NCBI lineage: Eukaryota > Viridiplantae > Streptophyta > Magnoliopsida > Fabales > Fabaceae > Trifolium > Trifolium repens. The sequence continues at coordinate 19,438,457 of CP125841.1, read as the reverse complement.
CCGTGGTTGTGCCTGAGGCTGCACTTGTGGTTCGACCACTGGTGCAGGTTGTTGGACTTGGTTTACAAGATTAGCCAAGTTGATCTGTGCAGGCACCATGGCATTGTTAGGCGCTTGCGCAATTTGCAAAGGCACCACATTTTGAATTTGGGGAGCTTGTTGATTAGGGACCTGAGGAGCCCCAAAGAAATCAGCAATTCTTCTCATCTGTGTGGCTAATATTTGGTAACTTTGGTTAGTATTTTGAATTAAAGGATTAAACACTGTACCAATATGTTGTGTTAACATATTAACCATATCATGATTACTATCATCCATTTGTTGCCTCATGACCATTAAGGCAGTATTAGTCAATGCAGGCATGTGGTTACGAGTTGCAGAGCCAGAAATTGTTTGGTTGTTAGGGACAAACACGCCTGGTGCTGTCTCTGAAAATAACGAAGAACCTGTTTGTAAGCCCTGCATCATAGTAGCAGGCATACCATATTGGTAATTCCTGTTTGTGCCTTGACCCATGAATTGAGAAAAAGGCAAATGAAATGTGGACAAACTTGCACCACCCCCATTAATATTTGACCGGTTTGGGGAGAAATTATTCTCCATGTTATGAACTAAAGTCAAAATAGGTTCTGTGGTTGTCGAAGGCGCCACTGTGGATGATGGTATTGCTATTGAGGCAGTTACTATAGAAGATGTTGGGGCAGATACCGTTGCCCCTATCACATTGGTCATATCCTCACTGATTACAGGAGGGGTTATGGCCTCTGAGACAATCGAAGTGGTTGATGGATTCGAACCACTGTTATTATTGTTTCCAGTTGGATTTTCCATATTTGGTCTTGTATTTCTGGGTGGTGGTCTAACCATTTCAGGGAGAGGCTTCCCGTTTCTCAAAAGCATACACTATACAAAACTTTCTGGAAACTAATAAGAATACAGAACAAACTAACTTTTACTGAAAGTTCTTCTCCTCTCTTTTTTTTTTTTAGAGAAAATTTGAACGTAAAGCACACGGTCCCACTGGGCGTGCCAATTTGTTTACTGTGAAATTTGGTAAGCAACGCTAGTTTGAGTTATTACAAGAGAGATCAACTAGTAAATCTCGGGACATAGTGCTTTTCGTTTATATTTCCAAAATAGTTAGTGTTTATCATTGTTCTTATGCTTTAAATGTGATTTTATGTAATTTGAATTGAAATAAAAGAATGTTTATTCTATGGAATAAACAGAGAGGGAGATTGAGTCGAAATAAAGACAATTTGAATTGAAATAAAAGAACTGTAAATTTGCTTTCAAAGGTAAATGTTTACAGAAAAGTAAATGGTACACATTGCATACATTTTTCCTTTCGAACTCGTTTCTCGCGTTGACATGGGTACTTTGAGTTTTGTAAGGATTTTTGTATAATGATTGTGACCCTTTTCTCGATCACATAACTAAACTATTTATAGACACTAATTCCTAACTGCTAATAACGCCTAAATAACTACAGAAAGGACGCGTGTCTTTGACACGTATTTTGAATTTGAATTTCTTCTTATCCTCTGATTTATCCGTTGTATCCATCGAAGTCGAAATCGTAATGCTTTTCTTGAATATTTTGCTAAGTCCATGCTTTTTCTGCATCACTGAACGCTTCGACCCTAGTGAAGCTTCGACCAAATCGAAAGGATCCTGAAGAATACGCAGCTTAAAGAGAAATGCTCAATAATAGAACATTTATAATATGTTCATGCATGATTGATCATTAAGTTCATTGGCTCTAAAAACCAAACTCATTTAATGACTTTTAAAATAGTAAAATAATCAAATGCAATTATATTTATTATTTTAGTCATGTCTTTAGAACATATTTTTAACTTAGTGAAAATATGGGCTAACACAATGGCAAAATTAATTCTCTTAAAAAATAACATTCATAGCTCTAGAGGATAGTACAATATTGTTATTCATAAAATTTAAACTCTTTGCAAAAGACTCACAACCTTTGGTACTAGGTGTTATTTTTATACTCCGTACTTCAATACAGTTTTCGAAAAATTATGCCCCTAAAGAAATTATTGGCTAATGTGTTTATCCTCTCATTTCCCAACCAAGTATCCTCTCGTTTGGTTTGAAGGAAAGAAAGAGGGAGAAAAGAAAATTGCGGAAACCAATGCATGACTTGGACTAATATTAATCCAAGTTCATGCATTGGTTTCCGCAATTTTCTTTTTTCACTCTTTCTTTCCTCCCAACCAAACGGACCAATGTCACATTAATGTGGTCATGTTCCAACACTAGGAAAACTAAAATTGTCAAATGTAAATTGTATGAAAAAAATGTTGATTTATCATGTTTAGCCACTTTACTTAAAATAGTTTTGAGAGTTGTCTGTCCCATAGTAAAAGTCTCAGCCTTCAATCCAAATAAGTGGCGAAACTCCAGTTAAATTCACGCATGCATGTTTTCCACCTCTCCACCCATACACCAATTTTCAAAATATTAATTAAAAATATTTTTTTTATATCATTTTATAGTATTTATTAGTGTATCAACTAGTATAAACAATCAACTAACTTATTAATTATCCACTATTTTTTGATAAAGATAAATTCCAGCAAAGGCTACATGCGTTTCTAAGATTTAAATTTTTGAAAATTGACTTTGAAGTATAAAATGCTGATCTAGATGAATAAGCATAATCTTTTTGTCTCTGCCACTGACTTTGACCACAAACTGACAATGAGACACATCCAGCCAGACTCCAAATGTTCATGACATGACAGGACATCTAGTATGTCTTTGTTTCTCAAATCCCCTTAAATTAAATCATTAATAAACAATATTAACGGCGTGATGATACTATCAATTTTTTAAGGGTCTTGCACTCTTGCTAACTAGTGTCTCTGGGGTACTAGTTAAGAATACTAAAAGAAGCAATTTTATATTGAAATCATCAAAATTTTGACTTTTAAAAAATTAAATGCACATTTCCCAATAATATATTTCTACTTTTGCTATCTTAACTAATGCCCCGGAAACATTAGTTAGCATTTGCCATTTTTTAATTTGATCTTACCAGGTGGAAGGTTACCCAAGAATGATTTTGAAGAATTAAAAAATGAGAATCAACATTTAAAAATTAATATTAGTACAGAGCTCAACTTGAATTGAAGTGTAGTACAAGTACAAGTATATAAACAGTTAAAAGCAAGAGAAAGTAAACAAACAAAACTGATAGGAAAATCAAAGAAACACCACAGCGAATCTTTCTCGTGCTTTCTCTGCTTTTCACAACACACATCACAGACCAATGCCCTCCCTCACTTTCACTGCAAAAGCTAACCCAAACCAATGCAATGGCCCCCTCTCCTCTCCCCCTAACACTATGTTTGGTTCAAGGGAAAGGGGAAGGAAAGAAAGTCAGGGGAGAGAAAGATGGTGGAAAGTGAATCTTTCCACTGTTTGGATTAACCTTAAAAAGGGAAGGAAAGAAAATTTTTTGTGGGTCCCACACAAAAAACCTTTCCGCGCACATTTGGACGGAAAGCGGGAAGATGGACCAAAATTTTCGGTAAAAAGACAATAATACCCTCATGGCTCATCTAATTTGAATTTTAAATCCTTTATACAGCAAGCTTTCAAATCAAAATCCCTAAAAAAGTTCTTCATCTACTTCTTGTTCAACTTCAGATCGGTCCAGTTGATTTTCTCTACTTCCACCAACTTTCATTTGCTTTGTAAGGTACCATCTATCTTCTTCCTTCTCATGAGTTTCTTTGGTGCAATTGAATAAAAATGGGTTGTTCATCTTTGTGCTTTGTATTTGTTCTTTGTCTACTTGACACACATAATGTTGCTTGCTTCATTGTAAATCATTTGAAAAGCTTTATGTTTTATTTTACTTTTTGAAAAATTTAAGAAATCTCATAATGAAGTTTGTGGGTTGTTTCTTGGACTGAAATCCCTTACCTGTAATTATATTTTGCTGCTATATTCATCATTTAAGTGATGCTCCCTTATGTCTACTTTGAATAGAATAGATTGTTCTCTCATATGAACATTGAAGATTCACTTTTCTTGTGGTCTGGTTCATATGAACATTGTGCTTCCTGGTTTTTAGTAGCTAATTGAACCTCTTGCTCTGGTTTAATAAAATATCATGTTTACCTCTTCAAATAAAAGTTTGTGGGGGTGTTGCTAATGGTTTTAATTTTGTTGTGATAAAAGGATGGTTGATTATTTTATCCTTATTCTCTATCAAATTGGTTGAATTGATGGTTTTGTCTTTTTTTTGTTGCGATCATTCTATTATCCATACTTGTACTTACTTGAACGCGTATTAAAAAATATATCAAAACTCATTGATTTATTATATGTGTATTGATTGAAGGTTAACATTTATACTATGATATGGAGTTTTTAATTAATGAAGAAGACAAGTTTGGTGATGTATTGGATGGTATAAAGGAAGAGCAGTCCAAAATAAAACATTTAACTAATCTTGGCATGCAAAATTTAAGTAATTTTCGCCGAGGATTTGACAAACAACAACGTATTTGTTCTGTAGTCTTATTGTGCTATATTGTTCATGCGTTACATATGCTTCAAACAATGCCACGCTTAATTCGTAGTCCAAATTGTCATGTAAGTCATGAAAGGGAGCGTAGACGTCTCGATTTAATGAGACAATTAGTACATGCTGAAAAATGCCGAGATATCATAAGAATGGGACCTGAGGCATTTATGTTATTGTGTCATAAATTGAGAGGCACTGGTTATGTGAAGGATACTATACGGTCCACGGTTGAAGAGCAAGTTGCTAAATTCCTACACATAATTGGTCATAATGTGAAAAACCGTACCGTGTCTTTCTTCTTCCACCGTTCTGGTGAGACTGTTAGTCGTCACTTTCACAATGTTTTACGTGCCATCATTTCATTAGAAGATGAGTTCCTAGTCCAACCTTCTGGTAGGGATGTAGCTCCACAAATATTAAACAATAGCAGGTTTTATCCTTTTTTTAAGGTACTTAGCCTTAAATTCACTTTAATATGTCTAGCCTCACAAATTCATCCTACAATTTCATCACTAATCAAATTGCTTATTTAACGAAAAGGATTGCATTGGAGCTATAGATGGGACACATATTCGGGTAAAGGTTCCAAGAGCGGAAGCTCCTCGATTTCGTGGAAGAAAAGACTACCCTACACAAAATGTTTTGGCTGCATGTAACTTTGATATGAAATTCACTTATGTTTTACCGGGGTGGGAAGGCACAGCATCTGACTCTAGGATTTTGAAAGATGCTTTAAGTAGGGAAGACTCGCTAAAAATTCCCGAAGGTTAGTAGCCTATTAATTTGATTTGACTATCAAGTATCACAATTTAAAATTACGGTAGTTAACACGTCAAATAATAATTTATATCACGACTTTTGTAGGAAAATATTATCTTGGGGATGCCGGTTTTATGTTAAAACGTGGGGTGCTTACACCTTATAGAGGTGTTCGTTATCACTTAAAGGAATATTCTGCTAGGGGCCCGCAAAATTTTAAAGAGTTGTTCAATCATCGTCATGCTTCACTTCGAAATGTTATTGAGAGATGCTTTGGAGTACTAAAGAAAAGATTTCCAATTTTATCTACGGGCACCGAACCCTTTTACTCATTTGAAGTGATGACAGACATTGTACTTGCTTGTTGTATATTGCATAACTTCTTAATGGGTGTTGATGCTGATGAGGCCTTAATCGCTGAAGTAGATCGTGAGTTACTCCAACAAGAAATTGATAGATCCCAAGCACAACAACAACGTGATGATGACTATAGATTGGGAACAATTTTAAGGGACAATGTTGCTATCGGAATGTGGAATGTTTATCCAATATGATAACACCATATATGTAATATGTATTCCTAATGCGTGTTTTTTGTGTAATGTGACTACATGTGTATAATGTAGTACAAAACTTGTGTTCTATTTGTGTATAGCTTTTGGAAATTACATGAACATTATTATGTTTGTAGTAGACATATATATTATCTAGTGGTATACTTTGCTAATTTTCTTAGTTTACTCATTATTTTTGTAGATGAATTTATTATAAACTAATACTCATAGGAAAATGGATACATCAACTTGTGTCCTTTGAAATTGATATGCAGCTACTACAATGCCAAAGGGAAAAACCACAAAATCAGATTCTAACCACCCTGGTAGAGATATCCTACAATGGAATGATGAAATGGATCAGATGCTCTTGAATGCTTTGGCTGAAGAGGCAAATAAGGGAAATAGGCACGATGGTGCTTGGACAACTGAAGCATACAACAACATGGTTGAAGACTTAAGATCTACAATTGGACCAAATATCACAAAGAATCATATAAAGAATAGAATGAAGACACTGAAAAATCATTTTGCTGAAGCTTATGACTTGTTCCATAGCTTAAGTGGATTCTCTTGGAATCCAATAACTCGAAAATTTGATGCTGAGGACGATGTCTGGGAAGAGCTGATTAAAGTAATTTAGCATTTTTATCCTTTATTTGATCACTTGACTTTTATGTTAATTTTAAGTACAAAATTGATCACTTGTGATGTTTGCCTTTTATGTAGGGAAAGCCACATGCAGCAAGATGGAGAAAAATGCAAATTAAGCATTATGACATCTTGACCGAGTTATTTGCAACTGATAGGGCCAGAGGAAATGTTGCGAAAACAGCTAAGGAAAGGATGAAGCAATGGGAGAAGGAGAAGGAGAATATTGACTTGAACAACTATTTTGAAGATACCGATGTGTATATGCCAAATGTTGGTATTCATGATGAAAACCAATTTTCACCCCCTAACTTTGAGGATGCTAGTCCACAAAATGGTCAAATAAATCATGGTGGCTCAAATACTTCAAGGGGTACAAAACGGAAGAGAAACGTGGTTGAGTTAGCTGAAGATCAATATGAGCGAATGAATGAAAGTATCATGACAATTGCTGAAGCTTTGAAAGAGGGAAATTCTGTTTCTAAGGAGTTGCATCAAGTTGCAGAGCGTCAAGTTGAAGTTGCTGAAAGACAAGTCGCAATCATTGAAAAACAAGTTGAAATTGCTGAAAAACAACTTACTATAATGCAACAAACTCGACCTCGTCATTATTCAGAATCTGATGTATGGGATCTTTTAGAGGAATTAAGAGTGACAGATCCATTTCGCATGCAGGTTTATGACCATTTATGTGATAATGAGCACAAAAAACGTAAGCTTTTTGGCGTACCTCCTCATATGAGAGGAGAAGCTCTCCTTCGAATGATGACTGATGCAGGTATATTTTCTTAAGAGCAGTGATATTGCTCCTTTTTTGGTCCTATATATTTAGGACATCATGTGATGCCTTTAGTAATGACAACCTATCATGAATTGCTTTTTTGGAGTGGTTGTGGATATGCTCTTTTGTTGGAATTGTATATATTTAAGGCATCATATGAAACCTTATTAATATATGACTTACTCTATATTAATTATCATTTTGGAATATTATGACTTAAGATGGAAATTAAGTATTAGTTTTTATGCTACTTTTGGTTATGCTTCGGAGTCTGCTACCCCTTTTGGTAATACATTGATGATGGAGCCTTATACCATCATGCAGAAGTGTACCATGTGCATTAAATGGAAACTAAGAGGTATGATATACATCTCACTCGAGTCATTTCCCTTTATTTACAAGTTTTTTGTGTTATACTAGTCTTTTTTTTTACTGCATAATTTTCTGCATAAACTCAATTTGATGCAGCTAGACAAGTTATAAGAAATTTGGTTGAGGCTTTGAAAGAATAGATTGAGAGCCTTGTTTAATTATCTCAATGTGTGTTATAATGGTAGTAACTAAAATATGGTTTGAATGTAGGTTCTTTCACCTCTAGTGCAATACAAGTAGAAGCAACAATCAACTGGAGCAATAGTGCAAAATGGGCATACTATTGTGTAATTAGTTTGTCATTTTATGTTTAATTTGCACTAAAGCATGTACTGTAATTGACCAATATATGTATCATAATACTCAAACTTAATATTTATCTATAAATAGAATGATGTTGCTTTAGCACTAACTTATCCAAGATTTCAATTTTATCTACGAGTATATGAAAAAATTAAGTTATGAAAAATAACTTATGGCTGTTGTGGCATGGATTACTGCTGTGATCTTGTATCCCTCTTCATCATTTTCTCATATCAGAATTGGATACAAAGCTTCTACAATAAGGGTAATTTTTTTCTTTTGATGGGAGACAATTTGTTAAAGCTTTGGCTATCAATCTGTGTTATTAAGCTTCTCTTCATTGTTTAGATTTTCCTTCTTTATGGTTTTTGTGATTGTTAGCTTGTAATAGAGTTTTGATTTGGATAGGCTTTTGTGTTATTAAGCACATTTAAGTGCTACTATAATTTGGTGTTGATATGTATACCAAAGCTTTTGGAAATATTTTGCCATCTATAACTTTGAACTTGTATTTTCATTAAGCCTTATCAGGTAGAGGTTGAGTTTTAACTCTGTTGAAGAGCTGTTTTGTATATGTATTGCATTTTGGGTTCTTTAAATTTGAGTTGCAATCATTGGTATTCATTATGTTTTGTTATATAGAAAGATTTTCCATGACCTTTCAAAATAAAATTCATTTTATTGAAGATAAGTTGACATGTTTTATCTTAAAGGAATATAAAAATATAACTTTTGACTATTAATAAGTGTTTTTTTCTTCCTCTACATTATTTAAAATATATTTTGTATTTTATTATATTCACCATCTTTAATTTTTATATAAGGTTAGTTTTGTCATTTCATAAATATACCTCTTTCTTTCCTTGGTACTTTCCATTAAAACAAACAGGAGAAAAGAAAGTTTTAACTTTCTTTCCTTCCACTTTCACTTGTTCCAAACAACTAAGATTATCCTTCCACTTTCTATTATCTTTCTTTCCTTCTTGTTTCTTTCCTTTAACTTTCTTTCCTCCCACTTTCTTTTCCAAACCAAACACAGTGTAAATTATTAATGTTACTTTTCCCCCTAATATTTAATTAGTTACAGGAGTAATGTTAAAATTCAAGGCATAATGTGATTTTTTTACCAAAGGGTCCCTCATTTTTGCAGAATTTCCCACACTGCCCCCCTTTTAAAAAAAATCCCGTTTCTGCCCCCAATACCCCCCCTTTAGGACAAGGGCCGGGACACTGTGGCCCACATGTCTGTTGGCGCCACTGTCCCTGGCGCCATTGACTTGGCTTGGAGCCAGTCAAAGTGGCGCCATGCCCCACTGTCTGCAGCACGTCAGCTGCTGTCCCCTGCATGGCTGACACTGCTTTTTCCTTTTTTTTTTTTTTTTTTTCGTTTTTAATATTAAATTTTTGTTTTTTTCAACTATCAACTCCTTCTATAAATACCACACTCTATACTTTCATTTTTCACTCACAAACTTCATCTCTCTATTTTTTTCACCCTTTATTTATTTTATCACAAATGGCCTGGCAATAAATAAATTTAATTTACGATAAAAAATTTATAATAACAGAAAATTAGATGATCAAAAATAGAAAGATTATATATTAAATTTTTTTTTATTACAATTGGTCTAATGCCGCTGATTACCATCATCACCAGGTCTAAATCTATGTGAACCAGTGCCACACGGAGGAGGATAACCTTGTCGATGTCCTAGTCCATATTGTTGTTGATTCTCCTCCTCCTGTTGAGACCTATTCACCTCCAAGTCCATAAAATTATGCACTCGTGTCGGTTGATTATATTGAACCGCAGCCGATGACGAACCTTGACCACCAAGACCATCCGTCAACACACGACCATAAGTAGCCCAGTCTGAATTGATAAGTGTGTTGAACATATCTTGGGAGATTTCTTGGGTTGGTTGGGGTTGTGTGGGTTGGTAGGGAGTTGTGTCTTGGATGTGTGCGTAATGTTCATTAAAACGTTGAGTTCCGGGTGAGTCGAAGTTGAAAAAATTACGCGTTTGTGAGAAGGGGGTAAAAAAATTTGATTCATTAAATGTTTGGGATTGGGTAAATGGTGGTGGTTGTGGGATGTAGATATCTTGTTGTTGTGGTGTATATGATGGTTGGTCTGGGTGGGATGTAGATATCTTGTTGTTGTGATAAAATAAATAGAGGGTGAAAAAAATAGAGAGATGAAGTTTGTGAGTGAAAAATGAAATTATAGAGTGTGGTATTTATAGAAGGAGTTGATAGTTGAAAAAAACAAAAATTTAATATTAAAAACGAAAAAAAAAAAAAAAAAAAGGAAAAAGCAGTGTCAGCCATGCAGGGGACAGCAGCTGACGTGCTGCAGACAGTGGGGCATGGCGCCACTTTGACTGGCTCCAAGCCAAGTCAATGGCGCCAGGGACAGTGGCGCCAACAGACATGTGGGCCACAGTGTCCCGGCCCTTGTCCTAAAGGGGGGGGTATTGGGGGCAGAAACGGAATTTTTTTTAAAAGGGGGGCAGTGTGGGAAATTCTGCAAAAATGAGGGACCCTTTGGTAAAAAAATCGCATAATTTAGCCACTTATTTTAATAATTTGTTTGGGAATTTGGACACATGAAGATCCCAAAGAGCATCATCAACCCTCCATTCCAAAGAGCATCCCAATTAAGCATATTTAATTTAAGCAACAAATAATGATTCCAAAGACTAACAACCCTCTATTCCAAAATCATGTCTCCAATCTTGTATCTCAATTAAGCTTTTAGTTCAAGCAACAAAAAATAAGACTAACTAGAGTTTTTGTTTGTTTGGAAAAAAACACTTTGGCTATCAATTACTTTTATAGGAACTGTACACTTTCTTTATTACCAAGTAAAGTATCCAAGCATTTGGATTCCGGTCTCTGAAAACATTTTCATTTCACCCCTAACTATCATTTTTTACATTGGTAATTAAATAATATCGTATCCTACTTTGTGACCACTAAAGAATCTGCACACCTAACAAAGGGAGAAACAAAAAGAAATAAAAAAAGGCAGAGATCATTTCCACCATCTTCCATATACAAAGATCACCCAGCCTTCAATGAACCATTATTATGGCAAAACCTTCAAAATTTGGTCACAAAAAACCCCGGCATGAGGGTTATGTTAACAGTGTCAGAGCTTGTTAATGGAGCAGTCAATTGCATGCCCACTGATTCCGATACCGAATAAATTTCCAACTTTTATTCCCTGGATATCGTTCAATCAATCCAAGCATCTTCAACCATCATGATGACATTTTCACCTTTGCTTCCCACTCATTCCTACCGGTCTTCACTGAATATTCTCCCTACGAAATCGCGAAACCTCTTGGAGTACAGCTTTGGATCAACAGCTGAGATTGATGAAGGGTCAACCTGCAAGGACTTGTATGCATGCTCTAGCTTCTTGCTGATGTCGTAATCTTGTAAAATGTCTATAATGCCAAAATATAGAACAACATCATAGGTCTCCCCAATGCGATAAGGAGTAAAGTGGCTGATTCCACCACTAGTGTACTGGTCGAAATCACTCCTCCGAGCCATGCGCTCTGCTCTTGCCGGCATATTAGCTCCTAATCTAATCAAGGATTTCCTGAAGAAGAAAAAAATCCCGCTTAATGCATCAAAATTTACATTTTACAAATATGATTAACATTTATGCATTCACATTTAAAACCAACAACCGCAGCTAACTTATAAATGCTGGAGTATAGGATAAACTCAGATTGCCATTAAATTGAGATGGTTTGAAAAATTCTTCTAGGGAAATCAATCAATATTGGCTCAAGGAAATTATGGGACTACCTAGCCAAAAATAAATAAAGAAAAAATGTCAAATTCTTAACAAAAAAAACTAGGACCACAACCTGTGAATGCCCCCGCCCCACAAACAATTGTTTCATGCTCTACATTATTCCCACCTAATTGCTAAGATAATTCAAACTAATTGCAATTATTTCCATGAATGTCATCAACATACAAATATGAATGATTAGGCATTTAAAATAACATCAAGAACTATAACTTAATCATAATATGTCTACAGCATCCCATGCCTTCATGAGACAATGATACATGTCAATTTTTCACTAGGATAGAAATGTGAACTAAATACAAGCACTCAAACTATGCATGTGGTGTCAATTGTTAAACTTAAAACAACCTAATTGTTACATGGATTTAAATTCAGAGAACCAGAAACATTTCAACATACCGGCCAGATTTGACTCGATCCCTATCCTGTAGCTCTGCTTCAAGGAAGCGACAACCACGCATAAACTTTTCACTCTGATAAGAGTCCTGCTTGCCTAATAAATTAAACAATATAATATTAAGTCTTAGTTCTATTACTATAAGTCTATAACATTAAACTCATCTACAATATAAACAGAAATGAAATATTAATCAATACCAGTGCGCAAAAGAAACGGTGACAGTCCCATTTTGTCAACTGTAGTATCATCACGAAAATGCATGCCAACCAAAAGACTATAATCCATAATCCCTTCGGCTTCCAAAAACTCGCAATCCCGCTCAATTTGCCTGGACAAAATATTAGGACATGTTTAATATAACAGATATGGCCGATGTTTCATTGCTAAGTCGCAGCACAGAAAATTCTAACTAGAACACAAACAACAACTTACTTGATGAGATCCTTGTACCAATTTCTTTGCAGGCGAAATACAAAATTGAGATCCAAGTCCTTTAGGGTGGTAGTTTCATCAATCTCTTCTTCAGTTTTATCTGTTGCACGGCCATGTGACGATCCCTTCAAGTCAAATCGTCTATGGATTGGATATTCTGAGCAGAAAAGATTGCCCATCACAATGAACCGGGTCTGATTTTCAATAACAACAAATTTTCAGTTTCTGCAACTCATAGACCAACAACTTGAAACAAACATAATGTATCTTCAAAGACATACCTTCTGGCCTCCAATTGGTTTGACACAATGTACCCCATAGAATTTTGTCACAAGTGAATTCTCATACTGAGAAATATGTTGGTAATAACTTCGAAGCATCCGAAGAAGTACCTAAAAGTAAGTTACAAAAGTCACCTGTCAATACAGATGTCCAACACCAATACAAAGATCTAGCACGCTAGGTTGACCGAGCAAGGATAAAAGTTTTCAAATTTAAGAGTGAAAAACAAACCTTGACTTCAGATTTTTTCACTGTCTTTATCATAAATCTGTCATCTTGAGTCAAGTAGAAGAAGCTTCCACTTTTGCCAGGGGATGAAAGCTCCCTGAGGGCAGCGTTACCGCATATAGCTAACATGTATTCCGCAGGATCCACTTGAAATAGTTTCCTCAATTGTCTGAATTCAAAACCAATCAAGTCAACAATTGAGCACAGAAAAAGATAAATTTGCAATAAACTAAAACATTATTCTCCTTATTATGTGATTACTCATTAGGCTAACTAAAAATGTAAAGTATGAAACTACAACTAGCTCAATTGGTATAGATTCTACAACAATCTACAATAAATTTGAGTGTTACCTTGGTGAGTGCTAAAAGAAATTAGAATTAACTAACTACTAGAGGGAAAACATAAAGGCTATACCTAAAAACCATAGGGCAGTAATCCTTCCAACGGAACTCCATCGATTGATGTGGTGGCGTAACCTTAGACCCTTCAGAAGGAAACCTAGTCCAAAACTTCTCCTTCGGATCAAAATCACTCTGTTTTAGCTCTCGCGATATAGAAGCTTCCTTTCCAACAGAGTGCCTACAAAAACACAAACAAAAAACCCCTTGAATCCAGAACTAGTACAAAATCACAAACAACATTAGCATAAGTTACAAAATTAAAATTTACCTTATACCCAATTGTAAATTAAGCATAAGATCATAATTCTTATGACCTTTCAATATAGTTTCACCCGGTCTCTTAACCTCGGAAGCAAAACTACAATGATTCCGATTAAACTGAAGCTGCTTAATCTCTTGTGGATCTGAAACAGTTCCACTCCCAATCCTACTCAAAACCGACACATTATCGACTATATCACAAGTTATATCACCAGCTTCACCATCAGATTCCCAAATACAAATCTTCCTAAAATTCTTTTCACCTTCAACTTCAACAGAAGATCTTTTCCTCATTGTTATAGCAAAATCATCACCAGGATAAAAAGTTCCATTCAATAAATGCATTTTCACATCACTATTATTCCAATTCCCAACATAACAACTTCCATCAGGCCAAGTAAACACACCTTGCCCTTTCGTTACACCATTCTCCCATTCACCTTCATATCGATTCCCATTCGACCAAATAAGCGTTCCTCTTCCGTTAATAACGCCGTTCTTCCATTCACCAATATACTCATTCCCGTTTTTCCAAACATACCTTCCATGTCCTTCTTGAATATTCTTTTTCCACCAACCTTCATAATAATCTCCGTTAACGTAACGCTTTTTTCCGTAACCGTTTTTTCTATCAGAACTCCATGAACCACTGTAAATATCTCCGTCGGATCCGGTAAACGTTCCAGAACCTTCCATTCGACCCGATTTAAATTCGCCTACATAGATAGCTCCAGAAGGCCATGAGAAATTTCCTTTACCGGAAGCTTTTCCTCTTTTCCATTCTCCTTCGTAGATACATCCATCTTTCCATGCATATTTCCCCGATCCGTTCGGTACGTTGCCGGAGAAACTTCCCATGTAAGAATCACCGTTCGGTAAGAGGCTTTTCGCGGTTTTTTTAGTTTTTTCGATTCTTTCAAATTCGATTGTTATGCTTGTTGGTGAAACTCTCCGGCTACTACGGCTGGTGACAATAACCGGTGACGGTTGTGGTTTGTCAGAGTTGTTGTTGTGGTTAGAGAGAAGTGATTGGCGCATTTTAGGGTTGTGGTGGTAAAGGAAGAATAAGATGAAAAAGAAGAAGAAGAAGATTGTGTTGTGTAATGAATCAATGCATTTTGTGGTAAGAGGAAAGTGTTGGTAAAAGAAAAGAGTAACTGTGGAGTCACAAGAAGTAGTACATTAGTAGTATGAGATGATTGTTGTTGGAAATTGTTGATGCGTTAGTACTTTGTTTCTATTTTGGAGAAAAGAATGGATGAAGCAATATCAAGTTATGAATAGGTAGCTCAGAAGAGAAGCTAAAAGGATATAGAGAGAGAGAGAGAGAGAGAGAGAGAGTGCAATAGTGACTAGTGCTGGTATTAGTACCGCTGCTTTTGTGTGTCTCCTTAAATCGAATATCGTCTGCTCGCAAATGATCGAGTAAATTTTGTGGAATTCAAATGAGTTTTAATTTAAAGTCATGTGAGGTAAAGATCCAACTCAGACTTTAGTTAAATTCAGTCATTTTATTTAACAGTTCTTAAATTATTTTTTAAATATATTAAATAATTAATATATTTAGCTTATATTATAGGTCAAATATATTATTTATTAATTAAAAGATAATTTTTCTCATATATTAAAAATTATAGAAGTAGTATGTAAAAAAAATTAAATTAAATTGATGCTTTGCAGCTATATTTTTGCATTTTTTTCTCTTTTACTTTCGCATTGGTTTCCGACCTATTAAAGGTGGATGACTAATTTAGCTTGTGTGTAGAGGCATGCACATTGACTAAAAATTGTTTTCCTTAAAATCGAACCCGGTATTCTTCGGGTACATAATTGGAATGAGCTCTTTGCTACTAAAGCCCAAACAACTTCGTTATATTTTTGCAATTTTAACTAGCAGAAAAATGAATATGCTGATTAATAATCTTAAATTAAATTTATTACTAATTAATCGTACTAAAGAAGGATAGATAATTAATTCGACGGCTTTTTTAATTAATTCGACGGTTATGGTAATGGAACGTTTAAGGAATGGTTAGTAGTGAATTTATCAACAAAAAAAAAAAAAAAGGAATGGTTAGTAGTGGTAAATTGGTAGTAATGAAGATTACTTAATTGTTTCGATTTTCAATGGGATAGGACCAATAGACCCTTGTTCTTTTTTATTTCTTCTGTCAATTCTTTGTCTGTTCCCAATGACAGCAAATCCATTTTTCACTTGATTTCACCGGGACGTAACGGAATCACCAAGGAGAGCTTCCACCATCATCGTTACTCTTTTTTCCATTTTCATTTTCTTAACATATGCACTTTTTTTTTCTTAACATATGCACTTTTTTTTTTGTTTGAGTAATTTTCTTTTGACAAATTTTTCTGGCCAGTAATATAGTAATACAGTGTCAAATGTAGAAATGTTCACATAGTAAATAGTGCAATTAATTTCTTAAAATTAAAATATTATATTTTCAAAAAAATTTAAGTAAATAAAATGTGCAACTTTTTTTTTTGGTTTACACCATAAAATAAATACTTGTGCCATATTTACGCAAATACTATTAATACTTCCTTCAGTTTTGAATATAAAATAAAAATTAGGTTTATTGAATAAACAATATATGTGGATGATTTTAGCGATGAACAACACTCAACTATGAAGCTTTGGGTTGAGACACGGCAACAACGTTGAAGTTTTTCAAAAAAAATGAAGGAGAATTTTTTGACGGTTTTGGTTGATTGAAAGCGATGAACAACACTCAACTATGAGTCACTATTTATGGAGGAAGAGTAACTTCCCATCAGAAGACGAAACACAGGGAAAATCATCATTATCTGCCCCTCGAGCTCATCAACGCGTAGCATACGACAAGACAATTGCATGCTAATCGAGGCGCTGACGTCATCGGCGAATAGCCGAATACACAAAACGATAAGCATTCTTTCACATCGCCGGACAAGTTGCCAAGCACCAAGACCCAATTGGACCTAGTGCTTGGGGGGT
The DNA here is from genome assembly GCA_030408175.1 of Trifolium repens. Classification (NCBI taxonomy): domain Eukaryota; kingdom Viridiplantae; phylum Streptophyta; class Magnoliopsida; order Fabales; family Fabaceae; genus Trifolium; species Trifolium repens. Next base: position 19,421,639 of record CP125841.1, on the reverse strand, counting down.
TGTGGACTATGCTAGCCATAATGACATAATTGGGTCGACCGATCCACTGCTCGTCCAGCCCATTAGCACAAAGCACGCCCACGATCCTCGAATGGATATGGCTGGATCCGCTCTTGGTGCCTTCGTAGGAACATGTGCCTCCCGTCTGCGGCGTGATCTCAACCACCTGACTAATAAGGAGCACATTTTCCCTCTCCCTAAGGGATAAGACCAAATGCGCCAACTGTAACAGCCCGGGCCCCACCAACTTAGGTGGTCCCGACTGCCACCTCACGATCTTCTACACCCCCTTCACTAGTGGAGTTTTTGCCTTCCGTGGGAATCGAACTCATGTACATGGGGATAAGTACATTGTTCATTCCATTTATTAATAGTCATTTTTATTTTTCTTATTATATATATATATATATATATATATATATATATATATATATATATATATATATATATATATATATATATATATAAATAAAAAAAAATGACTAACCTAACATAGTAATTAATATTACTTTAAATTAAGAATCAATTTTTTTTTTTTTTCACTAGGAATTTGATTATTGGCGGATTTTGACTTTGTACTTTCCAATATTGGAACGATTGTACAAAGATTCAGATTTGGTAGTGGGAATGAAATGAACAATGTACTTATCCACGTGTATATGAGTTCGATTCCCACGGAAGGCAAAAACTCCACTAGTGAAGGGGTGGAAAAGATCGTGAGGTGGCAGTCGGGACCACCTAAGTTAGTGGGGCCCGGACTGTTACAAAAAAGGCGCCTACGTTCTTGATATAGCATACACTCAAAACCTAGCTCAGCACCACTGTTAACTAGAGAACAATACTCAGGTAATACATCAAGATTAGCTCCCAACGCCGATTCATCAAGAGAACTACGTCGCTCTGATTCCCATCAAAACAAAGGGATACGTAGGACCAAGAACACTCCTGTCGAGCCCAATAACAAAATATAACCGGCTCATTCATAAGAACATTAGCAAGAACAATATGCATCTTTTTTCTGATCATTTGTAATTTAACATCACTTATATTTTTAGAGAGTGAAAATATTGTGCTGATAAAATAGTCAATATTGATTTATTTAGTAATAATTTTATTTTTTGGAATAATTTGTTTAACTCTATTTAGAATCATTTTAATCACAAAAGGCTAAGTTTTCCTTATATATTTTCTTGATCTATCTTTACAATTTTTTTCATTCATAAGATTTTATTCCACTAAATTTTTCTTGGTAAAATTTTAATGAGACATATGAATTCTCACATGTTACGAACCAGAAATTCCATAACTTAAAAAATATAGAACGAATTCATTAAAATGCACAAATATGGAAAATAATGTTTTATTTCTGAAAATTAAAGGTAAATGCAAAAGGATGGATATCCTAATGCACATGGAGTAAAGCTCCTACATAGGCAAGAAACCTACTGTCCATAACAAACTACAATATTTCATAATGCTCTGAGACCCTCCTCACCTCTCACTATATATACTATCAAGAGGCCTAACAAACTTGCCAGCTTAGCACATTATCTTACTCATTAATTACTCATAAAACCCTGTTATTCTCTTTATTACAATAATAACCCATTTCTCATGTATCTCTTATATTTGGGTACCTATCATCACACCTTAAATTGTGATTTAGTCCTTCAAAGTTAATCGGTATTATTTTTAATTTTATTTAATATATTTTATTAAAGTGTTTCTTAAGTGATTTCTTTAGAGGTGTCAATATATATAATTGTGTTGCTAATTATTTTTTGCTTTTATAAAAATTTTTAAAAAGTAAAACATGTTACTAACATTAAACTTCAACATGCCCCTAGTTTCAAAGATCGATCTACTTAATTAAGACACTTTCTTCTTCAAACATTTGATTCTAATAGTTTTTGTACACCAGCACGTTACACACACACAAACCAAACACACTCACAAGTTACGACTATATATTGTGAATAAAGGGTGGTGTTATAAGTACCAAATAATTAAATTATTTTTTTATGCATTTTAAACAAAGTTTTATTCCTCATGTGCCTATTATAGCCTAATAAATCAAATACTACTAGACTGATCCAACCAAATGTATTATCATTAAAAGAAAAGTTTCTACCGATAGGAAAAAGGTTTAGTTTTCTAATATGCAATTTGGTATTTGAATAACAAAAAAAGGAAAATGCTCTAAATGCTCTAATTTGGTAATAGAATTTCTCCAAATGCATGCCAAACAAGCTAGTCTGAAGCTCAGTAATAAAAGGAAAATGCTCTAAATCTTTTGGAATTTTGACAACTCATAACTGCTGGAAAGTCATTCTCATTTCTCACACGTTTAAAAAAAACTGTAAAAAATTTACTAAAATACTTCATCTCATTTCATATATAAGCAACAATTTATTTTATAAGTTTATCGAATAATTGATATATTTATTCTATTTAGATTTGATAAATAAATCATTTAACGGTTCATGCTATAACATGTGCCATAAAAATGCATAAGAATATAAAGATAGTAAATTTTTTAAAGTTTTACCAGTTGAAATGCACGGATTTTAATAAAGCTGTACTTTATTTAGATTTTTACCGGAAATTTTTAGGGCAATGTTAGCATTTCACTCACTACAAGAAAATGATGATTTACTGGCGGCCAAAAGCCCTCAAAATGTGGCCAAAACTGCCAGTAAATAGTAAAAATGATGAATTTACTGGCGGCCAAAAGCCCTTATTTAAATAATTGATGTATTTAGTATAATTAAATTATACAAAAAAAAATTTAACGGTATAGTTTGTTGCCCGTTTGCCTTTTGTTCATGTATAATAATAATAATAATAATAATTATTATTATTATATATGTATATATCGTTATATTCTAAAAAAAGAAAAAAATCAAATTGCATTTTTTTTTACAATTTGTAATAAATACTATAGAAAAATATTAATGCATTCTCTCTCTTGAAGGATATAATTGAAATTATAATACTAATTGTCAACAAATTTATCACTATATACAACTTTCTTAATCTCTCTAATTTTCTCAATAAGATTTTATATTTATGGAGGGAGATATTATTTTCTATTTTTGTTATTTTTAATCATGTTGAACGATCCCCCGCAACTGCGATCGGGAGGGTGCTGGAACCACTTGATGCCAGAACTGACCCCCGAACCAGATTCAACTGGTGGTGAAAACAAAAAAAAAAGATACCGTTTGGTCCGACTTTTCTAGGTTTGGAAGCTATCTAAAAGCTAAAAATGAAAATAAGAGCTTCTAGAAAAGAGCTAAAGTTGTTTGGTAATTGTTATTTTTACCTCCAGACTTTATTTTTAAGCTAAAAGTTGAGTGGTAAAATATATTTTTAAAAGATAAAAACAACTAATAAAAAAAGATAATAACTAACTTAAAAAAAAATAGTAACAACTAATAATAGTGAAATTAAAAAAACTTAAAAAATGTCTCATAAGTCCTAGCTCAACTGGCAAAAATATGCCGAAATTGTTAGGCCGGACGTCATGACCCGGGTTCGAACCCGAGATCTCACAATTATGTGAGTTTAATTTCCAGTGGATTACCACTTCAACTAAGAACAAAAAAAAAAAACTTAAAAAATAATAATAACAACTAATAATGCCGAAAAACAGTTTTTTTTTTAAAGTTACATATATTAACTTTTATCAAAAACCCTTTATCTATGTATTTTATTCATAAAAATTAAACAACTGTTTTCTATCAAAAACTTCTTAAAGATTTGATTGGTCTAATTTTTTCTTTTATTAAGTCAAAAAATTTGAAATAAATTCGTTCAAATGGTACCAAATTATAAAGAGTAGAGTAGTAACTTGGGAAAAAGATTACATAATGTAATATTTAATACAATTTTCATGTTTTAATTTACAGCCGTCCGATCTAAATCGTACGATCACGATCGTTTTAAGTGATTTTGTGACAGAATTAATCATAACTGTCTAATCTGTAATCAATGACTCATATCGAAAACTGTGTAAAAACTGTGTGATTATTTACTACATCAAACCTGAATCCAGTAACTTGCCTTGTAAGTTGTAAGTGGTTTAGAACGTGGAAGGTGATATTCTTTAGTACTTCACCTAACTTTTAGTTAATTTCATTTACTATAATCCATAATTAAAATAACTAGAGAGGTAGTACGAAACAAAGCAACATTGCTTTGATTAATTCAATTCAACAAGTGGTCCTAATTTATCAATATACTAGTACATACATTGTAGGTTGGTCCATGGATTTTCTTATCATGTATCGGATTCGACCTTCCAAAATATGGTCAGAAAACTAAATAGTTTAGTATTTACTTTTTCTCTTTCGGTCACTCTGTTCAGTGCTAACTATTATCTGCAATCTGTGTAGAATGGAATAAATTATCGTGCAGACTTATTTAATTTGTATTAAGTAACTGAACAAACTAAAATAAAGAATAAAGTGGTATTATAGTTATTTTTTCTCAATAAACTAATGCAGACCGTTATAATTTCATATCAAATGTATTCTGCACTATGCTAGAATATATTCTTCATAGGATTGGACATATGTTTTTTGGTTTTCAAGTCAAATAATTGTTCGAATAAAATGATTTGGATTTCTTTTAACTACTAGTAGTTCTGAATTCGAATTCAACGATAACAACTACATATGTTACAACATTTGAATTTCGTCGTCACCTATTTTGATTTAAGCCGACTTGAAGTATTCGTATCTGCAAATGTATGTAAGATATTCTATTTTAAGAAAAAAGGAAATAGGTACTATTAGACATTTATGTCCTAGAAATTTATGGACATGCTAAAAAGAAAATCTTAATTTTGAATTACGTCGAACAATTCCATCATTCTGCTAACTTGTATCAAATTAGTGTCTAAGTTATAGTATTACTTACTATAAGAACATTAATCCTCAAATTATATCACTTCCTAACAAATTAGTCTCTTTGATCAAACTTTCATCACAAGTTAACAGAAAGACCAAATTGCTAACTTCATTCAGAATAATGATATTTTTTATTTCTCATTTATGAATTTTAAAGCGTAAATGCTTGATCCCTACAATTTCAAAGGAATTAGGGTTGATTTTCACACAAAATAATAGTACATGCTAGCCAAATAAAACAGAGTAGGTACCATCACCAACAATATTAGAAAATCAGTAAAATATGCAAAGTTTCCCCAAAATAAACATATATCAGTCAAAACAGAAAAGAAAAACAGGTTTCTGCTAGCTAATGTCCAATCCAATCCAATCAAACAGCAATAGTTGCAGCATTATGGTTATGTAGCTTCAAAATTGGTGCAGCAAACAAAGACTACTGCATTAATTTGTAGTACTGCTTTTGCATTGAGAAAAGTGTGTGGGAATGATTGAAGGATGATGGAGAATAAAATTGGTTACTGCTATGTAACATTGATTGTATCAATAGATTAGATTAGAGAGCATTAATTTAGGGCGAGTTCTAGCGTGAGCAAGCTACTTGTATCTCTCACCCATGAGAGACTAATTTCAACCATTGGATGAGTTGAATGGCTTTGATATTGTATTTGGAGAAAGGAAAATTTATGCACAGCTCACTGCAATTTGCAGATGAATAATACTAACATTAATTAAAAAATAGAAAAAGAATAATACTAACGTTGAATAAATCTTCATCTGTCTTCATTATAAATCAATTTTTTGGAAAGATTCATTATAAATCAATTTAATAAAAAAATTAATTACCTTGACCAAAAAATAAATTTAATTACTTTTTTTCTTACGCAAATTTAATTAGTTATTAAATCAATCATTTTCTTAAAAAAATGAAATAAATTAATCATCATTGTAGCCTTTTTCTCATCTATAACTATATGTAAAAATGATACAAATTTTTGGGATGATTTTTTCATTATTACAGTAACTATTATATTTGATGTGAGAGACAACTTTCTCTATTTTTCATTTTGCCGGTACTTACATTGTAATTATAGGTATATGAAAAATCAAATGTTGTTTTTATTATATGATGATTTTATATGTTTTTTTGTTTGATTTTTTATTTATCATTTCAGACATTAATTTCACTATTGTTGCAAATGATAAAAGAAAACTTCCGAGTGAAAAAGAAGATGAGACTTTATCGAGTTTTTTGAAAACAATAATAGGCATGTCACACACCGTTGTTGGGTGGCCCCACAACCTTATGAGGATTTTATCACATCGAAAAAACATCACATACACAACCGGAGCATTAGTGACAAAACAATGGTAGAAATTTGATTTATCGAAAAAAACAAAAACATTCACAATATATGTTTTATTCAAATTAAATCATAGAATTTTTAATACATTTCTATACCATAATACTATTATGTATACATTAATAATCTTCTATTATACATAACATGTTAAGTTGATTATTATTATTAAAATATAGGAAAACTCAAATTGGAATTATGAATGATAGCAACTATGAATTAGTTTAGGCCAAAAGAAAGATTATATGATAACAACACGAATTATGTAAGTTTGCTAATAGAATTAGAAGCAAACTAAACAGAACAAAAAAATTTATTTATCATAAGTTTGCTAAATTAAATTATGATTTGGATTATTAGTTGAGCCCACATGAATGATTTAAAAAATAGGAAAACTAAAGATAGACACATTAATTTAAATCACATAACGTTCACGTTCCGTGCCTGTTTAGCCGCTAGTTATTATAAAAAAAAAATCATACCTTTTTTGTTTTAATTTCCCTTAAGTAATAAAAAAATAAAATCCTTCTCCCTTTTTGATTCATCATATGAAAGCTTCTTTGTTTCCTTGTACAAACCCAGTAATATTGAAACCCAAGAAAATATTAAAAGATTCAAATTTTAAAAAATCCCAAAAAAAGAAAACAAAAAACTTCTACAGAAACGTGGATGGAAGTCTGCGGCAACGTACTCCGAACGTCCGACGGCGACGTCTCTTTCATCCATCAATGTCTCCGTGATCTCTTCTCTCAAAAGTGGGGGTTATTGTTATTTTGCAGAAAACCAATCCCCACAATTTGTAGATCTGGAATTTTTTATGTTTGATTGAGTGTTGTAAATTGTTATTGAGTCTCTTTTGTTGTTGTTTTGATATGATGGTTGTAACTTTAGTGGTGTTGGTAGAGAGGAGATCAAAGAAGAAGATGAACTGCAGATGATTATTGAAGATGACGAACAAAGTCGGTGTCTCATTTTTTATTTTAATTTGTTATAATTATTATTAATTTAATATTTGTAAGTAAATCAAAGTTTAAAAAAGTATAAACAATAGTATTATTCAGCTGCTATAACTGGAAGAATTTTCCTCTCTTCAGCTACAGCATCACAGCCATTTAACTCATCCAATGATTAAAATTCAATCTCTCATGGGTGAGAGATACCAATGGGTTGCTCACGCTAGCCTCCGCCTTAATTCAGAAAGAAGTTTGGTTTAGATATAGACATGGCGTGCTATATATAGTCAAAGAAGCAATTAATCACAGCATGCATGCATATGTATAATGTATGTACTCATATTTAGAAGTTATGATCCTCAAAGAGAGAGCTCAAAACTCAAAAACAACAAAGATTAGACCATTCATTCATAAGGCAGCAGTTGTTCAGATCTCGAGAACAAAGTTTCTAGTCAGTTTATCACTAGCTGTACACTTCAGTGCTATACTTAGTTAACCAGCATAAAGTAAATTATTTGTGTTGTGGATAAACATGTGAAATATTTGGTATAGGAGTATTATTTAACTAATGAACAATTTTAGGTTGCATGAAATTAATGTGCAAAATTGAGATAAGGTTTTTGATGAATTAGTGTATGCATGTTTGATTGGACTTTTGGATGAGGCAAAATTTATCGTAAAATATGTAGAATTCATGTTAAAATATCTGGATGTGTTCAAGTAAAAATTGATTTTTCCAGCAAATTTTTGTTCCAGAATTACCCATTGCGGAAATCGATGAATGAATTTAGACTAAAAATTAATCCAAATTCATTCATCAATTTCCACAATTTTCTTTCCTCTCACTTTCTTTCCTTCAAAACAAACGGACCCTAAATGTTCAATCTAATGGGGTCTTCATACCACCTTTGATCCCCTTTGGCTCACAATGGCACACTAATTTGTAACGCCTCTCAACGGCCATCCTCAACATTGTGATGGGCGCCACTCGTATTGATTTCTATATCTACCCCTAACGATTCCATTTTGGAGCCTATATAAAATTTTCATCGCAACAATAGGTATGTTATCTTACTCTAAAAAACTATCACCCGTGCTCTTATTTTGATTTGAGTTTCAAAATATTTGCACTTACATTCCCCATATCGAAGGACATTGGTCAACATACCTTTTCGATCAAATCATAATTTTTTTTCTATAAAACATTATTGAGAAATACTTAAGCTAGTATGCCGTTGCGCACAACCGCATCACACTGCAATTGCAGTGTGACTTTTATTCATGTATGTGACCAAATCAGATACCGCATTAGACAATTTTGGTCATGTTCGTTCAAATTTTCTCAAAAAAAATTAAAATTTATGATCCTCAAATTCTAATTAAAATTTTCTCAACCATGTATTCAAGCACTTTTAGTTAATTGAATCTCGGTCATTAGCCACAATTTCACAAAAGCTTCGATGTTAAAAGTTTGTAGCAATTAATACGTGTTTTTGAAATTAAAATAGCATGCGGTTTTGATATTATGCAGAAGCAGAAACAACAAGGACATGTACTTGCAAAGAGTAACAGGTGGAAGAGATATGTGAAAGAAAGAAAGAAAGTAAGTGTTGGCATTTCCAATTTATAGTTGAAATCTCGTTACGTGTTGCAATCAGCATCAGTGGGCGGTAGAGATTAAGCACAAGTCAAATATATGAAGCAAGTAATGTAATCTCATTGAAGAATCTGAAAACAACATCACATGATGAAAAAACATAGGACATGCGTTGCGTTAAGAGGCAACAAAATTCACCAGCTAACTCAACTCAACTAAACTAGTTATAGTTCCTTGTCTGACGCGGAAAACAACGGAAATTGCTCGACATTCGGTATTGGATTCCATGTGCGCTCAACATGAATTTATCTTGTCCTTGTCAACTTGGACACGAAATGTTTAGCTTTGCCTCACATCCACAAGCCAAAATAAATTTTTAATTAATATGTAAGCTTATTTTCATTATTAGATTATATATATTACAATTATCAATCGTTACTTGATTTAGTTGTGATTGACGTTGAATTTGGTAGGGAGACCATAGTTCGATCCACGCAACCGCGATCGGGAGGGAGCTGAGAGCTGAACCACTTGATATCAGAATTGACTCTCGAACCAGATTAAATCAGTAGTGAAAGCCAAAAAAAAAAAATTCTTATCATTTGATTAATATGTTATATCACATCTTATTTGATTTAATGGTGAAACTTATTAATGTAATGTTAAAAACAAACTTGTGCATGATCAAATATTTGTCACATTTGTACACTATAGACTTGACTTGTAAATTATTTGAAAATGGGTTAAAGCTTAAAAGTGTGTTTGGCTGTTGACAAAAACTTGATAGACTTGATTTTATGCGAATTAATTTTGGTTAGAAGCATAAATGGATGTAGAAATGTATAAAATGGGGGGCCGAAAAATAAAATAATAAATATTACACTAATAAAATTATAATAGTTAATTTATTTAATAAAACAAATAATTAAATACATCATATTGTTTATCTAAATTGTACTTGTCTACTTTCATCTTATAAATTCATCAAATATTAATTTTGGACTTTAACAAACTAATGAGATACAAGATATACAATCATAGTTTAAAATTATTTTACACGTTTCTAATAACAACTATGTATTTTCTGCCAAATCACTTCACTACATTCACAAAACATATATATTATCAAAATATTAAATTTTGGTTGTTATTTGTACATGATATTGGCTATTTATGCCCTTACTTGTGGAATGTAAGGGATTCGAACCTCGTCTTCTACAAATAAAATGTAATGTTTTACCAACTGAGTTATGTTTATGAGCTCAGCCCCTACTTGTCAGTTGTCACTCTCTACATCCGTCTTTGATTAGAAGTGAGTTGAGTTTAATTGGTCATATAGAAATGAGATTGACTACCGTCAATTGTTTGTGGCATTTATGCACCCAACTTAATTGTAGTCATTGAAAAGAAATTAGAATGTTAATGTTTAAATTTCAAATTCTAAGTTTTGAGATTCTCAATTAGAAATTATTGATAGTTTTTACCTTAAAAAAAATCTTTACTCTTAAATTTATTCATCAACCCACTTTCTTGTAAACGTATCAAAATATAATCAATTTTAAAAAATCAATTCACTCTCAATTAATTTTTGTCATGATATCAATCACTCTTATAGCCGAGCATCATTGCAACAAAAAAAAAATAGTCGAGCATCAATATCGGTAAACAATTTTTTGTTTCTACATCTACACCATTCCCAACAACACTCTGATAGAGCATTACCGATAATTGGTTTCTATCATCGTTCCTAAGTTGAGAAACATGTATTTGTATAGCAACGCTTCTTCAGATGATTTACTGGACTAAAACATCTCTTATCTATCCAACAAAGTTTGATAGTGTTCAAGTACAAAAATGCCCTTTCAAGTCCCAAAATTCTGAAAAAAGTCCACGTGGAATTGTTTGTGAAAAGGGGAAGCTTTGCATAGTGTCCAAGTAGAAGCTTTGCAGCATAGTGTTTGGTTTCTTCTATACTAACTTCATCATATCAAATCAACCTTTTTCTTCCCACCTTTCACGGTTTCCAATATCACATAAAGTTCTTTCTTCCCACATTTTGCTTCTAAAGTATAGTAGTTTCTACACTGTCACAAAGTACCATATTTCAACAAAGATAGGAAGATAGTTTGCTCTCTCTCTTCATCTTCATCTTCATCTAGCCCTCTTTCGGATTCTCTTAACCAGGTTTTTTTTTTTGTTTTCCATTTTTTTCTGTAGTACAAGACAATATATGATGTTATTTTTTAAGCCTGATTTCGTAGTTTTTTGTAATCTTTCTTGAAGGCTTGCATGTTTAACTTCAACTTGATTCAATTTTGTGAAATGCTAAAGAATCTATTTGTGAATGTTTCACGATTTTGTGGTTTTTTGTAATATTCCTTTGCAGTTTTCTTAAGAATTTATTTGCTTTCAAGTTAAGGATATATTAAGTTAGTGTTTTGTTTTTGGTTTAGTCTTTGCTTCAGATTTTAGGTTCTATTTTTTGTTAAGTTTTTGCTTCAAACTTTGTTATTAAAATAAGTGGGGTTCATTTTTTAATCATCTCTTTTCATTTCACAGCAGTCCTTATCTGCTTGCGGTGAAAATGAGTTCGACATTACCTCCAACATTACACCTGCTATGCGTCAATCTGTGGAAAATGTCATTCCAAATGTTGCATCTCCTGCCTTTGATGGTACTCAGCTTTCATCCACAAAGTTGGGAAATCATATCAAACTTGAATGATCTATAAGGCAACAATGAAGTTGAGTCATGCATTTTGAATGGACACAATCTTAGGACCACAAATGTGATTAATTCTGCCTTTTGCTGTCGTCACAAAATTCACAAACCAATGTTCTTTCTTTTGCTACAACATGATATTCAACTTCTTTATGTATATATTTTTGTATTATTGGCCAAATTTTGAGCTTACTTTGACTCCATACTGGGAATGTACCAGTACCATAACTATGTCCGTGCCTATAATAGTGATATTCTAATGTTGTGTGCTTTTGGAAATTGATCATTTATGTTGTTCTATAAGCTAAATATGATCGTTCCACTTTTACATTTCTCTCAAAAATGACTTTTCATTTACTATCTACAATTTTTACAATCTAATATATGTAAATATTATTTTATTTAGATTTTAGTTTTTGATAATATCAATCTATCTTTTTTTTCCTAAGTTACTACTACTCCTATATTCAAACTAGAACACATGACAAAATTAAATTTTTATGGTTAATCCAAAATACGTTTCTATTCCAATTTTCTGTTCCACACACTTTTCACATATACCAAACAATTAATCGTCATTATCAAAAATTAAAGATTATACTATTGAATGTTCCTACTCAATTTTTTCTCACTCCTTTTTATATATTAATCGAAGCACGGATACCAGACACTGACACGCTGATACCGATAATAATTTAAAAAAACGACATAATTCAATGTAAGCATAAGTGTCGGTGTCGGACATTGACACCAACATGTGTTCGATACCGACACGCCTAATCTAAGAAGTGTTAATGCTTTATAGAGTGAACATAATTTTTTTAATAATCAACAATTTATTAATGTGTACAAATTTTCCAACTAACAACAGCTTCCAATTGAACTGTCTTTCCAATTCCAACCTCAAACTCATTTCTCTTTACTTGCTTTACTAATTGAAAAATCTACTTTTTAATGTGATTGATTGATAACTATCTTACCCATGCTTTGTATAGTTTAGCAGTCTACACATCTATAAAAACAGCTTTTAGAAAACTTGAAAAGTCAATAATATCATTACTTATCTTACACACCTAATAGACACTCTATCTCATACTTTTTTTTTTTTTATGATGCTCTATCTCATATAATTCTTTTTTTTTTTTTTTTTAGTTTTCCAACAATGTATCTTATTATTATAATAAATATAGATTTTTTTTCTACCCATTTTGTTTAATACTTCAACAAAACTTATGTATTCTTAATCCACTTATTTTTTTTTTCGAAAAGTTCTCCTTCCCCCCATTTTTTAAAAACCTGCCTTTTCAAACTTTTCTTATTTGAACTTCTTTTCTAAACTTTTTCAAAAGTCTTAAAGACATCTTCCCCCTTTTATTTTTCTATTTCCATCTAAGTTGCTGCTTTTTTATACTTACCACACTCTTTTTTTTAATGAAAATTGTGCTTAAGTAATTGGCTTCAACAATATGGACAGTGAAACACATATGAAATACTTAGAAGCAAAGGTAGCAAGAAGTAGAAGATTTGGTTTGCTCAAGAAAAAACGTTGCAAATTGGATCCAGGTATTGAAAATATACAGGTTCAACCTTTATCTAACACATATATTACTTCTGTTAATAATGAACCACTGAAGTTAAGAAAACGTGGAAGAAAACCAAAGATCACTATGCCATTGCTTCCAACTTCGTCCACAGAAATATCGGGTTCACGAAATTTTCAAGGAATCAATGCTTCATGCAAGGAATCTTCCAAAGGTTGGTATCCACCTCATGTTTGTTATGTTCTTATCAAGTATTAAATTATTTCTAACTAATGCTGTGAAATTAAATGAGTTTATGGCTATTGTTGCAGATAAAGAAACAACAACTGGCTCAACAAATACTATGTTCCGGAAGCCTTTGTCAGATATCACATCATCACACCAAAATCAACATTCAATTTCACCACCATTGAGGAAACTTGGTCGACCAAGAAAAATTACGACCTTACCTGAATTGCCAATCAATATCCAAACTGTTGAGAATTGCCTTGAAAACTGTTGATGCAGAAAATCTGTCTTGTGAGCAGGGGTTGGCGCCAGGCGCCAGGGAGCTTCTCGTTTGAGCTGTGGCGTCTGGTGGCCTGGCGCGGGGCGCCGGTAGGTGGCGCGCGGCGCGGACGCGATTATATATATGCCTGTTCTGATTTTCTGCACCGAGAGAGAGGAAAAAAATTAGGGTTTCAATGGGGGTTTCACCAACATCAAGGCTAGAGTGTTAGAGGGCTTCTCTTGGGTCACTTCTAGGGTTGGGGTAACCATTGTAACACCTAAGAAACACTTATCATTGAAATCTCTTGGTCACGGGAAGAGATTTGGGAAAAGGGTAGAATTTAGGAAAACTCTAAATTCTTGCAACTCTTGTAAATCTCATTGTAATCAAGTATGAGGAAGCTTTGATAGTGGAGCGGAGATCTCTCTCCCCCAGATTAGGTTCATTAACACCGAACTGGGTAAACAATATCTTGTGTTCTTTATTGCTTTCATAGTTTTTAGCTTTGGTTGATATTATTATTGCTTGGATATCCATTGTTGCTGTTTGGTTGCTTTATTTGTTTTGCCTCACACTAGTGGAAAGGTTATTGGTGTGGTTTTTTGGTTCGAATTCACAACAATTGGCGCCCACCGTGGGGCAAGGGTTTAAACGAATTAAGGCACCATAGGTGAAACTTTCCGGAAACAATTTTGAATTGTGGAAAGTGAAGATGGAAGCAATTCTAATGGTTGAGAAGATGGATAAAACATGGAGTGTGGTTATCCGGTGCCTCAAAGGTAAAAAGCTAAAGGAGATTGCGATGAAGGTCAGCCTGGAGAGGCGGTGGTAATAATACTCGGTGTCAGCCTGGAGAGGCGGTGGTAATAATACTCGGTGGCGGCCTGGAGAGGCGGTGGAATAATACTCAACGTCGGCCTGGAGAGGCGGTGGAATAATACTCGGGTGGCTCTTGAAACAACAACTTGGTTATGAGGATGCGGAAAAACTAGTGGTGTGAAGTTCGGAATCGGTGGAGTCATAAGTCGTGGACTTTGATGCTCCTATCACATGTGTTGAGAGAAAGATTATTTTTGAAGCCCTAAAGCTAGTTGAAGGTGGAGTTGTTCATCTTGAAGACGGGAAAGCTTGTAAGGTTCAAGGTATCGGTGAGTCTCTTTTACATGATGTGAGGTATTTTCTTGAACTTAAAATGCATAGATAGTTGGTTCTACTGTTGGTTATGCATTTGTTACTAGTGGTGTTCCTCATATGGTGGAGTTGTGTGAAACTTCGGTTGGTAATTGTTAGTGACATAGGTTTAGTTGAACTAGTGAAATGAGATTTTACTAGGTGGTAGGACTAAACGGGAAGTGTTGGAAACTAACAATATCTTGAAGTATGTTTCGGAGTAGTTGAAAAGTTTTGCGTTACAAGGTGGGAAACATAGTGGATATACCGGTTTGAGACTTTGATGGAGGAATCTCGGTTTGAGGTGGAGTTTGTTACTAGTGGGACTAGAGGAAGACAAACAATCAACAATAGCTCTTGGCTATTTAATGAGAGATAGGGAGGAGAGCGGTATTGTTGCATCAAAGTGGTATGGCTATGGAAACTTTGTGGTTTATTATCCGATTGTGGCTGAAGAAGTGCAAAACATGTTAAAGAACTTCAGGGAGGCAATTGGAAGCAGCAGTAATCAAATTCGGGAACTTGTAGGACTGCTGGAGGTAGTTGGGATACAAGGAGAATTTGAGGTTTGCAGCTTGTGTAACTTACCTAAAATTCCAAGGTTAAGTTGAGAGGCAAGCAATTCTTCAGGAGAACGGACATGATCAATCCGGGGGCTGAAGAGGGTACGGTGGAGTTTGTAGGGCTATTCTAAAATTCCATGGATAGTCGGAGGCAAACAATTCTTCGAGAGTACGAAGCGGTACACTTCGGGGTTCGAAGAGGATGTGGTGTAAACAGGTGTAGCAGCACGGTGGTTGGTGGGAAGTTGGCATCACCATCGTTTTAAAGGCAAGGTGGAGATTGTTGAGAATTGCCTTGAAAACTGTTGATGCAGAAAATCTGTCTTGTGAGCAGGGGTTGGCGCCAGGCGCCAGGGAGCTTCTCGTTTGAGCTGTGGCGTCTGGTGGCCTGGCGCGGGGCGCCGGTAGGTGGCGCGCGGCGCGGACGCGATTATATATATGCCTGTTCTGATTTTCTGCACCGAGAGAGAGGAAAAAAATTAGGGTTTCAATGGGGGTTTCACCAACATCAAGGCTAGAGTGTTAGAGGGCTTCTCTTGGGTCACTTCTAGGGTTGGGGTAACCATTGTAACACCTAAGAAACACTTATCATTGAAATCTCTTGGTCACGGGAAGAGATTTGGGAAAAGGGTAGAATTTAGGAAAACTCTAAATTCTTGCAACTCTTGTAAATCTCATTGTAATCAAGTATGAGGAAGCTTTGATAGTGGAGCGGAGATCTCTCTCCCCCAGATTAGGTTCATTAACACCGAACTGGGTAAACAATATCTTGTGTTCTTTATTGCTTTCATAGTTTTTAGCTTTGGTTGATATTATTATTGCTTGGATATCCATTGTTGCTGTTTGGTTGCTTTATTTGTTTTGCCTCACACTAGTGGAAAGGTTATTGGTGTGGTTTTTTGAATCGAATTCACAACACAAACAAATGATATAGACTTTGCTCAAACTTCTAATGTTGTGGAAGAAGTTGATGCTGAATTCAATCCCCGTGATCTTCGTAAAACACAATGTATTGGTTACTATCTTTATATTTAATACATTTTTCTTTCTATTAATAAACCAACATATTATAATTCAGTCTTTTACATTAGGACCCCACACATAATGTTCAACACAACTCAAAACAAAATATTTAATTGTATTCCTTTGCTTTCCATTATTGAAATTGTTATTGTGTAGGTATAAATCAATCTACCATTCATGATGTACCACTGACGAGAAAACGTGGTAGACCGAAGAAAGTTATCAGTGATCCTCCAAAAATAAATTCACAAGGTTGACACTAATTTTATCATACTTTACACATTATATAACTTATTCACGGGCTTTTCATTATTGAAATTGTTTTTGTGTAGATATTGATCAATCCAACATTCATAATGTACCACTAACAAGGAAACGTGGTAGACTGACGAAAGTTACCAATGATCCTCCAGAAACCATTTCACAAGGTTTTCAATAATTTTATCATATTTTTCACATTACATATATATACAAATTTTTTATCATATCTATATTGTATATATAACATTTAATTATTGGCTTGCCTTACATCTTTTAACTTAATCAATCTCATTATTTCAGGAGACATCAATAAATTTCAAGCATCGGTTCAATCTTCGGTACCAAATATAACTCCATCACAGCATAATGATAATGATATAAATGTATTGTCAGCGCAGGCATTGCATACTTACACATTTAGAACACTTCCAGTCCCAACACAATCAATAACCAAGCATAATACAAACTTTGTTCGCTCCAACCAAGTTGGTATTAATTTAATGTCTAAGTTCTGTGATGTTGGCCAACATTCACAAAGGACTACCTCTGCTGATCACAATGATCATCAACAGTCTGAAGTTGACACATCAATTTCACCATTACTACAACATATTTCACAAAAGGGAAAAGCCACTGCATTTGCACCACAAGCTAATGATGATTTCTGCAGTAGTGAAGATGAAAGTGACTCAGATTATAATCCGTTTGAGTATCCAGGTAACAAAATCATCCTATATTCATAAGTTAATTGCTACATTTATAAATAATAATAAAAATTCATACAACCTAACATTTATATAACTAACATGAATTACAGATTCTGATCATGATTATGATTCAAGTAGTGGAGATGACAATGACATTACTAACTCCAATCAACAAACAGCAGCCATGTGTAAATATCTTTTACTTTGTTTCCAACTATTAATTGTTTTCTCAATTCGTAATCTAAACATGTTTGCATTCATTTGTACCAGCCAGGTACAATGATCTAGGTGATCCCAACATTCATTGTGCAATTTGTGGTGCTTCCATGTGGTTTCAAGAAAGAATGAAAAAGCATTATAATGCTTCTCATCCAACATTTCAACTATGTTGTAGAAACGGAACGGTTCAACTCCCAACTTTGAAAGAACCTCCCGAGCCATTGAGACATCTATTGTTTGATAATGATGATCCAATTTGCAAAAAATTCCAAAATCAACTCAGAACATACAACATGATGTTTGCATTTACATCACCTGGAGCTCAATTAGATAACAGATTCAATGGTGGTAGAGGACCTCCAAACATTAGAATTCAAGGACAAACATGTCATAGGATCGGTAGTTTGCTACCTAGAGCAGGAGATGCACCAAAGTTTGCTCAATTGTATATATATGATACTGAAAATGAAATACAAAATCGACTTCAGCATCTAGGTATGAGCCAGTAGCTGTGACATATCTTTTTCCATACTCTTATTTACCACCAATTTCTAAAATTGGAATTTGTTTTTTTTTTTTAAATATCAAAATTTTATGCAGGCCTAACAACAACATTGATCCTGAAATTGTGCAAAAATTGTCTGACATGTTATATGAACATAACACACATGTTAAGTCTTTTAAGATGGCAAGAGATAAAATTAATGAAGGGCATATCCAAGATCTTAAGCTTCGATTAATAGCTGATCGGAAAACTGATGGAAGAATCTACAACCAACCAACGATTTCAGAAGTTGCGGCATTAATTGTTGGTGATATAGATGAAGCTGACGAAAGGGATATCATTATTCAATCTCAAGGTGGCCAACTCCAAAGGATTGATGAATTTCATGCAAGCTATTTGGCTTATCAGTATCCCTTAATCTTTCCATATGGTGAAGATGGCTACAGACCAAAAACTGCACACCGAGATGACGATAATGATGATAATGAAGATACTCAAGCTAATAAGCGTAACCGGTTGACTATAAGAGAATGGCTTGCATATAGAATTCAAACCAGACCATTTGAAGCAAAAACACTTCTCTCTTCAAGAAGACTTTTTCAACAATTTTTAGTTGACGGTTACACTATGTTGGAGTCTGAAAGACTTCAATGGCTTCGAGGTAATCAGTCAAAATTAAGGGTATCGAAGTACAACAATTTGAATGACCAAGTGCAGGCCGATCAAGTTCAAGGTTCAAATACCGAAAAAAGAGTTGTCATGCCATCTTCATACGTTGGAGGTCGCCGATTTATGGATCAATTGTATTTTGATGGAATGGCCATTTGTAGCAAAGTTGGATTTCCTGATCTCTTCATCACTTTTACTTGCAATCCCAATTGGCCAGAAATTCAGCGAGTTTTGTCTCCACTGCGGCAAAAGCCACATGATCGACCAGACATTATCTCAAGAGTGTTCAAGTTGAAATTTGATCAACTGTTATGTGATTTAACAAAAAAAGACATTTTTGAAAAAGTGCTTGCATGTAAGTTTTCTAAAAATCCAATCCCCATAATTCATATACCACTCGCTTTTACTACATTTGAGTTCATCATAACATATTTTTTCTTTTTCAGATATGTATACCATAGAGTTTCAAAAGAGAGGACTTCCCCACGCACATATCCTTCTATTCTTGCATCCTTCAAGCAAGTATCCTTCTCCTGATGATATCAACAAAATTATTTCTGCTGAAATACCAGATCCTGTCAATCAAGGCGAATTGTACAACTTGGTCAAAACTCACATGATCCATGGTCCTTGCGGTGTAGGCATTGACAGTGCTCCTTGCTATAAAGATGGTAAGTGTTCCAAATACTACCCAAAGAAATTTATAGCAAAGACTGCTCTAGATCCAGATGGTTACCCAGTTTATAGAAGAAGAGATCATGGTCATACAATTGAGAAAAATGGCTTCTTATTTGATAATCGTCATGTTGTCCCGCACAATCCTCAATTGCTTTTGAAGTATCATGCCCACATTAACATGGAATGGTGCAATCAAAGTAGTTCGATCAAATATCTTTTTAAGTACATTAACAAAGGTTCAGATCGGATTAGTGTTGTTATTGTGCCAACTGAAGGTCAATCATCATCCCAACCTACACCTGTTGATGAAATCAAACAATACTTGGATTGTAGATATGTTGCACCAAGTGAGTCATGTTGGAGAATATTTTCATATTCAATACACGGTAGAAAGCCAGCTGTTGAGAGAATGTTTTTTCATGAAAAAGGTCAAAATTCTGTTTACTACAGAGACTATGAAAAAATTGGAAGCGTTCTTCTTAAGCCAAGTGTTACTGAATCAATGTTCACAGCATGGATGACTGCAAATGGAATTTATCCAGAAGCAAAATTTCTGACGTATGGAAAATTTGTTGAAAAATTTGTTTATGTCAAGAAAACAAGATCATGGAAACGACGTACCAGAGGTTATACAATTGGTAGATTGATGTGGGTTCCACCAACTACTGGTGAATTGTATTATTTAAGGATGATGTTGACTATCGCAAAGGGTCCAACCAGTTACGAAGAGATTAAATTTGTTAATGGTTTTCAATATTTGACTTATAGAGAGGCATGCTTTGCAATGGGATTTCTTGGTGATGATAGAGAATTCATTGAAGCCATTAAAGAAGCTCACGCTTGGGGATCCGGAGTATTCTTGCGGAAATTATTTATCATCATACTTCTATCAGAATCAATGGATCGACCCGATTACGTGTGGGAGAAAAGTTGGCAATGGTTATGCGATGGTATACTATACAATCAAAGACAATTGGCCCAGAACCAAGGTATATTTTAATAACCACACTTTATGGCATGTAATAAGTTAATTCTAAATCAGTTATCATTGTTGTAAGAAGTTTTTTTTTACTAAATCATTGTTGTAAGAAGTTACTCACACTAATCTAACATAAATTTTCCTATAGAGTTAACACTTACAGATGAAGAACTTCAACACTTAACCCTTATTGAGATTGAAAAACACATGCAAAGCAATAATAGAAGCTTAAGACAATTTAAATGCATGCCCTTTCCTGAGGGATATGTCACGGATTTCTTAGGAAATCGCTTGATATATCAAGAAAGAAATTATGATCCTGTTCATGAAGAACAAGTCTTTCAACAACTATTTCATTCCTTTACAGGTAATGAAACTAAAAATTATTTTTCTATTTAATATTCATCATTTGATCTTAATATGTCAAATTAATGCATTTACTTGCAATTTCTACCCTTTGTATGTTGAAAGATGAGCAAAGATCTATATATGAGCAAATTATGGAAGCTGTGACCAATCAAAAGGGTGGAGTTTTCTTTCTTTCCGGATATGGTGGAACTGGAAAAACTTTCATGTGGAACACTCTAGCTGCAGCATTAAGATCAAAACGTCAGATTGTGCTTACTGTGGCATCTAGCGGTATTGCTTCTTTGCTACTCCCAGGGGGAAGGACAGCGCATTCTAAATTTAAAATTCCAATACCAATTCTGCAATCTTCCATTTGCAACATAGAGAAAGGAAGCGAACTAGCACAACTATTAAAGTTGACACGCTTAATTATATGGGACGAGGCACCTATGGCACATAGATTTTGTTTTGAAGCCTTGGACAAATCATTAAAGGATATCATGAGCACAAATGATGTTGCGTCTACAGAAATATTTGGTGGAAAAGTTATAGTGTTTGGTGGTGATTTTAGACAAATCCTCCCTGTTATACCTAGAGGCTCCAGGTCTGATATTGTCCATGCAACCTTGAATGCCTCTTACATTTGGAATTATTGCACCGTATTGAAACTTACCAAAAACATGAGATTGCAAAACCATCAAACAAATTCAAACTCAGAAGAGATTAGAAAGTTTTCAGAATGGATATTACAAGTTGGAGATGGGAAATTAGCTGAACCAAATGACGGCTTTGCTGAAATTCCAATCCCAAATGACCTTCTAATTTCAAATGTTGACGATCCTCTCCAAGCAATTGTTGATAACACATATCCACATTTGCTTGCAAATTTTCAAAATGGAGATTTCTTACGAAGCAGAGCTATATTAGCTTCAACAATTGAAGTTGTGAATGAAATTAACGACTATGTTTTGAATCTCATTCCAGGTATACTTTTCAATCTAACTTAGGAAAAAGATTTTTGAGTTAATCTTGACTATTATCTTCTTTAATGTCTGTACATTATCTTATAGGTCAAGAAAGAGAGTATTTCAATGCAGATTCAATTGACCGATCAGAAGCAAATGATAATGATGTGTTTCAGCAGCTAACACCAGAATTTTTGAACTCTCTACATACATCTGGATTGCCTAACCATTCTATCAAACTTAAAATTGGCACTCCAATCATGTTGCTTAGGAATTTAGATCAGGCTGATGGTTTATGCAATGGAACAAGAGCTACTATTACCAGACTTGAAAATAATGTCATTGAAGCCAAGATTGTTACTGGCAAAAATATTGGACAATTGATAGGCATCCCAAGAATGCCTATGTCTCCATCTCAGTCACCTTGGCCATTTAAACTCATTCGGAGACAATTTCCAATAATGATTTCTTTTGCAATGACGATCAACAAATCTCAGGGTCAATCATTAGATTATGCTGGTTTGTACTTACCTAGAGATGTTTTCAGTCATGGTCAACTTTATGTTGCCTTATCAAGAGTGAAAAGCAAACAAGGACTTAAAATCCTAATACATGACAAATCCAAAAAGGAATTGAGTACGACCACTAATGTCGTATTTAAAGAAGTCTTTGAAAATATTCTATAATCACACTGTGAGTATTCAATACATTTCCATTTGCTTTATCATTAGTTAGGAGCATTCAAGGATTTTGGGACTCATTTTTTTTTGCAGGTGCTCTAGAGTCATGGCCAACTATATGTAGCTTTATCTATAGTTAAGAGCAGACAAGGTAGTAAATGATTTGTTGGATCGAATTGCTTGGTCAAATTGTCAGCATGTCAACATTTGCTGGGTCGAATTTAAAATCTGACTAATCAAAGGCACAATGAAAATCTGACTAATCAAAGGCACATTGAAAAAATTGGTTGGAGAGGGTCTCTTATGTTTATGTTTTATATTTTGAAATTATGTGTACTAACTTTGATATTTTGTACTAAATCTTCATATCAAGACTTGACTTATCCTTCGTTTATGTTATATTTTATGAATCATGGATATCTAGACTGCTTTACCATGAATTATGTAATGGTTTATGAATTTTCAATCATGTTTTATGACTTTTTTTTTTCAACATGTTTTATGACTTTCAAGATTTATGGACAACATATTGCTCTTTGAGTTGATAATCATGGTTTTGAACGTTTATCCTATAATACACGATACATTTTTCATGTTTATTTAAATATTCTGATATTGTTATGTTAAATATGATATTTCTATCCCGTGCGTAGCACGGGTTTTCAACTAGTAATATAAAATTAAAAAAGTAATGTAAAACTATATTTACAAAATTATTAAGATTTAGTGAATTCCAATTTAAATTTTTTAATGAGTTATATTGTAATTTAAAAATTGTAGTTGAGTTGTTAAAACTTTAAATAATTGAAAAGTGTAAATTAAAATAAAAAATTAATTTTAGGAGCACAACCAAATAAGGTATTTGAATCGTATTTTACTTTTTATAGATACCCAATCTATCACGTCATAGTTGCTCCAATAATAAGAAAAAATAAAGTACTAATCATTAATTGGACTATAAAATTTGCTTAGATATCTCCATTGGAGATTTAAGCATTTCAATTAAAATAAAAAACTTAATCACAGATTGCTGACTATATTGAAAAGCAATAATAAATCACAGATACATGAATCAAACATACTTAATCATTGAGCCTTTGGGCGTTTGAAAGATTGTTAGAATGCAGATGTATAGAGATTTTGAGGAAGATTTCTCTTCCCACCCCCCTATCTCTTTTTCACCCTCCTAAAATCCAATTTTACCCCTCAAAGTTCGGTTTACGTAAACCGAACTTTTTTTTAGTGTAAATTTTACACTAAAAAAAAAGTTTGGTTCAACGTAGGGGGTGAAAAAGTTCGGCCCGCGTTTACCGAACTTTTTTGTCAGGGGCATAAAGGGCAGCACAGGGGGTGGAAAAGCAAACCAGGGGGTGGGAAAAGAAAACTTCGATTTTGAGTTTTGATTATGGTCCCCTCAACATCAAGTCCCCACCGCTCAAAGGTGTAAATGAATTATGGCGTTAGGAAATTTAAATAGACAACTCACATTGTGAAATTTGAGAATCCCAACCATATATTTTGTCATACTAAACGGTGCATCCGGTGCATTTGTTAAGCATAACAAAAATAGAAATAAAACACAAAATTAATGTTGAAAAAATAACTTTTTACACTTTCAATGTATTGAATGCATGAATTTCAATACATAATTTCCTTATTTATATACTTAACTAGTACACCAGATGCACTATTTAGTATTTTTCTTTTTTATTTGGTGATTGTTTGTATTAACTTTTGACCGCACCAATTCCATTTCTGATTATTATGTTAACTACTACCAAATAGTAAGAATCGGATTCAACCAGTAGACTTGAAATGCACAATAAAAAAAATGAGAGAAAGAATTACATTATTGCTGCTCATATTTTCAGCTGATTGCATTACATCAATTTCATGGGCGTACTACAATTGCCACGCTGCAGTCGTAGACACCCATCCGTAAAAAATGTGGGGGGAAGAATAAACAGAAAAATTAAGATGTAATCTGGATTTCTTCAGATATATGATCTGGAGGAATTTGGCCAAAGATGTCAGGACATGAATCCCATTTTCGTTTTTCTCGAGCCTCCCAGTAGCCTCCCATATAGCGGTATGACCCACTTGCTTTATCCTTAGCAAACCATCGCGGTTTCCAGCCGCTCTCTTGCATCTTCCGGGCCTAAATATCATTCAAACAAATATAAGATCAATCACTATGGAACTATAAAACTTGACAAATAAGGACATGACATGAGGTCCAGTTTTGTTTTAATTATCCCAAAATCCTCCCTCAAAAGCATTTTACAAAGATTTCCCAACCTCATATAGCGCGCGCGCACACACACACAAACATACAATCCCTACATGAGCTATAATAACAAATCTCTGAGAATAATGGGTAAGTACTACGGTTTTGATCAAGGTGGTACAGTCAATACTACAATTTTCGTCTTAGTCTTTATATATTTCTCACGAGTCCTTTCCTAAATAGGAAAGGAAAAAATTGACGACTTGAATAAAAATAAAATTGCTCCGTATAGCATTCGAAAATATAGATTTGTCAAGTTAACAAAATCTACTCCAACAATTCCATAGACAAAAGGCGTCATGAAGCACCAAGAAGTTTGAGATCTCTCAAAGTACGAAATGAAACAATAATAGCAAAGATAAGAGATTATAAAATGTAATATGCACCTGTCGTTGCCGCTGCTCTAGCCGTAACTTTTCTGAGTTTGCCATCTCATACTCCCCATTTTCTAAATATCGTTGGTCTGGTCTTAACCTGGAATCTGTAGGCGGCAATTTCTCCTATGTAACCACAAATAAATTACAATTAATGTCCACTAAAATAACCAAAACACGGCAAACAAACACACAAACACGCACAATATACAAAATGAAGATGATGGAACTATTTTGTTTCTTCTTTTATATTTTATTGTTATTTTCAAATTATTCATACTTCACCTTTGTTACAGAAAAGGATTTGTCATTGAAGAATAAAGAATCAAGTCAACTCCAATAAAAGTGCATGAATATGTAAAACACAAATTGCATAAGAAACTATTTTTTCTTTGAAACGTTTTTTCTTAAATGCGCAAAAAGTGTCAAAGGGTCTTATAAATAGGGATGGAGAGAGTAGTTAACAAAACAAACCTTCAATCCAGGGGTAAGTTCATTTAATGTGATGGCAAAGCGTGTGAAGTTATATCTGGTGGGAATGATGGGAGGCTTGCTTCGCTTCCAGAGTAGATGGGCCTCTGACAAAGATTCATGACCTTTCCCCTTGCCAGTGTAGTCTCCATTAACATAGTGCATGCTTTCATCCCATTTTCCAAACAAGGTTGATACTGTTTTTCCGTTCCTATCTTGGACTATACCATGGACCTAAAATTGCAAGCATACCACAATAGTAAGGAACAATCCTCTTCAACAAGTCATGTACTATACTAAGACGGTATTCGTAAAGAAAAACTATAAGAAGGCCTAGTTTATTTTTCCCCTGAAGCTATAATCTGAGCATTGGTACAAAGTGTGCATATGAAGTCTATTAAATAAGATACCAAGCATTATACAAACCAAAGAGAAAGGCCAATTTAATATCATATATAAAGGATATATTAAAACTAAAATCAATGTAACAGATATAACGCACCTGATGGGGATTTCGATCAATTATAGATTGTTCCTTGAATTTCAGCTTACAAGAATACTCTTGATTTCCCTCTATACGCATTGTACCATAGTGATCGCAGTAAAGCTTTCCCAATATGAGATTGTATATTGATGTTGTAACCTGAAACGAAAAGCCATTTCAGTTTACTTGTTTAAAACCAAACAAGGGAATGACAGCCATTAAAGTAGTTAAAACATACCTTGCTCCACTGAAAAACCTCCCCATCATCAAATTCCAAAGTCAAAGTACCAACAGGGTCAAGCTGAATTGATCGGCCCCAGAATTTGCTTTTTAAGTTGCTATCCCCCGAAAATTTCCAACCTGTACCCTCACAGTGACATGCAACTATCATAGGGTGATGGCTGACCTGAGAGGAAGCAGAAATATTAATAATTTCATATAGAGAACATAGATTGAAAAAAGCAAAATTGTATCACGAAATTTTAAAAACTGCATTATGTTTATAAGGTTGTATAGAACTGATGGACATAATAACACTTTTTATTCATAAAACAAATACTGTAGTTTCTAAAATACTTGTCCTCAGGTCGAATGATCGTGTGATTTTATAGACTTGTAAAAAGGTAATACATTCATAATATCACCATGTGGGATAAATACCTTCTCTGAAAAAAAACGAAGGCCTTTATCTGGATAATGAGCTTCATATGTTTCCCCAAGTAATGGATTAAATGGTTTGCAAATTCTTCCTTCGGTTGAAGCATAGGCAGATACAGCAAAAGCAGCGACATAGAGAATCCTCATGAGGCTATCACCCTGCATGGCAACTCCAATTGGTTAAAAAAGGGAAGAGTGCAGCAACACTGCATTGAAAGAGCTAACAGGTAGAAAAGATCAACATCAAGCAACATTTTCTGAAATATTTTTCTTATATCATATTGAAGCACTCATATTTTCATTAATATGACGGAGCAATATAAATCTGTCAGCCGAATCAAGACTTACCCTTTTTCCCCATTCATATGCTTGGTCCAGCAGATGTGAATACTCCATTTCTTCAAAACACTTTTGCAGGGAAGAGAGAGGCTCATTAAAGTAAACAGGAAGGCAAACTTTTGTTAGATCTTTTCCTATATTATCCTTGATCATTGACCAAAGACTGACACCTTTCTCTTTCTCAACAGGGTCTGGCAATTTCTTTCGCCGCTTAACAAAAGGGTGGTTGATTCCAATATATCTATTTGAAGGATCTACATCTTCCTCTGATTCAAATGCATCATTATCAGAAGAAAAAGATGATACTCTATAATCAGACCCATTACTTTTAAAAGAACTTGATGATAGAATATCACGGGTATCAAAAAAGACATTGTCATCCTCATCTGTTTCTTCTTCTGCAGCATCATTTCTCTCATTATCATCCTCAGATTCACTTGCACTACCTTCTGAATTAAAAATAGAAAATGAAACAAATTAGTATGAAGAGCACAGCTAAGTTATAACAATTGGTTAGCAAGTATGAGTAGTAAGCATTACATTGTACATACTATTTGAATAAAGAGGTGCAAATATTTCAGAAAAAAAGGGGGGGAAAGTTAGGGGAACCAGTGTATCAGAGACAGTGGCACACAAATACTTCAAGTTTCGAGAAAATGAATTGCCAGGACTAGACCAATGAAAAATCTACATTAACTTTGCTGGCAATGCAGAAATGTCTGAAGTGTTAACCATTTGTCAACATAAGGGGAGGCATTAAAAACTAGGCGAATACCAGACTTTGACTGTTAAACCTATGAGAAAACTAATGCCTGATAAACAAGCAATTAAACAAAAACATACCACTAAATTTTTCCTGTGTTAATCCATAGCAATCTTCTTGATCATTCCACTGTCTTTGGCTCTCATCAACTACTGTATTCTCCAGATCAACCTTGTCTGTCTACAATAATTTAACATGCATAAAAGTTTATTAACATACTCAAATATAAAATGCTTATCCTTAATACATTAAACCCATGAGAGGAAGAAACATAATAAACAAGCAATAGGCAAGTGAAACGATTTTGTTTAACAAGTTGCAAACCATGACAACATTGGGTAATTCAGAGGATTTAAAGTAACACCACGAGCTTATCATTAATGCAGGATCTAATAGACATCTGATTAAGCTTATCATTAATGTTTATCCTTAATACATTAAACACGTGAGAGGAAGAAATGTAATAAACAATCAATAGGAAAGTGAAACGATTTTCTTAAACAAGCTGCAAACCATGACAACATCACGTAATTAGAGGATTTAAAGTAATCCCACAAGCTTCTCATTAATGCAGGATCTAATAGATATCTGATTAAAAAAATATAAAATTAAAATAGTCATCCTATGTAGAACACTCCCAGCTCTTGATCTGTTAGTTAAGAATCAAGATGATTACAGGTCTGTGCAATATTGTCTGCCAGGCTAAGAAACAGTTTTCCCTCAGGAAGACACTTGCAAAATTAGGTATAATATTTAGCATTAGTTGATCAGCTGAATTTCTTTTAACTGGATTTTTTTTTTTAAGTTCTTAAATTAAATGTATAGGTCCCCATATGAATGTCTACTGAAAAATGAGAAAGCTATTGAAAAATTGAGATACAGGAGTAGATGTTTAAAAACTCAGTTATTGCAGGATCCTATTCATATTGCTTTTCCATGTGTTTACCGAGACAGTATCCTAGCTAGTCTCTGTAGTTGCGTGCGCAGATACCCAGTTCACACCAAAAACTGGTTAGTTTGATTATAGCGTCTCACAGCTTATACAGTTTATTATAAAAGAGCATTGGCTTGAACAGATAAATGTATAATTTGTTCCAGGATTCTGATAATAACATGGTGATTAGAAATTACAATATTGAGTAAATAAAGGAGCTATAAAGTTCAAAATAATAACTTATTGATCGCAATTCCATACTTTTACCGTATTATATTTGGTGACACTATGATACCAATTACCAAACTACTAACTGAACCATCTATAATAGTAACCACCATGGTTCCAATTCTGCATACAAGCCTTGAAACTGGTCGTGCTCACATTACACTGAGGAGTGAGGACAGAGCATTGCTTACGTTTTACTATTAAACTTCTCTAAATTGAAGTCTATAAACCGAAAGATTCAAATATATTTTAACTTTTTTTTTTTTTGACTCAAAAATATATTTTAACTTTTGACAGACAACATAAACACAGAAAAATATAGAACACCCGGTTGAAGTTTTCAACTTCAAATTAAATTTATGTACCTCTAAGTGGCGTAAGGTATCAATTAGAATGGAGTGTTTCTGCTTAAGCAACACTAATTGATTCTGTAGTGCTGCAAACTCAGTTTTCATAATTTGTTCACTATCTTGAATAGCTAATTCACTCACACCTTCTTCCAGAAGCCGATTTCGCAGTTTATCAGTTGAAATTGTTACGTTGTCCACCTGAGCCATCAATTCACTGTTGGAAATTCTAGGAAACATATCTTTCACTGCTTGCAAAGCTTCCACCCACGCCACACGATCTTCACGCGACTCTGCTCTCAAGTGAAGTCTCTTCATTCCAGTAAATACTGAAAATCTCTTATCATCTGATTTACTCTCCCGAATCGTTGAAACCTAATAACACGTCAAAAATCACAAATTATCAAAATTAAAATCAAAGTTAAGATCAAAATTAAAATCATTACGAAGACTGATTCAAGCAAAATTGAATTCAATGCGTGAATAGAATAAGTAATTAATTGATTGATTAATTAATTAATTAAACTAACCTTGAGATGGATTTCACCGAAAGGCTTTCGACGGTGTTGATTGGGATAAGATTTACGATTGCGTTTGATCCTTCGAATAGATTCATCACCGATTACTTTGGAACCTTTTTCAGTTTCGTGGTTAACGATGATTTTATCAGGTCCATGAATCTTGTAGTAAGAGAGAACACCATCTTGAAGAACAAACCAACGAGGTCTCCATCCTTTACCGTAATTCACCCACTTATAAAGTATACCGGAGATTCCATTTCCGACGAGGTCGTTGATCTTCACATCAACAACCACCGCCGGCAACGGCAACTCCCGCTGACTACCGGTACTGTGGCTGTGACTATGAATCGTAGCCGAATCGGATCTAACAGCAACTGCAGGAGGTGGTGGTGGTGGAGAAGGCATAGAGAAGTCAGGGAAAAGAGACGGCGAGGGTTTGACCGGTGAAGCTTGGTCGGAAATAGCGGAGACGCAGCAGAAAGGATGCATGTGGACGGAATAATTAAAGTGTGAATTGAAGGAAGGTGGCGTGGCGGCGGCGTATTGCGGCGGTGATTGAGAGAAGAAGATTCATGCTATGGGCCCTAAAGGCGATCGCTGTCAGAAAAAAAGAAGGAAAAAACGGAACGGAGGCGGGAAGCGGAATTCGCGTGAGTCGTCTCGAGTTTATAAGAAAAAAATAAAAACGGTTACGTCTAAGGTAGAGTAGCAGTAGCAGAATTTATTTTACTAGTAATAAATAAATAAATATCTTAGAAAAAATAAATTCAAAGAAATGTGAATGGAAGAGACAAAGACAAAGTCTGCGTCAAAATAATATTATTAATTAATTAATTAAATGAAATGAAATGAAATGAATGGTAAGATAAGAATGAAATTAAATTTGAGATTTGAGATGGAGTGTTTGGGGAGAGAAAACTGAAAAGTGATCGGAGATAGTTATTCCGGTGAGATGAATATTGTTACGGTGGTGGGAGTTAGAAATGAAATGTGTAAAGATTTTAAATAAGGAGAGGTTGGTTGAGAGAATAATAAGTTAACTATTGTGATTATGATGATGATTGACTTGGCTTACTTTCTATGAATTGAGGAAGGGCTGTGATTGTATGTGATGAGGGTATAGGGGATTTATGCCGCCGGCTGAATGAGAATGTGACGCATGGAAGGATTGTGAGGTGACATGTGGAGGCTGCTGTGTTTGATAAGAGTTAATGTGTTGACACTTTGACTGAAATTTAGCGTTACGTTCAACATGGCTTCCACGTTTTGGAGGGAATCTAAATCCAATATTCGGATTAAAATAGTTGCACAAAATTGAACGGACTTGGTGAGATGAGAAGCTATACAATACTCCTTGGTTCAAGTACAATGTTTGAATACTTAAATACTACTAAATCCGTCTCATTTTATTAGAGCTATTTTGATGTGACACTATTCACTTATCTTGTTTTGACCATATTTTTTTAATAATATATAGATATAAATTTAAGCATATAAGATCTTGTTTGATTTGTTTTGATGAGTATTTTCAAAATATCAAGTTTTTATAATTTTTACTAATAAAGAATTAAAGATATTAGTGATTAAAATTGTGCGTTGGCATACGTGCATTAGTCAAACTAGTTCTTATATTTTGAGACATGTAGTATCTTTAAATTAACATAACAAATACTATCTTTAAATTGACATAATTGGGGTGAAATAAAATAAAATAAAATGGAATTATGGAGTGGAGTGCGATGAAATAGAACATAAATTATATTCTATTGTTTAAATAATTTATAGAGATATTATATTTCATTCAATACACGTCAAGTTGGAGAAGGAAAAAAAAATGATGGAATAAATATCATTATATATCATTATAAAAAAATAATTATTATATAACATTTTATCCCACTCATTTTTAAAAAATCCAAACAATATAACCTAACTTCACACCACTATTTTTCACTTCAGTTCATCTCATTTCATCGATCAAAACAAACCATAATTGGTACCAACATTACAACCCATGGCTTTTTCTATCTATTTATTTTGTGAGATAAAACTTTAGTTATTAAATTATTTTTCACAAAAAAATGACAATTAAATAACTTAATGCAAGAGCCCTAAATAAGAAATAAAGTAGAAATTGTATGAGGCCTAAAAGATTTAAAGTTTGGCAATTGGTGCTTGTGTGGTTGAATTTGGTCCTGTTTGAATTTAATTATTTTAAAGTTTATGAAAATAGTTTACGTAAATAAATAAATTTTTATATTTAATTTATAAATTTTTATTTGATAAAAGTTGTATTTTTATAAACAATTTTCTTATAAATTACCTTAAAAACTTTTATTATAATACATAAATTTTGTGTGGTTGATTTGCTTGCACGGCCAATCCAGCCTTTTTGATCTATGGGTAGAAATATTAACGAACAAAACATTGAAATTAGTTTTCACTTTTCGAATAGCTACAAATATAATATATTTTTAAGGAAAAGAATATATACAAATAGTGTAAAATAATTTTATACTATCAATTAATCATAATCATATTTTTGCCATATTATCCTACTTCTCTCAACTTTCTTTATGTGATATAGAAAACTGAAACATCTTATTGATTGTCAGTATAAAATTAATTTACATTGACAGTACATGTTCTTTTAACTCTATATTTTTTATGATGGTCAAAATTAGTAAGTATCAAAGTGAAGACTCTTGTCAAAAAAATCCCTGGCAAATGACCACATTTCTTGTAATGTATGTTTTAGAATTGTTCTTTAAATGTGTTTTGATCTATTTCACGGTTCTAATTTTTTAATATCCTCTTCTGAATGTTTAAAATGTTTGTATGATATTTATATTTTTTAAAGCCTTATCATGTTTTGTTCTCCTATATATATTGAATAGGATTTAATGCATATGCACAGTCAGTGTAAAACAGTATTACACATACCTCTAATGAAAATCCACCAATTTGCCACATCACCCTACTCTTGTATGGTTATTTTGAAACTACTTGTATGACATGGATGGATGGTAGTTTTTTATTGGATGTCCGTGTAAAACTATTTTACATCGACGATGTATGTACATTAAACTCTATTGAATATAATTCATGACTTTAGTGTTTCCATTTATAAATTAAAAAATAGTCCCTCTTTAGTTAAAAATATGTGTTATCAATAAACCACATGAAAAACAACAAAATGTAAGATGCTAACAACTATTTATACTAGTTTGCTATGATGGCTACGTCTAGTTTTCTTCTCTTTTAGAAGGGGATTTTTCTACTATTCAAATATTGAATTTCTCAATGAGAATTTTAGACACGCTATTTATTCACTTTAAAGATAAATTTTTTAGTCATTAGACTATGATTTTATTTGTTAAAAATAACGGATAACTGATAAACTAATTAATAGTTTATAGATAATAATTGATGGTTGATACCGAAATTCTAATAGCTTATAACTTGTTCTGGTGAACAAATAAGGGGGCTGCTAAATAATATAAATCGTATGTGAGAAGTGAGAAATTTCTTATATCATGAAAAAATGCGACCCTTTACAATGAAGCATAAGCTCCTATTTATAGAATTTACAAATGGTAGTTATCTAGAGCCACGACCATGGATACCCCATGATTTCGGTGGTTTCTTCCTCTTTTTCCACCGCTTCCACGTGGTGGTGATGGATGGTTATTCCTTGGCTATGGAGGAGATCATGGTGGTAAGGGGTGGTTACCTTCTTCCACGTGTCGACCTGTATACTGAATCTTCACAAGAGTGGTTGCTTCTGGGGCGAGGGCGCCGTCCGTAGAGTGTGTCGCCCCTGCATTGCTTTGCCGCCAAGTTTGCTTATTTGAATTTGATGGGTTGTGCAATTGGGCCATTTGATCATTGGGCCTATAGCATTTATTTTTGGGCCTTTGTCCAGTCCACATCCCCCCAAGCACGAGGCTCAAAGAGGCGAAGTGGTGATTATAATGGACGCTATGATCGTGGTGATCGTGGAGGGTAACCGCCCACTGCTTGCCTTCGTGCGTATCGCCGTTTCATTATAAATAACCCCTATTACGATCTGGAGTCTTGCTCATATCTTCCTCATATCTTTTAACTTCAGTGCCTTTGCTATTTTCTAAATATGGATAACACCATCCATGTGTTAGAATCACCTGCTATGCCCGCTATTAGGCGAGTGAGGGACAAGGCCGAGGAGAATATTGAGGATCTTTTGGACAATGTGGGGGAATTCCAGAGTTATGTTGAAGAGCTTAATGATTACAAATGGCGTCTAACTGACGAGCAGAAAGTCTTCTTGGAACTGGCCTTGGAATTGTCCAAGAGGTTGGAGAAGGATGCTGCTTTTATTGAAACCACCAACGCAGTTTTCGATTGCTATACCGCACTTGAGGATACGCTAGATAAGAAAATATCTGTCACCAAGGATAGCATTGATCTGCAAGAAGAATCTTTGTACCTCAACCTGTCTGCTGAAGAGGCCGTTGAGAACCGTATTGAGATACTGGAGAAGGAACTCCGTCCATTGATGAAGAGGAAAATGAACCTTCAATTGGATATTGAGTACGACGTGGCTAGGCTCATCAGGACCCGTTCTTCCTTGGCTTGCCTTAGGGAGAAAGTGGATAGATTGCATGACGACCAAGACAAAATTTGCCCTGGTCGCCAAGAAGTACAAGAGTGAGATTGAAGACTTGCAGGCTGATACCGTCGCCGCGGCCTATGCTGTCGCTTAAGTAGTTTCCTTTCTTAGTGTTTAGGATTTCTTGCTTTTTTAGTTGCATTGTACCTTGGGACCTTTGTATTTTGTGTTTTCTATTTCCTTCAATGTTGTACTTCTTATTCCGTGATCAATGAAGCTTTTATTTCTAACGAAAAATTGTACATTTTGTGCTTCACCTCGCCTTTAGGCGTGACCTTTGGTGTGGTCGAGATTGCACCTCGCCTCAGGACACGCGTCAGTCATCGCAATACTTTACTTTTTCGAAACGTTTCGACTTTTCGAAATTACTTTTTCAATCGACGCTTATTTTCTCGACCGATGCTTTGATCTTATATATACGTTGCCTTTCCTTCATTGTTTTCTCCATTTCGATCAAACACTTGAAGAATTTTTTCTCTTCCTCTTCGTTTTCTTGCGTTACGGGAAATTCTTTGTAACTTCCTAGTAACCGCTCTCCACTTCTTTCGCGAATTTCCCGCTAGCCACGTTCTCTTTGATTCTCCAAGTGGTAACTGTCCCTTAGTAACCAGGTATAACTGCTATTTCCCTCTTCTTTTTTTTATTTTCGATTTTGCAATCAGATTTCTAAGGTTTCCAGAAAATGGTTATTTTGAGAGATTTCAGCGACGTAGGTGAGAGGGACCCTTCTCGTCCTCTCATTATTGGGTCTCCTTTAGAGCGTCAGATTCGTAAACACTTTACTAGGCCTGATGGCTCTTTCAATTACAGTGGCTATTGTGCCGAAGTTTTGGGGGAAAACTTTAGCCCTAGCGAGTTTGAGAGTAGTAATAGTGATGATAGTGGTAGTAGTAGCAGTGGACACAGTGGTGATTGTGTTCTAATTTCTCCTTCGTCTTTCACAGGAAAACGAAGAGACGAGTCGCTTGCCCTAGTTGCTGTAGGGTCATAAGTTACGGCGATGGAGGTTTCTTCAACCTATCGAAGTGCTGAGGATGTGGTGAAGTTCAGAGAGTTATACGATGTTTCCGGGACCTTCAATGAAGCCGACGTCGTATTAGAGCCGGTGGATGAGGGCGAGATGTGACCGGCGTGACTCGATCTGAGCCAACTTCATTCTATATGTACACTAGGTTCATAGAAGACTTCCACCTGTATTTCCCTTTCACCGAGTTCCAAAAGTCAATGCTTAGGGTCCTTAATGTCGCTCCCACTCAACTTAGCCCTAATAATTGGTCTTTCATCAAAGCCTTTGAGCTGGTTTGCTTCGGCCTTGACATTTCTGAGCCTTTTGTGGCCGTCTTCTTTTCCTTCTACCACATAAAGAGTTTGTTTCCCAATAATGCAGTTTCTTTGAGTGCTCAGCCCAATAGGGGTTTGTTTACTCTGTATAGTTCAAACTATAAGAACTATAAGGAGGCCTTTGTGCGTGTGTGGGGCAGAGAAGGTTGCCGGGGTGTAATGTACGCTGATGATGATACTCCCCTTTTCCCCTTTCATTGGACGACCAGCCCTAGGTTGATTAGGGGCGCCGTGTACGAAAGGTTGAGTGATTTTGAGAGGGATTCAGTGGCTTATCTGGAATCTCTAAACCAAATGAGCCCTAGGGACCTTCTAGATGCCGATCGTGCTCCCGCTGTCCTAGAAAAATATCTTAGTAAGTTACTTCGTGAACTTCGTCGCCCTTTTACATGACATGTCTTTTATCGCTTTTCGTTAATTTTATGTGGCTAACTTTCTCTTTTTCTTTTGTAGAAGATATGTCGACTCTTACTCCTGCTCAGAGGGTTCAGTTCTTAGAGAAGGCGAGGGCGAGGAAGGCCCAGGCTGAGAAGGAGAAAGCTGGTGATACTGTGGACGCCCTTACTCAGTTGGAGACTGG
The DNA here is from genome assembly GCA_030408175.1 of Trifolium repens. NCBI lineage: Eukaryota > Viridiplantae > Streptophyta > Magnoliopsida > Fabales > Fabaceae > Trifolium > Trifolium repens. The sequence goes on along the minus strand of CP125841.1, from coordinate 19,385,322 downwards.
CGAGGTGGACAAGAAGAAGAGGAAAGGTGGTGACTCTCGGACCCGCATCCAAGTGAAGGCTTCTGGTTCTAATTCTGCTGCTGTTGGTCAGGTTGCAAATGCTGGGGGAGAAGTTAAGTCTCCGGCCAAGAAGAAGTCGAGAGTCTTGTCTCGGAAGGCGAAGAAGGACGCGGATATGACGGAGGTACACAAAGACTTGGTCGAGATTGAAGATCCGGTAACAGAGGCTTCTCCTGTAGCTGAGAGGTTAACTGTCGAGGCGAGCCCGACTGGAGGGGCTTCGCCCTGGGATCCACTCTTTGACCCTGAGGCATTCCTGGCGAGGTTGGTGGATATGGCGGGGAACTCTGCTCGCTTTGATACTACAGGATCCGAAGAACTGATGAGGTTGGCTCTTGGCTATGAACTCAAGGGTCTTCTTCTGAACTATGCTTTGGCGTCCCGTTAGAGAGCTGAACTTTCTAATGCCAAAGAGAAAGCGGCTTTGGTGGAGAAAAATCTGGTTACCCTCGAGGAAGACGTGAAGGCTGCCAAGGAGAGATGTGAGGGCGATGTGAAGGCCCTGAAGGAAAGGAGTGAGGAGGAGGTCGCCAAGTTGACCAAGAAGCACCAAGAGGAGTTGGCGAAGGCCAAGAAGGATCATGAGTCTGTGGTCGAGACTAAGGATGTACGCATTAAAGCTTTGGCCAAAGATAATGAGGCGGCTCTTAGTGAACTGGCTGCTTTGAGGCAGGAGAAGGTGAAGTGGGAATCTGAGAAAGATGGTTTGGAGGCGACCATTGGGGAGCAGTATGAAGAAGGTTTCCAACTTGCGCTGGTTATAGATGGCGGCAAATTGGTGTCCCCTGCCCCTGCTGGGATAGTCCAAGACTCGCCGGACGATGAAAAATCAACCAAAGAATCGCCTGTTGAAGCGTCGCCTGTTGAGGAATAATCTCCTTCTTCTTCTCTTTTATGTTAGATTTCGTTGTTTGTTGTTTGTATGATGATTGCTCCTGCGTGGGCTTGCTATTTGTTGATGATTGCCCCTACGTGGGTTTGTGATATTTTGTAATGACAATATTTGGGTGCCCTTCTGAGGCTTTTTTGCTTTTAATAGATGCTCTTTTTATTTTCACTTCCTCTGTTCCGTTTCGACTTGATATTAACTGCTATACTCTGTCGTTTCAATTGTATGTGCGTTTTCTCTAATTTTTGCTGAGCGGCGAGATCAGGCGTAGTTTAATGGCGCCATACAAGGTAACGCCCCATGTGGCGTGATTTCCTATGCTTTGACCGGTCAGAATTTTCCGTTGAGTCTTCCTTGAATTTCGCGTACGCCTGTTGAACCGGCCAATCCCCTTTATTGCGGTGGTTGTAACTGTCTCCTCATTTATTTCCGGATACAGTTATTTGTGCAAGGTTTCTTTGATCTCTGCTTATAAATACCGTTATCCTTCTCTTTTCATAAGCATAATCTCTATATTGCTATCTCTATTCTTCTTCATTTAATACTCTGAGATGGATAGGAATTGTTCTAAGAAAGACGTTATTGAGAGGTCTAAATCCCAGAAGGGTAAGAAGAAATTGGATGCATCTACTTCCAAATCCAGACGTGCCAAAGCGTTAAGGAAGGTTAAGGCGAAAAACCTTCCTGTTTCGCCGAGTTCTTCGAGTTCTGACGATATTGATGAAGATTATGCTGAGTTCTTGAAGACTTACGTTCCCGAGGAGTTTTATGCTTATGGATCTCCTCCTGGCGAGGAAGAAGGTTCCCAGATTACTGTGGAATCCGCGGCGAAGACGCCGAAATCTTCGAAGATGAAATCTTCTAAGTAACACCTCTTGTGGGTGAGGATGATGGATCAGGATCCCTTGGTTCACCTGGGCAAAAGTGGAAATATAATGCCAGGAACTGTGGGGTCCTTTTGAATTATGCGAGTGTTGATGCTTATTGTATTAATACTTCGCACATCCTTTTGAATTTGATGTAGTTTTGATGTAGTTTTCTTTGAATTTGTATCTCGATCTGATGTAATTTTCTTTGAATTTGTATCCAAATTTGATGTAGTTTTCTTTGAATTTGTATCCTAATTTCAATGAATGAAATCAGATTTTGAATGACTCTGTCGCCTTTTGATCTATTTGCTTTGCGCGCTTTCTTTGTGATTCTTTGGACAGTAATCCTGCCTGCCTTTATGATGAAATAAATAACCGAAATAATATATGTTGAGTTACCTTTGTTTTTACTCGTTTTCTGTAACGTTCTTTTTGGGCGTCTCCCTTCTGATAGGTCACGCCTTGACATTTTGATATGTACTTCTTTTTCTTTTCTTCGTTCCCAACTCGTAAGCTTTATGGGTAATGTTTTGGACTTTCAACCATGCTTTGATTTTCTGGACGCCCCCCACTAAAAAGTTTAAAGGGTAACGCCTATGATTTTCAACCTGATTTTAATTTTCTGGACGCCCCCACTGAAAAGTTTAAAGGGTAACGCCTAGGATTTTCAACCTGATTTTAATTTTCTGGACGCCCCCCACTGAAAAGTTTAAAGGGTAACGCCTAGGATTTTCAACCTGATTTTAATTTTCTGGACGCCCCCCACTGAAAAGTTTAAAGGGTAACGCCTAGGGTTTTCAACCTGTTTCCGTCGTATCCAACTCGTAAGGTTTACGGATATCGCCGTTTCTATTTCTGACGTTTCCTACTCGTAAGATTCACGGATAACGCCATGATGTTTCAACTCGTTTCTGTCGTATCCAACTCGTAAGATTTACGGATATCGCCGTTTCTATTTCTGACGTTTCCTACTCGTAAGATTCACGGATAACGCCATGGTGTTTCAACTCGTTTCCGTCGTATCCAACTCGTAAGATTTACGGATATCGCCGTTTCTATTTCTGACGTTTCCTACTCGTAAGATTCACGGATAACGCCATGGTGTTTCAACTCGTTTCTGTCGTATCCAACTCGTAAGATTTACGGATATCGCCGTTTCTATTTCTGATGTTTCCTACTCGTAAGATTCACGGATAACGCCATGGTGTTTCAACTCATTCTTTCTTTTCCGATCGTGTCACAAGCATATATGTCAATTCCTCACAAAACCAAAAATTTTAAAACGGCGGGCCTCAATAAAAACTCCTATTTTCATAGGAGAAAAGAGTGTCCCGCCGCTATTTATTAATTGGAATGAAAGATTTTAGTACATTTTGATCATACATGTGCCGTGACTTAATCATAAAATAACATTTAGAATGTTGTACGCCGTGGCGCTGCTTTTCTTGCTTTATGTGGCGGTTAACTGTAATAAAACCTGAGATTAGCCACGTTCCATGTTCTGTGCAAGACTTCTCCTTCCATCGTGTCCAGTCTGTACGCTCCTCCTTCGAATGCTTCGTTGATTCTAAAGGGGCCTTCCCAGTTTGCTGCTAACTTTCCTCCCTTGTCCTTTCCCATAGGTCTTTTTAGAACTAAGTCTCCTTCTATGAATCTCCTTGCTATAACTCGAGTGTTGTACCTTCTGGCTGCTCGTTGCTTGGAAACGAATTCTCTAAAGTGGGCTTTGTCCCTTAATTCCTGCAACAAATCTAGGTTCTCTTCCAATGCTTTTGAATTTTCTTCCAGGGTGAGGGTGTCTCTTCACCAGCTTGGGGGGTTTATTTCTGTTGGGATGATGGCGTCTGTTCCATATACCATAGTCAAAGGGGCCTCGCCCGTTGAGGATTGGGGCGTGGTATGATATGACCAGAGGATTGGTAGAAGGTGGGCAACCCAACCCTCGCCTTTGCTTGTGATTCTCCTTTTGATTGCTCTCAAGATTACTTTATTGGCGGATTCTGCTTGTCCGTTGGCCTGAGGGTGCTCTATGGAAATGAAAGTGTTCTGAATACCTTTCCCTTTGCAGAATTGGACCACTTTTTCGCTTGCAAACTGAGTTCCATTATCTGAGACAATGTATTTGGGTAGTCCGAATCTGCAGATGATCTTTCTCTAGTAAAACTTCTAAACTTGATCAGCTGAAATGCTTGAGAGGGCTTCTGCCTCTATCCATTTGGTGAAATAATCAATTGCCACTATAATCCACTTTGTTTGTCCTGTCGAGGCGGGGAAAAGCCCTAGGATGTCCGTTCCCCACATGAAGAAGGGCCACAGGGATAAGACGGATTTCAGTGGTTCTCCTGGGGCGTAGTTTAGGTTCGCAAATCTTTGGCATTTGTCACATGTCCTCACGTATTTGGCTGCATCGCTGTGTAATTCCGGCCAGTAGAAATCTGCTTTGAGTATTTTTCCTGCCAGGGATCTCGCCCCTATGTGGCTTCCACATGATCCCTCATGTATCTCTTCCAAGATTCCTTTGGCCTCTTCTTGTTACATAAAGCATCAAAGGTCCTGAAAATCCTCTCTTGTAGAGTTTGTCTCCTAGCATGGAGTACCATGCTGCTGCTCTCTTTAACTTGTATGCTTCTTCTCTTGCTGCTGGAAGTTCGTCTTTTTGAAGGTATCTTATGATTCGTGATCGCCAATCTTCTGCTTCAATGTTCATCATGACTGTCTCTTCAGCGATGCTAGGACTTGCAATGGTTTCTTGAATGAAAGTTTTGTTGCTTCCAGGCTTTTTAGTGCTTGCTAGTTTTGACAACAGATCTGCTCTTGCATTCTGCTCTCGTGGTACGTAAACCAACTCAAACGATTTGAAATGATTTGCCAACTTGCGTACCTTCTCCAAGTATTTGATTAACTGTGGATCTTTAGCCTGAAATTCTCCTGACACTTGGTTTGTGACCAATTGCGAGTCGCTCTTTGCTTTAAGATCAGTAATGTCCATTTCCTTTGCTAACTTCATTCCGGCGAGCAAGGCTTCATATTCCGCCTGGTTATTGCTCGCCTTGAAAGCGAACCTCAATGATTGTTCAATGAGGACTCCATCTGGGCCCTCCAACACTACTCCGGCTCCACTTCCTCTGATGTTAGAGGCTCCGTCAACTGATAGAGTCCACGGTTGTTCACTGTTTTCCTCTGCTGGCGTCGTAAGTTCTAGCACGAAATCTGCTAGTATTTGTGACTTGATTGCGCCTCTGGGAGAGAAGGTTATGTCAAATTCTGACAATTCTACTGACCATGCCACCATTCTTCCTGCCAAATCTGGTTTTCTCAACACATTCTTGATGGGGTAATCAGTTTTTACCACGATTTTGTGGCTTTGAAAATATTGTCTTAGTTTCCTCGCCGTTACTATTACCGCCAGTGAGAGTTTCTCGATTTTTTGGTACTTAGCTTCCGCTCCTTTGAATGTTCTACTGACAAAGTAGATGGGCTTTTCTTCTCCCTTTATTTCTTGTACCAATGCGGAACTGAAAGCTTTATCTGAAACGGCGAGATATAGGTACATGGTGTTACCCTTCTCCGGGCGAGTTAGAATTGGAGGCGAGGCGAGGAATTTTTTTAGATTTTGGAAGGCCTCCTCGCACTGAGTGCTCCATACGAACCTCTCACTTTTCCTAAGTGTGGAGAAGAAGTGAAACGCTTTTTCTCCTGCGCAAGATAAAAACCTCGACAATGCCGCAATCCTTCCTGTTAACTGCTGTACCTCTTTGACTGATGTAGGGCTCCTCATGTCTATGATCGCTTGGCATTTGTCCGGGTTCACTTCTATTCCTCTGTTAGTTAACATGAACCCTAAGAATTTGCCTGACTGTACTCCAAATGAGCACTTGGAAGGGTTTAACCTCATGTTGTATTTTCTTACTGAGGCGAGAATGTCGCCTAGATCTTGATCGTGTTTGCTTGCTTCGGTAGTTTTCACTACCATATCATCAATGTACACCTCCAAATTTTTTCCTATCTGCTCGGAAAATACCCTATCCATCAATCTCTGGTATGTGGCTCCAGCATTCTTTAGGCCAAATGGCATGACGTTGTAAAAATAGTTGCAAGTGTTGGTCATAAACGCTGTGTGGGGAGCGTCGGTGGGGTTCATCTTGATCTGGTTGTACCCTGAATATGCGTCCATGAAGCTGAGCATCTTGTATCCTGATGCCTCGTCTATCAATCTGTCAATGTTGGGTAGAGGATATGGATCCTTTGGGCATGCTTTGTTCAAGTCTGTAAAATCCACACACATTCTCCACTTTCCATTCGCCTTATTTACCATCACGACGTTTGCTAACCAGGATGGGTATTTGATTTCCTCTATGAACCCTGCTTCCTTTAACTTTGTTACTTCCTCAATGATGGCCGCCCTTCTTTCCTCGCCGACTTTTCTTTTCTTTTGCGAGACGGGTTTTGTCTCGGGGGAAATAGACAACTTGTGTGTGATGATTGTCTCGTCTATCCCTGGCATGTCTGAAGGATGCCATGCGAATAGGTCTATGTTTCTCTTTAGTGTCGCCAAGATCTTTTCTCTCTCTCTTCTGGCTGCAGAGATGTGTCTATGTTGGTTGTTTGGTAAGTTGCTTCGCCAATTTGGACCTTCTCTAGTTCCTCATTGGGACTTACCCTTCTATCTTGGAATTCCTCCCTTGGGTCCAGATCTAGGGGACTGATTATATTAACTCCGCCCTTTTGAGGAACAGGGCGGGCAGAGTTTGGGGTGTTAAGGGTTCTGTGTCTTATCTTCAGACTTGACTCATAGCACCGTCTCGCCAGTGCTTGATCTCCTTTTATGGTTCCTACTCTTCCATCCTCCAGTGGGTACTTTATTGATAGATACAGCGTTGACATGGCTGCCTCTAGGGTGTTGAAAGTTGGTCTTCCAATGATGATGTTGTACGATGTGAAGGGGGTCTTTACTACCAAATATCGTACTTTAATGGTCTTGGCTTAGTCCTTCACTCCGAATGTTGTGAGCAGTATGGTGTAGCCCATGACTTCTACCTGTTCGCCTGCAAAACCTACTAACATTTTGTTGTAAGGTAGCAAGTGCTCGTTGGATAGTTGCATGGCTTTAAAGGCTTCCCAGTACATTATATATGCCGAACTCCCTGAGTCGATAAGTACTCTCTTCACGTCACAATTCAAGATTTGGACCTGGATCACTAGCGGGTCGTCGTCGTGTGGCATGACTTCTCTTTTGTCTTCCTTGGTGAAAGACAGATCTGGGGTGGGTGAAATCGACGTGTGACCTACAAACTTTGCTTCAAGTTCTGATCGCCTTACGTAACGTTTGCGAGCGTTACTTGATTCGCCTCCTCCAGCGAAGCCTCCTGCAATTGTGTTGACTGTTATCCTTACCTTTTCTCCTTCCGGATTTCCTTCTTGGTCTCTTTGCGGATCTCTTCGCGCTTTCGGGACTACAATTTTCCCGTTGGCGGCGTCATCCAGGAACTTCCTTAGATGGCCGCTCTTTATCAACTTCTCGATGAGGTCTCTTAATCTGAAGCATTTTTCGGTTTCATGTCCTTTACACCTGTGATATGCGCACCATGCATTTGTGTTCTGCCCTAACTGGAATTCCCTTCCTCTTTGAGGAGGTAATCTGGTGAGTCATGCTTCCAGTATTTCATCAAGGATATAGACTCTTGCTCTGTTTAAAGGCGTGTACTCTTTCTCCGGGAATCTGTCTATGTCTCGTCTCACTTGCTGACGGTATGATTTCCTTTGGGAATCATGTCCTCTGTGATCTGGTTGACGCCGTCACGGTGGATATGTGTCTGGGACTTTGTTGTTCTTGTTGGATGGCTCTCTCTCTCTTGCGTCCCTAGACCTTTTCTCGGCGTTGCTTTCCTCGCCTTTGATGTAACATTCTGCCCTCTTGATGATCTCCTGCATCGAGGTTGCTGGCTTCTGAGCCAGGGATTCGTTGAAATGGCCGACTTTTAAACCGTTATGGAATGCTGCTACGAACATTTCCTGGTTAGGATTAGATACTTTGATGGTTGCTTCGCAGAATCTGGCCAGATATTCGCGCAGAGTCTCGGCGAAGTTTTGGCGAGTGGTGAACAGGCTGGTGGCGGTGACCTTGATATGTTTTGATCCTGAGAACTGTTGGATGAATTTGCGTTGGAAATCCAACCAATTTTCAATGGAGTTCTTTGGCAGGTTCATATACCATCTCAACGCTGCCTCCTTCAAAGTTCCTGAGAGTAGTTTGCATTTCAGGTGTTCTGCGGCGCCTATGATGGCGGTTTGTGTCCCGACTGCCATTAGGTGTTCGGTAGGGTCTGTTTTTCCGTCGAACGTCGGCAGGTGCGGTGTTTTGAAATTTTCTGGGACTCTAGCATCCCATAAGGCTTGTGCGAGGGGTTGAGAGTCATTTATTTGATCCTCATGCTGATCGTTTTCGTTGTTGGCTTTCTCTTGGTTCAAGGTTGTTATCTGGGCTTGAAGTCGCCTGAGTTCATTGACGGCTTCGGTCAGGGTCATCCCTGAGCCAGGAGTGCCATGATTTGGAGTTTCCCCTACCATTTGGGGGGATTCATGTCTGCAATGTGTGGTAGGCTGAGAATCGTTTTACCGCAGCCCCACGGTGGGCGCCAAAATGTTCTGGTGAACAAATAAGCGGGGTGCTAAATAATATAAATTGTATGTGAGAAGTGAGAAATTTCTTATATCATGAAAAAATGTGACCCTTTACAATGAAGCATAAGCTCCTATTTATAGAATTTACAAATGGTAGTTATCTAGAGCCACGACCATGGATACCTCATGATTGGTTTCTTCCTCTTTTTCCATCGCTTCCACGTGGTGGTGATGGGTGGTTATTCCTTGGCTATGGAGGAGATCATGGTTGTAAGGGGTGGTTACCTTCTTCCACGTGTCGACCTGTATACTGAATCTTCACAAGAGTGGTTGCTTCTGGGGCGAGGGCGCCGTCCGTAGAGTGTGTCGCCCCTGCATTGCTTTGCCGCCAAGTTTGCTTATTTGAATTTGATGGGTTGTGCAATTGGGCCATTTGATCATTGAGCCTATAGCATTTATTTTTGGGCCTTTGTCCAGTCCATAACTGATAAGTTAATTATGGTGCAAAAATTAAAGGTGGCAAAATAGGTCGGACTCGTCGGGTTCAACTAACAAATTTCTTTTGGCAAAAGGACTAGCATGTTAGCTCCAACCCTGTTTCCCCTCTTTTTTTTTAGATCTCAAATAGGTTCCTTCTATTATTTGAAATATTACACAATCTTAAGATATATTTTACAGATTGCATATATATAAATTTCAACCAATAAAGAAAATGTGCAGTAGAGAGAACAATAGTATAGCGCCAACCCAACATATCAGATGTCTAAAGTATATTACGTTGTGAAAGATTGTAAAATAAAAAGATTATGCAAAATTGTATAAAAAATAAATAGAAAATCTAAATATTGCTAAGGTTGAGGATTAAACTTAAGTCAAAAAAGGATTTGAGGCTTTCAACTTTACTAACTCTAACTTAAAAATACAAAAAAATTAATTATAATATTATATATTTTATTATAACTAAATTGAACTATTTTGTAGCCTTTTTTACTCAAAATTTTGGGACCTAAAACCTTTTTTAATGCTAAATTTTACATTTTCACACAATGTCAATGTCCAAATTGAAAAACAAAAGTTGTGTTTTGTCTTTATTGGTGCAATATTGTACTCTTACAAGTTTTTTAACAATTCAAAATTCAAAATCTTATACTACATTTACAAATTTTTTTAATAATTCTTTAATTTGGAGAAGCCATATTTTTCTAAAATAGTATGATTTAAACATATCATCATATATGACATACTTGACATACTTGTTTTGTTACCACTCTAAGTATAATGTAGGTCACTGCAGGTGTATAAAAGAAATCTCTATATATGGTGTGGATTTCTGTCTTCTTGCAATTAATATGCATCACAACTTCACAATTAGCCCCCGCTAGTACCCCATAAACATTTATAGTAGTTTCATCATGTGACGAAATGGTCCAAAAAATTGTGCAACGGCAAATTAAAAAGGCTGTCACAAAACAATATTTTGAATTCTTTTAACAAATAATAATAATATATATGGACCTACATCTAGTAGCTTAATGACAACAATATTCAAATTCTATCATACCAAACCAATTTTTGACAATCAATCTTAAACTCTTGCTAATGCTTGGAAGATGGCATGTTAACATAAAGAAGAGATAAAGTATTCAAAGTGGTTGAGAAAATAGCATTTCCACATTTCAAAAGCCTAGACTAGAATATGTAGACCGTGTTTAAGATTCATTTATGAATAATTCCTTTGAAACTTATCTATCGATAACTTATATTATGATATGAGTCAAGAAAGAAACTTATAATAGTATCGTATTATCTCTCTTTAAATATACAAATTTCTCTTTATATTATGGGAAATGTTATAAATATAGTAATATTTTCTTGTAACTTGTGAATTGTACTTTTTAAATATTAAATTCTCTTATGCTATTAAATGTAAATTTCTACTTTAAGATAGCTTAATATACCCTAAGGGCACAAGTTAACATGACCCTTATATTATTTAGACGATTTTCTTTTAATTTTTAACAACACTAATTATTTTTTTACTAATACACTTCTAATTAATTTACATTCTTTTTTCTTCTACAGGAATTTGTTAATTATATATTAAGCCAGTTTTTTAAGTAATAAACATGATCTTTTAGTTTATAATTTATTGCACTCTTATCCTTCCAACCTCTATTTCAAAAGCGCTGAAATAATCATTAACTTAGTGAGATGACACTGAACAATGTTTCTTGTCATTTGGAAGCAAAAACACAATGTTCACTACCACTTCCCTAAATTACTTTAGCGTTTTTGTAACGGGGAATAACTTGAAGGATAACACTGCAATAAATTAGAAACATAAAAGACTTATTTGTTACCAAAAAAACTTAAGATCCGTCTGTTACAAACGCGAAACTTAAAGTTGATACATTTTGCCTATACTCTCTCGGTTGCAAAATATAAGCAAAAGTGAGTCAATTTTTTTTGATGTATTTGGTTCAAAATTTAGACCAAATACATTCACTTATGTTGACCAACTTTTACTTATATTTTGTAACAGAGTGAGTATATTATAAAATGTTTCTAGTTTATGTTTATCTCTATTAAATTCTCTACCACATATATCAAAATTAATGCTAACTATACCAATTGATGCTTATAAAAATGGTTTGTTTTTAATAATATTTAGTTTTTTTTTTATTTTTTATGCAGGAGAATTGGGTTTTGAAGTTCACTAAAAGCATCAAAACTTAGATAAGTACTTGCACATTATCTACCACTAAATTCTCACATCAAGAATAGAATTCAAACTCTTATATCATTATTGAATTTAAGTTGAATTAAATAAGCATTTCACTACTAGAAAAAGTTGAAATACCGACGGAATTTAGAGACAGAATATATTTTGTCTCTACTAGAGATGGAATTAGAGACGGAAAAAACAATTAGAGACAAATATTTTTATTTTAGAGACAGAAATTTTCATTTTAGAGATAGATTTTGTCCGTCTCTAATAGTTTAGAGACGAGGAAATTACCGACGGGATCAAATCCGTCTCTAACGTGCTTAGTGACGGAATATTTGCATTTTAGAGACAGATTTCGCCCGTCGATATTTAAGAGTTTTCTAGTAGTGTTTAGTTACTGTTCTTTTGACCATATATGGTTTCTAAACACTCCCTTGCGATAACTTTACTTTAATGATGATTCAGTTACTCATATGTATATCAACTTCGATAATGGCAAGATTATCATTGGCTTTAATCGTACATGATGTAGAATATATTTCTAAAAAACATAAGTAAACCACGCTTGTGATTTTTTTTCCATAAGCATCATGCTTAAGATCTTAATAAAGCAAAAGTGTGATATATTCAATAGAAAAAAACAAGTGTCAGTGTCACTTAAGGAAAGAATCGTTTCAAAATATTGATTTTTATGTTCAGAGAAAATTTGGTTAAAATGTAAAAATTCATCTTTTGTGTTTCATTAGTCTACTTACAATATATTAAAAGAAACTACTACTAAAATATCAAATTTATTCAATCAAGTTTAATAATATTTCGGAATTTATGCCCTTAAATGTAATTTTAACACTAAACTAAAAAAAAGATACAAAACAAAAATAGGAAGAATAAAAAAAGATATCTATTTACAATATATTAAAAGAAACTACTACTAAAATATTAAATTTATCCAATCAAGTTTAATAATATTTCGGAATTTATGCCCTTAAATGTAATTTTAACACTAAACTAAAAAAAAGATACAAAACAAAAATAGGAAGAATAAAAAAAGATAAGCGTAAAAGAAAAATCTACCCTTAAAAATAGCATCTGAAACTACCTCTAAAAAAATATCTACTTACAATATATTAAAAGAAACTACTACTAAAATATCAAATTTATCCAATCAAGTTTAATAATATTTCGGAATTTATGCCCTTAAATGTAATTTTAACACTAAACTAAAAAAAAGATACAAAACAAAAATAGGAAGAATAAAAAAAGATAAGCATAAAAGAAAAATCTACCCTTAAAAATAGCATCTGAAACTACCTCTAAAAAAAATATTAATCCAATATATTTAACAAAAAAATTAATTAAAAAAATTTACGCATAAAAATAGGAACAAAAATAAATATAAAAGATACGCATAAAAAATAGTACTAACCTTTTTTTGAATGAAAAAATAGTAACTTAAAAATAAAAGAACATTAAAATAGAAACAAAAACATAGTGAGTCTGTTTGGATTGACTTATTATAAGTTTTATAAAGTAGTTTATGAAAACAGGTTATAAAGATATAATCTTTGTAAGTGAAAACTTATGAATTAACATGCATAAAGAAAAAACTTACGAATTAACACGGGACAATTGCTTTAATAAAAAAAATTAATCATACACGAGACAATTGCTTTAATAAAAAAATGAATTGAATAATAAATATTTATTAATATTAATTATAATTTATTACACAAAAATCATGCACGGGACAATTGCTTTAATAAAAAAATATTAATTCAAGAAATTTTACAAGAAAGAACACAATGACGTCACTTATATTTAATTTTTTTTTTTGTCAAAAAAACTTTTTAAAAATATTTTCTAACATATTCCTAAATATTTAATTCTAAATAAATTTGATACTTTAGTATAATATATTAATATCAATCTTAAATATAAAAAAAATTAAAAATCAATGGACATGATCTTTTACAAATAAGTTTTTTTAAACAATAGAAGCATAAATTCTCATCAATAATAAATATAAAAAAAAACACAAAACAAAATATTTATCACTAATACATAAAAGAAATTGAATAAAAAATTCATACACGGGACAATTGCTTTAATAAAAATAATTTAATCATACACGAGACAGTTACCTTTAATAAAAAAAATTATTAATTTAATAAATTTTATAAAAAATAACACAATGGCGTCACTTATATTTTAACAATATTTTATAAATAAAAGTCAATAGACCCGTGCGAATGCACGGGTCTCAAAACTAGTTTTATTTATAAAATCATGAAGATTAACCACTGTTAAATAACTTTGTATAATCCATACATATAATATGGTAACCACAAAAAAATATAATTTTATTTTTTCAATTAAACATTGTTTAATTTATTCCAAATTTACCGCTAAATTATTGAATATTGTACGCAACATTTCAAATCATTATTTCAACTATGCGCGTATTTACGATGATTGTTAATAGTCACGGTTAATTTAAACAATTTTATAAGTAAATTTGACTTTTTTGGTACATTGAAAAATAGATGCATGTAATCACATGCATTATATATATATAGAGTCAGGATCCGTTGATAATGAGTAAATTACTCATATATATCATCAATGTTGTTGATCACATCTCTCTTAAAAATAACATTCGTAGTTTTAGGGGACACAATATTACAATTCATAACCTTTTGAACTTGTTGCAGAAGACTCACAGTTTCTAGTACTAGAAAGCCAAAAATATAATATTAAATACAAATAGTATGAAATCATGTTAATTGTCAGAATATATTTTCTTATGTTTAATCACTTTACTTGAAACAACCCTGAAAGCTGCAAATAGATTAAGGAATATCCAAAATAGGTTATTTGTGTTATAAAAGTTAGGTTAGTGATGAATGGGGGATTGGTTATTATTCATAAGCCATCCTTATGCACCATGCATAAGTTTACTTAGTGCACCCCCCAAATTACTCGTGCACCCCCCAAATTACTTGTATACCCCCAAATTACTTGTGCACCCCCAAATTTCTTGCGCATCCCCAAAATTCTCATACACCCCCCAAATTTCTCGCACACCCCATATGACTTTTGCCCCCCATTTTTTTTTGTCCCCTCCATATTTCTATGCTAAAAAAATAATCGAATCCAATATCTCATGCATACTATTCCAATTTTTCTCAACTAAACTAACCCTAATTGCTTTATATGATTTTTTGTTTTATGTAGCATGGTTTTGTAAAATGGTTATGTGATGTTTTACTTAATAACAATGGTTTCAGTGTATAACATCTTGGCAATAATGCCCACATGAAACCATTTATCCAAAATAATGGTTTCAGTGTATAACGCTATGAAACCATTTAACTAGACTAATGATTTCAGTGTATAACATCTTGAAACCAAATAACAAGACTAATGGTTTCAGTGTATAACACTATGAAACCATTTAACTAGAATAATGGTTTCAGTATATAACGCTATGAAACCATTTAACTAGACTAATGGTTTCAGTATATAATATCTTGAAACCAAATAAAAAGACTAATGGTTTCAGTGTATAACGCTATGAAACCATTTAACTAGTTTCAGTGTATAACGCTATGAAACCTTTTAACTAGACTAATGGTTTCAGTGTATAACTCTATGAAACCATTTAACTAGACAAATGGTTTCAGTGTATAACATCTAGGCACTAATGCTCATTTAACTATAATAATGGTCATAAATTTAAATTGTTAAGACGATATAAAACCAGAGAGAGTGAGGTATCCCCAACCGTTCCAAATAATTCAAAATACCCTAAATAAAATTTTGAGAAAATTTTATTAATACCTGATATTTATAAAAGCATATTTACCTCATTTAATTAACTAAAAATAGTTCCAGGTCTCATAAAAATACCTAACTAGTCCCAAAATTCCCAGAAAATTATTTCCTATTGTTTTGTAAAAAAAATAAAAAAATTTGGAGTCTCCTTGGCACCGCACGCGCCCCCACGCGCCACCAGCGTGAGTGGGCGTGGAGGCGCGTCACTGTTCATCATCTTCCTCACCCATTTTCTGCAGAAACGGGTCGTGACGACCCGGTTCGTCGACCCGGTTCGTTCTCCCTCAATAATCAACGAAACTCGACGTTCTTTATACCGTTTTGATCGTCCTTCGATTTTATGAATGTTTTAGGTATTAGTTTTCAAAAATACAAAGTTATTCAGTCATGGATTATTACACGTGTTGTTTGGATCTGAGGGTGGATATTGACTTATGCACGGAGCATAAAAATTGCCTTATGCATAATAATTTAGGCCGATGAATGGTGTCTTATTCGAGCTATACATATATACATCATAACTTTTTAATGGCTGGAGTGACTCACAAGTCGGTTGTCCCACCAAAGCCTGCTTCCCCATGTGATCATCGAAAGGATCTTTGACTAATCTTTTTTTGGCTTCTTTTTCAATTAATCATAAGTCGTTATGATGCACAAATTTACATACATACTTACTGCAGGCCCTGTTTGTGATCTCAAAAACATTATCTCATAGTACCTTTTGTTTGTCTTGGACTTGGAGTCATTCATATTCTTCTTAAGCCTCCACTTTATTTTTTCCATCCATTCTTTTGTCGTCACTTCTCCTAACAATCATGCATGCAATGTTGTCGTACCGTATGGGATTTATGCTTTATAAGGTTAAAGCTTTGTTATTTACATATGTTTGTGACATAATTGTTTTCAAATTTGGTAAGCCAATTTTTTTTCTTTTATCTTCGGTTTAATCTGATTTGAGGATCAGTTCTGACAGCAAGTAGTTCCAACCCTCTCTCAATCGCAATTGCGGTTTAGCAATATTGAATACAAAAATTTCTCACTTTACAACTTAAAATTTTTATATTTATTTTTTAACAAGTGCTCTAAAGATCCTTAACATTTTTCTTTAGTAGATACATACATCTTCAAAATGGAAAGAAATGAAGAAGAGATTCATCAGCACAATTACTAATAGGATTGAGTAATTAACATAATAGATTAGTCTCTACAACATGAAGAATTATCGTCTAAAAATTATCTATTTTAATATAATTATTTACAGCCTATTGCACCATAAAGCAATTGTAGTTAATTTATTTTGTGTTTGAAGTGATGTTGGATGGACGCTACACTTAACGTCACAATGTAAAATAGATAGTTTGGTAGGTTGTTTTCAATAGTGTCATTTATAGTTTCGTAATTGCAGATTTGAATTGTGTACAATGTGAATGTATACGACTAGCCCCATATCTAGATTGTCCAGTTAAGTCTAAATTTCAGTACAAACAAATCTAAATGCAAATTTTATTACTTTTATAAAAAGAAAAACTAACATATCGAACTTGAAATCTTAATCATCGATCATATGGTTGACTGCACACACACAAATTTCATCAGAAAAGATTCCCTCATTGTTGATGTCACCGGAGAAGAAGCAGTGCACATCTACGCTCGCCCGGCTCATATTTCACTGCACGGTAAATTTGACTTGTGAGATCCACTCTCCAAATCCCATAACCACATATTTCAACCTTTTTCATTCACTTAATGATTGTGGAAGACATCATGGATCAACAGCTGTAGTATAGGTGTGTTTATAGAGTACTTATTTGACAACAACAACAAGCTAGAAAGCACAAGTCTTCACTATTTTGAAGTACAAATTTTATACATATCTTTGTCCACAGTCCACACATTGAACTAGCATATTTACTGTACACAACTATACTACATATTCGTTTTCCTAAACCCCTCTTCCAGTAGTGTCACAATTATTGTGAAGTTCTAATTAAATTCCAAAATAGTGGAATAGTGTTAGAACTTAAAATCCAATTAATACTCTCTAGACAGCTATATTAATCACGACCTCAACATTATTATTATAAACTTTATTAGTATTCCTATTAGAAAATTATGTGTGATGGTGACTTATACCAAATTACCAACTAAATTCCATAAAACCAGTGCTAAAAGAAACACTACTCTCCCTCCATTGGGCTCGAGACGCGGTGACAAGTAATAACAGCTTACAAGTTACGAGGAAGTTTTGGATAGTCACAAAGATTTAGTTATTTGATTTGATCACACATGTTTGATAAAAAGTAGAAAGAGAAAATAATTAAATTATATATATTTTTATGTATGTGTGACCAAATAAAGTGATCGAATAACATTTTTCGGGAGAAGAGTATTCACTATCTCCTATAGAAACGGACCAACGCCTCATAAATTCACCTAAAGGTTAAAATTAACCAAATTTTGCGGAAGAGTATTATAGTGTAGCTTATTATAGGTGTGCTGGTAGATCCAGTTCTCAAAAGAAGAACAAAGAAAAAGCCTACAAAACCACTTTCAGTCACTAGCCTTTCAGTTTCACCAATGATCATTAGATGAAAGCTTATCTTCCCTTTTACTATTACCCTTTGATAATAATGACTCAACCTCCATCATTATGATGGAGACATAGGAATAGGATGCCACATAGAATGGTCTTAATTCTTGTATCCATTACATCACATGCATTGGTGTTTTTTGTTGAAAATAAGGTTGTTTATTTGTGATGGATTAGAATTAGAACATGACAAAATAGAATAAAAATGGGGAGTCCTAATTATATATAAAGAATGTAAGCAAATTTTATTAGCTTAATTATATTTGTCTATCTTGTCAGTGCAAAATACTATGTCTTAAGAAATAGTATTATGTTATGATGTGATAAATTTGTGGAATATCACATCTGTGGAAATGAAAATGGAATATTGTCCATATGTGGTGAAAAATGGTGTCTTTCATTCTCCTATATAAATGATGACATTGAGAACAAGTTTTCCAAAATAAAGAAATGCTGAGTGCTATTTTTAATAACTTGGTACAATAGTACATACTGTTCTTTGTTGAATAAATACAAAAAATTTCAACTAATTAATTAAACAAAACAAAGTCAATACATATGCAACTCTTATAGATCTAGTACCTTAACTTGATACGTGAGAACCATTAAACCAATACAAAAGTGTACTAACTATTACTAGTATATTATTTAAAGACAGATGTGGAAAATGGAGTGCATGTTTAGAACAAAATCAAGTTAGTAATTATGGGGGAGATTAGTCCAATTAATCTTGAGTTTACATAATGTATATGACAGATTTGGATTGTAAGCAGCGTGACTGCATGAAGTCAACTACATTTGAATTGTCCGATTAAGATCGGTTGGTTCAGATGTGGTTGACTGCGTACAATAGATCTATGTAGGACATCTTGGTCATGATGGTGTGGCAGATGGATGACAGACATTCAACAATGTGACCTAATTAAGCATCTAATTAACACTTTATTTGAAACCAAAGACCATTATTGAGCACACAAAAATGAATCATAGTATTATTTTAATTTTCAAATCATTTTATAGCTGGAGAAGGACCATCATTACTCCTAACAAATGATTAAACTAAAACAATCATGAGCTTGGTCCTATTAAGAGAATATAATAATTTATTTTAGTTACAACTGCATAATTTATAGTAATATGTTTGCCTGACCAAGACAAGGAAAGAGCATGATAAGTTTGACAGAAATTCAAAATGGAATACAAAAGCTCTATAATTCTAATGACAAAAATATTTGAAACATGTGATTTATTAAAATAAAATTAACTATAATGCTAAACCTTAGTAATAATTTATTAAATACATAATATATTGTCCCTTGTGACATGAGCAATGGAATCTTCTTCAGTCAAGTTTCCTTCTGACCAATCCTTTGAAAAAGTCAAAGCTGTAACCATAGCAGAAAATTATACTACTATTGAATTTTGTTTGATATCATAACCAAGTCATGCATAACATAATTTGAATATTTCAGCTCATTATTTATAAATGTAGCTAGATCATAATTTGAATATTTCAGTTCATTATAGATCATAATTTGAATATTTCAGCTCATTATTTATAAATAGAAGCTAGATGAGACAGATTACTGTTCTGATAACTACTATGTGTGTTTCAATTTCAAAAGTTCAAAGTGGAAAATAAGTGCGATGTTTGTTCTAGAAATATTTTTCGACAACTTAATCAAGTAGTTTGAAGAAAAAGATATATCTTGTTCATTACCTATTACCATCAGGGTGGAGCTCACACATTTGATTGTCATCACCGACAGCCAACAAATATCCCGAGGATGTCAAACCCTACAAATAAAGGAATTACCGATATAACAAATATAATTTATTTCCGGTATGATGACAAGTTAACAGTCGAATTTAAACTATCGATATAAACATTGAATGTGGCTGGCAGATTAGTTACATGCATTACATTCTTTCACTTGATATAACAGTTTCAGTTTTGAAAAATTGCTTGCTCGTTCAGACTACAAATTTCAAATCATGAGACAGTTTCCATCGACCATACCTGAACAGTTACCACATGTTCAACTACTTTGTCCTCGTTCTTTTCCTGTACAATAACTCTTTGTCCACTGCATGAAGTTTTGAATGTAAAAATGAAAGTACAGATAAACCACTCCACGTACACCAGAATGCAATAACAGACTTCGTTTTTGTTTTTTCGAAACAAAACCATAAGTCCATAACTAGAATGGTGAATACAACATTATGTTAAAACTTCAGTTCAACTGCTAACTAAAACAATTGAATTCGAGTTCAGTAATTAATATTGTGAAAATATGCTGGGTATATCAGAATCATCTACTTCATGATTGAAATGAAAGTACAAGAATAAAAACATGATAAAGAGGATAAAGAAAGACATAATACTTAAAATTCAAGTCACCTGTGCAACCATGTCTTGTAATATAATTCCTCTAGGGTTTGAAATCCTGCATTCGACATAATAGGTTAAGCTCCAAATTTCCTTAAATGTAGGATACAGTAAGATTGAGTACATTGTGTATCCTTGACAACTAATCAGCACAAAATATAGTTAGCTTATGAAAATATGGAAGTTTGAGAGCAACTTAACATAGAATTTTAACTAAAACACATCACTTTGGTTGTTTATTTCTTATTTTTAAGTAAATGTCAATTTTGGTCTTCCAAGATGTATATATTGATAGAACACTGAGTTCCTATACGCGTGATGACCCAATCATTGGGCCCAATTCATACAAGCACATGTTCTAGAAGCAACTAGAAAGGGAGGGAATAATAGTTTGTTGCATATTCTCGTGATTTCAAGGTAACAAATCAGTTATAAGAGATAGAGGGTAGAGCTGAGAAGGAATCAGAAAAATACTATCAAAGAGTTTGTTAGGAGAGTCTCTCTCTCTGGGAGGAGCATATTGCTCTGGTTAGGAGTTGTTAACTCTAGTTTATCTTTCATTTTCCTACCATTATAGGGCTTTGGGCTCAACCTTTACCATAAATAAAGTACAGTTTCATTACCTTGATTTTAAAGAACTATCATATATCATCACAATGGTTATCCTCATCCCTATATAGAAACTTTACTATGGTGCTTTCATGATAATCAAAAGCAATTAATATTGGGAAGAAATTCTATCATGTAAAACTTTTATGTTTATATATTTCTATACAGACATTCAGAAATTTTTAGAGGATCAAACTTATTTAACTTCCATAACAGAAACAAAATTTTAAAATCAAAGACAAAGTTGTACGAAACTCTAACAAAATAAGCCAATAGCAGCCCACAGAATAAACTAACACAGCAGCTGCATCATGAGCCACAAATTAACAGGCCAGAAAGACTCCGCCCGGAACTAAATAAACACAGCAGAAAAGTCCTACAGATTGGACAAAATCACCCAAACCACCTAGCCATACAATCCATTCAATTCCAAGAACATTCATAGAAAAGGCAACGATTCATTCCAACCTCCCAAGATACCAACGTCAGACCAACACTTTGATTCTATCAACAATTTCAGCGGCTGACTCCACACAATTATTGAAAATTCCATCATTCCAAACATTCCAAATCAACTAAAGGACAGCATGCCGAATGCTAAATCTGCCCTACTTTGCTTTTGGGGTCACCAGTCTTTCCACTTTATCCCGAGCTCCTGCCGTCTCCCAAACTTCGTTGCTGTTTTGGAACAACAGAATAGAACACATCTTACCCCTCATCGATGTCATTACTAAAACTTCAGCCACCACACAAGAACTGTTGTCGTTATGCTCCCCTTTCAGTATCTTCTTAAGCTCAATAAAGCTCTCCCTCAAAAGAAGTTGCAAATTGCAGCCCATGACCATTGCTCCCTTTCAAGAACACTCTGAAACTCTCCCTTTATTCCCTCAATCCCATACTTGAAAAGCTGGACTAATCGTTAGGAAACGAGAAATTGAAAGGGAAAATTGATGGATGGTAGAGGAAATGAGAGAGAGACCTCCTACGAAGGTTTCCAATTTATAAAGGATTTCTCCTTTCACATCCCTTACATTCACCCCCATTTATTTAATCAACACCCCATAAGGTTGGTTGGGTAATTGGGGTGGAGGAGTTAAGGAGTGGAACAAAGGAGCAGGTTCGATCTCTATCCCAACAAAATACTAACTACACTAACATTTGTTATTCTAAAAACAAAAACTAACTTCCCAATTTCCCAACTACTTTTGCATCCTCCTCTGTCCTAACACTTAAGGTATAGAGAGGATCAAATGTATAATACTTTACCCAGTGAGCAGACCCTTGTCTGTGAGATCAAAAGGTAGCGATCTTACCATTGCTCTACGTCTCACCCTCTAAGTCAATAGTAAAGGCCATTACAAGAAATAGCACAACCATAAAAAACAAAATAATTCAACACAACATACATTTAGATCAATCTCATGAGAAATTAGCACAGTACCTTGATTCTGAAATAGATCAAAAAACTTCTCAAACTTGTTAAAAAAGGCTGCCAGAACATCTTCTCTTTGAAATTGGTAAGCTCCCACAGACAATTCTCTTAGAACTGTATTCAAGGATGTTGTTGGCTTCTCATTATTGACATTCAATCCTATTCCTGCAGAATCATGGCATTTGTTATGAAATCACCAAAATGACACTAAAGTAAATTCTCTGCAGTGAACAGAATTTAATATACAAAATTGGCTAATATAGTACATGGGATGGAAATGCAATTCGTCATCATTGAATTACATTTGCTACACAAGAATACCTTATTACCTGCACTGATATTGAACTTCTTTGATTTATATGTTGAGGTGCACAAAATGCCTCCAACTTTAAATCCATTTAAGTATAGATCATTTGGCCACTTGATTTTAACATCAATGCACGGTAATCCCTGGATTGGAAAGTGTTAAAATAAAATGTACAGAAGCTCAAACATCTAGAAAATAAAATACTGTGACAAATGATGGAAGTTGGTTCAGAAAACTGACCAAACACAAATTAAATATTTGTTATTTAGTCAATAAATTGTGCACACATATATTGCCGGAAAACATATAGAGCCAGAACCAAGTGCTTACATTTTTGTCACAGATATCCTTGATTGCCTCTGTGATAGCCAAGGAAACAACATACTGAACTAAAGGAACGACCCGTCCATCCTCCATTTGCAAAGTAAAAGAAAACATCAGGCAACCTAATGGAGACTCCCAAACATTCTTTGACCGACCTGGGGCTTTAAGCACTCAGAGAAACTTTGAAATAAACCAAGATACAAGTAAAGGAAAATGCTAACAAGTGCCCAAGGGCACATGATAAGAAACCAAATATAGAATTATTATCTTGGAAGAAGTGGATTCAATTCCTTAAAAGATTATTTCCAACACAAAACTTCTAGTATTTTTTAACTCGTTTATCAAGTTCTCTTAGGTGCGGCACGTGTTAGTAAGACTCATAAGTTAAATGCGACAGAATCATGGTAATACTAAATGTCCTGTCAAACCTCGTCCTTTGTTCTGAATATCAGCAACACAAACTGTACCAACTGGAAGTTCACAAAAGTTCCTGCATAAAAACATGATATTTGGAACAATAAGAGCTTAAACATACTGGTAGTAATAAAAACAGGTAAGTAAAAAGTGAGAAGAAAAGTTGGTAAGACATCATCTTAAACACAATAAAGTTTGTATACATGGTCATTTTTCAGCAGCTGATTCTGGGTCCAACCAAAGCATAGTCTAAAACACAAAACACATAAAAGGAAACAAGTGCGAGACATACTGTGATATGACATCATGTGTCGAAGATAACTGCGGAGACCATATGAGAAGCCTGCCAAATTGATTGGTGGAAAGAGAATTCATGAACGAACTAAATTGGAAGGACTGTTGTTGCATAACATTTTTGTTGAATTCTGAATGCAAAATAATGGACAATTCTCCCTTGTCAGAGAGCTTGAGGGTGTTATTTGCCTTAATAGCTTTAGCAGTTTCATTCTCTGTGAGTGATTTGCCACATAGAACAAGCAAACTGCAGTCCACAGCTGATAAAAAATGGAGGAATAGATACTTCATTTTCAAAATTCAATCTTTACTTCAATTGTTCAATAACTATGGATGTAATTCGGTCTAAAAATTAATTAAGTAATTAATATCAGTGCTTTAAACTTCAACTGGTCTACCCAATTGTTCATGTTCAGCTAATAATCTATGGTATATCAGAAAGAAAGATAACATTGAAAGTAACAGGATGTGATCTAACTAACCCGAGGATGCCATGAGTGTATATGTAGAAAGATGGTAGTTGTAAACCCTCCTTGAGGCGGCTAATAACAATGATGCTGTTGATGCAGGCTTCTTTAACAACATCAACGTTCCAGTGTCGTAATTTTCCAACCTATAATTGTAATATACATATTTTAGAATCTAAAAACTCCATCAGAGTCTGAGTCTAAGTGGACAAGGTGTGCCACAATACATATTGTTGAAACATGTCTTTGGATACTGGCAAAGTAATTCCAGTTTGAATAAGTCAAAGTAAAACATTTATCATTTTGATTGTAGTGGATTTTTAGTTTCCTATTTTTTTGGCTACAAGTTAGTTTCCTATTTATTTTCACTTAGTCAGTAGTGGTTGCTACAATTATGGAGCACTATTTTTCATTTAGTTATTACTACTTTTATTTTCTCATGAAATAAAATAACTTTGCAGTAATATTAGCTCTTTTAAGTCCCTTCTCTGCACTTTACCATTTTTTGTTCAAAAAACTGAAAACTACACTTATAGACACATAATCTCCATCACAATACTTACTAATGTTTTAATTTGATACCCTTAATTAGTCATTTATAGCTGATTTAAGCTCTGAATAGATAACAGCTTAATTAAACACTTATTGCATGAGCACTTAGGGTCCATCACGATACTTACTAATGTTTAGCATGACCCTTATGCTAGTTCATATATTCTCACTAATGAAAATTGTATCTTCCTAAGCTATTTTTTCATAAACTACCTTGACAAACTTATAATAAGCTGAAAACAAAATCACTTGTGGACAGATTATAAATTGTTTATTATTGTCACGACCCAATCTCTAGTCATGACCGGCGCACACGCCATCACTAACTAACCCTGTATGTTGCCTGGCAAGCCTATTACACTATAACAGATATACTTATTTAAAATATAGAGTTACTGAAATTATAGCTCGACGGGGAGGATACCACATTATCTCTTCGTTGTGGCGAACAGATACTACACTGTCTCTTCATTGTGGCGAACGGTAATATTCTCAAGTTACTATGAGCACTAAACCCATAGGCTGCATTATCGCTTCGTTGCAGCGACCGGTTCCACAAGAGACTGTCATGATAGAATATGAACTAGTTGGAATTTCGTGTTAAAATTACACTAGAGACTGTTATGATACAATTATAGACTATGATTCTAATATACTTTAATTCTTACAATAGAGTCTCTATTAGTTCCAAAAGAGTACCAATAGTTCCAACAATCCCAAAACCATTTCAATAACAAATAACCTAAAATCTCAACTAGATTGTAATTAAATCATAACAGAATATGAATCTAACATACTCTAATTCCTACATTGAAGTCTCTAATCAACATTTGCAGATTACAGTCAT
Organism: Trifolium repens; assembly: GCA_030408175.1. Lineage (NCBI taxonomy): Eukaryota > Viridiplantae > Streptophyta > Magnoliopsida > Fabales > Fabaceae > Trifolium > Trifolium repens. Next base: position 19,360,096 of record CP125841.1, on the reverse strand, counting down.
AAGTGATGTGATAGTAAAACGCAGTATACTAAGTTAACCTCAAAAAACACAAGAAATTGCAATCACATGGTATATAGTTTTGTTTCAAACATCAAACAAAAACGAAAGTGTTGTCAATAATCAGAACCAGATAGTATAATAGGTACCTTAGGTTGTGAATTGAACAAGAACAGAGCTCTGAGAAGAGAGAATCACAGAAAAAACGGAAGTAATATATCGGGGCGGATAACCCGAGGCAAGTTCATTTACGGGTTATTATTAAACCCGACCCGAATACAAGTAACAAAGCGAACTTGAACCGAACCGAAACGAGTGAAGGTGGAAAACAATGGAGGAATTGCATAGAGCTCTGGAGAATCGTAGTTTAGCAGTTTCCACTGTCCAAGGAAAGGGTCGTTCTCTTTTTACTACTAGGGATTTCTACCCAGGTTTCTCTCTCTCTCTCTCTCGAACTTGTTTGAATGAAAATTGAAACACTAATGTTAGAGAATGAATGATGCATTGCAGGGGAAGTGATTATTAGCCAAGAGCCATATGTTAGTGTTCCAACCCACAAAAGGTGTGATGGATGTTTCACAACAACTAATCTTAGCAAGTGTTCACGTTGTCAATTTGTTTGGTATTGTGGAACACCATGTCAGGTCTTCATAACACCCTAAACAATGTCTTTTTTATTTATTTTATGTTTGAAAATGCAACTATATATTGATAGTAGGTTTAAATATGATTTTAGTCCCTGCAAATATAGTGTTTTTTCGTTTTAGTCCTTGGAAGTTTTTGTTTGGATTCAGTCCGTGCAAATTCAAAAATTGTTACTTTTAGTCCTTTATGTGGTGCCACGTGGCTTAGTAAGGTGACTTTAGGAACTAAAACCAAAAAACGCTATAGCCGTAGCCCGTAGGGACTAATATAACAGTAATATTATTGATATGATGTGTTGCTGTGTTTCTTTTGTTGAAATTCAGAAATCAGAGTGGAAGTTGCATCGTCTAGAATGTGAAGCACTCTCAAGGCTAGACAGCCTTAAGAGAAAATCTATCACACCATCGATACGGTTGATGCTTAAACTTTATATTCGAAGGAAGTTGCAAGATGAGAAGGTACATGTGAAGAAAGTTTAGTTTTGAGTAATGCAATGGTGCTATTTAAGTTAGAACAGTTTTTTCACGCTGTCAATTTTACTTCCTTTTCTCGTATTATGAAAGTGTAAAGTCAATGCAACAAAAAATGCAGATCTTGTCATTTTTTCAGTCAATTAACAAACTTCATCAATGTTTGAAAGTGCGAAGGAATCGTCAATGTAAACACTGAAAATCAATATGTGCATTTGTTTGGCTTCATAAAGTTGTGTTTAAGATCTTATGAACATTGATGATTAATATGAACATTGAACCATTATGAATGAATTTTATTTTCAGATCATTCCAACCACTGCTATGGACAACTACAAGTTAGTGGAGGCATTAGTGGCTCGTATCCTTTTCACTAGTTTGGTCTTAACTTTTAAGCTTTAGTGCAATGAACGTAGACTTTTCTCCGTTTTACAACATGTCCACAATGATTGTTCTTTTTAACACTCAATTCAATGAAGACATGTCTGACATCAAAGAGGAGCAGCTGGTGTTGTATGCACAGATGGCTAATCTTGTACACTTAATACTACAGTGGCCTGAAATCAATATAAAAGAGATTGCAGAAATTTTTTCCAAGGTTTTATGCTTCAAAACATAAATTAGTTGATATAACTGTCATCAATTGTTCTCATGAGAAATCACACCCAGCATTCTCAAGGTTATGACGATCTTTCTGTTCCTACAGTTTGCATGTAATGCGCATACCATTTGTGACAGTGAGTTGAGACCTTTGGGAACAGGATTGTATCCGGTTGTTTCCATTATCAATCACAGGTAACCACTTAACTTATTCTTTGTTCCGAAAATAATATGTCTTACTATACTGTTTTTTGTTATTCTTCTAATCGTGATTTTACCATATAGCTGCTTGCCCAATTCAGTGTTGGTTTTTGAAGGAAAGGTAGCATCAGTACGTGCTTTACAACATGTACCCAAAGGGACTGAGGTATGTATTTGTTTTCTTCTTGCCTCAGTAGAAATTACCATTTGCAGTATTTAGTTCACTTGTTTACAAAAAAGGCAAAGGATTATTTATGCAAACTCAGCAAAACTTGGGCATATAGTTAGGATTAAACCATATTGTTTCATAATTGTAGGATTTCCGATTGTGAATTCCATGGTTTCTCTGATTTAACCATATTGTTCTATATTGCTGCAAGCATAGGTTCTCATCATGGTAGTTAAAATCCCGATTTTAATCCTAAAATCTTACGATTTTACGATTAGGTTTGCCCTCAGCGATTATGAGTACACGTATAATCCTATTTTTGTGGAATCAGGTGGGATCCCGATTTGAATAGTAAAATCTTCTCATGATTAGCTTCATACATTTTGTGTAAACTTAAGCTTAATACTTCACCTCTTAGAGGATATAAAATATAAATGGATGTCAAACTACTAGAGGCGCAATTCTACCTCTACAAATTTGTGGAAAACTAGTATATATAGCTTTTCTATGCCAATTTAGGCCAAAACTTGGCAGCTGCAACTTTCTTTTTCTAAAGGTTTTAGTTAGGGCGCATCTCACATTCAATAGGTGATGATTGATGTCACTTATCATTTTAAAATTATTTGGTGGATGATGTGTTACATTGCATATTTATTTTTTTGCACATTAAGTTTTAATACTTGCTTTTTTTTTTTTTGCACATTAAGTTTTTACTTTGATTTTGAATCAAAATACTTGCTATTTTCTGTATTTCTTTAAGGTATTGATAAGTTATATAGAGACAGCTGGAAGCACCGTGACTCGACAAAAGGCTCTCAAAGAGCAGTACTTATTCACTTGTGTTTGTCCCCGCTGTTCTAAAGTGGTACTTACCATATCACTTAATCTGGAATATTTTCTTGTTGTCTTCGCATCAATAGCACTTGCTATTTTAGTAAAATTGGCATGCTGTCATTTTCTAATTCTGTTTAAGTTAGTTTTGAAGGGTCAGTATGAAGATGTTCAAGAAAATGCAATTCTAGAAGGATACAGATGCAAAAATGAAACATGTGATGGTTTCTTGCTCCGCACAACTGGTATGGTCTATGACTGCAGTAAATGTCTAGTAGCCGAAAAGGAACATTATAATCTTTTACTGTCTATTAATTTGTAGTCTGATGGCATCCTCTCCTTATGAATTTAAAACTGAGATAAAATAATAAACGGCCCACAAAGTGTTACCGACCTTTGATTTTTTAGTTTTTGTTGTTGTTCTGTTTAAATTAAAGATGGAAAAGCATTTCAATGCCAAGAATGCGGGTTAGTTAGAGACAAGGAAGAGATAAAGCAAATTGCAACTGAAATTAAATTGCTATCAGAAGAAGCTTCCAAGTCTTCTTCCAGTGACAGTATCCTTTAACATTTATGTCTAGAACTTGTAACTGCAATTACTATCGCCCCCAAACTATTTTGTTTGGCATTCCAATCTTTCTTTCTTACCCTTTATGGAAGCCTTAATTAATCCATGTACAAAGGAAATTGATTTTTAGTTTATGTCTACGAAGTCAAATCCTTGACTACAGGTAGATTATCAAGATGCTATTTCCGTATATAAAATGATTGAGAAACTGCAAACAAAACTATATCATCCTTTCTCAATCAATTTGATGCAAACACGAGAGACAATTTTGAAGGTAAGCTCATCCTTGTAGTTCTCTATTTACTATTTACTATTGTTGTTATTCAATTAATGAATCTAAAGACCTGACGATTGTCCTCTGCAGTCATTAATGAAGCTGGAACATTGGAGGGAAGCTTTAGCATATTGCAAATTGACCATACCAATCTATCAAAGTATGTCCTACTGAAACTTGTATCCTCAATAAATAACAAAATACGAAGCTTCGTTAGCATTGATTTTGTTGATAGTTTCAGTTGTTGCTTGCATTTTAAAGTTGTCTATATTGCTCTTAAACTACTGTATTTTATATTTTTTTCTTTTTCCTGGTTGAGTTAGAAAGTGAAAATTCCTAATGTTAACAAAATGGTGCAAGACATTTGGAGGCAAGGTTGCAAGTCAGGCGTTAACTGAACATCCCAGACGTTTCTATTACATCAGTGCTAGGCACAATATTTTAATATAATGTCACATAGAAGAATGTTCTTAGGAGAAAAATAGTAAACAGAATTGAGCATTCGAGAGGAATGACGGACAAGGAAATCTTAGAACATAGACAGCTTCCCACATTTGTCATGCATTTTTATGTAGATTGAGCGTTCTGAAAATGTTGCCACAGTTATTTGTTCTTTAAGTTGTGAATTTTCACTGCCTTGTTAGTCGTGTCTACAAAAAGTCATGATTGCGTTGTCTTACATTTGTTTAATAGATGGACAAAAAGCTATTTTGTCAAAAAGAATGGCGCTAAAGTGAGACCAATCTTAGTCACCTTCTTGTACTATTAATAATCTTCTGCATCTGAATAGCTATTCACAGTATTTTGTGTATAAAAACTTACCATTAATGTATTTGAGAATAAGTTTCACAAATCATGTTGACATTCAGTGCTGAATATTTTACTTCTTTGCAGGAGTGTATCCTGCTGTTCACCCTCTGCTTGGATTGCAGTATTATACTTGTGGAAAACTTGAATGGTTAGCATCTGTCAACTGAAGCTCGTATATATTTAGTGTGACTGTTAAATTCGTCTACTAATGAAACATATGCATCATGCTTCTCTCCCCAACATAGTATATTTTTATGTGTTTGTATATATACATATTATCTACATCACATTCCAATAAAAAGCTGAAGAAACGATCTAGTGATATGTATACTTATCATTAAGATACTTATCAACAAAATGTAAACAAAATAGAGTTAATTAGTAATTCAACTTCAATGTTTTTAAGTCTATTTAATCAATGTCACATAGTAGAAAAGGAATAGTTATAATTTTTGGTTGTTTGAGTTCAATGGTCTCTGTATAGGTATCTTGGAGACACAGAGGAAGCTGTTAAATCATTGACGAAAGCTGTAGATATACTAAGGATTACTCATGGCACAAATACTCCTTTTGTGAAGGAACTCTTGATGATGTTGGAGGAAGCTCGTGCAGAAGCGTCTTACAAATTGTCGTCAAAAGAGGAGTAGAATACAAGTTAATTAATGACACTAATATTGCAGCTGCTGCATGTACAAGCAAATCACTAGAGCTGAATCACAGAGTTATTTAGTTTTATCATTATCGGTTTCACTTGTGCATTCGAGAACTTACTGTCAGTCACAAGAAGTTCAGTATGGTAAATTATGGATTGCAGTAGTTGTTGAAGAGACCTGGTTTGCTTTATGCCTTCTTTGAAGGGTCCTTATGTACTTCAATATACCCTTCATCAGTATGTCTTCAGGTTATATAATAATTTGTTACTGTTTTTTCTTCTAAATAGTAGCAATTTGAACTTTTATGTAGCAGAAAAAAACTAAAGAAAAAGATGCTCCCCATTTGAGAATGGTTCTTTTTACCTGTTTATTTATTGCTTGCAAGATTAAAGCAATCTTCTTATTGAAATGGAAAATTGCGTTTTGGAACTTACTTAGGATGTGACAAAACTACACTAATCTCTCCTGCTTGTCGAATTTGATTTCTGAAGTGAAAGAGTACACTTTATAGAATAAAGTATAATGATAATTGTGGATTGAAAAATAATTCAAGTACTTAATATTATGATAAATTGGAAGTATATCTATAAATTTATAAAAAAAAATATTTTTAATTAGTTATAAACTACTTATATACATGTTAAAACTATAGGAATCAGGAAAATTGTTTAAGGTTGTAATAATGTCCCTGCAATACAAGCTATTCAAAAATTTAAATCCGGGAAAATATTGCAATGTTCAAAAGAAAGCATAACATCAAATCTTGGATAACTCATCAAAGTAGAGTTGGAAGATAGTGGAATCTGTTTTTGGGGCACAAAATAATAGGTTTTTTTTCCTGGTTACAGTTTATAATGAATCAATGACAGGTTCAGATTTGTTTGTATATTTTAAAAAGGCACAAGTTTTAGATAAACCACTATTTCAATTTCACAAACATTAGTTAGAAAGTAAAGGAAAATAAAATAGACCACTCCATGAGCTCAACTCAATTAGTAAATTACACAATTCATTTCGCAAAATTGTATTTAAACTTCATTTTAGAATTTGAATTTGAATCCGATAGTGTTGTCATTTTTTTTTTTACCAACATATCGCCTTGTAGCATCAATCAAGATGTGTAATGCAATACACAACATCAAGATATGTAATTTGCTTTTAAAACAAGTGTTTTTTTTACTTAAAGTTTATACAAGATATGTACTATGTTGATTCACAAGCTACACACTACCTATTCTGAACAATAAGAGAACTAAAAACCCAAAAAAAATGAAGAGCTAGTCACCAATTACTTGATATCAGTATCTACCAAAGGTTCCCTATCAGTATCTACCAAACGTTCCCGCAGTTGAATACAGAGTTCAGACATTTTGGACAACAGTGTTCTTTGTTGATCTTGTGAATTTAGTGAGTGGGTTGTTAAGCCGAGTGGATCAACAAGTAGACGTTGGAGCTGATGACAAAGTTGGGATGCTTCAGGGTCATATGTACAAGTTTCAGTGATAAGTTGTACAAATTTACAGCTATGGTCTTGGGACAAACATGGGTGAGGTAGTACATGAGGTGCAAGAAAAGGATGTTGCAGTAACTGAGGAATTCTCCACCTTTGATTGCGATCCCATGCTAGACACCTCTTCATAAGATCCACTAGCCATGGATTTGAAAGTGGTTCGTACGTAATTTCATGATTTGGATCTGTTATAACTTTAAATTTGGCCCAGAATGTCTTGTATTCTGAAAAAGGGGTTCTCCCATATACCATTTGATAAAGGATGCATCCCAAAGACCAGATATCTGATGGCCGACCGCACTTGATGATGTTTCCGTTTGCATCAGTCTCATTGCACATAAATGCTTCCGGAGACATGTAACTCAGAGTACCCACCTACACTTTGAAAAACAACTTGGTGAAAATTTAATACTCAAGAATTAAGAGTCAGTTTGATAGTTTCTAAAATTGGGAGTTGGGATGAAAAGCACAAAGATAGGATGATCCATACAACGTTTTCACAGAAATAAGAAATCAAATCTCATTCTTAAAATAAGCCTGTAAGAAAACTAATGAAATTAACATAATAGAGTGTTACTAAATGCATTGTTTGACCTATCTAATTGTTCAGGACTCCAAAATCTTCTAAGATTTAGGACATCAGTTTATGAGAGTATTATTGATCTAGGCCAGTATTAATTCAGATGGAAAGAAAGTGCTACTTAAGTTCTAGCAGTAAAATCACCCTATTCAGTAAACAGAAAAGACTTGTATTCTACTATGTCCTATTCAATATAGAACAGTGATGATTAAAGAATTGACACCAAAACTGCTTTTAAATAATACATTGCCTAAAATTTGCTAACAAAAATTATGTTCTTTGAACTCAAATAAAACTTAACCATATATTCAAATGAAGGCCTGCTGAAATAAAACTTAACCATCCTCACCAGCGCCACTTAATACAGTTCATACATCACTATGATTCACTAATATGCAATTATGCACCACATTTAACAATGTGAGAAAAACTTTACTCAGACATTGCTGTAATCCATATCCATATTATGAATAAAAATAAGAAATAATGAAGTAACCACAGCCCACAAGTAAAAAGCAGTACACAAAGGTAAGGGGAAACAAAAATATTAAATGTGGCATATTAACAAGTGAGTCAAAAGGAGGAGAGGTGGAAAATAAACAACACCTGTGATTCCCGTTGGATATTAGTAGTATCACTCATTATTGCTTTGGCGATGCCAAAGTCAATCAGTTTTAGGGAACCCTTGACGAGGAGGAAGTTAGCAGGCTTCAAGTCAGAGTGCACAATACGTTCCTCGTGAATTGTATTGACAGCTTGAAGAATTTGCTGCAAAAGGTATCAACAAAACAGTCTAAGCTAGTTTGAACTGGCAGAGCTCAGGGGAAAAAGACAAGGTTCTGCTCCATTCGATGAAGGGGGGAAAACACAAGGAAAATACAGCAGTTCATAATCATATAGAGAAGAAAAATGGCAACATGTGTGAAATAATACCATGCCAAATTTGGTTATTGTGAATAAAATAGTATGTGAATGAGACTTTACTAAAAAGTAAAATTAAAAATAATTAAGATAAAACAACATTTCAAATGCTATGTGAAATATGAAGAATTGAACAAACATAAAAAACGCATAAAATTAGACATGGATACAGGCATGGAAGTGTTATTTGCAATATTTTGGACGAGTCAAACACTAGAACTTTCAATGATCAAACAAAGAAGGGAAAACATAGTTATACAACATGAAGGTTTAGAGAGAACATGAAATATTTTTGAAACCTGCCAATAAAACCGAAGCCAGTTCTCGTCTATGGTCTCTTTGGATCCATCCAGTTCCTTCCACTTCTGGGACAACATGTGAGCTAAATCAATTTCACCGTATTCAAGAACCATGTATATATATCCATCATCTTTGACTCGGCCATCCTTATTACTAAGAGAGCCTTTCATAACTTCTTCAAGCAAAGCCTTGTCAGTCACCTAAATAAGGATTGAGCAAAAATAAAATTCACTAGAACATATAAAAGAGTAACAATACAAACACACCCATGAAAAATGAGAATAAACAAATCCCCAAAAAATTGACCATGAGTATGCAATGAGTGATTATATATTCTAGTCTTATCAAATGTCTGAAGAGAGATGTGAAGCATAAATAACTAAAAGCATGAACTGCTAAGTATAGTTGTTGGCCACAGTACCTCATAATCTATAAGCTGAATAATATTATCCTTTCCTCTCAGCCTATTTAGATACTCAATCTCTTGACAAAACCCGTATGCAGTAGCATAATCACGACCCCTGAGTTTGATCTTCTTAAGTGCATATATCCTACAATCTGATGAAATAACCTTGTGCACCTCACTACTTCCACCACTACCTATCTTGCCAAGACGTTGATAAAGCTTGCCATTAACCTTAAAAAACAAGTCAGGGTCATAGGACCTTTTCTTAGCTACTGACGAACCTTTACTACTCGCAGCCTTCTCTCGTCTTTCTAATTTAGAAGATTCAGACTTCACATCCAAAGATGTTTTGGGCACCAGGCGGTGTACATTGGCAACATCTGCAGGCTCTTTCATTTTGGTCATCTTGTCACCACCACAAGAAGCATATTTTGAATTGTCGGTTTCTTTCAACAAGCATTCTTGTTGCTCCTTCGATTGGTCACACTCTCTAGATGCTAACTCAGCATCCACACAAGAATCAGAAGCTTGCACCGAAATTGCAGCCTTATCAACTAACATTTTATCATCTTTTTCCGTAGAAGCATCTGTATTTTCTGATTCCATAACTCTTTCAGCTATAGGATAAACACCAATTTCTCCCAAAGGTTCAGCAACCACGCGCGAGCCACTTTCTCGATGCAAACGGGTGGTTGAATTCATCATGGGAGCTGAAGTTGAATGAACCGACGTAGTCGTAGCACAAGGTCCCACCACCGAAGATTGCGTCGCTGGCTGACTTAGAAAGTTTCTAAACTGCTGCAAATTATCCCGCGTAACAGTAGTTCTCCTCGGCACTCCTCCATCGGATCTCAAACTAAAATCAGTCTCAACCTGCTGAACTTTGGGTTGCTTTGAATCATCATTATCATCGTCGTTGATTCCAATTGAATCTTCAGGTTCATTGCCTTCAACATACTCCATTTCTGTGAATCCAAGTGAACCCATATAAGAAGACAAATTCTCCAACTCAATGGCCTTTTCATCATTGGCCCCTGCATTGTTAAAAACATATTTCCAAATTCCGATATGCAAAAAGCACAACACAAACAAAAAAAATGTCATTATAGATAAAAAAAATAATATATATTTACCCTGTTGAAGTTTGTTTGCATGTTGAGAAGGGTTAACAACAGTGGTGGTAGTTTGAAGTGAATCGTTGTTTGTATGTTGAGGTTGAAGAAGAATGGTGCGTCTTGGTCTAATGATATTGTTGGATTGACCTGTATCTAATAAGTTAGATTAGAAACCCTAACCCTAATAAATGAAAAATTGAAGAAGAAAAAGGGAATGAATAGTACCGAGAGGACGGTGACGCTTCAAGGCGGCTTGAACGTGGCGGAGGAAGTCCGGGGAAGAAGAATCTGGCTTGATCGGAAGGTTAGACTTCCCATCCATGGAACAATCTCCACCGCATTTCAATTTCACTTTACCTCCATCATCATCATCAAAATCAAAATCAAAATCAAAATTCAATTTTTCTTTTCGCGCTCCCTTGCATTCTTTCTCATGGGCTTTGTTTCTTTTGGGCCTCTTATGGGTTTTTTTGTTTACTAATTTACTGCACAAATTTATATTTACACCACATTTTACACTTTATTTTATTTTTTCGAAAATAAAGAGGGTCTAAGTCCAAAAAAGAAAGAAACTACAAAGCGGAGTAAGCCACCCCGAAACTACAAAGTTGCTTATTAATGTCTCTTTAGAAACTACAAAATTACGTAAAATTAAGGTAAGGGACTAGGGATGTAATTTTGTCAAGTGGTTAATAAACTCCCATAGGACGGATTGTTCGGGAGAACCCGAGTTCAATTCCAGGTAGGAACAATTATTGATCAAACTTTACTTATGTCGTGACCAAACTCTAGATTATAAGACTCCTGGTGGGAACCAAATTACATTTAATTATTTGATTATGACTTGCCACATTTTTTTTAGCTTTCTCAGTCAATTTTACAAACTACTCCGTATATGTTGCAATGTCGAGTGTCCCTTCAAAAAACGACTTAAAAATATTGATAACAGAGGGCGAAAGTGAAAATATATGATCTAAAAAAATTATAGTTGATTAGTTTGCATAATTAAACAGATTTTTCTGAAACGTACGTGAGAACATTACTAATGTCTATTTCTTGTTTCATAAATAAATTTCCTTCACTGTCAAGTTAGACAAATAACCAACATTATACCAACAACAGAATAGCCAAAATATATTCAACTTGATTTCTTGTTTGAAATAAGGAAGAAATTAATACTTCATGACCAACATAATAATATACAACAATCAATAACACAAATTTGATAAGATGGTTTAATTTATTTCATACGAGAAATTGATAAAATTTTCAAGGATAATAAAAGCTTCAACAATAATTTTGGAAATGTAGGAATGCAAGAAATTAAAAATAGTCTAATAGCCAATAGGATCACTTAAAGCAGCCCTGGTTTCTAAGATTTGTGCCTCTTGTTGAATGATACTCTCCAAAACAGCTTCAGAGGAAGCCAATTGATGCTTAAGATCCTCCACATGTTGAGTCAATATGTGTTTTGAGTCCAAAACTTTTTGCAATGCAGCTTGAGAGACTTGTAAACCAGGAAACAAAGAGCGCTTTTCGACACCATCCAACCAATCCTTATCAAAAGGAAATCTGCGCGCATCTTGTAATAACTCAACAAATTCAGAGTGACTTGAACCCATAGTCACATAATTCGCTGCACAACCAGCGAACCGCGAACCAATTCGTAGGTACCGAAGTCGGGTACTTTGGCGTATTTGGTACGTACAAATTCGCATAGAATTCGTAAGAACTGGGGTACCACGTACCAGAGCATACCAACTGCTGAACCAGCATTTAACTTTAATCAAAATTTAAAACTATAAAAGATAAACGGTGATTTACAGCTGTAAACACCGGATGAAGACATTGCACTATAGTAAGCTGCTGCGTGTCCTCAAATTCAATTAATCATGTCCATCACATACTTGCTTTTATAGATAACTTTCTACTCTAGCTCTCACAAATCTTTCGATGTGGGACTTTAGTTTGAAAGCTTAACAACACTGTTATGCTATATTGCAGGTGTTATGTATATAGGTGTTAACCTTAGTTTGTATTTTATTTTATAATAATTGTAAAATTGATTTTTTAAGAAAACTTTGTTAAATTCTTAATTAAATTGGTATTTTGTTTAGCAGCAATTAAATTAGTATTAATAATTCCTTTTTATAAATAACACACATAAATATATTTCCTTATAATTTTTTAAAGTTAAATTTTGTTTTTGGTTACTATATTTGAAGTTATATGAATGATGTTTTCTATTTTTTAATATGTAATTTATTATTTTTAAGTAGATTAGATAGAAAATTATCAATAGCGTACCCAAAAAAATACTACAGCGTACCACGAACCCAAACGACGTACCGACTATGTATACCCCTTACGTACCGAATTCTTTTAAGGTTACGTACCGCGTACCCGAACCCGTACCGCGTACCAAAGCGAATTGCGAACCAGGTGACTATGCTTGAACCTAACACATCCAACACACTATGCGTTTGGAGGAATTTCAATACCTCAGAAAGACAGTTGTAGGCATAACCCTTGTATCTGTTACTAAGAGAAGTGTCCCTTAAAAGAACTGAAGGGTGTTTAACAAGAAAATCGGTCAACAAAGACAAGTTCTCATAATCCAAATGCTTCTTGAAGACTAGTTGCTCAAGCTCCCTTTTGACAAGTAAAGAAGAACTTAAATCTTCTACTATTTCAGAAGCATCCCCTGGAATCATAGGAAAGAATAAATAATCTTCTTTGAGAACAATAAAATTAATCAAAAATAAAATGAAGTAATAAAATACCTTTAGAAGGCATTGAAAGAAACTGAGATGCAGTAGAAAAAAGTCTTGATTTGGAAACAAATATTTGATCATCCTTAGGAAACTGTTCCTCAACATTTGAGCTTCCTTTCATGAAAGCATCATCATTTAGTGAAACTGTACAACATATGGAAAAGAATTAGAGTTCTAAATAATTAACATTTTGTTCAGGTGTAATTATCTTATATATAATATAATAGAAATAATATTACATTAAAAAAAATGATGATGAGGTAGCATTAGAAAAGAAAGCTGATCTAAAAAGTCTTTACCTTGATTGTTTGTTTGAGTTGTTTCCTGATAGTCTCCAAGATCAACAACGTCTTCTATGGTAAGGGTTTTTTTTGTGGAAATTGAAAAATAAGGTATGGCTATTTGGGCATCACCATATTCCTACAATATTAAAATAATTAACTGATATCAATTTCTCTAAATTGTAAATATTTGTATGATTTATTAAAATTTTGAGTTGGGCCTAACTCAACCCTTACAAAATATGCATTTAAGGTGAGGAATGTCCCGACATATAAATATATATGTTCAAGCCTTATCTCATCAATTATGTGAGACTCTTAACATGATTTTAGACGGATGATCCTGATTTCACTATAGAAATAATAAGTAATTGATGAAAATTAGACTCTCTTAAATCTAATCTCATGGTCATTACAATTAATGTTTGAAAGCTGGGTTCCAATCCATACAGTAAACTCACCAGTGAAGATGTTTTATGGTCATATGTAACTGATGGCCCTGATGATGAAATATTCGGTTTTGAAAGAGTTGGTGATGTTATTGTCTTGGCATATGGCACTAATGTAGTTATATCTTCGACACTTAACTTGATATCCTGCATAATATTAAAAAGATATTTAAGTGGGGAAATGCATCATAATTCATTTCTTATATATGGTGAAATAGGGTCAAGTGATGAACTCCCTTTTGTTTAGGAGCAAATAATTGCATAGGTGGCTCATTCCTTTAACTTAACATAAGAAATGAGCCACCTATACTAATTCTACATAAGTTATCCAAAAACAGAATTAACTTAAAATAGGTTAATTTTGGGCTTGGAATTACTAATTATTGTATAGGTGGCTCATTCCTTTAACTTAAAGGAATGAGCTACCTATACATAACATATGTAGTATCTTTTGGAATTAGTAAACCACTAAGAATTAACTTATATATTATATTCATTACTAGCTGAATCCTTAGACTAATGAACATGTTTCATAAGAAGAATAGGAAGGGTCATATTGCTTGAAATTTACTTCTGAACTTGCAACTGAAGGTATCCATACACCATGAATGTTTACAATAAATTCTTGCTTTCCCTTTGTTGTTTGTTTCATTTTGGCCTCTAAACCAGGAATTTTTGACTCAATGCCCTTTTTATGTGAAGAAGTTAACTCATGTCCAGATGTTACTTGAGCTTCAATCCCATATGGAAAACCTTTAGAAGGAAACTGAGATGCAATTGAAGAGACTCTTGATTTGGAAACTATTATTTCATCATCCTTTGAAAACTGTTTCTCCATAGTTGAGCTTATTTTCATATCATCATTTACAGAGCCATCACCATAATCCTCCTACTCATAAAAATAATTAACGAATATTAACTTTTATAAATTGTTAAAATATAAATATTAGAAGGATCATGCCTCACTATATTTACAATGTTATCTTGTAACAAAAAAAAACCTGGAACAATGTTATCTTGTAAAAAAGAAACAGGAACAATGTTATCTTTAGTTCAAAGTTCAAACTACATTTTCATAAAGATTTAGTAGGAGTATGTGCATGTCTGAAAGTATTTGATTGTATCAAGTTATGTTATTATTGGTTGAAAAAATTTAAAAGAAGTGGGGTCAGCTGACCCCAATTTAGTATGTGTAGATCTGTGGCTCTATATAATAAATATAGAATAATTACACATAAATAAAAGACGAATAGATAATAAGTTGGACAGGTAACCCTTTTTAAATGGTAATGAGCGCTTAGCAGTGAAAATTGAAAAAGAAGGTAAGGGGTTATTTGTCTATCACCATATTCTTATGCATTTTAAAAAATTATTTATATCAGCTTCTCTAAATTGTTAATATTTGTAGGTCATCATAACAAGTAACTAGTGGGTCTGACTGACGATGAATTTTCTAATTCTAAATAAGTTAGTTATGTTATTGTATTGTGTCATCATAAGTTGATGTAACGTCTTTTTCCACACTTATCTCAATACCCTGCACTGCTTAAAATTAATAGCATGTTTAAATTTACAGTATAAATTCAATTCCTGCAATGAAAAAGAGTTAAAATCTTGAGTGGTTTATGGTCTTAAATCTTGTCCTGATGTTTCATTAACCTCTCAATTCCAGTATAATTCAATTCCTGAATAAATAGATTGAATAAATAGATTGGTATTGACCTGTGAAGAAGTCGACCCTTGTCCTGATGCTTCATTAACATCCAACCATTTTTTAAAACGTCGAGTGGTGTCTGGTCTTAAATCTTCAAATAGCATCTCCAAGTTGAGACATAAGTGACCATCTATATACGTAAACATCATTTGATATACCTCATCAATTTTGAGTTTAAATATGTACTGTATTGTTTATCTGTCTTCCAAGACATCATACCATCAATTCAATTTCTAAATCATCAAAATACCCACCTTTAAATATGTACCATATTGTAAATCATCAACAATGAGTTGGCTTAGCGAATTTACGGATACATGTCATCATAGCTATTGGTGTTAAAGTTCACAACTTTCATTGTGCTAGCTTAGCAAAGATTTAAGTTGGCTTAGCGAAAAAATTTACTGTTTGTTCATTTTCTGTTAAGCAGTTAGTTATAACTGTTTTTCCCTCCTTTTATCTGTTGTAACTAACTAGGAGCTATGCTAATTTGTGTGTAGGTGTAGATTAGCTATGATGTAACTACTTGCTACTATAAAAACAGAAAAGAAAAAGTATAAATAGTCTTTGAAAAATACTAGTGTGTACCTTCACAGAAATTTAATGTAGAAATGCTTTCGATACAGTCAGGGTTTGTTGTTGAAGTGAGCGAGAGTTTTTGACAATTATGTACGAAACGACTTTTTACAGCCTCGAAATGAATTCCCTGAGCATAGCTGAGGCTTGGTAGGTTCACAAATACTACAACTTTCAGATTTGGAATCTTGACTTTCTGATCATCATCACCCGATCTTTTGAATATATCCTCTAGCTCGTCTACTTCCTTTAACACCAGACCCTTTAGTTTAGGAAGCTCTTTGCACATTGAGACTTGAAAGACACATTTCAACTTGTTGCACTTTTCTACATAAAGTGTTTCTAGCTTTGGGAAGAAGGTTTTTGAAGATACAGAATTTGACATATTTTTATTCTCCAAATCATCTTCAATCATATGCTTCAACTCTTTGCATCCATCAATTCTTATATAAAGCAATTGTGGTAGACACCTTATTATAGAAGTGGAGAAAACGACTTTCAAATTTTCACATCTCAATATTGTTAAGCTTATTAGGTTGTTGAGACCAAAAGAATTTTTTGGACCCACAAAAGGGCACGTCATCATAGGCAAAGTACGCAACACAATGTGTTCCAAATCTAAATTCATTTTTTGTTTATTTACTTCATTGAGACAAAAGATACTTTCTACATTGTATCCCCTCATCTTTATTGTTTTCAAAACGGGATAGTGGTCCATGATCCTGCTCAATCCCTGCAATAAACGAATGATTAACTAACACATGCATAATATAACAGTAACCAAAGTAGTAACACTCATCTAAAATTAGATATGAGAAAAGGGTGTATAAAAAAAATGAGGGCTGCTATTGGAACATTAGATTTGCAGACAAAAATACGACAACTTAGCTCACTCTCTCTATGCACGCACATTGAAGCAGCCAAAAAAATTATTAAAATTCCGATAACCTTTTTCTTTGCAGTATGCTAATGATGCCATTTTATTAATATTTCGAAAAGGGTGTCACATCTACAGTATGCTAATGATACCATTTTCTTTGCAGATCCTTTCGATAACCTTTGGACCGTTAAGGCAATCCTCCGGAGTTTTAAACTTGCTTCGTGTGTCAAAGTCAAGTTCTTCAAGATTTATGTTACGGGGATACATGTTAGTGGTTGTTTCTTAGGGGTGGGGTGGCTGATAGGTTCCTTCATTGTTTTTTATTCCTGTCATTTGAGCAAATTTGAATTTTACTCCTTATTTAAAAATAAAATAAAATCATCTCGTTATACATTACCTTGCAATATCATCTAATAAAACTAAATATAATTATAGAGATGAAAAGTAAAATAAATTTAAAATGCAGCAATCAAAAGTATAAATTACAAAAAAATAAAAAATCATTATTGTACATCCAAGTTTCTTATCACTCTAAAATTATATCCAAATCAAACCATGAGCTCCGGTTCAATCCATTCAACCACGTATGTATTAGATGAAAAATAAATAAATGTATTAAGGATGGAAAGAGGGGTACCTTGATGGTTGAAATTTTCTGAGTTATTGAAATCGAATATGGAACTGTGAAATCACCAAAAGATTTGATATATTCTAGTTTAACTTCTGTCAAAGATGGCAGTGTTGTACGATAGTTTTTAGTACACATGCCGATTAAACTTGGGAGATCGTAAAACATGAGACCTTCCAAAGCTGGAAGATGAAGATGGATCACCTCATTAATGTGGTTTTGATGATCATCACTAGCATTGTTGTGCCCAAATATGTATTCCAATTTCTTGCAATTTGCAATGTAGAGCTCTTTTAATTTTGGGAAGACAACATTGCTCCCGCCACTGCCATCTCCAATGTCTACTATTATGAGTTCCAATTCATGACAATCTCTAATAACCAAGGCCTCCAACGACATTTTTGGTGCAATAGACAACTCAAACACTGATTTTATGTTTGAAACATTCACCAGTTTGATCACTTTAATATTGCACACAATATGTGATATTGTTCTTGAAAAACATTGAGCAATTTTCGGTACCTATAGTGTAATCCAAATAATAATGAACTTAAATCAAACAAAACTATCTCTTACAATTAAAAGGTTTTTTGACACAAGGAGTCATTTTATTAAAAGTTTTTGGCTTAAATGCTTTTACCCCCTCTATTTTGATTGAATTTGAATTTGAATTTTACCCCCCTATTTTAGAATCCGGAATTTTAACCCCTCTATTTTAGAATTCTTTGAATTTTGCCCCCCTATAATATTTGACTCTTTTTTTTTTTTACACATTTTTGTTAAAAGTTAGTAAAACGATAAATTATGAAAATTTGTGAGTATTACCATGGAGATTGAGCAGTCTTTCGGTTGATTCACGGAACAACACATACGTCTCCAAGAGAATTTATTGGATTTGATAGGCTTCACCTCCGATTGTGTTTGTGGCTTGAAAATGGAAGATTCTGGAAATATGTCGATAAATTTTGGCAAATGATCAAGCTTCAAGTTTTGTAGTGAAACAAGTTCAACATCTTGGTGTTGGTCAAATATGTATGTCAGATTATCACACCATTCTATGCTGATAGTTTCTAGTAACAAAAGGTCTCCAGAATTGAGAAATGGAAGTGTAGATTGTAATTGGGGACATTTCTCAATAATGATAACTTTTAGCTTTGGAAACAATGTGTTGCAACTATTGTTATTATCATTATCACCATCATCGACGACTGATATTTCTTCAATCTTGTCATCTACTCCTCTTTCATATGAAATGATGTTTTCCAATATCCCACAGTCACTGATTTCCAAGTTCTCTAGCTGCCGCAAGCTTCGAGAAGTTGGCAGATCAAAAACTGATAACAACTTTGAGCACGATGTTAGTGTCAAAGTCTTTAGGTTGCAAAGTTTTATACTGTATGTAAACAAGCTTTGCAATCGGGGACATTTCTTAATAATGATAACTTTTAGCTCTGGAAACAATGTGTTGCAACTATTGCTATTATCATTATCACCATCAATGACCGATATTTCTTCAATTGTGTCATCTGCTCCTCTTTCATATGAAATGATGTTTTCCAATATCTTACAGTCACTGATTTCTGTCAAACTCAAAGAAGTTTTGATCTGAAAACTGTATGTTCTCCTCAGGGAGAAGTCTCATATATATACAATTCATTTACAACTTTACAAGCTGTGAGGCTGATTCTCAGCCCAATAAATCTCAGCTGTCATATCTACATTTATTATACAATATACTAATTAATAGCAGTTACTATTGTCAAAATAACAGTTACAAATGCATAGCATTTGAATTTGCAATTAAGACATTAAACCTATTGACATCCCCCCTCAAATTGATGCTGGTAAATCAACTAGCATCAATTTGCTAACCAAAAAATTGTGTCGCTGACGTGTCAATGATTTAGTGAAGATGTCAGCTGTCTGATCCGATGTAGAGACATGTGGTAGATTGATGATTCTACGATCATAGGCTTCTCGGATTGAGTGACAATCAACCTCGATGTGCTTTGTTCGTTCATGATAAACTGGATTTGCTGCAATTTGTATAGCACTAGTATTGTCAGCATGCAATGAAGTTGGTTGTCCTTGAGAGAATCCAAGTTCTGTTAGAAGACCGCGCAACCATACTATTTCAGAACAAGCGGCAGACATTGCACGATATTCTGCTTCTGTGGATGACTTTGAAACTGAATCTTGTTTCTTACACTTCCAGGAAATAGCAGCATTTCCTAAGAACATACACCAGCCAGTAGTAGACTTCCTTGTGTCTGGACATCCAGCCCAATCGGCATCACTATATGCTTGAAGTTGGAGTGTCGAATTATTAGGAAAAAACAAACCACGTCTTGAAGTGCCAAGGAGGTACTTAATGATTCGTTGCACTGCTGAAAAATGTAAATGTCGTGGTGCTTGCATGAACCTACTTACAGTGTGCACAGTGAAAGAAATATCTGGGCGGGTAATTGTTACATAGATGAGACTACCAACCAACTTGCGATAAAGAGTTGGATCATCAAGAAGTTCACCTTCATCTCGACGATATTTAACATTAACTTCCATGGGAGTGTCAACAGAGTTTGAATTTGTGAGTCCAGCAAGTTGCACAAGATCTTTAATATACTTTTGTTGATTTAAAAAAATGCCTTCAGATTGATAATGTACCTCCAAACCCAAGAAGTAAGTAAGGCGGCCCAACTCTTTCATGTGAAAAGATGAATGCAACAATTCTCTAATTTTAGAGATGCCCTTTTGATCAGAACCTGTCACCACTATATCGTCCACATAAACCAGAAGCACCACAATGCCTTTAGGAGTCCTTTGGAGGAAGAGGGATGGATCATATTGACTTTGAATGAATGAAAATCCAAGTAGTGTGGATCGGAACTTTTCAAACCATACTCTTGGTGCCTGTTTCAAACCATATAAAGAGCGTTTTAGTTTGCAAACAGTATTAGAGGAAGACGTGGGCATACCATTAGGAAGTTTGATGTAAACTTCTTCCTTAAGATCACCGTGTAGGAATGCATTTTTCACATCCATTTGATGTAGTGGCCAAGACTGTGATGCAGCAAGAGCAAGAATAGTGCGCACACTAGTCATCTTGGCGACCGGGGCAAAAGTCTCGTCATAGTCTAGTCCATATTCTTGCTTATTTCCAAGCACTACTAGACGAGCCTTGTAACGATCTATCGATCCATCTGAACGCAGCTTTATTGAAAACACAAATTTGCTGCCCAAAGGTTTAACAGACGGAGGACAAGGCACTATGTCCCATGTCTGATTTTCTTCCAAGGCCAGAAGTTCATTTTCAATAGCAGTTTGCCAACAACCATGCTCCATTGCCTGTTTATAAGAAGAAGGAATAGGAACACTAGATAATGTTGCTGTCAAGGATAAAGGACTAGAGAAACCATACTTTTCTGGGGGCTTACGAATGCGTGAGCTGCGTCGTAAAAGGTCCGGTTCTGGTTCTTCTATTGGATCAGCAGCCAAGGAACTATCTTGAGGGGGCCCGTGGGAGTCAGCTGGCTGATTTTGAGTGACAACATGTCGTCTTTGGTAGGTCAAGAGGGGCTTAGAAGATGACTGACTTACAAAAGAGTTAGAAAAAAATGGTAAAAGAGAAACTGGAGAAGGAGTGACATGATGTGTTGCAAAAAAATATTTATTTTCCTGAAAAATGACATTTCTAGACACCCGAATTCGACGATTATTAGGATCATAACATAGAAAGCCCTTTTGATGAGAAGAATATCCAAGAAAAGCACATTCAACAGATTGTGCACTAAGTTTGGTGCGTTCTTGTGGAGGAAGATGGACATAACACACACAACCGAAGACACGGAGAGTGGAGTAATCTGGCGGTTTACCAAATAACCGACTAAAGGGAGATTCATTATTTATTGACGGGGATGACAAACTGTTTATAAGATGAACTGCAGTAGAAAGGGCTTCACACCAGAATCGTGGTGGCACATGAGACTCTAGAAAAAGTGTGCGAACAACATCAAGCAAATGGCGATTTTTTCTTTCAGCTACCCCGTTTTGTTGGGGAGTTGAAGGACATGATCTTTGAGATATAATCCCATTAGACTGCAAGAACTCTTGAAAAAAGTTTGATGTATATTCCCCCCCATTATCAGAGCGAAGAATTTTGATTTTAGATGAAAATTGGGTTTGAACATAAGCATTAAAAAATTTGAAAGTAGAAAAAACTTCATCTTTTGAACGCAAAAAATAGACCCATGTAAAACGACTATAATCATCGATAAAAGTTACAAAGTATTTGTAATTAGCATGAGATATAATCGGTGCCACTCCCCATACATCACTATGGATAAGATCAAAAGGTTGTGTTACATTCGGTTGATGTGTTGGAAAAGGAAGAGTTTTACTTTTGCCTAGCTTACAAGGAATGCAATCAAAACGAATAACATCAAGAGATGGAGTGTGTTTATTTCCTAGAAAACCAGATTTTAGCATGTCATGAAGCACATTGAAGTTTGGGTGTCCAAGACGCTTATGCCACACTTGATAATCGACAATTGCAGAATTGCACAAAACAGAAGGTAAAGAAAGACTTGGGGACAATTGCAAATTGAGTGGAAAGAGACGTCCGACTTTAGGCCCCTTCGCGATTGTCATCCCTGAGTGTTGATCCTGCACAAGACAACCAGATTTTGTGAATTGTACTTTACAATTATTGTCAACTAACTGTCCAACAGAAATGAGATTACTAGTAAGACCAGGAGAGACAAAAACATTGGTTAGAGTTGAAGAAATATCACCGGTTGCTGTGATAGGCAATTGATTGCCATCAGCAGTATGTATCTTGTGATTTCCAGAATATTTGGTGATATTATTAAGAAATTGAGTATTGTTGGTCATGTGGTTGGAAGCCCCAGAATCAAAGTACCAGGGTGAACATGATTTACCTGAGAATCCCAAAGCAGAGAATGCTGAAATGATCATTTGTTGAACCATTTCAGGGGTCAAAGTCTGGACAGCAGTAGGAGTATTTTGTTGGACAGCAGTAGGAAAACTGTATGTTCTCCTCAGGGAGAAGTCTCATATATATACAATTCATTTACAACTTTACAAGCTGTGAGGCTGATTCTCAGCCCAATAAATCTCAGCTGTCATATCTACATTTATTATACAATATACTAATTAATAGCAGTTACTATTGTCAAAATAACAGTTACAAATGCATAGCATTTGAATTTGCAATTAAGACATTAAACCTATTGACAATTTCCACGTTCTCTAGCTGCTGCAAGCTTTGAGAAGTTGACAGACCAAAAACTGAGACCAACTTTGGGCAGGATGTTAGTGTCAAAGTCTTTAGATTGCCAAGTTTTAGGAAGTATGTAAACAAGCTTTGCAATCGGGGACATTTCTTAATAGATATCTCCTTTAAATTGTTCATCGAGCCAAGGGAGATGGAACCATTGCACAATTCTTCAAGTGTGTCCATATTCTCAAGATGTAGTACAACCAAGTTGGAGAAAACATTTGGTACTTGTTGTGAGTCAATATCAATATTGTTAGTGTCTATGAGGCATTGTAGCTGTGAATTATAATCCAAATGAAGCTCAATTAGATCATTCATACCCTGACCTATAGAAACAATGTAAGGCATGAGATTTTCCCATCCCTTATCATTTCCACCCAACTGAAGAAGCTCTGCTGTTTGCGTCACATACTTATATGTTGCTTCTGAGAAATAATCTTTTCTAATAGACATACATTTTGATAATGAACCCTTCTTTACGCTATAATGATCAGTGATATGATACCTTCTCAATGTAAGAGGCAGGGTTATTTCTTGACAAAAAGCATTGAAACTACAAGAGAAGTACAATTCTTCAAGTGAGGGACATTTCTCGATAACTACAAATGGATTATTCCTTCTAATTTCACAAGATTCCAAGTTCAACAATTTAAATTTCTTCAGTTCTATAATTTTACTTGGCAATTCATCAATATAGCATTCAACCAAATCAAGAGACTCAAGATTTTCCAAGTTTTCCAAAATAGAGATGTTACCTAAATTAAATCTATCAATCAAAATAGACCGAATATTCGTCAATGACTGAATTGAGTCTGGTAGTGATAGACGTTGTTGTACAAAACGACCTGAAAAATACCAAACACGAAGATTGCTAACTTGGTGCAAGAAAGAATCAGGAACTTCAATTAAGTAACAAAAATATCTATCCATGTGGACAATCAGAGTCTCAAGTTTCGAACCATCAAATTCCAAGGAAAACAAATCTATGTTCTTCCCTTCACATAATAAATATTTAATATTTTTCTCACTTTCAACCTTCAACTTTTGTTTTTCGTCAGACAAATTTACACATTGAATCTTGCTGTTTGCTATCTGTTGAGCAACTTCACGAACCAAATCATGCATTTTTACATGTTCTTCATCGACCTGCAACAACAAGCAAGACTTTACCAGTTTGTCTATAGCTACGAATACTTCGGTTCTAGCTTCATCATAGCTGCCACAATCTTCCTCAAAAAAACCTGTTCCTATGCAAAGTCTGGTTAGAACTTCAATAGGAATTTCTTCATCTTCTCGGAATAGAGAACACATGAGGAACAATCCCTTGGCCTTTTCATCCTTCACTTTTTCATAGCTAACCTTCAAACATTTATAAATTCCAAACTTGACATCATCAACACCATGCATAGGTCCAATCTTCCTCAAGGAATGTAGTGTCTTCTTCCATTCATGATCTTGATCCCGCCCCTTTAAATTGATGGCAATAATTGCAATTGCAATTGGTAATTCTTTGCACTCCTTTAAAATTTGACCTCCAATATCAATCAATTTTTTTGGAGAACTTTTGGATATACCAGCACATCTTTCAAACATGTTCCATGCTTCACCTTCAGTTAAAAGATCCAGTTCTGTTATCTTATCACAATCCATGTTGATGAGTACTTGTTTACTACGCGAGGTTACAAGAACTCTACAACCATTGTGTTTCCCCCGTTCTGGAATTCCTATTTGATCAAGATGAAAATCAAGAGGCGGGTCTTGTTCCCACACATCATCCACTATCAGAAGAATTTTCTCACCTTTTGTTAATCGGCTTATTAGTCTTTTGGGTCGGTCTGATTCATTACAATCCTTCCAATCTTCCAATCCTAAAGGTCCAGCAATATCATCTTGAATGTTTTTTATATTAGGAGTACATGACACCGTTGTATCAATGACAAGAGAAAATTGTTTGGATTGCTTTAGTTCTTTACCCAGTTCCCTTACCAATGTAGTTTTTCCGGTGCCACCCATCCCTTGCAATCCGATTATATAGTTCTTGTCATCTTTCAGTGCATCCAACATTTCTTTGTATTTTGACTCTCTGCTTTTAAAAGAAATGTAACTTTGAGATGAATAACGCTCAATACCTGGAAGACGGCGAGGGGTTTCAATAATTCCAAATGTCTTTTTCTCCTCTCTTAGTTCTTTAATCTGCTTCAAATTATCTACCAACTTGTTTCCGGTTTTATATCGCCATATGCAATTAGGACAAACGTCATAAAAACATGTTTGTTTTGTTTTGGTGTCCAATTGAAGGAGCTCATCAACATTTTTTTGCCAACAAGTAACCTCAGCTGTAATATCATTATCTCGTCCATTTGCTGCTTCGACAAGCTGCTCCATAGTTTTCTTTAGTGGTCTCAACGTCTCCCTTTCTTTTTCAAATTGCTTAACAATGCAGGTAAAGCAAAATACATGACGTGCTTCTTGTATCGCCTTATCTACCAATTTCTCCACATAAGGCTTCACCAAATCAGTCACGCAATTCGTCATCTAAAACAATTTAAATAAAACAAAGTCAGGCATATATATATATATATATAATTTAAGATATTAAATAACTAGCAGTGGATTGGATGACCCAAATAGTTTGAGTGTTAAGATGCAAAACGATCTGGATTTAAGTTCTAAAAGAGAAAAATGAGTGGGAAATTCAGGGTGACTTTTGATCAATCTAATCCATCAGATGCCTCTCACATTCCAAATCATGCCACACATGTTAAAGTCTAGCACCTTTCTTTCAAAAAAATCAATAGATTTGTTTAACCTTCTATCTTGCAACTTGTCATCGTCTAGCACGCCGCCGTTATTCATCGGTCGCGCCACCGCCGTATTGTGTCTGCGCTGTCATCCCGCATGCTGCCGTCGTGATTACTCCGCAACCGACCCTTCAAACATGGTTGTCGGTTCAAGGCCACATCGAGCAATATTACCGTTGATGGTAAGGTGGCGTTACAAGAGGTTGTGGGAGGCGCCATGTGGTGTGGTGGTTGAAGAAGTTCACCGTGGCTATGTGAGAAGAAGAAGCTAGCAGCGCTTGGCGAGCTCTGTTTCTCTGTGTTTTAATTTTTTGAAAAAAAAATAAAATAAAAAGACTTTTGACACTCGTATAATATGAAACGTGAGATGCATCCGACGGGTGAGTTTGAGCCAATCAGCCAAAGGCATCTTGCCTTTCCCTTCCGAAAGTCATATAAGCCTCATGCTCATATTTAGATACTACTACCTCTTTCCCAAAATATTAGAACTTATTGACTATTGCACGTATGCCAATGCATGATTTTAACAACGAATATCTTTAATTGTCTATTAGTAAAAATTATAAAAATTTGATATTTTGAAAATACTCCTCGAAACAAATCAAACAAGATCTTATATGATGATATTTACATTTATAGATTTTTTTAAAAAATAGGGTCAAAGCAAGACATGTAAATAGTGCATTTAATCAAATGAGTTCTAATAAAATGGGACGGAGGTAGTAGATACTATTGATCTAACTTTTTTTCTCTTCTCTTTTTTTAGAAGTAAAAAGTTAAGTCAAACAATAATTTTTAAAAGATTTAATAAAAAAAAAACAGCTTCTATATTACGAAGAAAAATATTACTCATAATATTAGAGTTTTAAAATAAGGTGATAATAGTTACTTTGCAACAACTTTACTAGTATTATTTATCTAATTAATATATTTAAATAATTTTTTTACTCCATCTTTAAATTATCTAATTAAACAAATTTTAACATTATTCAAAATAAAAGAAGTAAGATTTACTAAACAGTTTTATCTTCGGTTTTAAGGGTCTGTTTGGCCTGACTTTTTTAAGTCTTATAAGTTATCTCAAAGTTAAAATTGAAAATAAGAGCTTTCAGAAAAAAGATAAAGTTATTTGGTAATTGTCTTTTTTAGCTTCAAAGTTATTTTTAAACTAAAAAATATTTGGTAAAATATATATTTTTTTAAAAAAATATCAATCCTAATTAAACTAAATTAATAATTAACTTAAAAAAATAAAGATAATAGCAAACTAAATATTAATAACAAAGATGATAACAAATTATATTAAATTAAATTTACTAAAGATAATAACAAACAAAAAAAGCTTCGAATTTTTTTTCAAAAGTAAATTTCAACCTCTTCTTTTAAAAGCTCTTTTTATTCAATATTGCACATTGAAAAAAAGTTACTGTACTTTTTTTGGCTAAGAGTTTTATTCAAAATATGTTTGGTCCAACTTCTCATTCTTAAAAGAATAAAAAGCTAAAAAAGGCTGGGCCAAACGGAGCCTAAAGCTCTTACTTCTAGATTTGTGGTTAAAATAGCTTAAAGTTTGGTCAAACAGTACTTTAAAATAAGTAGCCAAATCTGTTTTAACGTAGTAGTGACTGGAGGCCTCGTCTATTTTGGAAAATTGCGAATGATATAGGTACACTCCATTAATGTTGGTGATGCGACAAAGAAATGAGCTTTTGGACATTATGTTAGGATTCTAGTTGATATTGATTTCTCGAAGAGGATTTATGATGAAGTTATGGTTGAAAGGGATGGATTCACGGTTTATGTCGAGGTGATCTATGAGCGTCTTTCAGAGTATTGTAATCATTGTTATTCCATTCGACAATCGGTTGCACATTCTTGTAAATTGCACCCACAAGAAAAATCAGTTGAGAAAACTATTAAAGTGCAAGCGGAAAAGAAGCATATTCCAAAACAATCGACTGAACCTGTGATTGATTTGGAAAAGCAAGCACTTGTTATTGATTTGGAAAAGCAACAACATGCTAGTTCTAACAATAATAATAATGATACAGATGTGAAGCACAATAAGGACGAATAACGCGTTACTGCTACATATATTAAGCATGAAGAAGATATTGTTCGTGTTGATGATGTTGTTCCTATTATGTGTGTGACTAAAATTGTCACTATACTACTGAGTATGACTGAAGCAGTCCCTACACTTATTGATGAAACTAACCATGTTGTTACTCTCAAGCCAGTTGTTACGCTACAGAATGATCCTACAGCTGATTTGGTTGATGTGCCAGTTGATCAGTTACAAAATGCTCCTACCGCTAAATTGGTTGTTGACGACAACAGTTGGGATGATGACATTTCGCAAGAGATTCCTGATACCCAAATGGCAGATCATTTTGTTGTCTTGAATGGTAGTTCAAGGTTGAAGAGAGCAGCTAGCTGATTCAACTAGGTGTTTGGTGGTTAAATGAGCATCACCACTGATTTGAAGTCAATGTGGAGAATTGTGAAGATTTGACTTGAAAATCAGGAAACAATTATTATGTTTGTTTTTAAATTAGATATGTTTGAAACCAATGTAAGATTTTGTTTGTTTTTAAATTGGATATGTTTAAAATCAAAGCGAGATTCTATTTGTTTTATTTTAAAAGACTTGTATTTTTCTATAAATAGAGGTTGTTGTATTCATAGAAAATTAAAGAGAGCAAGAGAGTGAGAAAATAGAGAAGTGGTGACGCAAATTTATATGACATTTTTAGTATGTATTAAGGACCATTATATGTAATTCTAGTTAGTTTTAGCGCCATTACATGAAAAATACCTAAGGAATTGAAGTTACTTGAAGAAAAAGCAAGAATTGAAGAAATTACACAAAAAGGAGCAAGAAATGAAGAAAAATAGGCCAAGGCACATCGTGCCACAATGGGATAGACATAAAATGAATAAATTTTAAGAAAATCTACAACACACATCGTGCCACAATGCAATTTTCTGAAGCATCGTGCCACAATGGAGTCTATCGTGCCACAATGGCGCGTAAAATCCAAGCCCAAAGAAACCTATACATATAGCATTTCTCCACGCTATTTTACACACATCTCTGAAATAAACAAAGTAACTCATAAAGGAGCATTCCGTAGTAGCAAGGAGAGCAAGGAGCTCTCAAGGGAAGACAATCTTCCACCATTGGGGGTAGCTTTCTTTACAAGGTGACACAATTATTTTTATGTGTAATTTTCTAAACTCTTTTGTTATGATAATGACAATTATGAGTAGCTAAATTTCTTAGGTTAGGTTGAGTAGATGAAGTCTCCTAAGATGATTTGAGTCATGTAATTGGTTTGCAATTCAGTTTATTTTCTTTAATTGTCTTCTGTTCATTCATGCTAATTTGCAGATAAATGCGCACATTTATGAATTGTTTAATAAGTAGATGCGTCGTAACAGAGCTCTAGTTCTTGACCTTGGATAATTAATCTAGCCAGCACTGGTGAGATAGTATCAACAACCCGAGGCTAGAGGCAATAGGATTAACGCTCATTAAATTAATGCTTGCATGATTTCGAACTGGTGTTAGTTGCTGGTGTCTTCAATTGCATAGGGTGATTTTAGTATGCGAGAGCACGTTCCACTATTTTGTTAATCCGCCGTGATAATTAAGGGAGTTACAAAGGAATATAACGTCATATTACCAAATAGGAATAGAGGAAAGCACCTATCCAATCTTTAATCATATTTCTTTTATTGTACCTTTACATCTTATCCAAACCTAAAAGCGAATGCAAAACTTTATTTAACGTTAATTCCTAAAGTAAACTAATTACTTTGGCACGATCTCTGTGGAGTCGGATCTTTATATTACTACACGACGACAAACTGGTGCACTTGTCAGAGGTTAGTCAAGAAGCAAGATGTAGAGTCAAGGGTTAGGATTTGTCACCACTAAAGTTAGGGTTTTAGAGAGAAGCAAAATGGGTTTTCTCTTGGTACAATTCTAGGGGAGTGGGCAAATCATCATTGGTTTCATCTTGGGAAATACTAAATCATCGAGTCTCTTGACCATGAGAAGAAATTCGAAAAAATAGTAGACTGAGAATTGAAGGTTAGCTCATTGATATAGTTAAATAGAGGGCTGCTACGTAGGTCAATATTGGGTAAACAATATTGTGTGTGTTTTCTTTCTTCTTCTCCTTTATCTAGCTTGTTTATTTTGTTTGAGGTTATTGTTCCTATCTCGTTGGTTTTGGTTGTCTTGTCTTTATGATTGACTGTTGCCAATCATCATTATACATATGCTGAGAGTTCAAGTTATCAGTAGTATAAAATATGATCCCCAAATGTAACATCTATGGGTTCAAATCTGCTCCAGTATTAAAACGCTCCAATTCTCCAGTTTCTAATAATAGATTAGTGACACGTGGAAAGTAAAACAATCAACAGTTTAGATTTAAAGATGGGTTTTTTAGTTTTAATTATTTGAAAGTAGAAAAGCAATGACGCATACTCAAAGTTGTTCAGTCATCTTCCCTAATTCAAACCGCCGCTCCACGCCGTGTTGCTGTTACTGCTCACCGGTCTCCATCTTTTATTCTCTTTCTCATTATAGTAGAAACTTGGATCATCTTCCACTATTCTCTCCACCTCTCTCCTAACCTCTCTGTTTCTCTCTTAATTTTACTCTATCTCATTATCATGAAATCATTTATAATGAGGAGGAGAGAGAGTAAAATTACGAGAGAGAGAGGGAGAGAGAGAGAGAGAGTGTGTGAGAGAGAGAGAGAGAGATAGCTAGGAGATAGATGAAGAGGAAAGTGAAAGGAGAGGATCCAATTTGATGTTTTTTGGGGTACAAATTTAAAAATCATTCTAATAAAAGGGTAAACAAAGATTTATATGCAACACTTTTCTATATGCCCCGCGTGTTTTTGAAGGCGGATTCAAAAATTATCCTAATAAGTGTGTAAATAAAGATTTATATGCAATGTATTCCGGTAAGCCCCTCATGTTTCAAAATATAAACTTTTCATAATTTTTTATAATAGATAAAATCAAAGATATTAGTGAGATCAAATTGTGTATTGGCATGTGTAGTGGTCAAAAGCAACACTTAAAAGTTGTTGGTTTGTAATTCAAGCTCTGCTGAATTCTGATGCTCATCAGAAGCTGAACTCATCAGAACCTGAAGCAACCAACTTCTGATGCTCACACAGCTTCTGAAGGTCACAGGTTCTGATGGAACAGGTTCTGAAGCAACAGCTTCTGAAGCTGCTTAGCTTCTGCTCTGTTTTAGTAGTTAGCTAGCGTAGTTAGTTAGTTATTCTTTTGTTTTGTCCTAGGTAGTTAAGGCAGTTGCACTTTACGCAACCCCCTCTTGTATATATAACTACTAAGGCCCTTTGTGGAAGAATAAGATTTTACTTTTTCCTTTATTCATTTCTCTTCAAGTTTTATTCATAGTTCTCGTTTTCTTTCTTAGTGTTCTAAGTTCTTTGTTGTTCATTCTTTGTGAGAGTTTATCTCCAACAAAGTGGTATCTAGAGCTCGTACGATCCAAAGGGATCTTGATTCGTTCTTGAAAGAAGAATCAGGTTGAAAGTGAATCAACCATGGCTGGGAACAACAAATTCCATGCGAATTTGCCAGTTTTCGATGGAAAGAATTGGGATAGATGGGTGAAGCAGATGAAGGTGATATTCAATGTTCAAGAAGTGTATGAACAAGTGAATGCAGCAATCACTCCTCTACCAGAAAATGCAAATGAAGAACAAAGAACAACATTCAGAGAAGCAAAGAAGAAAGATAACAAGGCCCTGTTTCTCATTCATCAATGTGTTGATTCAAAGGTGTTTGAGAAGATTGCAGATGCTGAGACCTCCAAAGATGCATGGGATATCTTGCAAAAGAGTTATGGTGGTGATGCAAAAGTGAAGAAAGTAAAGCTTCAGGCCTTGAAGAGACAGTATGAACTGTTGCAGATGAAGAATGATGAATCCGTTGCTGATTACTTCACAAGATTGGTGACTCTCACCAATCAGATGAAGAATTGTGGAGGTAATCTTGATGAGCAAGAAACGGTGGAAAAGGTACTAAGAACTTTGACTTCTAAATTTGAGCATATAGTGGTGACTATAGAAGAGACTAAAGATTTGAGTGAGATCAAGATAGAGGATCTGCAAAGCACTCTTGAAGCTCATGAGTTGAAGCATGGTGAGAGGAGCCATGGCAAAGAAGATGAGCAAGCTCTTTTCTCAAAATTCAAGAAGTATCAAAGTGAGAAGAAGAAATGGCAGAACAAGAAAGACTCCAAGAAAAGCAAGGAGAATGCTGAGACAGTGCCTGAATCCTCTAGTGGAGGAGGAGGGAAACAGAAAGATAAGTCAAAGAAGAAGGACAAGAGCAAGATTCAGTGCTACAACTGTGACAAATATGGGCATTATGCAAATGAATGCAAAAATCCAAAGAAAAAGAAAGGTCAAGACAATGAAGAAGAGGCCAAGGTAGCACATGATAGCTCAGGTTCTGAGGATGAAACCAGTTTCATGGTGACAATTGCTGATGAAGCAGCAGATTCCATGGTTTGGTACTTTGATTCAGGGTGCTCTAACCATATGACTGGAAATAGAAGCATCTTGACTGACTTTGATGAATGTCTCAACACAAAGATCAGATTGGCCAACAGTGATTCCATTAAGGCAGAAGGTATGGGTAATGTGGTGATCCAAAGATCGAATGGGAAGAAAGCTGTGATTGAAAAGGTTCTCTATGTCCCTGGTATGAAGTGTAACTTGATGAGCATAGGGCAATTAATCTCAAAGGGTTTCAAGATAGTAATTGAGGATGAGACTCTGCAACTCTTTGATTCCAAGAAGAGACTGATTTTCAAAACAGCCCAAAGCAAGAACAGGATCTACAAGACTCAAATCAAAGCTATTGAAGCTACATGCTTGTCCGCAACTGCTGAAGAGAAAGATAGTGATCTATGGCACAAGAGGTATGGGCATTTGAATTTTAAGAGCTTGTCAATGCTTAATTCAAAATGCATGGTGTTAGGATTGCCTAGTGTCATAACTCCAGTTGATACATGCACTACTTGCCTGTTAGGAAAACATCATAGATCATCATTTAAAAGTCATCTTCCTATGAGATCTAGTGATGTGTTAAATGTTGTGCATTCTGACATTTGTGGACCATTTGATGTGTTATCAACTGGTGGAAACAAATACTTCATGACGTTTGTTGATGAGTACTCTAGGATGATATGGTTATACCATATAAAAGCTAAGAGTGATGCTTTTGAGGTGTTTAAGAAGTTCAAAACACTGGTTGAGAAGCAAAGTGACAAGTCATTGAAGGTTCTGAGAACAGATGGTGGAGGTGAGTATACCTCTACAGAGTTTGAGAATTATTGCAAGGAACAAGGCATAATTCATGAAGTTACTGCACCATATACTCCTCAGCACAATGGTCTTGCAGAAAGGAGGAATAGAAGTATTCTAGATATGGCTAGAAGCATGGTGAAGCAGAAGAATCTGCCCAAGAGATTCTGGGGTGAAGCTGTTGCTACAGCTGTTTACATTCTGAATAGAAGTCCTACTAAGAAGCTGAAGGATAAGGTACCTGAAGAGGTGTGGTCCAAAAGTAAGCCAAGTGTAAGTCACTTGAAGGTGTTTGGCAGCTTGAGCTACAAACATGTACCTGATGCTAAGAGAAAGAAGCTGGAAGACAAGAATGTTCCTATGATATTTGTTGGATATCATAGAACTGGTGCCTATAGACTGTATAATCCTACAAGTGACAAAGTAGAGATTAGCAGAGATGTGAAGGTACTAGAAAATGAAAGTTGGGATTGGGGTCAGAAGCTCTCATCTAAGAAAACTTGTGCAGTGGACTTAGGTGGTGAAGCAAGCACTGTTAATGACACTCCCACTTTTGTGAATCAGCATCAAGGTAATGCAAGTGATGAAGACATGCATACTTCAAGTGATGATGAGGTCACTACTGTATCACCAAGACCTCAGAGAAACACTCAATTACCAAGAAGGTTAGTTGACTGTGAGATTCTATCAGACAATGCAGTAGACAATGAAGGAGAAATTGTGCATTATGCAATGCTTGCAGATACTGAACCTTTAGATACCAAAGCTGCACTGAAGAGCAAAGTTTGGATGGAGGCAATGATTGATGAGTTGAAGTCTATAGAGAAGAACAAGACATGGGACTTGTGTGAATTACCCTCTGATAAAAAGGCAATTGGTGTGAAATGGGTGTACAAAGTCAAGCAAAATCCTGAAGGCAAGGTGATAAAATACAAGGCAAGACTTGTGGCCAAAGGATTCCTTCAGAAGCAAGGTTTGGACTATGATGAGGTATTCTCTCCAGTGGCAAGACATGAAACTATAAGGCTAGTGATTGCATTGGCTTGTAGTAGAAGATGGCCCTTATTTCATTTAGATGTGAAGTCAGCATTTCTAAATGGACCCTTAGAGGAAGATGTGTATGTGAAGCAGCCTCCAGGGTTTGAATTGAAGGGCAAGGAAGGCAAAGTTCTGAAGCTGAATAAGGCTCTGTATGGTCTGAAGCAAGCTCCAAGAGCTTGGAACAAAAGAATTGATCAATTCTTTGTTATGCAAGGCTTCAGAAAATGCAGTGTAGAGTATGGTGTATATGTGAAATGCAGTGATGACAAACACATGTTAATCATATGTTTGTATGTTGATGATCTGTTAGTAATAGGTAGCTCATCTATAGAAATAGAGAATTTCAAATCACAGATGAAGTGTGAGTTTGAAATGACTGACCTAGGAAAGTTAACTTACTTTCTGGGAATGGAGCTCTTAGAAACTCCAAAAGGGATGATATTGCATCAAGCTAAGTATGCCACTGAGATTCTGAGAAAGTTTGAAATGCTTGATTGCAATTCATCAGTCACACCTGCAGATACAAGAGCCAAGATTGAAGAAGATACAGGCAGTGATGCAGTGGACTCTACCATGTTCAGGCAATTGATAGGTTCACTGAGGTATTTGTGTCAAACTAGACCTGATATCAGTTATGCAGTTGGCTATGTAAGCAGGTTTATGAGTAAACCACTGAAGTGTCACCTATTGGCAGCTAAGAGGATACTTAGATACATCAATGGCACAATCCACTATGGTGTTGTATTTCCATACTCTAAGGACAATGGAAAACTTGAGTTAAGTGGATTTTCTGATGCAGATTGGTGTGGAGATAAGGTGGACAGGAGGAGTACCAGTGGTTATTTGTTTAAATTTCAAAATGCACCAGTGTCTTGGTGCTCTAAGAAGCAGTCAGTCATAGCACTCTCCAGCTGTGAGGCAGAGTATGTAGCAGGGTCCCTAGCTGCATGTCAGGCAAATTGGCTGCAATCACTTCTCAGTGAGATGAACATTATTGCTGACATCACAGTGGTGCTGAAGATTGACAACAAATCAGCAATCAACTTGGCTAAGAACCCCGTTAGTCATGGGAAGAGCAAACACATTGAGACAAGATTTCACTTCCTCAGAGACCAAGTCACTAAAGGAAAGTTGAAACTTGAATATTGCTCTACTGACAATCAACAAGCTGATATTCTAACTAAGGCTGTGAAAAGAGACCAATTTCTCAAGCTCAGAAGAGAAATGGGAGTTGTGAGCTTTGACAGCTTGAATTAAGGAGGAGTGTTGGTTTGTAATTCAAGCTCTGCTGAATTCTGATGCTCATCAGAAGCTGAACTCATCAGAACCTGAAGCAACCAACTTCTGATGCTCACACAGCTTCTGAAGGTCACAGGTTCTGATGGAACAGGTTCTGAAGCAACAGCTTCTGAAGCTGCTTAGCTTCTGCTCTGTTTTAGTAGTTAGCTAGCGTAGTTAGTTAGTTATTCTTTTGTTTTGTCCTAGGTAGTTAAGGCAGTTGCACTTTACGCAACCCCCTCTTGTATATATAACTACTAAGGCCCTTTGTGGAAGAATAAGATTTTACTTTTTCCTTTATTCATTTCTCTTCAAGTTTTATTCATAGTTCTCGTTTTCTTTCTTAGTGTTCTAAGTTCTTTGTTGTTCATTCTTTGTGAGAGTTTATCTCCAACAAAAGTGAACAGATAGAATAATTCTATTTTTATTTTGATGATTTTGTCATGCTTTGATCTCTTAATTATGAGATTATCTTTGTAATATTTCAATATTTTAAATAAGATGACGCTGAGAGTTCAAGTTATCTGTAGTAACATTTGATTTTCGAGTGTAACCACCACATAAATGAATATAATATACACATGAAAAAATAGATATAAAACCTTTGTCAGCTGCCACTTCTCTTTGAAATCTTGAAACTTTTTCTGCCTCTAGTGATCTTTTGCGACTCAATTCACCTAAATTTAATATTATATAAATGAAATCAAATATATAATTTTTTCATGATGTATGTATTTATAAAAATGAGTAAATATATAATTTAGTCTCTCATCAATTTGATAGAGTTTATCAAAGTTCATCACTTTTATAAAATATCACTTCAGTCCTTAACTCCTTATCTAACATTTTTCCTTATCTAACATTTTGAATGTTGTGGTCAAGATTAACTATATGACTGGAATCTCTGACATGTCCAAAACAGAATTAGCAATGCATGACCAAAAAAGTTGAAAAAAAAGTATTGAAATCGAAGTGAAATATAACTCACTCTATATATGCATATATACGTAGAGACAGAAAGAATAATACCTCATTTTCGTTACGTTCAGCCATTGCACACACACAAATAATCTTTCTTCCTCTTTCTTTCTAAGCTCAATTCTAGGCTTTATAAAGAAAAGGAAATTGCTATTTATAGGAAGAACTTTTTAGGTAAGAAAGAGAAAAAATTTATGTGGCAATTAACATTTAACACTTATAAATTATCTCTCCTTCTCTATTTGCAGGGTCCTATTTTCCTTTTGCCTCTAGGCTTCCTTCTCCATTCACCATGAGGGGGTGATTTTAGGTCTTCTTTTTTTTTTTGCCTAAAATCACCCCTCTACATTTTTTTTCTTCTCTTTTAATTTAAATAAGTGATTTATCACATAGATTGAGTTTTTTGTGTGATTTTGTCGTTTGAGTGCGCCGTTGTGTTGTTCGTCGTCTTGTTACGGCGTTGTTTGATTTTCCATCTTGTTGCGGTGTTCATTTTTTTCATATTAAAAGATCAGCTTCAATCAATTGCAGATTCAATCAATGATTCAGACGTTAACGTTGCAGATCCAGAAACATGGATATTCTGGTGACTTTAATTTTATCATATTATTTGTAGGCAATATACCGTTATCTGCAATTCACTTGGATGTTATGAATTTGTTCTCATATTCATCATTTTTGTTTTTAGCAATATTGAATTTGTATTTGCATTTGATGTACTATATCAATTATTGGAATGAATAAATATCATTTGGTTTTAGTAAAAAAAAAACACTTATAAATTATAATCACACTCTCTCTCTCTCTCTCTCATGTATGATTGGTCCATTTTTGATTGGCTAAATTCTCTAATTTTGTAGACTCGTCTCTTTCTTATACAAATATTAATTTCTTACTAAATAACAATACTCTTAGAAAAAGGGAGATGCTATAGGGATGGCAACGGGTGCCCACATGTGCGGGTTTTACACTACCCAAACTCGCACTCGAATTCATCACCCGAACTCGAATCCAAACCCAAAGGCTATTCGGGTAGTAAAATAACACCCACACCCGCACTCGTTGGGTTCGGGTTTTTCCACCAAAACCTGAATCCGTAGCAAGAACCGAAAAAATACAATAGCAATATAGTTTGGTAACGGGATGGCAACGGGTGCCCACATGTGCGGGTTTTACACTACCCAAACTCGCACTCGAATTCATCACCCGAACTCGAATCCAAACCCAAAGGCTATTCGGGTAGTAAAATAACACTCACACTCGCACTCGTTGGGTTCGGGTTTTTCCACCCAAACCTGAATCCGTAGCAAGAATCGAAAAAATACAATAGCAATATAGTTTGGTAACGGGATGGCAACGGGTGCCCACATGTGCGGGTTTTACACTACCCAAACTCGCACTCGAATTCATCACCCGAACTCGAATCCAAACCCAAAGGC
This sequence comes from Trifolium repens, assembly GCA_030408175.1. Taxonomy (NCBI): domain Eukaryota; kingdom Viridiplantae; phylum Streptophyta; class Magnoliopsida; order Fabales; family Fabaceae; genus Trifolium; species Trifolium repens. Next base: position 19,322,538 of record CP125841.1, on the reverse strand, counting down.
TATTCGGGTAGTAAAATAACACCCACACCCGCACTCGTTGGGTTCGGGTTTTTCCACCCAAACCTGAATCCGTAGCAAGAACCGAAAAATACAATAGCAATATAGTTTGGTAACAAGCATAGTTCAAATTTTCAAGAAAATACAAACTCAGTCAACTCGGGTTTTTACCTGTTGACTCGGGTGTAGGTGCAGGTGGGCCCCACGGATTTGAGTTTGCTTGACATCCCTAATGTTATATATCACGAATCAATTCTTCACGAATATATCACAAATTACAAAATGAATGTAAAAAAGATTTTTTTGGAATTTGTGCATTTTAACATTTTAAATAATAAATTTCTTGCATTACTAAATACCGAATTTATATATTAAGATATTTTAACATGTTTTTTTTTTTTTTTTTTGATAAGCCTCAACATGTGCTTTTAAACCATATGTTAACATAACCTTTTTTTTTAACATACGTAGCTAGCCATTCATTTTAAAATTCAATTATTGATTTGACCGATGTTTATAATGTGCATCTCTTTTAAATTTTACGTTTATAACAGATTGATCTTTTAAGTTTTTTAAGTAATAAATAGGTCTTTAAATTTAACATTTGTTACAATTAATGTAAAGTTAAATTTTAAAAATGTTAGAAGTTATTTTTTTTTTCTTATAATTTAGAATAAAGAAGTAGGTAGATATTTTTCTTATAATTCGAACAGGGGATTATCTTGTTAACAGGAGAAATTTGTGGTACATGTAGTAACTAGTAAGTGAGTGATTATGATGGAACTATATATAGCAATCAATACTCAAAAAGAAAAACTTGAATCAAAATCTGTATATAAGAACTGATCAGCTAGAAAGAAATAGCATTACATGGACACAAAGAATATTACCTCGTTTTGGTTACGTTCAATCTTCAAACAGCCATTGCACATGCAAAGAATACTCTTCTTCTTTATTTCTCTAATTGCCAGCAGAAGCCTAACAATCGCAGCAAAGAGATACTATACCATTTCTATAAGCCCAAACTAAGGCTTTACAAAAAAACAACCCATTTAAGTTTGTACTATACACTCCACTGAATTTAACTTTAAACAGCAATTCTTTATTTATTTTTGTAACTACTACACTGATATATTATATACCAAGTCAAACTTTTTAATATTAATATAAATCAATCACATTATTTCAAACTTCACAGCTGGCTATTCATTTTTTTATTATACAATGTAATAAATAATTGTCTATTTAAATGTTGCCATTGGTCTTGACAAAAAAATTATCGAAATTGTAAAGTTGGACACCGTGATTGGTATTTTGTTTTACACACCTTGATATGTATTTAAACTTTAAAACTTTAACTTCTTTATTTGTATATGTGATTTTTAAAATCAATTTTCATTTCATAATTATCTATTTATATAAAAAAAATTACGTCTATTAAAAATAGTCTCATTCTCTGCAAAAAATAAAAAGATGTTCCATAAGTTTATAATAGATAGACACATCATATTATATATGCATCGGTCAAGTTTGAATTTCAATCATCTCAATTATTCATATTAAGAGTGAAATTTCAAGTTATTAGCTATTATGTAGTAATCTGACGGTTATAAAATAAAATAGTGTAAATTTATTTAAAAAATCAATTAATAAACTAACGTTTATAATATACTATCTATTTTCTTCTCCAAAAAAATATACTATCTATTTTCAAGTCTTGGTCTTTGTTAGCTGTTTATTTTATTTCGTTTGTACACGTTAATCCTTGCAACCTACCATCAATTTTAAAATGCAACTTGGTAATTATTTGCGAAAGAAATGTTTTTGTATATATCCTTACTATTTTTATCCCTACTACTTCTGTTAACAGGAAATGTGAGTTTGAAGAAATCTTGAAAAAGTGAAACTTGAATAATACGAGTATATATAAGTGAGAAAATATATAAATTTAATGTTTTTGGTTAAAATATGATTTACAACTTACTTAAAATATTTTTAGTTGGGGAGTGTTTGAATTGTGACCTTTTAAAATTTAATCTTGCGCTCTATAAAATATCTCAAGTGTATATTTCGATACATGTTAATAAATTATAAATCTGTCTATTACGAGAATGTTCTCTATTACATGAGAATTTAAAGTAAATTTAAATGAGATGGTTTGTGTAATGTGTGTATACAGAAAATAAATAGTTATAGTTAAATGCACTACTAGAAATATGTTTATTTCCTGCAGATTTTCTCAAGAATTTTGATTCTCAGCTAATACTTTCATGGATAATTGTATGCTAAGGTAAAATCACAGGTACCGTCCGCAGGAAAGGATAGCTTTTGCAGATAAATCCAGAGCGAATGCCATTTTTTTCCGCAAATTGTGTTTTTTCTTTTATTTGATGCCAAAAGTCATATTAAAAATAACTTTTCTGCATATAAATCCGTAGGTAATGCCAGTTTGTTTGTTTTTTCCACAAATTGTGTTTTTTTTCTTTTATTTAATGCCTAAAGGCATATTAAAAATCACTTTTATTTGTTTGATAAAAAATTTACTTTTCAAGGCATATTAAAAATCTATTGAAGGAAACTACATTCAAAGTATTGAATACGTACTAATCATTCACAATTCATATCACATCTACAAACAAAAAAATATAAATCAAAAGTATATACTTACTACACATCATTTGATAGACGGGTGCAATTGGAATTATAATTTAATAAATAATTTAGATTTTAAGTTAGAAAATAGAACTTATTATAATTGAGCTTTTATTTTAGTTGTTCTTTAATGAAGCTTTCTTTGGCCTTAAGCTTATTTAGTTTTTTTTTTTGTTTGATAAACAAAGAGTTATATCATTTCATTATGTAATAAGGAGGTAATACAAAAATGTAACAATTCAAAAGTACAACAACTAGACTAAGATATGGCCACCCTAACAAGCGAATGAGCCACCATATTAGTTTGTCGCTTAATAAACTTTACCACAAAGTTTGGATTAGACAACAAAATATTATTAATGTTACAAACAAGTTAACTAAACTCTGAGTTGCCGACGCTTAGCTTATGGATTGCATCCACTACGCTCTTCGAATCTGTTTCAAAAATAACATGAGTGATCCCTCTATGCCACATTCTTCCATAGCTTTGACTAGTGCGATCGATTCCCCTTCCGTTATGGAACACTTTCCTTCATTCCAATAGGTATCGGCTACAACAAAATTACCGGCATGATCACGTAAACACCAACCTGCACTTGTTCTATTCAAATCATTAAAAACCCCGCATCCACGTTGCATTTTAACCAGCCTCCCTTGAGGTTTTTGCCATGAAAGTTGTTGTTGTTGATGTTGGTTGTTGTTCGGCCTGTCAATGTAGCAATGCTAGACCAATTTCCACTCATCCCACAAGTGTCATGTCTTGAAACCAAGGCTTCTTCCTTTTTCATGGAAACCATTCCATACCTTGTTGTTCCTATTGTTCCATAGAACCCAAACCATCATAGCAAACAACCCTGCAATATCCTTGTCTTCGCTTTTACATAAGTCCAGGACCAGCTCATGTATTGTTCGGAATTGTTGTAGCCTAGCAACAAAATGTGGTCCAAGCCGGCGGCTTGTCTTGCTTGTATGCTATTGTTATAATGGAATAACACATGCCAATCATCTTCATTATATTGATAACATAGTGGACAAGATAGAGGGCAAGGTACACACCTTTCTTGAAGTCAAGTACGTGTTGGGAGACACTCTTTGCATATGCGCCAAAGAAGGTGTTTTGCCTTAGTTGGGGCATGAATTTTCCATAAGCAACTCCAATTCTCTTTTTGTACCAACTATTCCATCCTTCCTGTAATGTTAAGCATCAAGTTATAACCACTTTTCACATTATAATCACCATGTACATTATCAACCCAAATCAACTTATCTTCGTCAACCATATCAAATATAAACAAATATCAAGAATCTGGTTAACAACATCCGAAGGGAATATTGACTCAATTTTCCTTTTATCCCATATTTTAGCATTTGGTACCATGAGGTCATTAACGGTAAAATTAAACGCACCTTGAGGTTGTGGTGATTGGATCCAAGCTCCTTCTTTCCCTCTCAACCACGGGTCACTCATGACTTTTATATTTGTTCCACTTCCAATAGTCCACCCACAGCCATTCATTAAAATATGACGAGCTTTCCAAATACCACGCCAAGCATAGCTCGGATTATGCCCAATGCAAGAGTTAAAAAGAGAGGATTTGGGGAAGTACCTTGCTATGTATAATTTGGCCACTAGAGTGTGTGGTTTTATCATAATGTTCCACCCTTGTGTTGCTATCATTGCCAAATTAAAGGATTTTAAGTCACGAAAACCCACCTCCCCACCAAAAAGAATTTATCATTCTTTCGATTTCCATAATTGTAGAATTCGGAAGGAGATAGACACTCATCACATATGATGGGATGGCTTGTAACACCGATTTGATCATCACCTCTTTACCTGCTTTGGAAAGAGCTCTTCCTCTCCACGAGTTTATTCTTTTCCAAATTCAATCCTTGATGTAAGCAAAGATATCCCTCTTCTTCCTACCTATCATGGACGGAAGTCCCAAATATTTACCGGTTCCAAGAACATGTCTGACACCCATGATATTGGATAGATCTTCTTGTGCAGCCAAACTGATATTCCTGCTAAAAAAGACCTCTGACTTCGATAAATTGATTTCTTGTCCAGAAGCTCTTTCATAAGTCTTAAGAATCTTCATCAAATGTTCAGTTTCATCTAAAGTGGACCTGCAAAACAAGAAGCAGTCATCATCAAAAAGAAGGTGGGACACCAAGGGTGCCCCTCTACAAATCTTTAATCCATGTAAATCTCCTTTTGCCATAGAGTTTCTGATTAAAGCTGTTAATCCCTCGATCACGAGAATGAAGAGATAAGGAGAGAGAGGATCTCCCTGTTGAGGTCAAAACCGTTTTGATGTATGTTTTAATGACAACAAACTTTATGAAATAAATGTTAAGTTTTATGAATGGTGATCTACTGATGTTTGCACTTGAGTTTTTGTTGAATGCTAGATAATAAGAAAAGTGGACGAGCTAGAAGCCACTCACATCAACAAGTGCATATTATATACTCGAACAATGAAAGATTTGGAGTATCATCAAATAATCATAACAGTAGCATCACAAGCTTCATCAACATATTTAAAGGATATTGTTTGAATCATAAAGAGATTCATTGAAGGTTCAAGCAAGAAAGTGAGCTTCATGGTTAATAGTCTTCCACATCATCACAAGGTTCACAACAAGTATTGAATGTTTAAGGAAGATTATGAAGATTGTAGTTGAAGAATCATTATGGAAAAACCCGCATCACATGCTACACAAAGAATATGTCTTGATGTTATAAGACAAAACTCACATTGAGTTTTGTGTTACATACTTTGGGGATTTACTACTACAACTAACATCAATGAGAATGATGCATTCATTGAGGATCTTCAAAACCTACTCAAAGTATCATGCTACCAAAGCTTATCCAGAGGAGAAAGTTTGAGAAAGATTTTCCATGAGTTTTCAAATAAGCTTATGCAAAAGGCATACAAGTTTGAATCATTCTCTAAACTAGAAAATGGTATATTTCAATGATGAGTACTCTCACGCCTCCACTAAAGAATCTTAAAGATACTCAATGAACGTATAACAATATGTGCAAAACATCAAAGATGAATTGTGAGAAGTTTTGCAACAAGATTTCAAAGTTGATTGATCAAGATCAAGTGTCTCACTCCTTGAGAAAATCTTGAATATTGTTTCAAGAATGTTCTGAGAACATTCTCCAGTTCATGCTTCATTTTCACCAAGAACGAGCTTCATAGAAAAAGCATTTATTTCTTTAAGTCAACTATGTACAAGACAAAGAAGCACTTTTCCATGGAATTAACTCTCAGAATCTCAACAGTATCAATGTCAATTAAGGCAAGGAATTTATGAGTGAAAGTTGGACTTTCCTCTTTGGCTTATGTTAAGGATCAAGCATGTGCACATGGATTTAATTGAAGACAAAGATCATGAGCTGTCTATTTTGTGTTAGACAGTTTTTTCATAGATCAATGGGCTTGCTTGCACCAACTCATGTCTAACTAAGAGTTGGCATGTACCTTTTGTGGAATATTAAATGAACATTCTCCCACATGTTTTATTCTTCTCCAAGAAAGTTGTACTTTGATAGTACGAGGTGAATAGTGCTTAAAGGACATACAGCTGCATCTATCTATCTTTACAGCTGGTTATTAAGAGAAGAATCAAAGTTCCTTGGAGACCAAGGTTATTTTCTGCCCAGATTGGAGAACGTTCTCAGAACGTTCTCGGAGAATGATGTTCTTATCATTTAAATATTCAAACTCATGGACAGCTGGTTAAAACGTGCTTAAATGAAGGATAACGGTTATCCTTGGAGAACAAGCAAGAAGGAATCTTTACAGCTCACTACAAGCTTATCATACACGCTCCTTTGTTATTGAAGTTGAAGAACATCCTAGAGATCATTCTGAGAACAATCTGCCATATTTACTTTACTTCAACAACTTTAATGAGCTGTCATTTTAAAGGTGTTTGACAACTAGTTTCTGATCCAAACGGATATACTTCATGACCAAGCAATACAAGACAATCCTCAACTATAAATAAAGCACTTGGTTACCTTTGAAGAGTAAGAGTTGAAGCTACAAATCATCAAACACTTGTTTTTGTCTACAAGTCACAAAACTCTTCTTTCATCACTCACACTCAAGATCTTCATTCTCAACAATACTTCTGAGTTACTGAGTGTTTTTTATTTGCTACTCAAACTAGCCTTTGAGTTTCTAAAAGCAAATATCTCAAGAGACCACTTTTCAACACAAGCCACTTTTAAGTGATTGTATCTTTGTCTCTTCATTTTACCACTCACACTCCAGCTCTCTATCAACTCTTGGATCAAAATATTTTGAGTGTACTGAGTGTAATTTTTTATAAGCTTCTCAACGTCGTTTGAGTTTATTGTAAGCTTAGATCCAAATCATTGTCTTCTGTAAAAGAAAGATTGGCTCAAGTCAATACGTAACTATTGATTGAGTGACACCCTTACTAGTCTGTACGGTTGGGGTAGTTTTAAGCTTGTAGGGCTTAAGGTTTTTGATCTTGGTTTAGATCAAAGAAGATTTGTATTTGAGATCGGTAGTATCTCAAAGATCATAGTGGAAAACTCACAGGCGTGGGTACTGGACTAGCCCAGGATTTGGGTGAACCAGTATAACTTTTGTGTGTGTGAATCTCTCTTACCTTAACTCTTTATTTACTGTAAACACACATCACACATACCACTTCATTTACATTTCATTTGAATTATCACGCAGCAGAGAACATTCTCAGAACAATTTGTTTTATAGTGGAGAACGTTCTCAGATCAAGCTCTTCTATAATTCACTAACATTTATCCAAGTATACACTTGAGATCAATTTTGTAGAATGCATGATTAATTTTTAAAAGGGTCACAATTTAAACCCCCCCTTTCTTGTGACTATTTCTTCCACTTCACTCCCTGCCTTAGTCCCCTTCCTGGAAAGAGGTCAAACTTTTTCAAAGTTCACCAAAACAGAATAGTTCACTGACTAACACATAGCATCATCCATTGTATCCACTTATTAGCAAAACCCAATCTCTCAAGCATACCACACATGAAGCCCAGTCAACTTTATCATATGCTTTACTAATGTCTAGAGCTGGGTATATGGGCTAAAGTCCGCGGGTTGACCCGTTTAACCCGCAGACCACGCGGACTTAAGACCAATTGTTTTTGGTCCGTTTATTTTTTTGTCCGTGTGGGTTAGACCGTTAAAACTGCGGGTTATGCGGGTTAAATTCGCGGGTTCGCGGGTTGGCCCGTGTAACCCGTTTTTTAAAATAATTAATTACATATTCTAACATTTATTAATTATGGAGACATGAGGCATTAAGCAAGAGCGGCCATTTTCTGGTGGTTTTGAATTAGTTAATCATATTCCTATTTTCTTATGAATTAGACTATAATTTCTTATTAAATATCATTTGTGTTTTTTTTTGTAATGAATTTGAGATGTGTGGATGATGAATAATGATAAGAACATGTTGAGTTTGATTTAGTTACATTACTTGCAATCTTGCATAGAGAAATAGATAAACTCATAAAAATGTCACACTATTTTTCTATGTTACTTACGATTTATATGATATAACATAAAATCATTAACGATATTTTTTATAATATTAATTTTTTAGTTTTTTTTAATAGTCCGCGGGTTAACCGTTTAGCCCGTGGATTAACGCGGACCGAACTTGGACTTATATATTTTAACTTGTTTTCATTCGTGATGGGCTTGCCCGCCTAGCATAAAGTGCGGGTTTATGCGGGGTGGGTTAAACGGGGCGGGCTAGACCGTATACCCAACTCTACTAATGTCTATCTTGAGAGCAAGTTCACCTTTCATACCTCTTGTCTTTCTTTTCAGAGCATGGATTACTTCGATAGCAATTAACACATTATCCAAAACATACCGCCCTTCAATAAAAGCATATTGTTCCTCCGATACACATTTCTCAAGGCATCCCTTCAACCTATTTCCAACAACTTTGAGACCATTTTATATAAGACATTACAAAGAGAAATCGGCCTCATATCCTTCATGGAGACAAGATTTTCACATTTTGGTACAAGACAAATATTAGTTTCATTCAGTGTAGAGAGGAAGTACCCTCTCTCAAGCCACTCCTTCGATGCTTCATATATATCATTGCCACGCAACTCCCAAAAGTGTTGGTAGAAAGGTTGATTAAAACATCTGGCCCAGGAGCCTTATTTGGATGCATTTCAAATAAAGATGTCTTTAGTTCCTCTTTGGTTATCGGCGCCAACAAACAGTTGTTATCCTCTCCAGTAACTTTTGGTTCAATTAAGGACAAAACTGGGTCATGAGTTGTTGCATTAGCTTGAAAAAGATTGTCAAAATAGTTCAAGGCTACCTCACATATTTCAGCTTGAGTTTTAACTTCAATGTTTACCTCATTGACTAATTTGTCAATCTTCTTTGCTTTTTGTCTTACTGAGGCCAATAGATGAAAAAACTTTATGTTGAGGTCTCCATCTTTTAGCCAGTGCATCTTTGCTCGCAGTTTCCAATATATCTCCTCTTGAACTAAGAGTCTCGCATGCTTTTCTTGAACCTTTTTGAACCGCACGAAGTCTGAGAAGTCATGACTGCCTCTCAATCGTTCCATCTCTTCACTACATTCTGCCACCTCCTGCTTGAACCTCATTCTCTTACGTCTCCCCCACCCCTTAAGTTTATTCGCGCACCGAGATGTTCTACTAATAATTTCAACGTCTCTTTCCCTACCCCATCTGTCCTCCACCACCTCGTCCTCCATATCTTCCTCCTTGAGCCAAATGTTTTCAAAACGGAAAGAATAGGTTCTCCCATTTCTGATCATAGGTGAAATTTGAAGAAGAATTGGACTATGATCGGAATGAGAGGCTAGTAAATTTAGGAGCTTGACACTTGGGTTTATCGTGAGCCATTTAGAGTTCGCCATTGCTCGGTCCAATCTTTCTTCAATAACATGTGAAGTGCCCCTGCTTTTAATCCAAGTATAAGGATATTCTTCGAGCTTATTTAGTTATTATCCATTAGTATGAGTCTATATATTGTGTCTCTTGAGACATTATAAGAATCATCTAAAATCAAATGAAGTCTTTATTTTATTTATCTTTAATGTCTTTGTCTTTACTTTTCTTTATGCTTTAGTTTTTTAGTTTTTAGCTCTCTATCATCATCACAATCAAATTCAGGGACGAAATTGCTATTACACTCATTAAAATATAAGGGAAAATGGTAAATGATATTAATATACAAATTTTTAGAAATAAATTAGTATTATATTTAATTTATTTTGACTGAATAATTATGTTTTACCGATTAGTACTATATTGATAAAAATATGTAAAGTACTAAAATTATAAACTTTATTATAATTTAGAGTTTCTTCTAAATTAATAGTCTATTGTTATGTTTTTTTTTATAAAAGTTATACCATTAATATCATTTTCCTAAACTACAAAATAATACATATTAAAATCTAATTACCAATGAATAAAATTTATTGCTTTTGTTTGATTTTGGTTTGAAGATTCTCAAGGTAAAAAAAAATATTTTTATATCTTTGAAGCCCTTCCTTCGCACTGATGAATAATATTTTTTGTTTGATCTAAACTCGTTAGGTTCAACTTCGATAGTTTTTAAAAAATATTTGCGTGCGAAAGCACTCGAGAATCGACAACGTCTATCCCGAACTATTGGATAGGAAAGTAATGCGAATTACCGAAATATAAAACTTGATTACTGAAAAGCTTCGCTAAAGTTATCAATTGATTATTTTTGAGATAAAATTAATCAATCGAGTAATGAATTACTTAATCGTATAAACAAACTTCGAGGAACTAGTTTTCAACTAAGCGCAATTGAGAGAAAACCAATTTGGCCATTTGATCGAGCACTTGGTGTTCAACGTTGCAAGTTAAAATCAATATGCAAGCAATGGAATTTCACACTAAGTGTTTTTTTATTTCAAAATTATTTCACACTAAGTGTGCAATCACCAAAGTTTTGTTTGAAAATTATTTCAAAATTCACTCCTGTCAAACACTTGGTGTGCAGGTTTCACAATAACTTTGAACACTAGTTAATCACACAAATTCTAAAAACAAATAACAACAACACGAGAATTTATTTAGAGAGTTTCTGGATTTCTCGTTCTCACTTGTCCGGTACGTTTCCCCCCAATTCCCAAAAAGAGGAATTGAAACTTTTATTTAAAAAATTGTTTGAATGAGTTTAAACAAAAGTTAGAGAAAACAATACAATAAGCATTCAACCTTGGTCTTCAATCAAAGACCAATTCCCTAGCTTGCTCTCAAATATTTCAACGATCCCTTGTTGCGAGTACAAAATCCCTCAAAGATTTCAATCTCCAACCTCGATCTTGATTGATTCTATTGAACACCGCTTGTCGCAAAAACCTCTAATTCCAATTGAAGTTAAAACCAAGGGTTTTACCTTGAGAATCTTCAAACCAAAATCAAACACAAAAGTCAATCTCAATTGACCACCATGGACGTTATTCCCAAAGCTTGAATCAACAACTCATATCGGATCAATCGTTACAATTGACAATGGTGAGATGTGATGAAGAATTGAGAAAGATGAACGATGAAGGTTTGTTGTGTTTCTTTCCAAGAACTCACAATAACTCTCTCAAAGATTCTCTCTGAATTCTAAACAAAATCCATTACTCTAATTTTTGCAAAGTATTATTTATTGGTAAAGTCAAAAAGAAATGACACATAAGCAAATTTTGATATAACAGAACAATGAACCGATTCATACTAAAAGTATGCATCGGTTCATTGAATGGCCACTACTTGGTTCTCTGAGTTGTGGTACTTCATCTTGAGGTGGATGGTCGAGGGCTCCGCATCTAACGAAGCTAATGTTGTTCTTCCAACGATGCAATATTGGATTGACGAGCACGATGCTACTAAGTATTTTACGAGTACAATTCTTCTTGAGGATTTGGTGATTTCGTCGTGAAATGTTGTCGGTAAGACGATGATGTCTATTGGTTATGTGGGGGATTCATCAAACCCTGTGAGTGGTCCTCCGTTGTATGGTTGCAGGCTCTCTGTGTTGAGGTTTAGGTTGTGGAAAAGTTTGTCGTACATTATATCGCATGAACTTCCCTCGTCGACTAGTACCCTTGCCACATCATGACCTGCTATAGTAGCTATGATCAAGAGTCTGAACTCTTTGTTTGGTACTCCATCAACCATTTCACGGTCTTCAAAGCCTAGTAATGGCATTACTGGGGTTTTGTTGTCCATTTCAATTGTTTGTTGTTTACCGGCTTCTTGGTGTTGTTCTCTTTCATATGGGATCCCTCCTGAAATGGTGAATGTTGTGAGAGTTTGAGTGATTCTCTCCATTGGAACTGTTATAAATAGGTTTATGTAATCTGGTGGATTTGAAAGACTTATAAGAAATTATAAGCCCACAGACGGCGCCACTGTTCTGAACGGGCAGAACAAGAACAACTTCTTTGTGAAATTCAAGTGTTTGTGATAGTGGCTCGAGACTTTAGGCACATAGGGAAAAGATACCTGCAAAAGTGTTTGCACTTCAATGCTCAAGTCAGTATTTGATTAAGGAAAATGCTAAATAATTGGGTGAATATTGCGTACCTTAGGCCTTTAAAGCATATGCGTATTAAGTAAAACCTTACATAAGTATGCATGGAGAGTGACAATTCCACTATGTTTAGTGAAATTGGAGATAGTACTATTAAAGGACTATCGAATGTGAGTGTCCTTGTATTGAAGGGAGTAATCTCATGCTTGGTAACATGTATTGGGATTGGTAAGCCTCATTGCTTTAATGTACCTTTGATGTGCTTTATGCTTTAATCCAATCTGAAACAAAGTTGCTTATCCAAATGTGCCCTTATTAATATTCGTTTCCACGGTTAAAATTTGCAAACACATTTTAACGGTCGCATGCTAACTTGAAGTTTAAAACTTGTTCGGCTATAGTATGTGTGTTTAGTGTTCTTAACCTAATGCCAGCAAATGATTAGGTTCTTAATTATCTTAATATTTCATTAAAATTAGAAGTAAATCAAGTTGTGTGATCAGCTTCCATCAGCTTTTATAGATCTAGTAAAAACGAATTTTCATTTCACTAGCTAGGCAAGCTTAGTTTGTTTTTTGTTTTTTAAGCAAAATTGTATTACAAGAGGTACAAAAAACTCATTACAAAAATTATTACAAGTACAACAACAACAATGATAAACATCCCAATAGATTAGGGAACCAATCGGAAAATTGTGTATTCCAATTACTCCTTTACTAAGCATTAACCAACGTCAAGACACTTTTTTTATATTGAAGAGGGCAAAGCCCAAAACGTCAAGACACTTTAATTTGAACTATAATTCAAATTCAATCACACTCAAGCCACATGTTCATAAAAAATTATCCTATAGTGAAACAAACATATTTGAATCGTCTGCATGCAAAAAATTCTTATAATTTATATTAATTGCTCATATTAAATCGGACAGTATACATTATATATTTTGATCTCAACCCTTTAAAGTTTTCAATCTATTTCCGCTAACAAGAACCATATGATATGACAGACCTTTTTTGCTTAGTGAGTAATAATCACACCTAAAAGTATTTACATTAAAAAAATTGAGTGTTCTTAATTGGATTAACCTTTACACCTCTTCCAATGGCATGCAATGTGATCGAGATCTCACAAAAAATTTACCTCAACGGATATGTTTTATGCCAATGCTTTAACTATACAAATATTCAAGACAAGGCATTTTGGTTACAAAAGCATAGCATGGCTTAGCAAGTTTAAAACAATTTTTTCAAAACTTTGGGGGAATCTTTGTTTTTAAGTTAATTAGAGTAAATTAAAAGTGCACGGATTTATTTCAATGTGGGTGTCGCATGATTTTGAGAAAAATGGAATCAAGAAATCAGCTTTTTTCCTGGAAGAACGAGGCACCATTATGGGGTAATTATTATGGAGTATCTTGCAAATGGTGCAATGCGTTTTGCCCCAAAAAGTCTACATTGAACTTAGAATAACGACAACCCTAATTAATGTATACAACTATATCCCCATAAGTGTATGCTGGATTAGGGTCGAGAATATCAAATTAATCACTTCCTCCCACCTTTAAGATTCTTTTACTAACCAATTCTACCAAACATATCTTATACTACCATCTAGAAATATATGATAAATAATACTCCCTTCTATTTGACCTTTTAGATTTATTGGAAAAGTAATGTATCTAGTCAATAATATAGACTACATGCCAGAACTGACTCCCAAACCAGATTCAACTGGTGATGAAATTTACGAAAAAAAAAAGTTAAAATTTGCTTGTATATAGAACCGGAGGAAATATAAATGTAGCAATATTTTTTGGATTTAGATTCTCTCTAATTCTTTTTTTTATGTTGGTCATGTTATAGTAATCTTAACCATTTATTCAATTATTTTTTATCTCTTCTTATAAATACTTTTATGCTCTTTATGATTTATCAACCATTAGATTAAAAATAAATGAGAAAAAAAATTGAAGAAAATTCAAATCCGAATATCAGTTAAAGATACAAAAAAAAAAGGAAATTTTTTCATTGAAAAGAACATTTTTTATAGTTTACAAGCATTGGTTACACAAGTTTCAATATACTCCCTCTGTCCCTATTTATAAGAGATAGTTTGACAAAATACGGGTATTAAGAAAGTGAGTTTTATTATTAAATTGATTGACAAATTATATTGATTTTACATGTTTACCCTTACCAATTGTAGTGTTTTGTATCAAACAAAAGAGAATTTAATACTATTAAAAAAACTATGCAAAGTAAATAAGGGTAAGTTTGAAAAAAGAATAATTAATGTCATTGATAATTGTAAAAGCGTCTTATAAAAAGGGACAATTTTTTTGTCAAACCAGCTCTTATAAAAATGGACGGAGTGAATAATTATTACAATATTGGATTTCTTTAACTAGTACCTTGAAGACGCTAGTTAACATTTTCCTTTAACTAATGAAAGTAAAGTTATTGATTCAACATTTTTTATAAGTCATCTCATTATAGGGATATCTAATGGAAGTAAAGTTATTGATTCAATAGTAAAAAAGATTTTTTAGATTCATTCAATATTTTTTAACAATTGAATCAACTAAAAAATAAAAATTTGGTTATGTAATAACATGAGAGCAGAGGGAGTAATTTTGGTTTTCACCACCAGTTGAATCTGGTTCGGGGGTCAGTTCTGACATCAAATGGTTACAGCCCCCTCCCGATCGCAGTTGTGGGGGATCGAACCGTGGTCCTCCCTACCAAGTTCAGCGCCAATCACCACTGAACCAACTAACGATTGGTGCAGAGGGAGTAATTTAGTATAAAATCTCTTTTACCTTAGTACAAATATTATTCTCTTCCCTAAATATAAGAGCCTCAATAGTTAAATATAAAGTATTAAAAAAATTGTTTGAGTAATAAATTTGTCCGACTTGTGTGACTATTACCAAAATACCATTTTCTGTTAAATATATTTAATGTTGATTTTTCATATCAAATGCAATTGATGGTATTAATAAGGGATATATTTAGTAAAAGAAATAAAATACATCTAAAAATTTGACAACAATCTTATACTATACAATACTAACAAACATTTTTTTTTTTAAAAAAAGAGTCATATAATTAGGAGTAGAGTTTATAGATTGAGTCGCATTAAAAGCAACAAAGAGTATATTTGTATAACTATATCAATTAATTATAATTATATCAACTAAAAGTATACATATGTCCTAAGAGTACATGATAATTAAAGAACTCAATATATTTTTTTTTAAGTTTGCGCATTCAACATTTTAAAGAAAATTTTGTATTTTTCAATACAAAAAATCTAGTTCTAATTAAGTTCTTTAACATATATCCTTCCCTTATAATATTTTATTTTTGTCAAATAATCTAATAACTAGAATTTCACATTTTAAGAATGAATAAGTAAAATATCCAAAATTCAAATCCCAATTTCTCAATATAACCTACAATATCTCTAACAATTAAGCTAAATTCACAGCACTCCCTTAAAATGCATAGTAGTATTAACAAAACCTTTTGTAATATGGGGCGACAGCCTTATGCATGGCTATTGATTTAGTCAATGTCTTTTGTCTCGTAAAGATTATGGGAAGCCAATTATAGACCCACGTCCTAGGGAATACATAAAGATATAGAAAATGAATTTGTCTTTAGTCTAACAAATAAGTATGGGTTTTTAATATAGTACTAGTATATTTGGAAAATGAAATAAATATAAATTGGCGTAACACTTAAGTCTTTTTGGTTTGTAACACTTAGGGCATGTTTGGCGCACATGATCATAATAAATATGATACGATAATTGTATTATGTCATGTTTCTTCAATTCACTGTTTAATGTAATAGAAGGATATAATAAATTAATTTTGAAACTTATCTTATTGTATCTTTTCAGGAATAACTTTCATTTAAATTTTATAATAAATTAAATCTAATTTTGTTGAAATTAAATGGTAATTTTATTATTTACATATAAGATGTGTCATATATTCATTAGCATATTAACATATATAATTGAGTTATTTATTTGATTACGATTCTTATAAAAATTTTAACTTGTTCATTTGCTCACGATTTTATTTTAAATTATATAAAAAAAAATTAAAGAATTTTAATTATAAAATTTAAAGTATTACAAAAAATTTAGAAAAAATTGTTTTACAAGAATAATTTTGTCATTTAAATATGATATATATATATATATATATATATATATATATATATATATATATATATATATATATATATCTTATCGTATTATAATGAGGTGCCTATAAAAAAATATGATATGATAGTTATCATGTTAATTATCATGTATGCATCAAACACATAATATGATAACTATTATCTGCTTATTTCCTATCATATCATTATCTTGTTTTATATGATATCATGTTATTATCATATCATTATCATGCACATCAAACGGAACAAGTATTGCTCAATAGTGTTATTGGACAAAAGGACAGAGATAACTTAAATGGTCGATTTAAAAGAGAGAAATATGGGAGATAAGAAACAAAAATAAAATGAGCAAGTTAGTGACACGTCATTTTGTTGAAGCACAAAAGTAAGTATAATTTTTATCGTCTCCACAGGGACTGATGCGATATCGATGCCGTTCAACAATTGATACAATTTTAAGTATAGTGATTAAAAGATTGTGTGTTTACGGAAACTTGCGAAAGCATAAAAGTAGTAAATTGACAGAGAGATTGAATTGCTGGGATTAGATTTCATCAACTCATTCATTTGTATTTTCCTAATCAGTTATGCAGATTTTAGCTATTCATCAATATTATCACTTATTGCTCACGTACGTTTCTGTGTCCAGATAACGACGAGGTTCACGTTGTACCTATCAATCCTCGATGTCTCGAGTGATTAATCAATGCAACGGCTATATTGTATTATTTAAACTTCCGATGTCTCGGATAATTTCAACAACACAATATCATTAAGTTCCAATACACAAAGTGAATATTAATCCTAAATCTATGTCTAGAATTTAGAGTTTAATAAGTGTTCATCTTAGTTCCTTGATTCAAACATTATACGTCTATAAATTCAAATCCAAAGATAAAACATGAAGATTAAAGATGACACTAACATTGATAAATAATCTAAAATCATATAAAACACCATGATCAAAATAAATACATACTAATAGAGTTAATTACATCCAATCCCAACAAAAGAGAGATTAGCTACTCATTTTCATGGTAGCTATACAAAAGATAAAGAAGAAAAGAGAGATGAACAAACACCAATGATGATTTCCCAACTATTGTAGTGAATCCACCTCCAAATCCCCTTGAATCTGTCTCCTAGGGTTTCCCTCTCTGTTTCTGAGTTCTATTCCAAGTTATATTACAAGTCTGGTTTAACAAATGACTGAAATGAGCTTTTATAGTGGTTCTGTTCTGATGAACTCGCTATGGCGAGTAAACAGCTCGCCATGGCGAGTTGATGTTACTTCACCAGTGGGTTTCTGCCACGTCAGCTCTGAGGATTTTGGCCGCCTTTGCTCGCCTCGCGAGTGATCTTCTCGCCATGGCGAGTAAGCTCGCCTTACACTCGCCTTGGCGACTTGATGGCGAGTTAACTTGAGTTCTCTCTGACTTTGCTCGCCTCTGGCTCGCCATAGCGACTTGGTGGCGAGCTACTTTTGGTGCTCCCTGCCTCTGGCTCGCCTTGTGCTGGCCATGGCGAGTTAGCTTTCTCATTTTTCTTTGGTTCTCTTCTTTCCTTTGTGTCTTGACTTTAAATTCCTGCATAAATGGATGGAGTAAGATATAAAAAGCGTAATAGGGCAATTATACAATTTCTCTCGGCTTTTCCCTTAATAACTTGCAAAACAAGTAACAAAAGTGCCTTAAATGTAAAGTGAATTTAGCTACTTTTTGGCACTTATCAAACTCTCCCCAACTTAGCTCTTTGTTTGTCCTCAAACAAAAGATTTATACAAGACACTAATGCAAAGATTTTGAAAACTTTTTCAGATGTATGATTCAAATGTGAATGCGTGGGCAAGTCTGAAGTTTCCAACTTATCTGGGAATCTACTGCAAATATGAAACAAGTCCTAAGCAAAAAATTCATGTCACACAATTCAAGTCAATAACATATTTATTTATGAACCATACCTAACACACTTCTTTGTAAGTAGATAACAAAGTAAATTCAATGAGTGAGGGTTATGAACACACACTCGGCAATCAAGTTAACATTCAAATCAAGTTATATGTCCATCCAACTATCATTTCAAAAAGCACAAAGCATGGATCAAAAGGTCTTTCTTAAGCTTGTAATGGGGCTGGGCTACAAGAATTCATTGTTTTTCTTTGGATTCAAAAAGCCTTAAGGATGAGAGAGCATAATTGTTGAGTATTTTCATCTTATAAGTCATTCACTCTCTTTCACTTTTCCCCATTTTTCACTTTTGGTGATTCTTTTTACATGTCACATTCTTTTCTTTCTTTTTCTTTGAAGTTTCAATGATTGCTTTAGATGATGACATATTTTTTCAAAATTCTCTTTCTTTTTCACAATCACCATTTTTCAACTACTTCTTTGTTTTTTTTTTTTTTTTTTTTCAAGCATATAACCTCTTTCTCCCCAACTTGTTTTCAACCCTACATAAACTCAATGTTCAATCATCCTAAGACAAGGGTCAAGTCATTGTTTTTCTTTCTTTATAGTGGTTTCAAGGGGGGTAGCAAAGGATCACACAACTCACAAGGTAGGTTATTTTGGCTTAAGTAGTTGTCACTCAAAAAAGAAACAAGGCCTTGATCATATCCATACTTCATACAAATCAAAACAATTATCAGATTTAACATAACATAACCGAGTTAAAAAATGAATGCCGGTCTCCTGCATATAGTATAAACAATTGAGGTTTCCTCACATTTAGGCTAGTTCTAAGTGGTTCACAAACAATTATGTTATTGTGGAGAACTAAATGAAATGTAATTTGTGCAAAGTACTTGTTTCAAATTCAAGTAAACACCTAGAAAAACTGGAAACTTGTACCTTGGCTTTACGCTTTATCACTAACTGCATATCATTATCATACAACTTGCGGCCTTTGTTCAACTTTGGCTTTCTTTCAAGAATTTGGTTTTCAAAACAAGCAAGAGTAATAGACAAAATACTTCAAAATATTCAAAATTTTCAAGCTAAAAATTAAGTTTGATCAACATTATAAAACACAAATTAGAATTCACAATACAACCTTAAACAATACGAACATATCACATACTAGAAGTCATAAGTGCTACACTAAAACATGGTTTAGAAGCATAAAAATTTATAAAAGTGAAAGAAACAATTGACTGAAAGCTAAAAAAATGATATCACTGAGTATTGGTGATCTTTCAAGTCTTTTCTCTTCTTCCTCAATCCAGCATATAATCTATGTCCTCTGATCCACCATCACTTCCATCATCACTACGAGTAGTGTTTGCACTAAACACTCGGCTTGGATCGTCTTGATCAAAGTTTTCATTAGATCCATCTCCTTGACCTTCTTCGCCTTCAGCTCTCTCATCAATACCACGGGCAGCTCCATCCCCTCCGAAAGCATTTGGCCTGACCCCAGGCCAAGCAACATGAGCTTGATAAGCTTCAGGTGTCAAAAATTGACTCATCACCTCTGGGGGGTAACCGGCATGTTGGTGCAACTGGTAAAGGGATTGTTGAAGGTGGGTGTTGGCACGGTTACCGGCTTCCATCATATCCCATGTGTGTGTGTGGCATTGGTATTGCCACTGAGCATAAGCTGAGAAATCAAAAGCAGGAGGTGGAAATGGTTGAGGCTCAGGCTGTGGTTCTGGTTGGGGTTCAGGTGGGGGAACTGCAGCTTGAGAAGTAGATGCCTGGCGATCTTTCTTTGTTTTCTTTTCTATGAAACGAGCAATGAAGGTGTCATCAATAGGGTTTTTGAGCTTCTCATGCACCGCACTTGGTAACCACATTCGAGTTTCTTGGAGTAAGCCCATGATGAGTCCTGGAAAAGAGAGAGGAGTTTTGGGCTCACTGATTCCTTGGAGTGCCACTCTCTTCAGTGCTTCGGCCATAGTGCGGGCAATGTCAACCTTTTTCTTTTGAAGGATGTAATAAATCAATGGGGTGACATCTAAAGTGGTGTCTGAGAGGTGGCTATTGGGCTGAATGTTATGGAGGATGAGTTTGAGGACAATTTTGGCGGGAAGTGTCATCATGTTGTAACGGGCTCGATACTCTCTTCCGGTTTGAGAACTAATGTCATAATTAGCGCCCTCAAGAAGGATGGTTTGCTTGATTTCATCATGATTGAAGCATCCTTTATTAAGGAGGTCATGGAACTCATCGAGTTCATCCTCATCAGCCAAGGGGTAGGGGTTACCAAGGTACTCATTGATGGCCTCCCTATCAAATCGGATTGTCCGCCCACGGACCCATGTTGTGTAGTCAAAGGTATCTGTGGGTTTGGGAGGGATAGCATTGGCGTAAAACTCACGCACAAGCTCAGCATTGATGTTGACTGGTGGGTGGAGAAGTTTTTTCCATTTTTGATAAAGAAAGAGATGGGCAACCTCTTGAAATGGTCCTTGGGGGGAAATGTCAAATACTCTCTCAAGCCACATGGTGTTTGGAAGCAGATCCCTGTATCTGTCTTGATGATAGGCAGATTTAAAGCGATCATGATCATAAGATCTTGATTGGTTTTGTTGGGATTCAGATGCAGTGGTTTTCTTTCGTTTTTCGGTTTAAGAAATTTTTGGTGCCATCCCTGCAAAACAACCAGAAAATCCATACACAAGGCAGTATAACCATTAATACAGTATGAATTGAGAAGAGATTAGACATTGCGATGAAAAGATCATAAATTGCTGTTGAATCAGTGGCAATTTCGCCATGGCGTATTGGAAACTCGCCATGGCGAAATTTGATAAATTTCTGGGTAGCAGATGAATGCTCGCCATGGCGCATAAGAAATCAGCCATGGCGAGATGCTTCAGTTTTTGCGAAAATCACCACTTTGTGAATAAAAACCACTGTTTCACAATCCCTAATTCTGGGAACCTATTTTCAGTGATAGAGAGATGAAATGAAAACAAAGGGTTGTTCTTAAAACACATAGAACCCATTTATTTCACAAATTTCACAAAAGGGTATTTTTTCAAAAGATGTGTTTGATGATTTACAAAACTAAAAAGGAATTGATGCTTGTTTCAGTTTCATCTCTCACAATGAAATTTCAAATATCAGAAGACTTCTAAGAATCCTTAAACATTCATTACTCATCTTCTACCTTAGGGTTTGTTCCATTAAAAAGAAAAGAGAAGAAATAAAACAAACCTGATGATGCAAGTACAATACAAATGCAGAATTGATGTTTGGACTATGAATTTTGACTTGTATTTGACTTGGGTGTAGGATTTGTGAAGAATTTTGGGAAGAAAGATAAATTTTAGGGTTAGAGAGTGAAAATGGAGTTGTGAAAATGGTTTTGAAAGAGGGGGGAAGTGGTTGTGACCCATTAATGATGGTGTAGTGGCCTTGGAATTTGGGCCTTTCTGCTGAAATTCGCCACGGCGAAATCTTCTACTCGCCATGGCGAGCGTTGTGGTGGTCAACGTAGTCAAAGGTCTGAAAACTTCGCCATGGCGAAGGTTAGCTCGCGAGGCGAGTTATGACAGTTCAGTGCAGGTGTTTTTGCTTCTGTTTTTGCTTCTTGGCTTCTAATTCTATTATGCAGAAAAACAGTAAATTTACTTACAAAATTGGGGTGCCTCCCAACAAGCGCTTGTTTAACGTCATTAGCTTGACGCCTTTTTGGTTAGGGTGGCCAAAATGAGACGGAAAGCACATCATCCGTCTTTTTCCTTTGATTTGGGAGGAACTCCATGAACTTGAAGTAGAGATTATGTGGAGCCCATGTCCTCCCTAATTCTTTCTTGTTGAACAAGGCACAAATTTCATCTATGACCCGATCAATCGCCGCCTTGTTCTTTATCTCCTTCTTTTGCTCACATGCTATTTCCTTGTGAAGTAATCCTTCAATTACCTCTGTATCCATCATCACTTCTTGATTATCAACAGTGTTGACCTCTTCAATAGATGGAAATTCTGGAGGAATTTCTATTTCTCGTGGTGTCTTTGGTTCCTCAGCTATTTTCTCTACACCACATCCTTTGAACATTGTTTCTTCCTCATGTGTTTCAACACATTCTTCAACACTCAGTCCACATTCCTCCGGTAGAATGCTATCTTTCTCATCAGGATTTGTTTGAGTGTTGGTTTGAACTTCCATGCTTTGTGTAATAGCCATTTGCTTGAGCTGAATTTCCATATTTTTGCTCCGTGCAAGACTGTTTTTCATATATTGTTGGTGCTGGTCTTGCATCTGTTGCATTTGGCTTATTTGCTGCTGCATTTCCATGAATTTAATCATGGTCTCCTCCAATCTAGCCTCTGGAGTTTGCCCATAATTATCAAGCGGACACTGTTGATACGATTCATACTCATCCGGAGTATAGAAGTTGTTATAACCACGATCAGTCATGGTTCTGTTTGTGATGGTGAATCTGAAAAAGGGTTAACCTAACAAGAAAAAAGCTTCTTTGTCTAGCAAAGAAGGATTAGTGCAAGCAAAATTATACAAATACTTAAAAGAATACAAATTGTTGCAATGCTCGATTATCTAAACGCCAGTCCCCGGCAACGGCGCCATTTTGTTGAAGCACAAAAGGAAGTATAATTTTTATCGTCTCCACAGGGACTGATGCGATATCGATGCCGTTCAACAATTGATACAATTTTAAGTATAGTGATTAAAAGATTGTGTGTTTACGGAAACTTGCGAAAGCATAAAAGTAGTAAATTGACAGAGAGATTGAATTGCTGGGATTAGATTTCATCAACTCATTCATTTGTATTTTCCTAATCAGTTATGCAGATTTTAGCTATTCATCAATATTATCACTTATTGCTCACGTACGTTTCTGTGTCCAGATAACGACGAGGTTCACGTTGTACCTATCAATCCTCGATGTCTCGAGTGATTAATCAATGCAACGGCTATATTGTATTATTTAAACTTCCGATGTCTCGGATAATTTCAACAACACAATATCATTAAGTTCCAATACACAAAGTGAATATTAATCCTAAATCTATGTCTAGAATTTAGAGTTTAATAAGTGTTCATCTTAGTTCCTTGATTCAAACATTATACGTCTATAAATTCAAATCCAAAGATAAAACATGAAGATTAAAGATGACACTAACATTGATAAATAATCTAAAATCATATAAAACACCATGATCAAAATAAATACATACTAATAGAGTTAATTACATCCAATCCCAACAAAAGAGAGATTAGCTACTCATTTTCATGGTAGCTATACAAAAGATAAAGAAGAAAAGAGAGATGAACAAACACCAATGATGATTTCCCAACTATTGTAGTGAATCCACCTCCAAATCCCCTTGAATCTGTCTCCTAGGGTTTCCCTCTCTGTTTCTGAGTTCTATTCCAAGTTATATTACAAGTCTGGTTTAACAAATGACTGAAATGAGCTTTTATAGTGGTTCTGTTCTGATGAACTCGCTATGGCGAGTAAACAGCTCGCCATGGCGAGTTGATGTTACTTCACCAGTGGGTTTCTGCCACGTCAGCTCTGAGGATTTTGGCCGCCTTTGCTCGCCTCGCGAGTGATCTTCTCGCCATGGCGAGTAAGCTCGCCTTACACTCGCCTTGGCGACTTGATGGCGAGTTAACTTGAGTTCTCTCTGACTTTGCTCGCCTCTGGCTCGCCATAGCGACTTGGTGGCGAGCTACTTTTGGTGCTCCCTGCCTCTGGCTCGCCTTGTGCTGGCCATGGCGAGTTAGCTTTCTCATTTTTCTTTGGTTCTCTTCTTTCCTTTGTGTCTTGACTTTAAATTCCTGCATAAATGGATGGAGTAAGATATAAAAAGCGTAATAGGGCAATTATACAATTTCTCTCGGCTTTTCCCTTAATAACTTGCAAAACAAGTAACAAAAGTGCCTTAAATGTAAAGTGAATTTAGCTACTTTTTGGCACTTATCAAACTCTCCCCAACTTAGCTCTTTGTTTGTCCTCAAACAAAAGATTTATACAAGACACTAATGCAAAGATTTTGAAAACTTTTTCAGATGTATGATTCAAATGTGAATGCGTGGGCAAGTCTGAAGTTTCCAACTTATCTGGGAATCTACTGCAAATATGAAACAAGTCCTAAGCAAAAAATTCATGTCACACAATTCAAGTCAATAACATATTTATTTATGAACCATACCTAACACACTTCTTTGTAAGTAGATAACAAAGTAAATTCAATGAGTGAGGGTTATGAACACACACTCGGCAATCAAGTTAACATTCAAATCAAGTTATATGTCCATCCAACTATCATTTCAAAAAGCACAAAGCATGGATCAAAAGGTCTTTCTTAAGCTTGTAATGGGGCTGGGCTACAAGAATTCATTGTTTTTCTTTGGATTCAAAAAGCCTTAAGGATGAGAGAGCATAATTGTTGAGTATTTTCATCTTATAAGTCATTCACTCTCTTTCACTTTTCCCCATTTTTCACTTTTGGTGATTCTTTTTACATGTCACATTCTTTTCTTTCTTTTTCTTTGAAGTTTCAATGATTGCTTTAGATGATGACATATTTTTTCAAAATTCTCTTTCTTTTTCACAATCACCATTTTTCAACTACTTCTTTGTTTTTTTTTTTTTTTTTTTTTTTTTTCAAGCATATAACCTCTTTCTCCCCAACTTGTTTTCAACCCTACATAAACTCAATGTTCAATCATCCTAAGACAAGGGTCAAGTCATTGTTTTTCTTTCTTTATAGTGGTTTCAAGGGGGGTAGCAAAGGATCACACAACTCACAAGGTAGGTTATTTTGGCTTAAGTAGTTGTCACTCAAAAAAGAAACAAGGCCTTGATCATATCCATACTTCATACAAATCAAAACAATTATCAGATTTAACATAACATAACCGAGTTAAAAAATGAATGCCGGTCTCCTGCATATAGTATAAACAATTGAGGTTTCCTCACATTTAGGCTAGTTCTAAGTGGTTCACAAACAATTATGTTATTGTGGAGAACTAAATGAAATGTAATTTGTGCAAAGTACTTGTTTCAAATTCAAGTAAACACCTAGAAAAACTGGAAACTTGTACCTTGGCTTTACGCTTTATCACTAACTGCATATCATTATCATACAACTTGCGGCCTTTGTTCAACTTTGGCTTTCTTTCAAGAATTTGGTTTTCAAAACAAGCAAGAGTAATAGACAAAATACTTCAAAATATTCAAAATTTTCAAGCTAAAAATTAAGTTTGATCAACATTATAAAACACAAATTAGAATTCACAATACAACCTTAAACAATACGAACATATCACATACTAGAAGTCATAAGTGCTACACTAAAACATGGTTTAGAAGCATAAAAATTTATAAAAGTGAAAGAAACAATTGACTGAAAGCTAAAAAAATGATATCACTGAGTATTGGTGATCTTTCAAGTCTTTTCTCTTCTTCCTCAATCCAGCATATAATCTATGTCCTCTGATCCACCATCACTTCCATCATCACTACGAGTAGTGTTTGCACTAAACACTCGGCTTGGATCGTCTTGATCAAAGTTTTCATTAGATCCATCTCCTTGACCTTCTTCGCCTTCAGCTCTCTCATCAATACCACGGGCAGCTCCATCCCCTCCGAAAGCATTTGGCCTGACCCCAGGCCAAGCAACATGAGCTTGATAAGCTTCAGGTGTCAAAAATTGACTCATCACCTCTGGGGGGTAACCGGCATGTTGGTGCAACTGGTAAAGGGATTGTTGAAGGTGGGTGTTGGCACGGTTACCGGCTTCCATCATATCCCATGTGTGTGTGTGGCATTGGTATTGCCACTGAGCATAAGCTGAGAAATCAAAAGCAGGAGGTGGAAATGGTTGAGGCTCAGGCTGTGGTTCTGGTTGGGGTTCAGGTGGGGGAACTGCAGCTTGAGAAGTAGATGCCTGGCGATCTTTCTTTGTTTTCTTTTCTATGAAACGAGCAATGAAGGTGTCATCAATAGGGTTTTTGAGCTTCTCATGCACCGCACTTGGTAACCGCATTCGAGTTTCTTGGAGTAAGCCCATGATGAGTCCTGGAAAAGAGAGAGGAGTTTTGGGCTCACTGATTCCTTGGAGTGCCACTCTCTTCAGTGCTTCGGCCATAGTGCGGGCAATGTCAACCTTTTTCTTTTGAAGGATGTAATAAATCAATGGGGTGACATCTAAAGTGGTGTCTGAGAGGTGGCTATTGGGCTGAATGTTATGGAGGATGAGTTTGAGGACAATTTTGGCGGGAAGTGTCATCATGTTGTAACGGGCTCGATACTCTCTTCCGGTTTGAGAACTAATGTCATAATTAGCGCCCTCAAGAAGGATGGTTTGCTTGATTTCATCATGATTGAAGCATCCTTTATTAAGGAGGTCATGGAACTCATCGAGTTCATCCTCATCAGCCAAGGGGTAGGGGTTACCAAGGTACTCATTGATGGCCTCCCTATCAAATCGGATTGTCCGCCCACGGACCCATGTTGTGTAGTCAAAGGTATCTGTGGGTTTGGGAGGGATAGCATTGGCGTAAAACTCACGCACAAGCTCAGCATTGATGTTGACTGGTGGGTGGAGAAGTTTTTTCCATTTTTGATAAAGAAAGAGATGGGCAACCTCTTGAAATGGTCCTTGGGGGGAAATGTCAAATACTCTCTCAAGCCACATGGTGTTTGGAAGCAGATCCCTGTATCTGTCTTGATGATAGGCAGATTTAAAGCGATCATGATCATAAGATCTTGATTGGTTTTGTTGGGATTCAGATGCAGTGGTTTTCTTTCGTTTTCCGGTTTAAGAAATTTTTGGTGCCATCCCTGCAAAACAACCAGAAAATCCATACACAAGGCAGTATAACCATTAATACAGTATGAATTGAGAAGAGATTAGACATTGCGATGAAAAGATCATAAATTGCTGTTGAATCAGTGGCAATTTCGCCATGGCGTATTGGAAACTCGCCATGGCGAAATTTGATAAATTTCTGGGTAGCAGATGAATGCTCGCCATGGCGCATAAGAAATCAGCCATGGCGAGATGCTTCAGTTTTTGCGAAAATCACCACTTTGTGAATAAAAACCACTGTTTCACAATCCCTAATTCTGGGAACCTATTTTCAGTGATAGAGAGATGAAATGAAAACAAAGGGTTGTTCTTAAAACACATAGAACCCATTTATTTCACAAATTTCACAAAAGGGTATTTTTTCAAAAGATGTGTTTGATGATTTACAAAACTAAAAAGGAATTGATGCTTGTTTCAGTTTCATCTCTCACAATGAAATTTCAAATATCAGAAGACTTCTAAGAATCCTTAAACATTCATTACTCATCTTCTACCTTAGGGTTTGTTCCATTAAAAAGAAAAGAGAAGAAATAAAACAAACCTGATGATGCAAGTACAATACAAATGCAGAATTGATGTTTGGACTATGAATTTTGACTTGTATTTGACTTGGGTGTAGGATTTGTGAAGAATTTTGGGAAGAAAGATAAATTTTAGGGTTAGAGAGTGAAAATGGAGTTGTGAAAATGGTTTTGAAAGAGGGGGGAAGTGGTTGTGACCCATTAATGATGGTGTAGTGGCCTTGGAATTTGGGCCTTTCTGCTGAAATTCGCCACGGCGAAATCTTCTACTCGCCATGGCGAGCGTTGTGGTGGTCAACGTAGTCAAAGGTCTGAAAACTTCGCCATGGCGAAGGTTAGCTCGCGAGGCGAGTTATGACAGTTCAGTGCAGGTGTTTTTGCTTCTGTTTTTGCTTCTTGGCTTCTAATTCTATTATGCAGAAAAACAGTAAATTTACTTACAAAATTGGGGTGCCTCCCAACAAGCGCTTGTTTAACGTCATTAGCTTGACGCCTTTTTGGTTAGGGTGGCCAAAATGAGACGGAAAGCACATCATCCGTCTTTTTCCTTTGATTTGGGAGGAACTCCATGAACTTGAAGTAGAGATTATGTGGAGCCCATGTCCTCCCTAATTCTTTCTTGTTGAACAAGGCACAAATTTCATCTATGACCCGATCAATCGCCGCCTTGTTCTTTATCTCCTTCTTTTGCTCACATGCTATTTCCTTGTGAAGTAATCCTTCAATTACCTCTGCATCCATCATCACTTCTTGATTATCAACAGTGTTGACCTCTTCAATAGATGGAAATTCTTGAGGAATTTCTATTTCTCGTGGTGTCTTTGGTTCCTCAGCTATTTTCTCTACACCACATCCTTTGAACATTGTTTCTTCCTCATGTGTTTCAACACATTCTTCAACACTCAGTCCACATTCCTCCGGTAGAATGCTATCTTTCTCATCAGGATTTGTTTGAGTGTTGGTTTGAACTTCCATGCTTTGTGTAATAGCCATTTGCTTGAGCTGAATTTCCATATTTTTGCTCCGTGCAAGACTGTTTTTCATATATTGTTGGTGCTGGTCTTGCATCTGTTGCATTTGGCTTATTTGCTGCTGCATTTCCATGAATTTAATCATGGTCTCCTCCAATCTAGCCTCTGGAGTTTGCCCATAATTATCAAGCGGACACTGTTGATACGATTCATACTCATCCGGAGTATAGAAGTTGTTATAACCACGATCAGTCATGGTTCTGTTTGTGATGGTGAATCTGAAAAAGGGTTAACCTAACAAGAAAAAAGCTTCTTTGTCTAGCAAAGAAGGATTAGTGCAAGCAAAATTATACAAATACTTAAAAGAATACAAATTGTTGCAATGCTCGATTATCTAAACGCCAGTCCCCGGCAACGGCGCCATTTTGTTGAAGCACAAAAGGAAGTATAATTTTTATCGTCTCCACAGGGACTGATGCGATATCGATGCCGTTCAACAATTGATACAATTTTAAGTATAGTGATTAAAAGATTGTGTGTTTACGGAAACTTGCGAAAGCATAAAAGTAGTAAATTGACAGAGAGATTGAATTGCTGGGATTAGATTTCATCAACTCATTCATTTGTATTTTCCTAATCAGTTATGCAGATTTTAGCTATTCATCAATATTATCACTTATTGCTCACGTACGTTTCTGTGTCCAGATAACGACGAGGTTCACGTTGTACCTATCAATCCTCGATGTCTCGAGTGATTAATCAATGCAACGGCTATATTGTATTATTTAAACTTCCGATGTCTCGGATAATTTCAACAACACAATATCATTAAGTTCCAATACACAAAGTGAATATTAATCCTAAATCTATGTCTAGAATTTAGAGTTTAATAAGTGTTCATCTTAGTTCCTTGATTCAAACATTATACGTCTATAAATTCAAATCCAAAGATAAAACATGAAGATTAAAGATGACACTAACATTGATAAATAATCTAAAATCATATAAAACACCATGATCAAAATAAATACATACTAATAGAGTTAATTACATCCAATCCCAACAAAAGAGAGATTAGCTACTCATTTTCATGGTAGCTATACAAAAGATAAAGAAGAAAAGAGAGATGAACAAACACCAATGATGATTTCCCAACTATTGTAGTGAATCCACCTCCAAATCCCCTTGAATCTGTCTCCTAGGGTTTCCCTCTCTGTTTCTGAGTTCTATTCCAAGTTATATTACAAGTCTGGTTTAACAAATGACTGAAATGAGCTTTTATAGTGGTTCTGTTCTGATGAACTCGCTATGGCGAGTAAACAGCTCGCCATGGCGAGTTGATGTTACTTCACCAGTGGGTTTCTGCCACGTCAGCTCTGAGGATTTTGGCCGCCTTTGCTCGCCTCGCGAGTGATCTTCTCGCCATGGCGAGTAAGCTCGCCTTACACTCGCCTTGGCGACTTGATGGCGAGTTAACTTGAGTTCTCTCTGACTTTGCTCGCCTCTGGCTCGCCATAGCGACTTGGTGGCGAGCTACTTTTGGTGCTCCCTGCCTCTGGCTCGCCTTGTGCTGGCCATGGCGAGTTAGCTTTCTCATTTTTCTTTGGTTCTCTTCTTTCCTTTGTGTCTTGACTTTAAATTCCTGCATAAATGGATGGAGTAAGATATAAAAAGCGTAATAGGGCAATTATACAATTTCTCTCGGCTTTTCCCTTAATAACTTGCAAAACAAGTAACAAAAGTGCCTTAAATGTAAAGTGAATTTAGCTACTTTTTGGCACTTATCACATTTGTGAATCATGATACTATCGCGATGCTCATTCTCATACAATGTTCAACATTGCTCACACAATGATTCATTTTTGTTCAAAATTGAACTGCATTCTATTTTTATATTTAGATCATATGACATTTTGGCTCAAAATTGTTAGATCGAATCTTCTCAATTCTCAAAGAAAATAACGGGCTCCTTAGTAGACCTTTTCTCAAAATATTTTAGTAAGTGGGACTGGGTTCCATGGTCTCTCACGTTTGTTGCTTAATATTTATTTCTTTTGAGAAAAATAAAGAAATATCTCAACTCGAAATCGACCAAAATCGAACTCCAAACAACCATGGCGGTACTTATTAGTTTCCATTGTTTTTTTTTTAAGGTAAAAGCATTTCATTAAAAAAAACCAAATTCCACAAGAGTTACAAACTGAATGAGACTAATGTCTTTGAAACAACACAAACAAGTGGAAAGAAAACAACTGCAATTAAAGCCTAACAAGCCTAACAAGGAATAAGCATTAGTAGTTAAAGAGTGGCAAGGAGCCAAATGATCACTGTTAAGCCAATCTCTGCAAACAAACTTCCAAGGTTGCAACGTCTTTCGCGCACGGTCAATGACAACGAAGAGAAGAGAATCCACAGTCTTTTTTTCTATCCAGTTACGGATTAAATAGGCTACTGCTGCAAGCTCATTTCGACTATAAGTGGTCTCAATGATGTCAAAATTGAACACCCGGTTGAAAGAAAATTGAAATAGGCCGTAGTTGCAAGTTCTGGTATCAACAGCAACAAGTTGTTCTATCATGCCTTTCTTAACCAAAAACACAAATCCTTGTTGAGACATTTTAACAAACACCATCCAAGCAAGCATGAACCAAGCCCAATACAACCATGGCGGTTTTGGCGGAGGGCGAAGGAGCACACAATCAGTAACTAAAAGTTCATCAGTTGAGAGAGGGTTTAGACAAAAACCTGTCGGAGGTGGCTCTGGTGGTGGGAGAATGGGTGGCTTCAGATTTACCACAAGTTGGAAAGTCTCACCTTGGTGGTGTGTTGCAGCACTCGATCTGGGACTAGGAGCCCATGGTGTAGTCCACCGTAGCTGCAGCTTTGACAAACTCTGAGCACCAATAACCAGCGGCGGAGTAGAAAGAAAATGAGACGCAAACCAGTGGCGATGAGAACGAATTTGTGGAGAGGAAAGACATGGAGACAGAATCCTATTGGAGGTGAGCAGCCAAGAGAACTTGGAGAAGAAACCAGGATGAACCTGGAGAAAGCCAGGAGTGCCTGGAGCAAGATCTCCAACAAACCCTAGCCGCAGCAAAGGTTGGGAGAGGGTTAGAGAGAAGTCACAGCTTCTCTCTCTAGAAAACATCTTAAGTTTACTTATTAGTTTCCATTGTTAGACCTCCCTAAACCAACAAATAAGTACTTCCCAAACACACGTGTTAGAGTGTCCATTACCTTAGGGTTTCTGTTTCATCTCTTTGCACTCAAGCTAAAAGCATAACTACTGAGTAACATTTAGAAACTGAAACTCAATTTGACAAAGCCTATACCACTCCCTCCAAAACAAAACAAAAAACAAAAAAAAGTCAAATTAATAAACAAAAAGAAAAATGTATCAAAAGATTAAACTTTCACTAACCATCAATTTCAAGTATACTTTTTACACATCATGTGAGAATTAGGAAACTCATGGGGGGTAATAGAGTTTGTCAGTACTCAGTATAATATTCACAAAAAATGTATATTTTATTATAATAATACAGATTACAGAAGGGGACACAACATAAAAAGACGAGGGGGACCTTAGGCCATGTCTCTTTAGTCTTTACTTTTCCCACTAAAATTACAAAAAGAAAAAACAATAAAACTCTTCAATCTAGAGAAATATTAACGGTGAGATACTTGTCATAAAGTCTTATATCTTCCCTAGAGAAAAAACAAGTTTCTCAAAGCTTAAAATATTAGTAGTACTAATAATCAAAGAGCTAGGAAGTAACAACCATAAAGAGTCTCCACTCACATTCCCAACTCCCAAAAAATGCAAAACTAGAAACACCCTGCACATGCTCTCCATGACATACAAACACCATTTGCAAGGGTGAATCAAGTTCCATAATTTTTTCTTCACAATGAGCAAATCCAAAACTCAAAGAATGCCTACCATAACCAATCATATAATAACCCAAAAAGAAAACCAAAGGCCACAGAAAACTGAGAAACAACCATCATGGTCAGTGGTAAGAGGCTTTTTAGCTTGTAGAAATGTTGAAATCCAACAACAACAGCATAAGGAAGCAAAGCAACAGCCACAACCTCAACCTGTACCAGAAGCAAAACAACCAAAGAAAAAACAGGAACAGAGGAAGCTGAAAGAAGAAAGAGTCTCAGAAGATAACAACAAAAAAAGCAAGAAGATGAAATGTTCAGGTTCTCTCTGCAACAACACTGGAATGATGGCAAAGCCAGAAACAACAATAACAGCAGCAGCAGCTGCAACAAGAACAACTACTGATATTCACAAGAAAAAGGTGTCACTTGGTGGATGCAAAAACAACTTGGCTTCTAGTTCTAGTAGATCCATGAAAGCTCCTCTGAATGAACTCAATGGAAGAACTGTGTCAGCCTTGTCTTCTTCTTCGCTTTCAGCAGCATCTTCTAACTCTTCCGGTGCTGGTTCTTTTAAGGGAATGCCATTTAGGAGACTCTCCGGTTGTTACGAGTGTCGAATGGTGGTTGACCCTGTTCTTGGTTTCACCAGAGACTCTTCTCTAAGAAGCTCTATTTGTTCTTGTCCTGATTGTGGTGAGATCATGAAATCTGAAAATCTTGAACATCATCAAGCTGTCAAACATGCAGGTATCTATTTGTTATTATTATTGTGCTAATTTAAAAGCTATAGTTTCAATCATTTTAATTTGGCTTAGCCAAGTTATCCGACCCAGAGTTGAGACTAATTCCTCGAGATATTGAGATTCATTATCTCTCCAAAGGTAACTAACTTCTTAAGATACTGATATGATGATATCTTGATATCAATATCTCAAAAGATTAGTTACGTTTTAACTCTCAGTTGGAGAGATAATAAACCTCTGAAGATAACGAGATTTATTATCTACTCGACTGAGAGTCTAGACTCAGTCACGACAAGGTTAATTTCTTGATATAGACATAGTGATATGTTTCTCTCTCAACAGATCGATGTTCTTCTATACATCCTTAGACAGATTATGATGGTCTATAGTTTCAATAATACCAATGCAAAATAATTGAATATACATACACGTTTGATTGATTATTTTTTCCTTGTGCATTTTAGTTTCTGAGCTGGGTCCAGAAGATACAAGCAAGAACATAGTTGAAATAATATTCCATTCAAGCTGGTTAAAGAAGCAATCTCCGGTCTGCAAAATCGACCGCATCCTTAAAGTCCACAACACCCAGAAAACCATCTCCAAATTCGAAGAGTACAGAGACTCAATCAAAGCAAAAGCGACAAATCTATCAAAAAAACACCCCCGCTGCATAGCAGACGGAAACGAGCTACTAAGGTTTCATTGCACCACTTTTGTTTGTTCTTTAGGACTAAACGGTTCCTCAAACCTCTGCAACACAACCTCACAATGCAATGTGTGTAGCATAATAAAACACGGGTTCAAATTGAGTGACGGAAATGGGATACAAACGACCGCAACGAGTGGGAAAGCACACGACAAAGCTAGTAGTGTTTTGGAGGTTTCAGGTTGTGAGAGTGATGAGAGGAGGGCAATGTTGGTTTGTAGGGTGATAGCAGGAAGAGTGAAGAACATGGAAGGTAGTAGTAATGGTGTGGAGGAGTGTGATTCGGTTAGTGCTGGTGATGTTGGGGCTTATTCTAATTTGGATGAGTTATATGTGTACAATCCACGAGCCATATTGCCTTGCTTTGTTGTAATCTATAGAGGCTTTTGATGATGCATGTATGTTAACTTTTTGTTAGAATTAGGGAAGAACTTTCTTTGCAATGCCACTTCTTGGTGTTTTTTATTTTCTTAATTTGTAGTGTCGTCTCGCTAAACTTAGATGGTTGGCGTTTTTAGGGGGAAGTAGTACTACATTTTTGTATGCATTGGTGGGTATCACTCCCTCTCCATTCAATGGAAAGACTTAATCCTAGGATTGTATATTACGGATTATATAGCCGATAAATGCTGCTGTAGTACATTGAACTATTTGATCTAATATCAAAGATAATGGAAATCTTTGCTAAAAGTAGCATATAAACGACAAACTAGCTAATAGCGGTTGAACTTATAACAGATAAAGTCAACAAATTCAATTTGAAGTGTTTTAATAAAACTAACAGTTCAACTAACTAATAAATATAAAATGACACAGCAAATGTATTATGTGCATGGAGGCTATACCTACCTCATGGTATTGCGTGTGATCTAGATTTGTGTGGTGCATTTCCATCGAATCTGGAACAAGTCATACCTCTAGTTGACTCTTGTTTTGTACTCATTGTATATCAGTAAGACTGTAACCCAAAGTTGTGAGAAACTAAGCATGAGTTTAACAAGATAATTGTGGTGAATAATATCAAAACACAAGTTTTCACACATAAAATACTAAAGTAGTAGTACTAACAAAAGAAAACAAAGCACTAATAACTGTTTTCTTTTACACACAAACAAATGTTTTGGCAACAATAAGATGCCACGTCAGCATAATGTTGTCAAATTGTTTTTAGCTCTTCATCATAGATAACTAAATAAGGCGCGAAAAAGTAATTTTGGCGTGGGAGTTATGCGCCAAATTTTTGGAAAGCGTGAAGGAATCACAAGTTAGCATGCTATGGTTGTGAAGATGGAAACAAAAAGAAAAGCTACTCTAGTAGGAATTCAGAATAAAGAATGAGTCGTATAGTGCAAGGTAGTGTGGGTGCAATGATTGAAGGAGATAGTATGAACAAATGAAGCATGAGAAATGAGAGTGAAAATTCTATGGAATGGAAGAAAGAAACTGTCACTAGCACTACTAGCACGAATGAGATGGTGACATTGCACAGCAATGGCTTGGCCTTATGATGTAGGCATGCAGCTAATAGTGATGATAATGTGAATGTGGGGTTCACTGTTAATCTTCCTGTTAGTGGGACCTATCAATGTCCTAATGTTTGCCTAGCCTTCATGATATGGTTAGGATTTTTGAGCAAGAAGTTTATTCCTAGGACCACTTTACCTAATCCTTGGGTAGAATTATGATGTGTCACCGCAATGTTCATCAAAACTAAGTATATTTTAGAGCTTTAATAAAATCACAATATCGGTGTATTTTTTTTAAAGATGAGTATTAGAAACACACTTTCTAATATACACATTTTAACACACTCTTTTTTGTTGGTTGAAATTTCCACCAAATTTATATAGGATACTGATACAGATATTTTATTGAAACTCATGAATATTAATCAATCAATAAAAAATAGTTTAATGTTAAGAATATGTTTTTCGCATTATTCTTTTGTAAAATTCAATATGATTCCAAATATACACTAGGTGTGTGTTTGGTTTCCTGTATTATCAGAGTAGTGACTCACTTAGCTTGTTCTTCCTAATTTAGGTGCCTCCAACCATACTTTAAAATAATAAGGCAGTCATTTAGCTTGTTACTAACAGGCAACAACATAGCTTGGAAAGACCAATACACTGGTACAGTTAGTTAGTTCCATTCAAGGCTAAGCCTAATAATACATAACGTCAAAATCCCTGCAAAAGTGATCCCTTTTTTAACTTTTAGTACAAATGTAGTGGTTGTCAAGTACAGAAACACAATGATGAAAACATAACAAAAGATATGTGGTTTTGAAAAATTGTTGCATACTAAACGAGGAGCGGTGTTTTATCACTGCTTTCCTCTGACAGTGTAATCAAATTTCCCTTCTGATCGAATCATAATAATAATAATAATAATAATAATAATAATAATAATAATAATAATAATAATAAAAATATAAATTAAAAGTGATAGACATAGCTGGAGGAATTTGTGACCCACCATGAATATGTGCTGCCTAGTGGAGGCTCAACCTGTTATTAACCTTTAGAATGGAACCAGAAAAAACAAGACAAAAGGTGATAATGCTAGTCCATGGTAGGTTATTACAGATTAACTAAACCTAACAAACTAACATAATGGATAACAGGTAACAGAAATTGAGATAAAATGGGACAAGGATTCCCTGCGGTTGTTGCACGTGCAGAGGGCAATAAAATGAGGAAAAGAGAAAGAGACAGAAGAGAACCAAGATAGATATAGAGAGTAGTAGAGAGAGCTGCAGAGGATCTGTCCAAAACGAGTACATCGCAGTTATCCGATTACAATCTTCCGATCTACTACAAACTTTTTTTGCAATTTTCCACTTACTTGTGGGTAAACATGTATGCAAATGGTCTATTATTTTCGAATGAATGAAACAAACAAGGAGTGACATAGATAGTAGATACTTGAGCCCCTTAATAAATATATTTGTTAAGAGAATTCATCAACAAAAGGTGAGAATGTGAGACAATTAATACAATACGCCATTCTCACCACATGCTCATCAGAATGAAACTTTTCAAAGAAACACCGAGAATGTCAAGCTGATCAACCAAGCTAAAAGATGAGCTGAGACCTGATGATTTCTGCAAACAGCAATGAGTACAATTCCAAAATATCAGAAAGAGTAGATTTATTTAGTTGCAATACTAGTGAACAAAAAGAAAATACAAGTTCTAAGGTGCATTTGCAATTAAGTGGTAAAGGTGCCACCTCTGATTTTGACCAAATTCGAGTTCACGTGCGATTGGAATTGCATTCCGATGTCTTTTTTTCCGTGGTTCCTTCGAAACTACAAATTGTGGCTTCAGACTTGACATGCGCTTAACAATTTGGGCTGCAAAAAAGAGGCTCTTAACCCCTTTCAATAAAAGCGTATCACAAAAAGATGTTAATAGAAGTTATAGAACAAGTATGTGGTATATGGGTAATCGTCATGTGGTTGGTATGAAACTGTTCAAATTAAAATGAGAAGTGGTTAAAACACAAGTGGTATAAATAGTATTGAAAGTACACTTGAATTTACCTCTTTAACTTTTGTGGGGTAATGCAAAAATTGGATGTCTGAAATGGAAACCTCATGGCAATAGCATGTAGGTATTACAAGCTTTTCAGATTGAACTGCTGCATTCAGATTGAACAAGCTTATCAGGCAAGTTTT
Organism: Trifolium repens; assembly: GCA_030408175.1. Taxonomy (NCBI): domain Eukaryota; kingdom Viridiplantae; phylum Streptophyta; class Magnoliopsida; order Fabales; family Fabaceae; genus Trifolium; species Trifolium repens. The sequence continues at coordinate 19,284,786 of CP125841.1, read as the reverse complement.
AGGCCCTTTCATGTGCATCATGAAACAAATTGTAATTCATGTGGACTAGCATTATCCGCAAGACCGGCAACCATGCTATTCCAAGATACAAAATCTGGTTCCAGTATTTGATAAATCAGTTTCAGCACACCACCATTCAAGCCTTGTTTAACATGTCCAGAGTGAAGGTGTTCCATGAAGTAGAACCTGATACAGACGAGACCATTCTCATATCAGAACCTCTACACAGTATTTCATGGAAAACTGAAAACTCATTTAATGTATATGTCCACAAGGAAGGTACTCATCAGAAATCAGAACAGCTTCAATCAATGTATATGTGAAACCTCATGGAAATAGCAGGCATTACAATTTACAAGCTTATCAGATTGAACTTCTGCATTCATTGCACATTAATCATAATCTTATGTTCTTCAGTGCAGTATCTTCCATCTAAAAGTCGTTTAAATTTGATAATTCTGTGCTTTAAACTTATAATTGAACTTTTACCGTAAACATGAAGACTGCCCTTCAGAACTCAGGGTTCAATCATATGTCATTCCTTATAAGCTAGAATAATCAGCGACTCATCTAGAAATATCTTATGTATAAGGATTAATTATGTGCCAAACCAGCATTTTCAACTTGAGATCTCAATCCAGCTTTTTCCAGCTCCTTTTTTCCCAATTTTTTTTACAGCTTCTCTGACTTTGCTTAAACTGTCCCACATTCCAAGAGCTGCATAAACATTTGACAGCATTATGTATACAGAAACATCTTCTGGCGAGGTGGCAAGGAGATGCTCCGCTACAATATTTGCCAGATGTCGGTTCTTGTAAATTCCACAGGCACCAAGCAAGGAAGACCATATAGTTTTGTCTGGCTTAAATGGCATTTCACTAATCAATATTCCTGCTTCTTCAAAACGCCCTGCTTGACCAAGTATATCAACCATACAATTGTAGTGTTCTGGGCATGGTGTCAATCCGTGTTTTGTTTCAATAGAATTAAACACATCCCACGCCTCTTCAACTAGGCCAGCATGCCTACAAGCAGTAAGAACACCTAGAATGGTGATTTTGTTTGGCTTTGTATCAGATTCTATCATCTTATGCAGAAGACTAATGGCCTCATCTGCTCTTCCATTTTGTGCACATCCCACAATAATACTTGTCCAACTCATGGTATCGATTTCTGAAAGACAACCAAACAAAGCTAAGGCATCCTCGATGTCACCACATTTTGCATACATATCAATTAGAGCAGTTGTAATTACTCTCTCTTCTACATACCCCTTCTTAAGACATAAAGCATGAACTTGCTTGCCACGTTGATGAGATGCCAAACCTGAACAAGCTTTTAGAACAATTGAAATGACAAAATGGTCAATCTGAAGACCCAAATGAATCATTTCAATGAAAAGAGAAAAAGCTAACTTATCTGAACCAAATCTAGCGCAACCAGCAATCAAACTAGACCAAGCCACAACATCTTTATCTGGCAACCTCTCAAACAATTTTAATGCATTGTTAATATTGCCCTGTTTTGCATATAAATCAATAAGAATGCTCCCAATAACACAATCTAACTCATAGCCACTAGTGATGACCAATCCATGCACTTGAGATGCCAAACTAGAGATTTGGAAGTAGATGCAGATCTTTAAAACAGTACTAAAGGTATAAAAATCAAAATGTACACCAGAATGATGCATATGAGAAATCATACTGAGAGCCTCAACATAATCTCCATTGGCAACATACCCAGAAAGCATAGAATTCCAAAGCGCCAAGCTTTCAGAAACAGGAGAGTTCCTGAAGAATTGATCAAAAATATTCATTGCTTCACCCAATAGCTTGCAATTCGAATACATATCAATCAATGCTGATATACAATAACAGCTAGACTCAAAACCCGACTTAATAATATAACAATGAATCTCTCTCCCTAACATTAACTCATCACCAAGACCGCAAGCTTTGAGGGCATTCGGGAATGTGAATTCATCCAGCTTAAGACCCTTCACGTGCATCATAGAAACAAATTGCAACGCATGGACACTAGCATTATCTACAAGGCCAGCAATGATGCTGTTCCAAGATACAATATCCGGTTCCGGCATTTTATCAAACAGTTTCATTGCATCACCAATCAAGCCTTGTTTAGCATGACCCAAAATGAGGGTGTTCCATGTAGTAGCATTTTTACACGGGATTTCATAGAAAACTCGTTGAGCATCCATCAAGCTCCCACATTTGACGTACATATCCAAAAGAGCATTCATCAAAACAATATCAACATCTAACTTAGATTGAAATATATGGTCATGAACCAACTTGCCCAATTCAACATTTCCCACGAGACCACACGCTTTGAGAACCGCAGAATACAAAAACTGATTAGGTTGTTCAGTTTTAGATTCCAGCATCTCGTTGTAGAGCTTTAGAGCTTCATGGGGCATGCCAGAATTGGTGAATGCAGAGACCATTGTTGTCCAAGAAACTATGTTCCTATGAGGCATTTCGTCGAAAAGGTTACGTGCATCATTGAAACTGGAACACTTAGCATAAACATGGATCATGTTGTTTAAGAGAAAAAGTTGATTAAAATGACCAGATTTAATTATGTAAGAATGGAGTGATTTGGCATTTTTAATTGATCGAATGCAACGACGCAAAGCTAATTGGATTTGGTTTAAATCCATTGTTGATCCATTATGAGTTGGATTAGCAAACTATGAGAGCATTGCTGAGACTGAAAATGAAAAAGAAGATTAAATCAAACAATCTGCCTCTAAAACATCAGTCACAATGATGCCAACCTTTGCCATCTTGTTCACCTAACAATCTGCCTCTAAAACATCAGTCACAATTTCACATGCCATAGAACCTTTGAGTTACCAATGGAATTTCCTTATTATATTTTGAAGAGAAATGCATGAATATTATTATATTTTGGTTAAGAGAAGGAACATTAATGTGTTGACTTTTATTGTTAAAGTGAGAGTGAAATGTAGGAATATTATCTTATGGAAAATGCTAACTAGTGCCTCCGGGACACTAGTTAAGGATATCTATTATAATAATGTTATATTGGGAATTGTGTAGTCAACATTTATAAAGTATTAAAAGTGTTTTCTATGTAGAATTTACCATTTTTGTATCTTTAACTAGTGCCCCCGTGCCCCAGGGCACTGGTTAGCACGACCCTTATATTATTATTACTATGGCTCTCTTTGGTAATGCAAATAAACTAGCTTATAGCTTATAGCTTTTAGCTTATAAGCTAAAAGCTCTGTTTGGTAATCGTTTTTAAAAAATAGCTTATAGCTTATTTTACTAGCTTATAGCTTATTTTTCAAATGATATTTCAAGTAGCTTATGAGCTTATAGCTTATTATCTTTTCTTTCAATTTTACCCTTATTATCTTACTTGAAAAAAATAAAATATTAATTAAACATATCTTTTTTACGTCATTTCGTACTTATAAGCTAGTTCAACCGCTAATTTTACCAAACACAACAAATTCAATCAGCTAGCTTATTCGCTATAAGCTAAAAGCTAACTTATAAGCTATCTACTATAAGCTCATTCGCTATAAGCTAGTTTATCAGCTATCCGCTATTTTTTACCAAACATGTAATTTTTTTTCTCAAAAGAAGTTTAACAAATTTCAGGAAATTAAAAAAATCTATACAAAACTCACAATTTTTTTTTATCCATGCGACTATCCGTAAATATTCGCAGGTAAATCAAAACATGTGGATTATCAATTTACCCGCTTATTAGATATCCACACAGATATATGACGTCAAATATAAATATCATCGGGAGAGACATATATATCATCATATTATTCACCCTCATAAAAAGTCATTTACATCTCTACCACGCATAGACAATCTCAAATTATGAAAAACCGTAAGGCCTCCAGGAATATCCAATGGTCACACCTTAATGATGTCCAAGGGATTCATTATCCCTCTTTATAAGATGTTCACTTCCAATTCCAACCCCTCTAAAGTATGTAACTTTTATTTATCTTAAACATATCTAATTTCACATTCTCATACTAATTTGAGCGTTAAAGTATTTGTAAATATTTTATCATCTTTAATAAATCTTGGTTGTTCGCTGTCCGATGTCGACCACAGATTATCTTTATGTACATGCTTTCAGTTTGATATTTTGACACTAACGTTAGTATCTTCATATATAGCTATCTTGTGACCACTGTGACCAATGCCTCATGCCTTGAGGTTGACACGGCATTTGTGCCGCATCCAATCAAGCGAAAATAACTTGATTTAGGATTGAAGATAACATCCATTTTAATGGAAGAAAAGTTGATATGTGTATTGCAAGCACCAAAGTCAAAGTGGGGTATTTCCTAGCTTTTTAAATAAATAATAGTAATAATCTTTTGGTTCTATATTGGCCCATAATAGATGTAATCCGAGTCATAAATAAAAGCAAGAAGGCAAGTGACATTCTTATGCATCCATTGCAAGGTGGGGAAAGAATTAAGAACCTAAATATTTCCTCCGTTTAAAGTAAAGATTATGCTATCATCAATGCCATCACCATTAAAATCAAGTTTCACTTTAAAGTGACCATCAAATCTATGATGATTTCTTTTATAAACTTAGAAAAAAAATTGTGTTGTAATTGTTTTATGGTAATTATGTTACATATAAATAATTTATTGTTTATTTTTTAGATAACTAAAGCAATTAGAGGGATTGTTATGTAAGTACGGCTGATAGGTGCAGAGATGCTGGATTGCAATAATCAGAGTTTAAATATGAAATTCTCTCTTGCTTCATGTAAATATTTACGGTGTGTGAATATAATTATCAAACAATTTGATAAAAATAAGCACTTAGGGCTATCAATAATATGTCAACTCATATAAAGGAATGAAACGAAAAGAAACAGAGTGGAGTAATGGAATAAATCTTTTATTAGGACCGGCCTAATATATTGTTTGGTCTAAAGCAAATATTAAAATAAAGCATTTATTATTAAAAATAAATTATATTATATTTTGAGATAATTAAACATAATATATAGAAAAATATTACTATAAATTCAATACAAAATTACTTTGATAATTTTTGTCATGAGGCTTATATATTATATCATTGCAATTATTATTTGGAGGCCTAATGAGAGCTTTATAAAAATTTTGTTTTTTTAGGCATAAAGCTAGGGCTTAGATTGCCTTATGTTTCGGTCGGTCCTGTCTTTCATTCCACTGTTTGGATATTTTAGAAAGGAGAGGAACAAATTTTGTATTTCATCACTTATCTCCTAAATTGGTGGGGGACAAAATTGAAGGTAAGTGGTGGTATGAGATGAAACTCATTACATCATATTCCATTATTATTTTTAAATCCAAATAATAAACATTATTTTATTCCATCTATTTCCATTTCATTTCATCTTATTCCATCAATCCAAACATAAGACACATAACCTCAAACTATCAAGTTATGTTTGCACCGACTCCAATGAGCCATTGTGACTCAATAAACATAAACTTTTTCCAAAACCATTAATTATATTTCACAATTACAAGATTTTGACCATATAATAGAAGTAATTAATCACTTAGAACAAAAAAAGAAGAAATAATTAATCACTACAAATAAGGTTCAATAAATATGTCGTGAGAGCTGTTTAAAAAAAATGTTGTGAGAGAGAATACAATAAAGGTTGTCCAGTTGTAAAGATTCAACACATATATCACAAATGTATCGTGAACTCCAATCTCGTTGATGATATGAGAATATTAATTGTTGATGGATAAAATAAGAAAAAAATTGTTCGTACTCTTTCTTTAATTTTTTTCTTACCCTAATAAATTTCGAAATTGAACTCATTATTAAATTGTTTGTGATGAATTTATTAACAAAAAAAAAGATACCATAAATATTGTATATAGCAATCTCAGTATCTCGCTCACAATTTTAATTTATTCAGCCTAAAATGGATTGGACACTCAATAATTAAAAGATTTAATTGCAGTTTTAGTCCTCTTATTTTTATTTAATTATGAAATTGGTCCACCCATTTTAAAATCATCCAGTTTTGGTCTCTTAATTAGATATTTATGTTTAAAAATCACCAACATATTTTAAATTATGTGACATACAACTTAATGATATTGAATGATTAAAAGTTATGAAATTACTTATAAGAAAATTTATTAAGATCTTTGATTTCAATTTCAAAAAATATTCATTTTTATAATTTAATTAATGAAGTATAAATAATTAATCTACCTGAAAGACTCTATATTATCAGATCAAATATCATGCCATTTAAAATATATTAATTCATTAATTTTAAGTATAAAAATCTGATAAAAAGATTACAACTGAGTAATTTCAAAATCAGAGAATCAAGTTTACAAATAAGTAGTAATTAATTAAGCCTAATCAAAATACACTATGAGTCACATGCCTTTTCCTTATCTATTTAATTTTTTTTTCCTGTACTTAAAATCTTATGCATATTCATAAATCTCTCTCCAGTAGACTAATCCTACTGACTTAGGAGTATTTAACAAAATATTTAAACATATTTGCCCTTGTCTATTTAAGAAAAAAATCATCTCGATATGGATAATGGATTTTCTCAATTTTTTTCTCTAAATTTCCTCATTTGTTTCAATCTTTACCTTTCAATTCATCTTTTTCTTCTTTTTCTTTTTCTCTCTCCTCCCAAATCAATGTCTCAAAAAAAAAATTTATCCTCATGATACTTGAGAGAATCCTCTCTACTCGATCTGAGTATGACACAGGCTAGACTATAATAAATTCTTGGCTTAATTCAACATTTGGTCCTTATGTTTATTTTAAGTTTCAACTTAGTTCATTATGTTTTAAAAGTTTCAATTTGGTCCCTGATGTTTATTTTATGTTTCAATTTGGTCCTTTCCGTCAGTTTCGTCACATGTGGCAGACAGTTTGCATACGTGGAAAATATGTGGACACCCGGATACTTGGAAACGTGTCCAATTGAAACGGTGGAAACATCAAAACTGGCGGGAAGGACCAACTTATGCAAATGGTAGAAACATAAGGGACCAAATTGAAACTCTTAAAATATAAGGGATCAAGTTGAGGCGAAATATTGAATTAAGCCTAAATTATTAGTGATAGTTTGACCATTTTCATCCTACACGTGACCAATAAAGTCCATCAAGCCTAGCGAACCTTAAACTCGAATGTTTTGGTTAAATACTATAAATATATTAACAATATCAAACATAAGTATATTGAACAATATATTACATTTGTTTGATTAAAGCAGCTCGGTTAGTAGCTATTAGAGATACTGCTAGAGGGACTGTAACTTGAATTCTAGACTTTCCACTTTACTACACATATGGTGTGTGAATATAGCCACTAGGTTATTGGAAAAAATGGTTTTTACTTTCTTTTTGGTTTGCATCATCATAGATATGCCTCCGTCGTCTTCATCCTTCTTTGCCACGGTGTAGACAGTGGTAGGTAGTGGTGCGATGAGGACTCGCCTCTGCACGATCTTTTTATACCCATTTTGGTGTTGCTAAAGTTCTCTCCATTGGCAATCTCCTACGACCCTCTAGGAATCTGATTCCGTCCTCCTTCAATAGGTGCTCCTCGGTGTCTAGGCTGTGTTGGTTTTGGTGTCGATGGACACAAATCGTCTTAAACGGTTGTTGCAGTCTCTACGGTCATTGGTGGCTCCACTGTGCTATTTTGTTGCACGTCGTTGTTTTATCCGCGCCATTCTTGTTGATTGGCTACAGACTATGGTTAGAAATGACCGTTAATACTTGTAGTTTTGATATAGTGAGTTGTATGTACTTGTTCTTGTTACTGTGTTGGCGGTCAGGTTTTCTTGCCTTTCCTATAATTTAACTATGGTGTTAATATCAGTCCACACCTCTCTTGGTTGTTGTTGGTCTAATTGATTTTCTCGTTCCAAGATTCTCTGATCATAATTGTCCAGGCTTAATGAGATATGTAAGGTTTAGACGCTTCGGGTTTGCATCTAATGCGCGAGTGTCCTTTAATATCTGTATCATCATTGATCTAGGATTGTTGTCACTATCATCATAATTCTCGTGTTTGACATTAGCCTGATTGACTCAAAAGAGTCATCTGCTTGTTGTTTGTTGTTGCAGGGAATTGTTGATTCCTAAACTCGTTATGTGTTGATGATCACTTCATTCAATCGTTATAATACCTCTTATCAATATTAAGGTGACCCAGAGGTTGGACACTTGACTTATATAGTGTACAAGTATTTTAGAAAAATTAACATGATAAATATAGTGCATAGTGTAATTTATTTTGTTTCAAGAATCCTATTTATTTGCTTCTTCAAAAAAAAAGAATCCTATTTATTTTTCTTTTACAAAAGTGAAATTGGAAGGTACATTTTTCGTGGATAATACACATTTAAAAACTATTATTCAATGTTACTTCTATAGGAAAATAAATTAACCTTATTTGCTTTGCATTTGATTTTTTTTTTATCGAAATTATTTTTCTACTTGTTTAACATTTTTTATGATTTTATTACTTTTTTTTAAAACTCAATGGCATATTTGCTTAAATTTGAAAATGTTGCTAATAAATCAATCATTAGTTGGTTTAGTGGTGATTGGTGCTGAACTTGGTAGGGATGATCACAGTTCGATTCCCCGCAACTGCGATCGGGAGAGGAATGAAACCACTTGATACCAGAACTGACCTCCGAACAAGATTAAACTGATGATGAAAGCCAAGAAAATGTTGCTAGTTATAATATTTAAAAATAAGATAAATTTTTTTATTTTATCATGCAATATACATATAATATAAATCTAATAATCACCAGAGGCGGAGGCACCAGGGGAACCGGCAGGGGCTGCAGTCCCCCCACAAATTTGCAATTTTTTTATACTATATATATGTGTTGGATGTTGAAGCAAGTAGCAAGCTATACATTTTAGTATTCCATTTCATTCAAGAATGATTACAAAATATTAGTACCTCTAACAAATTCAAGAATGGTAAAAGACACACAAAAAAATACTTTAATTAATTAACTAAAACTTTAAAACTTTTATATTGTATTAATCTTCGATTCTCATGTGAAGGAGTTTAGTAATATGAAATTCGACTGCAAAGTAAGTAAAGTCCAATTAAAACCTATTTTTTTCCAATAATTATCTTAGACGAAATCACTAACAAATTGAGCCCAATTATGTAGGACTTGGATTTCTTTTCTATTAACCTTCTCACACCCAAAACAATTGAACTTGGTGCATGGATAATGTGTGGTTTTCCTGCCAACTAAGCTAAGCTCACGGGGACGCATATTAAGTTTTTATTTTGGAACTAATTTATACATATAAAATGTACTTATAAGAAGAGAATACTTATATCTTTATAAACTCATTTCATTTTAAATCGTACTTTTATTGTGTGCGTTTTTTTTTCCAATAATATGAAGAAAGAAAATTGTAAAATGAAGATATATGAAAGTTCAAAATTTATTTACTAAAATCACTTTTTTTTTATCTTGGTCCCCCCGAAGTCGAAATCCTGGCTCCGCCCCTGATAATCACAATACCTTGATTCAAAAATTTATAATAAGAGAATGATGCTCTAGTTAAAGATAGAGAAAACTTTAGAGTTTAAATGGCTCTAATCTTCAACTGATTAGGAAAGTTTAATTAGTAAAAATTTATGATAAACATTTTATTTATAATTAATATTGATTATAAATATTTTTTTAGTTCTCGAAAGATGATTAAGTCTATATTTGGTACTACGATGAATATGTTAGAATCACAATAATCTATCCTAATTTTGTAAAAATTATACTCTAACTTTTTCAAAATCACAGTTAGTCATTCTTATTCTGATATACTCACCGTGATACCAAACATGCTGACAAAAACCTTTGACGGAAAGTGAATTAAAGTGAATTAACTCAATCAAGAGATCATATTTATGTTTTGAACCTTTAAGGGGGGTAAAGGAAAAAGGTCTAAATTTGAAGTTCATCCAATGATCCAACAATTTGTGGGACTGGGCCTAATGGGTTGGTAGGCGTTGGGTCATTCTGAAAATCAAATCTGATAAAACTCCCATATCAAGATGCTTTCTTTCTTTCTTTTAATTTTCCTTTTTATCGTCTCTTTTTTGACCAGAGGAATAGGATATCACACCTAACCTTTTTTTGATGCATAGGTATCACACTCAGACCTAACCTAAGTCCTCATAATGGAAATAAAATCTTCCAATACTCAATGATGCAAAAAGAGTTAAAGAATTATATGCTGACGTAAATTATAGTTACAAAAAGACTAGGCACATAATTTGTAGGCTATAGTGTAAATCTTTTACATAGTACTATCATATTATTATTAAAAATAATAATGTGACATTATATTAGTGTATAGATTTAAATATGGTTTCTCCTTTCATCTTGGTGTTTGCACTATCACAATCTTAGTTAGAGTTATGGACAATTTTTAAAGGGGTGATTTAGTAATCTCTAGAACCTTTTTGAAGGCTGTGATTGAGTCTCACTCACAAACAACAATATCTGTAATCTCTATTGCACGGTGTCGTTCGAGATACATGATTGTTTTCCGTATTTTAACATCTCACCGTCTTTTGTCAAATTATAAGATTTAACATATTCATTGTGAAATTAATCAAATATATAGCTGATTTTTTTTGTCAAATTTGATCTTCGATCAAATGACAAGCATGAGACAAGTCCCTAATTTTGCTCCTCATTTTAGGTCGTTTTCCTTGTTGGCTGACTTAGTGTTATTTCCTCTATTAAGGATTTTTAGTTGTTTTTTTTTTTTTTACTAAATGTTGCTTATAGCCTTTCATTAATTAAAGTGTGTTCAATACAATTTAGTGCATCGACCAAAACCTGGAAACTAGCAGACAACGTGGCTGCCTTAGTTAAGTTATGGACAACCTCATTTGCTTGTCTCCGCACAAACTCTACACTAGAGTTTCTATAATAAGTAGAAAAAATTAATTTACAATGATCCATAATAGCACATGATCTATAATAGTTGTTAGTGATCTTTTCTTTTGTTGTTTGAGGCTAAGCCCCATTTGTCCACAATAATAATAAAAATTAGATACATGTAGATGAATGTTTTACATACATCATCGGTACATAATCTTTAAATATGATGGGAGTATAATGACTATTAACAACAATCATCAAATTAATAATATTTTTTCTATGATTCTACTTAGCTATATCAATTTTTAAACTATCTAGATAAATATATATTGTGCCATAAATTTGATGACTATATTGTGACGAATATGAGGTGGATTGTCTACATTAATTATAAGGGTAAATTAGTCTTTACCCACAGTAATGTAGATGAGTTTTGTTTTTTCCCCTGTAAAATTTCTTTTTGGTGTACTCGCCTCTTGCAATAAAAAAAATTTACAGGAGGAAAAACAAAACTCGTCTACATTACAGGGGGATATAAACCTATTTACCCAGTGAAGGTTGAAAAAATTGTAAGTAAAATGAATCATAAATCTAATGCTTTAAAATTTTATGTACTATCTAATTTATTTATATCATTATTTAAGTCTAATACAAAGGATCTCCGTTTATCCTCATGATGACTCAACACTTTGAACATTTTCAACACTCTTTTCATTAATTTTAAATCAATAGCATATAGAAATTCTACTATAACGAAAATTTGAAAATGAAAAGAAGAGAGGGTTATTATAAACTTTTGGGGTTTTACTAGAATTTTCTTAAAGTAGTAAACTAAAGCCAGTTGGAATATGTGTGGTACTAATCATGATTAGCACTAAGCCCCTCTTGATAGCAATGATTCCATCCATCTTAGTTTCCCCCACAAACATGTACACTATTCAACTCTCACACTCAAATAAGCTTTTTTTAATCTTCCCCTCCACAATTTTTTCTCTTTAATTTTTGCTTTTATCAATATTCATGATCAATCAATGTGCATGGGCTCTTTCATAATAAAGAAAAGAAATAGTCCAATGGTGGGCCACCCCGCTCGTGCATTGCAGCTAATGTTGGCCCATCAGACCCAACAAAACTGATCATGAGGTTGAACCTTCACATTAGCTATTGGTAAGAGATAATTAGGGGTGTAAGCGGATCAGAAAAATCCAATTAAACCGATGATCTAAACCAATCCAAACCGAAAAAAACTGATGTTTATGGTTCGGATCAAAAACCGAACCGAACCAATAGAAAACCGAAGTGGTTTGGTTCGGTTCTCGGTTCCAGTTTTCAGATCCAATGGACAAACCGAACCAAACCAATATATAGTATATATGTTAAATTATTTTTTTAGGTAACCCATATCCATCAAAAACTACAACTGGCTCAACTACTTCTAAAAAATAAAATAAAACCTGCCTCACTTAGAAACTCTAATTTAAAAGCGCAAACTTAGAAATACCCACGGCCGCAAACGCAAACTCAGAAACGCTGCTCTCATCTCACCTCACCATCATCCTCAAGCTGATCTCAACATTACGCAAACAACACTCTCACGTCACGCTACTGCTCTCATCTCAAACCCACAGAACGATAACTTCTAAAGCGTTGTTTTCTTTTTTTCCGATTTAAGTGGGTATAGACTTGAAGTTTATTTTTATTACACTTTATTATTTGATGAACTTATGAACTTAATTTCAATATGGTTGTATTTTGTATTTGATGAATTTATGAACCTAATTTCAATATGGTTGTATTATGTATTTGATGAATTTAAACGAAAAGAATTGTATTTTTTATTTGTTTCCAATATAGTTGTATTATGTATATGTATTTGATGAACTTATGGGGAAAAATTGTATTTTGTATTTGATGAACTTATGGGAAAAAAATTGTATTTTTTATTTGTTTCCAATATATTTTGTATTTGATGATCATCAAATACAAAATATATTGGAAACAAATTTGAGCTTATGGGAAAAAAATAATAGTATGGAATAAATCAGAAAAAACCGATTAAAGTATCCGAACCAAACCGAACCAAACCGATGAGTTTGGTTCGGATTCATTTTTGAAAAACACTAAAAACCGAACAAAACCGAACCAATCAAAGATTCATTGGTTCGGACATCGGATTCACTCAAAACCGATCCAAACCGGTCCAATTACACTCCTAGAGATAATTATTAAGGAAAAAAGCTGAATACATGTGAACTAAGCAAAAGACCCCTCCACAATTCCAAAATAAAAAATAAAAAATTTATATAAGGGAATACAATATTTTAAAAATAGTGTTCTATATCGAGCCGATACATTAACATTAGATACTACTTTAAGAATTGCCGACTATTTTCATAAAATAACACGAGTCTTTTCAGTATGTTTTGTCCTCAATGAGTGCTTCAAATCAAACACGCTTAACTCTGAATTTCTTTTGAAATGTGCAATCAAAAAGAAGATGAATCTTGTTGATATAGGTAGTACAATTCTTATAAGTCTTCCTTCAACCATGCAGTCACATACCTGCACAGTCTCAGGATCCCTCTCTTTCTGTTGTGAATCGGTTCATTCATGTGCCCTCTTTTGATTGGAAGCTGGCAGGAGCCACTCATTGTCTATACATGTCTCGTGCACTGACGATCACTTCTCGCCCTTGTTAGTCATATCGTCACAGGTAAGACATTCAGATCATAGTTTGATCTGTTCAATCACTTAAATCATATGACAAATAAATAAAGAATTTAGTTTTGATATATTTGTTAGTGTAAAATTATTTAACACTATAAGCAAATCACAACTATTTATATTACAATTCTAGAGGTGTTAATGATTCTAATCAAACATTGTCAAAAAAAAAAAATTTATTCTAATCAAACATTTTTTACAAATTGATTGATACATTTGATGGACAGTGTAAAAGATCTTTACACTATTGTGCATATAATTAAATAATAAAAAAATATTAAAAAGTAAAAATTAACAATAAAAAAAAATGCAAAAACTGAGAATATTCTAAAAATTGTGGTTTAACTAGTTCAACCCAATTAATCTTATTCAATCAACCTGCAATATAATTAGAAGCAAACCAACTACAAACATGTCATTTTCGGTCTGGTTGAACCAACCGGTTCAATTCGGTTTTTAAAACATTTCTAGCTATATATAAGAATTTAATGTGAAAGTGTGATATAGAAGTGTGAAAAGGAGCACTTCTCCTATCTATATATATCTTTGGTCACTTAATTCTATTGTCTTCCCCTTAAAACACTTTTAAGGGAGATAACAATACCAATAAAAATGACTTCTGAGAAAGTTGAAACTGTTGTTGCTGGAAATTACTTAGAAATGGAAAGGGAAGAACAAGGTTCTAAGTCCACTAGTAGCAAATTATCAAGACTCTTTTGGCATGGTGGTTCTGTCTATGATGCTTGGTTTAGTTGTGCTTCTAATCAGGCACTTATTCACTAAATCATTTTTACTTTTTTGATTATGCATTTTGGATTTAACAAAATTCTCATAATAATGTATTTTGGATTTAATTATGTAGGTTGCACAAGTGCTATTGACATTGCCATATTCCTTTTCACAATTAGGAATGTTATCTGGAATTCTATTTCAGATTTTTTATGGATTAATGGGAAGTTGGACTGCTTACATTATTAGTGTTCTTTATGTTGAATACAGAACTAGAAAAGAGAGAGAGAAAGTTGATTTCAGAAACCATGTTATTCAGGTGATTAAATAATTCTATTTACCAGTTTATTACCAGTTCAGGAATTAGTTCAGTGGTAAGAGTTTGACCTTATAACTTTAAAGGACAAAGTTCAAATCTCGTTCAGAACGGTTGTAAAATAGTAATCAGTATCATTAATATCTTTTCACCGTTTGTTTGCAGTGGTTTGAAGTTCTTGACGGACTTTTAGGAAAACATTGGAGGAATCTTGGTCTATTTTTCAATTGCACTTTCCTTTTGTTTGGATCAGTAATTCAGCTAATTGCTTGTGCAAGGTTTGTACTAAATTTTGAAATTTTGAATTTGTATATATATATAAATCATAAGCTAACATTTTTTATGTTTAATATGAATGATGTCACAGTAACATATACTACATAAATGATCATTTGGACAAGAGAACTTGGACATACATCTTTGGAGCTTGTTGTGCCACAACAGTTTTCATTCCTTCTTTCCACAACTATAGAATCTGGTCATTTTTAGGCCTAGTCATGACTACTTACACTGCATGGTATATGACCATAGCTTCCATTGCTCATGGACAGGTAAATGTTTCATACAAACATTTCATGACCCTCATCATCTAAAATCATATATAACATATTCAAGATTTAATTTATATATTTTTACGGTGTAAAATATTTTTACACTCTCAACTGTTTGATCATAAGAACTGTTAGACTTTAATCGTAACTATTTGTAAAATCACACATAATAATAGTTTGTGATTTATTGACGGCATAAAATTTTTTAGACTGACAGTGTATCAAAATTAAATAGGCCGAGGATGTGAAGCACTCTGGCCCAACCAAATTGGTTCTGTACTTCACAGGAGCTACCAACATTCTCTATACATTTGGTGGACATGCTGTTACAGTGTGAGGACTCAAAAGCTATATACATAAAGGGATTAATTAATTAATTAATTTCATGGAATTTATTTAAGCTAGATTTAACATGGTTTTTGAGAAATTGAAGAAATTTGTTACAATTTATAATCATGGATTGGGATTTCAAAATTGACTAATTGTATTAATTTTATAATATTGCAGGGAAATTATGCATGCAATGTGGAAGCCACAAAAGTTTAAGATGATATATCTAATTGCAACACTATATGTGATGACATTAACTTTGCCATCAGCAGCAGCAGTATATTGGGCATTTGGAGACAATCTTCTCACTCATTCCAATGCTCTCTCATTGCTTCCTCGGACAGGGTTTAGAGATACAGCTGTTGTTCTCATGCTCATTCATCAGGTTAATTAATTACTGGTATCATTGGATTAATTAATCTTGGTTTAATTAAATTACTCACTAGTCCTAAACTATTCTGTTAAAAATATTTGATTACATCCCTCAACATTTCTAAAATTGAGTTCATAAAGTTTTAAATAATTTTTAATTGAGTTTAATAGATATGTTCGATGAGTGTAAATTAATTTTTCATTGACATCCAATAGAAATCAAACATTTCTCCATGTCATACAATTGAAGTGATGAGTAGTACAGTGATTTAACAGAATACACGATTGATATTGAATAACAGTGTAAAATTAGTTTACACCGTCTGTGCATATACAATTTTCTCTTTTTAATTAGTTTTTTTTTTCTTTCTAAACTTTTAAATAATTTTAATTAATCCCTAAACATTTAAATAAGTTGTATTTAGGTCCCTAAATTCAAGGACTTAATTAGTAGTACAAATCATTCAAAAGTTTAAAATTCAATTAAAATCTTCTTAATCTAAGGACTTGATTACATATTACTAGAAATTCAAGGACCCAATTACAAAGTTATTTTAGTTTAGAGATTTATATAAAATTTTTGTAATATTCAGTAACCTATATATATCTAATGGGACTAACTATTTTGGTGGTGTTTTTTTTTTCTTTTTCAGTTTATTACATTTGGATTTGCTTGCACACCTTTATATTTTGTATGGGAGAAATTTCTTGGAGTGCATGAAACCAAAAGTTTGTTAAAAAGAGCATTGGTTAGGCTTCCTGTTGTGATTCCAATATGGTTCTTGGCAATAATATTTCCATTCTTTGGTCCCATTAATTCAACTGTTGGATCTCTCTTGGTTAGCTTCACTGTTTATATAATTCCTGCCTTGGCACACATGGTCACATTTGCCTCAGCACCAGCTAGAGAGGTAATTAATCATATTAATGGACTCCTACAACTTCTTATATATATAATTAATCAAAATTTTACCTTATTTAATGGTATTATTGCTAAATTAGGTTTAATTAATATTTTATTTTTCATCACTCTTTATTCTCATGAAAAATGTTTTTCATGAACAATATGAAATTTTTAATTACTTTGTAAGAATTAAATAAAACTACTTTTAAAAAAAAATTATGATCGTAAAATAATTTTTATTTATATATAAGATCAGAGCGAGTAAGTATAGTTCAATATTTAATTAGTTATGTACATATATATTGTTACATCTCTAATTGATCATTTATTGGTTGACAGAATGCTGTGGAGAGACCACCATCATTTTTAGGAGGATGGGTAGGATTGTACTCAGTGAATGTCTTTGTGGCTGTATGGGTTTTGGTGGTAGGATTTGGATTGGGAGGATGGGCAAGTATGCTTAATTTTGTACACCAAATTAAAACATTTGGTCTATTTGCTAAGTGCTATCAATGTCCCCCTCACAAGGCCTAAATTAAGTATATCTATCTAGTTTCTTGTGACACATTCAGTTTCAAATCATACATGTGTGTAAAGAGATTATATTGGCTTTTGTACTACTACTTTTTTTTCTTCAATATATTCTCTTTTTATTTTATTTTTTCATTGTAAGAAGCCAACCAAAGTGATGTTGATTTGTATTAGCTAATTAAATTAGGTGTGATGGCAATCATGGCCACCCCTTATTTATACCAACTTAATCACAATTAGAATTTTGTGTGCTGATTAATCATGAATCCCATGATGGACTACCCCCTTAAATGATCATTTCTTTTTGTGCAATTACCTTGCTATATTTGTTGGACTTGTTTTGTGTTCTCTCTCTTTTTCTTCCCTTTGTTGATATTTTATTTTGTGGATTTAGTTACATTTAATTGAGCCAAAAAATTAAAGGAGTCCAAAAATTTATTTTTCTATTTTGGTTACACTAATGTGTTTTTTTTCCCTGTATTTCAAAGTAAAAGATTAATAGTAAATGCAAGATCTTATTTTATAATTCAAAAAATCGATCTCTTTTTTTTGGATTGCATATCATTCGCAAACAACTGCAAAAATTATTATTCAAACAAATCATTAAGACTAAGGTGGCAAAAAAATCCGCCTCCTTTACAATTCACAAGGATTTACCTTTTAAAGTCCATCTATTTTGTAACCAATACAAAAAAGTACACCCACTTTGAAATTTGTTAAGGATACATAGGAAAGTAAAAAAAAGATGGATAATAAACACAAGAAAACCGAGATCCCTATATATGCGGTGTGACGAGAAAATCATCGTGACATTGGTGTCTTTTATAAAATAGAAAGATGAAAGAGAAATAATTGATAAAATTAGAGAAGAAATATTATACAAAAGAGAAAAACAAACGTATGATATTTTTTCCGCCTTAAAGGTGAGAAATGCTAACTTGGGCACAACCTCAACACATATACATTTAGGTGCACACATATTGTTGAAAAAAATTTAAAGATATATAATTTAATCACATCAACTAATATTAATCAATTCCTTTATCTTTTAATTTTTCAAAATGTTGTATTGTATGTGTACCTAAGAATAAAAAATTTAGGCTTGTGCCTATATAAGAATTACTCAGGTAAGCTATCGAATTCCTTCCCAACAACAAATGACCAAATAATGGAATTAAAGTTGCATGCATACGATTATGGTACCATCTCATCAATTAATCACTAAATCTTATCTAAAAAACCCTTTGCTTGTAAAATTGAAAAAGGACATATCTCTTTTTGATGGGGTTTCTTCAAATAGATATTGTCTAGCTGTAGTGAAAGGTGAAGTGTGAGAAATCAACCAGCTGTAAATTGCAAAATCTAAATATATAGTACATTTTTTATGGGCCACAAACTTTGTAGTCATGTCATGCCAATCACTATGAAACTATATTTAGGCACACTTATCACTTAACTTAAATTGGTTGTTGCCTAATTTGATGTGTCTTCTTTGTGTTTTACGTGAAATGACGAACATAATTGAACAAATAACTTTCACTTTTTTTTCTAAAAAAATAAATTTAACTTTCCAATTTCGTCAACTAGTAGTTGTCTTTTCCTTTTGGACCCTTTTTATGGACCTAGTCAAAGTTTTAAAAAACGGTCGCGGTCGCGTCTCGGTTACGTAAAGGTTTTTGCGATTTCGGTCGGTACAGGTGTTACGACACTAATTGCGGTTGTCGCGGTGTGAATTAATCACAATTTGTTCTTTAATATAAAAAACGGTGATAACGATAACGGTATCGGCATCTGCCAAAACTGTTTTGTCGCAGTCGTTTTCACGGTCGCGGACCTTTATTTAAAACCTTGGACCTAGTGATTGTTTGCATATTGGTGAATATAAAAAGCAATACATTTCATATATGGATTAATTGCAATTTTTGTAAGAGAAAGAAAATAGTCACTTTTTCTCTTCAATTTAAACTCGATATAGTTTGAGTTAAATCTTTGTAAACTCTATATAATTTTAGTTAACTTGTATAAGTGACCAAATTGTAAAATTAACGAGTTCTTAATGTGCTTTTTTGAACCAGTTTTTAAAAATGTCCTAATAATATATTTTTATGGTAAGAATAAAATTCTATAAGAACACCTATGATAAGAGAGCTTAATTACTTGTGTCAAAAATAATATAGCTTAATTAGTTCCTTAAACATAAGCAATGTATTTTTCATGCAATTGGAGCTTGATTCCTTAATTTTAAGGAATATATCTTAAATAGTTAACTGCAAAAGTATAATATTTAAAAATAACATTTCTCGTCTTTTTTATTATAATATTTCTCATCTCATTCTCTTGAGGAATTGATATTTTCTATCATATCATGTTTATATAATATTTTGCATTCACATATTTTCATTTACTTTTTATGATATAAATTAGGCAAAATTACACGTTTGGTCTTTTATCTTATTTTTTTGTAACATTATGGTCCTTTATTTTTTATCTGTAACACTTTGATCCTTTATATATCTTATATATTTGTAACACTTTGGTCCTTTATCTTTTATTTGTAACACTTTAGTCCTTTATCTTTTATAACATTCACATATAAACCCTTTTTTTTATTTGTTTTTTTTATAAAAAAAATGCTGAATTTTATTTGTTAAGATACCTTTTTATTAAAATTAAATAAAACTCATAATTTTGATTAATATGTTCATTATTTTCATCAATTCTTTCATATCTTCATGTTTTTTAAAGGACCAAAGTGTTACAAATAAAAGATAAAGGATCAGAATGTTACAAAAAGATAAGATAAAGGACCAAAATGTTACAAATGAAAGATAAATGACCAAAGTGTTACAACAAAATAAGATAAAGAACCAAACATGTAATTTTACCTATAAATTATATGACAAATTCATTTTATTTTTAATTACATTAATCAAAATCGAACTAGTAAGTATGATAAAAACTAATGTAAATAAATTTTATTTTAATATTCAATATATTTTTAAGTATTGATTAAAATAAATGAATTAATTGAAGTTTTTTTAGATTAGAATATTTTATCCTGTTATAATTGTAAAAACAAATATCGTTACTTTTCTGTTCAACTATTTTTCCTTTTATTTGTGTCTTAGTGTTTTGAAAAAGAACAAAAAATTCTAACTTTTAGAAGCCTTTTCATTTTTTGTTTTTCTATTTTGTGTTTGTGTCTTCTATTTTTCTATTGCTAAGGGCAATCATGACAAAGAATTATCTGTTGGAAGAATCTACTTATCCATGGCCTAGTTACGAAGCAATGATGAAAAACTATGTGGCAAATCTTATTTGTCGTAAGAAAGATTTGAATGCTATATCTTTGAAAAACTTGCTATGCAATATGTTA
Source organism: Trifolium repens (assembly GCA_030408175.1). Classification (NCBI taxonomy): domain Eukaryota; kingdom Viridiplantae; phylum Streptophyta; class Magnoliopsida; order Fabales; family Fabaceae; genus Trifolium; species Trifolium repens. The sequence continues at coordinate 19,263,991 of CP125841.1, read as the reverse complement.
CTATGGTGGTAACAATGAAATAATGAAGTAGGTTTAACAATGCAATTATAAGAGTCATATGTTAGAGTTGAAAGAAAAAGAAAGGAAATTTGATTATTCATCGAAAGCTTTAATTCCTAGCATGAGAAAAACCAAAAATGATGAGCCTAAGGATAATAAATTGAAGGAAGAGGTTGAGAGCAATTATAGTCAAGAAAATGATAACCATCCTCTAAGTTTTAATCTTTGTGATAAAAATGATAATCAACCTCTAGGTGAAATGAAAATTGATTTAAAAGAGAAGGAGGTGTTGGAAGAAAATAAGCAAGAAGAACTTTATAGACCACTAACTACGTTCTGGCAAGTGTACCAGTTCGTCGTCGAATAATAATTCACACTCTAGGTGTCTAGAATGAGTTCGTATCCACAGGGGTCGTGCCAAAGCTTCGTTAGCGTTGTTTAAGCTATTGGTTTTGCATTCGCTTTGGTTTTTGAAAAAAGTTTTATAAAAAGTAGCGATATGCTGGTAGAAAATAAAGATAAATAATTCAAAAATTATAGAGGCTAGATATGGTGGTTAGACTCACTCCCTTCTTCCTATTTGGCATGAAGGGTGTATAACATAGTTATTCAGATTATTGTTCGGCGGTAACTTTTCCTTTATTGTAGTAACACCTTACTATTACACTATGTATATTGAAGTTTCCCTACGCTAACAACTATGGTACCTACGAGAGCCTAACCTCGATGTGTCACATACCCTAATTACTAGGTGAGTTGTTCATTACACATGCATTATAACCTTCACCTATTGCCTCTAGGTCCTAGTATCGGGCTGTTCAGCTTCTAAGTGCTCAGTTCACACATAGTTCCTGATTCCTCATCTAACCGTTCAGTTCACGACTAGTTCAGGATGTTACCGTCTCTATACACCTAGCATTATTTACTACTAGTTCCGGACCATATTAAGTTAAGACCTAATATCAATTCTATGGGCGCTCCCGCTTATCCGGCCAGATTACGAGATACATTATTAAAGTGCAAGAAAGTAAATAACAAACATAATACTGAATAACATTTATTATAACTTTGACTCAATCACAGACTCCAAATATTCATAGGGGAGTTCATCTTCTCCACCACAACCTAAGGCATCTAATACAAAAGACTACATATTTAAATTACAAAAGAAATCATAACCTAAATACAAAAGCCTAAAGAAAACATACCTTGCTGAGTTAGTTTTCCCGTAAGGGGAGAAAACTATGCCCTTAGAGCTCCTCCGAACACCTCCTTTATAGTAGAGAGTGTTCTACTATTTCTGAATGATTTAAACAATGAGTGGAGGGCTCTATTTATAGTTTTCGTAATGGGCCTCAGCAAGCCATCGTGTTGCGATAGGTCCATCGCAGCACGATGGGAAGATTTAGTTCAGAATTATAACTAATCCTGTGCGTTTCATCAGCTTGATCGCCAAGTAAGGTCATTGTACCACGATGAGGAGCATCGTAGCACGATGAACAGATTCTCTTCAGATTTTCTTCTATTGTTTTCTTGGCCAACAAGCAGCTTCCATCGTGGCACGATGGAAGCCATCGTATCGTGCTACGATTAAATGCTCATTTTCTTCATATTTTGGGTTTTTTCTTGTCTTTTTGCATTCTTGACTCTGTCTAGATGTTTTTCTTGGATTCTGTAGGTTTTTCTTCGTATTTGGGTCTGTCTTGGTCATTTTACTACTACAACTAATACTAAAAATACCATAGAAATTCCTGTCATCAACCACCTATAACTTTTTTCCAAAATCTAGTAAAGACCAAAACCAAGGAAAGAATTGTTAGGTTTATGAAACCCTTAAGAGCGTTGAGTGTTAATTTTCCATTCAATAAAACCTTGTCACAATTTCCGTAAATTAAGTTTTTTTTTTTTTGCTTTCGCACCGGTTCCGACCCACCAAAAGTGGGCGACTAATTCGGCTCGTGCGTAGAGGCATGCGCTTATTGAGAGAAAACTTTAAACAAGTGCGCTTATTGAGAGAAAACTAGCCGTACTAAGATTTATTTCTAATATTTTATTGCTTTTTGCAGTTTAATAAAGATGATTAACAAGTACTTCAAAGATATAAACACTAAGAAGTCGAACTGTGATGAGAATGATAAAAAAAAATCACTCATGCAGCAAGTAGAAGTTACCACAACACAAGCATATGAGATCTCACCACGGCAGTATCATTATAGAAGCAAAAGTTTAAAAATGACAATATTATTGTAATATTGTTAAGTTGGACGATTTCATCCAAATTCAAACATGGAACCTCATAAATTTTGTAAAATTCGTATTTGTTATAATAATATTAATCACTTATTTATGGTAAATCAATTGTAAAGATGATCCACCATAATATTAATCTGTTAAGTTGAACGATTTCATCTGAATTCAAACGTGAAACCTTATAAATTTTAATAGTGTTTCTCACTTGATTTACACACCCATAAAAAGAGAACTAAGCAGGTCAAATGACTTAAATGGGTCCATTCAACTTGCGGTGCACCTATCGTATCGTCCTTGATTTCGTGGCTAAAGCTATATATAATTTTTGAAGTTGAAAAGTAAATGGCTACAAACGTGGTAAAAGCTTAGACAGAGACAGCAACCTCATCTACATGTGATGCTCTAATTTAACTTTTCAATTGGAGTCTTTGACCTTACACATGGCTATGGAAGCTTAGAAATTAAAGCACCTTTTTTCTCAAGATATTTTCTAATATATCCAACAGAGAAGATAAAGTGTCACGAGTATGCATTCATCTCCCAAACAGAGATCGATGCTCGAGAAAGGGAAGTGCTAGATCCAATATTAAGTTCTTTTTCATTTTGACATATATTTTTATATTAGACAGTAAAGGAGTATTAAAGATGACCAATAGGGTGGCTAACTCAATTCTTTCTTTAATAGACGAATTGATAATAACTATTAAAAGCTCATGCATAAGTGGATAAATTAAAATCTAATTTTTATTGTCAAATAATTTAGTGTCTAAAAATTTCATCTTAAAGTGAATAGATGATAAGTGAGATAATCGAAGTTCAAACTTCGGCCTCCTATATATATAATGCAACGTCTTTGCTAATTGAATTAAACTTAAATAACAGTAATTAAAATCTAACTTTTAGTTATAATATTTAGTCATAGTATTTGACTTAACAGTTTTAATATTTTCACCGGTTAAATCGAGTAACTAAACCGTATTAAGTATTAACCATCTAAATATTGTCAAAATTTGAAGGATGCAAATCCTAAACTGCAATATTTTTTATGTGAAAATAGACAATTTTTTTTTTGTCTAAAAAGCAACAATATTTATTCGTTTAAATTGGTAGCCTGGTTGAGTTTATAAATCAAAATCATTATATATTTATGTTTGCTAAAAACTAAATGAAAAAATTTACAAACTCACAACATTCTTAATAGTATAAATAGGTATAAAAAGATTTTTGTTTATTTGTTTGGACTTTAGGACTTTTGAGAGTGAAATTGTAACGTGAATTGCGTCCCCACAACACAAATGGTGGTAGTGATTGTGTGTACTTCTGACTCCAATTAGTACCAAATTGAAGGAAAATAATTACAAATTATCAGTGGTGACCACAAGTACTTCACATTTTCTCAAAAACTTTTCATATTGTAAAGGATTGTCAAGTAATATTCATAGAATGTTTCAATTATTTTTCTTGTGGCCTCACTAAAACGGATCAATTGAATCTAGTAATTCTAGAGAGTTGGTGTTTGCTTTTGACCAGTCATCCAATCAAAAATGGACCCTATTCTTAAAGTGCCAGCAAATAAAAGTCACTTTTATTTTTAGTAATTAAAAAGAAAAGATGGTTCTTCTACTTCTACATATAAAGCTTAGTAAAGTAAGATAATAAAAGTTAATGTAAGTAAAGAAAAGCTCAGTGCAAAGGCTGTCTTCTGGACAAGCAATCCCATATGGTTTCGGAGAGAATTCTTTGTTATATAAGCATATGTCCAAATAATATTTGTTAGGCGTATTCACAAGAAATAAAATAAAATGGTTAAAGTAATATGAATTGATGTGATAATTTTATTTTATTTTTTAATTTTTTTGATTTGTATATGTGCGCCTAAATCTTACTAGTATGCCCAAATGCTCTTGTTCCCAAACAAGTGTATCTCGGTTTCAGAAACATGAAGGTCAAAACAATATACGATCCAACAAGCCCTTACTTGAAGTTTTTGCACTTATAACTGCAACGACTAACTTTGAATATCAGGTAATTGCAACGTCTTTGTCGCATATAACGAACCTTCAAAGCATGATATTGAAGAGTGTCATCTCGTAATGGCCACACTTCAATATGTTTTTCAATGGATCATCATCTCTTTGTATATAAGATAAGGTGTTCATGTCCAACATCTAAAAGTATGCAACTTAATTCTATCCTAATAAAATCTTTCACTTTACGTTCTCATACTAATTTGTAAGTACTCCACTACCAACTTCAAACTTTGACGGTCTCTGCTCTTCAAAGAGAAACGTATACCTTCCCTTTAAATTATAGTCCCCGTGTCATGATACATAATATCGTAAACAATCAATTGAAATAGGCAATTGAAATTAACGTATGATTTAGATAAAATTTTAATTTTATAGGAAAGTGTTGTAAAAATTCACAATTCTTCAAAAAAGCTTATACACCCCCTTTAAATTATGGTCGTGTACGTCAGTCATGATACGTAATTTCACAAACAATCAATTGAAATATACAATCGAAACTAGCGTATGATTTAGATAAATTTTTTATTTATCAAAACAACTTTTTTTTTTACCAATCTAACCAACAAAAGGTGGTGAAAGCCACCTAATGCCCGACACCTCATCCGAAACAGATTAAACTAGTGGTGAAAGTAAAAAAAAAAAAACCAACAAAAGGTGGACATTAATGTGCCCATCTATGTGTTTTTCTATTATATGCTTAATTGTATATTTATTTTATCGCATTGATATAGATTTTTGACATATAATATAACACAAATAATTTTGGAAAATAAGATCAAATAAACTCCTTTTAGCGTTTGATATTGTTCTTATTGTAGTGAGATTGTTTCTACTGAATTAAAATTTACCTGATTTTTTATTTAAATATTAAAAAATATTATAAATATTAAATATAAAATGTAAATGTAAGAAATAATATTGGTCTTGCCTTCCATTGATTTCTTCATACAAATATATACAACAAAAGTGTAACAATATAAATCTCCTAATAAACCTCATAATGATTCTAAGCAATAATAATGAGTAATCATTCATAATAATATACATGCTAATATAGAGATTTACACATTTTCTAATATATCCCCATAGTTGAAATTGGGGGTTGGAATATTTTAAAACTATCTCTAAAATCATCAAAAAGTTACAAGTCCTTTGTGAAGATGTTAATAATTTGATAGCGTGAAGAAACATGTAAGACTCACACGTGTCAACAATCGTCCTTCTCTGGTCCAAGAGAGCTGGGTGAGACGGAGCAGACCAACTTAGAAATCCAAGCTCAAAATTCAGGTCCGCACTGTTTCTTGACAAGTTTGCGGATTGGCAGGCCGGCTTGCCAAAGAATTATTTTTTAAAATGTTAGTGTTACATTTACTACATGATTGGCAATTTTTTTTAAACAAGAAATCTTTTTTTAACAAATCATAACAAATAATAAGATTAACGAACCCAAATCATATACAAAATAGTAATGATTAATAATTCAACATATAGAATCAAATTGCTTCTCGTAAGCTATTACTAGTTAATTTGGGTCTAAAAAAGTAGAGAAAGAAAATTTGATTGAAATAACCCTTTAATTTAAGGCAAGTTCTATGGTACATTAGACAATTTCTAATGTACCGGTACATGGTTATCAAATTAATAAATAAAATAAATATTTTTTAAGAGAAATTATTTTTCTATCATTAAAAACATTATAATAATCAAATATCATTAACCAAAGTTGTCAAAAATATAAATTTTGATATTTTTTAAATTTTTATTCTTCATAATAGTCAATATTCAAATTTTTATTGAAAAAATGTTAAAATATTAGTGTAATCATTATAAACAATAAAATTGTATTTTTCCTTGTGTTATTATTATATCTAAAATACAATAATTAACTAATAGTATTTTTAATCCATAAAAATAATCGTTAATTTATTAATTTGCGATGTCACATACCGGTACACTTGAATTATTCAAGTGTACCGTAGAAGCTCCCTTAATTTAACTCTTTCCATCATTTTTTATTCTAAGTCCAAAAAAAATTTATATTCCTTAAGGTGTTATAGAGCGGTGTAACATTACTCAAATGTTACACCAGTGTAATTTGATCTTTCTTCGTATATATGATTTATAGAAAAATAGAGCACAAAATTTATAATTTAGAACTCATATGTTTGGATTAATGGAATATGATGTAGTGGAATGGAATGAAGTGACATAAATTTAGATTTCATTGTTTGGATTTCTAAAAAATGAATGTAGTGGTATGGAATAAGATGAAATTCATTCCATCCTATCCTATCCCATACCATCTTTTTCTTTTATTTTTCATTCCATCCAATTTAGAAGGTATACAATGGAATGAAACCTATAAATTAAATAATTAATATTTTGCATCTCTTTTTTTTATTACATTTTATTATATCTTCTACTCTCATGTTTTTAAATAAGGGTAAAATTTGAAAAAAAAATGTTATAGTTTATTTCACTCATTTCACTTTCCAAATGATGGAGTGGTCGTTTTGTTCTATTTTATCACTAAATATCTAGGAATGAAATTTGTGTTCCATTTTATCCCACTCCATTTTATTATATTCTATTCCACTCTATTCTGTATCAACAATCCAAACAGAACTTTCTAAAATTCCTCGTAAACGAACAATCCCAATGCATAAGCACAAGTACTCAGATTTACAAACAATCTCCCCCTTTGTTTTCTCTAGAAATTAACAACCCATTCCATTCGGCTGATCAAGAATATTGCAAGTGAGATTTATCCATGTATAATCACTCATTGCATTTGCATGTGAGAGTGACCTTATACTACGTGATACTAGCTAGATGTTAAACTCAATATAATATTTATTATTTTGTGGATATCACTATGTCGGAATCATGTTACAAATTGACCATTGATCTAAAGCTCCGGCAAGAAGAATTAGATGGGACTTGTATTTGGCTTATAGTAGTAACAAGTTTTTCAATATTTCATCATTGTATAGTATATAGTAATATATATCTTCACAATGATTTGACACGTGTGGGAACAGTCCATAATATTGTGGACACGAGCAAGAAGTCGTTAAGGAGCTTCCATAATGAAGCTAGTGAATAATTTGAAGGGAACCAATTAAAAGTTTGATGATGTTTTTTGAGTCAAATATACGGTTAAAACTTGTGGTGTCCATGTAAATTGTATCTATATGATAACAACTTGATTAGTTGAGTGTGTTTGTTCCAAGTTGAACGTCGGTTCTAGAGGAATATTTGTAATTGTCTCTGTCAATGCAGACGCTAAATTCCCATCTGTCATTCCTTTGTACTCCATCGCTGCAGTCATTACAATACAAATCCACTTGATTAAATTGTCGTCACCAAAATTTTAACATATAAAGGAACTTGTTTGAAATAATTTATTTTTTAGGTTATGCAAAGTAGTTTATGCAAATAATAAGATTTTTATGTTAATTTATAAATTTTCACTAATAAAAATTGTATTTTTGAAAGTTATTTTTTCATAAACTATATTTTTTTTGACAAGTTTTCGTAAACTACCTTGACAAACTTATAAAAATACATAAAAAGTTGTTTTGCATAAGCACAAAAATAAGCTATTCCAAACGGGCTCTGGGTAAAGGTTTGGGATCTTGAAGTGAAAATACATAAAAAGTTTTTCAAATTGGTCAATTAATATCGAATCTTAAAAACAAATATGAGAAAACTTTCCAAAATAAAGTGAAAAACTTTGAAAATTGACAACCAATAATAATAAAACTAAAGATTCAATTGACCCTTCAATTTTTTTTTTCATCCAAATTCACAAAAATTAATATCCAAATTAATCTATGACATTTTCATTAGGGACAAATTAATATACTTGTTATAATCAGTCAAAATTAACAGAAAGACTAAATTTTTCTTTATATGAAAATGTAGAGTTTAATTTACATATTATTTTTCATCAGAGACTAAATCAGACCACAAAAAAATGTAAATAGGAATGACCCAAGAGCAAAGTGGCCTAAACTACCACTTTAACATTTTGGAAAAAAACCTTATTTCTTTAAACCTAGTTATAACTTTTAGGGTGTGTTTGGTTTAATAGAAATAAATAGGAAAGGGAGAAAAACACGGATTTCAATGAATGAATTTGGATTAAGAGGGAGGTCCGCGTCAATTTTTTTTGTTTTTATCTAAACCGCTCCTCTACTTATTTTTTCCCTTTACTTTTTCTTTTATTAAAATAAATAATTTTCACATACATTCAGTTATTTCTTTGGTAATTTTTTCTTCTTAGTGCGACGTTGACACATTGTTTTGTTTGTCGTCATGTGCGGCGTTGTTTTGCAAGGGGCCTGAATAGCATTTTGCTTTTAGTTTTAATCAGAAGCCCAATCCACTTTCTTATGAAGAAGCCCATTATCATTCACTCACTCCCCAACGTGATTCCATGTTTTCGCGCTAAAGCGCTTATGCAAAATCTCACATAGCTTTTGGAAGATTTGAAGTTCGTTTTGTACACCCAAAGATGGAATACGTGAGTCCAGAAGGACTTCGCTTGGATGGTCGCAGACCCATGGAAGTACTGCATTTTCCCCCTTTCTTTTCTCCAATTCATTTTCTTTCAATTTTTCAATTTCATATTAACTTTTCAGTTTATGCAAATCTTAGATGCGACAAATTCGAGCAGAGATTGGTGCTGTATCTAAAGCTGATGGGTAAATTAATTTAAATTTATTCAAAGCATTTAATTTTACCATCAACTTATTTATTTTTCATTGTGAAATTAGGTCTGCCATTTTTGAGATGGGTAATACCAAAGTGATTGCTGCAGTTTATGGACCTAGAGAGGTACTATATAATCATCTAACTTGATTATGCATTGTGAATTAATTTGAAGATGGATAATTGTATTTTTTGAGGTATTGATTAATCAGTTTTGATGTTAAGCATTTCAGTTTTAGATGATGATGTTGCTGTATGTTTTTTAATAAGAAAAACTTGTATATATTTCAGGTTCAAAATAGGAGCCAACAAATGAGTGACCAGGCTCTGGTATATTTCTTCTACTATGTTATAGGTCAAATGCATTCAGGGTCTTTAGTAGATTGATCCCTCAAGTTTTTGAAATACCAAATTGACCCTTTAGGTTTGTAACAAATTTTAGCGGCGGTGTAATTTGTTACAAACTTAAAGGACCAATTTGGTTCTTAAGAGTTAAGAAACTTAAAGGATCAATCTGTTACAAACATTAAACTTAAAGAACCCTTGAATGCATTTGACCTACGTTGTAATATAAGGGATCGTTATAATGGGTGTTTTTTTAGTTTATTTATATGCATTGTAATGAAAATTTAACAGTCTTTAATATGTTTTCCCTGTCTAGGTTCGATGTGAATACAGCATGGCTAATTTTAGCACCGGTGACCGCATGAGAAAACCAAAGGGTGGTGACAGGTTATTTCTTATTTACATGTTTAATTTACTAGTCTTCTTGCACAATGTTGATACTTTTACTTAGTGGTTATAGTATTGATGGACTAATAGGACGAGAGTGAACATGGCTTTATATTTTTCATCTTTTTGCATAAGTAGGAATTAGACTACTAAAGAGGTGTTGTTAGAATCTATCATTATAGTTATTTAGTTAATAAGAGAAGTTAAGTAGTTAGGGGGAATTTCCTGTATAAATAGGAGAAATAAGGATGAGAGAGGGATACAATACATTTGTTTGTGTATTGAGAATTGACAAAGGAGTAGTACTTTGTGAAAGGGAAACCATTGGAGGAGGAAAGTCTTCTCTTATATTCTTAGAATTTATAAACAGATACAAATATTTGGTCTTGTCCACTAAACTGAGATATATCATTAGACCAGCCAATTGACTTGATATTTCACTGTTTACTTCTTGACCTAAAAATATAAGCCTTTCTTAGTAAAGTCGATCATATAAATCAATCCAAGATGCCTCATTGTCTCTCGGCACTAAAAAGGGGACCTTGGGAACTCCAACTGATATAAAAAAATCAAAAAAGCAAATGCAACTTCGAAGATGCAGTTGTCTATGTTACTTTTCTTTGGCATGAGAACGTAGCATGATAGAAACAGACATCCAATAGAAGCACTCAAAAAAAAGTAAGCCCCCACCACCATTGTGTATTGTTACCTATCGGATATATAATAGATCTGCTTCGTTTGTTCCTATGAATAGAATGTCCCATTGTTACTAAAAGACAAGAACAAATATTCATTCTTTAATGAGAGATAATTTACTAAAAGGGGAAGGTCCATAGGTTAGTTTTTTATAGTGCAATTGAGTTACATAGTGTCGGTTTGTTTTTTTTTTTTCTTTCCCATTTATTTCTATCAAATTTCCATCTCTTTCCCTCTGTTCGTAACAGACTTGGTGCTCAATGTTTTATACATAAATAGTTCTTCATTTTGTCTTCTAGAGTTTGTTAAATTGGTTCTTCTTGCAAGGTTCCCTAACCCTTGAATGATTGGATGACCTCTTGTTTTTTCTTACTTCTATATTTGATTGAAGTTTGCTCATGCTGCAGGAGATCAACTGAAATTTCTCTGGTTATTCGACAAACCATGGAAGCATGCATATTGACACATTTAATGCCCCGTTCCCAGGTTCTATTACAGTCATTGAAACTTACTTTTTAAACAGTGTAAATTTTATATTTTCTTTTTGCAATGATTTGGTTATTTAATTTTCAGATCGACATTTATGTCCAAGTTCTCCAAGCGGATGGAGGTAATTCATGCCTGATAATGGATCTTGTGATCATTTTCTCCTCTTCTCATTATTTTTTCTTGTGCTCCTTTAGAAAGCCTTTCTCCTGTTTATTGCTGTCAATATTTATAACGTATGTTCTTAATACACCTTTTGTAGGAACTAGATCTGCATGTATAAATGCTGCAACTTTGGCTCTAGCCGATGCTGGGATCCCTATGCGGGATCTTGTAACTTCCTGTAGTGCTGGATACCTCAATAGCACCCCTCTGCTTGGTATATATCTACTTCACTGAAAATAAATTTTAACTGGGTATTTAATATGGGCAGTGTGTCTTTTTTAGTTTCTGTCAGCTTTTGATGTAGCACTGCATGGTTTATCGTAATAATAAAAAGTTGCTGAATGAATATGGACAGATTTGAACTATGTAGAAGACAGTGCTGGGGGTCCTGATGTAACTGTAGGAATTTTGCCAAAGTTAGATAAAGTAACGCTTCTTCAGGTAAATTTTCATTTCTTATTATTGTCTCTATATTTCTTTTGTAGTCAGTGACGTAAATTAACTTGGGGAAAAAATAATTTATGTCTTACCTGGTCCGAGGTTATGGATTGTGTAGCTCCTGTAAAAGTTTCTGATGTCCTACATCTGTTGGAACATCAACGTACTTTGTCATACAGCTGCATGTTATTTCTCTTAACTTTTTTTTTACTTCCTAGATTTCCATTTTTACTTTTCATGAAGATTATTAATTTGATAGTGTCTTGAACCTTCACTCTCTGGTGGATGTTCAACAATTCTTTTGTTTAATATCAGTTAATGCTGCGGTCAAGTATAGCTTCACTTCCCCTCATCGAATCATTCTTAATATAATACTTAATAACACTTAGTTTGGGGATTTCAGAAACATATCTTATTGTCATCATTGCATCCTTTTTGTTAGTTCTCCAAATTTAGGTTGATATTATAAAGTTATAATTGTCCCGTGTACCCTACGTAGTTGATGGCGGATAGCAATGGACCCCTCAAAATGCTATAGCAACACAATGAGTATGTCAGAGTTTAGGAAAACAATACATTAAGTTATACCATAGTACCATACACATGTAAAATCTCAAACATAGAATACACAGGTAAAGACACTCTTGACTAATAATAAAAGTTCATTTTTACCATTATTCAAGCCCAATATAAAACAAGAAAAATAGGGGAAACAACTATAAGTTGACGTGGCTTATTTGCCTTTTTACATGAGTTTCAATGTAGTGGCTGCTACACAGCAGCTTAAAAAAATGCAATGCAACAGAGTTTTGTGTAGTGCCTAGGGCAGCTACACTATGCTACACAATTCCACACTACAACGACGACCACTGTTGACTTCAGAGCGTGCATGGGTTATCATAAAAGCTGATTCAGATTGAGAACTTTATCATTTTAACAGAAATGGATCACTAGCATTTGTTTGTAGAGGGCAATGCATTTGTTATTGTTAATTTCACTAGTTTCATTCATTGGAATTTTCTCTTGCATTCAGACTAGTTAAAGACCTTAATTGGAAGGCATTGGGTCGAGTATGGCTTTTACATGAATTTTGGACTACGAGATATCAAATTTTGTTTGCAGTTTGCACTACTCATTTCTTTTATTACTTGCTGCAGATGGATTCTAAACTACCAATTGACATTTTGGAAAATGTTATGCAATTGGCTACGGAAGGCTGCAAAGCAATTGCAAACTACATACGAGAAGTAAGAACCTGTCTCGTTTATGCTTTTATAGGAGTAAAAACATGGTTCACATTCATTTCATGGTTTAATGCCCAATTTCTTTATTGGTTGACATATTTTACTTGAGAACACAAAGCAACTTGAGTATCGACGGGGTGTATAGCTTTATAGAAGTAATTAAGGTTTCCTTTTTGCTTCCATTTTACGTTTATATGGGGGTTGTTGCTGATTGTCGTCTTTTTCCCAAACTGCATGTTCATTCTTTCATCAGCTATGTGTTTTGTTTATTTTGAAGTTTCAGATTAGAATTTTATAGTACTTGCATGTAAACTTTTTTGGCTTACGATACGGACTGAAGCACGAAAAGTAGAGGTGATATGCTTAATTATTGTTGTCACCTGGTTTTCGTTTTACCAAATATTGAACCTGTGTTTTGCGTAATTTTTGGGAGCTTGAATTAGAAATTTGCCCCATTTTTTCTTCTATTTCTCAGGTTGTAAGTTTTTTGTGTTCAATTTGTTTTATATCATAAAATTTCAATAGGGCATTTCATATCTGTTGACAAAAATGATCAAATTAGTATGTGTTATTGTGGTGTGTTGGGAAGACTCAAATGACTCGGTCTAATGGAAGCTAATGCTTTGAAGAGGTGTTAACACACTAACACTTTTCTCAACTAGCTCCCTCATATTAGTTGAAATTCGAGTGGATTAAGTGCTAAAAAATTGCTTTCGTTATTTTCTAAAATGTATCATTTCAAACTAGCATATCATTGCCTATATCACAATAATTTAAGAGTCTTACATCTTATTAATAAGTTCAAATAAACACATTTTAAAAAATAGAAAATGTTTTTGCAAAGTAGACTAGTTCTAATATACTTTTTAAGGTTAAAATTTGCTATTTTTTTTCCATCTAATGTGGTGTTTCCTCGATTGAAGGTAAAAAAAATCAATAATTGCAAATAATTCTATATCAAATTCTAATTTGAATTATAAAAATCAAACAAAATTTCAAAATCAAAGAGATAGGTTTGAAAAAATAAAAATCGACTTAACAATTCAAGAAGAAAAAGATTGAAAATCATTTGATATGTTATTGAGACCTAAGAAAAAGAAGATTGAAAATAATTTGATATGTTATTGAGACCTATTAATATTATCAGTATTTAATAAAAACTTAAACCCGTTAGTTTTAATGGCTCTCAATAACATATCAAATGATTTTCACTTTTTCTAAAAAAAATTGTGGATGATCTGTATGATATAAACTTACAATCCAACGGTGGATTTTGTGAAATTCGTATCTGTTATAGTGTTATTGATTACTAGTCCACCATAGATCACTTGAAAAAGTGGTCATATTACAATTTGCCTCTAAAAATATTAAAATAGAAAAAAAATCATGAAGGGAAAAAAAAAATCAAAATTACAAATTTGATAAAATATGGAGCAAAATTGCATTTATTCCCAAACAAAATGAAAGGGGGTACAAAAATCAGAAGAGGGAGAGGGTAATGGGAGAAAGAAACTGTAACTAACAACAAGGCCTAACCCAATCTAATAATAAGACAACCGTGGTTCAGAAGCAGAAGACGTTGTTGCAGAAAGTGGAAGGTGATATAGCTAACATTGTTGACAATTTCAGCCACATTGTCAATGTTGCCAGAGTATGTATATATCTTCACTCTCCTCTCTCCTAATATGTACTCCTCCATCTTTCAATTTTATTTTTTTCTGTAATCGCCATTTTCACTATGTCTTCAACTGGAAGCAAGTGTGAACATTCTGACTCCTATTTAGACGTAATATTTTGCAATCTGCTTGAAGTTATTGTAATTATACTAAATGCATGCAACTATGTAATGTAATTATTTATAAAAGCAATTTATACATTGTCCTTTGAAGGTATACATGATAAGTATGTGGTTTGAATTGTACTCCCTCCGGTCTCAATTATAACAACATTTCACTTTTTTAGATTTATTGAATAACTAATGTATATGGTCTATAAATACATTAGTTGTTCAATAAATCTAAAAGGTGATTTTTTGCTTATAATTGAGACCAGAGTGAGTATGTGACACAAACATGCTGAATATAAAAAGGGGTAAGAACGGAGTGAGTGAGAGGACACTATAAGGATGAGTGATTGATTTGTCTTGTAGAATCAATGATATGCTTTAAAAAGCACATATTTGAGAAGATGCAGCTAAAGGAACAGTAAGAGACGCCATGATGAAGGAATAACCTATGCAGTAATCTATCTTAAAATAACTCGAGAGATGTCATCTGCATTGAGGATATATATTATGTTGTGAATTAATTTTTCAGGTGTTTGTCACTGACTTACACAGATATATAACCGAAATTTGGAATGAAATTTAAGAATAATGATAAACATGGTCTGTTGAGAATGCCAATATCAGGATTTATTATTTGAGTTTGCCTTTGTCTTGTAAAAATAAAATAGTGTTTGTTACTTTGTTTCATATATATTCCCGTGAGTGTATCAATGGAGAAGAGCTAGAGTTGTTTGTTATCATGTTTCTTATCCTGTGTTCAGGGATTAAACGTATATATTTTGTATGCCTTTAACTTTTTGCTTATAACAACTTGCCCTTTGTTTTTTGTAACTCCAAGAACATGGTGTGTGTAGTAGTCTCTTCTAAATGACTAGTTCTTTCTTCAAACACAAGTAATTGTTTGGATTTCCTGACACTTTACAATATATGTGCCCAATTTTCAGTTTTTACTTGTTAATTCCATACAATGCGATTTCATGCAGGTAAATGATCCATCTGTTAGAAATTCACAGGAAGCTTTTATGATGGAGACGCGCGCTGCTAGGATGGTAAGAGCGATAGAATGTATTGCAAAAGACACTGCATTTTATGG
The DNA here is from genome assembly GCA_030408175.1 of Trifolium repens. Taxonomy (NCBI): domain Eukaryota; kingdom Viridiplantae; phylum Streptophyta; class Magnoliopsida; order Fabales; family Fabaceae; genus Trifolium; species Trifolium repens. The sequence goes on along the minus strand of CP125841.1, from coordinate 19,248,355 downwards.
GTTTTATGCATTGAAGTTCTCATTACAATTTAAACCACATAGAATGTATAATTAAAATTCGCTCCTCTCTTTTATTAAAATCACTCCCCTCCTCGATGTCAAACGAAACAGACGCTAAGGGTTATCGAGACTCATTTCTTGACATTGATGAATGACAGGTCCAAGCTGCTGATTCTCTACTTAAATTGGTTTCAGATCTGAAGCAGACTGCAATATTTTCAGGATTTGCTTCCCTCAATGACCATGTAGAACAAAGAACTTGAATCCCATTATTCTTCTTCTGCACAAAAGACTATTCAATCGATACAACCATAGTTTACACAAATCGTATTTTGAATAACTGATCATAGTTCTTCTGAAAACTAGAGTTTTGCGGTTTCAATTTAGACATATGATTCCCTATTTTTCCTTAAGCATAGTTGAAGATAATTCTTTGTTTTGAATCCATAATTATTATTATTATTATTATTATTATTATTATTATTATTATTATTATTGTGGTTTAACTTTAAAGAGTCCTAGGGTATAGAATGGTAGATGATAGCATTTCCTAACATAACAGAAAAAGGAAGATAAAAGTAAATACTATTGAATCATGCTTCTTTCGTTTCAGTGTTGGCACTACTTATTTGTGTTTAATAGTAGTTGTCACTTACAACAACCACTTAATTTTGCAGTACAAAACGTAAGTTACTCGTTTTTAATGAATTCTGTAATGAGTTTGAAAAATTTTAAACTACACATTTAATTAGTACCTACCGTTATATTTGCTGACTATTTTGGTAATTATTGTAGACTCTATCAATAATAATTCAACTGTGCACATGAATCCAACAAAAGTAATCATAAATATTTAGTTAATTCAAATTAAAGCACAATGCTGGCATTTTGTAGGCTTTGATAATTTCTTTTTCATCTCTGACACATTAACTTGCAGTTCAAGTAGGTAAAACAGATGCAATAAATTCTCCCTTTTTTTGCTGGAAGTTATCAATGATCACTTATTTAATCATCTCATCTTAAGGTAAGGTGTATTTTGAATGTTACATTCATCCTTTATAGAAGAAAACATAGTGATAGTATAATGCGTTGATCTTTGCTCTTTTTATTTAACAAGGAAAAAAGTTCTATGGCTTTGGTGGAGCCGATGGAGCGAATGAGCAGTTTTGGTTCAGCCGCTAGTAGGCTTTCTGTAAGTCAAAAGGTGGATGGTGAAGCTGAGAATCATGAGTTTGTTTCCGTTGCAGGAGATATTGGAGCTAGAACTCTTCAAGGAGGAAGGAAAAGTACCGAGAGTGGTGGCTTTAGGTTGTCTATAGATCATATCATACCAGAAAATGGATCTGTGTATAAGCAGCAAGAGGAATATGAATTGCAGCAACTTGATAGTAACTATATTGTAAATCCACAAGAACAATTTCCCACCCTTGTTGCAACTAGTAGCAAGGTTCATTCCGAAGACATAAAACAAGTAGGTTCATTTAGCAATTTTCTTCTTTTTTTTTTGTTAATTTCCTCATGGTTCAATCATGCTTATATTTTGTTTTTTAGGTTCAGGAGCCTGACAAGAAGTTACCAAAGCTACTGAATTATGTTTCATGTCTAACTCATTTAGCAGTTTTCGGCATTCTTGGGGTAATTAATATGCTAACCTCGAGTCTTTTCTATTTTTAATACTCATGTCTTCATTTTAAAAAATACTGACAAATGCAAGAAACTATGTTAATGTTTGTTAAATAAGTTGTGTAATTTTGACACAAATTTCTACAAAAATTAGATTGTTAACACAGTTTAATAATGTGGTTAAATATGTTCAGTGGGGTAGTAATGAATATAATCAAGTGTTGGAACTAATTAATCATCCACTAAACACAATTAAATTACGAGAGGAAGATTTTGAAAAGATCATGATACTAATGCACCAATTGCCATTATAAATATGCAGGTTTTAACGAGGTACTTATTGCAAAAATTATTTGGACCGGGCGGTGTTGGTCTGACCAGTGATCATACTATTGTTTACCTTGATCTGCCTTCTAATATGGTTTGTTCCTCCTTCTGCATGCACTCATTATTAGATTTGATTATTTGAATACTAAAGGATAATAAAAGGAGAAAAATAATCATAGTAGTTATAATCATTTTCATGATGACTAAATCATGGACAAAGAATCATTTGGTTGATTGAAAAGAAATTCAAATTTTCATTAACATGGTTGGACATAATATTCTTGAATCATATGCACTAGAAATTCTCTATAATTTAAATTCTTGATCCTAATTGATGCCTAAGATTTAAAATGGAACCATTTGCACTATATTTTTAGCCTAAAAGCATTCTTATGCATATAAAAAAGAATTAACTGATCTAAACTTTTATTTTGCATTCCTAGAATCAAAACAGAAGCTTTAACATTCCCATGAACTGCATTTTTCTCATTGATTATGAAGCTAATTTTGATAGTGTTCTGATTGAAATTTTTACACATTTTCCAGATTGGTTCCTTTTTTATGGGATGGTTTGGAGTTGTATTTAAAGAAGATATATCCCGTGTATCCGAACATCTAGCCATCGCTCTAACAACCGGCTACCTAGGGAGCCTAACAACTTTCAGTGGCTGGAATCAGAAAATGCTCGAGCTTAGTGTCGCTGGACACTGGATCTTGTCTTTACTCGGCTTTCTAATCGGTAATAAGTACGATTTAAAGAATATCCACCGGCGAAAAAGAAATAGTTTTACAGATACATTTAATTATATGTCATTTCAATGTCACTATTATATTACTTTCTAAAATATCCATGTAATTATTTTGGTCGCCAAATGAGAATAGACGCATATACAAAAATGTTATACCGTTATTATTCTGTAGGCATATTTCTTGTAGCATTTTCAATCATATTTGGCGTGGAGACAGCAAAGGGATTCAAATGGTTACTCAAAAGACAAAACAAGAGACATGAAAATGACACTTTTATCTCTAAAGTTAACTGGAAAGTTGACAGCTTCCTACGTCGATTGGTAGTTACCATAGTGTTGTTAGTCATATTAGCTTTGTTATGGGGTGTGAGTATTGAATTGGAAATGAATGAATTCAAAAATGGCGGTGGCGAAGCTCAGTTGTGGATAGCCTGCATGGTTGGACCTCTTGGTGTTTGGCTTAGGTGGTTCTTAGCTAGACTTAATGAGATTGGAATTGGAGGAGGGTTTTTGAAATGGCTTCCATTTGGGACACTATTTGCCAATGTTTCTGCTTCTTGTATCATGGCTGCACTTGCCACCCTCAAGAAATCAGTAAGTTTTTTTCTTCTTAGAAATGAATTGTCAATTAGTCTTTAAAATTGTAGAACATTATTAGTGAATTTAGTCTTTGAAACTATAATCTTTTTAATAGGAAAATGTTACTATATTAATAAATTAGTGGATTATGTTAGTTCTCGGGGTTTAAACTCTGAAATCTTGACCTTCTGATTAGTTCTCCTTCGATGTCCCTCAACTCACCAACCGAGTTGTCTACGCAGGACTTCTCTGAAACTATTATTATTTCAAAATAGTCAATGAAATTGAAAGTCTAAAATGGACTAATGTGATTTTTTTTATTTTTTATTTTAAAAGTTTTTGTGTCCTATAATTCTACTCTAGTATTTGTGTACCTAACAAACTGCTTAGAATGTGCATCATCATTTTTGAGGTTGTGATTTGTTATAAACCTGTTTTTTTGGTGCAGATGAATACCACAAATTATGATACTGTTATAACAGGAGTTCAATTTGGTCTATTGGGATGTCTGAGTACTGTTTCTACATTAGCTGCTGAGTTCAATGCAATGAGAGAAAGCAAACAACCTTGGAGAGCATATGCCTATGTTATGGTTACCATATGCATTTCATTTTCTTTTGGGATCTTATTATACTATATCCCTATTTCAAGAATGTAAGTAGGCATAAAAAGTACCTACTTGTTTGGGTGTTTGGCTACTTTGTGTGTGTTTGAAGTTTTATTATGTGTGCTTCGGTTGTTCAATAGTGAAGATGTTTGGTCAATGGGTTATGAAGTTGAAAGAGATATTATATTGGGGATCTTGGTGTGATAGAGACCAAGTATGAGTGATATAGAAAAAGGGCTATTATTATTGTAATAAAGAGAATAGTGAAGTTTTATGAGTAGTTAGTATGTGAGATATGGTGATGAGTTGACAAGTTTGTTATGCCTCTTAGTAGTATATATAGTGGAGGTAAGGGGAGTGAGGGGATTATGCAAGATTATTGCTAGAACCAATATGGTTAGGCAAAGAAAGTGAGTTTTGCTTGTGTGGGCATTAGGATTTCATCATTTTGCATTTTATCTTTCATTTTTAGAAATAATACTCTATTTTCCATTATTTGTGTATTTTAATCAATTTTCTCTATATTTTCTAAGTTACGAAATTTCCGGTTGGTAACATGGTGTGACCAATTTCTATTAAAAAATCTCTAACCATTTACTTAAAACTCAAATTCTTTACCACTTTATACAAATCATTGTTGATTTGGGTGCACCTTCTTTTGGGAATGTATCTACTGCAGTGCATACAGAAAGAACCAACAGCACTCAAACATGTTTAATATTTTAAGTCTAGAGTGTAGTTAATTTTTTATATATAAAATTAAATTTTAAATCTTATCGATTTTTTTTTTTTGCTTTCACTACCAGTTTAATCTGTTCGGGGGTCAGTTCTGGCATCAAGTGGTTACAGTCCCCTCCCGAACGCAGTTGCAGGGGGATCAAACTGTAGTCCTCCCTACCAAGTTCAGCACCAATCATCACTGAACCAACCGACAATTGGTAATCTTTCCGATTTTATATTAGACAACTCAAATGTTACCGAATACAGTGCACTCAGAAAGCATCAACTGTACTAAAACATGTTCTCTTCTCTTGCCTGCCAAGGCCAAATTGTTGACCACAATAGTTATTTATCCCAATCTCAAAAGCCTCTCATATCTCAACCCTTTGAAAATGACATCTTGCGTTTGAGTCTCCTTTGTTAGTCACATCAAGTTAACGTCATATTGAATCTTTTAATAGGTTTTTGTACTTTCTATTCTATAATTAGGATTAAATAAATTATATGTTTAGTATAAACCAATTTTATATTTACATCTAATAAAAAAAAAAACTATTATGCAACAGACAAAAAACAAAATTAATGCCAAACTATTATTCCAATTTAATATGTTTTTGTTTGTATAATAGCTTTTTATGTTCTACTTTATTTTATTTTTAATTTAATGATCTTTATCATATTCCTCTTTTCTATGTAGGCTATGTCATACAATAGTTAATAATTATTAAACTCTTGTAGTATTTATTTTTATCACGTTACTTAATTCAATGGCTGAATGAATTTCCAGCTATTTATCTCAAGAATCTGGTGACAGAAAATCCAAATAAGTAAAAAGATGACTTAAAAATTAGAACCACAGATTTCTACAATTTTGTTGCATCATTGATTCTTATTTGTTTGTAGCTTGTGTTATCTTTTCTTTAATTTTGTCATTATCCACGTGATCCATCCATAAGTCAATATTGCTTATGTAAGAGAACTAATTTTTTTATTGTTTAATTAATCATGATGTATTTGTTTCAATGATAGGAGTATTAAATAATTTAAGGTAAGTAGCAAATTATAATTCAAACTTGTTAAACCAAAGTTGATATGGAGAGAATGAAAAGTGATGGTGGTTCTTGTTCAATTAGAAAGCGTTCATTGAGTATGTCAAGTCATAGAAGCCATCAAACAGATAATGATGTTGATTTTGAGACTGTTTCTGAAGCTGGTGATATTGGAGATCGAGCTCTTCCAAGCAAAAGATTCAGTGAGAGCAATAGTTTCCACTCAGAAAATGGAAGTGTTGTTGTTTCCATTCAACAGGAATTGCAAAGATTGCATCCAAATTCATCTATTATACCTTTGCCACATGAAGTCTCATCAACTACACTTTGTTCTACTGATGCAATAGTTGGTGATTCTGAAAACTCAAAACTTGTAAGAACTCTTCAACAAACAATCAACACTACTTTCCATGTGATTCTGGTCTCATTTTTTAATGTTTGTTTATTATTAATCATATATGTGGATAGTTGATTTTGTATACTTTCAGGAACAACCTCCTAAAGGTTTGCCGGTGTTTCTAGACTATGTTTCATGTATGGCTCACTTAGCTCTTTTTGGAATTCTTGGGGTAATAATGTGCTAAACTTTTTACTTACCTTAAATTGTTAGATATATACCAATCGTTAGTTGGTCCAGTGGTGATTGGCGCTGAACTTGGTAGGTAGGACCACAGTTGATGCCAAAACTGACTCCCGAACCAGATTAGGTGGTCCAGTGGGCCGGATACTGGTGGTGAAAACCAAATATAAAATTGTTAGATATATTGATGATGATACTTTTATGCTGATACAAAAATTGTCATAATAACTATGCAGATTCTTACAAGATATTTACTGCAAAAGTTATTTGGCCCCGAAGTTGCTAACGTGACAAACAACCATACTATTCTTTACCTTGATCTTCCTTCTAATATGGTATGTCCCCTTTTGCATCTTCATTATTTTTCTGCCTCTTGATTATGTATTGTGGTGTGTTCACAAAGACTAGCATATTAAAGTTATTTGGCCAGGACCATATATCTATTGCTTTTCTAAGGCATATGTTCTGATTCTGAAGTTTGAGTTAGAACTTAGAATTAGTTATTTCTTTCTCATGGGCCATGACCATGACAGTATATTAGCGGTGTTTTATTTTTTTGCACTTCTTGAATCCCTTGAGCAACTTGAAACGCGGTAGAAAATAAGGTTTTGAATCTTGCTCAAATGCAGTTTTAATTAGAGTAAAAAATGATGCTTATCCAGCTATCCTTTATATATAGAATACAGTTGTAAATTAGTTCTGAATCTTGCTTTAATACAATCAATTTAGATAAATTGGTGTCTGGTCAAAGTGAATCTTAAGTCCATTTTGAAGTGCACACAGAAGGAACCTGATTCAGATAACATGATGCTATTATGCTAATGCATTTTACATTTTGTTTCAGATTGGTTCGTTTTTTATGGGATGGTTTGGTGTTGAATTCAAAAAGGACATATCAAATGTGTCAGAGCATCTTGCCATAGCAATAACAACTGGTTACTTGGGAAGCCTTACAACCTTCAGTGGTTGGAATCAAAAAATGCTTGAACTCAGTGCTTCCGGACACTGGGTTATCTCTTCACTTGGCTTTCTAATAGGTAATTTCATAATTTCAAGAGGGTGTAATGTAATCCTAAGTTTATACTTTATAATTGGAAATTTCATTGATAAGATTCTCTTTTACAATTGGAAATTTTCAGGTTTAGCTCTTGTTGCCGTTTCCATCGCATTTGGGATTGAAACAGCAAAAGGTTTCAGATGGCTTCTCAACAGGCTGAACATTACAAGCCCAGAAAACTGCAAAATAGACAGCTACCGTCGTCAACTGACAGTTATGGTGATGATCTTGGTGATATTGGGTATATTATGGGGTGTGAGTGGTGCATTAGTAAAGGCTAAGTTCAAAAATGGTGGCAGTGCTGCTGAGTTGTGGTTTGCTTGCTTGGTTGGACCTATAGGTGTGTGGATTAGATGGTTCTTAGCGAGGCTTAATGGACGTGGGTTAGGAAAGGAAGGTTTAATGTTTAAATGGATTCCATTTGGAACTCTAATTGCCAATGTATCAGCTGCTTGTGTTATGGCTGCACTTTCTACTATAAAGAATGTAGTAAGTTTCTTTTCATCATTCATGTTCTAGTAGTCCCCTATGTATGACTTCATTGCCTAATCTCTATATTGGCGGTCTATGAAACATTGACACTGGATACATCATTTATATCGACACATAGGCATTGATAATAATGTGAGAAAATAAAAGTGATTGAATATAATCAAATATTCACATATGTCGGTGTAGTGCAAGTGTCAGTGTCCGATACCGCACATGCCAATGCTACATATAAGGTTTTTTTTGTCATCATTTACGGCTTCATATAGTATTTGTGAAGCTTATGTAATATCTCAATACAAAAATTAAGAAAACGTTCAACACAATTTTGGAGGTCACATTCACAAACAATGTTTATTTGTTTGGTGCAGGTGAATACAAGGAATTGTGATACTGTTGTAGCAGGAATACAGTTTGGTGTGATGGGGTGTCTTAGTACTGTCTCGACTTTTGCTGCTGAGTTTAATAAAATGAGATTAAGCAGTGATCCTTGGACAGCATATGCCTATGCTGCGATTACAATATGTGTGTCGTTCTCTTTTGGAATCTTAATATATTGTATACCGTATTGGACAAAGGGATTTGACATTGACATGTAGCAATTGGCAATGCAATCTTTTTTTTGTTTTGGTACTTGAAGTGGTGTGATTGAACATCAAAGTTTGGTGGCAACTTCCATCCTCCTAATTCCGAAGATGACAATTTTTTTGCATTGGGACTGAGCAATTCGTAGAAACATAGTAATGTATTTACCGCTCTTGATTAGATGATAGTTGAGTTTGAATCCCCTGCAACCCGCGGAAACGTGCAGTGCATGTAGAGATCCAAATCTGATGGTTTTAGTTACGTATTTGTCATGACTGCTGATTCCGTGGTCACAGTTTCATCAAATTTTCACCTAACTTAAGCCTCATCACACATAAAGTTCTACTGAGCCTTCTGTTATTATGTTGAGTGCTATTTTTCTTTAGGCATTTAGCATTATTTCTCATGTATTATAAGGCAAACCATCTAAGATTGGTTCGAGCAGAAGTAAGAGCCGAAGCCTCTTAAGCAAGTCATCATAAGTTGTATACTGCATATATTGCTTTTATATTTAAAAAAGAAAAAAACTTATTCATGTTATATGAATGACTTTTGTACTTGGCTTTTTTAATCTTTAAATGCTGTCAACATTGTTGAGATGATTGGAGTTAATATAACAATAGCTCCTAACTGATGTACCATTCAAACTGAATAGTGATGATGGCTGCACAAGTATGTGGAAGTTGGTGTGTCTGTCAAAATGTGTTACCTACTCAGCAAGACTCAAGGATAAAGGTGTAGATTGTGATCCTTATGTGCTATGTGTGGGAATCAAGAGGAAACCGCTTTGCATTTATTTTTGCAATGCTCGTCCAGTAGGGAGTGTTGGAGGATGAATGGTCTTTGGGAGCAACTGATTTTTGCTCTGTTCAGTAGCTTACCCAAGACAAAGCTGGTCAACTTTGGAAACAAAGGAACAATGAAGTGTCGAACAACATTAGTGCGCAAGTTTAGCAGGTTTTTGAGTGTGCTAAGCGGGCAAGGCAGGACTGCAAAATGGCGAAGCACACAAACCAAAATAGGCCTTGCACTGCAGAAAATCTGCATAGCAATTATTCGACTTAGCACTCATCAAGTTTGATTAAAATAAACCATGCCTCTGTTATAGTTGGTGCCAATGAAATTGCCAAGAATAAAACAGGAATTGATTATTTTGAAACCAAAGACAAAAAAGAAAAAGAAAAAAAATTGAGCTCAGATGTGCTATTTTTCACAACCGAAGTGATGTTAGTGATGAACCCGTCACCACAATTAACACAAATTTCATCACAGCTACAATTTGCACCAGCCGGGAATCGAACCCGGGTCTGTACCGTGGCAGGGTACTATTCTACCACTAGACCACTGGTGCTTAGATATATCTTGAACATGCGATTAGATACATATAGTTGTTTGCCATAATTCCAGTCCATTAATTTCAATCTTCTTTTCCTAAGATGACCAATTTTTTATTAAGACTTTTTATATTCTTTAATATTAATATAATATATATAACTTTTTTTTGGGGAGAAATATGTAGTCATTTTTATTTTCTCCCTCCGGACTACTTTTTTTTGTTGGTACATTAAAACAACATGATGTACCATAAGTTCTAACTCAACTGGCAAAATATACCGAAATTGTTAGGCCGGACGTCGTGACCCGAGTTCGAACCCGGGATCTCACAATTATGTGAGTTCAATCTCCAGTGGATTACCACTTCAACTAAGACAAAAAAAAAAAAAACATGATGTACATTTTGTCTCTCTTTATTTTAATATAAACTCTTACTCCATATTTTACGTATATTAAAAAAATTATAACAATAACCAAACACATTAAAAGGAAGTACTCATCTTCAAGAAGTTGTCATTATTAGCACCATATTTCACCAACCAATCAATACATTTGTTTCATTCTCTCAAAGTATGAGTATAGGAGACCACCCAAGAAAATTCCATGAATCTAATTTCCCCTATCATTTCTCAAAAGTCCTCTAAAATCTACATTATCCGAATTACCAAAAGAAGAGTGTTGTCTACATTAACTTTAATAAAGCCTTAGGTGAGAAATTCTACCAAACTTGACGAGTCACATGATGTTTATTAGTGCAGCTAAGAGGATGGAGCATGGAAGAATGATAAAATACAATATTATTGATTGAAGCCCATATATCTTTCCTTACATTTTGATAAATCTCTTCATTTCTATTCCTCTAAATTTCATAACAAGTTACTATGAACATAATACATGTCTCCCTAACAACATTATATTTGAACCAATTCTAACAATATTGTATGTAAAATTCATTAGAATAAGTGGGACTAAGTTGACTTCAAACAAAGACAGTCAAAGGGAAATCACGAATAATATGCATATATCACTTTCAACTGCTGCACCACATCTATGACAAGAGTATGAGGTTTCAAACTTCGAAAGTCATTAGTAGGAAGACTAGCATGCATCACCAACCAACAACAACGCTTCGGGTTTTCAGAAATTGGAAGGCGCCAAATCCAACTCCAACAAATAGCGGGCTCTACATGGTTTAGATTTCTATCCAACCACCTATATGGCTATATCCATAACTGACTGAATATATTCCATTACGGTAACTACTCCAAACGAATTTATCCATAGTGTCATGATCAATGGTAATGCTATGAATGCAATCTTGGTAAAAAGATGGTAGCTGCGTGTATAGTTAGTTTGTTGAAGTTTCAATTCTATTTTTCAACTGTCATTAATATGAACATATGTCACAACATTACAAAGATAAACATTATCTAACCATTTATCATACCATATGACCTCTCCCAATCCTACAAATGAAACCAAACCTCAAATTTCCCATTGCACGTACGCCAAATGCCAAAATTGACCCCAAACCAGATTAAATTGATAGTGAAAGCCAAAAAAATACCATATGAAAACCAAAGAGTTTCTATAGGATAAATAAGCACTCCACGTAGGTGACCAGTCATGATATACTCAAAAAAAAATTGTGCAACACATAGTCACCACACTCCACGTTGTAACATTAAAACAACACATTTACAAATTCACTCTTGTTTATTAATAATATTAATACTTTACAAATTCACTCTTGTTTTATTAATAAGATGATTTTGAACATTGACCTAAAAAAAGAGAGATAACATATGATTTTAATCCACATTAAAAATTTATCCAACAAATTAAATCACCCATATCATATGACTTAACTTTTGTTTAGAAAATCAACATTCACTAGAAAACTAAATCTATGATTATATGATCAGTGTGGCCTGCAAGGAGCTTCACTTACTGAGGGATCTTATTGAGCTTACAGTAAGCATAATCTTTGAATTTCTTGCTCTTGAATTTTGGTGGGTTATCTTGGCCAACCAGCTTTGGGTGAGGCCCAATTATTTGCTCTGGTTGGGGCTCTATGAACACTGGCCATGACATTCTTGTTACCTCTTTGCTCACTGTTGTCCTGTGTAATACAGCCTTGTATTTTCCATTGCTCATTATCTGCAATCACATTATACAAACCACTTAAACTATTAATTGTATCTTCAAATTGTCACGCCGTCTTTTCATTTTTAGAAGCATCGTAATTGTCAACAGTAAAATTTTGACGCATTCACATAGTCATTACATCTGTAGTTATTGAAATTTGAAATGTTTGATCTAATTCCAACGGTCACAGATGTACTGACTGCGTGATTGCGTCAGAATATTGATAGTAGAGAATCCGATTTCCTAAAAGAAGATATATATGTATACCTCCATTTGGTCGCCGATGTGAATGACTAAAGCAGAGGGGAAATACTTGACATCATACCAATGTCCATCTCTAAAGATTTGAAGACCCTGAACCTCATTGGGGAGAAGAAGAGTCATAAAGGACATGTCTGAATGAGGTGGGACACCAAGGACAAGATCAGGACAAGGGCAAGGTGGGTAATAGTTGATTTTTAGCATGTGAACCATGTTATCACCCCTTGCATACCCCCTTAGCTCGTGATCCTCAAGTCCTAAACCTATTGACATGCTTTTGAACAACTTGTCTACAATATCTTGTATGTACTTGCCGTATTCCTCGTTTATTTCTCTGTGCCAACCATATCAAAGTTAATTAATGAATCTTAATACTAATAATTCTTACTATAGAATATATATGAGAAGAATTAGACACATTTATGTATACATAAAATAAAATGAAAAGATCATATTTGAACATAAAACAATAGGGATATCATATAGTGTCCCTTTGTTTTATTTGGTGTATTTTCAAAATTCATGAAAGTTATATGCAGCGGTTGAGTCTGGACTCTAGTTTAAGGAGTTCAAACTTTTGAGTTTTTGAACTTCTTAAACTAGCAGAGTAAAAAAAAAAAAAAAATTCATGGGTTCAAAATATAAAATATGTAGATAAAAATAAATTCATGGTTCAGTTGAAGCCCCTCAAGAGGGTGAGCTCGCCCCTGATTTTTTTTTTTAATGACAAATATAATATTATATTCGAAAAAAATATAAGAGAGTTCATAATACAAATGAATATCAGAAGTACACTCAAACAAATACCCATTGTATATCTTAATAAAAGGCAAAAGCAAAATAAAATAAGAAGGGAAAAGAAAAAAAAAAACTACTAGAAGATGTTGAAAATTCTAATAAGATAGAGAGAGAATTATGTAACCTATAAGAAGGAGGGTTCTTAGGCCAAAAGTGATAATTAATATCAGAAGGTGGCCATATCTTATGAAACAAATGCTCAACCCAACCTCTCTTATTATCAACCCCTTTACTAAGCTTAGATCCATAACCTTCAATGGATTGAGAATCAAGAGGTTTAGCATATTTTTCCTTTTCTTCTTGTGGTAACTCAAAAAATGCTTTCCCAACACTTTGAAGTTTTGTTATAAGTTCCAAAGGTATCTCATGGTTCACAATTTGGAACATGCCCCATTCACAACTTGCCTCTATAATTTCACGTATCACATTTTCCTCATTAGGGTTACTAAAATCAATTAGAGGAACCTCTAATTGCGTCCCTTTAACGGTTGTTTTTCCCGGTTGTTCGGTTTTGGATCTAACGAACTCTTCAAGAATTGTTTCCTTCGACGATGAAACTATGCTTTGGAGCGTTGAAGTCTCGTCCATTATAGTATGTTTGGAACTGCGGTGAGAAAAGCTAGACGTGTGGTGGATTTGAAGCTGGAAGTTCTAGCTTCTATATATATAATAATTAATTAAAGAAGTTGGTTATATAGTTCCTTGAAAAAAAGTATTGCATATATAGTATTTCATTAAATGCAGACTGAAAAAGGAGAGCATAGCATGAAAACGCAAAGAGAAATGACGAGAAATGGGAAAGCATGAATCTCACTTGCAACAATAATGAGTTTGGTATGATAGTGACTAAATACTCAAAGGCAAACTTTTCTCCTTGCAAAACTTGTTAATATAATTCTCATTTGGTATGATATGTGACTATTTACTAGAAGTAATTAGTTTATGATTCTGACTTTTCTCTAATATGAAAGAGTGGTTCAAGTGGTGCAAGATGCATAAGTCATGAATAATATTATAACGAATACAAATTTTATATGAAAGTGTGGTTTATCGTTAGACTTTTTTTTGACAATGGTTTATCGTTAGATTGAAAGTTTATTTTTTATTTTTTTGAAAGTTTATATCATATAGATTATATGTACATAAATTTTTTAAAAAAATTAAAAATCATTTGATATGTTATCGAGATCCATCAAGATTTACAGTTTGAGTTTTTATTGAATATCGTTAATCTTTGTTAGTGTTTTCAACCTGTGAGGTTGACTTTGTTTTAGGGTTGACTTCATTTGTTAAAATAAGCCTTTGGACCAGATGTTGTGACTGATGTGCACACATGTGGTAACTGAACTGAATGCACTAAAATAACGCGCTTTCATTATTTGCGTGTGATCTTTTGAAAAAGATTTGTTTTGAAACAAACACATCCACGCTAGCTTGCGCGCCAAGGAACGAGCTGAAAGATTGAAAAAGATTCAGAAAAGATTAAAAGGCCGGTTTGTTACTAGAAGATTTAAAACAAACATATCTTTGTAAAAGATTGAGTTTGTTTCTTGAAGAATACGATGACCAGCTATTAGAATCTCGTTCTATATAAAGGAAGACTGAAGACAAGTTTTATTTACTGAATTTAGAATTATATTTTCTAGTCTTTAGATATTCAGTCTTTGTCCCTTTGTTTCTTGTTTCCATTGAGACTTGAACTAGGGTTGTATTTAGCTCTTAAGCTTTTAAGCACAGAGCTGTTCCTTTTCTTGGTTCTAGTTTGAAACAAGAATTGGACTTTGAATCACTCAAAGCTTTGAAGCACGAGTTGGTTCTTTAGGGTAGGAGTGCGTCTCCATCATTGAGTTTGTTATTTAAATCCTTGTGAGGAGCAAGGTAGGTTATAGGAAGTGACCAGAGGTTGTCATATCTAGGGAGGACCTAGGTAGAATTAGCACGGGTAGTGTCTAAGTGATAAGTTGTAAACTGGGACTGTTTAGCTTTGAATTGGAACTATCATAGTGGATTCATTCCTGGATTGGTATCCCCAGAGTAGGTTGCGAGTTACGCTGAACTGGATTAACAAACTCATTGTTTTATTTATCTTCTGCACTTTATTTACCTTGTTCATCAAGTCACTGTCATGTCTATGATGTTTGCACATTAGGCACCACATCGTACATCATAACCCTAACGTGCACCACATCACGCTGCACATCTGTGACTTGCTACCGGAATTTCAATCTTGATGAGTCTCAATAACATAGATTTTCAATTTCTCTAAAAAAATTGTAGATAATCTATCTAATATAAATTTTCAAACCAACAATAAATTTTGTAAAATTCATATTCGTTATAAAAGTTAAACCACTTCTTTCTTGTTAGAGATGGCCATTGATTCTAATTGTAGTAATATGTTTTTAAAATTGTATGTTAATTTGTTAGTGTTTAGTAATCAGGCTAAGTTGTAGTTTTTGGATTTTAAATTAATTCTAAATCACTTTTTTCTCTTAGTTTTTTTTTTTGTTCTTAAATTAAAAAGGTTATATTGGAGAAATAACAACGGTTCATGGGACCTAATTAGAGTTTATTTTGTCAGGTAGTCTAATGGCTTGAAAATTCACATATAAGGTGGAGTGTCTAAGGATATCAAACTCTGCTCCTGCATATGAAATGCAATTGTCCCTATTTTTAAATCAACTCATGTGTAGATTTCATATTTTTAATTGATGATAGGAAAAATACACATTATTTGATTATTTATTTTTTTACATTTATCAAAGTTGTAACATAACCAAAAGTATCTATATCTAGACAAATACTACAAAATGTAACATAAACAAAAGTATCAAAATGTACCATGACAAATTATCCTCAAATGGCTTGTCATTTAGGCGCATTGTCGAGTATCAAATTAAATGCATAACCCCCTCAAATTATCCTCAAATGGCTTGTCATTTAGGTTGAAATAGGACTTTGTGGTAAGTAGAGATATTTTGAAATGAGAATTTTTCTATACATATTTTATTTAACACGTATCTATATATTTGTCGGTATATTAAATATTATTTGTGGGTTTATTAGAATTGTATACTTCAACAGTGTTCTGATACATGTCTAAATAAAATATGTACGAGAATGTTTATCATTTTGATAATGGTGATACATCCAGTGGCGGTGCCACATATGTCTAAGGGGGTTCATCTGCACCCCCTGAACATTAAAACTTTGCACCTATAATGTTATTTCTTTTCCATTTGAACCCCATCACTTTTTGACTTTGCACCTACCTATTACAACATCTGTCCCATTTTGCTTGCTTTTTTACTTTGGACTATTACAATACTTAGACTTGCACCGTTACAATACCCAGGTCGTAGAAGTAGTTGGCTAATTGAAAAGACATCTCTATTAGACTAGCACATTGATGATAGGAATTTCTACGTCATTTCCAGTATTATTATTAGTAGTAAAATGACCAAGACAGACCCAAATACGAAGGAAAACCTACAAAAGCAAGAAAAGCATCAAGACAGAGTCCAAGATGCGAAAAGACAAGAAAAAGCCCAAAAAGTGAAGAAAATCAGCATTCCATCGCAGCACGATGGCTCCCATCGTGCCACGATGGGAGCTGCTTGTTCGCCAAGAAATCAGAAGCAATAAATCTGAAGAAAATCTTCCATCGCAGTACGATGTGTGCTATCGCAGCACGATGGAGTAACTTGGCGCCCAAGCTGATGAAATGCACAGGATCAGTTATAAAAATAAACTGAATCTTCACATCGCAGCACGATAGCCTCATCGTACTGCGATGACCTTGCTGAGGCCCATTACGAAAACTATAAATAGAGCCTTTCATTCATTGTTTTATTCATTCAGAAATAGTAGAACACTCTCTACTATAAGAAGAGGTTCAGAGGAGCTCTATTGGGCATAGTTTTCTCCCCTTACGGGAAAACTAACTCAGCAAGGTATGATTTCTTTAGGCTTTTGTATTTATGTTATGATTTATTGTAATTTAAATATGTAGTATTTATTATTTATGCCTTAGGTTGTGGTGGAGAAGATGAACTCCCCTATGAATATTTGGAGTCTGTGATTGAGTCTAAGTTATAATAAATGATATTCAGTAATTATGTTTGTTATTTACTTTCGTGCACTTTAATAACGTATTCTCGTAATCTGGCCGGATAAGCGGGAGCGCCCATAGAATTAATATCAGGTTTCGACTTGGTATAGTTCGGAACTCGTAGTAAATAATGCTAGGTGTATAGAGACGGTAACATCCTGAACTAGTCGTGAACTGAGCGGTTAGAGGAGGAATCATGCACTAGGTGTGATCTGAGCACTTAGAAGATGAACAGCCCGATACTAGGACCTAGAGGTTAATTGGTGAAGGTTATAATGCATGTTTATAAACAACTCACTTAGTAATTAAGGTATGTGACACATCGAGGTTAGGCTCTCGTAGGTACCTTAGTTGTTAATGTAGGGAAACTTTAATAGACATAGTGTAATAGTAAGGTATTACTACAACAAGGAGAATTCACCGCCGAACATAATCTAAATAACTATATTATACACCGGTCATGCCAAATATGAAGAAGGGAGGGAGTCCAACCACCATGCCTAGCCTCTATATTTCTTGAATCTATTATTTATACATTCTGCAATTTATATTTCTGCAAAGCACTACGCTTATTTTATAAAAACCTTTTCAAAAACCAAAGCGAATGCAAACTATCACAAACTTAAAAAACGCTAGTAAAGCTGCGGCACGATCCCTGTGGATACGAACTCATTCTAGACACCTAGAGTATGAATTATTACTCGACGACAGACTGGTGCACTTGCCAGACCGTAGTCACACATGAATAAGGTTTAATATAGGAGTATATTATATACTATATGATAAATGTTGACATGTACTCTAATGGCAGATAATAAACAATCCAATATTGAAATATATATATATATATATATATATATATATATATATATATATATATATCCAAAATAATTACACATGAGTAAAATGTAAATATATTATATTTTTTAATACAAAATATTTATTTTAGGTTCTTTAATATGTGTTTTTAGGACGCACGTTAATTTGGAACTTTTTATATTACTTCAATATTGATAAATTGGTTGATTATTATTCAATTGAGGTTCTAATAACATATTTGTATGCTCTGTTGGTTGGTTGTTTGTAGTTTGTAATTTAGTCCAAATGCATCTTTGGAATTATGTTTTACACCATCCACAAATTTGTTTCAATTTTAGGCATTTGGAAACCAATGTTTTCCCAAAGCTAATTTTCTTTTGGTTATTGGTCTGTATTTACTCAAGTGATAAATAGAAAAAATTGACGAACATCGAGCAATGAGAAAACTAACCACAAGATTACGTATTTTTTTATGTTACTATATCAATACTTATGCACTATTTTATAGTTTGATTTCTTTTTATTTGATATATTTCTCATGTAATCAACACTTTTTTTTAAAAAAATGCAATACATATAAATAAATAATTAATTAGTTATTAAGCGAATTAAAAATATGAAACTGCGTAATGGATAGTTGCAAAACATATATATATATATATATATATATATATATATATATATATATATATATATATATATATATATATATATATATATATGTATATAATTACTAAAATATTGATTAAAATTTTGCACCCCCTGAGCTAGGGTCCGAGCACCGCCACTAGATACATCCACATATAGATTAAGGTTATATGGCGAGTATTTTGTGGATATTTGGTGATATGGTTATATTACGATTTGGATATTGCACTAGTTCAATTTGAATACTACTACATTAAGGTTTTAATTTTCATATTAATGTGCTCCTTTTTCTAAATTCTACAATAAATTTAGAATTATTTATAGGTTGTAAAATATCCATCATTACCTTTACATTACATCTTAGTTGAGGGGGAGCTACTATGGGGAAGAAAGTAAGAAAATTGACATACACAAATTCATTATATGAAGTCTCTCTTCATTTTGTTTTCTTTTGCTTGTAGATTAGAAGTGAACTCAATTATTTGTATTTTCTCATTGAAATTACATTTCTCTTAATTAATCTTGTTAAAAAATAAACCGTTAATATTTATATGTTAATTTTATTTGTTTTAGCTAACTTATTACATATATATTTTTATTTTTTTAACAAAACTTATATTACATATAACTTACATTGTCAATTTTGTATTTTGTGTGCAAAACACTAATCGTTATTTGTTAAGCTTCAGAGACCCAAATAGATTTTCCCTCGTAACAATGAAAAAGTTTTCTAGAAAATAGTAAGTTTCAAATGCAAGTAACTTAAAATTAAGTTTAAGCTTCTGTTTTCATTTGTTATAGTTGTTATTTGTTATGATTGTTGTTATGCATTAATTAAGTAACTCCATGTACCAAAAAAAAGGGTAACTCCTTAGTGGTGTTATGCATCTAAAAAGTAGTATGATTGAATGCATTATAAAGTGTTAGCTAGGCATTAGAATTTCTTGAATATACATTTTTGAATGGTTGGTTGCATATTATTGTAGTAAGATTGAATGCATTAAACTAATTGTAAAGTGGTTGCTAGGAATTAGAATTCCTTAAATATAAATATTTGAATGGTTGGTCGCATTATTATTGTTGTTTTGCATTAATTTGGTTGCTAAAACTATAACAAAGACATGTCTATGTGTTAAAAAAGAGTAGTAAGATTGAATGCATTATATTGTAAAGTGGTAGATAGGCATTATTAGAATTCTTCAAACATAATTGAATGACTGGTTGTATGCAAATAGGTAATTAATTCACTTATATATTTCCCCTCTAGACTGATCTTAATTATATCAAGATTTGAAGAAAAAATCAATTAATTAATTAATATTCACATACTAAAGTTAATGGAAATCAAAAGAGTACAAACATTGGCTTTTAACTATTTGAAGGAGCTTCCACCACAATTCATTCGCTCAGATAATGAAAGGCCAGAGAATACTAAGGCCTTGGAGGGTGTTAATGTTCCTATAATCTCATTGTCTCAACCACACAATCTTTTGATGAAGAAAATCACTCAAGCTGCCTCTGAGTGGGGTTTCTTTGTCATCATTGATCATGATATATCTCCAAAACTTATTCAAAGTTTGCAAGATGTTGGCAATGAGTTCTTTTCTCTTCCTCAAAAGGAAAAAGAGTTATATGCAAATGACCCATCTAGTGGTAAATTTGAGGGCTATGGAACTAAGATGACCAAGAATTTAGAAGAAAAAGTTGAATGGTTGGATTATTATTTTCATCTCATGTCTCCTTGTTCAAAGGTAGATTATGAGATGTGGCCTAAAAGTCCTTCTTCGTATAGGTATGAAGTTACAACTATAGAGACCGTTAGATTTAGAGAGAATATTTTTGTTTAAATAAATGTCCAAATTGTGGTCCGTTTTGACTTATAAATAGTAATTTTAGAGTTCGTATCAATAATACTAACACATTAAACGGATTGAGTTTTGTTGCAATAAAAAAGCACAAAGTTTTCACACAATTTTTTATCTGGGTCATTAAAAATTTATTAGACGGTTTATATTGATAAAGTTAAAAAGTCACTTAAAATGATCTCAGCCATACATTTTAGATCGGACAGATATAAATTAAAACTGTATGAAAACAGTGTTAAACGTTACAACATAAAATCCGCATCCACATTAAACTAAGAAAGATATGATATTTAATTGTATATTTTTTTATGTGATAGGGAAGTAGTACAAGAATACAATAAAGAGATTTTAAGTGTGACAAACAATATTTTGGAGCTTTTGTCTGAAGGGCTAGAATTGGAGAGCAAGACTTTGAAGTCTAGTTTGGGAGGTGAAGAAATAGAATTAGAAATGAAGATAAATATGTATCCACCATGTCCTCAACCTGAATTGGCACTAGGAGTTGAGGCCCACACTGATATGTCTGCCCTTACCTTACTTGTTTCAAATGATGTTCCTGGCCTCCAAGTTTGGAAGGACAATAATTGGGTTGCAGTAAATTACTTGCAAAATGCTCTCTTTGTGCACATTGGTGACCAACTTGAGGTAAAGACATGTCACAATTTAGTTCATTATATCATATATATCATTTATGAAGTTTGTACAAAGTATACTCTCTTTTTTTGTCTTGGTAGGTGTTGAGCAATGGGAAGTACAAGAGTGTTTTGCACAGAAGCTTGGTGAACAAGGAACGCAAGCGCATGTCGTGGGCTGTATTTGTTACTCCTCCACATGATGTCGTTGTTGGACCTCTTCCTCAGCTCGTTAATGATCAAAATCCAGCAAAATTTTCAACAAAAACATATGCTGAGTATCGCTATCGCAAATTCAACAAGATTCCCCAATTGAAAGAAAGAAAGTAAGAAAATAAAGGGTAAAAGTCATGGATTGTGATTTGCTAAAATATTAAAAAAAAAATTATGGAAATAAGTGTTTTATAACACAAGAAATAAGATCATGGACTGTGATTGTGATTTCTCCCATCATCATTTCATTTGTGCATATATATGAACTATGAAGATTTACAAAACATACATTTCATTTTCAAGGTCCAAGTTCAAATTACATACAGAAGCAATCCTATATATATATCAACACAAAATTAACATCAGACCGAAAAGAAGAAAAAAAGAAACAAAGCACAGTTAACAAAATTCACTATCTTGGCCCTGAAATTTGTTGTGAAGATATGTAAGAAAACCCACTAACGAACTGTGTTGAATCACGCGGTTGTTGCATCATGACAGAACCATGTTCATTTTCTTCTGCTATAACAGAAGCCTCGGAAAACCTACGACCGTAAAACCTTAAAAAATTCAAAGAATCCATCCTAGGTTGTGGTAATGGAGTTCCACCTTCCAACATTCCAACAACAGTAACCATGTTTGGCCTAAGTGATGGATCTTCATGAACACAACATAATGCAATTCGAACAAGTTTCTCGACTTCATCGATTGTAACTCGTCCTTCTAGCCTTGGATCAGCCAAATCCATGTAACTCTTTTGTTCATGCATCTCTAATGCATATAGTGGAAAATAAATAAGTCCAGCTGTTGATGAATTTGACGAATTTCGATTATTTCCACTGCTGTTGTTATGATCATCATCCATGCTATGACTTCTTGATCTGAAAGAACAGTTTTTTCTACCACTAATCAATTCAAGAAGCACCATTCCAAAACTATATACATCGGTTTTCTCCGAAATTGCTGAGTTTGTGAGCCATTCAGGAGCAAGATAACCGCGAGTTCCTCTCATTGTTGTGAACAAACCAGATTGTTCAGGACTAAGAAGTTTCGAAAGTCCGAAATCAGATAATTTAGCTTGAAAATGATCATGCAAAAGAATATTCTCTGGTTTGATATCACAGTGAATTATCTTTTGCTCACATCCACTATGAAGATAAGCAAGTCCGCGCGCTGTTCCAAGTGCAACATCTACCCTCTCTTGCCATTCCAAAACTGGTTGTCCAACACCGCCGAAGAGGTTGCGATCGAGTGAACCACGGTTCATGTACTCGTAAACCAACATTCGGTGTCCCCTTTGAGCACAAAAGCCTTTGAGTCTAACTAAATTAACATGATGAATGTTTCCAATAACAGCTATCTCGGCTAAGAAATCTTTCTTCCCTTGGATTCCAATGTTGATTATTTTCTTTACAGCCACAATAGTCTTATCAGGTAGGACACCTTTGTACACTACGCCGAATGCACCAGATCCTATCAGAGTCTTGAAATTTTCAGTAGCTGTCTCAAGCTCTTCATAGTCGAACCTCATCGGTAAACCAGGAATGGCAAAGGAGGGATCCGAATCCAACTCGCACGATGAACGTGAAATCGAGATTTGTTTCCCTAATTTTACCTCTTTCTTCTTCGACTTTCGGAACTTTCTCCACATAACAAAAAACACAAGAACCATTAAAAGAATCATTCCACCAATTGGTAACAAAACTGCAGCAATAACAGGAAATCCATCTTTTTGAGAATTTTCTTCATCATCAACATCAAACCTAACATTAGTTTTAATCAACCCTAACATGTCACCTTCACCTCCATTACTAATTGATCCTAATTCATTCTCAATCATGTAGCAAGAACCAGAAGAATTTCTATACAAAATTCCTAAACAAGAACAGTTACTTGAACAAAAATCTTGACAAAGAGATAAATTCACTCCATATATAATTGAATCAGAATATTTATTTCCAAAGTACCTCACACCATATCCTATACTCAAAAAAGAAACAGAAGATTGACTATGATTATTTGTAGAAGAATTACTACAAGCTAAGGACAAAGAACGAGATCCATTGTTCGGAACACAACCACCGGAATTACCCGATGCAACATGGAAATTTGAAGGACAAGAACAACCAGGTGAAGATTTATCATTACATAAACCTAATCTTCCACATGCTAATGGAATTTGACAACCATCATCAGGTCCAACAAATTCTTGCTTCAAATTTTCTCCTGAAAGACTACTAATAGTGAATTGACCATTGTAAGCCAATTTCGCGATACGAAAATTAGTTACTGATAAACTAACTTGATAAACAAGTACTGTTTCATTGTGTCCAAAGATGTAAAAACCTGTTGTGTTTACTTTCATGTATTGAACATCTTCATGTGAAATTCTGTAAGCTTTTGAATCCACTGAAAGTTTCCAATATGTTTGTCCAAACCATTGAAGAATTGCATCAGAAGATGTGATCGTAAGCTTGTAATTTCCAGTTGAGAAATTTGAACTTGATGAAGCACTTGACAATGATGATCCAACCGATAAAAGTTGTCCGATAACAATTGTATCGGTTGGATTTTGAAAACTCTCCCAAAGAGAATTATTGAATTGATCAAGTAAAACAAGGTTTCCCATATCAGTGAGTGAAAGTTTTTTTACTTGTGATTTAAGTTTCGGTGTTGACCATTTAGAATTTCCATTTTCGTCGAAAATAGTTATCCCTTCACCGGTTAGTTTCATTTTATCGGAATTGGAGATTGGAGCGTCGCGGTTAGCAGACCAAATAATAGTGTTAGACGCGGCATGAATGATGCATAGATAGAAATTTGTTTGTTGATTGTCAGGACTGAATATAGCTGCTTTGAATGTTTGATTTCGCGACAACAAGAATGTGCCGGTGCTACCATCACCGGTAAGATATGAAGCAGTGAAATCCGGTGAGATATGATCTGAATATATTTTACCGGAGACGGAAGTAGTAATAAACAAAAGAAAAATGAAGGAGAAATTTATGAAATATTTCATGGTATGATAATTTGTTGCAAAATAAAATTGTGACAAATGAGAAATAGTATTGGAGTTGAAGAAGTGAAAATAGAAAAGAGTGGAATTGGTCTATTTGAATTTGAATGCTCTCCATTTTGTTTTAGTTGACTATTGAAAATCATGCATTCTTTGTTCTATCTAAAATATTAATTGGTTCCATATTCCTATTGATTACTAATGTGGACATTATTGAATATTTATTGATTATATAATAAAGACACGCAAGAATAAAATATTGTATGTGAATTTTTTAATGTATTATTTTTGTCTTGTTATGAGTACTTAGTTGTCAAAAATGAAATTATATCCTTTATGATAAAATAAAGCCGACATATGTGACGATTTATTGGTCTACATGACATGAGTAGATGTTTTATATATTTTATTGTGAAATAGTAATTGCTGTTACATGCATGATGTATTATTTGATTATTTAAAGAAGGAAAACTATTATTTGATGTATTTTTAGTTTATTTCAAGAATAGTGATTCAAAGGTGTTTGAAATACATGATTGAGAGGTTGTTAAAAGTAATTTTTTTTATTATATTTGACAGAAATTAGAATTTGAAATTCATAAATTTTATTGGTGAGAAAACTTAAACAAACATAGTTGAAATTGTCTAATACGGTTATGTTACAGTCTACACGTAAATGAATATAACATCACAACTAAATGCAGTTGTAAAGGCCATAAGCAATATTGCGATCGCAATTGTGGATGAAGACCATAGTTTAAAACAAAACAAAATGTTAGTCTTAGTGACAAGTTGCAGGTATAGCACATTTACATTTTTTTAATTTCTATTTCTATGCTGTTTTTTTTTTCTTTCTTGGGAACAGCAAATCGAAATTATATTAAAGATAAAGAAAGGGCATAAGATATGCCACAAAGAACACAAGCTAATATTAAGCTCTCACCTACAAGCAATACAAGATGCCTGCATTTCAGAGACATATGAACACCAGTCCAAAGCAAAAAAATTCAACAGGACTCAAACAATACATGATTCAATACATGACTGTTTGGAGGCGGTCTGCAAGCTGAGACTCATCTACCTTAGGTTCTCGCTCTACCGGTGCCCATCTACTTTTGACTCGATGAGCTATTTTTTGGATTCTGATGGGCCGATCACTTTTGATTTGAGATCGGAAGTTAGTGTCTAGTGGTATCTCTATGGGTCGGTTGATGTTTTCTCCGGTGGTCTGAAAGCTGAAGAGGGTCTTATCTAAGAATGGGATTAGAAATGGACTTCTCTATTAAGTGGTTTGTGTTTTAGTATTTTCATCGGTGTTCCGCTTATATACGGCGCCTTTATTTGTAGCTCATTCTTACGAGTCTCTGCTTATCTTGTGCGGAGACTTCTTTATTAATAATAATATATTTATCGTTAAAAAAAAAGTACAGAAACTGCTAAAATGAGGCTTACTAATTCTTCTAAAGGTTACTATGCTCGTTGTATTAATAAAATATATACACAATTCTACAATAGGAAATATATATATACACACAATATTAGTAACATATGAAAAATATTCATTAAGAGAGGTCAATCTCTAAAGTAGACTTCAAAAATTAATCTATGCAGTTGCGCGCATAAAATATTTCAATTAATTTACCCAAAAAAAATAATACACAGATGTCGTAGATAAGACATAAAAAAATAAATATGCATATTGTATCGATAAAAATGTTGATTGCATAAAGAGATATATGACCAAAGTTTGATTACATAAAAGAACTTTTAAAACACATTTGATGCACAATATATCATATAGAGGCATGATAATTTTTTTTTTATAGACAAATGTTAGTTGTTGGTATATTGTTAGAGCGAAGGAAAAAATGTTAGTGGTCAGGGATCGAACTATAGATTTTTTAAAAAAAATCCTTCAACATTTCAACTCTTTACACTTGAGCTACACTTTCGAGAACAGACATTGGATCTGATGACTAGCTTACTGTAGGATTTTTTTGTGACTTGTTATTTTTAATTATTTTTAATTATTTTTTAGAGGGACTTAAACAAAAGGTCAAAATTTGCATTTTTTTATGATTCATATAATTTTTGTTCTGCAACTTTCTACTAGAACCAAATATAGATAGCGATATTCTTGTGAAGCATGCTTGATTTTAATTTGCTTTGTTTTCTTTAATGATTTTTTGGGTTCAAGAATTATTACGTGTTCAAACTTATTTGGTTTGGAATGAAGAGATGCAAATTGTTAGATTTAAACTTTGAATGCTTTTCTATGGGATTTTTTTTTTCTTTCTTGAAGATAATGAAAGTCTTTGAGATTTATGTGTTTTAACATTAGTCCATGGGCATTTACCTCTTTTCACACTATTTTTAATTTTTTTTCTTTGAACGAGACAAAAAAATGACAAGTCAATATTGCTTACACTTGTGACGGTGGTGTAGTCAACAAATTCTAGCCGCATCAACATTTTTGAGTGACATGTTCAAACGGATGACTAATATGAGAAGAATTTGATATTACAAGGGTAAAACAAAAGTATTTATTTACATAACTAAATTTTACATTAAAACATCGTTTCCTTCCGATCACGGATTTAACCTATGATACGAACATGTCAGAAAAACAACTTATTTTAGAGGTTATAGCATTAGTGTTTATCATATAAGCGTTTATGAATAAATCATTTCTATAATACAAGATAAAATAAAATCAAACTATTTTCTGCCTAATCTATAAGTTGTTTCCATAACTTATCTTCAAGAGCTTATAGAAATTAATACACCGAAAATAACTTATGAATCATAAGTTGATTTCATAAATTATTTTCAATATGTCACAATTGTTTATACGGTAGATAAGTTCAAAAAATCTAATCCCAATATATATAAACATTATTACAAAATAATAAATGTTTGGAAGACATGTCAAAATATGATGAAAGTTTTTTTTTTCAATCGCCATGATGAAAGTATTTGTTAAAAGGTTAATGCAAGTATTTTTTGACTGTAGATTAATGCAAGGTTATCACCATACCCCCTTCGTCCCATATTATAAATAAAAAAAATTATTTTTTTATGTTCCAAATTATAAGCAAAAGAAATTAACTTGTATTATTTTCAAGATTTAATTTTACTTATTCTCATAAAATTAATTGTAAATTGCATTTAATTTACTCTTTTTTTTCCCCGTAATCAATAACCAATAAAAATTCTTTTTAAATTTTCCCATAAAACTTATTTCAAGAAAAATACAAAAAGTCATACTTTAAATTATTATATTTTATTTTTTTTAATAAGTGTGAAATTTTTTTTTTGCTTATAATATAAAACGAAAGGAATATAAAATTAAAATTTCAACAAAAACGCCCAATATGATCTTTTTTGGATCCAAGCAATTGAATCTAGCTAGTAGTGTATACAATTGTGGGGATGACCACCCAATTAATGAAAGTTGAATAAACAAAAGGATGAATAATGTACGTAGGATGTGATAGTTAGAATCTGGTAAACGTTGTGGGCGGTTCCTCCAAAATAGTGTGAATTATTAAGTTGACATAATGACTATACTCTCACCCTATTAATTTCATCCCAACTGTTTGCAAATTCGGCAGCATGGGCTAGTGGCTTGGCTGCCGTGAGGATGCTTCTTAGAACATTTTAATTACTTATTATTTTATTTTACTAATAAAAATAATAATAAGGAATGCTAAGGGTATTAGTTAAAGAATTAAATATACTAAATAAATTTTGAAATTTGTGTATTTTACTTTTTAAAATATAAATAAAATTTATTTCAATGTAAAAGTAATTATTAGTTATAATAATAATAATAATAATAATAATAAATGTTATGCAAAATTGTGCCTTCGGAACAATGATTAAGAAAATAAAAATATACTCTTTTAAAATTTAATACATTGAATGCACCACAAAATGTTACTGGCGTATGTTTTATTGGGGGTGCTGACGTTCAGTTTGAGTATAAAATATTGACATTCGTTACTTAAAGTGCGAACTGAAACATAGTTCGCTACTTAGAGAGTAACCTTAACTAGTGAACCTTATTAAAATGCGGCCACTATCTTATATCATATTTTAATTTGCCACTAGAGCGGTTGTCACATTATCGCCCAATCATACACACTGTAAAAATAGCTATACTTAATTGTTACTTTATTTAATTTGATCGAGTTTACATTTATACTTACAATAGACATGTATCAAGACTACACGAGTTGATAAGTTTGACAGAAAATAGGAAATGAGGCGAATGAATGATTTACACTTTAACTTGCGAACTGTGTTTCATTCAAAGATATTTGACGGAAGATGAGAGAAGGGTGTAGAGGACAAAAAAACTTGATTTTTATAAGTTTCGCATTCTAGAAAGCGAACTCAATTTGCAGTTTGCTATCTAGAAAGCGAACTCAGTTTGCAGTTTGTTATCCAGAAAACAAACTCTTTTTACACTACAAGAAAAAAGGCATATAGCAGCGGTCAACTAGCGGCAGTTGGCCTATAACCGCCGCCGCCTTCCCCATGTACCAGCGGTTGGAACCGCCCCAATTTGCTTTCAAGACAATGCGTGTTATAATAATTGTTTTCCCTAGTTTATTTTCAAGTTTCCCCTCTTTCACTAGAAACTAACACGCGTAGCTCTGGTTCTGATTTCTATATGCTTCTCTTCGACCTCGCCATCCGCCGCAGTTCCTCTTGTAGCTGCGATTTCTCTCTCTCAACACAGGTTCCACTCTCTTCCTCCCTCCCTCTCTCGCTGTATATCTCTATCTTCGATTACTCTCTTTTTAATTTTTTGTCAACTTGATTAGGATGATTTTGAGTAGTGTTTGATCATGATTCTTCTCTGGTTTTGATAATTTGTTAATTTCTTGGACTCTTCTACAATTTGATTTTAGGGTTTTTGAGTTTAGTAGTTTAATTTCTTGGATTCTTCTACAGTTTGATTTTTAGGGTTTTGATAGTTTGTTAATTCTCTTGGATTTCATATCTTTTTTTAATTAAAGCCTTAAATGAAATATTAAACCTTTCAAAACCTTCCCAAACTCTATCACCCAGAATCTGGATTTTGGTTACATACAAAATTATATGATTTGTTATGTTTGTGGATTGTTGTTTGATATTCTTACGAAGTTTATAATCAGTTTTAAAGGTTATGCTAGTTATGCATGTCAATTCGTCGACACATTGATTGTGATTTACACAGTTTTATGGGATATAAGAACCAAATTCTAGTCTTTAATTTGTTTTGTAAATGTGCTTATAGAAGCTTTTAATGGATCTGTTTCTGTGTAGGCTTGGCTATAATAGCAACAAAGTGTTTCTGATGTAGGCTTGGCTAATCTGATATTGATAAACTCTCAATATCAAATGTTCCACCTAAATCTCTAAGGTATGAATAATTCACAATATTCTAAGTTGGCTCTTTCTTGTTCTTACTTTCATGTTTATGTCAAAGTCACTTACTTTCATGTTTATGTCAAAGTCACTTCCTTTGATTTCTAAGGTGATGTTGCAAGCAAAGGGTCTTAGTAGAGTCGATTTGGTGGATCAAAAAATAGTGAGGAAGTTGAAAAGGGTGAGTTTTGGAAGCAACCAGATGAGTTAGTGTATAAGCCTTGTTTGGATTTCAGTAGAGATTATAGAAGTGATAGTGACGGGGTTGTTAAGAATAGAAAAAGGTATCTCATGGTGGTTGTTTCTGGCAGGTTGAATCAGCAGAGGAATCAAATTGTTGATGTTGTGGTGCTGCTTTGGTTGTTCCTATTTTGCAAGTTAATGTCATTTGGGTGAGATGGAAGGTAAACTATACTGTACTTGTTTTATGGTTTGTAAAGTAGTTAATGATTTTACTAAATGAAGAGTTATCTAAGGTTTAGTTGTTTTAGATTTGGACTTAAAATCTTCTTAAAGACCAATAATGGAACCTAATCTAAGTCTAAGCATATATTAAACTTGTTTTAATATTGTTTCTTGATAAAGACCAAATTTGGATTAATTCTTCGCAAAGAACGAATTTGGAGCTTAAGCATATCTCTAGCTTCCATCTTTTTTTTCTTGATACTGGTTATCTCCTTATTTTTCCTTTCTTGGTTAATAGAGTTTTCTGTAATCTATAATGTTTTTGCTTATTAGATACTGGTTTTTTTTTGCAGTGAATTTGTTGATATATTTGATTTGTGCACTTTAAAAATGTACTTGCCAAATAGGGTTGATATCATTCACAATGTTAGTAATGCAAAGAGTAAAGAATCAATGTTAGTTGTGTGTTTTGTTTTGCAGATCTTGTATTTTGAATGAGAGGTTAAATTGGGTTTGTGTTATTGAGATAAGTGTGTTGTAGTTGGAGTAAAGAGGTCTATGATGCTTCCATCCAAATGGGATCAGCCATGAAATATCGTGGTGTCAATCCTGTGAGTTGTGTATATGGAGCCAACTCTCTTGAATGGATCATTGCAATGGAGGTATAGTACTTTGTATGTAATTGTATAATCATTCTTGTTGAAACTAATTGTCTTTGTTAATTATTGTAATAAGACTTCACCTGAATCAGTTTTGCTATTTTGCAAGCTTGCTGTAGCTCTGCAGTAACATATGTTTTGTTATATGACACTTTTGGTATGTCTTTTCTTCCTTCACGGTCTTGTTTGGATTAAAATCTTAATTAAGCACTTATATCATATAAGTGCTTACGTATAAGCTAGTTTATAAAAAAAGATAAATAAAGTCAAATTGTATTCATATATAAGCTATGAACTGCTTTCATAAACTATCTTGAAGAGTTCATAGAAATAAGCAAAAAAGAACTTATGAACATGTCATAAGTTGCTTCCATAAGCTCTCATAAAGATACAAAAAGTCTCGTAAATGCATATTCTTCTATAATTCAGCATCTAGATCTGAGTTATATCATCCCTGTATGTGTAGCCTATAATCATATGTTTTTGGTCTTTCCTTTTTTGCCTTTGAGTTTAGAAATGCCTGCTTCTCTGACTTGCATATTCTATAATTATCATTTTCAGAATGTTGGGTTACCAAATTGAGCAGTATATAAATCAGGAATCAGGAGCCACATACAAATGGTCCTGTTCTAGATGATGTTTTGCCCCAGAGGTAACCTTGTAAATAACAGTAGGTGTTGGCAATAAAAAAATACTATTGGCTTCCCCATTACAACAAATTTCTTAAAGCTGGATTCCCAGTATCTCTAAATATTCAGAAGGTCTACTAACTCTCAGTAATGTTTTCAATAGAGAAAGTAATTGCATGACGAAAATAGTTTTCTATACCTTATAGAAAAATGTCATTCATATAAAATGCTTTTGTCCAGATTGTAGATGCCATTGAAAATGAAAAAGTTTAAGACCATAAAGATATACAATGTTGATTATTCTGCCTGTGGGCGTGTTGCTGGTGTTATTGCAAAGAAATATGGGGACACTGGTTTTGCTAGACAGTTGATATAACGTAAGATGTCTTAATATCCTGTTTGAACTATAATATCTTAATGTTGGATGTATTTAACTGAAAGCTGGACATTTTTTTCTTCATGCTTTCAGATTTACAGGAAGTGTTGGGCAGTCATTTGGGTGCTTTATTATGTTGGGAAGGTATTGTATTTACTCTCTACTCTCTACATTAATTAAGATTTTCTTTTGAAAATTTATACTTGAAATATGTGACTGGTTTAGTCCTCATCTAGTGATGAAAAGTGAGGCTTGTGCTATTAAATTTCGAGATTAGTAAGGGAGTGAAGGAAGGTGTAAGAAAGTGAAGGAAAATCTGAGTGGAGAGTTTTCTATAGAAATATCTGAATCTGTTATTTAATTCAATAATAAATAATAACATTCAACTGCATTTGTACAGGGAAATAAGATTCAATCAAGATGTTCTAGTTCTTTCTTTGAGCTTAATGTTTTCACTATTGAAATATGAAATGTCTTACACATTTAATTGTTCTACTGTTTAAATCTTCTGAGATAGAACTAAGCATCTATCATATTTTTCTTCCTAAGCTAACATTTGTTTCCATAGATTTTGTCATGTCTTGATCAGTGTTCTTTAAATCTCAAAAGTAGGTCAAGCATTATTGTCTTATTTACTCTCAGCCCAGATTAAGGTTTGTTTGTTCCTTTGTTCAATGCTAACCAACCTATGT
Source organism: Trifolium repens (assembly GCA_030408175.1). Classification (NCBI taxonomy): domain Eukaryota; kingdom Viridiplantae; phylum Streptophyta; class Magnoliopsida; order Fabales; family Fabaceae; genus Trifolium; species Trifolium repens. Next base: position 19,215,965 of record CP125841.1, on the reverse strand, counting down.
TTATTGATGTTTTAGCTATTGTGAGCTTTGGAAATATTTTTGCCACACAAAAGAAGGAAGCCGAGGAATTTTGGCACAACCTGCTTCTTCCGGGGGAGTTTCTCCGGTTGGTAAGATTTTATTTAGTGTTTGATAGTTGTTAGTGGATGCACATTATCACAAGGATAAGGTATATGAATCTTCTGACATTGTTGGCATTGATGATTCACATGATGATTCATTATTGAAAATTGATAGCATCTCTGACATTGTTGCCATTGATGAAGTTCCTAGCCTAGATGAACATAACCAAGTGACTTGAAATGTCCAGGTATCATTGATTGATTGAATTCTCATTCCCTTTGAGAAACTTCTTCAATATCAATTTCAACGTTTCTGATTATTTACTGCATTCTTTTTAAATGAAGGTCTTCCGCTCGATTGATTCCAACTCTGTGAAAGGATTTCTGAAAGAACCGAAAGATGCTATACAAAGGGTGAAGTGATACTGTAGCATACTAGTAGACTTAGTATTTGATACTGATACTTAAAGTAGTAATGCACAATCAGGATTCCATTACTTATATATTGTTATGCTGAATTTTTACTCTATGTAAAGCTATTGTAGCTCATTTGTATTAGGAATTAATGTATGCACTTCCATTTAAATTTGAATCGTTATTTTATTTTGAATGCTTGTTATTTTACTATATTTTGGTCAATATTATTTGCAAAAAAAATAAAAAAAAATTAGAAGTATGTGTGAACAAAAAAAAACCTTTTTTTTTTATTTTAAAAAAGCGATTAGCGGCGGTTCCAACCGACGCTAAAAGCTCAGAATATTGTATGAGGTAATTGCATTTAGCGGCGGTTATGAACCGCCGCAAATGTTAACAGCACCGACGCTAATGACCTAGCGGCGGTTATTCCGACGGTTCACTCGAACCGCCGCTGATTAACCTAGCGACGCCGCATATAGCGACGCTTGTCAACCGCCGCACTTAGCATTTAGCGGCGGTTTGAACCGCCGCTATTTGCTTTTTTGAACCGCCGCCGCTTGCTGTTTTCAATGTAGTGTTACCCTAACTTTTTCCATTTACACACCCGCATCCTAAGTAGCGAGGGTGTAAATTGGGTATGTTAAGGGTGCATGTGAAACTCGGCGGGTGCGAAAAGTGAATCTTAAAGTATTTCTAGCCCAAAGAATGTTATCCTGGACTTTACCGGGCTTGAAATTAATACTACTTGGACTGACATGAGCATATTTCTGACGTGTGTATATAGAAATTTTTGACATGTGTAAATAGAGAGGATGTCCTACTTTATGAAATATTTTATATTTTCAATTTTAAAATTTTTGTTACTTTTAGTTATTAATAAAGAAAATAATATTTGGTCTGTAAATTATAACTCAATCAGTAATTTCAATATTTTCTTTTTTTTTGAAAACGTAATATCAATATTGTTATGTTGAACATCTTTATTTAGTATTTTATGTGTATGTTTCAGTAGTGTTTATTACTTTATCTACAGACAAAAAAAAAAAAGACTATTAAAATGAACATTATCATTCATTTTTTAAGTGATTATGTGTTGGCAGAGATCAAATCATTTGCTCTAATTTGATTGTATTACATTGATTCAACTTTTTCAAGGACAAACCATTCAAACTGAACTAAATCCTATTTTAATTTTTTAATCTACCTCAGCACCAATCTAAATGGAACAACAAAACAATCCACCGCTCTTTTATTTTAAAGTGCACGAATTAATTTTGACTAATAATGAGTTAAAGGTAAAGTAATTTATTTAGAGTATATTCTTGTCAAAGTGAGTTAAACAATAACCATGAATTTATATATAATATATATTGAAAATAATTACACAAGAATGGAAAGTACCCATATGAGAGGTAAAGGCAAAAAAAGAAAGTCTGGTCATATTGTCCAATGTTGAACCAAGAGAAACCTAATTTAAGTAGCTAAATACACAATACGTTTAGAGAAATAATCTAATTATTTTCACTCTAAAAATATATACTCCTTCCATCCCAAAATATAAGCAACAATGAGTCAAAGAAATTTGATGTATTTAGTTAAAGATTTGGACCAAATACATTCACTTTTGTTAACCAACTTTTGCTTATATTTTGGAACGGATGGAGTATATGCTAGCATTATAAATTACAAAATCAATTCTACTCAAAAGTAAATCAAACACATCAAAATTAATTCTCTATCTCTATGTAATATCAAAATTAATTATCTATCTCTATTATCAATTTAAACTCTTTAAGAATGAAACCAATGATACTAGCTAATATGCTAATATGTAAAGATACTTTCTCTATTGCTAAGAGCCAAAATTTGGTTATTATTTTTAAGGACTTATACTCCCTCCGGCTTTAATTATAAGCAAATATCACTTTTTAGATACATTGAATAACTAATGTATCCAATCTAAAAAGTGAACTAGATACATTAGTTATTCAATGTATCTAAAAAGTAACATTTGCTTATAATTAAGGCCAGAGAGAGTACTATTTATTCCGATCGATGATGACTTGAAACACTATATAGTCTGCAGTTATAAGGAATAAGGAATATATGTTTCACTGGCCAGTTACAAAGCTACGGGAATGCAAAACTTGGCCCACCATTGTACAAAACAACCACATGTGGGACATTTCCATTGTCTTTTTCTGAGGTAATTGTATTAATTATTTAATAACTTAGGTACTATTTCTTTATTATCATGCATTGGTTTATAAAAATAATTTAGTTACTCATTTCTAAATATATTTTGTTGCACGATACATGATTCAATTCATTACTGTTTTCACATCACCAACACCAACCTATATAGAGTAAATAATAAACTCGAGCTAGCTACCAGATAGTGGGTGGCAAAGCTTGATTCCCCTGCTATAACCAATATATAATAAATAATCATAATAATTATAGATCCAGATTGAAGTACCACTATTACATTTTTTTATTACTTGAAGTACTGTCACACGTAACCACTGTTTTTGTTGCCAATAAGCTAGAAATAGAAGTTACTTAATTATAAACGTCAAGAGGTGCACTATTCCTATGAGCATAGTAGCTTAATTGGGCCAGCACTTCAACGTGCTAAGAAGTTTCATATCGAATGTAATTTGGTCCGACGAAAATTATAAATAAGAGACAATTTTTATCTTAAAAGTCAATTTTATAGGGTTGAGTTAAGCCTAATAATACCCGATTTTAATATGGTAATTATAAAGTTTATTTTATATCCGTTTGGTGTTTGTTGTGGAGACCTCCTATATTTAGACCACCTGTCATAGTTGATTCCACGTTCCAGCTTGTTAAGCTCTAGATATGAGGATGAGTGTGTTAGAAGTCTCACATTAGCTAAAGATATGACATAGATAGTCTGCATAAGACCAGTGCAAACCTCAACTCTAAATCTAGCTTTTGTGGTTGAATATAGACCTCTCAAATTCTAATATGGTATCAGAGTTTCTCAAATGTCTGTTGTGTCATCCATGTCAAATAACCGATTATCCCAAAAACTTAAGCTGTTAGGATATGCCACATCAATGGTTTTATATTATTTCTAACATGCCCCCTCAAGCAAGAGTCCATTTGGGCTTGAAGCGTGGATAATGCATAGGCCCACCTACCATATGCTTAAATTCCACTTTTTAATTAGAAAGCGAGGAGAGCGAGGATCGAACTCTAGACCACTTAGTCATAGAGGCTCTGATACCATGTCAAATAACCAATTATCCCAAAAGCTTAAGCTGTTAGGATATGCCACATCAATGGTTTTATATTATTTATAACAATTCATTATCGGGTCACCCACTATTTATATCCAGCACTAAGCACAATAGTGTTAGGCGTGAGGGATATGTTAAAAAGTGTCATCGAATGTGAGTTAAGCTAAATATTGATTCAATATCGGTCTCTCGTGTAATTAAAACAAGTGTAGCTATAACACATATGGGGTATGCCTTGGTGGAACATATCAAAAGATTAAGATGGATTGGGATGTGCACGTATCTCATTCATATAAAGAAACAAATCAATGTATGGTCACTTTGGCGAATATGGATTGTTTATTATAATTAGAAAAAATTATAATTGTTCGAGTCAGATTAAACATCTAAATGCTGCTAGTTAGGGGTTTTTTTTTCCCTTGTTTGATCTATTGTAATATCTATTCTTCGGACTTTAAGCCCAACCCTCATTGCTATAAAAAAGTGTGAAGATAATATAATTAATTCACCATGTTAACTTTCATCACCTTAATTAAGGGTAGGTTAGTAAATCTATTTTTTTTACATGATATAAAAATTAAATTAAATATATTTAACTATTTGTTCCTAAAATATCTTCTCAAATGTTTAAATTTCAAGATCTAATTATATGCATGTGTAAAAAAAGTTTAAATTGCCAATATATACAATTGAATTCTTATTTTATAAATTGTTAATCAGAGTTTCTTCAATGCAGACATTAGGTATGAGAATAAACTACATTAATTATATTTTTTATCTCTTTATTTCGTAAACATATTGAATCGGCCTCTTTATATTAAAATGACATAGTTTTTGTTCATCTATCATATTTTTCGATTAAAAAAATATGATGTGTAAATGATATGCCATACAATTGGATGACATGGGGAACACTTCCTTTTACTTATATATATGTTTCTTCATTGTAACTTCCTTTTACTTATTTGGCGCTTCCGGTGGGCACGAATCCGCGTTTAATTTCGACTTGGGAAATAGTGGCAAAGACAATTCAAAAGAGACTACTTTCATGGAGGAAACGATACGTTAGTTTGGGGGAACAATGATTCTTATCAATTTGGTGTTGGCTTCAAGTCCAATATTCTTTTCATCCTTTCTCAAAATTCCCTTAAAAGTGAGAATGGCTATAGTTCGCATCCAAAGGAATCTCTTATAGGGAGTGTATCATGCGACAAGGATAAAATTGAATGGGTTAGTTGGAAGGATGCGTGTCTACCAAAGGAAGGAGAGCTAGGGGTAAAGGACCTTAAGTGGTTTAATTTGTCTTTCGCACCATAAAAAATCATCATTCCTACGAGTTTTGGTTCGGGCGACACCTGATACCACGGGTGCAGGTTTGAGATCACTCAAACCTGCACCCATAACTCGAAATCACACCCGGTTAGATGTTAAATTACCTAATTACCCCTATGTATATAAGTTGAATGTGGATGAGCATCAATTATTCTAGGTTTTATACAAAGTTTGTAATTTTTATGAATTTTCTAGTACATAGCTTCAATGTGTTGTACATGATTTTATTTACAATTTTACAGTTATTTTGTTGCAAAAAAAAAAATTTGAATGTTGGAATCTTATCATGAAAAGGGAAAATGCCAATGAATTTGGGCCAGTTCGGACGGATAATTAATTTTGTGTGTTCTTGCTGCGGGTTCGGGTTTGGGTGGAAAAACCTGAACCCAACGGGTGTGGTTATGCGTTTTGTTTTGCCACTCGAACAACTTTCGGATGGTGGTTTCGAGTGCGGGTTTGGAAAGTGTAAAACCTGCACCCAACCCTACCTATTGTCATCTCCAGTGGTGTTGTTTTATAGATGTTGTGGTCTACACATGATCTATGCTTTTGCTTGAGTTGCTCGATGGGATGTTGTTTGTGACTAGTGATTTGAGAGAAAAAATGTGGGCAATATTGAAATTGGCTTTGTCGGTTGTCTGTTACACTACTTAATAAAAATAATGATGTGGCAGTGTAACATAGAATGTGTTTGCAGGAAAGTGTTTGAACGAGTTTTTTTTTTTGAATAGGCAAAATTTTATTAGAATTAAAAAGCAAAAATACTAAACACTTCTCTTATTATATATATAAAATTACAAGAAAAAATCGTTTGTTGTTAAAAAAAAATTGATGACATGAAATAATGATCAACAGCTATAAAATTACAAGAAAATTTCTTAATTAAAAATTTCAATATAGATAAGTTATACCATAATATTTAAGTTCAAAAAATTTATAGAGTCTAAAACTGAATGTTTTTAAATGTGGAAACCAATTTAATGAATGAGAATGAAGAGATCAAAAGTGTAGTTAAGTCATTACAATATATACTTGTAAAATATAAAATTTATTTAATATAAAATAGTAGTTTAAGTTCATGAATAATACTATAAGAGGAAAATGGTTCCTAAACAATAAACATTGTTCAGGACACAACTGGCAGATGAGGGACGTCACACAACCACTGCTTGGAATTTTTGAAACATATGATCTTTGATGAGTTGCATTTAATTATTTTCTTTTCTAAAAGCTTTGACATTCGATTTGCAATTGGAAACTCTATAAGAAACTAACTATTAAAATAAATACAATTAATAAAGAAATTATCGTTTGCCCTGATTCCTAATTATTGTACTCCCTCCGGCCTGATTTATAAGCAACTATTTCTATTTGCACACATATTAAGAAGTCTTAATTTGGAATAAAATTTAAGTTACATGGACTAAAATAACCTTATGTTTAGAAACCGCTGGTATTCCATAACTTACATCATTAGCATCTAACTTTTTCCAAACTCATTGTTAAATGAAATAAGCAACCGTAGTAATTTAGGAAGACGGAAACGTAAATCAAATAACCAATAGGAGTATTAGAAACTCAATGATGCATTCTAGGAAGAAGAAAAAGATAAGCTAATTGAATGACAATATTTAATGATAGTTGAGTGTTAATGAAAGGGTATTTTTGGTATAATAGTATTAAATAGAGTTGAATTTGATGACTTTTGCTTATATTTAAGGACAAATATTTTTGTTGACTTTTGCTTATAAATAAGGCCGGAGGGAGTATTATTGAGTAGAGAGAGTGTGTGTGTTCTTCGTTAATTAGTGGGTGTCTTTGATGTCATATAGAGGTGTATTGATTCACCTAGACCTAGTCTAGTAGACAATAGCTCTTCTACTGAAGTTTGACAATAATATTTCTGTTAGGTATAATATTGTTACTCTGATAAATACTACTCTCTCCGGTTCTTAATATAAGAAGAAATTCATTTTTTAGATACATTAAAAAGTTTATGTATCTAGACTATATTATAGATTAGATATATTTATTTTTTTAATATATCTAAAAAGTCAACTTCTTCTTATATTAAGGATTAGAGGGAGTACTATAAAAGAAAGCAAGCTTGGTTATATACAACATTGTAGTCTAGTAAAAAAACTAAGGTAAATGGACCTTTACCCCCCGCAATGTCGGTGTGTTTTGCTCTACTCCCGCAACAAAAAAAAAATTTGAGAATACCTCCTTGCAATGTTGACAATTTTGTTTTACCCCCGTTGTTGACTTTTTTGCTTATGCGGCAAGGAAAAAGTCACTACCACGTCAGCAAAGTCACATTTTTGCTGACGTGGCAATGCATTTTTGCTTACGTGACAGTCACTTTTTCCATGTCACATCAGCAAAAAAAGTCAACATAGAGGGGTAAAACAAAATTGTCAATATTGCAAGGGAGCATTCTAAAAAAATAAAATTGCATGGGGTAAAACAAAACACGCTTACATTACAGATGATAAATGTTTATTTACCTAAAAAACTAAGAGCATATATTTCATATAGAAATTCATGCTATGTGCCTTAAAGAATATATGTTAATTTAAAATACTTTAAATATTAATTAATTGTCTCATGAGCTTAGCTTAATTGGTGGACATTTGCATTATTATGCAGGAGATCGGGGTTCGAACCCCGGTCATCCCACTTATTCACCTTAAGGGTCCGTTTGATGGCCAGGATAGTGAGTGGGATATGATAATTATATCATATCATGTTTTAATTTTTTGTTTGATGCACCAATAGAATATGATAAATTATTCCCTTTTTTAATCATATCATATCACTCCTTTGTAATTTCTATCCTATGTTTAGGCTGGGTTATTAAGAAAGTAAATTTTTATTTGCCAAAAATAAAACCACCTACAATGGAAACTTGTTATTTAATTATATTTAATTGAAAATAAATAATGATATCTTGTTTGTTATCATATCCGCATCAAACACATAATAAGATAAATGTTATCATGTTAATATCATATCCTAACTTTATCCAACTTCATATCATATCATGTATCTATCATATCCTGGCCATCAAACGGGCCCTAAGGGTGAAATTTCAAGCCATTAGGCTACTAGACCAAATAAAAAATATTAATTAATTTTTTTGATGCAATAGTAATTATATTTTAAGCAAAATAGTTTTTGACCTTTAAAAAAATAAAATATACAATTTTTAATAATAAATTATTATCTACAGTACACTAACAAGTGTCTTAAAGACACGTGTTTTCTTTTTTTTAAAGATAAACTTGTACTATTTTTTTTCTTCTCATTGGAAAAAACTTCGCAATGTGAGTTTTATAGAATTTGATGAGGGAGCTTAAATAAGCTATGATAACATAGACTAATCATTTTTTCTTTAACAGATAAATGAAAAGAAGAACACTAGCATTACATATTATAAGAGTGTGGGTTGCATAGTTGCATATTTTTTTTACTATTACACTAAAATATGCATATGTTGCATAAATATAACAAGATGTTGTAGAGACCAACTAATAATAGTGTTGAAACTCAAAATGAAATCCTTAAAAAGGACCATGAAGATGCTCTAAAATGTACACGCATAGAGCTATAAAAAAATGGGTCGGGGTGATGGGTTAACCCACTAGCCCACAATCTTGGATGGGTCGAATCACAAAAAACATAGTCCAACCGCGATCAGGTGTTTTTTGCCCAAACTCATATATCCCATATAAATATCGTATTGGGCCGGTTAGTCCAATGGATTTCAGTCCGGTCCATTATAAACAAATTTATGCAATTGTTTTAAAAATAATATCAACAAAAAAATAAAAAATTATCATCTAATTGCTATATTGTTATATAAAAATAATATATTTAAATGTGTAAGCTTAATAAAGAGGGGTTATTGACCTAAAACATTTTAACAAATTAAGTTCTTAATTTATTAATTTGATCCCATTTAATTATAGAAATTAAACTAGAGCTTAATTGGTATTTACAGGAATAAAGGGAAGAGTTGAAATAGTATTTCGGTACTCGAAATAGTAGGAGTTGAATTAGTTAAAAAAATTTCATTGGTCAATTAATTAAAAGTGTGCAAAAGTTATGATACAATAAATATAATTTATTATATTAACCATACACGAGAGATTGAGACCTCTAAAATATGCATATTTTTAGTAGTAGTTTTACTTAATATATCTTGTTTATTAGTCAAGTTATTAGAACAATTTCACTTCATTTCCTTTGTTTTGTCTTTTGTAGGTCCAAGTGCATGAACAAGTGGAAATGTGTCCTTTTTAGGCCCATTAGAATGACTTATTGGCTAAGGCATTATGTGAGGGCAAATGCAAAGTCTCCTTTAACGATGTATAAGTGCTTAATGAAGGCAAAAACATTAAATTTCGTGCATTATGGCCATTTTGGCAGTTATCATGAGGTTTAAGAAGAAGAAAACCAAAGATCAAAGGTCAGAAGACCTATCACGGCCATACCAAAGTTTCACACGGTCGTGACAGACACAACATAATGAAGGATTGCAACAATCTAAAACACTTGCATTCATCTGATAAAACTTTCTTGTTTATTTTACACTACAAGAAAATGGTGTTTTAGAGTCAACGGAATTTGGACGCTAACAGTCAAATTTTGGACGCTAAAAGCATTTTAGCGTCAGTTTAGAGTCCAAAAAATTGACAACAATAAAAGCTTTGATGCTAAACACTAGCGTCCATGTTGACGCTAATTAGCATCACCAATTTTGGATGCTAAAATTAAGGCTAAATTTGGATAAAATACGGACGCTAATTAGCTTTAGTTTATTGCTGATTCTAATTTTAGCGTCAGTAAATTGTTAATGCTAAAGTCAAACATGTACAATCATGTAACGTCACACTTAGCGTCAAAAATTGTGGATGCTAAATTTTAGCATCAATAAATTGTTGATGCTAAAATCAAACATGTTGCATCAGTTAATTATGGACACTAAATTCCATGAATGCATGTTTATATTTTAATTGGTGAATGACCCATATAAGCCTTAAATATAGTAGAAAGACTAATAATAATAATAATAATAACCCTTTAATATTAATTAAAATTGAACCTACAAATTGAGCCATCCATAATACAACAATATTTAATTAAAATTTAGTACTCAAGTTCAATGGTATACCAAAGACTTAACCATAAAATAAGTAGAAGCTAAACATAATTCTAAAGCAAAAAAGCTTAATCTGTCACTTAGATAACTATGTTATATCCAAATAAAACTAGGTGATTCATCCAAAAGAAACTAGATAACCTAGGTATATATATCCAAAAAAACTAGGTGATGTCATCCAAAAGAAACTAGACAACTATGTTATATCCAAAAGAACTACACAGTCGACAATCATCATGTGAGGTCATCCTCTGATTGCTCATCGAGATCATCATCATAATGTGGATGTTGAGGAATAGGACGAGGTCGACTCGTACTGCAAGAACCACCGGCCGATTGATTCTCTAAAGCTGCCATCCGTTGAGCAAAATCTGCCATATTGTTCTCCAAATTTTTTGTACGCTGATCAGCAGCACCAGCTCTTTCATTTGCTGCAGCAGCCTCTGCACGTGCTGCGGCTGCCTCCCGACGAAGCATCTCAATCAACTCATTTTCAGGAGGATGAGACTCTTGAGTCAGATGACGTACACCTGGCCTAATGTTAACAGACATAACACCAGTGCCGTAACACTGACCTCGAGATATTCCCCCAGCAACATCTACCCACAAACTAAGTCTTGTCTCTCCGTCCACTTCTTGTCCGCCCATCTCTTGTGTATCACCTAGAGAGTGCTCATTAGTTTGTATTAGATTAGTCAGATCCTTCTGATAGTCATCCTGATAAAAAAACACAACCACATATTATTGATTTATCAATTATTTATGATGCAAATCATCCTAACACTATGCTCAGCCCCTGATTCTTTGTACAACTAACAAATCAACATTAACCATTATTGTACACAGTTCAGTTTCCATCATTGTTGTTATCATGTTTTTTTTTTTTAACTGCAAACAAATATTATTAAAGCACATCTCAGCACAAGAAATGCTTAAGAGGCCACAAAGTATATACAGTTACAAAAGGCAGGCCCTAGTACAATTACAAGCAACAAACAAAAGGCAGGCCCTATGTATACAAATACCATAAAGCTGCATCAAAAACAAAAACAATAACAGAGGCGCAGACAAATACACCAAGCAGCTTAACATGTTAATTTCACCTCTATAGTTGCCCAACTAATTAACAACCAAATTACCAACAAGAATTTCTCAACTTTGTACCAAAAAAGGCTATTATAGTCAAACACTATTGGTTTTGAAAAAAATTTATTTGTGATGAAAGCAAGATGCACATGGGGAGAAACAGTTACAAAGAGGCATCAAACAAAGGCAAAGCACAAACATTTCAATCAATTTTCAACTGTGTAATGTGAATTTGAACCATATACACATACAGAAAATAATAAAACTTGAAGAAAAAAAAATACGATTCCAAGTAGTACTACATATGACAGTTTTTTGAATGAAATGGCACAATCATAGTTAGTCCACTTCATTGTGAAATCATAGCACATGAAAGTGATGTATCATTTAAACAAACCACTAAAAGATTGAAACGTGAGAAAATCCTGCTATTTATTAAGTTCCTAAACAAATTAGATGCCCCTAAATAACAACTTCTCAGTAAACATACTCACTTTGCATGGATATTGGTTCAAGGCCGCAAAACTTCCATAACCAATTTATGTCACTACCAACAAATTTGATTTTATAACAGTCATTTTCTCATATTGTAACAAAGTAGTAGAGAGACTATATATATATAATGGTATTCAAGAATGACAATTTTTTTGATAAGAGTATTATAAAGAACTTGGGAATGTGGTGTTGTCGATTGGGCTGCAGTTGGTGCAGTCACTTGGGAATGTTGGACCACCGGTATTGTTTCTTGGACTGCTTGTGGTGTTGTTTGGACTGCTGATGGGGTAGGATGGACCACTGATTGTGTTTGTTGGACTGCTTGTGGTGTAGATTGGACTACTGTCGGGACAGGTTGGACAACCGGTTGTGTTTCTTGGACTGCAGGTGGGGCTAGTACCACAGGTCGTGTCTCTTGGACTGCCGATGATGTAGGCTGAACTGTTGGTGATAAACCCAGTTTCTTGAGGCGTTTCTTGTTGGCTTCAGCAAGCTTCTTGGTAGCTTTAGCCAGATCTCCAGGTCGCAACAGCCTTGAATTAGCATTGATGGGAGATTCTTTCCGCTTAGTTCCATGACATTGGCCAGCCATGTGCCCAATGAATCTATTTTGCTTCATAATATCAAGTTAGATTCATGTAGTAGAAAATTGGGATATCCAAAATATCAACATAAGCAATAAGTATAAAAAGCAAACAACACAACCAGACTTTTTAATGATTAGAATACTACACAATTTGAACAATACTAGAGACAATAAGAAATAAGAAACATAAACTTAAAAATCAACTACAACTACTTTAATACAATAATAAGCTAATTCATATATTTTTTTAGGAAAAGGCAAAAATATTATTAATAACTACAAAAGTACAAGAAGTACTAATGCAAGAATACGAGGATACAGCTTACAACACGCAAGGAAACAAGGCAACACAGCCTGCCCAGGAACCAAAACAGAAACAGCCAGCAGAGGCAAAACAGCAACACCTAGGCCAAAACAATACAGCAGTAGATCGAAAAAATAAAAACACACCCCACACCAGAAAAACTACGCAGCTGCATTCATATCATCATCATCATCATCATCATCATCATCATCATCATCATCATCATCATCATCCTCCTCGTCATCATCATCATTTTCATCCTCATCCTCCTCACCATCTTCCGACAGACCGTCTTGAACCATCGGCTCATTGTCCGGTTCAATAATCATCTCAACTTCATCAATTAATGTTTCATCAGCTAAAAAATGTAGTGATTCCAATTCTTGAATGGGTACAACGGGTGACATATCATCAGATTGATAAGGCATTTCATCCTCTACTGTTTCGATCTCCACATGTCCTCTTGGTTTTGTACTAATTGCCGCACACCAACCACGCATCTCTCTACATATTTGGCCCCCTATCTTTAGCCTCTTTTGCAAAAGGTTAATTTTGACCAAGTCAATGTTGATGTGGCAAGTCACTTAAGTGACTCAACTGCCACATCAACTTTAATTTTTTCATCTAATAATTAAAAAAAAAAAATATTAGAAGGGTGGTCACGTGAGAATGGTTCACTTTCACACATATATAAATCCGTTAAAAAAAAAAACTTCATCTCTCAATTTTCGTCTCAATTTCACGTGAGACCATCTCCCAATTTCATCTCCTGTTATTATTATTGTTATGTTTTGTTCTTGAAAAGGCAAAAGGAAATGTATTAATCAAAGCATAAGACATTACTTATAAGTGTAATACAAATATGTCCTGATACACCGGTACTTATAGCAGAACACTAACCATTCCATTACTCTTGATTTGAAAGCAACCATTACTTATAGCAAAACACTAATAATCTCATTTTAATTACTTATAGCAGAACACTAATAATCTCATTATAAAAAATACATCAAGCCTAGACAAAGCAGCCAATACATGAGTAAAATAGTGCACATATCAGGACCCCTACAACAGAAAATGAAAACTGATGCTTATTATTACACCTACGCTGCTCCTTTTCGGCTTAAGCGATATAGTAACAGGAACAAAACAATTATTATGAGTTAACAATTATTGTGATAAATACATAGATGGTAGCCATGTAGTATATTTTATTAATGAGAGACATAATGCCTATAGTATACAAAGTCACAAAGGAAAGCATAACCCTTCCATGATACAACCAATAGCCAAGCCAAAAGATATACACCACCTCTACTGATATGACAGTAAAATCAACAAGCCAAAACCAAAACTAAACAACTTTACATCCCACAAACATTAAAACTAAAACAGCCCCACAATAAAAATACAATAATAAGCAAAAACTAGAAAAATGATTCAAAACAAAATTTCATATATGAGGTCATCAATGTCTGCTATGTGATCTTTGAAATGTTTCATACGCAACATATTATTGATGAATGTACAAAAGTAGAAAAATAAGTCAATTAAAAATTCCCAACTTTTCAAAATACTACAAGTTCAACATTTAGCATAAGCAAAAAGTATCAAATTTCTAATTTGTAAGCAAAATGATTTTGTAAATTCATCTTTACTATGGCTGAGTATATTAGATCATTGATGTACTATATGTTTTCATTTTTCACACACACATAAAATCATTTATGTGCAAATTTGTTGTTGAGTGATTAAATCAAAATTACTATGTCAAAGTTAGCAAAGAAATGTATGCACAAGTTCATGATTAAACTGTTACTTCCTTATTTTTATTTGATCTGCTAACAAATTTTATTAAAGGCTCTACAAGGAGTGCTTTGAAGCCAAAACAGAACACCAAAAGGAACAAGTCAAACATTACAGGATACACCATCAAAGAGTCACACAAGACCCCACCATCTACCACTAAGAGACTAATTCAAAACTAACAAACCACCTACCTAATAGACACAACCTGCGCATAAAAAGCAAGGAAAAGCTACATCACAGTGAAACAACAATACACCTATACAGCAGCAAAAAACGCAGACATACACCCAAGGACCAACACTACATCACAGTGAAACTGTTACTACCTTATTAATCTGATTTATATTTATACTTCACCTTTCTCAAATTGAAGAACAATAACAAAAACAATAACAAAACTTAAATCATCCAAATCACACAGTTTTCTTTTTGAACCTTAAACAAAACTCTTTAAAAAGCAACATCCAATGATTAAGTAATTTCAGTGAGAATGAAAACTAACCAATAGAGACGATTTTGTAGTGAGATGGAAGAGAAATCCAAAAGAACAGCAGCAAATGACGGCAAACTAAAATGGGTATCACGAACGAAGCTAAAAAAAATAGAGAACAACGAGGAAGAGAGAACAGAGAACGGTAATCGAATGGGAAACTGGTCGGCGAAGGGTATCACGAACAAAGAAGGGTATCACTAACGACAAGCTGGTCAGCAAACGGAACAGAAGAGCGAACGGAATGGAAGGAAATGTGAATGGTTAGGGTTCTAAGCTTCTGGTTCAGTATCATCATTGAGAGGTGAAAAGGGTCATGAGAGGTGAAAAGGGTTGTTTCGGAAAGTTAGGGTTCCAGTGTAACAAATTATGTGAGGGGAATGAAATGTTATGTAAAAAGTGGGGGAAATGAAATGTGTAAGAAAAAATGTGAGGGAAATGTGAAAATAATTGGGAAAAAAGTGAGGGAAATATGAGAACAATAAGTGAAAATAAAAAAATAAAAAAGTAAATCTTTTTTTAGCTTCCAAATACATTGACTCTTATTAAAAAAATAAAAATTAAAAATTTTAGCGTCCATATTTGTAGATGCTAATTATAAAATTAAATTAAAAAATAATTAGCGTCTAAAGTAGAGTCCATTCTTCTGATGCAAAGTTGTATATAAAATATCAATTGAAAAAAAGGCATTTGTGTTAGAATTTATGGACGCTAAATGGACGCTATTAGCGTCCAAAATGGTCTATCGCTAAAATCTTTGAAGCTAAATCACAATTTTCTTGTAGTGTTATGTTTTGTTCTTAGTTTTGTTCATAGTTTAGTATGGTTTTGTTCATGATGTCAAGGTGTGAGTAGTTCACCCATACCTTGAGGTGTGAGCGATTCTTGTCCCTCTTTATAAGAACATCTTTGAATTTTTAACCATATTAATTATTATTTTACCAAACATACTCCAAATTATTTTACCTCATTACCTTACAATAAATACTTTGATAAAACATAAAAAATTCTCTCTCTTAAAAGGATAAAATTGTAAAAGAAATATTTACTATCTATAAATTTACTACTACGCACTACTAACTTTTTTAATATATGTGATTTAGTCAACCTAATCTTATATTTAAGAACAAAGGTAGTATTCATCAATTAATTTCATTGATTACTTTTCTAAATCGGGAAAATTTAAATGACCCCCTCTTAATAGAGTCTTCAAAAAGATAAAATAAAATAAAGTAGTTTGATATTATTGGTTCTTGCCATATACTACTACATGATCAATAATTTTAAATTAATAAAATTCAAAGCCTATTTATGTATTATTAAATATTTAAATAATATATTTTGTGAGCTTAGCGCAGTTGGCTGAGACATTATATAGGCTACTCGATAGTATAAAAAATAAATATTATAACTAATAACACCTTAATTAGCCGTTCCTTATACATAGTTGGAGGGGAAAATCAAAGACCATTTTGTAATTAAAAAAAGAGTGAGAGACCGTTTTGTTATATAATTTAAGGTTAAAATATAGAGTTATTTGTTGAAGTTAAATATCCTATTAAAAAAATTGAAGTTAAACATCTTATTTAAACTATTGAAGTCAAATAATGTAATTTATTTATGCCTACAAAAGTTTATAAATTTAAATTTTAAATATAAGCATTATATATCAATATTAATTTATTTTTTGACTAAATATGAATGTTAATTTTAAATGCAAAGATACTTAGTACTTACTCCATCTCATAAAGTGTTATTTAGATTACGTACACTTTTTAAAAAAATGTTATATTCATTTTTGGTGATTAAAATATGTGTTAAGACTAAAATATTCTTCTTACTTGATATATACAGTTTATATAGTTGATATTGTTTCAACAAAAAAAAAAAATAGCATTTTATATGCAGGAGCCAGGGTTCGATCCCTGGACATTCCACTTATTCATCTTATAAGTGTATTTTCAAGCCACTAGGCTACCTAACAAAAAAAACAAAAAAAAATAGTGGAATAGTTAGATAAACTGTTTAATTAATTGTTGAATTAAAAAATATTTAATCAATTGATATTATTAAACTAACTTCAAAAAATATAGTGTGATCAACCATTTAAATTGATAAATTTTTTTTTATAATTAAATTGATAAACTTCAAAGTTTGGTCAAGCGATAAAAAAATACGTATTAAAATTGACGTATCACATATTCGAACCCTACTAATATATCTGGAATGAGATAAATGTAAATACTTTTCTATATATTCTTTCAAACCAAAAATATTTCTTGCCTTGGACTTAAGAAATCATTTCATGCTCCTAAATTTTTATCATAAAATCGAAAAACATTTGAAATTGATAAATAATGAGATTTTTTGAACGGCAACAAGTACAATTTGAATAGATATGAAGAAATCAAAGGATATAATCTAATTATATATGATGTTCCTCAAAAAACAATTATCAAAAATAAAAACGTTCCAAAAAAACAAATACTAATACTAGTAAGAGGAGATTGCTATATTGACATTTTAAGTTATTAAGTGTTAACAAACTCTTGCTATATAATGACAAGTGGGACTGTTTGCCGACCTAGTGGGGTGATGACTCGTAAAAGGGGAGACTGCCTCACAAAAATGAGACTGCCTGGTTTTGAGGAACATGCCGGCCATTGGATTAGATAACTCTTTCAACGCTTTATTGGCTAATTGGCTAACATAATCTCATAAGTCACACACATCAAATCAACCATGCATTGACATTAATATTAGCCCACTAACACACATTTAACCATTGACATCAAATCAACCATTTTATTGTAGTAACACTATCTTGCATGAGTCAATGAGTTGTAACAGTGATCGTCGTTGAACTTGATAGAAATGATCGTGGTTTGATTCCCACAATTGCGAACGAGAGGGGACTGGAACCATTTGATGCCAGAACTGACCTCCGAATCAGATTAAATTATTGATGAAAGCAAAAAAAAATATAGTTTATAATCTTAAATGATTATTCGTCGTCTCAATTTATAAAAAAAAAAAAAAAACTTTTTATTGTCGTAAATTAAACAAAAACTTGTCATTTTTACTTCATCCGTCCCAATTTAATTGACACAGTTGATTGTTTCACGCATGCTGATGCATAACTTTGATTATTAATATTTTTAATTGTATAATAGTAAAAATTATAAAAATTTGATATTTTAAAAATATTCATCGAGACGAATCAAACAACATCTTATATGCTAATATTTATTTTTGTTTATTAGTAGAAAAATAAGGTCAAAGCAACATATGTGAATAGTGCACAACAGTCAACCATGTCAATTAAATTGGGATGGAGGGAGTAAGATTTATTTTTATTTACTTTCATGAAATTTAATGTAAATTGCATTTAGTTTACACTCTCTTCTTTTCACTATAATCAATAACCAATAATTAATTTTAATTTTTATATCTTTTCATAAAACTTATTTCATGGAAAACACAAAACTCATATACTTCAAATTGTTATATTTTACTTTTCTTAATAAGTGTAACTTTTCTTTTTTGCTTATAATATGAGACAGAGACATTTTTTTTGCGTAAATTGGATATCATCTACAAGCAACTGTATAAACTAATTCATCGAGCCTTGTTTGACCTAAATGAGTGACAACCTCTCTCTAAAAGTTTTAACACTGCTGCATGTCCAGGTCAGATATGGAACTCGGGACCTTGGTTAAGGTAACTAGACAAAGTGACAAAAATCATTAAATTACACACATAACTGTAAAATTTTAATTTTGAATTCAGGTGAAAGCGTTCAATTTAAAAATATCAATAACTCTATGTTAGTTGAGCTAATATATTTAAACACTTAACAAATATGGAAAATGCTAACTAGTATCCTCTCACATGTAAGAAATAGACGGACAACCGAAGAAGAACTTGCGGTGGTGTTGTTTAAGAACAACCTTTAAAGTACGAGACCCATCAAGGTTTGTGGGTCATGTCGAGAAGTCAGACGACTCGGTCGCCCCACCAAGAGCAAGGATTACATCTTTAAAGGTCGGAGGTGTTGGCGGTGACTACATTTTACTTAGAGAAAAGGGAGAAGGTGGTGGGGGCGGAGCTGTTGGTGGTAGGGAGGTTGATGAAGGCGGTAGCGAGAGGGTTTTTCCAACAACAACCATATTGGATTTGTGTAACATATATAATATTGCACATATTAAATCAACTAAAAGTAGTAACCTTTTTTTATTGGAAAATAACAATTATTTGTTAAAAAGTTGTACATTTAATATAAAATGTTCAAGTTTCAATACAAACTTACTATTTTGAACTTCTTAGCATGTGCAAATTTGCACATGATAAAAAAAACCTTAAATATTTTACACTCACACAAATCTTAAAAATAGATAAATTAATATTTAATAATATTACAAAATTGGAAATTTTAGCAATTAATGTATCTTAAACTTTGTGACTTTTTGTTATAATTAGGCTTGAAATTAGTAAAAAAAAATTCTATAAAATAAAAATAAAAATTAGAGGTAGTATTTTTTTTCTGGTACATGAAGTGGGCAAACTTGAAACGAAAACAAACTACGAAATTACACCCACAGTTCTAGGCATGGAAGCCTTGAAGATGTCAGCAAAAAGGATACTCTGAAGATTTATAGGATGAGTCTCCATAGTTATAAAATCAAAATATTCTTGCAAAAGGTCTATATGATTATCTAGCAATCTGCGCTTCTGTTGCCTTCTCGCCACGTGTGCTGAAACCGAGTTTGCCAATTTATGTTATTAAGCTTATGAATTCGCCAAATCATAATGGGGGTGGCCCCATTAAATTTGCATCTCCATGTAACAATATGTCAATTAGTAGTTTGGAGTTACTTTCTACAATTAGTTGAGT
This sequence comes from Trifolium repens, assembly GCA_030408175.1. Lineage (NCBI taxonomy): Eukaryota > Viridiplantae > Streptophyta > Magnoliopsida > Fabales > Fabaceae > Trifolium > Trifolium repens. The sequence goes on along the minus strand of CP125841.1, from coordinate 19,196,057 downwards.
AACTCCTTTTCTTCTTTGTACCAAAAGAAAAAACTCTTTTTCTTCTAACCAACTTCATTCCTGCATATAAGCCCAACATTTCAACATGTAGAGAGTCACAAGTCCCATTTTTTTAGTATATCCCAGTATCCATTGGAGGTAGTATTTTAATTGAATTTATATGAATTGTTGTTAATGCCCCCATGGTTGTGTTAACATAAATAAAGTTACCTCCGTCCTAATATATAAGACCTTTTTGAAAATTTTTGTTATCCCACTTTATAAGTCATTTTTTAATGTTCAAGGTGCATTAATTAAATTTTCTTAAAAATACTCTTAATTAAATAAAGAGAAGTAAAATGTTATTTTCTCTCTCTCTCTCTCTCTCTTAAAAATTGAAGGGTAATTTTGAAAAGAAAACAGTATATTATTGACAAATTTAATGCAAAGACTATTTTTCTTTATTCTTGTATGTGAAAGATGTCTTATATATTGGGACAGAGGGAGTATATATGTAGCATATGTTGATTATCCTTTATTTTTCAAACCATGTTTTAGAAATTAAATTGGATAAATTAATTATAAATAAAAAATAAGATTAATTAGAGCGATTGATTCAACTAGTTGAGTTTGAATAAAATATTGATTAGGCCTTCAATTCGTTTAATCCAAAAAACAAGTTGATCGATGTCTATCTATAGAAACCAATTCATATTGCTTAGATTTATTTTAGCATTATCGTTTTGTTTTTTATTTTTCACTAATTAAGTACTCATTTGACATTTTTTACATATATAAAAAAAGTTTAGTGTAAGGGACCAAAATGAATTAAAGGGGACCAAAAAAAAGAGTTTGTAGTGTCATTATTTCGAACAGAACTCAAAGTTTGATGAGAATCCGATATGATAGTGGATCTATGAAAAAAAAAATCGCCTTTGCAGATGTAGTTGCCGAAATATAAGGTGGAGTGAAGACGGTGATAAAAAGAGGTTTACTTGCAAATACTTTCATGCTAAAATAGAAAAATTATTATTTATATTAATTATTATTTTTTAAATAATATAAAGAAGAATTTTTCTACAATTTGAGTCACAAATTTAAATTACCAATCAACTTTCTTGGTAAATATGAGATTCACCCTCAAATTCACCAAAAACTTAGGTTACCAAATGCAATCCATCGACTTTCATTAAAAATTATGAAATAGATTTTATAGCAAATGGACATGTGTGGCAAATCAAAATAAGTCTTTCTCAATGCCATAGGTACAAGTATAAATGTACGTAACCAAACACGTATAATATGCACTCTTACTTGATTATAATTGGTAGCATAGGATGTATACATATATGTTTATACTTTATATAGTAACTTTTAGGTATGTATTAAAGGCAATGTATATATCATACAAAACCTCTTCAACGTGTAAATAACCGTGATTTGCGGGGCCTGCTAATAGATCTATTTTCGTCCCTTCATAAATATTTCAAGGTGCTAGTTGTATATTTGACATTAAATTGTTACTTAATTTAATGAAAGTTTCCACATCAAATTATGACAACTTGACTTGTCACGTCTATTCGAGGCAATTATATTCTGTCTCAAATATGCAATCAAATAACATTAGGCGTGGGTGATAATTTAAAAATACAAATAGTGATTTATGTCAATGAATTTGTTTGTGCCCTTAGAGGTAGCAAACTTTAATTATGTTTCCCCAATATATAAAAATCTATGATTATTAGTTTAGTGACGAGTATTGAATCTTAAACAGATACCTTGATCTGTGAAGGGCCATTCTAATTGATACACCTATATTAAAAAATAGAACCGTACCCATCAACAAGAGAATATGTAAACAGCTCTTCGATTAATGAAAAAATCTCATATGCTAATGAAAAATCTCTACTATAACGATCATCTTATTCTTTAATACTAGTATCTGCCACAATTAAGGAAAATAACAAGAAACTTTCAGTTTTTAATTGATTTTCATAAAATAAAATAGTTTTCAAATATACGTATATATGATTTTTGGCTACTTCTAGGGTGAATCCATACAACGGGTCTACCTTATATCACATTTTGAGATTATATGAGTATTCAAAAAGTATCATATATTTTTATTATAATTTGAGAGATTTATACTCAACAGTTACCCAAATATGGAAGATCTCCACAACAAACAATAAATTAATCTAGGATAGACTCTGATACCATATTAGAATTTGGGATGCCTATAATCAACCACAAAAGCTAGCTTGAGAGTTGATGTTTGCATTACGCTTATAAAAGTTATATATGTCATATCTCTAGCCAATGTGGGAGTCCTAACAATTTCTTCCATCAGATTCATGGTTAGGAAGCACACGAGACAAATCCAACTAAAAAGACTAATTTAACGGGTAGAAGAGTCTCATGGTTTAAATACTACGTCAAACACTTTTACAATGACTTTTGCTCTATCGCTATTGACATGATGGTAGCCTCTTCTGTTTTCTACGGTTTCATTCACCTATTAGTATATATAAGTTAGCCCTTTTAGTGGCTCAATTTTCAATCAAAACGCCAATATTTGTTATGATTTAAATACATGAGAAGAACTCAATGTTATAGTGCAAAAGTAAGTATAGATTTATCGTCTCCACAGGGACTGATGCGATATCGATGCCGTTCAACAATTGATATAATTTTAAGTATTGAAAAAGATGTTTGTTTATGGAAAAGTAGGAAAATATAATGATGGTAAAGAAATGATTGCAATTACAGAGAGATAAGTTTGCTGGGATTAGATTTCACCGACCCAATCGCATGTATCATTCGAATCAGTTATACATGTTTTAGCTATCAATCAATTTTATCACATATCACTCACGTACGTGTCCGTTTCCAGAGCACGACGAGAATCTCGCTATATTCATTAACCCTCGATGTCTCGAGTGATTGATCAATATACCGGCTATATCGTATTGCTCAAACTCCGATGTCTCGGACAATTTAATCAACACAATAGTTTTAAAACTTGATATTTAGAGTGAATATTAAACCTAAATCTATGTCTAGAGTTTAGAGTTTAATAGATGATTGTTCTAGGTCTCGGATTCAAAAAGCATACGTCTATACCATTTCAAAACCTAAAATTAAAACATACAATTCAAGAACAACATCAAAATTGATAAGTAAACTAAAACCATATATAATACCATGATCAAATTAGATACATATTCATAGAGTTGCTTACACCTAATCCCAACAATAGAGAGATTAGCTACTCATTTTCATGATAGCTTTACAAAAGATTAAGAAGAGAAGAGATAAACAAACATTAATGATGATTTCTCAACTATTGTTGTGCATCCACCTCCAAATCTCCTTGAATCTGTCTCCTGGAGTTTTTGCTCTGCTTCTTACTTATATATTACAAGTTATCTCCCAAGTCTTATGACAGAAAGCTCTATTTATAGAGTTTCTGAAAATTAGAACTCGCTGAGCGAGCTCCAGCTCGCTCTGGCGAGTTGATCTTTCTTCACCAGAGGGTTACTGCCACGTCATAAGTGAGTTTGAACCGCCTTCACTCGCCCTGGCGAGTTGTTACTCGCCCTGGCGAGTTGCTGCTCGCTCTGGCGAGTGTATCAGATATCCAATTTAATGCTCTCTGCCTCTACTCGCCCTGCACTCGCTCTGAGCTCGCCCTGGCGAGTTAACTTGCAATTTTTCTTCAAATTTCTGCACAAATATTGAGATTTAGGGAGACTTAATTGAAATAAATGACTTAAACAAATATGTACATTTAAGTGAGGAAAAACTAAAGAATATTTTACAAAATAGTTAATAAGTGCTTAAAATGTATATGTGATTTTAGCTACTTTTTGGCACTTATCACTCAACTCAAAAGATTAATTCAAATAACGGAACTCCTAACAAATTTCTTTAACCTATCACATAAAAAGACTAATTCATCTATCACATAAAACATAAAATACTTCTATTTACTCGATGTGAAACTCTTAACAAATATTTTTAACAAAACTCTTCATATATATTTGTATGAGAGTTTAAAAAATGATAGAGTGAACATTTTTTGTTCTAGAAGTTGAAATTTGAATTTTGAAAGATGAACCATGTTTTTTCTATTATCACACCCATTCTTGATATACATACAAACCTTGAATTTGCAAATGGAATTACTTTAGAAATCATACCCATATAATTTTTTAAAATTAATATGAAATTGATATTTAAATTTGTTGTCTAAAATTTGGAACAAATATATCAAATTATCAATAGGCAAGTTCTATGGTACATTAGACAATTTCTAATGTATTGGTACATGATTATCAAATTAATAAATAAAATGAATATTTTTTTTAAGAGAAATTATTTTTCTATCATTAAAAACATTATAATAATCAAATATCATTAACCAAAGTTGTCAAAAATATAAATTTTGATATTTTTTAAATTTTTATTCTTCATAATAGTCAATATTCAATTTTTTATTGAAAAAATGTTAAAATATTAGTGTAATCATTATAAACAATAAAATTGTATTTTTCCTTGTGTTATTATTATATCTAAAATACAATAATTAACTAATAGTTTTTTTAATCCATAAAAATAATCGTTAATTTATTAATTTGCGATGTCATGTACCGGTACACTTGAATTAGAAGCTCCCTTATCAATATTGTCCGGTCTTGAGTGCAGTGAAAACGTGGACCAATGGCATAAGAGTAGATATTCTCAAAGTGATGACGTGGGATAGAGAATCTGAGCCATTGAGAGGGTGGCTGGTACTATACGGACGGTTACAAGACATAAGGCAGTAGGATATGCACTACGTACTCTATTTTGAGATGGTGAGGTATCTATTGTCTTGTTCGTAACATTGTATCGTATGTGGTTAAAATTAAACTTTTTAACCAAACTGAACTTTCATTTTGATATTTTCTATATGTTGTAATTAAAAAAATAATTTCAACTCTTCTTCTGCATTCCAATAATTCTTTTTACACTGTTACTCATTACTGTGTATATGTGCATGTTTTGCTCCTTTTAGTATTTTTTATGGAAAATGGAAATTTTGCTCCTTTTAATTAGCTAATGCGAGAACTATTTTAATTTTATTTAAATTAGTTTTATGTATATATAATCATCTATTTGTTTAGAATATTGTGGCATTTCCTCTAACACTTATACCTTCATAAATTAAAATTAAATTAAAGTAATTAACGAATTTCTTACTCATTACTCATTCTTGATGTTTGTAATACATGTTCTTAGAAGATCAGAAGTTGAGAAGCTCTCAAGAAGATCAGAAGCTGAGAAGCTCTCAGAAGCTGAGAAGCTCTCAGAAGCTGCGAAGCTCCAGGTTCTCAAGAAGCTCTGGAGACTCAGGTTCTGAACACGCAGGTTCTGAACGCTGAGATTCTGATAGATAGTTAGTTAGTCAGTTAGAGATTTTTCGATTTGTCCTAGGTAGTTAGTTACAATTGCTTGGTAGTGAAGCAAGCCTCCTTTTGTATATAAATATCTTTGCCCCTAGTGGATGAAGAACAACTTTCATTTTTCTCTAATCTTTCTATTCAATTCATTTTTCGTTCTCTATTCTCAAATTACCCCAACAAATTGGTATAACAGAGGCCGGTTCGTATTCATCATTTTGATTGATTCCTTGATCAAGAATCATGACGAACAATAGTACAACCTCCTCACAATTTCCAGCAAATCTTCCAGTTTTCAAAGGTGATAACTATGATCGTTGGTGTGCACAAATGAAAGTGATTTTCAGATTTCAAGATGTTCTTGAAATTGTAACTGATGGAGTAGAAGAATTGGCTGCAAATGCTGATGATGCAGCAAGAACTCAACACAAAGAATTGAAAAAGAAAGATGCTAAAGGCTTGTTCATCATTCATCAATGCGTGGATTCTAATATCTTTGAGAAGATAATATAAGAAGAAACCTCAAAGGGAGCTTGGGATACACTGAAGAAAATCTATGGTGGTGATGAGAAATTGAAGGGTATCAAGCTGCAAGCTTTGAGAAGGCAATACGAGATGATGCAGATGAATGAACAAGAAACGATCTCTGAGTATTTGGCGAGAATGTTGGCCTTGACAAATTTGATGAAGTCTTGTGGTGAAACCATGACTGATAGGTCCAAGAATGAGAAAATCTTGAGGACCTTGACTGAGAAATTCGACCACATAGTGGTTGCTATTGAAGAATCAAAGGATTTGGCAACTATGAAGATTGAAGAGCTGCAAGCATCCTTAGAAGCTCATGAGCTAAGGGTTAAGCAGAGGAGTTCAAACAAGGCAGTGGAACAAGCATTACAGGCCAAGACTCAGAACAAGAAAGGAAAAGATAAGTGGAAGAAGAAGAAAGAGGATTCAGAGAATTCAACCAAGAATTCAAAGAATCAGAATGTAGATTCCACTAAAGATGCAAATCAGAACAAGAAGAGTTCCAAGAAGAAGATTGATAAGAAAGAAATTCAATGCTACAACTGTCAGAAATTTGGGCATTATGCAAGAGAATGTCGTTCTAAGAAGGTGGCCAGAGAAGACAAAGATGAAGCCCAATATGCTAATGGAGGTGGTAGTGATTCTGATGGCAATCACAAATTCAGAAGCAGACAAGTCAAATTTGTGGTATCTTGATACAGGGTGTAGCAATCGCATGACTGGTAATAAGAAGTGGTTCTTGAAGCTTGATTATTCAGTGAAGAGGAATATCAAGTTTGCAGACAATAGTCAAATTACTAGTGCTGGCATAGGAACTGTTCTTGTGAAGAGAAAAGATGGTCAAGAATCAACCATCAATGAGGTATTGTATGTTCCTTCTATGGCAAGTAACTTGATAAGCTTGGGTCAATTACTTGAGAAAGGTTATACAATGAAGATGGCTAATAGAGAGTTGAGAATTTATGATGCTAAGAGTAGATTAATTTTGAAAGCTCCACTGTCGAACAATAGGACTTTCAAAATTGAAATCAATGTAATTGATCATCACTGCCTCGCTTCAATTACAAACTCTGAAGGAGATTGGATGTGGCATCATAGATTTGGGCATTTGAACTTCAAAAGTTTGAGCTTGTTGAAGTCAAAAGAGATGGTGCATGGCTTGCCTCTGATAAGAACACCAAGTACAGTGTGTGAAGAGTGTTGTGCAGCCAAGCAAACTAGAAATTCATTCAAGAATGAATTGCCCATGAAATCAACTCAGAAGTTAGAAATAGTGTACTCAGATGTGTGTGGACCTTTTGAAGTAAAGTCCATTGGAGGTAATAGCTATTTCTTAACTTTCATAGATGACTATACCAGACATGTGTGGCTATATCTTATTGAAAAGAAGAGTGAAGTATTCACTAAGTTCAAGAAATTTAAGGCACTAGTTGAGAAGCAAAGTGGCTGTAGTGTCCAGAAATTGAGAACAGATGGAGGTGGTGAATACACTTCACTAGAATTTGCAAAATTCTGTGAAGATGGAGGTATAGTGCATGAAGTCACTGCTCCTTACACTCCTCAACACAATGGAGTTGCTGAAAGAAAGAACAGGAGCATAATGAACATGGCCAGAAGCATGCTAAAGGGTAAGAACATGCCTCATAAATTCTGGGGAGAAGCAACCTCAACAACAGTGCATATAATCAATAGAAGTCCAACCAAGAAGCTGAAGAACAAAACTCCCTATGAAGCTTGGACATGTCTTAAACCAAGTGTAAGTCATTTCAGAATCTTTGGCTCACTTTGTTTTAGACATGTTCCTGATCAAGTGAGAAGAAAACTTGATGATAGAAGTCAACAAATGATTCTATTGGGATATCACCTCACTGGTGCTTACAAGCTCTATGCTCCAAAAGAGAATAAAGTTGTGATAAGCAGAGACATTAAGTTTGATGAATCAAAGGGTTGTGACTGGATTGAAAGTACTAGTGCTGAGGACACTAGTTCAATGCTCAATAGAAAGCTTGTGCTTGAAGAAATAGATGATGAACTAGAAGATGATGCAGCTAGTAATCACACTCATATGCCTAATGATCAACCTAATCAACAGTTGAGAAGATCAACAAGAGAAAGAATGCAGTCAGTTAGGTTGAATGAGTATGATGTGTTCCCTGATCAAGCAATAACAGAAGATGGTGAACTGATCAATGAAGCTATGATAGCTGAGTTGGAGCCAGTTACCTTAGAACATGCTTTAAATGACTCTAAATGGAAGGCAGCCATGAAAGAAGAGTTAAAATCTATTGAGAAGAACAACACTTGGGAGTTAATGCACAAAACAGTCAACAAGAGGCCAATTGATGTGAAATGGGTCTTCAAGTTGAAGATGAAACCCAATGGTGAGATTGCTAAGTATAAAGCAAGGTTAGTAGCAAAGGGTTTTCTACAGAAGCGTGGACTTGACTTTAATGAAGTGTTTGCACCTGTGGCCAGGATAGAGACCATTAGATTAGTTGTTGCAATAGCCACTTACAAGAGCTGGTCTATGCATCAGCTAGCTAGATGTGAAATCTGCCTTCTTAAATGGACCTCTAGATGAAGAAATTTATGTGAAGCAGCCACCAGGTTTTGAGATTAAAGGTCAAGAGAACAAAGTGTTCAAACTGAAGAAAGCCCTATATGGCTTGAAACAAGCTCCAAGAGCTTGGAATAAGAGAATTGATAGCTTCCTAATTGATTTGAAATTCACTAGATGCACAACAGAACATGGAGTATATGTGAAGGGTTCGAATCATGAAGAAATGATAATACTATGTCTGTATGTTGATGACTTGTTGATCACTGGATCAAACAAAGCTGTGTTAGAGAAGTTCAAAACAGACATAATGAAGGAGTTTGAGATGACTGACTTAGGTGAGCTATCATATTTTCTTGGCATGGAGTTTGCTAAGACAAACAGAGGCTGTTTCTTGCATCAGAAGAAATATGTTGCAGACATATTGAAGAGGTTTCATATGAGCAATTGCAACCCAGCAATTACTCCTATGGAAACTGGTGTGAAGCTGAGCAAGAATACAGATGATGAATTGGTCGATTCAACCTTGTACAAGCAGATTATAGGTTCATTGAGGTACTTATGCAACACTAGGATTGACTTATGTCATAGTGTTGGTCTGCTAAGCAGATTTATGGATCAACCAAGGATGTGTCACTTGACTGCTGCAAAGAGAGTGCTCAGATATGTAAAAGGTACTAATGATCATGGCATTTTGATTCCAAACCAAAGGAACAGTAGTAAGAAGTTAGAGGCTTATGGCTACTCGGACTTTGATTGAGGAGGAGATCAAGATGATAGAAAGAGCACTGCAGGTTACTTGTTCATGATTGGCAATGCACCAATTTCTTGGTGTTCTAAGAAACAAGGAATAGTTGCATTATCATCATGTGAAGCTGAGTATGTTGCAGCTTCATTTGCAGCATGTCAGGCAAATTGGATTGAGATGTTACTTTCAGAACTTAAGGCAGTTGAAGTAACAAAGATGAAGGTGCTTGTGGACAACAAGTCAGCAATCGACTTGGCTAACAATCCTGTGAGTCATGGCAGGAGCAAGCATATTGAAAGAATGTTTCACTTTTTGAGAGATCAAGTGAACAAGGAGAAGCTTGAGTTGGAATATTGCAATACTGAGATTCAACTTGCAGATATTCTAACCAAACTCATGGCTAAGGCAAGGTTTGATACTCTGAAGAAGCTTATAGGAATGGGATCATTGGAGAACATGGATTAGGAGGTGTGATGTTTGTAATACATGTTCTTAGAAGATCAGAAGTTGAGAAGCTCTCAAGAAGATCAGAAGCTCTCAGAAGCTGCGAAGCTCCAGGTTCTCAAGAAGCTCTGGAGACTCAGGTTCTGAACACGCAGGTTTTGAACGCTGAGATTCTGATAGATAGTTAGTTAGTCAGTTAGAGATTTTTCGATTTGTCCTAGGTAGTTAGTTACAATTGCTTGGTAGTGAAGCAAGCCTCCTTTTGTATATAAATACCTTTGCCCCTAGTGGATGAAGAACAACTTTCATTTTTCTCTAATCTTTCTATTCAATTCATTTTTCGTTCTCTATTCTCAAATTACTCCAACAATTCTAATGTCTATTGCCTAATTCTCTACTCATATGATTAATGAATGAAGAGTTGAGATTATCCAAATTCTATGATTAACTATTGTGTTTTTATTAACTTTTTTTCCAAAGTATGATCACCATATATTTCACATTTAAAAAATTGTTATGCCAACTATTACCACATAAACATCAATTATAAGAATTTATTTAAGAGTAAAGTCTCAATTTAGATTTTCATAAATATACAAAATTCATATTAGTTCCCCACATAAATTGGACCAATATAATATATCTAAACTTTTTTTTTAATAAGCTACAATATTTCTAAACTAATATCTTTCACTTCACCCCAGATCTTTTTCTTCAACATTACAACTCTTTCTGTTAGATCACCACCCCCTTCATCCAAACTTCTTGTTTAACATCAGTTTTGTGCATGTTTAGAATCATTAAGAATTGATCCGATCAACCTTCTAAGACGAGTTAAGGGATATAAGACTCTCAACTCGTCTCTTACTGATCAACATTAATTATTAGTTCTATATATATATTATGTGATGAAAGACTTTTTTATAATAAAATAAAATTTTAATACACGTTAGTTCATATTTAGAAATATATATAAAACAAATTGAATCCATATAATTGATAAAAAAAATTATTGAATCAATTAATTATTCCCATAGACATATATGATTGGAGAAGTCAAATATAGATAAACATCAAAGCAAACTATGGAGTTGTTGAGATAGATGAAAATATCAAGCATAGAAGGTTATGCAGATCGAAACACAAGGCCTTAGGAATTATTGAAAAATTACATAGGCATAGTAACTATGTTACTCAATAAAATAAAAATGTCGATGAACAAGACAAAGTTTGAGTATAAAAAAAACGGCAGTCATTAAATTACTTACGAATATACTCCTTTATAAATTATTTATTTCAAAAAAAATATTTAAAAATGATTTCATTCACCATCAGGTAAGCAGTCACAACATCAATTTTTGGACTTCCACTGTCTCATACTCCAACCTCTTCCCATCAACTCTCAACCTCTTTATAAACCTCTCCTTCCATACCATTCTCCCTCACCATCCAACACAACACAACACAACACGCTTCAATAATAATATACACAAATCAAAAGTTTATATTATATTTTGCTCTGTTTCTCTCAAACACCTTAGTCAACTCATCATTATTAACACCATGTACATGGAAATGGACATGGACATGGATGCTATCCATGATCTCGACTTCTCCGGACACAGCACCCTCACAAATACCCCTTCTTCCGATGACGATTATGGTTGCAATTGGAACCAATGGTCTCCCATAGTTAACTGGGATACTTTCACTGGCACCCAGGATGGTTTCCATCACCTGATGGACACCATCATCGATGACAGAACCACCCTTCTCGACCAGCTCAGCCCAACCACAACCACCACCACCACAACCACTGATGAGGAAGAAGAAGAAACGGAAACAACAACAACAACCACCACCACCAGCACAACCACAACAACAACAACAGAAAAAGCACAAGCGGTTGACGATGATATAAAAGGGCTAAAACTAGTGCACCTATTGATGGCTGGCGCGGAAGCCTTAACCGGTTCAACAAAAAACCGCGAGTTAGCTCGAGTGATATTGGTTCGGCTCAAGGAGTTGGTTTCAAACCATGCTCACGGCTCTAACATGGAAAGACTCGCCGCTTATTTCACTGATGCCCTTCAAGGTTTACTAGAAGGCGCTGGGGGTGCACACAATAACCACCACCACCACAACAACAACAACAAACATTACCTCACAAACAGTGGGCCCCATGACAACCAAAACGACACACTCACTGCTTTCCAACTACTTCAAGACATGTCACCTTACGTCAAATTCGGCCACTTCACAGCCAATCAAGCCATAATCGAAGCCGTGGCCCACGAACGCCGCGTCCATATCATCGATTACGACATCATGGAAGGGGTCCAATGGGCCTCATTAATCCAATCTCTAGCTTCCAACAACAACAGTCCACATCTCCGGATAACAGCATTATCGCGGACAGGAGCAGGAAGGAGATCAATCGCCACCGTACAAGAAACCGGCCGGCGATTAACCTCCTTCGCTGCTTCTCTCGGTCAGCCTTTTTCGTTTCATCACTGCAGATTAGACACCGATGAAACGTTCCGTCCTTCTACGTTAAAGCTTGTTCGTGGAGAGGCTTTGGTTTTCAACTGCATGCTGAATTTGCCTCATCTTAGTTACCGTGCACCTGATTCGGTTGCATCGTTTTTGAACGGAGCAAAAGCGTTGAATCCAAAGCTTGTAACGTTGGTTGAAGAAGAAGTTGGATCTGTTGTTGGTGGGTTTGTGGAAAGGTTCATGGACTCACTTCATCATTACTCAGCGGTGTTTGATTCATTGGAGGCTGGGTTTCCGATGCAGAATCGGGCTCGGGCTTTGGTGGAGCGGGTATTTTTTGGGCCGAGGATAGCGGGCTCGTTGGGCCGTATTTACAGAACGGGTGGAGAGGAGGAGAGAAAATCGTGGGGGGAGTGGTTAGGTGCGGCAGGGTTTATGGGAGTTCCGGTGAGCTTTGCGAATCATTGTCAAGCGAAGCTTTTGTTGGGTCTTTTTAATGACGGGTATAGAGTTGAAGAGGTGGGTGTAGGTAGTAATAAGTTGGTTTTGGATTGGAAATCACGGCGTTTGCTTTCTGCTTCACTATGGACTTGTTCTTCTTCAGATTCTGATTTATAGATTGCTTGCTGATGATAAATGCTAATCTATACTTATTATTAGATAAACAATCGATTAATCAAGTTTTGATTTACTGACCATCCAAATATGGAAACAATTATATATTGGTTTAATGTTTCATGTTAATTTTCCATTTATGGTAGTTTTTGATCGTTGAAGATCTAAATTTTTGTTGACAAAGGTGACTCGTGTCTGATTGTGTGGGCGCCTTGCTTTGTAAAAATTACATAAAGTTGAAAAAAATTGATTTAGTTTGTCAAAAAAAAAATAATATTGAATTTTCTTTTGCATGCTCGTTTTAATTTAAATCATAGTTTTATTTTAGAAGTAAGATCTCCCTACCAACAAACCAGTTGGGAGACCAGCATAAAGTTGAATTTTATTTTTCAATTTAAACTAGGTTTAACTCATATTATTGTCAATAAAATTTAGAATACAATATGGAGAAAGTGGGGGCATAAAAGATAAACACCCTTGCCAAAAATATCACTATTATCCTTAACCTGACGTAGATCAGGATTTGCTACTGTAATTATTATAGGCAAATAATTTTTAATCTAAACTGTTAATTTTGGATCAGAAGTCCGATTTAAAAAGATATTTTTTAGCTAAATCAATTTCGGTTTTTAAATTGAAATCAAACGGCTCATATGTTTACTGTGTTGGAGTAATTTGAGAATAGAGAACGAAAATGAATTGAATAGAAAGATTAGAGAAAAAATGAAAGTTGTTATTCATCCACTAGGGGCAAAGGTATTTATATACAAAAGGAGGCTTGCTTCACTACCAAGCAATTGTAACTAACTACCTAGGACAAATCGAAAAAACTCTAACTGACTAACTATCAGAATCTCAGCGTTCAGAACCTGCGTGTTCAGAACCTGAGTCTCCAGAGCTTCTTGAGAACCTGGAGCTTCGCAGCTTCTGAGAGCTTCTCAGCTTCTCAGCTTCTGAGAGCTTCCCAGCTTCTGAGAGCTTCCCAGCTTCTGAGAGCTTCTCAGCTTCTGATCTTCTTGAGAACATGTATTACAAACATCACACCTCCTAATCCATGTTCTCCAATGATCTCATTCCTGTAAGCTTCTTCAGGCACAATTGTCACACTACAAGAAAACCTGTTTTTCCTGGCGAAATATATTCATGTTTACTGGCGGCCTGGGTCGTCTGTAATTTTCTGGCGGCCATTTCCGTCAGTAACGAATAAATTTCCGTCACAAAGTTTAAAAAATAATATAATTTGAATGAAAGTCCGTCAGTAATTTACTGACGGTTGATTCCGTCACTAAATATATCCTTAATGACGGACAATTCCGCCAAAACGGTTTGACGAAGGTACTGACGGACGAGGCCGTCACAAAGTTACAACGGATTTTAAAACAAAAGTGACGGTCAGTCTTGGGCAGAGGAGCGTCAGTCAGTGGGAGTATGCATTGCATTTATTGACGGTCCGAGCCGTCAGTAATGAATATGACGAAATGAACAGTTGCATGTCTTGGAAACGCACGCTGAATGTTTGTTTGGAAACGTACATGAATTAATATTTCATGTCTCTACAAATCTTTGAACCGTATGCATTCATTCCTTCCTCTTCATTTCATTTCTCAACATCTTTGAAAATTTCTCCACATTTCACTACCATTTCTACAATACCTCTCTACAAATCTTTATCATATTTTGTTCTTCTTTCAAGTTTGATGTCTTATTAAAATGTATGTTTTTTCTACTTGATTAAATTTAAAAGTTTATCTTTTTATGTTAATATTTGAATGATATTATATATTGATATTAATTATTTTTTTGTTTATGCTAATGTAGAAAATGAAGCTTTGTTCATCTTGCTGTTAGGAGTTTGATATATCTACATTTTGACATAAAAAGTAAGTATAATTTTCGTCCAAAAAAATTGTATTATTTAATATATCTAAAACTTTTTTTTTTCGTAAAAAAAAAATAGTATTTTAATATTTGTTTTTATATATCTGATAATGTTTTTTTGTTAATTTTGATTTAGATAATGTTGTTTGATTCGTCAGTCGATTCATCGGTTAATGTTATTACGAGTTTAGTCTTGAAAACTTGAAGTCAGACACTAGTCAGCATAACAAGTATTATAACTTAGATTAATAAATTTTTTTGTATGAATTAATTTGCAACTGATGATATGTGGAAAAATAACATGATTAAAATAAAAATTTGTATCTTTATTGTTGTATGTCTTGAAAACTTTGCTGCATTTTTTATTTGATTTGTGTGTGATAGATTTATGTGATTTAGTTAAAACTTTGGACAGAATGCTCAAGGCGGTAGAAATGAATTTATTTTAAGTGGGGGTAGAAATCAAAGCATGATGAACAATCAAAGAGGCGGAAGGATCAGCGCCGGTAGTGGAAGCGGAAGAGGCGGAAGGACAAGCAGCGGAAGTGGCGGTAGGACAAGTGCCGATAGTGGAAGCGGAAGAACAAGTGCCGGAAGTGCAAGAGGAAGGGGGAGACGCGGAAGTGCATAACTTATGTTTGCGTTGTAATTTTATTATGTTATTTAAACTATTTTGTGACAATTATCGTACTTTATAATTTTGTGACAATTATCGTACTTTGTTTGTAATATTATGACAATTATCGTATTACGTTAATTAATGTTTAATTTTGTATTTTTATTTTATTGTGCAAAATTTAATTTATGTTTTATTATTATACAATAAAAATAATGGTAATTTAATTTTTATTTAAATTTTTTTTTTAAAAAAAAATAATAAATAAATTTACATTTTTAAAATTAATTAAAATAATTAGTTTTATATAAAAAAGGAATTATTATAAAAAAAAAGTTCCGTCGTATTTTACTGGCGGCCAAAGCCGCCGCTACGTTATTGCTGCAAAGTTGCAGACGCGTCAGTGTCATTATTGCATGTTTGCAGGTGCGTCAGTCCGTCATTACGTATTGACGGTCCTAGCCGTCAGTAGGCATTATTTATTGACGACCGTAGCCGTCTGGACGTGCTAACACGTAAAATGGCCGTTGCTGGCTAGTGACGGTAATTTCCGTCAGGAAATTCCGTCAATCCTGTTCTAGACGGTTCAGGCCGTCAGAAAGCGTACCGGCGAAGGATTTATTGACGAACTGTGGCCGCCAGTAGACCGTCAGTAAATATCAACTTATTGACGGCTTTTCCCACTTATTGACGACTTTTGGCCGTCAGTAAATCATAGATTTCTTGTAGTGTCACACCACCAGATGCTGCAACATCTATGTGTACAACATTACCACTCCAGTTCCTAGCTTTATCAAACTCATCATCTCTACATGTAACCATCTTGTTTCTTGTTGGAGAATACAGTTTATAAGCCCCAGCTGAGTGATAATCAAGGAAAATCATTGCTTGATTTCTGCTTCTAATTTCCTTCTACAATGTGTTGGCACATGCCTTAAACATAGTGACCCAAACACCTTAAAGTGACCTACACTAGGCCTCACACCAATCCATGGTCTCACACCAGTCCATGCTTCATTTGGTGTCTTGTCCAGAACCTTCTTTGATGACTTGACTGTGCAACTCTCTTTGCACAGTTGCTTCTGAACTTTAATCTGAGGAAGATCTTTCACTATCTTTTTCAAATTTAACAAGTTCAAACTCCTGAAATGAAAATGGCCATACCTATGATGCCAAATCCAGTTCTGACTTTCATTCACAGTTGGAACAGAGCACTGATGTTCCAACTTGTTGGTCAACATTCTAAGGGTTTTGTTGGACATTGGAGCTTTAAGGATCTCTCTATCCTTTGCATCAACCAGCTTCAGCTCCTTATCTTGCATTTTCACTGAGTAGTTCTTCTCTAGTAATTGACCCATGCTTGTCAAATTACTCTCCATTGAGGGAACATACAACTCATCCGTGATAATAGCTTCCTGTCCATCCTTTCTCTTCACCAAGATACTTTCAATCCCTTCAGAGACCACTTGACTGCTACCAGCAGTTACAGATTTGCATTCATCTCCAATGACTTTGAATTGAGTCTTGTAGGTCCTATTCTTGCTCTGAGCTGTCTTGAGGAACAGTCTCTTCTTTGAGTCAAAGAGTTGTAGTGTCTCATCTTCAATCACTACCTTGAAACCCTTTGAAATCAATTTCCCTACACTCAACAGATTGCACTGTATTCCAGGCACATAGAGAACCTTTTCAATCACAGCTTTCTTGCCATTTGACATCTGAACCCTAACATTCCCTATACCTTCAGCCATAATGGATTCATTGTTGGCAAGCTTAATCTTCGTGTTGAGACACTCATCAAAGTCAATCAAAATGCTTCTATTACCTGTCATATGGTTAGAACATCCTGAGTCAAAGTACCACACATTTGACTTGTCTGCGTCAGAATTTGTGATTGCCATTAGGAGTGAATCATCAGAATCACTACCACCTTCATCTGCATATTGGGCTTCATCTTTATCTGAATCTTTATTCTCAGGACAGTTCCTTGCATAATGACCAAACTTATCGCAACAATAGCACTGTACTTCCTTCATATTTACCTTTTTCTTCAGATTCTTGTTCTGAGAACGTTCTTTTGTGGAATCTTCATCCTGATTCTTTGAATTCTTGGTTGAATTCTCTGAATCCTCTTTCTTTTTCTTCCACTTATCTTTCCCTTTCTTGTTCTGAGTTTTGGCCTGTAATGCTTGTTCCACTACCTTATTTGAACTCTTCTGCTTCACCCTTAACTCATGAGCTTCTAAGGATGCTTGCAGCTCTTCAATCTTCATAGTTGCCAAATCCTTTGATTCTTCAATAGCAACCACTATGTGATCGAATTTCTCAGTCAAGGTCCTCAAGATTTTCTCAATCTTGGACCTATCAGTCATGGCTTCACCACATGACTTCATCAGATTCGTTAAGGCCAACATTCTTGCCAAGTACTCAGAAATCGTTTCTTGTTCATTCATCTGCATCATCTCGTATTGCCTTCTCAAAGCTTGCAGCTTGATACCCTTCAATTTCTCATCACCACCATAGATTTTCTTCAATGTATCCCAAGCTCCCTTTGAGGTTTCTTCTTCTATTATCTTCTCAAAGATATTAGAATCCACGCATTGATGAATGATGAACAAGCCTTTAGCATCTTTCTTTTTCAATTCTTTGTGTTGAGTTCTTGCTGCATCATCAGCATTTGCAGCCAATTCTTCTACTCCATCAGTTACAATTTCAAGAACATCTTGAAATCTGAAAATCACTTTCATTTGTGCACACCAACGATCATAGTTTTCACCTTTGAAAACTGGAAGATTCGCTGGAAATTGCGAAGAGGTTGTACTATTGGTCGTCATGATTCTTGATCAAGGAATCAAATCAAAACGATGAATACGAACCGGGCTCTGTTATACCAATTTGTTGGAGTAATTTGAGAATAGAGAACGAAAATGAATTGAATAGAAAGATTAGAGAAAAAATGAAAGTTGTTATTCATCCACTAGGGGCAAAGGTATTTATATACAAAAGGAGGTTTGCTTCACTACCAAGCAATTGTAACTAACTACCTAGGACAAATCGAAAAAACTCTAACTGACTAACTATCAGAATCTCAGCGTTCAGAACCTGCGTGTTCAGAACCTGAGTCTCCAGAGCTTCTTGAGAACCTGGAGCTTCGCAGCTTCTGAGAGCTTCTCAGCTTCTCAGCTTCTGAGAGTTTCTCAGCTTCTGATCTTCTTGAGAACATGTATTACAAAGATCATACTGCAGTCTGCTAAAATGAGAGCTGTTGTAATTAGCTAAAATGATTCAACAATTCTTATTCATAATAATAATAACATACCTTAGTCCTTTGGTCAGGGGCGTCCCGCACACATATGCGGGATGTGCGACGACACCGGGCCTCCAAATTTTGAGGGCCTCAATTCAAAATTTTGAAGTCATATAATATTACTTATATATTATTTATACTCATAAAATATCAGATGTATATTAATAGATTAATTTTTAGGCCCTAAAATAATAGTTATATATTGTTAATGTTCATAAAATATCAAATGAGTATCAATAGATTAGTTATCTATACTCGTAAATATAGTTCTAGTCCATTTTAATCTTTGTATAAAATTTAATCTTAGATTAGGATGTTCCTTTTTGACGTTATATACAAAGATAATTATTTTATATTTTTTGTCCTTTTTTTTTAGGTATTTTTTTTTACCTATTTGATTTAATGCAATTGGTTTAATATTGATAATCATTTTTGAGCTCTTAATATTGATAAGTTATGTGTTTACAAGAATAAGAATGATTATTTTGTTAAAAAAATTATATACAATTTAAATCGACAATTTAATTTTTATTTTTTTTATTATTAAAGAGCCACTTTTATATTTTGCACAGAGTTTCCGAAAACTCTGAGACGCCCCTGCCTTTGGTGAAAGAGTATCTATAGGCCTAAGGCAGAGTAATTGTAATTGATGAGAGTGTAAAACTCATGGGGTCTATCCTCTCATTAAATGTTTTGATGGGCATTTAAGACATTGATTCGTGCGGCAGATGTTACGAGCGTTGATCATGTCCGTTGCACTTCGTTGGAAGATTGGACAATCAACGTAGGTCGTTCGGGTTTAGGTCAAGCGTGTCAGCGAACATGAGATTTGGTCCGGTCCAAAACACCACTAAAAAGAAGAATATGAACACCAGAGTGTTGTGTTCAAGTAATGAGTTTTTCCTGAGTTGAGTGTAGTGGCGTTCAACTTGGACCGTGATTATTATAGGTTAAAAAAAAGAAACCTTATACTAGTTTTTCAAGTCACATTCAATGAAAAAAGTTGGATCAATTACACACCACAATAACATAAGGATCTAGATGATCCATTTTAGAAAATTAAAGGATCAAGATGATTCATTTTAAATATTTAAAGGATCTATTTGAAACAAAAAAAAAAAAAAAAAATTTAAAGGACATATTTGATTTCATATTGTTTATGATATCCGTGTAATATTTTCTTTTTTGGATTTAAACCCTCTTGCAGTAAAAAAATGGTAAATTAAGTTTTTAGGCCCTATAAACAGGGGCGGTGCCTCATAGTAGTGAGGGGGTGCAGGTGCAACCCCTGAAATTTCAATTCTTTTACTACTATGTCTATGTTTTTTGCACATTGCACCCTCTGATTTTTTTGTTTTGCACCGCTTATTCAAAAATTCAAAACACTTTCTACTTCTCTTATTCTTTTCTTCCAACTTCTCTCTAAAATTAAATCTTCTCAAACAAAATATCAAACCAAATACATACAATAGTGAAAAATCCTCAAATATCCTTGAAACAACACTAATGTAATCAATAAAAAAAATCTGTGGTTTAGCATTTTAAAAATTTAGGATTTTTTATACAACTTCAATATTGATAAATTGGTTGATTGATTATTCAACTGTAGTTCTAATAACATATTTGTGTGCTTTGTGGGTTGCTTGTTTGTAGTTTTTAATTTGGTCCAAATGTATCTTTGGATTTATGTTTTACAGTTTCTAGTTAAACCATCCACAAATTAGTTTCAATTTTAGGCATTTGAAAATCAGTGTTTTTATGAAGCTAATTTTTGTGTTGGTTAGTTATTAGTCTGTATATACTCAAGTGATAGATAAAAAGAATTGACGTACATCGAGCAATGAAAAACTAATTACAAAATTGTGTATTTTTGTTGTTACTATATCAATACTTATGCACTGTTTTATAGTTAGATATCTTTTTATTTGATAGATAATCAATACTTATGTTTTTTTAAAAGCAATGCTTATATTTAAAGAGATTTGTTCAACAATATATATAAATAAAAATTAGTTAGTTATTAAGCGAATTAAAAATATGAAACTGCGTAGCAGATAGTTGTAAAACATATATATGTAATTTTTTTTATTACAATCTAAATTTTGCACCCCCTGAGCCAGGGTCCGAGCACCGCCACTGCCTATAAATGTCTCAAATTTTGTTTTTTGTTTCTATAAAAAAAAATTCAGCAACTTTTAGGCTCAAATATTTTCTGCCACAACTTTTAGTCCTTACTTTTTTATCAACTCATGTGTACTTTCATATTTTAGAATGATTTTTTATTATGTTTATATTATTATAAGAATTTTCCCTACAAAAATTTAGAATTTTTTAATATAAGATTATTTATTTATGAATTTTTAAGCTCAAAAAACTAAAAAATTCATATTTAATTCATTCTTAGTTAAAAATAATTAATTTTCTGTAAGAGAAATTCCTATAATATACTAAACATGACCGTGAACTAAAAATTTAAAATTTTGAATGACAAACATAAGTTGACCAAAAAGCAAGATAGAAAATCATAACAAAAAAAATTTTGAGGACCAAAACTTGCTAAAAGAAATTATAAAACTAAAAACAAAATTTAATATATTTATAAGAACCAAAAACATATTTAACATAAAAACAACACCTAATTTTGTGGTTGACTGAAACTTACCCCCAAAGTCACTTAAAATAGATAGACTGGGTCTGTTTGTTACAGATTAAAAAATTAGTGATTTTGATATTAAATAATTTAGAAATTAGCTTTTAGAGATTTTATAGAAAAGTAGAATTTACTTTGTGTTTGTTTATTGTAATAAAAATCACTTTTTAAATAAAATAATCTTTAACTTGTTTGGATACAACCTATAAAAGTGATTTTTTTAATTTTAAAATAACCACATTTGTTTTCTCTCTCCTCTAAAAAAAATCAATTATTTGAGAAGCTACTCTTAGCAACTTCTCATTTTTAGCTGTTTTCTGATTATTTTTAGATTCTGATTTTTTTAAAAATCTGTAACAAACAAATGTAATATTTTTAAAAGTGATTATTTTTATAAAAATAGTGATTTTTTTCTAAAATAATCTATAACAAAGAATTCTCCATTATCAACTTAACACTATTTTTCTTTGGATTAACATGAGAAGGAACAATGAACCAAAATAAACATACATGTATATTTATAGAATGAAAGATGTTGAAGTGCCAACAACCCAACTCACAAGGCAAGCCGAAAACGACTGCGAGATGAAAATAACAGTGAGTGGAAAACGACTTCAGCAAAAAAGATTCCATGGTGAGAATGAGGCATTAACGAAAATGCTTCAATGCTACCAACCATGATGAGAACCATAAGTGGTGTGGTTTTTGGGTTTGTGGGAGAGGAAATAAAAAAGGACAATGGTTACCAAAAATACTTATGCTTCAATGGTGTAGGTGGGGTTGTGATTGGCCCTAGTACTCATTTAAAGATGTTTGATGTTATAAGCAATCACAATTGTTTATATAAAATTAGACAGGACACTCTTAATTACTTATTCAAAAAATAACTATAACCAATCTCATCCATCCATTTAAGATTGGATGACTAGGATTCGTTACAGCACGAAGTCAAAATCGGTGTTATTTGGATAGAACCAGAAAGCAAAAAAAATAAAATAAAGGGTTTCGTTTTGTTTTGACGTCAACTTCAACATAATAAATTTGTTCAAATTCCGATCCTTCTAATAATGTCTTAGTAGTTATAGTTATGGACAAAAATACAGTACTATTTAATGTATTTGGTAGTATTCAAAAGCATATGTCAGCATGTATTTTTTATTTTTTTAATCTTATGAAAGGCTAGTCATTGATGAGTTACAGGCCCAATATCAAGAAAAAATCTCAGTTTTTCATTTCCACTTCTACTCAAAAGTTGTCACCCTACTAACCATGTCCACCACCGATGAGATAACCCTCCATCCTTTGCAGGTTCATCATCTCCAACTTTTCAATTCCTTTCAACATGCACTTTCCAGATGCATTATTTATTACTGCATTATATCATCAATATTTTATGTTTATAGCAATGTACTAGTATGATTGTGTGTTTGGCTTGTAATCTGTAGCCGTATATGTAACTTTTCTGTTCCATTAATTCATTTTTAGCTTTGGTCCATGCACCTCAATTTTGCCTCATTGTGAGTAGGATTATATATCAACACATTCATTTGAACACTCTAATATTCATTCTCAATTAGGTGAAACTCATTTGGGTCTCACCGCTTTATGTGACACCTATTTTCAAAGTGAGGGGCCCATGTTGATTTCATCCAATTGGAAAGTCAGTATCGAAAAGAGAGTGTTCTTAGTACTCCTCTTGCGCTACTATTTGCAATTTATTATTTTTAGTTTTCATTAGCTTGTGTAATATACTAAATCCATGTCTGAATTTTAACTGTCTTATACCTCTGTTGGTCACATAGTGACTGTTTATCTTTTCTTTTAGCTGTCTTGTACTTTTGTTTTGTTTTCATTTTTGTTTATTTTCATATTTCTTCATGAATTACGGGTTTCTCACTGAGGGGTATATGGTTGGTACAATTTGCTAGTTTATAGCTTGTAAAACCATCATGGAAAGTTCAAGGACCTTGGATCACATCATGTACAAAGGGGAAGGATTTTGAAAGACAGAGTTTGGTTCTATGTAGCACCCACCGACACTTCACATTGAAGGCGTGTTTGGTGTTTTACATGTGTCGGTGTCCTACAGTGGACACTGACACAACACCAATACATTTAGTTACATTCAATTATTCTATTTTCCTAGATTATTATCAATGTCCATGTGTTAGTGTCTGTATTTCTTAGTGTTTTTTAGATTTTGTTCTTTACTGTTATGTACCTTAGTATTTGGTTATCTAATAATGTCAAAAAAACAATGCAGAAAAAGGTGAATAATAAAAATAAGTGTTCATAGTAGAGGCATGTGTTTGCATTAATCTTTGTTGTTTGCCATTTATTTATTAGGTTGCAAAGCGTTTAGAGAAATTCAGACCAACGATCTTCACCCAAATGAGTATGCTTGCAATTAAACATGGAGCTATTAGCCTTGGTCAGGGATGTCCAAACTTTGATGGTCCAGAATTTGTGAAGGAAGCAGCAATTCAGGCAATCAGGGATGGGAAAAATCAGTATCCAAGGGGTTATGGAGTTCCAGACCTCAACATTGCTATCACCGAGAGGTTCAAGAAAGATACCGGACTAATTGTAGACCCTGATAAGGAAATTACTGTTACAACTGGATGCACAGAAGCAATTGCTGCAACTGTATTAGGATTAATAAATCCCGGTGATGAGGTTATTCTGTTTGCTCCTTTTTATGATTCGTATAATGCCACTTTATCGATGGCTGGCGCGAATGTAAAAAGCATTACTCTGCATCCTCCAGATTTTGCTGTCCCAATTGAAGAGTTGAAGTCCATCATCTCAAAGAATACTCGTGCGATTCTTATAAATACCCCTCACAATCCTACCGGAAAGATGTTCACTCGGGAGGAACTCAATACTATTGCATCTCTTTGCATTGAGAATGATGTTCTGGTTTTCTCCGATGAAGTTTATGATAAATTAGCCTTTGATATGGAACACATTTCAATTGCTTCTTTACCTGGAATGTTCGAGCGGACAGTGACAATGAACTCGTTAGCAAAATCATTCTCCCTAACTGGATGGAAGGTTGGATGGGCCATAGCACCGGCTCACTTAACATGGGGAGTGCGACAGGCACACACTTTCATAACTTTCTCTACTTCAAATCCTTTGCAGTGCGGTGCTACAGCAGCTCTCAGAGCACCGGATTCTTACTTTGTCGAGCTAAAGAAGGATTATATAGCAAAAAGAGCTATTTTTGTGGAAGGGTTGAAGAGTGTTGGATTCAAGGTGTTCCCATCCAATGGAACGTTCTTTGTGCTTGCAGACCACACCCCTTTTGGACTAGAAAATGATATTGCATTTTGTGAATATCTAATTAAGGAGATTGGAGTGGCAGCGATACCGTCGAGTGTATTCTATTTGAATCCAGAAGAGGGGAAGAATCTAGTCAGATTTACTTTCTCCAAGGATGAGGAAACTCTTAAGGCAGCAGTTGAGAGGATGAAGGAAAGACTTAGAAAATAATCTCTTTTCATGATCAGGTCTTGTGATACATATAGAAATAAATACATTTTCCTTTCTAGACTTCTTGCCCTGAATTGCAAATGTTTTAATGGGTATGTGCTTGTTTGTTCAGTATAGTAGGAGTACAAACTTAGCATCAGTGGTTTGAATATATTTTCCTTAGTTGAAGCATCTATATCTCCTCCCTTATCTGCACTTATAAATACTGTACCTTGTATTTCAGCATTAGTATCGAAATATATCGTGAGATTATTCACTTATATGTTCATCATGAGATGATTATAAACAGGGACTGACTTACATATTCCTGAGGGCGTGCACTGCACCTAGACACCCTGAATTTTTAAAATTTGTACATATAACCTTATCGTTTTTGCACTCTACACACCTTGAAATTTTGTTTTTGGACCCTTGACCCAAGACACTCAAACCACTTTCAGTAACTCATTTTTACACTACTCGTTCCTCTCTACACTTCTCTCTAACTCTAAACTCTCTCAACTCAAAATCACTTTTAACACTACATTAATGTTCATTGGCGGCAGCTTCCCAGGCGTTGCTGCCAGCTCGCATCCATGGCCACCACAGTAGACCCATCTCCCTCTTCTCTTCCATATAGTGTTGCCTCATTCTCTTTCCTGTGTGAACCAGTATAGTGCTGCATCTTCTCTCTTGCTTGATCTACAACCAATGACCTCATTGTTGGGGTGTCCGGACTCTGATACTACTTGTTTCGCTAAGTCAAGGCCCAACACAAGCGGCCCAAGTATCATAAATCCAGTCCACATCTACGCTGTCTCGATGACTTCTCCTACAAGCCACTAATGCAAAACTCCGGGGATCTCATGTTCCCCCTGCAGCGAATACCTTCCTCACATCTCATTTAGATCGTTAGATCAATCTGAACAGCTCCACGCACTCCACGTCGGGTCTCACACGCATAGAGGATAAAGCTCAAAATTCTTTGACAAATTATTGTTTCACGACATGCTAGTTTTAAGTCATTCTAATCCCAATTTAAAAGATAACATAGTAAACAACTTAGGCACAAATACATGCTTTATTCACACCAATAGAGAACTTGGGCAGCTTGTTTTATTCAAGCTGCTTGCAGAAGGCACAAGAAAAGAAAGGAAGCTGTTGAATTAGCGGGTAAAGAGAATGTTGTGGTAGATTCAGAAGCCAACAGAACTTTACTTAATCTGTCAATGTGAACAGATTACTACTCCAGAAACTGTCCTTTTATGTTCATGTTGGCCACATTCCAAATGAACACGACTTAGGCTATGTTTGGATTGGTGGTATGTGATGGAATGAAATGGAATGGAGTGGTAATTAATTAGATTCCATTGTTTGGATTTGTAAAAAATGAATGGAGTGGAATGGAACATAATAGAACCTATTCCATCCCATACCATCCAATCCTCCTATCTTCCTTCCCCTCCAATTTGGGGTGTATGTGATGGAATGGAACTTAATAATAAAATATTACACTTTTACACCTATATTTTTGTTGACTAACAACGCATATTCCTATTTCTCACTTCTTCTACTCACTGTGAAATACATTCTCCATCATCACCTACTGTGTTTCCTCATCGTCGATCAACTCATATGATTAATTCTTTCATTGCCTACAAGTACCCCATTAATTAATCCTCTTGTAAGTAATTTATTATTTCTTTGTTTAGGCTTGCTTAATGTTTTTGCTATGTTTACTTCTTTTTTGTTAACCTCTACTATTTTTTCTTACTTTGGTCAGTTGAATTGCTAATTCAACTCAGGATGTTCTACTAGTTCTTGTTTGAGTGAATGAATCGTTGAACTAGATAGAATTTTTGTAATAATATGTTTCACATGTTATTAATTAATAATATTTTTTTACAATACATATTAATAATTAATAATAATAATTTTTAATAAGGGTAAAAATGAAATAAATAAAGTATAACTTGTTATGTTCCATCCACTTTCTAAATAATGGAATGGAATACACTATAAATACCCAAACAATAGAATGAAATATTTGTTCCATTCCGCTCCGTTCCACTCCATTCCATTTTGTTCTGTTCTATTTCGCTCCGTTCTATTCTATCAATCCAAACATAGTCTTAAGCTAAAGATGGTAAGTTTATGACAATAAGTTCAAATTCACTTATTGAAATCCGTGTTTTTTTTTCTTCCTTATTTCTTTTTCTTAAACCAAACACATCATAAAAGCTTTTTTAAATCGCATTTCTTCCGTGCTAAATTTGAAAAGATCTATTCACCCCCCTTTAGATCATATTTACCTCGCCCTACAAACCAACACGCTGGAAGTCATAAAAGCTTAGACGGCAGTGGAATGGTGGTGGTTCATTTTTATGTCATATTTTCTTTTTCTCTCGATGTGAATATTTAAGGTTGATGAGATTAGAAAATTAAGGTTTGATCGAGGAAGGAAGAGTAAATTATTTAAGCAGGAGTTTGGCCCAAGTTAGTGAAGACTAATTTAAGAGGTTAATATCGAGCCATCGAAATTTAAGAGCTAAAATCAAATATTTGTAAAAATTAGAACGATAAAACTGTATTTAAACCTAAAAATAAATATATTTATAATTTATTAATAAAAAAAAACATATATATTTTAATATTTCACTCTCCTTATCAACCAAACCCAAGCATTAAGTGAGAAAGAAAGGAATCTAAATCCTTTCTACAATACATACTACTTGCTGCACACATACTCTTGAGATTTCCATCCTCCTCCAAATTGTTAGATTTTTTTTTCTAATAATTATTTCCACTTCCCCCTCTTTATTTATCTAAAACCCCCCAAATTCTCTTCTTTCATTGCTGCCACCATGTCCACTGATAATCACACTCAAACTCATCATCCTTTACAGGTACTCCCTCTTCTCTTCTCCCTTTACCTCTGTCCTTTCCTAACTGTTTATTTTACCTCTGTACTTATTTTCTGTCCTCATCAATCACATGTTTCACTGCAATCAACTTGTTTAGCATCCATATTTCATTCTAAATTAGCCTTTGAATTCATAATCAAATAATTAGTTTATTTAAACATGATAAGCGCTACGTATATTTTATTTGATGATGATGCTATTGCTAAGCTGTTTAGTGTATACCTTTTAAAGCAGTCAATAAAATATTAGTGACACAGTACACACCTTTCATTTTTCCATGTTCCCAAACACATGCTAAACCACTAAGTTTATTTTATGGTACACTACCAATTATAAAAGTCAATGAAATTATAATAATAATATTTGGATTAAAAAAAAATATGGTCATTACAATTCGACATATTTAAATTATAGATGACAGCCTTTGTTAACACAGTGATCACATCCTCAAGAAGGAATGTGAAGATTAACAATTCATTTTTATTTTGAGGGTTATTACCATGATATACTGATACATATTAAATGACTAAAAATAATATAAAGTTAATACCATGATTATGTATTTGGCTTATAGTTTGTAGGTTGTTTATAGCCCTATGTAACTGTTTCTGTTCCATTAATTCATTTTAGCTTTGGCTATGCACCTCAATTTTGCCTCCTTGCACCTACTAATTACTCCAATTTCATTAGTTTATGTAATTTACTATAATACCAACCTGAAGATTTTAATGTTTATGCAAAGGACTTTGGTTTCATTTATGATTATGAATTATGTTCATATTTCCTCTTGAGGGTTTCTGCCTGAGGAGTAAATTCTGTACAATTTGCAATCTAATATGTCAAGAATAATATGATTTTTACATTATTCTGTGAAAAAGTATGCCAGGGAAAAAATTGAGCCATGTATTTACATTATTGATCTTTGTCATTTGTCATTTATTTGTTAGGTTGCAAAGCGGTTAGAGAACATCAAAGAAACAATATTCACCCAAATGAGTGTGCTTGCAATTAAACATGGAGCTATTAACCTTGGTCAGGGCTTTCCAAACTTTGATGGTCCCGAGTTTGTGAAGGAAGCAGCAATTCAGGCAATAAGGGATGGGAAAAATCAGTATGCAAGGGGTTATGGAGTTCCAGATCTCAACATTGCCATTGCCGAGAGATTCAAGAAAGATACTGGACTAATTGTAGACCCTGATAGAGAAATTACTGTTACAGCTGGTTGCACAGAAGCAATTGCTGCAACTGTATTAGGATTAATAAATCCCGGTGATGAGGTTATTTTGTTTGCTCCATTTTATGATTCTTATAATGCCACTTTATCGATGGCTGGCGCGAATATAAAAAGCATCACTCTGCGCCCTCCTGATTTTGCTGTCCCAATTGAAGAGTTGAAGTCCGCTATCTCAAAGAATACTCGTGCGATTCTTATAAATACACCTCACAATCCTACCGGAAAGATATTCACTCGAGAGGAACTTAATACCATTGCATCTCTTTGCATTGAGAATGATGTTCTGGTTTTCACTGACGAAGTTTATCATAAGTTGGCATTCGATATGGAACACATTTCAATTGCTTCTTTGCCTGGAATGTTCGACCGGACGGTAACAATGAACTCGTTAGGGAAGTCATTCTCCTTAACAGGATGGAAGGTTGGATGGGCCATAGCACCTCCACACTTAACATGGGGATTGCGACAGGCACACACTTTCATCAATTTCTCAACTGCAAATCCTTTGCAGTGTGGTGCTGTAGCAGCACTTAGAGCACCAGATTCATACTTTGTCGAGCTAAAGAAAGATTATATAGCAAAGAGAGCTATTTTGGTGGAAGGGTTGAAGAGTGTTGGATTCAAAGTATTCCCATCCAATGGAACTTTCTTTGTGCTTGTTGATCACACCCCTTTTGGGATGGAGAATGATGTTGCATTTTGTGAATATCTAACTAAGGAGATTGGTGTAGCGGCAATACCTTCGAGTGTATTTTACTTTAATCCAGAAGAAGGAAATAATCTAGTAAGATTTGCTTTCTGCAAGGATGAGGAAACTCTTAAGGCAGCTGTTGAGAGGATGAAGAAGAAACTTAAAAAATAATCTCTATGCATGATCATGTCTTGTGATGCATATTGAAATGAAGACATCCCAATGGTAACTTCTGGTTTGTTGAACAGAAGGATGCTTAACTCTCCAGTCATTCACAATTTCATATCCTCAAATATTAATTTTCTTCTCCTGAATTAGTTTTTCCTTAATTCTAGCATCTGTATAGGCTCCTCTCCCTTATATAACTTTGTTGTATTGTGTCTGCACTTATACTGTAAGTTGTTTTGTTCTCCATTTCTCCTATATAAATATAATATTATAAACTTGTTTACAAAAACACATTGAAAAAATATGACTGAGTACATATGAGTTAATTGTACGAATCAAACAAAAGTTGTGATCGAAAATATATAGAATATTTATGGACCAAAAACTTATTTAACATTTTTTTAATCTTTAGGAGGTGAATACTCCGGTACTCCATAGGTTGGTACTCCATAGTTTAGTTGAGTATTGGTATGATGTGTACAAAACTCAATGTTATGTCATGTTTATATTAATTTATGGGTTAAATATATTTTTAGTTTTTATGAAATCATAAGTTTTTGACTTAGTCTCTCAAAATAAATGTACTCACTTTTAGTCTATTTAAATTTTATATCAATTATTTTTACAAACTACAATATTATTAAATTGGATCATCTCCTGCCACGATCTTCCACACTTAAAATTATAATTAATATATTTAAGATAAATTACACTTTTGGTCCAATAACTTAATTTTAGGTTTGTCCAGAAGTTCTAGCTCAGCTGGCAGAAACTGCCGAAATTGTTAGTCACTCCACTTTGTAGAGTGTGAGTTTATGATGGCTTTGTCATTTCATATGTACCCTATAATTTTTAATAATAGATAAAATAGTACATCTGCAAACATAAATGTGGTGTCATTTATTTTGGGACCTCTTTGGAAAGTCCTGTCAATGCAGTCATTGATGCGTCACAGGATTGCAGCAATTTTTGGGGGACCCAATATTATGATCAAATCTAAGTTTTTCATTTCTTGTACAACAACTCAAAAGCCAAAATCCCAAAGCTCCAATCATTCATCATCACCCTACCAACCATGTCCACCACTGCTGAGATAACCCTCCATCCTTTGCAGGTTCATCCTTTGTTTCCTTTCTCACACACTTGCTATGCTTTCAGTAATATATTCTGTTTTTATACCATTGCATTATATGATTGTGTGTTTAGTTTGTATTAGCTTTCATTGGTTTATGTAATGTAAATTTATTAGTACACTAATATGAAGATTTTAGTGGACATTTCTTTGATATTTGCATCATTTTGCAGTGATCTTTCACAGACTGCTACAAATTGCTGTTGTTTTCCATTTTAGTTTGACTTATAGGGCCCGTTTGAAATAACTTATTTTTGAGTTTATGTAAAACAGCTTATGCAAATTAATACGATTTTATGTTAAGTTTCCACTAACGAAAACTGTGTTTTGTAAGCAATTTTTGCATAAACTATCTTGACAAACTTATAATAGTAATACATAAAAATTTATTTATTTGCATAAGCTTAAAAATAAGTTATTCCAAACGGGCCCATATTCATATTTCCTCATGAATTATTGGGTTTCTCACCGATGGCTATGCTTGCTACAGTTATCTTGTAAAACCATAAGAAAAATGTTCATGGAACTTGGATCATATCATGCCGTGTACAAAGGGGAGAGATTTTGAAAGGAGGAGTTTGGTTCTATGTAGTACCGACACTTCACATTGAAGGCATGTCCGGTCTCCTATATGAGTCAATGTCCTACACTGACACAACACCAATACACGTAGTTACATTCAATTATTCTATTTTCTCACATTATTACTAATGTCAACAATGTATTAGTGTCTTGATCAGTGTTGTATCTGTGTCACTTCTTTTTTTAATGGCGTGTCGGTGCTTTTTAGGTTTGGTTTGGTATGTTAGTGTTATGTACCTTAGTACTTTGCATTCATCTTTGTTATTTTCCATTTATTTATTAGGTTGCAAAGCGATTAGAGAAGTTCAAACCAACAAATTTCACCCTGATAAGTAAGCTTACCATCGAACACGGCGCTATTAATCTTTGTCTTGGCTTTCCCAACTTTGATGGTCCGGAATTTGTAAAGGAAGCAGCAATTCAAGCAATCAGGGATGGGAATAATCAGTATGCAAGGGGTTATGGAGTTCCAGACCTCAACATTGCCATTGCTGAGAGATTCAAGAAAGATACCGGACTAATTGTAGACCCTGATAAGGAAATTACCGTTACAACTGGTTGCAAAGAAGCAATTGCTGCAACTGTTTTAGGATTAATAAATCCTGGTGATGAGGTTATTTTGTTTGCTCCTTTTTATGATTCTTATAAAGTCACTTTATCAGTGGCTGGTGCGAATATAAAAAGCATCACTCTGCAGCCTCCTGATTTTGCTGTCCCAATTGAAGAGTTGAAGTCCATCATCTCAAAGAATACTCGTGCGATTCTTATAAATACCCCTCACAATCCTACCGGGAAGATGTTCACTCGAGAGGAGCTCAATGCCATTGCATCTCTTTGCATTGAGAATGATGTTCTAGTTTTCTCCGATGAAGTTTATGATAAGTTGGCATTTGATATGGAACACATTTCAATTGCTTCTTTGCCAGGAATGTTCGAGCGGACAGTGACAATGAACTCGTTAGGGAAATCATTCTCCCTCACTGGATGGAAGATTGGTTGGGTCATTGCACCAGCACACTTATCATGGGGAGTGCGACAAGCGCACACTTTCATCACTTTTTCAGTTTCCAATCCTTTGCAGTGCGGTGCTGTAGCAGCACTTAGAGCACTGGATTCATACTTTGTCGAGCTAAAGAGGGATTATATAGCAAAGAGAGCTATTTTGGTGGAAGGGTTGAAGAGTGTTGGATTCAAGGTGCTTCCATTCAATGGAACCTTCTTTGTGCTTGCAGATCACACCTCTTTTGGACTAGAAAACGATGTCGCATTTTGTGAATATCTAATTAAGGAGATTGGGGTGGCGGCATTACCTTCGAGTTTATTTTACTTGAATCCACAAGAGGGAAAGAATCTAGTCAGATTTACTTTCTGCAAGGATGAGGAAACTCTTAAGGCTGCTGTTGAGAGGATGAAGAAGCTTAAAAAATAATCTCTATGCATGATGAACAGATCATGTGATACATATTGAAATAAAGATCATGTTCCTTTCTAGAATCCCAAAGGTTTGATTGTGGTAACTTCTGGTATTCTCAATTGTTTGAATTTGTTTTCTTTAGTTCTACTAGCATCTGTATAGGCTCCTCTTTTATTGCTTTGTTGTATTGTATCTGCACTTATAAGTTAATAATGTACCTTGTATTCCACTGTTACTATAAGATAATTCTCCTACATGTTTATCATAATTCAAAGGTTTTATATATTACTAAGAGCTTTGTGTAAAAAAAAATATATTACTAAGAGCTAGTTAGTCTCATGTCTTTCTGATTTGAACTTTTTTTCATCAGTTACTGGTTGGATATCCATGATCATGTTTTTGTTTTCTTATTTTTTACATAATAAATATTTTTAAAATAATATCTTAAAAAGGTTTGTTAGTTGTAAATGTTTTTCATATTAAAATGATTGGAAGAAGTACAAATGTTTATATAGCTATATTTATTTAACATAATGTTCATTGAGCATAAATCTTAGCTGCTACTATACCAAAGTAATAGAAAGTGTATATTTTGTTGTAAAAATAAAATAAAAATGGATGAGAAACATTCTTCTCCATGACAAAAAAACTCAAAAAATGTAGTTTGGTCCTTAAAAACAGTACAATTTTAAGTACATATATTAATATAACATCTCATACTAATATTTTGTTTAATTTGATCCTATCAGAACAATTTTCACAAAAGAATATTTAAAGATATAGAACAAAATTTGATTTTGTGCAAATTTTTATTTTCAATTTGAGTGGTTTATATGTGAATGACCCTAAATAAATATTCAATTTAGTAGTTATGTGAGCATAATTCAATGAGCATTGCAATATTTTATGGAAGAATCTGAACAAGAAAGGCAAGAATGCAGAAATGTGAAGTTATTAGTGGTGGGTCAAAATATGAGCTCCCTTATTTTACGAAAATTATGGGCAGATTGGTATTACAACCGGGATTCATATAACTTCGTATTTTTCTTTTTTGTCTATATGTCGTGCTAAAGATCATACTAATATTTTGTGTGATAGGATGGAAAGAATTCAACGTGATTTTTTGTGGGATGACACAGAGCAGATTCAGAAACCTCACCTGATTAAGTGGGATGTGTGTTGTTTAACTAAAAATGATGGGGGTCTGGGTATCAGAAAACCTCACCAAATGAATATCGTTTTCTTGATGAAGATGCTTTGGATTATGATTAATAGGTCGGATGATTTATGGTGTAAGGTCCTTTATAGTAACTATGGGCGTAACAAAGACCAGCGATTTGCTATAAACTCTCGACCTTATGATTCCCCTTTATGGAAGGCTCTTGCGGGCATTTCGGATCAATTTCATCAACACATTGTATGGCAAGTAGGGGATGGTCGTCGCATAAACTTTTGGATAGACAGATGGGTGCCAAATGGTCTCTTCTCATGCCGACAGCTACCAATCAATTAATTGATTCAACTCTTATGGTGAAAGATGTGCTTACTGTTGGAACAAAGTGGGTCTGACATGAACCTCTAATGTTTTAAGTAGTTTTGATGATAACAAAGTATTAAAATTGCAATTGGTATTACTAATGATTATTCTAGTGTGCAGAATTATAAGTCAAAAATTCATTCAGAAGCACTATGAATAGTAGCAGAGAAGCCAGTCAAAACAAGCTCTGAAAGCACGACACTGTTCGTCAGAAGCTTGAATTTTTGAATGCTGAAGAAAGTGACTCTGAGGATAAAACAAGGTTCTGAAGGACTCAGAAGCTAAAAGACCTCAAGAAGCTATGGCAACAGCATCAGAAGCAAAAGGAATTTACGTCACTCAAGAGCTGACCTATATAGAACCAATGATTGAAGAACAATCCACTTCAAGGCTCTGTCACATCCACAGGAAGGAATATTCGTTGGTACAACGTTAACCTTATCCATAAGTGGAGCGCATTTGAGGATTGTACTATCGTACTATTATTACTCAAAATGGATGAGTGATAAATTGAATAGCTAGGTAGTGGAATTGGAATTCCTTACCAAAGAAGGCAATATACAGCTATCAATTGTACGAGTAAATTCCAGCTGGCACCTCTCTCTCTGCAACGGTCATCATCTTCCTCCAAGTATAAATAGAAGACTCAAATGGAAGAAATGACCACTGTTCCTACTACTGTTCTATTACTGCGTTCAAAGACTAAGAAGCATTCTGACATCATATTTTAAATCTGTCATTCTAAGTCTTAGAACAAATTGAGTTGTATTTTGTAAACACCTCTGATAGTATATCAAGTGTTCCTTAACATTCATTCTTATTCTTAAGTTTGTTTGAGAAGTCTCTTGTTAAGTTTAACTTGAGCATTTGAGAAGTCTCTTGTTTAGTGAAACTTGAGCATCTGAGAAGTCTCTTGCAAGTGTGCTTGAGCAATTTGTAATCTTTAGTAGATTATAGTGAAAATCTCTTGTTAGTAACAAGGGGACTGGAGTACTCTCGATTTGTGAGGGGAACCAGGATAAATTCTGTGTCTTTCTTTCTCTCTCTCAGCATCCTCTAGTTAATTTGTGTTTTCATCCGCTGCATACTTAGTCGCTATTAAGAAAAAAGTTTTAATTTTTAAAACACAATTCAACCCCCCCCTTCTTGTGTTTTTCCACCTTCAATTGGTATCAGGAGCTGGGCTGTTGCCTAACTCTCACCTATCAGTGAAACAGTTAAGATTCAGGGAGGAAAAACATGTCTGCTGAGAAGAATCTCAATGAAGTTCCATTTGACTATGATTCTAATTCTAAAGACAGAAGGTCTTCTGATAAAATTCCCTTTTTCAATGGAACTGAGACTGGTTATCCATTCTGGAAAACCAAGATGTACAGTCACATCATGGCGATTGATTGTGATCTGTGGGATTTGGTAGAAGATGGAGTGAACTTTGAAAATATGGACCTAGAAGGCGTTGTTAGCTCTAAAGACAGGAAGGCTTTTACACCCACTCAAAAGCTGGAATATAAGAAGCACCACAGTGTAAAAGGGATGATGACAAATGCCATCTCTCATGATGAGTACTTGAAAATTGGAGATAAGAGAACGGCTAAGTCTATCTGGGATTCTCTTAAATCCAAGTATGAAGGAAATAAACAAGTTAAGGAGGCTAAGGCCAACTTGTTAGTACATCAGTATGAATTATTTAAAATGAAGGACGGAGAGGACATTGAGACAATGTTCTCTAGGTTTCAAATTCTTGTTTCTGGACTTCAAGTTTTAGATAAGAGCTATACTGAGGCTGATCATGTAAGGAAAGTACTCAGAAGCTTGCCGCCAAAGTGGAGACCAAAAGTGACAGCGTTTCAGGAATCTAAGGATTTAGATACTGTGTCTCTTGAAAGCTTGGTTAGTTCTTTAAAGAGTCATGAGATGGAACTCATGACTGATGAATCGACTAAGAAGCTAAAAGGGATAGCACTAAGCACCAAGAGTTCCTCTAAGGCTCTGAAGGCGAAGGCTATAGTATCTGATGAAGAAGCTTCTGAAGAAGGTCACGAGATGGACTCTGATGAAGAAGAAGAAATGGTTCTGATGGCTGCAAGAGTATCGCAATGGGCTAAGAGAAGCAAGAAGTATGCTGGTAAGTTTGGAGGTTCTTCCAAGAAGGGTGGTACTTCTAAGGATAAAAAGGAAGAACAAAACAAATGCTTTAAGTGCAACAAACCAGGACACTTCATTGCTGACTGCCCAGAGAACCTGAGTAAATCATCCAAGAGAACCTCTAACAAAGAAAGATACAAAAGTAAGCTCAAAAAGGGGTTCCTTGCCACTTGGGATGATTTGGATCAGGAATCAGATTCTGATGGGGAAGAAGAAGCAAACCTAGCCTTGATGGCAACCGCTTCTGACCAAGAGAACTCTGAGCATGAAGATGACTCAGATTCAGAAGATGAAGATGAGGTACTTGCTAAACTTTCTCGTTCTGAATTAATAGATTCATTAAAAGATGCCTTAAAACTTTTAACCAAAAAGGCAGGTGAGTGTAAGGTCCTTAAAAAGGCCTATAACAACCTGACCGAAAAGGCAAATGAAATAATTGAACAAAATGAGTCACTAAAATCAAGAAATGAATTTATGGAAACTCATTATGTTCTTGATGATAAGGTTCCTCCAGAACATGAATTTGCTCTTCAGGAATTCCTTATCAATGGAATGAAAAGAAGTAAAATAGCCTCTTTGATTTATCATGTAAGTAGAAATAGAGGAGAAGGTCTTGGATTCTCACGTTTTAAAGATAATCCATTATTTTCAAAGTCCTCTAATATAGATAAATCAAAACCTAAGGTTGTCTTTGTAAAGAGTCAATCAGAAGTTCTAAATGAGTCAGCTTCTAATAGAACATCAAAGCCAGAGGCTCAAAAATCAAAGACTCTGAAGGATAAAACCTCAGAACCTAAGATTGTTAAGCCTCAAGCTAATGTTAAATCTAAAGAAGCTCTGACACATTCAAGAACAAAGCTCAAGAGCTATACTAAACCCAAAAACTTTTCAACAAGGGTAGTTAACTCTAGAAGCTCTGATAGGTCCTTCAAACAAAGACCACCTGGACCTGTAAAGACTAACACAAAAGGACCCATAAAGATATGGGTACCAAAATCTCAAATAATATTTGCTTCAGGTTTGCACACTAAGAAGGCCAAAGCAGCAATGCTGGTACCTGGACAGTGGCTGCTCACGACATATGACGGGAGAAAGGCATATGTTCCAAACCCTGACTCTGAAAGAGGGAGGTACTGTGGGGTTTGGAGGAAACCAAAAAGGGAAGATCATTGGTACAGGTATAGTTGGTAACTCTTCTCTTTCAATTAAAAATGTTTGGTTA
The DNA here is from genome assembly GCA_030408175.1 of Trifolium repens. NCBI lineage: Eukaryota > Viridiplantae > Streptophyta > Magnoliopsida > Fabales > Fabaceae > Trifolium > Trifolium repens. The sequence goes on along the minus strand of CP125841.1, from coordinate 19,158,278 downwards.
GTTGATGGCCTCAAACATAATCTGCTTAGCATTAGTCAATTTTGTGATAGCGGATTTATTGTTAAATTTGATAAAGAGGCATGTACAGTAATCAATGATTCTGACAAGTCCATATTGTTTAAAGGATTAAGAAGAGGTAATGTTTATAAGGTGAATCTGTCAGAACTCACTGAGCAGAAGATAGTTTGTCTTCTATCTCTGAATGATGAAAAGTGGGTCTGGCACCAACGCTTAGGTCATGCTAACTGGAGATTAATCTCTAAGCTTAGCAAACTAAAGTTGGTTAAAGGCCTGCCAAATCTTAAATATCATTCAGATGCTCTGTGTGGTCCTTGTCAGATTGGCAAAATTTCAAAAACTTCTTTTAAACCTAAAAACATTGTCTCTACCTCAAGACCCTTAGAACTACTTCACATTGATTTGTTTGGTCCAGTAAGTACTGCCTCAATCAATGGGAAGAAATATGGATTAGTTATTGTTGATGATTACAGTAGATGGACTTGGGTAAAGTTTTTAAGAGTGAAAGATGATGCATATGATGTGTTCAGCATCTTCTGCACTCAAGTGCAAAATGAGAAAAGTCTCAAAATCTTAAAAGTTAGAAGTGATCATGGTGGTGAATTTGAAAATGAATCATTTGCAACTTTTTGTGAAGATCATGGCATTGTTCATGAGTTCTCTGCTCCTAGAACACCACAACAAAATGGTGTTGTAGAGAGAAAGAACAGGTCTTTACAAGAAATGGCAAGAACCATGATGCATGAGACAAAACTTGCTAAGCACTTCTGGGCAGAAGCTGTAAACACAGCTTGTTATATTCAAAATAGGATCTATATAAGACCTCTATTGAATCTAACAACATATGAACTCTTCAAAGGAAGAAAGCCCAACATCTCTTACTTTCATCAGTTTGGATGTACATGTTACATTCTAAACAACAAGGCCTACAAAAGAAAATTTGATGCCAAAGCTTGTAAGGGAATCTTTATAGGTTACTCTGAACGCTCAAAGGCATACAGAGTGTATAATTCTGAAACTAACACAGTGGAAGAATCTATACATGTTAGATTTGATGATAAAGAGCCTGACAGTAAAATGTCAGAGCAAGATAATAGTTATGCAGGTATTCCATACCAATACACCAATACAGAACCTGAAAAAGCATCAGAAGCTGTTGAAGCTTCAGAAGCTGTATTGGAAGAAGATGCTGAAGAAGCATCTCAATTAGAAGCATCACAAGAACATGATGACACTTCAGAAGAAGACACTCAACCAAGTGCTGATGTTGATGAAGTTCCAAGAAGGAAGTTCAAATATAGATCATCACATCCAGAAGACTTAATTCTTGGAAACAAAGAAAGTCCAAGAAAGACAAGATCAGACTATCAACAACTTGATTCTCTTCTGGGACTAATCTCAATGATAGAACCAAAGAATGTTGATGAAGCACTTACGGACGATGGATGGATTGTAGCTATGCAGGATGAGCTCAATCAGTTTCAAAGAAATGATGTATGGGACTTAGTGCCAAGACCAGCACATAAGAACATCATTGGAACTAAGTGGGTATTTAGAAACAAGATGAATGAACAAGGTGAAGTGGTAAGAAATAAAGCTAGACTGGTAGCACAAGGCTACAGTCAGCAAGAAGGTATAGACTTCACTGAAACATTTGCTCCAGTAGCAAGACTGGAAGCAATCAGGTTACTTCTTTCATATGCAGTTAACAATGGAATCACATTGTACCAAATGGATGTTAAGAGCGCCTTTCTTAATGGTGTTATTTCTGAAGAAGTATATGTCAAACAACCCCCAGGTTTTGAGGATTTGAAAAATCCTAATTATGTTTATAAACTTAAGAAATCACTCTATGGTCTCAAACAAGCTCCAAGAGCTTGGTATGAAAGACTGAGTAATTTTCTTTTAGAAAATGGTTTTCAAAAAGGTCAAATTGACAATACATTATTCAGAAAGACATCTAAGAAAGATATCTTAATCATTCAAATTTATGTAGATGATATAATTTTTGGTTCAACTAATGCTTCTCTTTGCAAGAATTTCTCTAAGCTTATGCAGGATGAATTTGAAATGAGTATGATGGGTGAATTGAAGTTCTTCCTTGGAATCCAAATTAATCAAGGAAAAGATGGCACTTACATTCATCAAAGCAAGTATACAAAAGAGCTTCTGAAGAAGTTCAACCTTGATGACTGCAAGATAATGTCTACACCCATGCATCCTACCAGCAGCTTAAGCAAAGAAGAGATAGGAAGCAAAGTAGATCAGAAGCTGTATCGAGGTATGATTGGTTCTTTACTCTACCTGACAGCATCTAGACCTGATATTCTATATAGTGTATGCTTGTGTGCAAGATTCCAGTCAGATCCTAGAGAACCTCACTTAACTGCTGTTAAGAGGATCTTTAGATATCTGAAAGGAACTACTAATCTAGGACTTCTTTATAAAAAATCCCTAGATAGTAAGCTAGTTGGATTCTGTGATGCTGACTATGCTGGTGATAAGATTGAGAGGAAATCCACTAGTGGAAATTGCCAATTCATTGGTGAAAATCTCATATCTTGGGCCAGTAAGAGACAAACAACTATTGCTTTGTCTACAGCAGAAGCAGAATACATCTCAGCTGCTAAATGCTGCACACAGCTTCTCTGGATGAAATATCAGTTGGAAGATTATAACATAGCTGAAAGCAGTATTCCACTATATTGTGACAATACTGCTGCTATTCATTTGTCTAAGAACCCTATTCTACACTCAAGAGCTAAACATATTGAAATAAAACATCATTTTATAAGGGATCATGTTCAGAAAGGTACAATAGATATTCAATTCATTGATACTGAACATCAATGGGCTGATATATTTACTAAACCTTTAGCTATTGAAAGATTTGATTTTATCAAAAAGAATTTGAACATGCACTATATCTCTGAAGAAAATTAGCTCTGAGAAGTAGAATAGAATTAGCATCTGAAGCTCTATCAGAACCTCTTATAACTTAGAGTATCCCTTGGGAAGCTCTGAATAATTTAGGCTCTGAAGAGTAACAGGTTCTGATGAGGTGTCAGATACAAATGAGTGAGGCTCTGAACCTTTTAGAAATGAAACGTTCAGTACGTGTAAGTGTACAACAGTTGTCTATACACGCGTCAGCTATGATTAAACTTTTTCAACACGTGTCTAGATCCTGACGGGCAGAGAACAGTTAATGATGATTATGGCAGTTAAGTTTATTATTTAATTTTTAAAACTGCTCGCGCTCCCTCCCAATGTTTACTTTCTCTGTGTATGTGTGCTAGTTACTATTTATAAGTCACTTCACTCACTTTGCACAACTTTTACACATAATCACTTCCCACACAAACCTAAAAACTCAGAAACTCCCAAATTGCTCTGCGTTGAAATCATGGCTGCTCGTTCATCAAACGTAATCGTTCAAGAACCCTTTAACCCTACATTACCACCCATCATCGATCTTAATTCAAAAGATAATCTAGTCTACGAACATCATCAAACTGACGCTGGACCAGATGCTTATGATTTCTTCACTGAGAAGTTCGTAGATTTTGAAAGTTTGAAAGCGAATGGGATTGACATTCAATACTTGTTCTACAACCAACAATGGCAAAATTATTTTGAGATGCTTAATGGTTTCGTATACTACGACATAGTGAAGTATTTCTGGCAGAAGGCTAAAGTGTACGATAGAGCAAGTGCTGATAAAGAATACAAGGATTTGGTTGAAAAGAACCAGGAATTACGAGGGAAAACAAGAAAGGAACTTGGCCTTAAACCTTATAGAGAAAGGGAAATTAGGTCAAATATTTTGGGAATCAATGTTGTGATAACTCAAGCACACATTGCTAAGATCCTGGGTTTAGACAACAAAGGAGAAGATATAGAAGTGTATGATAAGAAAAGCAAGCATTTGGATTCAATTCATCAGGACCTCTTTAAATCTGGATGCACACAAAAGGATTTTGGAAAAGTAATGCACATGAAGAATTCATTTGAATTTGCTTTCAGAATGTGTTTATCTACTATCTTCACCAGAAAAGGTGGATTGGATACCATCTCCATTCCACACAAACATCTCATCTGGTTCTTATATAAGAGGGTAAAAGTTAATTTGGCTAAGATTCTTTTTGATCACATGTGTCTCACTATCAATGAGGGTAGAACCAAAATACCATCAGTCATTCATCACCCTAGGTTAATCTCAGAACTGATAAGGCAAACCAAACTCACAGACATTGTGAGTGCCAAAGAAAAACTTAGAGTTTTCCAAACTGCTAAGTATGATGCATCAGTTCTGGTCAACATGAAGAGAAAAACCAAGGAAGAAATCATTCAAGTGAAAACACCTCTGCAGCAAGTGTACGAAAAGTACTTCTGGTGTGATGGGTTTCCCACCATATCAGAACATGATAATGAGGAGGTCATCAAGAACTTTCTTGAATCAGTAAGAAGAGATACTGGGGTTAGTGTGCCCAGGAAAATGGTTGTAAGTGTTCCCAATTGGGATATCTTCAAGGGACCAAGAGATATTACAAGGAATAGAAGAAAGCCAAGAACTACTGAGCAAGAAATGATTGATGAAGGCTCTGATGATCAAGGACATGCTAGTGCTGATGAGACTGAAGAAGGTGCTGACGGTATGATGACTGAAGCTGTTCAGAAGGAAAAACGGACAAAGAAAAGGCATGATAGACCTTCAGCTTCTGAGGAAGATCAGAACCCTGCTAAATCTGCAAAGAGATTAAAGACCAGAGCTTCTAAACCAAAAGGTAAGATCTCTGAATCAAATACTTCTAGCATTCCTGTAGCTCAGGTTATTGGTTCTGAACCTCAACCCTCTATTGCTAAACCATCTATTTCTCAACCTCCATCATCTACAAATCAACCTCAACCCATAGACTTCACTGTACCCATTAGTGTAGTCTTACCTAATCATAAAGCTATATCACCATCATCTTCATCAGATACCAGCACTGCCTCAGATGAGTTAATTGCTACACTCATCAGAGAATCCAACCCAAAACAAAAGAAAACTCTTACACCAAAGAGAACCTCTTTCAAGAAAACCACAAAGAAAACCACCATAAAGCCCATTCATCTCTCTTCTGATGAAGAACCTACCATTAATGTAGACACCACCATTCTCAATCAATCCACAAATCAAGGTTCTGTCATAGAACATCTTGAACAACACATGTGTGGTGTTGCATTTACCAACTCAAATCCAAATTCACCACATCAATTTCCATCCATGAATCTCACAAATGATTCACCCGTCCATAAAACACAAAACACACAGGTCATTCACACACCCCCTCCCTCACTTGATCACATCTCTCGAGTAAACCCACCTACATTCACCCCTGTTCAGAATGAGCCATTTGCTCACTCTGAAGAACAACAAAAATCACCTCACTCATCACCAATCAATGTCATGACTGAACAACAACATCAATCACCACAACCTGTCCCTGACCCACTCAACAGACCTCTAGTTTTAGAAGAGGTTCTTGAGCTTTACCAACACCTAACTAAAGCTGAACATCAAATATTCAAGGATTCCATCAATCTTGATGATGATATCATACCTCCAAATCTCAGCAAAATCAAAATCATTGAACTCAAAAGAAAGGAACCTGAACCAACCATTCCCTTTGACCCATCCTTACCCTTTTTCAATTCTGACTCTGAACCAAACCTTGAGCTGCTAAATAATGCTATAGGTATTAGACTTAAGAGGTTCAAACAAAGAGAGGAAGAAGCTCTTATCTTCCCCTCTGATATGGATGCTGAGGTCAAGGAATTAGAGTACTTGTTTGGTAAATCCTTAAGAATTCTCAGTACTCATCTGAAGGAAAAGATTAAGGGTAGAGGAGCAAACACTGTACGGGAACTATTTGAGATTGCTGAGAGGACATGTGCTCCAAGGCTCACATTCTTCAACCATGAAGAAGAATGTCAGAGGTTAGCCTTTTTAGCTGCTGTTGATGAAAGTATGAGACGATCTTTTGATGAAGAGCAGGCTAGGATAGCTGCTGAAATGGAACGTCAGAGGCTTGCTGAACAAGAAGCCTTAAACTTATTGATTGAGAGAGCTGTTCACATTGCTACCATTGAGACTAATAAGATTCTTGAGAATCAAGGAGCTACAGAAGATACTGTTATGAATGATCAGAACCTTGGTAAACCAGATTCTGATAAAGGAAAAGCTCCCATTGTTGCTTCATCTCCTCCAAGATTTCCACCAGTACTTGTCCAAGGTTCTTCTTCATCTGCTATACCCTCTGTTATGCAAGAAGCTCTGGATGTAATCAAGCATGACATAAGAGAGGAACTAAGAAATGAAATGGATGAATTCAGGGCCGATATCAGAGAAGACATGAACAGATCTGGTGAAGCTACAAACAAGAAGATAGATGCAATGATGGAACTTCTTCTGAAGCTTACTCAACAGCAACCCAAACCTTAACCCTTATGTTTGAGCACTTGTTGTATTGTTAAGTTCTTGTGTATTTTTTGGATAATTTTCTTTTAATTCATATCTATTTTATCCATATGTGTGTGTTTGTTATTTGCTTATATGATTGTTTTATCTTTGTTTTTCAAAAGTTAACTTTTCTATATACCATAATATTGTCTGGTACTCTTGAGAATTCTGACTCTAGTGAAAGATGCTGAAGAGCATCTTAGTATTTAAACTAATAAGCCTAGGATTTTCAAAACCTAAGAGTCCCTCTCATCAGTACTCCTGTTTACTCATGAAATAGCTTCTTAGTATTAAAGCCTGTTTAACAACGGGGCACCAATACCGAATGAGGCGTGTCTGGTAACTGGTGTTCTGACAATACTTATGTGGTATATAAAAAGAAAGCAAGCTTAAAAGAGAGAGAGATAGGTAGAGGAACAACTTTTATTATTAATAGAAAGATTCTTTATTACATATGATTGCATCTAGCCTAAGGCTTAGATTTAGAAGCCTCTGATTCTATACTCTTCAGTTTCTCCTTGAGAAGAGATAGTGCTTCATCAGCAAGCTTCTGAACCTCAGCTGGATAATCTGCTAGATTATCTTCATATGTCCATAAGAACTCTTCCAGATCAGAGCCCAATTCTTCCTCCTCTGACTCTGTTAAAATAAGTTCTTCCTTGTTTCTCTCATATCGTAGCCTGTTTTCTTCGCAGCGCCAGGGCTCTGCTCCCTTCTTGCTCTCTTTTTTTGAGCCTGAAGCATCCTTGGTAACCTGCCTTTCCATTGTATGTTTTTCTTTTGATGTTACTTGATTACTCTGGATGAGTAAAATGAGAGGAATCATCCCTTTTTATAGTGTCATCCAGCTCTCTTGTCAGGACGGTTTTCAACACAATTCATTAAATGAATTTAGTTGTCATAACCTTTTGACTTGACTGCCTTGTTATGACGCATTTGACTGCTTGGTTTTCTGTGTCTTTTTGACTGATGCCAAAAGGGGGAGTAAGAGTAGTGTTAAAATTAATGTTGATTCATTCATATACTGCTCAATCTGAAACTGTTATGTTAAATACATTATGAATCAATATTTATCTCTTATGATTCTTTCTCATTCTGAACGATTATTGAAAGGGGAGAAAATTTAAGAACCTAAAATAAAACTCATAGACAATGTCAGAAGAGCTTGCAAACCGCTTCTGAGCATTATCAAACTCTAAGAAGCAAAGCTTGCAAAACTATGCTTCTGAGAGTTAAATATGAAAATTTATTTTAAGTTAATAAATCAACTCTTAAACTGTTTTAATTAATTATGGATAAAACTTAGGGGGAGCTTACAAACCTACCCTTATGGATTATCAGACTCAGGGGGAGATTGCAAACCTTTGAAACCTGAAGTCATCATAATTAAATTAAATCAACAACAATTGAATTTTAATGCTTTGGTTTGTCATCATCAAAAAGGGGGAGATTGTTGGAACAAAGTGGGTCTGACATGAACCTCTAATGTTTTAAGTAGTTTTGATGATAACAAAGTATTAAAATTGCAATTGGTATTACTAATGATTATTCTAGTGTGCAGAATTATAAGTCAAAAATTCATTCAGAAGCACTATGAATAGTAGCAGAGAAGCCAGTCAAAACAAGCTCTGAAAGCACGACACTGTTCGTCAGAAGCTTGAATTTTTGAATGCTGAAGAAAGTGACTCTGAGGATAAAACAAGGTTCTGAAGGACTCAGAAGCTAAAAGACCTCAAGAAGCTATGGCAACAGCATCAGAAGCAAAAGGAATTTACGTCACTCAAGAGCTGACCTATATAGAACCAATGATTGAAGAACAATCCACTTCAAGGCTCTGTCACATCCACAGGAAGGAATATTCGTTGGTACAACGTTAACCTTATCCATAAGTGGAGCGCATTTGAGGATTGTACTATCGTACTATTATTACTCAAAATGGATGAGTGATAAATTGAATAGCTAGGTAGTGGAATTGGAATTCCTTACCAAAGAAGGCAATATACAGCTATCAATTGTACGAGTAAATTCCAGCTGGCACCTCTCTCTCTGCAACGGTCATCATCTTCCTCCAAGTATAAATAGAAGACTCAAATGGAAGAAATGACCACTGTTCCTACTACTGTTCTATTACTGCGTTCAAAGACTAAGAAGCATTCTGACATCATATTTTAAATCTGTCATTCTAAGTCTTAGAACAAATTGAGTTGTATTTTGTAAACACCTCTGATAGTATATCAAGTGTTCCTTAACATTCATTCTTATTCTTAAGTTTGTTTGAGAAGTCTCTTGTTAAGTTTAACTTGAGCATTTGAGAAGTCTCTTGTTTAGTGAAACTTGAGCATCTGAGAAGTCTCTTGCAAGTGTGCTTGAGCAATTTGTAATCTTTAGTAGATTATAGTGAAAATCTCTTGTTAGTAACAAGGGGACTGGAGTACTCTCGATTTGTGAGGGGAACCAGGATAAATTCTGTGTCTTTCTTTCTCTCTCTCAGCATCCTCTAGTTAATTTGTGTTTTCATCCGCTGCATACTTAGTCGCTATTAAGAAAAAAGTTTTAATTTTTAAAACACAATTCAACCCCCCCCTTCTTGTGTTTTTCCACCTTCACTTACATCTGAGGGGAAATGGAACCTTAATTTCCTGTACAATAATTTACCTCACAACATCGTGAACAAGGTGGTAGCGCTCCCAACTCCTAAAGAGACAGATGGTTCAGATTTAGTAGGATGGAGAGGCACAAATACTCGTCATTTAATAGTTCGGAGTGCCTATGATTTACAATAGGGGAATGCTAATCGAATAGAAGGAGATTGGTCTAGTGTTTGGAATTGGAAGGGCCCACACAAAATTCAAACTTTTATGTGATTAGCGGCGCATGGTCGTCTTCTTACTAACTACCGTAGGATTTCACCAGTTTGTCACAATTGTGGGAACGAAGATGAAACAATCATCCATACCATGAGGGATTGCATCTATGCGACCCAAATATAGATCAGGTTAGTAGTTTTCGATCATATTACTAATTTCTTTTCTTTTAATTGTAGGGATTAGTTCTTCAAGAATCTCAACAACAAGGAGTACAGAGTGAAAACAGAATGGTGGAAGACCATTTTCATGGTGGCTTGTTGGTACTTGGTACTTGTGGAAGTGGCGAAATAAATAGATTTTCGACAAAGACTTTTGAAGACCTGAAAACCCTACTCATGTGATTCTCAAGATAGCGAAAGATATTGACAAGTATGAGCATGACCACCTTAATAGAGGTCTGCGTAGGATGGACACCGTATACATAGGCTGGAAGTGTCCCCAGAAAGATTGGATCAAGCTTAATTGTGATGGGACTTATAAAAAGGTTCAAGATGTTCCTGGGTGCGGCAGCTTACTGAGGAACTGATATGATTGCTGGATACAGAGATATACTCAAAAGATTGGAAATTGTGAAGCCTTACATGCTGAAATGTGGGGTATGTATGTAGGAATGGAGTTGGCGGAAAGACAATGAGTCACTCGACTAATTGTAGAGAGTGATTCAAAGGTGCTCATCGATATAGGTATAGGAAATGGCAATCTCAATGGGGCGACGCCCATTTTGATTCGGCGTATTCAGGATCTCATTAGTAGGATTGGCAAATTCAATTCAAAGACACACGACGGGAAGGAAATAGAAGTGAATAATGGTTAGCTAATCATTGTTTTACTCAACTCTTTTGATGTAATGATGCTGGAGACTCCTCCTAGCGAGCTCCAAGTATCTTCTTTGATGACATTTCTGATGCTTGCATGCCTAGGATTGTGCGCCATAGTTTTTTTCTTCTTTTTCTTGGGCTTTGCCCTCTTCATGTACCAAAAAAAAAAAGAGAAATGCTGAATTATACGAAAACGAAACACACGATCCTATACATGGTGATTTCCGCCCAGCCCAATATGATATATTTCCATTTTAAATATTATTTATTTGAGTCAGGATCCGTTGACACCAAATAGTTTGACACCAAATCTTACACCTCTTAATAACGTCTTAACCGATATAAATTTTATAAAATCCACCATTGGATTGAAAGTTTATATCATATAGATCATTGTATGTGTCTCGTGAGCTTAGCTCAGTTGATAAGACAATGCATTATATATGCAGGAGGTCAGGGTTCGAATCCCGATCATCCCACTTATCCATTTTATGAGTGAAATTTTAAATCCGAAGGACTAAGAGTCTTAAGATGAAGATCTTCTGTATCTTGCACTGAGGTACTATCCATCCCCACTAAATTTTTATCACATAAATAAAATTATATATAGATATAAAAACATTATATTTAGAATTTATTGATAAAATATGGAAAATATTTTAATCTTTCACTCTTGCTTGCGAAGACCAAGCATTGAGTCAGAAAGGAATCTAAAATCCGTTGTTACTATGCAATGCGGCTCTATAATACAACCTGCTGCACACATTCTCTCTTCAGATTCATGCCTTCTTCCAAATTGTTAGCCTTTTCTAATACTAATAATCATTTCCACAGCAGCGCCATATCTTCCTCTTTCTCTAAAACTAAAACCCCCAAATTCTCTTCTTTCATTTCCGCCACCATGTCCACTGTTTCCACCGACAAGAATCAAACTCAAACCCATCCTTTGCAGGTATTCCCTCTTCTTTTCTCTTCTCCCCCATTGTTGAATTGTTTTTAGCTTTAATTGGTTTGTGTATTATACTTAGGCGCATTCAGATTATTCATATTTACTTCTCAATTACTTAATTTTGTTTCGGAATTAGGGAAGGAAAAACTTAGTGCGCCATAATTTTTTAGAGACTAAAATTATAACAAAAATTAAGTAAAGACTAAACTAGGTCACAACTTATAATATGTCCATAAGTTGTTTTCACCTTATTTCAACTTATAGCTTACATGAAAACAATTTCACTTATTTTGTTTTTTCTTGTAGAAATAGCATATACATAAACACTTGTATGAAAAGATTTTATGCTATAAGCGCTTAATTAAACTATTTATATCCAATTTGATTATGTTAGCTTGTTTACCTTTTAAAACTGTCCTGATTAGTGTAAGGACCATGGAAAAGGGGAGAATATATGACAAGATTAAAATTTAGTTCTATTAATATGGGAAGAAAAAGAACATCATTGTTCATGTTAAGCCATGTGTTTATGTTAATAGGTGCTATTTGCTGTCATTTATTTGTTAGGTTGCAAAGCGGTTAGAGAAGTTCAAAACAACAATTTTCACCCAAATGAGTATGCTTGCCATCAAACACGGAGCCATAAACCTTGGTCAGGGTTTTCCAAACTTCGATGGTCCGGATTTTGTAAAGGAAGCAGCTATTCAAGCAATCAGGGATGGGAATAATCAGTATGCCAGGGGTTATGGAGTTCCAGACCTCAACATTGCCATTGCCGAGAGGTTCAAGAAAGATACTGGACTAGTGGTAGATCCTGAAAAGGAAATTACTGTGACATCTGGCTGCACGGAAGCAATTGCTGCAACTGTGTTAGGGTTGATAAATCCTGGTGACGAGGTTATCGTGTTTGCTCCGTTTTATGATTCTTATGAAGCCACTTTATCCATGTCTGGTGCAAACGTCAAAGGCATCACTCTGCGACCTCCAGATTTTGCTCTTCCGATTGAAGAGTTGAAATCCACCATCTCGAAGAATACTCGTGCCATTCTTTTAAATACCCCTCACAATCCTACCGGAAAGATGTTCACTCGAGAGGAGCTCAATACCATTGCATCTCTTTGCATTGAGAATGATGTTCTAGTTTTCTCGGATGAAGTTTATGATAAGTTGGCATTTGATATGGAACACATTTCAATTGCTTCTTTGCCAGGAATGTTTGAGCGGACGGTGACAATGAACTCGTTGGGGAAGACATTCTCCTTGACCGGATGGAAAATCGGCTGGGCCATAGCACCTCCACACTTAACATGGGGAGTGCGTCAGGCACATGCTTTCCTCACTTTTGCAACCTCAAATCCTATGCAGTGGGCTGCTGCAGTAGCTCTTAGAGCTCCGGATTCTTATTATACTGAACTGAAGAGGGATTATATGGCAAAGAGAGCTATTTTGGTTGAAGGATTGAAAGCTGTTGGCTTCAAGGTATTCCCATCTACTGGAACCTATTTTGTGGTTGTTGATCACACCCCTTTTGGACATGAAAATGATGTCGCATTCTGCGAATATCTAGTTAAGGAGGTGGGAGTGGTGGCAATTCCCACCAGTGTATTTTACTTAAACCCAGAAGATGGAAAGAATTTAGTCCGATTTACTTTCTGCAAGGATGAAGGAACTCTTAGGGCTGCTGTTGAGAGGATGAAGGAGAAGCTTAGAAAATGATCTCTATTCATGATCATGTCATGTGTTATATGTTGATTTGGAGGTATTTATCTTTCCAGAAATCCAATTGTAGGTAGGATTGTAATAAATCGCAATTGATTATCTCAAAGTCTCGGTTATTAGCAACAACTTATCTGCCAAGATTGTGATTTTTTCCCGTTAACTTAATGTTATGATGGCTATGTACTTTTCAACGAATAATACTAGTTTGAAGGTGTATATTATGTTATGTATACAGTCATCTGAAATATTGCCTAACACCCTGTAAGTGGTGTCATTTAGCTCTTATTCTGGTTATGGCTTGTATTTCCGTGGTATAAAGATTTATATTGAACCTTTACACCCAAATTCGAGTGAATATTTAAATTTGTTTTCTAAAATTATAAGCATAGTCAAAATAGTCCCTCAATTTTGAAACATGACATTAACTAAATTTATCACATTTGGAATACACCAAGTTATGTTGTTAATGTGTGAAAACTTTAAACCTATGAAAAAAGTTTGGGTGAAAGAATCAGGCTTATTCAAGGTTCTTTTATGTCTTGCTTGGTAGGAGAGAAATAGAGGAGAGAGAAATAGAGGAGAGAGAAATAAAAACACGGAAATCAATGCATGTACTTGGGCTGACTTGTACTCTCTTCAATAAATAATTCTAAAATAATCAAGAGAGAGAGTTAGAATAAGAGAGATAGAGAGGAAGGAGAGAGATGTAGAAGATGGTGAAGGAGAGGAGATGATTCAAGTCCGAGATAATCCGCTCTATTGAGTGTATAATATTTTGTTGAAAACATAAACAAATGCAAGTGGAAGGTTTAGGATGATGGCGCTTCAATGATATTTCTCTGCACAGAAAAAAAATTCTCTAACTTTCACTTCTCTTTTTTTTTTTTTTATAATGTCTAACTTTCACTTCTCTATCTTTGTATGACTTTAGGCAAAAAGAAAAAGTGTAAAATTATGAATAAATTTTGGAGGGAAAAAATGATAGAGAAGATAGAGACAAAGTCACTCTAACTTTCCCTCAAAAAAGTTAGAGAATAGTTGTTCGTTCATGTAAACTGATAATTAACGCAAACCCTTAAATCGAATGTATATATGTTGAACTGAGTTTACGGAAAGTTATGTGAGTTGGGTTTAAGTATGTTATATAAACGCAATTTACACAACCTTAATGTAAATTGAGTTTACATAAGTTCATGTAAACTCTGTTTACATATGTGTATGTATGTTCATGTAAACTGATAATTAACGTATATTTGTCAACCAAGTGTACCTATGAACTGAGTTTATGGAATGCTACGTGAATTGAGTTTACATATATTATATAAACTCAATTTACATAACCTTAATGTAAACGAACTTTACGTAAGGATTTTTTCTAATCACACCGAAAAAAAAAAACTTCACACTTCAAATTGACTAAAATACCCTTAAGCACAATTTGTGTACATGCATGTAAACTCGTATTACATATTCTAATAATGTAAACTCAGTTTACACAACCTTATGTCAATTGAGTTTACTTAAGTTCATTTAAAATGAATTAATGTAAACCCCGTAAATCGAGCGTAAGTGTTAAATGATTTTACGGAAGGTTATGTGAACTGAGTTCACTTAAGTTATATAAACTTAATTTACTATGATTTGAAGTCTAATTGCAGGTACGTGATCTTATGTTATATTATCAGTTCACATAAACATTTAACTTAAATTACATTTATTAACCATTGAAATCACATACAAACATGAAATCGCATAAAAAAGATAATGCCCTGGAATTGAAAAAGTATAAATTCACTAACCTATGCAATAAAGTCTTAACAGAATATCCTCAAAATTCAATCTTTCATCATTAAATCAATTTGCGTATGTGTAGTAAGTTCATGTAAACTGATAATTAACGTAAACCCTTAAACCGAGTATAAGTGTTAATTGGGTTTACAGAAGGTGTGAGTTGAGTTTACGTAGGTTATATAAATGCAATTTACACAACCTTAATGTAAACTGAGTTTACATAAGTTCATATAAACTCCATTTGCATACGTGTATGTAAGTTCATGTAAACTGATAATTAACGTAAACTCTTCAACCAAGTGTACGTGTGAACTGAGTTTATGGAATATTATGTGAATTGATTTTACCTATGTTATATAAACTCAATTTACATAACCTTAATGTAAACTGACTTCACATAAGATCATATAACTCTAGTTGCATACATGTATGTAATGTAAGTTCATGTAAAATGGAGAATTAACGTAAACCATTAAATCCAAGTGTACATGTGAACCGAGTTTACAGAAGATTAGGTGAACTGAATTTACGTGTGTTATATAAACTCAATTTATGTATGCTTTGGAAATGTATTATCCACGTATATGATCTTAGGTTACCTCTGCAATCATAAGAAAACATGAAATCACATGAGAGAAAAAAAATAGAGAATGCCATTGGAAAAATATAAATTGGCTATCATAAGCATTACATTTTTGATGATATGTTATTATTATATTAGGGTCTTGCTAAACAGTGCCCCTGTGATACTCTTTAAGGATTACATTTAAGCAAATAATTTATTCAAAAAGTTGAACATTTCAATTTTCAATGCGTTGATTTCATATACTTTCATAATTTTTTTTAAAAAACCTTATTATTTAAAAGTTTAAAGAGTACCCTGGGGGCACTATTTAGCATTTGTTATTATATTATTGGTGCAATTTCATATTTTTTTCCCCTATTTTATTAAACTCAAAAAAATGATCCCCTTTTTTACTTAGCTTTTTGGGCTCTATTTATTAATTTGTTGTAAATTTGATTGACAAAAGTGTTTTTCAACTAAATGGGATTTGCTTGTATAAAAAAATAATTTATTGTCCCAATATTGAATTTAACGTTAAAATATATTTTTTAGACCAAAATTCACAATTTGTTTTAAAAAAAAGCATCATTTTTATGCAAAAAGTAGTAATTTTTATGGTACAATACATGAATTTAGGCCAAAATTATAATAAATGTAAAAATAGAGGGTCAAAAAAGCCAACACACAAAAATGGCCCGTAAAATACAAATTCACAAATATTAATTTAAATTTATTTTATAATTTTTTGTATATTTTGTGCCCCAGCTCAATTCTTGCATCCATATTCTAATACTTTGTACTTTTGCAAATGCACGTTACTCTCTCCGTCTTATAATATTATAAACAAAAAATATATTTCACATTTATTAAGAAATGTAAAATATGGTAATTTGAAGTATTATTTTTTGTATTTTCCTTAAAATAAGTTTAATGTGAATATGTAAAAAAAAAATTGGTTATTGATTATGGAAAAAAGAAGAGATATATATAGTAAATGAAATGCAATTTGCATTAAATTTAATGAGAATAAGTAAAAAGTAAATTTTATAAATGATAAGAGTGAGTTTCTTTTGTTTATGATTTGGGACAAAAAAAAGTGATTAATGAGTACTCACTTTGTTCCAAAATATAAGAAAAAATTGATAAAAAAAATTAATGTTTTTGATTAAAAATTTGAATTAAATACATGTACCTTGTTAGAAAGCACACATTTTTCCTATATTATTATTAAAGAGGAGATAAAGAGAGTATTTTACTATATTATTATTACTATTATATATAATATTTAAATAATTGAAAATCACTTTCCCGAAAATGACCTTTTTTGTTTTGTACTCTTTCTGTGCAGAGTTTGAAAGTTGTAACTCATAAATATAAGCACTAGCTACTGGCTAGTGTCCTCACATTGTTCCATAACAGCTTTAATTCAAACTTTTTAAATTAAAAAAACACCCCATTTCTCTATTCAAACTTTTTTTTGTGCCATTTCCTTGTTTCTTGAACTTCCTTGTTTTTTGGTTTCTGGGTATCTTTCAAATACAAATAACCTCTCAAAAATCCTCAATTTGTAGTGAAAGCTCTCTTTCTCCTTATGTGATGCTTTTTTAGATCCTTCAACTCTGCTGTCACTTGATTTTCACCAAGGTAAGTAAGTGCTTTTCAAATTTCTTTGTTCATTTTCATTTTTCTTTGCTTATGCAAATATTTTTCAATATAGTACTTGTACAACGTGTGTGTTGTAATGAATGATGATTTTTGTTTTATCTATGAAAAGAAAAGAACATTTATATCTTTTTATCCTCAAAGATTCTAACTTTTAACTCTTTTCTTCACTTTTTATGGTTTTTTTTTGTTAGCTGGAAAATATGTAAATGAACAAATATTCGGATAATCATTTATATGCCAAACAATGTCTTATATCTCCTTAAATTGTTCCTCTGCAGTTTGCAGGATTATTGTCTATTGAGTGTTGACCCTTGTCTATTTCGGTGCCTTTTGTTTACTATAGATTTTTTTTTTGTAAATGTTTACTACTATAGTATTTAAAATAAATAAAAAATATTAATAATAAATTGGTTACATCATTGCAGTTATCTTTTGAAGAAAGTTTTAAATTTTATGGTACTAATTAATAAATGTTACATTAAAATTACTAATTACTGATTTAAATTTTTTATAATATTTTTTTGTCGAATAATATTATGATATATGTCTACAAGTACTAACTCAACTAGCAAAAATAACAAAATTGCTAGGTCAGATGTCCTCGGGGATTCGGACCCCAACTCCTTCATTTATATATATAAATTTATAATAACTTTATCATTTTGTCTATTAAAAGAAATAAAAATTTAGTGGTCTCTTAATATAAATAAGTGAGAATTTTCTTAACTATAAATTCTTACCCAAAGTTTTTATGTTACTTAATCAGTTATGTAACTGATGTAAATAATTATTAATAAATGTAATAAAAATATTGCAATCATTTTTCAAATCTGTCTTAAGTATTAACAAACTTTGATTAAGAGCAAAATATTTAGAAGAATTTGAATTTGAATGTTAATGAAAAAAAAAAAAAAAAAAAAAAAAAAAAAAAAATGTTAATGAAACGACAAATTTTTATTTACTCTTGGCTAAATGCCAAATTACAAAGACCTTCGAAACCGGTGGCTAAGACAAAAATATATTCTTTTTTAAATTCCATTTATTGGACATATATTATTATATTAATATGTCATTTTAGTGTCTTGTGCAGTGTTTTTTTTACAGTTTTAAAAATTTGATTAATAGTTCATTTGAAAGAAGACATAAGACAATGTCTAATTAAATTTTGTTTGATATGAGTTGAATTAGTAGCATCATATTTTCACAAGGATATCAAAGGCGTGATTAATCAACATTTTTTGGACAATTGTATGCAAATACAGAATCTTCAAGTTTCTTTTGTCTTATAATGTTTGGAAGCATATATAAATTTATTTTCTCTTAAAATATTTATCGAAGATGAAAAATGGATTATTTTGTTTGAGGACTTTGAAATGTGTGTATAGTACTTAATTTAATTAATTAAAGACATTGTGGTTAATTATTACTATCATTTTCTGAAAATTCACCTAGAAATGTTGTTTTCTTATTTATGTTTATTGTTTATAATCACAAAAGTACCATTTAGTTTTCATTTTACATGCTTTTATCAAAACGGCATGATATAGCTGATAAGCTAGCTTATAGCGGATAGCTTATAAGCTAGCTTTTAGCTTATGGTGAATAAACTAGCTGATTGAATTTGTAGTGTTTGATAAAATTAGCGGTTGAACTAGCTTATAAGTATGAAATGACATAAAAAAGATATGTTTAATTAATATTTTATTTTTTTCAAGTAAGATGATAAGGGTAAAATTGGAGGAAAAGATAATAAGCTATAAGCTCATAAGCTACTTGAAATAGCATTTCAAAAATAAGCTACAAGCTCTTTTTTTAAAACGGTTACCAAACAAAGCTTTTAGCTTATAAGCTAAAAACTATAAGCTTATAAGCTAAAAGCTATAAGTTATAAGCTAGCTTATTTGACTTACCAAACAGAGCCATAATGTATAAGATGAAATACTACAAGTTTCTTCTAACTTAACTAAGGTTTCGAATTCGAATTCAAGTTTAGGAATGCAACATTTGAGTTTATCTTTCATTTAAATAACACAATTTGAGAGGTTAGTCTTTGCAATTACATGTAAATTTAAGTTAAAAAAAATATTGCACACATTAGTTTTAACCACAAAAATTTTAAAAATGTTATTGTTGGTCACATACTTGAAAGCAAGTAATATTAAATTCTCGCCTATGAAATAAATTCCCAACTATATTAGATGGATCTGAATCTCACTTTTCATAAGTATCTTGTGGCCACTAGGGTCCATGCCACCACCTTATATTTATATAATGTGGGGTTTTGATGGGTTTGGTTTCCTAAAAGGGAGAGACAATTCAATAGAGAAATGATCTTCTAACACCTTACTATCATTTTCTCTTCTATGAAATCTCATTTGAAGTAAATGAAATTAGAAGCAAAAATAATCTAAGATAGATTTAAATATAATTAGGATCTTCTTATAATTATCTCAAATTTTGTTTTTATTCACTATACTCTTTTTTTTTATTTTTACGGAAGCTCTATACTCACTTTTCAGACCCTATAAATTGATGATTTATTTGGCACTTGACACCCACTGAGGTAGACAACTCTAATAGATTCATAAATAGTATTTATTAATTTTTCTATATTAAACACTATTTGTAAACCTATCATAATTGTCCACCTCAATAGCAGTACATATTCAAAATAATTGTGTACTAAAATGTTCATCCAATAAATTGCAAAGTTTCATACTTTGGCCCAATTTAGGGACTAAAAATATAGTTTTGTGATTTGCAAATACTAAACAAAAAATGAAAATTTTATGTGGGCTCCAATATTACTTTTCCAATTTATTGTGGTATGTGATGGAAGTCTCCACAAATATTTTTAAATGACACAAAATCTTAATATTGATTTCCTACAATAATTATCTTACCTACTCTTCTATATGATACACTTGCCCTTGACCAAAACTGACGTAGGAGGCCCGAATGCGTGTATTGAAGAAGTTGTGCGTCGTTAGAAGAGAATGGGCTATAAATCTCGCGCTTATTAGGATTAATTGTTATTATATTTTTAAGTTTGTTTTAATTTTAATATTATTAGTTGTTATTATCCTTTGCCTAATAAGGTTGTTTCTGTTATAATGGTCCCTTTTTCTTCTGATGTTTTCAGCTGAACTAACATTTGGTGCTTTTATTATCAAAAGGAGAAACTTGAAGTCACTTGAACAAACTATTTAGACTACAAAAAACACAAGGCAAGGTAAAAAAAAAAAAAGAGCATTTAAATAGCTTTTATTGTAGGTATCTTGATTGCTTGTTTTCGCAATACCACATATTCACTACATAACCTTTTGATCAAGATCAGACGTTTCATATTTAAAATTGATAGTTGATACTTCAAAAAGCAACTCAAAATTTGAGTCGTTGATCTTCATCTAACGGTTATGATCGATTGAATGCATGGTATTTTTGACATTTGTAAATCTATTTCCCTGTTAGAGTTGGACCTATGTATAATCCATTATGCACCTACTTGAATGTATGGTGGGCGCCTAATGCAATTTAAGGGAAAGTGAAAATGTTACTTATTTGCTAGTATTATCAGGTTGGACATATGCATATGCTCACATAAATTCTTTGTTCCATTTTTTGTGTGGTAGGATTAAGGGCTTGTTTGTTAAAAGAAAATATAAAAATTGCTTTTTTTATCGAAAGTTAAAATCACTTTTTTTATAATCCGTAACAAACGGTCAAAATTTATTTTGACTCTAGATATTAAACTCATGGACAAATTTTGTTAGTATAATGTTGGATTTACTGTATGCAAAAACATGCAACAGTTACAGCACTTATTCACTTATAAACAAAGCAAAAAGCACTGCATGAAGTTATTTACTGACAATGCATGCTTTTGCTCTTGAGGGTGATATTAAAAGCACACTTTTATTGCATGTCATTCATTGTTTGGAACATAGGACCAATGTGATGTGGGGGCATATCTTTATTCTTTTGCTCTTCTTGATTTTTCCAAAAGGGTCATCAATACAATATCTTACTAGTTTCTACTGAAAGATAAATTCTTGATTTCTTGAGTTTAAATCAATTACCATTTTAGTTTATTAGTCACATTTGTAGTGAGTTGTCTTCTTTATGAGATAGTGTTGGTTCAAGAACCATAAATACATATAACTATTCATGTTTTTTTTTGTCTTTCTATCTCTTACACCTAATTTAATAGCCTAATTGATATTAACTTCAAAAGGGTCCATTTTCTTTGATGAAAGTTAGTGAAATTTATTATAATTTTTAGCAGGTGAAGTGAGATTTTGTTTTAGCTAAAAAATCCTTAGAAGTGTTGTTCAGTCACTCATATCAAATGCCGAGATCAAGGTATGTAAACATATTTTCGTTGACAGTGAGTATAGCAGAATCACAGTGCGGCGTGCCATCATGATTTTGTTAAAAGCTACACTTTGAAGCTTCAACAAAATCACGACACCATCGTGATTTTTTTAAGCTCTTATGATTCCAAACATTATCTGTAACAATTGTTGTTTTTCAAAATAGGGGAACTGATTTGCCTCAGAGGCAGTCTCCAAGAGGTACTCATGCACTTCGAACGTCGAGTTCCGACTCAGATCCATCGTCACATCATCGACCAGTTACAGTCCGAAGTCCAAAGGTAGGTGACCGACGTTCTCCAAGAGGTGGTACTCAATCTGAGACGGTAAATCAGAAGAAGCTTGGAACTCGAATTGCGGATTTGGAATCACAGCTTGGTCAGGCACAACAAGAGTTGAAAAATTTGAAGGATCAACTATCTTCTGCAGAAGCTGAAAAGAAAAAAGCTGAGGATGAACTTGTAAAGAAAGCTCAATCAGTAGAAAAGTTTCAAGAGAAAAAAAGCATTTCCAAGAATGTTGAAGAATGTAAAAACAAAGCTGAAATCAAACTTCAAGAAATTGTTATACATGATGAAAATCAACAAGAGACTGATGTGTTTGAAGTTCCGATCGAAAAGTTGGAAATTGAATTCAGAAAACCTGTTGATGAATTTGATATGGAAACTCAAATTCAACCAGCGATATCGGAGCCAGAGAAGCCTCTTGTCGATGAACTGAAACTAAAAGATGACGAAATAGCGTTGTTGAAATTAAGCTTGGAAGAGAAAAAGAAGGAACTTGAATCAATGAGTAATGAAAATGATGATCTGAAAAATCAACTGAATGAAACAGTTTCGAAAGTGAAAGCCTTTGAAACAAAAGAAGAAGGAATGACAATGCAGGTGAAGCAATTGAGTGAAGAATTGGAAGCAAGTAAAGGGAATGAAGAGAAGTTGAATGAGAAGTTGAAATCTGTGGAAGAAGAAAAAGAAGGGTTAGAATCAGAAATGAAGAAGATGAGAGTGCAGACAGAACAATGGAGAAAAGCAGCAGATGCTGCAGCTGCAGTGCTTGCAGGAGGTTTTGATATGAGTGCTGCTGCTAGAGTTCCTGAAAGATGTGGTTCAATGGATAAGCACTTCGGCGGAGGAACTTTTGAGACACCTGGTGTTGGAAGGTATCATGGATATGTAGGGTCTCCTGGTATGGTTGATGATTTTGATGATGGTTTTGGAAGTGGAAAAAAGAAGGGTTCTGGTATTAAAATGTTTGGTGACTTATGGAAGAAGAAAAGCCAAAAGTGATTTCTGCACCCGTTTCGACTTACAGTGAGTTTGGCAGAATCATGATGTCTCACGTGATTCTCTGAAAAGGCTATACATTAGAGTTTCAACAAAATCAGGGTGTCATCGTAATTTTGTCAAACTCGCTATGATTCTAATGAGTAGTATTTTAACTATGGTCATGTTTAGGTGGTAGCATTATTAGTATCCTACAAAACCAAACAGTTGCTTACTGTTGTTCATGAGTCTTTTTGGTATTATCTTGTTTATTTAGTTGTTTTTGTTGAACTATAATGGCCATTAAGCTTGTACTATTATATTACTATTGCATGATCAGTGCAAGCTAGTGATCTGAACTTTTGAAAGATGGTTTATGTAATGGTTTTTAGCCATTTTCCAACTGAGATTGAAGGGTTTTTAAGCCAATTTTCTATTTGCATTCATTTGGAGTAATATCTATCTATAACATATACATCAGTTATTCAATAGACATTAAAAATGAACTTTTGCTTATAACATAGATTGGTGAAAGTACACTGTACACAAGCAAAAAATTCTAGGTAGTCATGAGTTTGGTCTAATATTGAGTTGTAGGGTTGTTAATGATCTATTTTGGCTTTATATTGAGATGTCTAAATTACTAGTGTTTCATATGATATTGGTTATCAATGATAACCGATAGCTCTTTGCAAATGATGGGGAAAAGCTCTCAGAAATCATTTTATAATGATTGATAAAATTATAAATATAATATATTTCTTCCCTCCCACAGTATTTGTCACATTTGTAAAACTAATTTATCTAAAAAAAATGTCACTTTAATTTCCAAAAGTAACTTTAATGTTTGTAATAGATTAATTTTTTAAATTTTTTAAATATCAAGTTGATTATTTAAGTTCGTAGGAGATTACATTCCCTTTTAAGTATCAAATTGGTCACTTAAGTTTGTAATATATTACATCATTACCTTTAAAAAGGTAATGATGTAATATGTTAATTTAAAGGACTAATTTGGTATTTTAAAAATTTATTATAAACGTTAAACTTAAGAGATTTTTGGACATATTTTACCATTTATTTTTCAATTGCACTCTCTAATTAACTTTTTTTTGTTGTCAAATTACCTAATGATTATAATTTCATCCTAAAAATGAATAACTAGGAGGGATATCTAGGGTTTGAATCCCGACTCTTACATATAAAATATAATATCACTGTCAATTTTAAACTTATAAAGACTAATTAATATTTCTACACTACTCTCAAGTTATTGTTTTTCACTTTAATTTTATAATAAAAAATCATACCAAAAGTTGATATGAATAATTAAATAAAGGGCACCGTAAAAAAAAACTAAATAAAGGTGATGCTAGCTAACCCTCAAAATACTAGTTAAGGAACTAAAAAAAAAGTAAAATTTACTTTGAAAATCACATTTTTAATATTTTAAAATTATTAACTACACATTATATTATATTTATTTTTCTTAACTGATGTATTGAGGGCATCTTAGTAACATTTTCTTTCAATAGAATCACTGTTCTTATTTAGTTTATCATCATTTTTCATTCTGTGTAGTGGACGGAGGGAGCAATATACTCAGAAGGTAAGAGTGAGAGATAAGAATAGGAGTATCTAACTTATTTTAACTTTTTGACTCATTTTAATTTTGACTTGTCATTGTCAAGTTTAAGATATGCTTTCTAAGTCAAGATGAATAAATCAGATATCGATAAAAAAAAACTACAAATACTAAGATGAATAAGTGATTATTACATACACCTTTTATTTATAATGTCTCTCTAACAAATCTTTCTTCTATTACTTTTTCTGATCTTAGGACTTATCTTTTTGTTTGTCAAGTAGTTTAGTGGTTAAAAATTCACTTTTTAAGATAAATAAAGGAATATCAAGTTCGAACCACAGTCCCGACAATAATATGCAATGTCCCTACCATGGCTTATCCCCTTTTTGTTAAATACACCCTTGTGGTTTTCTTGTTCTTGAGGCTTAGACCCTTTGTCTCATAAAACAATGACTACATACAAGAATAAGTGTTAAAAGGTGAGTAAAATGAGTCGCATGTTTTTGTGAAATCCAATATTTGGATATAAAAAATGTTGTATAAAGTACTTGAAGTTCTCATAAATTCTTTTAATATTGCTTTCCCTAGTATTTCTTGAAATGTATATCCAGTATCAAACTCAATTTAATTCAGTCTTCTGAACATAATTAAAAATTGAGGTTTATGGTTAGAATCTCGAGTGGTATCAGCATTCCAACAAAAATGAAATAAAAGGACTGAGGAGCATTGAGCAAGACAGACAGAAACATATTGAAGGTTATGCTTTTTGCACAAACCCAAAAAGAGAATAATCAAACATAAATAAAATTCCAAACAAGCTTTCTAAGTTGACAGTTGTGCTCCTTTTCTTCATTTTCTCCATTGGTTAAACAATATAACAGGATATTCTGCAAGAACTTGAAAATGAAGAATTTATATTCTAAATCATAGTATACAATCCATTGGAAGCAACTGTTGAGTATTTAGTCATTCCAAAAATTTATGACAACTAATCATCATCACTTCCATAGTTTTGGAACAAAGATAGTAGTCCACCAGTAGTATTTGTTGTATTATCTTCCTCTTTTTCCTTTTGTTTGGCTTCTGCAGTACTTTTAACATTAGATGTCCCGGGTTTCTTAATAACAGAAATCTTCACCAAAGGATTAAGCTTTGGACGACTACTGCTCGATTTTTCTGCATAAACAAGAAATGGCAGTTTATGAGTACATTCCTAAGTTGACGGTATCATACAAATCTCATCCAAGAAAATAAAAAAATTATACCATAGTACACTCAAATCAAAACGAAACAATGCATATGCAAATGGTGGGCAAAATATCCACCCCCTTCTACAAATCACTAAGTATCAAGGAAATGAATCCACAACTATTAGGCAAACTAAGAACATCAGTTTTGTCTAACTAGCATCAATTGGCAATGCAAACAAATGGTTAATATGGGTCGGTTTCTTTAAAATATACTACACTGTTAGTGTGAAACTTCACAAGTAAGATATTGAAGCAGAAAAGTGGATGTGGTACACAACTGAAGATGGACACTCGAATTTAATCTACACTCTATGTTACTTCAGTTACAATATAATCTACACTTAGTACTAATGATGTGACTAATTATTGTGTGCATAATGCATTAATGAAGTTTGATGTATTGAATTGCTTTGTCTGAAAACATGTAAAAAAATGCCATATACCTTGTTTTTCAGAATCATCCAGACTAACTTTTGTCAGAGTGTCAGTTGCTTTTCCTGGAAGTTCATTGGAAAGTTTTTGCCTCTGCAGACAGATACGAATAAACAGAGTGTTAGACCTCACATTAAGGAAAACTGACATTTGTTAGTTTTGTAGCAGTTATGTCTTTATGTGGTTATGTTTTTTATTAATTAATCATCTTTGTCAATTTGGTGTGTTGTTAGTAGAATGAATAAGCAAAGGGCAAGGCATAGTTGGTCATCAAGGAATTATTGAGTGGTTAGTTGGGTGGGAGAGAACCAAGCTCTCGATACTTGGTGTAGAACCGCAGCCTTGTTCTTGTGTTCTACAACTCTGTGTGTGTGTGTTTGTGTATGTCCTGCCTCTGTTTGAGAGTAGTTCAATAAGAATTCAGTGTTTAATTCAATTGGTACCAGTTTCTATCACAAAGCTGAAACAGTTATATGACTACAACATCCTAAAAGAAATGAGAAATAAGGCATCTCCTTAGTTTCCAAAAGAACTTCAATTATATATTTGTTTAAACATCTGATAATATCTTTATGTGCACTGCACAGTGTTGTAAATCATGGATTGCTCAAAATAACAGTTTGTTTGAATACTGTTATGCTATGATGCTACAGTGCTGCTATATACTATTTGACAACACTTTGTACTAAATACTGTATCGCGGAACGATAAAGATTTGTTCAAATTTCACTATGCTATAAGCGCTATAGCCGCTATTTGACAACACTGACGTGCACAACCTTTTCTACCCTATATCAATTTTTAAGAGTGCAGTTAATAACTTAATATAACCAAAACAAAATATAAATATCCTTTAAACAAGTCAGAAATGCAAATTCCAGATGATCATGTTTTGTTCATTTCCAGAAGACAGCAACAATGTTTCATAAGTCTGTGCTACTTTATTTACTAGCATTAAGAAAGAAAAACAGGGAGCTTTACAGAACCTAACAAGAAAATTATAATAAAGCATGTCATTGAAAAGTTATGAACAAATAGTGAAATCAAATTTGCAGAGAATGAGCTGTTTAGAAAAAAAGTCAACAAAGCACTTCAGGGATCATTGACTGACAATGTGAGATAACAGACTTAGTTCAAAGGGCAATTACAGAAGCTGAAAATTTAAGTTCCTGGATTTCAACAGTTGTGAGGGTGGGATGAAAATGATTAGAAGCAACTCAGCAAGGTTCTAAATAATGATGCCACTAAAATTTATTAGGCCAGCAAGAAATT
Source organism: Trifolium repens (assembly GCA_030408175.1). Taxonomy (NCBI): domain Eukaryota; kingdom Viridiplantae; phylum Streptophyta; class Magnoliopsida; order Fabales; family Fabaceae; genus Trifolium; species Trifolium repens. The sequence continues at coordinate 19,131,204 of CP125841.1, read as the reverse complement.
AAAGAAAATCTATTACTACATAACATCTTGGTACCTTTGCAATATGATTGGATGTTTCACCATGTCCATTTGAAAGCTGAAGCAAATCCTCCTCAGTTTCAATATCTTCATCACGAATTCTGCTGATAGAAGCTTCTGAATTCTGTTTAAGATGGTACAAAACAAGTCATAGAGATTAATTTCAAAAAGAAGAAAGTAAACTGCCAGACATTGAAAGTGGTAAAATATGGAGAACTTGAAGTATAGGACAGAAATACTCACGTTAGAAAAAATTGATTTTATCAGGGCCTCGTCTTCTTCTTCGAGTCTTTTCTCCTAAGAAAATAAAATAATGGGGATTTACTCAAATTATCAAGAGGGGGAAACGGGAAAGTAACTAATGAATGCCATTGAAATGATAGAATTACACGCTCGATTTATGTCATAGCCCAAAACTTGAAACAATTAGAAAGACAATTTCTATGCTCACAGTCTTACAATGCTAAAGTTTAGGGTTATCAATTAAAAGGCATGAGTTAGAGTTTGGGACCCAAGTTCCCATCAAGGGCTAAAGTCTTTGGTGGTGAAGCAAGCACCTGAGGAACTGTAGGTTAGAGCTTTGAAGTCAAGACTGAAATTGCATCTCCAAAGAGATAACGTGGGTTTTCTTTTGTTAGACTTGGTAACAATAAATCCAAGGAATAGGAATCAAATGCATGCTTAGTAATTTTAGATTTGAAGTAAGAATTAGAGTTACCCATTTATTCAATGCATGATAAGTATCACTTTTAGGCTTAAATTAACTGTTGAAATGGTCTAGAAATGATCTTTCGTAACTTGTACTAATTGTGGGACTTTAGGATCAAAAACCTGCAAAATTCTGCACGTGGAGTTCTGCCTTTTGCGTCCCAGGGCAGGCCCTTCCCTGTGTTGTCTTGTGCGTGTGTACTCGATCCATAAAGCCTTTTTTCACCTTATATTTAGACACGCTAAAAACATGTTTGATTATAGTTTTACATTGTGATAATGTTTTAGAATGGATTAATCTCTTGTTACAAACTCACCTTTTAAAACACTAAATACTTATCACAATGTATGTAATTCCTCTATTGCATTAAATGTGATTTGATCGTGTAAGATGCATGCAAACACTAGGTACTTTTCTAAGACTCTTGTATTCAGAAGAATTTCTATTGTAATTTTAATGTATCGAGGTACTCAATTATGTATGACCCTATCATATTCTAGACAAAGAAAATTTAATATGGGCGTTATACATCCTGTAACCCAACCCCACAGGCCCACAAATTTAAATTTAGGCACATCAAATGAGAAGGGTCAGAAGAGATAATCTTGATCGTTGTGTTTAGTGTCCTAGGCGTTTGAATGTGCGTCATAGGTACCAGTTCCAACCAATTAAATGTCAAACAAATTTTAAACGTTTCAACTGATATTTATCTCTTTTGTAATCAATGGCAATCCCTTCCTTCAAAAAGCAAATATTTCGTACAAAGCAAATAATTATGTATAGCAAGCTTCATCATACCTTGTCTGCTGCTGTACGTTGCAAGGCAGCAAGCATTTCATCAACACTGACAGTTGCATGCCTAGACTGGAAAACAAAAGAGATTCTCATTAGCAATTACTACAACGGACAGCCTTCAGATTAATACATTGCAAAATACATTGCTGTTACAGCATTAAGTATAGGGTATACCTTCATTGACTTCATCTCATCCAGTGCAGCAAGGATGTCCATCTCTCTTTTAGAATCCAGAGTTCTATTCTCTAAGGACTTCATTGCATCTCCCATTTCTTCAGCTTCCCTCTGCTTTTTCATTTCATCAGTTTCCTTATCCTCTGCGCGCCAAGGTTCAAAATTTCTGGCCGCACCAGACTCAACGACATAATCTGAATTCTGCGGATCAGTCTTCATGGTAAGTTCAGCCGAGCACCGGCTGCATTTAAAATAAAATCTGAAAATTTGGATTCCCAGATATTTCTGCGCAAAAAGGATCAAACAAAATAAACTTAAACCCAATATCATAATCAAAACAAAATCACACACAAAGCAACAAGAAACACAGAAAAGCACTCCATCCATTATGCACACCTCTTAAGAAAATAATTGAATGTACTATTTTCTATGAAAAAATGAGCTTCATTTACTAAAGTAACCTTATTAAGCAGTAGTCAATGGAGCATTTAGGTGGGTTGGGATACGATAAATAAGCATATATTAGTGAAAAAGAGTAATTAATACTTTGTTGGTAATCTGCAACGTCAAAAAATACGTGACAAACAAATATTTCAATTGTGACACTTGGTGAATGTTTGATTTCACAATAGGGAGAGCTAAAAGTGATTCCAGGCAGATAAAATTGATTTTGATATGATTGATTGATGTCGATTGGAATGATTTGCCTCAAGAATTGATTCTAACTTGAAGCTGGGATTTTTAGCTATTAAAACCAAATGTGATTATCACACTAAATTTATTGTTAAACTTACATTTAGGTGAATGTATCCAAACATACATAACTTTATATTCAACTCACTTTTAACTAAAATCAATTTTTATCACTGGAGAACCAAACACATAATACGAGGACGAGGGAATATAGTTGCAATAAAAAACAAACCATACACACACTTTAAGATGCTTCCCTATAACTAACAGGGTCAAATAACACTGAAATACAGATAATAAACATAATTTTCATGAAATTTAACATAATAAAAAGATTTTTGGATAATAACTATACCTCGCCGATAACATCCTCTTTTCTGGAGTTGAACTTGGTTCCTTTGTAAATATAATTACCGCAAGTGTTGCATCGAATGCTCATGGGAAGCATCATGCGGACATTGATTTGTTGATTTTTGGGCCTTCTTGCTCTAGGAAGCTTGGCAGGATCGAAATCGGGTGGGTAATACTTGTTCAAAACCTTCCTCTCACCCATCTTTCTTCAACTTGAGATTCAAATTCCTAATACAAATTCAAAAATCACCAATCAAAATCACAGTTAAAAAACACTAACTAACACAATGAATGGCTAATTTCTCATTATCGTTTGACCTAATTTTTTTTATCAAATAACAACCACTACAGTGTCAATTGGGGAGAAGAGAAAACCAGTGAAATCGTAGATAGGTTTAAAAATAGAAATTAACTGAAAAAGAAAGAGAAAGAAATATTGAATATATATCTGTATGGGTGTTTCATGAATTGGTGTAAATTAGGATAAGGAATTGGAATAAGCGATTACGTAATTAGAGAGGGAGAAGAGGTAGAGAGAGATAACCTGAGGAAAAAGGATTCGCGCGGAAAGCGGCTATGAGAGTTGGCGGTGGCGTTGGCGGTGGCGGCAATTGAGCGGAGGAGCAAGATGTTTGAGAAAGTGATGAAAACTCGATTTTGAAATTTCAATTGTGTGCGTCAAATATTTTTTATCATCTTTCTGTGTTTGGTTTTTTTGTTATCGAGTAGTATATATAAAGAGAATACGGCTTTTTCATTATTCCTATTTTACCCTTATAAAAACTAAAAAAAAATTAAATATTTGTATATGTTGAACATTAATTTCCACATAAAAATAGATTTTCAGTTTTTTTTAGTAAAAGTAGGTTTTCAGTTTTTTTAGTAAAAGTAGGTTTTCAGTTTTTTTATAATAAAAAAATATATATATTTTTTCTTCTTAATAACTAGCCACAACAAAAAAGAAGGTTAAATAGTTATCAATTAAAGTCCAATAAAAAAAGAGATTAAGTGGTTATTTATATTTACACAATAGAGAATTTCGATCACAAAAAAATAAAAATATCAATCACACAAACGGAACGTGCTCGTTTAGCGGCTAGTAAAATTATAAATCTTTCCTGTGTTAAGACATCAGGGCCGGCCGTCAGGCATGGCAGTGGGTGCGACGCCTTAGGCCCATTATTTTTGGGCCCATATATTTTTTATATATCTAACTATTGTTATAAAAAAAATTGAAATTTTTATGCTGTCAAATAAAAAAAAAATCTTTATGCTATATTAATATAGTCCGTAAAAAGTTAAAATCTAAGTCTATGTGCATAAACGCTATCATGAAATAAATGGAAGATGTGTTGGTGTATTTTGAAAAATATCGAGAGGAAGATTTTACAAAAAGTATGGATCTTACAAAAATTGTTGTACTTGAAATGAATGTTGAACCCATCTTTCCAACATAGCGTCTTGTGATTACAAAAAAAAAAAATTGGAGAGAACAATGAGGACTATGAACATCAATCACCAGAGGAATCATTTAAAGCTGAGTATTTTCCTATTGTTGTTGATATGACAATTACTTCTTTGAAAAATATATTTGAGTAATTTAAGACATTTGAAAGTAACTTTGGATTTTTATATGATTCACGAAAGTTAAAATCATTAGATGATAATGAGTTGAAAGAATGTTGTGTTATTTTACTCAACTTTTTCTTATGACAATTCATCAGACGTTGATGTAGATGATCATTTCTCTGAATTAAGAGTGTTATAATTTACTTTGTCAACTGAAATAATATATGTCATTGATATTTTTAAGTTTGTCAAAGATACATTTTGTTATCCAAATGTATCAATTGCTTATTGAGTCTTATTGACAATGTTTGTGACGGTAGCATCAGCGGAAAGAAGTTTTTTAAAATAAAAATTGATTAAAACCTACTTAAGATCCTCAATGTCACAAGAGAGATTGAACGGTTTGGCAACTTTGTCAATTGAGAAAGATATGTTGGAAAACATTAATGTTGATGTGATTATAAATGATTTTGCATCTCAAAATGTTCGAAAAAACCGTTTCTTATAAATTTTCGAATAAAAGTAAGTTTTTTTGATATTTTATAAAACAATTATTATTTATTAATGCATATTATGTTAAATGAAATAATTTTATTTTTTTTATATTTGGCCTAAGGCCCATAAAATGTCAATAACGGGACTGGTGTTAGTTATGACAAATTATTAAAAAATGCTAAATAATATCTAATATATCGGAATTTGCGTTATCAACTTTTATGAAATATGAAAAGTGTTATTTTAATACAAAACTTATCTTTTCATATCTTAAGTCTTAAACAGTTTACGGAACCACTAGTTAACATGACCCGTAAGTATTTAGTTCTACACCTCTACCGATATTTTGATTTTACCCTTTATTTACTAATGATTTTTTTACACTTTTTCACCGTTCATTTCAATCTTTCCAAAGTCCTGTTCAACCCTCCACTATTGTGTTCCAAATCATGAAAAAAATTCGTTTTGACAGTTTTATCGATCAACTTTTAACAAGTGTTTCGGTTTGTGCAAAAAAACCGTAACACTGGGAAAACTGTTATGGCTTGTTAAATTTTCTACAAATTCAATTGTATAAATTCAATCAAAGAAAAAATAACCAAATCAACACCAAGAAAAAAGGGTTAGTAGAGGAACATCTTTCCAAGTCAATGATAAAAACCAGATTGAGATTCAACAAAACCAACCCAATTCGTCAAGCTATTTTGACGGCATCAAAGATTTAGTCAAATAAATCGGAACATTTCTTTAAGATGTTCCGATTTTTTTGTACGAACTGAAACTTGTTAAAATTGTTCGGTAAATTTACAAACCGGGAAAAAAACTATGTATTGTAACACATTAGTAGAGGATGAATGGGGATTTTGGAAAAAATCAAATGATTGGTGAAAAAAGTGCAAAAAAATCTTATTTGTAGGGGTGGAGGGTTTAATGTAGGGGTGAGAAAAAATTTGTTACTTTTGTTAGCCTTAGGTTGAAGAAGACAACATGGTGGCGGACTCAATTTTATTTTCCACTCAGCCCATTTATGTTTTATGGGATTTTCCTTTTGTTTGTAGACAGTTTCTCTTTCCACCTCCAGCGTGTTTTGAAAAATTTTGGGAAATGTTTAATGAATAATTTAGTGTAAATTTATTGAGATTTACACTAAAAAAAACATCCGGATGTGTTTTCCAAATTTTTTTACATGCTAAGGGGGGAAGAAAAACTGTCTTGTTTTTATATGTGTACGTGTTGAAGCTTTTAAATTTAAGGAATGAGATTTTTCTTTCGTAAAAATGGTAATTAAAAAAATGAGATCTTTATTTACCACGTGTGTATTGTCACATTAACGATTTATGTGCAAGCTAATAAAAAAGGGACACTTCATTGCTTTTAGGAGGAAAAATGGGGTCAAAGGCAAAATTGCAAAAAAAAAAAAAATACAGGCCAAGAATGTTGATTTTTAAATGGAGGGACCAAAATTGTAGAACATGTAAAATAAGGGGTCAAAAAATAAATAAAGCAAAGTAAAAAAAATAATGTTATGCGTCTATGTTGTGTCTACATGAGATTTGTCACATCATCAAAATTGACTATGATGCGAGATGGTGACAAAAAATATTAAAAGGTGAGGCTTACACCACCCCTTAATGATTTGGAGTATTTACCCAACAAATAATAAGAACAAACCATATAAGTAGATTTACATGTGAACTAACTTTTAACCAATTTTTACTTCACAAACATGTGACTTGTTCTCATTGATTATTGAATAAATAACTTCAAATTATCAAAGGGTAGTGCAGAAAAACCTATTAAAATAGAGGACCAAAAAACTGATATTTTTTTTTGCTTTCACCACCAGTTAATCTGATTCGGAGGTCAGTTCTGAGGATCAAAGAGACTAAAAATGCATTTAAATCTTTATTTTAAAAATCTAGACTAGAAATCTATCCACAAAATAAAAAGAGAAAAAAAATGGGGACATGAGTCTGATTCAATAAATAATAAAGACAAAAGAAAAAGAAAATAAAAAGCTAATGAAATTACATAAAAAGTAAACTATCAATTTTTTCTATGTAACTCTCTCTTAAATAAATTCTCGATTCTTTAAATATCTCAAATTTTATCTTTGTCAAACATTTTTCAATTTGATTCTTCCGTGAACATTTGTTTCACTTACTGTGAAATATGTCTCTGTCTACGTCCATTTTCTATCAAAATAGTTATTGATATTTTTAACTCACTGCCATATTAGTCCATGTATTTATTATTATTTTTTTATCAAATAGTTACTGTTTTAAGTTGACCGTTGACTACGTGACACTTAAATTATATGATGTCAATGTCCACATGACACTTAGGGCCCGTTTGATGCGCATGATAAGAGACATGATAGGAAAACTGTATCATATTCTGTCTTAATTCAGTGTTTGGTGAACCAACAAGATATGATAAGTTAATCCTGCAACTTATCCTATCATGTCTCTCTAGTTAAAATTCTTATCCTGAGTTTGAGCTGGGTTACGGGCCGGATAATAATTTAAAAAATTATATTTTAAAATAATTTACCCATTTATTTGATAAAATATATTTTAAAATAAAAAATTAAAATTAATAAAATATTAATAATAAAATAATTTGATAGTAAATTTAAAATAAAATAATTAATTTTTAAATATATACACGATTTTCTCAGAAGGGTAATTTTGTAATTTACATAATTTTAAAAATCAAAATTATACTGTAATTACAATATTTTAAAGTAAAATAATTATTAAAAATTTCAAAATAGGAATATTGATTTAAATTTTATAACAAATTAAATATAATTCTCTTGCAATGGTAGTTTTATTATTTACATATAAAATATAAAATATATGATATATTTATTTACCTTATCTAACATATATAATTACGTTATTTATTTGATCATGTTCATATAAAAATGTAACATGTTTATTTTCTCATTATTTTATTTAAATTTATATGAAAATATTTGATTGCTTATTTAAATTTTTTATTTATAAAATTCAAAGTATTACAAAATAATTTATCAAATAATTATTTTACAATGTTAATTTTGTAATTAAAATATGATATATATATATATATATATATATATATATATTATCATATTATTATGAGTGAGATATATATTAAAAACATTATACGATAGTTATCATGTTTGTTATCATGTGTGCACCAAACACATGATAGGATAACTGATGATAACTATTATCCTGCTTATATCATATCCTATCCTTATCCCGTTTTATATCTTATCCTGACACTATCATATCCTGCGCACTAAACGGACCCTTAATACTCTACATAAACACATTTAATGGTGCCCGAAAATGAATGTCAATAAATGGACCAAATTGAGAAACATTTAGTTGAGACAATTTTTAATTTAAGATATTTAAAAAATCAGAAATCTACTTTAGAGCGAGTTAAAGAAATGGAGAATAATTTAATGGTTTACTCTTCTTTATATAATCCTTCTAAACCTATATTCTCATTTGCATGGCCCTTTTTCAATATTCTTTGCATATCGTCCGCAATACCACAAACAATGTGTTGTATATTCATTGTTAATCTGACATTGTTTCTCACATCGTAAGAATTACTCATTACTACGGTTTAAGTCACATACCTATCTGTTACTAATTATAAATAAAAATTAGTTAACAAAAATTGATGTATTTGGTTCAAAATTTAAATTAATTTCATCATCTTTTATGAGCAATTTTTACTTATAATTAAAAACGAAGAAGTATGATTTATTTGCGGTATAAAACTTTTTACGGTTAAGGTGCATGACAATTAAAATCATAAAATTAGACCAAAAAAAAATATCATAAAACTAAACTCAACTATAATCAAAATGAGTATATAAGAAATTTCAGTGAGTCGGTCAACTTAAACATATTAGTAATTTATTTAGGCTTTAACATAATTTTGGTTCCCATAAGTTTATAATTTTTTTGTTTTAGTCCCTGTATCTTTTTTTATTGCAAATTAGTCCCTGCATGTGCAAATCATTTTAATTTTAATCCCTAAAGCTAAAATCCGCAGGAAAATTCACTGGTTTAGTGCGGATTTTCCTGCAGATTTTAGTTTTAAGGGACTATAACCAAAAGATTTGAACATACAGTGACTAATTTACAACAAAAAAAGACACAGGGACTAAAAAAAAAAAAACGAACTTACAGAGACGAAAATGATATTTAAGCCATTTACTTAACCACTAGCTGAATTTGAATAACTAGATGTCCCTTGCAAAATTTCAGCTCAATCAAAAAATAAAATAAGTAGTCATGTTGAATGCATCCAACATGCACTTATGATGCGTATGCTCAACTATAACATTCAATATCTTTAGTCTTTACCATGGTTGAAAAATACAGTAGAAAAGAGAATTTTGTTCAAAATTCAAAGTCAAAGATCAGACCATATATATGAAGTATCCATATTCCGGTTGTACATACATACACATGATATGACTTGAAGTTGGTGTTTAAACATCTCATTTGCTTTAGATTGAAAAAATATTCGAAATTCAAATTTCTCTGCTTTTCTTTTTTACTAGCTATATATATACTATAAAAGAAAAAGTGGTGACAATAATTGTATAAAGAATTTAAGAATAAGAATGCTGTCTAAAAAAACATAAGAATTCAAACATAACAAGTTAAGATATCTAAATCTATTTATATATATGTATGCCTTTAGTACTTTAGTATGTACTTTGTGATACTAATTTTAAGTAAGAAAGTGGATTCATCCTTTTGTATTAGGCAATATTCCAAGTGGAAAAAAGGAAGAAACTTGATGATAATAAGATCCAAAGGAGAGCAAACTAATCAAAGAAAGCAACTTGTTATTTGCTCCTACCTAGGAATAAAAATATAAATTAACCACACAAAATTAAATTAAACCTTAAAGCAACTTGTTATTTACTCTTTCATTGTTAACCAATTTTTTTTTTGGGTAAAAGACAAATTTTTTTAAATATAAATTAACTACACAAAATTAAATTAAACCTTGAAGCAACTTGTTATTTACTCTTTCATAGTTGGCTAATTTTTATTTTGGTAAAAGACAATTTTTTATAAAAGACGTTAACAATTTTTATTTTGTATTAACTCTCTAATTTTTAAGAAAAATAGATCTTAATAATTTAGAATTCATGCGTTAAATAAATAAATCTAGCAAAAAAAAAATTAACAATATTTTGTTTTCACTATTTTATGTTAGCTCAGAAATTAAAAATTAAAATTGACCAATTTAAGGAAGATATCAATTAGGTAGAGTTTCACCAAATAAAATAAAATTAGGTAAAGAGTGTCGCCAACCATACAAGAGTAAAAGAGCTGTTATAGTCAATTTAATTTGATAAAATTGTAGGATAGAAGTAATGCCACGGATTGTACCCAAAAATAAAAAAGTAACGCCATGATTCAACAAATAATGTAAAGTATACTGATTTTAATATTTCTTTTCTGAAACACATAACTCAAATATGATAAAATTCATTTATTTTAAAGTTAAAATATCAGTACAAATAGTTTACGAAGTTAGCAGAAGAGGTTAGATTCAGGGTGCATTTGATTTAAAAAAAAAAAGGATTGGATAAGACAACTTCTGTAGTGTGTTTGATATCAAAATTGTTTCTGGAACTGAATAAATTGGGGACCAAGCAACTGAACAAAAACATAAATTTTTATCCCTCACTGAACCACGGTACAACTTTTTCTCCTATGCACAAATTGTTTAAAATACCAAAATAACTTTTTGTGCACCAAACATCCTACAAAGACAAAATTTGTTCAACACCTTAAACTTTGTCCGGTACTGTTCTATCTTATACTGTTCTGTCCAGTACTTACATTTTACGGATCAAACGGACCCTCAGTATGACAAAAAGGATTAGACCTAAACAACAGAGTGCTTAATACTCAAATTTTGGTCAAAAGATATACTTACATTTAGAGTCTGTTTGGCAAACCCAAAAAACTGACTTATAGCTTATGTCTTATAGTTTATAAGCTAAAAGACTCGTTTGATAACAGTTTTTCAGAAAGAGCTTATAGCTTATTTTACTGACTTATGGCTTATTTTTCATAAGCTAATTCAAGTAGCTTATGAGCTTATAGCTTATAGCTTATCATTTTTTCTTCCCATTTTACCCGTATGATTTTATCTTAAATCATTTTTATCCTTTACTAATTTTTTTTATATAGTATAATTTAAAACAAAGTAGGTATGTTGTGCCTATTTTTTTTACGTTGTTGAACTTGCACCTATCTATTTTTCTTTTAATGTGTTGTGTACCAATTATTTTGTTACGTTCTTGATTTTTTTTTAAACGTTGATGTACCTAGTTTTTGGTACAACGTTACTATAGCCTGTACCTATTACCTCTTTAATATATTTAATCTTTTTTTTTTGGTACATTATGTTTAATCTTTTTAATAAAGTATAAAAATTGAAATGAAGATATATTTAAAATGAAATTTCAAAGAATAAAATTTAACATCTATAAAAAAAGATTAAAATTTAATTTAATATAATAATAATAATAATAATATAAAAGATAGATTAAATTATAAATTTAAATCATTAAATTTTAAGTATTTTAAATATTAAGTAATTACCACTTGAATCAATTTATTATTGTTTCGTTCAAATTTTTTTATAAAATATAAAAATAAAAATGAAAATAATTTGAAAGTAAAATTTTAGTGAATAAATTTCATTCTATATTAAAATATAAAAGATATATTAAATTAAAAAATTAAATTACTAAATTATAAATATCTTAAATAAAAAATTTATTATTAATTATGAATGCCCTTTTATGTCATTTCACATTTATCTATGATTGAACCGCTAATTTCACCAAACACTTTAATTAGTTTATCAGCTATAAGTCATCAGCCATAAGCTATCAGTCATCCGCTATTTTTGCCAAATAAAGCCTTAGTGTATGTTTGGTATCATAATGAGTATGTTAGAATTACGATGATCAACTATGATTCTGCAAAATCACGGTAAGTCACCGTAAAATCAAACACACTTCAAATAAGGTTATTTATAATCGAAAGAGTATATAAAAAAAAAATCCATTTTATATTATTAAATGCAAAACCTCTATATTTTACAACTTTTATTCTCTATAATGTTTTTTTTCTATCTAGTCCACAAATTCATGGTTCGAAAATAGGTTCTAGCATTAATTAGTTTTAATATGGTTTGGAGGTCGGTTCTATTATCAAGTGGTTCTAACCTTCTTCCAATCATATTTACAGAGAATCAAATTACGTATTCGCTATCAAGTTCAATGCCAATCATCACCATACCAATTAATGATTTATTATTATTCTTTATAAAATTTGATTATCGTGAATAAATAGAACAAAGCACGTGAACAATGTTAATTTACATTTCCATCTCCATCATCCCGTACAAAATGGCATTACTACTGTACTATATCCATCCTTAATAATGCCTGCTTCTACTATGCTACAACGTACATGGTAGCTTAGATGGACCGCAACACCATTCAAATAATCCCCAGTCCTCAGATGTTTAATACACCATTGTTGTCATCATTGATCATGAAGGGTCATTAATCTATGTGCTAAAATTAACCTCAGGCGAAGAACGAGTCACATGCTTAATACTCTAACAGCACGTGCCGGCAGCTACAGTAATAAAACCCACGACCCAAACTCAACCCAGATCCAACGACCATAGCTTCCATTCAACACCGGGACCACACTTTCATCCAACGGCCACAAACCCTAAATCCATATCCAACCGTCAGATCCCAATCGAACGGCTTCCATTGAATCTAGCTCCCTCATTGCTCGGTCTTTAAATACACGAAACCCGGCACCCACTCCTCCTTCCTTTTGTTTCCACCTTCGACCAACTCAACTCTCTCTCTCTCTCTCTCTCTCTCTCTTATTTTCCATAAAAAGAAATTAATAGAAAAAAAAGGAACAAAAAAAAAAGAAAGAAAAAAACCGTTCAGGTTTGGAATAGTTGAGTTCAAAATTTCAGTTCAATTGAGTTTGAATGATTCTGTTCGCCGGCGTGAAATGTTACCGGCGGGAAACGTAACAAGAATTTTCCGGTACCGGAGAAGAAGAAGATCTAGTTAAAATGGAAACAACAACAACAACTCAGAAGAAGAGTCAATCAAAGCTAACAAGAACACAATCCTCTCTTCTTAATCTCACTTCTTCACCAACAATTCGATCATCGTTTCAAAGCCTAACTTCAATCAACGATTACTACGACGAAGAAGACGACAAAAACAACAAGAAAAAAATCAAGAAACCCCAAAACCGAACCGGGTCGACCCGAATAACAACTCCGGTTATCGCTGTTATTTCATTCGGTTTCCTCGGCGCGTGTTCGTTTTTCTTCTACTTCTCCTTCCTCGGGAGTGACGAGGTACCTACCTCAGAGAATCTCTTACTCGCGTTGATTTTCATCGCTGTTGCTCTTTACTTCGCTTCGAAGAACAAACGCTTAATCAACCACGGAATTTCAGTTTTCAAGCAGTGGTGGGAAATTAACGTGAAACGGGTCGGGTTCGGATTCGGGTTATCAAAATCATCAGAATCGAAACCGGTTCAGTGGTTCATCGGCGATTCAACAAAATCAAGTACAACAACAACGAAGAAGAAAAGTGTTCGTGAAGGTGTTGAGTTTTACAGTAATGGTGATTTTTACGAAGGGGAATTTCATAAAGGAAGAAGTAATGGGAGTGGTGTTTACAATTACTTTGTGAATGGAAGATATGAAGGTGATTGGATTGATGGAAGATATGATGGTTATGGAATTGAGAGTTGGGCTAGAGGGAGTCGTTATAAGGGTCAATATAGAAAAGGAATGAGACATGGTTATGGTGTTTATAGATTCTATACTGGTGATTCTTTTTCTGGTGAATGGTGTAATGGTCAAAGTCATGGTATGGGTCTTCAAACTTGTTCTGATGCTAGCACTTATGTTGGTCAGTTTAAGCTTGGTGTTAAACATGGTCTTGGTTGTTACCATTTTAGGTCAGTTACTTTTTTTTTTCTGTTATTCTATTTATTTGCTTTCATATTGAATCTGAATTGTTTCATTCTTAGATGTTTTGTTATGTTATGTTTGTGTTTGATTTTGTGTATTGTTCTATTAATGCTACTATTGTATAGGCGTATAATGTATGTTTGGATTCATGGTGAGTTTGGCAGAATCACGCTGAGTGATTCCAAATATGCATATAGTGATTATTATAGTCTAATGGCTGATTCTGGATGTAGTTAATTGGCATATTTTGTTTTATGGGACAGTATATAATGCATGTTTGGATTCACAGTGAGTTTGGCAGAATCTTTGTGAGCGACTTTGATTTTGAACAGCGTATAGTATAAATATAATAGCTGATTCTGGATGTAGTTTTGAAACCTGCTTTCTAAGTTGTTATGGTTTATTTGGATGCAGAAATGGAGATAGATATGCAGGGGAGTATTTTGGAGACAAAATTCATGGATTTGGAGTTTACCATTTTGCGAATGGACATTGTTATGAAGGAGCGTGGCACGAGGGTCGTAGACAAGGTATCGGCTCATATACTTTTCGAAATGGTGATCGAAGATGTGGTGAATGGGATGCTGGTAACCTCAAGCATCCTCTGCCACCACAAACTGATGCTGTCCTTCGAGCGATTCAGGTGCTTGTTTGTTATTTGCATTTGTTTGTTGGTTGGTTGGTTTAGCTTATTGATTTTGGCACTTTACAAATGTTGGTGTTTTTCTAATACTAACACGTGTGTTTTGGTCGCAGGCTGCTAGGAAAACGGCTGAGAACGCGATAAACCTTAAACGGGTCGAAGACCAAGTTAACAATGCAGTGATCGCTGCAAACAAGGCCGCCACAGCTGCTAGAGTTGCTGCTGTGAAGGCTGTTCAGAACAGAATGGATGGAAAATTTTGTGAAACTTTTGTCTAAGATAATTCAATGTTAGCTTTATATTTGCAATTGTAAATTTTTACTACTAATTTTGAGTTACTTTGAAGATGTCACCCTGATGAGCAAAAGCTGATTGGAGGTTGAAAAAAAGAGTATGCTTTGATGTTTGTTTTTTTTTTTCTTACCACACTGTAACTTGTATATAAACCATGTATATCAATGAAAGTTCAATTTTCTGCATTTCTTTCTTGATACTTTTATTTATTTTACATGTCCTATACAATGCCAGGTACCTTGTCATGTGTAGAAAAGTTGGAAGTGTTCTTTAGACTTTAATGATATCATGTGTTTGTATGATAAGAAAAACAAACATTCTCACAAGCAACAACCTTGAAAGGAAAGATACATTGAAGAAAGATTCCTGTATAATGTTATCAATATGTTAATGAAACAGGAAAAGATATTATGTACAAAAGCATATGCTTTGTAAGATTGACCCTTAAATGCACAGGGAATATAATGACTGTACAGTGTTCAATGTGCATTGTGACCCATACTTTGATTAAGAAGAGACATGTTGAACAAAAAGACATGATCATGAGACAAACCCACCATTACTTAGATGGAATAAAATTGAAAGAGAAGGAAACAAAATATATGATGTTATAAATTATAATATATTATATCATTATTATTATTATTATTATGTTTGTAAAATTGTATTAAGAATCCATGTGATGCTCTACTCATGTAGGAGTAGGACAATGGCATGATTTCTCTTTCCATTGTTATTATTATGATGATTATTAATTTGTATAAACAGAAGGCACATGATGTAGGGTGGGTAAGATCTTTATCCTTTTTCACAAAATATAAAAGGAAAAAGAGTATGACTTTTCTAGCATGCTAGATCTACAATCTTAACTTCAACCATTCTATAAAGGCAAGACAATAATTTACTTATTTTCATTTTTTTACTACTTTCTTTTGGTTAATTTTCATATTTATGGACGTGTCAGATTATTTATTTCAATTTCCATGTCCGTAGTTGTTTCACTTCGTATCTTAACACTGGCCTGGCCACTAGAGATTCAAATCTCTCCTATCGTGTTTCAATGATTCCACATGCAACTCACAAAAGTCCAACAAAGAAAGGGTGGGTTAGTATGTAGCTTGAGATTAATTTTGGGACTAAGTCCAAGCTTATCTTCTCATCTGGTCGAAAACAATATTTTTTATTTTATTTTGGGTTATCATATTATAAATATAAATTTTTATTTTTCATAATAACTAATTTATGTTTCATAACTTGTGACTATTTAAAGTGAAATATCTTCTCCTATTCAAAATTTCTCTATACACAGAAATGAACTCAATATTACTTGTTTAAGAAGTCAAAATTTCATTTTTTTTTGTGTAGATAGACGAAATGACAAACCATTGAAAACTCACACACACAAAGTGAAGGGACATGAGTTCGAACTCCGATCATAATGTCCGATACTAATAATTTCGACATTCTATTAGTTGAGCTAGGATTCGTGTCCAGTCGAAATTTCATTTTTAATTGAACCTGTTTCTATACATTTTTCTCTATTTAAGAACCTATTGTGTTTCTACAAGGATCACATATGCATACATTTTTATCTATTTGAGGACGTATCATGTTTCTATTAGGCCAGTGTCATTCGGTTGTGTACTTATGTTATTTTCCAACAAAGCAATAATCATTCTTTGTATAATTCTATTTTTGGATGTAGTAAATAATTCTTGAAATTAATATTTTCTATGGTTTTTGTGGCAATTTAAAAACTACCCTCTCTCTATTTTAAAATCATTGACAACGATTGTACCCAAAAAAAAAAATTCATTGACAACGAACAAAATAAAATCTGACAGTAATTGTTCCACTTTAAAATTAAATTTAAAATCTTTCAAACATTTCGTCATTTGATGAAGCTATTAGCCGTCGCTTGAACTTGCATCGGTTAAAACTAATTTTATATTAGAAGTGAAGTTGTGAGCGGGAAGCATGTCTGGTTTGCATTCATTATGCATATTGCTCCAACAATTTCCTGGTGTCATTGTCTCCTAATTAATGTTTCCACTTATTTTATGTATTTTGTTTTTGGAGTATTCCAATTATTTACTAGTAATTCGTTAACTAATGTATAGCAGTAGCACATAATCATGCAAACCGTTTTTTGACAATAATTTAAATAATCATACAAACTATGCTTGGATATTAGCAATCCCACCAAATTTTGAATGGATAAGTTTAATCATCTCTATTATTTTATTTGAATTTGAACACATCAGAATAAAATATACTTCATTCATCCCAAAGCTTTTTTAATTATCATGTTTTACTCGATCCATTTTAATTTATAAAACACAATTCATCTTTTTAAATTTATTAAATAATTAATATATTTAATCTATAATAGACTAATTATATAGTTATTTAATAAATCTAAAAATATGAACTGTCTTAGATAGAAAGTATAGTTTCTTGCACTTATATATATGAGGTTTGAGCGCAATTATTAGAATAATCATTACTTTAATTTTTATAGATTTTATTTAATGGTGAGAGATTTGATTAATATTTTAAAAATTAATTTTAAAATTGATTATTAACTCCTTTATAAAAATAAAATCTCTAAAGTGATTGGTGTCTATCACATCACATTAATCCAAAACACAATACTTGTCATTTCTATCTGTTATGATTTGTCACGTTAAATGTCATTTATGCACACTATTAGGCTCCGTTTGGTTCTATGGAAAGAAAGTGGAAGGAATGAAAATTGCGGAAATCGATGGATGAACTTAGACTAACTTTTGTCTAAGTTCATCCATCGGTTTCCGCAATTTTCTTTCCTTCCACTTTCTTTCCATAGAACCAAACGGACCCTTAGTATTTTTCCTCCACATCAGAAGGAATTCAAATTGATATTTTAAACATAATTATAATTTATATTAGTACCAATTTCTCATCTTGTCTAAGCCTTTGCTTGGCAGAGGAGAAATAGAAGAGAAAAAAAGATGAGAGAAAGAAAAGTACGGATACCAATGCATGAACTTAGACTAACTCTCATCTCTTTTTCTCTCCTATTTCTCCTCTGCCTAAGGAATCGATTAATCTCTATAAAACTAATGTGATGATGGGGGTATTGGCTCCTACTACTACTCGCAGATATTTATTCCAGCCATTCATTATTCAGTTATAAAATCAGTACATTCAAAAGACATTAATTGATAAATCAGTACAACAGTTTGTACTTGTGCAGAGTTGTTTTGTCCATACTTATTGACTTTTCTTATAGGTCAAAGAGTACTTTGGGGCCAATTTGATCTCTTTTTTTAGCACTTTTTTTCCTCCTTCTTTTTCTAATAACTTTTTTTTGATAAGTTTAGCACTCTATGCAAAATATTTTCTTGTCTTGGTTTTGTGTAGTAAATTTTTCACACTCTTACTTTTTCTTGTGTGGTTAATGACTTTTATTTAAACATAAATTATTTGATAAAATTCAAATTCAAAATACAATAATTCTTGATTAGATTTTATCAGATTTTCATG
This sequence comes from Trifolium repens, assembly GCA_030408175.1. NCBI lineage: Eukaryota > Viridiplantae > Streptophyta > Magnoliopsida > Fabales > Fabaceae > Trifolium > Trifolium repens. The sequence continues at coordinate 19,112,860 of CP125841.1, read as the reverse complement.
ACCTCCTTCTTTTAAGAACTGGTGTGGTGGATTAACTTACAAAAAGTAAAATTGAACTATAATATTTTTAAATTAAAGATTTAATAACATTTTTAATACTTCTATTTTAACTCATTAGTGAAACTGATTCCCCTATTTTAATATCACTCCGTTTTGGTCCCTCAATTAGTAATAATGATTTAACATATGTTAAATTATGTGACATACATGTGAGATATCAAAAAATAATTCTATTATAGGCCTAGTGCTCTGCTAGGGTTTGGTCTTTCTTCTCCTATTGAGAAGTCTTTGTCTTTTTCTTAGTTCACTTTTACAATCCAATTCCAAAAACATAAACAGATTAATACTTTCGCATAGCTACCATCCAGTGTACTATCATGGAACAACCTAATCTTGAAGGTTTATCATTGCATGAAGAGGAGGAAGGTTTTCGTTTTGAGTTTGATGAAGAAGAAGATGAACAAGTGGATCTCCGATGGTGTCTTGTGGGCCATTTCCTGTGTGAGAGGGCCATTCATTTTAATTCTATGAAGGTGAGAATGGCGGATCTTTGGAAGCCAGTGAAGGGTGTCACGATTAAGGAAGCACCATCCGGGAAATTCTTGTTCCACTTTGCTCACCCACTTGATATGGAGGCAGTTCTTAATGGTGGACCTTGGTCGTTTGATAATAATACGCTAATTTTGGAGCGAATTCAGATAGGAATGCAAATTGAGCATATACCACTTCACTTTGTCCAAATGTGGGTTCAAATTCATGATCTACCGATGGGACTTATGAAGGAGAATGTCGGTACCCGATTAGCCAACTACATTGGTACCTTTCTAGAATATGACAAGAACAACAACTCGGCTTTTTGGAGACAACATATGAGGATTCGAGTGAAGATTGACGTTAGGCTACCGCTCAAAAAGGATGCCAAAGTGATGAATAAGGAAGGGCAGTGGTGTACCGTCAAATTCAAATATGAGAAGCTAGGGATTTTTTGTTTTGTTTGTGGTGTCATGGGACATGCCGAGAACAAATGTGAGGTCCGATTCGCAATGCCGCAAGATGATGGTGTAAGGGGGTGGTCGGCAGAGCTCCGAGCAAACACAAGAAGACAAGGGGGTAGGTTGGTATCGCGATGGTTAAGGGAGGAAAACGGCGGCCGATCGGAGGTTGGAGGAAGTGAAGCGGCGATGAAGACAAGTCCGGCTGCAAACTCTATAGGCGTGGACCCTACAGTTGCTGACATGGCATCCAGCAGTCAAAACCAACCCCAAAACATTCAACTCACCAATCATACACCCATTATGAGTACCATGATTACCAGGGCCCACACAGTTATTCCACCCATCAAAAACCAAAACGCATCAGCCTCTACTACTACACCTAGTGTGACTGTCAATACAGCAGCAATTATTCCCCAAACAAAAACTGTCAACTCATCATTATCACCCAATAACATAATAATAAATCCCTTAACTCCACCAAAGACAAGAACAGACGTTTTCCCAAATATTAAACCAGCATTGATTGCCAATCAAACCTTTCCTATTATCCTCAGCCAACCAGAAACGGACTGCATTAATCCCCATTCATTAACTTTTCAACCTATGACTTTCAACAGCCAACCCACCACACGAGCCCCACAGAATTCCAAACCTGTTTACCCAAAAGCCTCACGCGCCAACAAACCCGTCTCAAACCGAACCGGAAATAACCCGCCTCTGACCCGAAAATAACCCAACCCAGACCGGACAAAAAACCCAAAACTTATGACTTATTTTCCAACCCGACCCAAAACCCGACCGGACCAATACCATGCCAGGAGATTCTGAACGATATCGAGGCGCAGGGGGAGAAGAAGAGGAGGAGGGAAGAAGACACAGATGACAGTCCAGAAAAATCAAAAGAAGCTGAGCATTTTTTAACGGCAGGTCCTGGCAGCCAGGCCTGCCGGGACCAATGAAGATTCTGAGTTGGAATTGCCGGGGACTGAGCACACCGAGTGCAATTCCAAATCTTCGTCTGCTTGCTCAAGGTTACCATCCCGATATTTTATTCCTATCTGAAACTCTGTCAAAGAACCAGTTCATGGAGCGTATTCGTGTGAGTCTTGGATACAATTCTTGTTTATCAGTAGATGTCGAAGGTCGAAGTGGTGGTCTATCAGTCATGTGGAAAGATACAATTAGCTGCACAGTTATGAATTATTCACGCAATTTTATATACTTGATAGTGAAAGAGAAGGATGAGGACGAGTGGAGGCTAACTTGTTATTATGGTTACCCGGAGAGAGGGAGAAGAAGAGAGGCGTGGGACTTGTTACGAGAACTACGGGATATGTCAGAATTGCCGTGGTGTATTATAGGTGACTTCAATGATCTTTTATCACAGGAGGACAAGTGTGGGACTCATTCTCACCCCAATTGGTTGTGTGCTGGTTTTCGTAATGCTGTCTGTGATTGTGACTTATCAGATATTTACCTGGAAGGGTACCCCTATATATGGATCAAACGCCGTGGTTCATCCGATATTGTGGAGGAAAAACTTGATAGGGCTATGGCTAACTCTCTATGGCTATTGCGCTATTCTAATGTCAAGCTGACGAATCTTCTAGCTTCTCATTCTGACCATAGTCCCATTTTGCTCCAAAATTCGCCAATAACAAGAAGTGAGGGAGTTTATTCTTTCCGGTTTGAAAATAGTTGGTTGAAGGAGGAGGATATTGGTGAGGTGGTGGACGAAGGGTGGGGGCGAGATAAAGGAGGTGACATACTTTGTAGAACGGCCCGGTGTGCGGAGAAGCTTAGTCGGTGGGGTAGGAGGAAAAGAATGAGATTCAAACAAGAAGTGGGGGAATGTAGGGAGGAAATGGAGCGATTAAGGGGATGCCACGATGAAAGAAGTATGGGGCGGTTCAAAGAATTGCAAGAGACACACGCACGGTTGTTAGTTCAGGATGAGGCCTATTGGAGACAAAGAGCAAAAACACATTGGCTACAAGAGGGAGATCTTAATACCAAGTTCTTCCACATGACCGCTACATCTAGACACCGGAAAAAGAAGATTGATAAGCTTGTAAATGATGACAATGTTGTTGTTACCGCACAAGCCGATTTATGTGAAGTGGCCTTGAATTATTTTAACAAACTTTTTAAAGCCAATTTGACTATTTATGAGCCGGTTCTGTCTTTGATATCTCCAAAGATCACTCAAGATGACAACACCAATCTAGTAGCGCCAATATCAAAAGAAGAGTTGAAAGAAGCCTTATTTGCAATGCATCCCGATAAGGCGCCGGGTCCGGATGGTTTTAATCCCGCTTTTTACCAACACTTTTGGGATCGTTGTGGTGATGATGTCTATGAGGCAGCCAAGGAGTGGTTAGAAAGAGGTTACTTTCCTTCCTCTTTGAATGAAACAAATATTTGCTTGATTCCGAAATGTGAGAGTCCGATTTCAATGAAGGACTTGAGGCCAATTTCGCTTTGTAATGTGCTTTATAAAATGATATCAAAGTTGTTGGCGAATAGGTTGAAGCGGTATTTGGATAAATGTGTCTCGGAAGAGCAATCGGCTTTTATTGAAGGGAGATCGATTCTTGACAATGCTCTTATTGCGGTTAAAGTCATTCATGCCTTAAAAAGAAAGACAAGAGGCGCCAGAGGTGAACTTGCTCTCAAAATTGATATTTGTAAGGCGTATGACAAAGTTGACTGGGGCTTTATGCGTGGTATGCTTGAAAGATTGGGTTTTTCCGATAGATGGATTCATTGGATGATGCTATGCGTTAGTTCTGTTAACTATTCGGTTTTAGTGAACTTTGAAAAAGTTGGTCCTGTTTGTCCGGGTAGAGGGCTCAGGCAGGGAGACCCCCTTTCTCCTTATCTCTTTATCCTTGTTACTGAAGGATTGACGGCGCTAATAAAAAAATCACTAGCCAATGGCGATTTGCATGGAATTCGGATTTGCAGAGGGGCACCGGTGGTGTCTCACTTACTCTTTGCTGATGATTGCTTCTTGTTTTGCAGGTCGACAATAGCGGAGACTAATCATTTAATGTCTATTCTTAAAACTTATGAAGCAGCAACCGGCCAAGAAATTAATCTGATAAAATCAGAAGTGTTTTTTAGCAGGAACTTGAGCTTAGCAGCCCAGGAGGATCTTTCTAACATAATGGGAGTTCGACATGTTCTCGGCACTGGTACTTATCTTGGTCTCCCATCTATGATAGGCCGGAAGAAGAAGGACGTGTTTTCTTATTTAAAAGATAGAGTTTGGAAGCGAATAAACTCTTGGAGAGGTAGAGCTTTGTCTAGAGCAGGAAATGAGGTTATGATTAAGTCCGTGTTACAAGCTATTCCCTCTTATGTCATGAGTGTATATCTTTTGCCGGATTCAACTATTAAGGACATAGAGAGAATGATGAATTCCTTTTGGTGGGGTGGTGGAGCTAATAATAAAGGTATCCGGTGGTTGGCTTGGAACCGTATGACTCACCCAAAATTGCAAGGTGGAATGGGATTCCGTGACTTACATGCTTTCAACATGGCAATGATAGCAAAGCAAGGGTGGAGCATTATGACAAAACCTCACACCCTAGTGGCAAGACTCTACAAAGCGAGGTACTTTCCGAATTCCTCTCTTTTTGAATCAAAAATTGGTCACAATCCGAGTTATGCTTGGAGAGGTATTTGGAAAGCTAGGTGCATACTTATGAATGGATGTAGGTGGAGGATCGGAAGTGGATCTAGCATAAAGGTTATGAATGAGCCTTGGTTGAGGGATGTAGACGGTGCTTGGATTCCTTCTCCACAAAATCAAGGTGTGCATAATTTACATGTTAATGAGCTTATGATTCCTAATGTGAAAATGTGGGATAAGGGGAAGGTTGAATCTTTATTTCCAATGCATGTTGCTAAGCGTATTCTTGATATCCCATTATTTGATATGCATGGTGATGATAAACTTGTTTGGCTTGATAGTACAAATGGTCACTATAATGTAAAAAGTGGGTACAAATTGTTGTTAAATGTCACAGGAAAGATGGTGAATTCTTCTCAACATGATGATTGGTCTAGTCTTTGGAATATTCTTGCACCTCCAAAAACTAAACATCTTTTATGGAGAATTAGCAAGGGTTGTTTACCAACGCGTAGGAGATTACAAGAAAAGCATGTTCCATGTACGTTGAATTGTCCATTATGCAATGATGATGAGGAGAGTGACTGCCATGTCTTATTTAGATGTGCTGCTAGTAATGAGGTTTGGCAAGTTGCTGGGCTTCATGATGTTGTTACGCGGTACTCTCATTATGGTGAAGATGCTAGATCAATTATACACGCCATATGTTCACGTGAGAATAGTGAGAGGGCTGGACTTTTTGCTATGGCTGTTTGGGTGTTATGGAACAATAGAAACAACAAGGTATGGAACGATGTTGCGGAATCCGGAACAAGTCTTAGATTTAAGGCAAAGCAATTATGGCAGGAATGGTACTTGGTTAATTCTCAGCAGCCTGGACGGGTACATAGAGCGCGCCAACAGCATGCTACTACATGGCAAAAACCAATTCAAGGGTGGTATAAATGCAACGTGGACGCCGGTTTTCATAAAGAATTGAGCAAAACAAGTGCGGGATGGTGTTTACGTGATCACATGGGAAGGTTTATAAGGGCTGAAACTTCTTGGATGGATGGAAATTGCTCTATCATGGAGGGGGAGTCTATTGCCTTACTTAAAGCTTTGCAAGCAATGGAACAACAAGGCATTACACATGTTATTATTGAATCTGATTCCCAAAGTGTTGTAGATGCTATTTGCCATTTGAGAGGTGGAAATTCCGAGTTTAGTATGCTTATCTCTCAAATTAATAATTATTTGTCATGTAATCCAAACTTCGTGGTTAAGTTTATTAGGCGGCAAGCGAATATGGTAGCTCATAGACTTGCTAGGGCGGCCATTTCTTGGTCTAGCTAGTCGCTGTATTTTTGAATCATTACCTCTTTGTATTTCGACTCTTTTGATTAATGAAATGATATAAGCTTTTGATTGTCAAAAAAAAATAATTATGTGACATACAATCCAATAATATTAAATAATAATAAAATCACAAAATTATAATAAAACACATTAAAACTTCAATTTTCAATTTCAAAAATTATTCATTTTTGTAATTTAATTAATGAATTATAAATAATTAATCCATCTGAATGAGTTTGTATCATCATGTTGTATCCCATGTAATTTAAAATATATTAAATCACAATTTTTAAGTATAAAAAATATGAAGAAAGAATCAAATAACGTGATTTTAAAATAGGGGGACCAATTTTATGAACAAGTAAAAATAGAAGGACTAAAATTATAATTAAGTCTAAATCAAAATTTATTAGAAGAGTAGTTTAATTTCGTTAAAATGTTTAGTCAAATTCTATGACAAATTATTATCGATAAAATTAAGATGATTTGATTTATTTGAATTTATTTATTACTATCATAAACACCATGTGATACTTTTAGAGACAAATTATACAAATTATTTATGGCACGTTTATATGTTGTTTTTAGCTTCTTTTTTTACAGCTCTTCAAGATAGTGTATGAAAATAATTTAACTTTAATTTATATTTCATTATAAAAACGATATATAAACTACAAATTAAATTGTTTATCAAACAGTTTTTACAATCTAAACAAATTCTTTATTAGTAGATTATTACACTACAACATTTTCATTCTATAACAACGTCGAAAAACCGTTGTGTAATGCAAAAAAACCGTTGTCATAAGCTACGAGAACGGTTTTCAAGCCGTTGTGCACCGAGGCGTTGTCTTAGGCTTCCACAACGGTTTTTTTCTCAATGGCAACGCCTTGTAGATAACCGTTGTCTTGGAGTCCCTAACAAAACGGTTTTCAAAGTTCCCAACAACAACGGTTTATATCCGTTCTTAGTAAAAACCGTTGTCATTGGTTGAGTTTAGAGAACGGTTTTGTATGTACCATCACAACGGTTTTTCACTGTTTCTCAATCAAAAACCGTTCTGATAGACCCTTTACTATATGATTATTTAGTAAATACGACAACGGTTTTACTGTTACCCCAACGCTTTCTCATCGTTGCCCAATCAAAAACCGTTATGGTAGACCTTCCCTATATTGTTATTTAGTAGATACAACAACGGTTTTGCTGCTACAACAATGGTTTCTCACCGTTGGCTAATCAAAAACCGTTTTGGTAGAGACTTTACCATATGATTATCAGTGTATACTACAACAGTTTTTCTGCTACAACAACGCTTTCCCTTCGTAGCCCAGTCAAAAATCGTTCTGGTAGACCCTTTGTTATACGACCTCTTTTGTAGCTACGACAACGGTTTCTCAACTACAAAACCGTTTAATGCAACAACAAAAAATTATGAAAGCTCAAATTAAAAAATTAAAATAACAAATTACATAACAAATTAAAATAAAATGATTGTGATTCATTCATATATATGAAAATAACATTGATCAACATAAAATTGTTGGGTCTTTAATGTATATCCTAATGTCAATCATTCACATTACGACTAACATCTTCAAAATGAAACTAACTATACTTTAGTGTAAATCCTAGTGTGAATCATTCACAATCAAACTAACATTTTCAAAATGTATCCTATTATAAAAACTAAAGCATCTACATCTAGCTCTTCATCATCAAAATCTTGCATATCTTCATTGATATCATCATTTATCATCTGCAAAATAAAAGTAATATAATTAAAGGAAATTGTTTAATAGTGCGAGAGTATGTTTAACAAAAATATGCGAATGACATGGTTTGAAATTGGTAAAAAATTTCAGCCAACTCTTTGACCATTTTCTCTTCATATTTCCTTATTTAAAAAGTTTTAGAATTTAAAATAGAGGTAACAACTTCTCTATTGAGGACTAAATTTCTCTATTGCACAAATTTATCCATCAATTTCAAAGTCACACAACAATATCTCTTAGGTGTATTTAATTAACCTATCTGCTTATTTTATATACAATTAAAAATCATCATAAGGAATAAAAACTAAGCAGATGAAACTAATCCAGCTTCAACTGTGTCTCATCTATTACTTTCTAGTTTAGTTTATTACTCAAACTATAACTCATTTGAGAGATATTCTTGACCTATTTGGATTGACTTATTTGTGTTTATCTAATCTACTGCCATAACTTCAAGCCTATGCAATTCAATTGAATCATATAAACTATAATATATTGTATCAAGCACAAAATATAGTTCAATCTTACCTCATTATCATTTGATTCATAATGGCTTGTCTGTTGCTTCCTTTTCTTGGCGATGTTTCTCCTCCATTTCTTGTGTTAACCCTTTTACCTCATCAGGATGCTCTCTTTTAAGTTTTGCAATTTCTTCATTTCTTTTCAAGAGAGTCGGTGTTGTGGTTCTTCCGTGGCAATGCAAAACTCCTAGGTTTTTCTTTGCCAACTATACTTTGAAAGGCTTCAGAAGAAGGCTGCCCATGTTTATCAATCATGTCTTGAAGCTTTATCTAGCATACATAATATCGTAGTAGTAAATAAATAATAAACATTAATATAGTAGTAATATATAATATAGGCGAGGTCGCAGCAAGCATACTAATTGACAACAACTCCGAATACAACAAGTCACCGCATTCAATTAACACAACCGCATCACTACCATCACATAATTGCGCTACAAACAATAAGTATATAAAGCTAAACTCTTCTTAAAGTTAAATGTACAACATTAGCACACCAAAAAAAAAACATTCCTAACTTGTAATTTGATTCCTAACTCTCATGACTTTCCCTCTATGCATGCTCATCAATCTGCAGCACACACATCTCAGACTTTTTTGAACCTCTTGACAAATTCAACACATGACTTTATCTCTATGGGTGTCATAGTTGGAAGCACCCTTTGACCCTTGTCATGATTTTTCATATTTATCTTAATGTTTGCTTTCTTTATCATTTGTTCTTAAAATATTTAAGCACAAAAAAAAAATTAGACATAACTTAGGAAAAGGCAATCAATTATGACTATAAACCCATAAAAGGATGAATAAATTTGCCAGCATATATGACTAATATCAAGTGCTTATCATTCAACTACTATATATTTAGTAAAAGTAGGACATCTAAGGCATACTGAAACAAGAACATCATATATCTTCCTTATACAACATGATAAGAAATAGGCAAAGCACAAAAAATTATAACTCAAGCTTGATCTCATTGTAACTACAAATGCCACATCTAGCTAGTGTACCTTTCAATCGTATATTTCATCCTTATGATTACCATCAATAGCTCAAGAAGTCATAACATGGATGAACTAGTATGAGCTGCAAAATTTACAGTGGAACAGAAATTTTAAATACTTAAAGAAAAAAATAGTTCGATAAACGTAAGAGAAGTAATAACTGGGATTTTAAAATTATGACAAAGCAGTTATGGTGACCCTAAATCCACACCGAGATTAAATTATCACAAGCATATCAATTAAAAAAAATTAGATGTAGTTATGCTAAATACATCACATGCTTAAAAAATTATCTATGAATATGGAGCGTAGAAAAAGAGAACACAAAGAAACCGAGGACTAATACAAAAACTACTGCATTACAGAGTCACTGAAAACTACACATGCATTACCTACTAAAATATAAGGAGTGGCATAAGGGATTGGTTTAGGATTTGTTATACTAAATACATATGGCCTCTGGCATGAGAACTTTACCACAAACATGGTCCGATTCTCGTTAATCCCTTTTGTAAGTCTCTTCTTTTTTGGTATCCCTTTTACATACCTATTATCCCCAATAATTTATGCTTAGTACAAAATTTATATGTGTTGTCTATTGAAACATATGTTTTTATAAAATGGGTTGAACAAATTGAAATAAAAACTGACCTTCATAGACAAGTAAATAATATTTTTATGGCTTCCTTTAATTGAAGTTAGAGCAGATTTGGGGTGTCTACCAAATTCTCACTGATAAGCTTAGCTCAGGACCATGCTAACTCAATAAATTTACAGCCAATTAGCAAAAACAAAAGAAAAACCAAGGATTAGCTCGAGCGACCCTGCTCAATGTGAAGCTACAATAAAAAAGAAAAAAAGAATTATCTACTTGCTAATTAATTTAGTTATATTATTTGATGAGCTTATCACTAGGCATATAATGTCTTTCCATATCAGCTTTCAAACTGATTATTTCGAGTCCCATATCATGCAAACCTCTAGTCTTTTCATATAGTTGGTGTGCCTAGTTTTAAGCTCATTGAAAATTTGTTTGCATTCGTGGACTTTATTCCTAGAATAAGATATCACTAAGTTCTTCATGAGTCAAGTATAGTTTAATTAATCTCTATTAATATACATATTCACAGATTCTTTTCATACACTTTCACTAACCACTACTAATGTCACCATTATCCAAACAACAAAAGAACCAGACCCTAATTTCTATTAAATAGTAAATTGATTTTATAATGTTGTCACACAATTAATCCTCTGTTCCATTGAAACCGTAACCTATTTTCACCAAATATTTTGGAACCAAAAACCCTAACCTAAATGTTTTGTTTAAAATGAATATTTTGCGAATTCAATCTACATTGGAGCATGAACTGCAGCGTATAAGAAAATTAGGGTTTGTGAAAGAGGAAGACGAAAACTCTCTGAAATCCAATTCACGTTCGCTACTACTAGAAAAGAAAAACAGTTCATTATTAAATATTGACAAAAGAGTGAAGAATGTAGACTCACCGAAAAGAAGCAGCAATCGCAGGTGGTAGTGGTCGGACTCGGAGATCCAGTCGCATGTGGTCATCATCGCTGTTGGGGTACATAGAAGGAGATGGTATTCCAATTGAGAGAGACGCGTTATGATTGACGGAGGTGACGTGAAAAACCCTTCATTCATCGATGGAAAAGATCAAAGAAGAAGAAGTGTGTTTTTGTTTTTGGAAGAGATGAGGGATTGTGGTCTGTGGTGTTTTGCGTTTTACTTTTTGGTCAATGGAAAAAGATTTTTATTTTATTTAAAAACGAAGAGGGAGGGAATATGCAACAGTTATTTACCCATGGTCTAAAGTGGTTAGGCTTAGCTTGGTTACTGAGTTTCCATCGAATAAAAACGGTTTTAAAACTATATTTTATTAAAATAATTAAAAGTTATAAGAATATTGTTTTTAACCGTTGCTGTAGAATACAAACATAAAACCGTTCTCGTTGGTATCTATAAAAACGGTTTTCCGTTGTTACATACAATTGGTGAAAATATATATACTACCACAACGGTTTACAAAAAGTGTTGCCTTTGACGCTTTACGAGAACGGTTTTTTTACATCTCAAAATTTAGGCGTTGTGGTAGGCCTAAAATGTTGTAGTGTTATTTAGTGTGATTTCTAACATGTACTAATTAAGGATTATAAAAATGATACCAAAAGATAAGTAGATAAAAAGGTTGCTTTGAAAATCACTAGTGAAAGGTAAGAAAGTGGTATTTAAAAATCAAATAGTATATTTTCTGTTCACACACCAAGGCAGATCCAATATGAAACTACACAACATATGTCTTTCTCCGTCGATTTTAAAATATGTTTTAGTTCGAGAAATGTTGTTTGGTGGGCACATGACATGATTCCTTTTACACCTTTTTTAAGGTAACACTTTGTTGTATAGGAGGGTAAGATTCAAACTTTTGAATACTTATTAGGATTTTTACATTAAAAACTCGGTTCAAGTATTAATTTACGTCATTTAAAATTGATCATTCAACATTAAATTAAATTATTATAATTTTTTAAATTCAAACTATATTAGTAATGTTATTTTAAAAATATGTACTAATTTATTTATGTTATTTTTTTTAATTATTTTTTTATTTCGTTCATTCTAATATATGTATGTTCTGGGCTGATTAAAATCCAAATGCGGTAAACGCTCAATTGTATGTGAAGGTGCATAATAAATGTTACTAAAGATTAAATCTGTACTTCCTTGAGAATAGTTTGATCTTCAAGTACCGGTTCTACCCAATTCAGCTCCGATTTAATCTATTGGCTAAACTGTACTTTTGGTCCCTTACGTTTATTTTAGGTTTGAATCAGGTCCTTTACGTTTTAAAAGTTTCAATTTGGTCCCTCACGTTATCAACTTTTGCATTAGTTAGTCCATTACGTCAAATATTTCACTAAATTCGTTTGATTTTTACACGTGGCTGACGGTTTGGACACGTGGACGTTATTTTGGACACGTTGGCACTATTTTGAACACTTTTTTTGGGATCAATTCCATTATTATAAGTAATATATATTATTTTTAATTATTTCTTTTTACTTAGTTAGCATCCCAAATGACACCGAACATGTCCAAAATAGTGTCCATGTGTCCAAACGGTCAGTCACATGTAAGGATCAAACGGATTTAGTGGAAAATTTGACGGAAAGGACTAACTAATGCAAATGTTGATAACGTGAGGGACCAAATTGAAACTTTTAAAACGTAAGGGACCTGATTCAAACCTAAAATAAACGTAAGGGACGAAAAGTACAGTTTAGCCTAATCTATTTCAACCATGCTATAGGGTAATCTTAATCAAATTAATCAAAAAATTGATTGAAATGACAGGTTTAGTTTTTAAAATATTGCACTCCCCTCAGTTTTATATATAAATAAAAAATGACTTTTTAATTTATTGAGAAAATTATATATCTAATAAATTGGCTATATAATTTTTTTAATAAAATTTTAAAATTAATTTGTTTATATATATAAATGACTGAAGGGAATATTATTCGATGACAATAGTGAAACACCATTTGGTTGTCAATTTACAACCATGCATGTGCATATAGTCCTTTCGCATTATTGAATTGCTATACTCCGAAAGGAAAGGGCATTTTGTTCTGATAATCCTGCCAAAATAGAAAAAGTTGGCAAATTAAGGCACATCATATTCAATCCTACTCAAATTCCTTATAGGCTGACGTAGGTTTAGTTTAGCTTTCAAATGTTAATGTTATGGGATACATAACTTTGTCCTAATTAACCTAAATATAGTCATCAATTAATAGCTTAGCATAAATGACAAAGAAAGTATTATAATTTATATAAGATGTTTGGTAATTTACATCAACTCATTTTTAGTGGTTTAAATTAGCAAATTTCCTTCACTTGTGTAAATGTATAATTTAAATACGATAATAGTTACGGAGACATTTCATATGTTAAGATATACTCCCTCCAATTTTATATATTAAGTAAAATTTGATTTTTTAGATTAATTAAAAAAAATGATGTTTTTAATCTATATTATTGTCTAGATATATTACTTTTACAATAAATCTAAAAAGTCAAATTTTATTTATATATATAAACCAAGGGAATATGTTTGAACTCTTAATTCTTGTGGACTTTGTAAAGAAGATTAATTCGTTCATTGCCTACTGCATAATCCACATTGTTGAATGTGTTGGAAAGAGATCCTTGGGAACCACTTGAAGGTGAGAAAAATACAATTTTTTCGAAGTTAAAATTATTGATAAGATACTTGAAATCGTCAAGTCAATGTTATAAGAAATGTTGAATATCCTATATATTTTTTGTATTGAAAAAAAAAAAGATATAACATATTGATATATGCACAATTAGTCACTTTTCATCTAAAAGTGTCAGAATGAATTATTTTGTACGAATATTTGAATATTAAATAAAAAATTTAATATTTGTTAAAAAATCAAATTATTTATACTATACTATTTACTATAATTAATCCCAAATTATAAATTCGTACTTAACTACAAAAATCTTATAAACGGCTGTGCCATAGATATGGGTGGATAGTGGATGGGTTTAGGCTCAAACGGCATAGTAAAAAAATAAAGCTCAATCCGTCCAGCAAATAGAGAACGGTTTTCACGGGTTGGGGTTAGACAAACATAACTTTTAATTTCAACGAAGTTAAAAAAAACAAGATGAAGAAGGATCAAGTTCAGGGTTTCAAAATGTTCAATAATTATTTCAGTCTCTATGAATCTAAGGTGAAGTGAGAAAGTGTGAAGATGAGGCGAAAGTGTGAAGTGAGAAAGTGTGAAGATAACACAAAACCTAGTACAAAATGCGGCATTTTGATTTACTTATGTAGGCGGGTTTCGGCACCGCCGGTCCAATTTCCTCTACCCGAACTCGCCTATACCAACCCAATCCAAATTGAATTTTTCAACCCACTGACTCGTGGCCTATTATAAATTGCCTAAATTTCTTTTTTCTTGTTTCAAAATGTTCAATAATTATTTCAGTCTCTATGAATCTAAGGTGAAGTGAGAAAGTGTAAAGATGAGGCGGAAGAAGAGCTTAGAGTGTGTATAACGCAAAACCTAGTACAAAATGCGGCGTTTTGATTTACTTATGTAGGCAGGTTTCAGCACCGCTGGTCCAATTTCCTCTACCCGAACTCGCCTATACCAACCCAGTCCAAATTGAATTTTTCAACCTACTGACTCGTGACCTATTATAAACTGCCCAAATTTCTTTTTTCTTTTTTTCAAATTTTTTTGAATTGAAACGGTCATCGATTTTTTGTCGAACCCTAACCATAGACGCAGCCTTGTAAGTGTTAATTATGTTCACTTGAAACAAGGAAGGTGTCTGCATTGACTTGCTAGTGCTAATGGATATTTAAAATAGACAACTAAATAAAGTACACAAAGCAATGACGTTTGATCCTTTGAATCACAAAAAGAAGAAAAGTCTTGTCCTTATTTTAAAGTAGATGGGCGGGATGACAAAAATAGGATGCAATCTCAAAACCTTAGAGACGTGATGTTGTATCCTTTATACAAATTTTAGGTCACTTTCTTAGTTATAGTGATTAGTCGCACTCATCAATATGTCTCAATTTGTCAAGAATATGAATTAAACTTTGTTGTGGGATGTGAGTTGTGAGTGCTAGCTTAGGTCAATTCACCTAATCCATATAATCTTTCTTGATTTTCAGCCATATAATTATCTATGTTTTCCTAAACTAAATTTTCAGGTACACCTAAATGAAAATATATTTATAGATTAGCTGTGCACTTTTTTTTTTGATAAGCAAATATTATTATAAGGGAGTACAAGAGGTACTCAATCCCTACAAAGCAAGTTATTATATGCTTTGAAGACAAATAAGAGGGGCTACACACCAATCATAAAAAGAAAGAAAAGACTTACGACCAGATCGACTCCTAAACCAAGACCAAGAGAAATATTTAATCTCATCGACTAATTGCGATACATTCGGAACAACCCCATTAAAAACAATTTGATTTCTTAACTTCCAAATACACCACGTAGTAGCCAACCAAATCAAGTGTCGAACTCGACTACCATTTTTAGATTTAACCAAAGCACCAAAGGTTTGAAGATGGTTCCAACCTACCTGTACAGGAATGTTATGCTGGCCTAACCACTTGAATATAGCTTCCCACACATTTGAAGCAAAGGGGCAGTGGAAAAATAGATGGGAATTAGCTGTGCACTTAATATTGTACTAGTACATTATTTCAGATATTTATTTAACTAATTAAAATTATGTCCTCAATTATTTTCTTGACTAGGAAATATATCCTCAATTATTGTTAGTGAAATAGTCAACATTAGGTGTTGATAACATTAGAAATAGTACTAGTTTTTATCTCTATTGTGCATAGACCATTCTTTTAGCTATTGTTTAGTACTACAATTTGTGCTTAAAATCTTATCTTTTTAAATACTTTTGCCTAAAAAAATAAAGTCCAAAAGTCAAGAGCGTATAATTAATAGTTAAAAACTTCTTGCTTGTTTAAAAATGTTGATCATAAATGTGTCATATTACCAGCACACATATATAGCATTACGAAAATCAACAGAGTATATTTATACATGTTATTTAATTCAGTTTAAGATTATTCAATTGCTGCGTGCATCATCATGGTTGTCACAATTCTAAATTGGTGAGAAATACACTACCTCTTAATAATTTCGGGATATTTACAAATTACAATCAATAAAAATAAAATACATCAATATTTACGACTAATTTTAAATAAAATTTTACTTTATATATACTAGCACAAACGGGCACGTTCCGTGCCCGTTTGTGTGATCGATATTCTTTTTTTTTGTGATCGATACTCTCTACTGTGCAAATATAAATAACTATTTAATCTTCTTTTTTATTGGACTTAATTGATAACTATGTAACCTCTTTTTTTTTGTTAGTTATTGAGAAGAAAAAATTATATTTTTGTTACTATAAAAAAACTGAAAATCTATTTTTATGTGGAAGTTGTGCTTAGTTGTTAAGAAAAAAAAAATATTATTTACTAAAAAAACTGAAAATCTATTTTTATGTGGAAGTTATTTTTTAAGGGTAAAATAGAAATTACAAAAAAGTCATCCAAAAAATTGTATCCCTTTTATATATTAGTATAGATAACTTATTTTTATTAGTTATTATTAAATATATACCTCCGAAATTATCGAGAAAAAAATCTTCTAAATTAGTTAGATGATTCATCCTCAAATGACATTAGTAATTTTTGTTTTTATCTGTCTTCAATTAAAAACCAATACCTTGACTTCTACATACCTAATTACTACGTATATGGGATAGGTGTAAAAACTGGTGAAATAAATTTTGTTGAATTATGTCCATTCTAGAGAATGATAATTTAGACTTTACAAAACCTTGTGGCTTATATTGAAAAGAATATCCCTCATCATTCATCAATATTCATGACTTATGTAATTCATATTTTCATTTATGGAGTTTGCGGTCAAAACAGAAAGATATGATCACTAAGTGCGAAATGATACTTTGGTAGTATTTTCTTTATTTTTAGAGGAAGATAATTCAACAATAATATTTTAGACGGTGGTATATTTGAAATTTGAAAATATTCCAAATATGAAGATTTCCAAAGCAATGTCACCAACACATGCATATATACAAACAAATAGCTTTAATTACTCATTTGGTCCTTTATCTTTAATTTAGTTTTCAGTTTGATCCCTTATCTTTTAAACGTCTCAATTTGGTCCCTTATCTTTTAAAAGTCTCAATTTGGTCCCTTATCTTTTCTGCAGGTCTCAATTTGGTCCCATATCTTTTTAGCAGTTCTCAATTTAGTCCATTGTCTTTTAAAATTTTGGACACGTGGCACACTTGGACAGATGACACGTGTCCAAATTTAATGGTAATAGTGAAAAATTTGACGGGAGGGACCAAATTGAGAACTTCAGAAAAAATAAGGGATCAAATTGAGACGTTTAAAAGATAAGGGACCAAATTGAGAACTAAATTAAAGATAAGGGACCAAATTAGTAATTAATTACGACTATTTCTTGATCATGAGTCCGCCTCTTTGATCTTTTCTTCATCACCAAAATCATTGCCCTACCTTACTTTATGTAAGATCAATGTATTTTTTTTATAGATAAACGAAATGATAATAATTATTGAAAATTCACGCATATAAATGGATGAATCAGAGTTCAAACTTTATTTAAGGTATTCGACATAACAATTTTAATATTTTTACGAGTTAAATCAAAATTTGTCGACAGATCAATACATATCATGCGTTTAATTTTAAGTGAAACTAGTATAATATTTTTGCATCCACACAATTTTGGTATTATAGGTAAGACTTAATAAGATTCGGTAAAAAATAAATCAAAGTCATTTCTATAAATCACAATTATATTATTAAAAAATAATATTAATATTTGTTTTAGACCGGGCCAAGTCCAATCCAACATAGTAATAGACCTTCTGATGAAGATCACATCTTGTCTTGCTTACAGTGGCTACCAAGACAACTGTCCAATTAGGGTTTTCGTCTATGAGTGAAAAATGCAACCTCTTTTGTGCTGATTTAGTAAGGTGAGGATGCGGTGCCTGAATTTTTCAGGTTCTGGTTGAATGATATTTCTTGGGGTGCTCTCTCATAGTTGCCTTTAATGTTTTTTTAGCTCGTTATTTTGTTTTTGAGTACTTATGGTACTCTTGATTTATACAATGACTTATCATTTATCTGTTATATATATTATATCTATTTACCATTCAAAAAAATTAGGGTTTCCGTCTGAGAAACCTTAATCATCCTCCAATAGATGCTAACTTATGAATCACCATATGAATAATTTCTAAACCCTAAAACTTTACACGATCAACACCCTTGACTAACTGGACGATCGAAGTATTTGCACGTATAACATTGTTTCTATAGAACAATCGTTCTCAATCACTCATCTTTCTTTCTAGTCGTCGTTCCAGAAATCATTTGAATACTAATTTTAAAATTGTAGATATAATAAATTATAAGATAAAAAAAGGTTTGGCATCATCTGTATGTAGTAATATGATCTTGGATATGTTCCATCAAAAAAAATATATGCGCACTATATATATAACCTTTTAAACTTGCATCATGTGTGAGAAAAAGACACATCGATTACTATCAATATTGGATCAGTCATAATTGTGTTCCAAATTTTTGGTTGAAAATTTCTATATGGATGGACGTAACAAGAGCAAATGGGCTAGTGTCGACATAAAACGAAGGTCCAAATCCAAAATATTTCACTTTATTTTCTAACAATAGAGTACAACAAAAAGAGGCCTTTCCTAGTTTTTGTTCATATGAGTATCTTCGGTTGAAATATTTTTGTCATTAATAAAAGTTAATCCTTTGCTTGATTAATAAGGAAGATGAATGAAATGAGATCCATGACAAAGTAGTATAATCAATAATTTAGTTTTTCACTTTTTGTTAGTTAATATTTGTAATCAATTGCTTCAACTGTTGCTTAATCTTTTCTAAAGTTCTTCATTTCATTTTTTCCTAGTGAAAATTTAGTACGAGAGAATAATGCTTCAATTTAAAATAAAGAAGACATTATCAAAAACAAAATATTTACATTTATCATATTTTTGTTCCTTTTCTCTATTCTTCATGAATCGTGAATTACAAATATATTTATTTTATAGACAAACAAAATTACTATGCATAAATGAATGAGTTCTCAAACCCAAATAGATTAAATCATCAAACATACATGTAGTAGTGTCACAAACATTAATGAGTCATATTGTTAAACTAGGCTGGAATATGAACACTTGTTTTACTTATGACTAATTAAAATAAATTTCGGTTAGTTAGAGTAATTAGTTTTGTGATGACAAACTTTTTTTTAAGAAACAAACTATTTCCTTAACAAATATTCTATAGAAATCGAGTTAGAATCCTCTCCATTTTCAATTATTTCTATTTCTTTATTATGAATTTTTTTAAATATTTTGGAGGTGTATAAAGAGCGGAAGAATAATCATAGAATTAATTTGGGTTGGAAGAATAATGAATAAGATTAATTCATTGTACTCATTTCTAGGAGTCTTGGCATTAACACAACCACTACTCTTAATAGTACTTGGAAAGACCTTTAAGAGCACCACCAAGTCGTCCATTTGTAATTTTATAGCATGATTGAATCTATAGCAATGATCACAAGAATATGATGGTGGCCCTCCAATCTAAATTTTGCACATGTTAAAAAAATGTATGAGCAAACAAAGCAACCAAATTTTTACTTTGCTTCTGAATGTAAATTTCTGTTAGCATCAATACTTGCCCTATTTTACTTGCTTCATGAATGAATTGAAATTACAAGGACGTGCAGGTACTTAGATGAAAATGATCATGATAGTGTATATGTGACGAGGTGATTGATTCTCTTGTAGTGTTGATGATGGTGACACACTTTGGTGCTTCTAAGAGTGGTCATGGAAAATCATTTATCACACATGCTATTTTTACAGCAATAAATTGAATTAAAATCCACTCAAAAGATGCAGAGGTATTTGCATGCAGGTAGCAACATGTTTTATTTTCATATTTTTTAAGCCACTTTTAAATTAAAAAAAAAGAATCTTGTAAATACCACATAAAATTTACATACAAATAAAAAAAATCAGAATTAAACTCGAGATAACACATATTCGATCTAATAATTTCGATATTTTTATTGATTGAGTTAGAATTTTGGCCTAACCCCATTATCTTGCATTGTTTGTTAAAATCATGTTAAGAAATGTACAAATGTTACATATTAAACATGTTAGCAAAATCATGTCAAAAATTGAAAATGGAAACTTTTCTTAATCATATAGCCACCATCCTTCACGTAATCAGGCTTTGCTTCTTATGATGTATCTCGGTCCACCGCCAATAACATCCTCTTGTAACACTACCCAAAAAAAAAAACACAAATTAATAAACTAAATTAACAAATTAATGAATTTTTTTTAGTGAAAATACCTAATTCTCTCTTCATTCTAGAAGCAGAGAGTGCAAAATTTATTGCACGAAAAATTCGATCTCTACACTCGTCCTCAGTAATTTTGTTAAGTAGGTGTGTCGGAACCAAATGATAGTCCTAACAAAACAAAAGTAGACAAATATTTTAATCTTACTAAATAACATGTGTTTAAGAAATAAAAAAATTCAACTCCTTACATGTTGTTCTTCGTCTGCTATGAGAAGAATATCATAGCCATTAACTAAATCATTTAGTACAGTGCCATTCCACATAGCCTCACATGACTCGTCGTCATTCACCCAATAAAATATATATTCAGAATCATAGTAATCGTTAGGGAGAATCAACCAAGTATCTCTGTATTTTTTCAGAATTCTCCTGTTTCACACACAAATCAGCAGGATAACGGTACAACTTCTGTGGTTAAGGATGATGGCGATGCACCGCATCCGGTTTCACACACGAATTTGCTGGGTAATTGTACAACTTCTGAGGTTGAGGATGATGGCGATGCACCGCACGACGGGTACTAACAGAAATAGCATACTTTTTAAGTCAGAATTCCACAACTTTAAACTTTAAAATTGTCATGTCTATATAATGGTGGCATGCATACCGAAGAGCAACAACCAATGACCAATAGTGAGAAGCCTAAGCAAAACACACAGACCCAGTTTTGGAAAGTTTAGTGTTATAGGAGTAGTAACCGGGTTGGCATCACTCATGTATGTTTTGAATAGGAGGTCACAAATATATTTAGCTTGAGTAAGGAGTAAACCACCATTAGGCTGATGCTTAATTTCTAAGCCCAAAAAATAATCTAAACTGCCAAGTTGCTTGATGAAGCTTATCAACGATTAAAATCATTTACACACTATTATCTTGCATTGTTTATTAGAATTTTGGCATAACCCTATTATCTTGCATTGTTTGTTAAAATCATGTTAAGAAATGTACAAATGTTACATATTACACATGTTAGCAAAATCATGTTAAAAATTGAAAATGGAAACTTTTCTTAATCATATAGCCATGTATCTCCCATATAGGAATAAAGATTGAACGGAGAATACTTTCTCACTTCCTTTTCCACCATCTAAAATGATCTTCATTCGCATCTATGTTCCACATTTTAGGGAGTATTCTTTCTCCATCTACATGGATACTCACAGTTCCCACTGACACATTGACATTAAAAATATCTAATTTTTATTATTTTTCAATCAAATTAATTGTAAAAAAATTAAAGTTTAATCATAAAACAAATAAAAAATAATTTAGCATTATTGTTAGTCATGTCATTACAATAAACATCACATAAAATTTATAATAGAATTATTTATTATTTGTGATTTAGTTAATTTCTAGTGTTATTTTATTAAGAATCAATTGTTTTGATGTGTTTTTTATGATTATTTGATTGTTTTAACATGTGTTTACACTGAAAAGTGGTAAACAAACGCTAGTTTTACGTTTTAAACTTGCGAGATCAAACTAGAAATCTCAGGACAATTTTGTGTTTGTTTTTATGAAAACTCTTTGAATGTTTATGAACTTCAACAAATGGTGATGTTTGAAAACTTAAATTTAACGTGAAAATAACTATTATTCCGAATCGCCTCGAAATAACAGGATCAAAATGCATGAAAGTAAAGACAAATTAAAGTTTTGCAAAAATGTAAACTTGCATTTAAATGTAAAAGCGATTACAAAGTAAATGGTACACAAACATACATTGCTTTCCCTGTTGAATTCCTTTCGTTCGACAGCATGAGTACTCAGAATTTTTTAAGAGAATATGAATGTATGAAATTTGTGACCTTTGTTCAAACTGAAAAAATACAATATATACTTCGAAATGAAACTAAACCGCTATTTCGATCTTGACGCTTCGGATTGCTCCACGTGTCTACCCACGATCTCCACTTCTTCGAACCTTCCTCATAGCGCGCCAATTCCTGAAACGGGCTCGCCTTCATTCCTTTTGGGCCAAGCAAGCAGGCCCAATTCTCCAATGCAATTCACCAAGCCCATATTTGATATTTCGAAGCTTTGGTAACTTGGTTCGAAACAATAAGCTTTGACACTTCGTTTCGATTCTCCATTCATCAATAGCTTGATTCGATTAGAACAAACAGGATTCCATTAATGATCCATTCGAACCTCAGAGTCTTCGATGAAAAACAATTATGAATATCAAATCATATTCAACAATAACTCTTTAGTTGGACTAACTCTTTATTTTAATTACTTAAATAAATATGTGCGAAAATATGGCCCAACAAATTGCCCCCCAAAAACGGCACTTTCGATTAACTCGTTTCGAAATGAGATAGTGACGTTTTTGAAAAGACAGGCATTAATTGCTTCACGCTTCCCAATGGCGGAGATCTCAGAACAATTCGATTTCAATCAGAAATCACTTTTCCATTATCATCATTACTGCCTATTTTTTCGTGAAAGTGGGACACGTGGCAACGTGGGAAGTTGAAAAGAAAAAGAAACGTGAATTTTCCAGTTATTTTCTGATTAACTTATTCTTACCAACTTCCTTTGTTTCAAACCTATAAATAGCAGCTTGCAACTCCAAAACCATTTTTAGATTCTTCAAAACCTCTTCTCCTTCTTTGTTCGTTTCTGCAATCACCAACGATTTCCAAACTTTACCGTTCTTCCATTAAAATCCCCCTTTTTTGAGCTCAAATCAAAGCTTCTCTTTACGTCCATCTTCCTCATTATCCTTCGGTTTTAACAATGGCATCAAGTTCAACTGTCAGGGAAGCTCTTCCTTTAGCTGGAAAATGGAACGACAGCGATCTAACGCTCTGTGGACCTAACCAAGTACTGAGTCCGATCTTGAGGTTGAAGAAAACTTGGGAGACTCGGGTAATGTTTCCTTATTCCCTGAATGGTACCGTTTTCGCTTTTGGTGGCCCTCAACCTGATGAAAATAATAGGAACCAAGACACCATGACCATATTTCCCATTTTTAAACCATGTTCCCCTAGGGTTTATATCAACGAGCCTTACAACTTTAGTTACATTAAGAATCCAAACAAAGTTTTTAGGTCTGCCCCTTATGTAACTGATGCGTATAAGAACTGGTTAGCTAGGATTCAGGGTGATTTTGGTGGGCTTTGGCAAAGTTATGGTATTTTCGACTTTATTCAGCTTTCGAAAATTGGGGTTAAATACAATCAGGAGATGCTTATAGCTGCGTTGCATTTCTTCGAATCTTCAACTAACACATTTCACTTCGCATGTGGAATGATGACCCCGACCCTTTTCGATGTGGCTGCCATCACTGGCTTGCCACCTACTGGTGATGTTTACGATCCATCTCGAGTCGCTCATACTATCGAGATCGAATTTAACAGCAAAACGTACTCGAAGTACATTGCTGAACACCACGGGGAAGGTGAGGTGAGTGACGAAGAGCACGTTGCTTTCTTAGCTCTATGGCTTTCTCAGCACGTATTCTGCACCAAGTCTCTTCAGGTTGCTAGAAGCTTTATCGTCATGGCCAACCAAATTCATGAAGGCCAACAATTTGGGCTCTCTAGGCTTATCCTTGGATGCCTTTACGAATCTATGAGGTCTGCCTGCGAACTGATGAAGAAAACAGGTGATGGCTCTGTCTTCTTAGGCTATGGACCTTTCTGGTTATTACAGCTCTGGTTGAATGCCACCTTTCCGACAGAATTGGACGTGATGTTACCCCAGATGCATTATGAAGAATCGGGTAAACGTCAGATTGAGGGCATAAGGTTGGCTCTGATGGTGCCAAGACCAAGGGGCTTTAGCTATGATCAATCCTTCATATTTTACCTTAAGGCATTTCTTAGGCTCCAAGATTTTAAACCTAGTTTTGCTCCCTTCT
This sequence comes from Trifolium repens, assembly GCA_030408175.1. NCBI lineage: Eukaryota > Viridiplantae > Streptophyta > Magnoliopsida > Fabales > Fabaceae > Trifolium > Trifolium repens. The sequence continues at coordinate 19,088,614 of CP125841.1, read as the reverse complement.
TGGATCGACCACTCGGACCACAATGGTTCATCCACCCCCTTCCCCCTCTCGAAGAATGTGCAGAAGAAATTATCAATGTCTGGAAATCTTATTTGACTCCAACACTTCTTTCGTGTCGATTTGGAACAACGTCGAAAGATTTTGGGCTGGTGGGTTATTTCCCAAATCTGGTCTCTCGACAATTTGGGCTGACCCAAATTTTACCCAAGAGCGTTTACTCATGTGAGAGAGAGATATGCTTAGGGTACTATGGCATAACCGAACCTCAGTTCCGCACTTTCTTGAAAAAGTTTCAAGAAATCAAATATGACTTCGTCCCTTTCAAATTTGAGTTCTCTTATGCGACTACCAGAGAGTTCTCGCAATGGTGGGAATTACAATATAGCGGGCATGTGGTTAAGGAGTTACTCTTGCTCGACGCCGTCACAAATGGATTCAAGGAGTCCATTCTGAATCAGGTTAAATCGAGGCTGAAAGCCAGAGGTAAAACCCCTGTGTTTTTTCCTATTTTTATGTGCCACTTACTTTGCTTTCGAAGCTCACGATCATCTTATGTATTTCCTCTTTTCAGGTACTAAATCGAAAGTGGTTTCCACTAATTCAAATCAACCTTCAATTGAGAAAGTAGGGGCTGGACCAAGCGTAAGTTTGCTTTTATTCGCTAGGTTTTCTCACTTGTATTCTGTAACACTCAACATTTCTATGCCCTTGTTTCAGGTGGCTATTGATAAAAAGAAATCTAGCGCTCCAGCTGTGAAGACGTCGAAGAAACCCAAGGATACTCCAATCATCAATTTATCTGATGATAAAGAGGTATTTAGCCTTTCTCTTGTTTTTCGAAGTTTCTTTCCCTTCTGATATCCCTTGCTTAATCGAAGCGGAATGTGACTTCCAGGATAACGCTCTTAAGAACACCGTTGAAACCACTTCTCTTCGAGCCCAAGTGGAGAAAAGAAGCAAGAAAAAACATGAAGCAAACACTTCAGCTTCCATTACACAGGCTCAAGACCCACCAATTTCTGAAGTCAAGAAGAAAGAAAAGAAGAAAAACAAGAAAATCAAGCCTGATCACGCTAGCCAAGACGAAGGTAAAACTGACGACAGCTCGCAGCTTAAGCCTGACGTTGCAGGAACTGGCCAAAATGAGAAGAAGAAGCATAAGAAATGAAAACATAAGGAAACATCTTCCTCTGCTGATGATTCTCATGTAGATGGCTTTAACATCAATTCCAGCGAAAACTCTTCGCCTAAGAGGCAAAAAACTATAGCTGACAGCCATGTGCAAGTAAGTAAAGCTTTTCTTCTCGATATACCCATTCGATTTTTTATTTTCCTAACCTCGAATCCATGTTGGCTTGCAGAAAGGGACTTCACCCTTAGACACCATTGCTAAGGAGATCTCTCCCGACAAAATGGTGAAAGATATTGTCCAAGAGCTCAATAACGAACATCAGGCTTTAGAGTTCGAAAAATCCCATACTCCTGAAAATGATGAGGAACCTAGAGTTGATGATTCAGCAATTCCACTGAGCGACAATCAAACCATAGGACCTCAAAGGACCTCGGAATTCGAACAAACCAACCCTGATGAAGGACATCCTGTTACGGAGCGAGAAATTTCTCAGGAAAAGCCACAAGCTGACACTTCGACAAAGTCTCCACCAAGGGGAAGAGCATGGCTACAAGGTTGATGATCAAGAAGGAGGTGAGGCCAAAGGCGACAAACAACCAACTGTCGAAGAAGAGGATTCGACTACCAATACTCATCAAAGTATGTATAACGAGGAACGTGATGACCATGTGATGGACACGGATGAGTTTCTGAATTCCACTGCTGATTGTGAGCATTCTGCTAAGTTAGGAGGTTCAAATGCTGACGAAGGAAATTCCGTTTCGAAACCTCCTACTCATGTATACTTGCCCCCAGACATTTTGCAAAGCTTAAAAGACTTAACCCCAGATGAGGCTCTTGACAAGCTTCTTTCAAACTATGGTGCTTATACTCCTGCTCTATCAGACAGGGAGAGAGCTACACAACTTGAGCAAACTGAACATGAAGCGCGGTTTCGACGGGAAGTACTCGAAGGTGATATATTGGAATTCGTGGAGAAGAATCCTTCCCTCTATCCGAACGTCAAAGCTCTTTTCAGCACACTTCAAACCTCGCAGACTCGTGAAGATTTGTTCCTCTTGGTTAGCCAAGCTGAATCGTTCTTGGATCAATACATTAAGCATTCTCAACAGCTGCAGCTAAATTCTCAAACTCAGCAAACGAAGCTGAAGCTTAAAGAGCAACACTTCGCGCAAGCCAAACAATGCAGCGAAGGTTTGGTAGTCAGCAAAGAAGTGGATCGTTTGGCCAACGAGAACATAGTCATTAGGCGCAAACTTGCTCACACTAAGGAGCAATATCATCACTTCAGGAATGCCAACAAAGATGCAGCTGTTTAAACTCTTTGGGGGCCTTATTATTTTGTTGTATTTTCCTGTCCTTTCGAACATATTTCAAGATTCGAATCAATCAACCATTTTGGACAATATTTGTACTGTTTTGAATATTTTGGTTTTATTCTGATGGCAATGTTCTTCTTACCATTTTATTATCTTATGATTCAAATCATTCTGTGCTGATATTTATCTCTTGTAACGATGGTTTATATTTCTTTAAGTATTTGCCGTTCATATTTACTGTGCGCTGCTCAGGAGCTAGCTCTTGAATTTCATACGCACCATTAGACAATACCTTAGAAATTTTGAATGGTCCTTCCCAATGTGGTGACCATTTCCCAAAGACTCTATCCCTCTTATCCATAGGCAAGATAACTTTCCATACTAAATCCCCTAAGTTAAAGGTTTTGTACTTAACCTTTTTATTGTAAGCTTTAGCAATTCTTTCTTTTTGTCTGATCAAAACATCTAAAGCTTGCAACCTTTCTTTGTCTAAATCAACTAATTCATCCATCATAATGTTTTCATAATGTTCACTAGGGATTTCCATCTGCCTTTGCACTCTTATGGATTGGACCATAATTTCGACAGGCAATACGACATCATGACATAAGTCAATCGAAATGGAGTTGAATTAGTAGACTCCTTAGGAGAATTTCTACAGGCCCACAATACTTGATTTAAAGTGTTGTGCCAATTCCTTGGCTTCTGGGCAATGTGTTTCTTAATTAAGCCAATTATAATTTTGTTGGCTGCCTCGACTTAACCATTTGCTTGAGCATAATATGGTGTTGATGTTAATAACTTAAAACCTGCCTCATTTGCAAAATTTTGCATCTTTTGTCCAACAAACACTGTTCCTTGATCAGTGGTTATAGTTTCAGGCAGTCCAAATCTATAAATAATGTGATTTTGGATGAAACTAATCACAGTTTCCTGATCAGCTTTTGGCAAAGCAACAACTTCGATCCATTTTGTGAAATAATCAATTCCAACTAAAATGAAACGTTGGTTTTTGGACGATGCAGGCCTAATTTCACCAATCAAATCTAAAGCCCAACCTCTAAAAGGCCAAGGCTTAATTACTGAATGTAATTCACTTGCAGGAACATGTTGAATACCTGCATGTCTCTGGCATTCTTGGCAACCTTTAGCAAATTCGATGCAGTCCTTAAGCATTGACGGCCAGTATAAGCCTCGTCGAAACAATAACCATTTCATTTTATGGCCTGCTTGATGAGCGCCACATGAACCACTGTGTACATTGGCGATGGCTAAGAATGCCTCATTTTCACTGAGACATTTCAATAAAACTCCCTCAGGGGTTTTCTTGAACAACTCATTCCCAATGATAGTATAACTCAAGGCTTTATATTTTGTTTTCCTATCAGTAATTCCTGTTGGATCTTCCAAATATTTGACAATTGGCTTTCTCCAATCAGTATCACTCAAATTGTCAATGACAAAAATTTCTGTTGCAAACCTTTCGAAATGCGTATCAACATTTTGGAGGTTAGGATTTTCGAACTGTTCAAAAGTATCAAAATTTTCAAAAATTTTCGAATTTTCTTGAAAGCTATACTCATCTGCCCCCAAATGTTTTGGTATTGACAATTTCTCATCAAAAGATTCACTCGAAACCAACTTGTCTTTAACTTCGATGAGTTGTTCGAATGTTTCTTTCGACACTTTGTATCCAGAGGCAATTTGCGCCAAGTCATTCGCCTCTTGATTTTCAATTCGAGGAACATGCTGAATATCATAAGATTCGAATTGTCTTAGTAAGGAGAAAGCAATGACAAAATATTTCATCAAATGCTCTTGAATACACTTGTATTCTTTTGTCAATTGCTTTACTACTAATTCAGAGTCTCCTCTTATTTTAATGTGTCTTGCCCCCAAGTCTAGAAGAATTTCTAAACCTGTAATTAAGGCTTCATATTCTGCCTCGTTATTAGAGCAAGAGCCATTAATTTTATACTTGAACTTAGTTGGAATTCTCAATGGTGATATTATTAGGATTCCAATTCCTGTACCATGTTTATATCTAGACCCATCGAAGTATAACATCCAAGGTTCTAGCTCAACATAATTCACCGGAACTTCGATCACTGAATGATCAGTGATGAAATCAGCCACTATCTGGCCTTTAACAGCCCTTAAGGGTTTGTAAGTTAGTGAATATTCTGTCAAAGCTAAAGCCCATTTCCCAATTCTGCTATGTAGAATTGGCTTCAACAACATATGCTTAATAATATCAAAATGGGAGTAAACAAAAACATCAACTGGCTTTATATAATGCTTGAGTTTAGTACATGAAAAATACAAACAAAGACAAAACTTTTCAATTACAGAATATCTTGTTTCAGCATCATTCAAAACTCTACTTAAATAGTAAATAGCTTTTTCTACACCATTTTCATCCTCTTGAGCAAGCATGCTCCCAATGGTTGTGTCTGACGCTGATATGTACAACTTCATCTCTTTACTTCGAATCGGAGGCATTAAAGTAGGAGGATTCGATAAGTAAGCCTTGATATCATCAAATGCTTTCTGTTGCTCGATTCCCCAATTAAATACCTCATCTTTCTTGAGTCTCAGGAGTGGAGAAAAGGGATGAGCCTTACCACTTAGATTCGCAATGAACCTTCTCAAGAAGTTGATTTTTCCAAGTAGTGACTGAAGCTGTTTCTTTGTTGCTGGAGATTTCGTCTCCATGATCGCTTTGGTCTTGTTCTGATTAATCTCTATGCCCTTTTTATGCACGACAAATCCAAGGAAATCTCCTGCACGTACACAAAAAGCACATTTTAATGGATTCATTTTTAGTCCACAATCCCTCATTCTTTCGAATGACCTTCTAAGGTGATTTAAATGATCATTAGAAGATGAGGATTTGACAACAATGTCATCAATATAGATTTGCATAAATACTTCAATGAAATCATGAAAGATTGAGTTCATTGCCCTCTGGTATGTTGCCCCTGCATTTTTCAATCCAAAGGGAATTACTACCCATTCGTAAGTACCTAAGGCACCAGGGCAACGAAAAGCAGTTTTTGGAATATCATCTTCAGCAATGAAGATTTGGTTATAGCCAGAATAGCCATCTAACATGCTTAAATATTCATGGCCTGCAGCTGAATCAACTAGCATTTCTGCAACAGGCATGGCATATTCATCCTTTGGTGTAGCATTATTTAAATCTCTAAAGTCTATGCAAACTCTAAGAGAACCATTCTTTTTAATGACAGGCACAATATTTGCTAACCACTCTACATACCTGGCTGTTCGAATGAACTTGCACTTTAGCAGCCTTTCAATTTCTGCTTTGATCTTTGTCATGATTTCTGGAGCAAACCTCCTTGGAAGCTGCTTCACAAGTTTCTTGTCTGGTCGAAGAGGCAGTCTATGTTCCACCAATTCTTTGCTTAACCCTGGCATTTCGTCATAATCCCAGGCGAAACAATCCTTGTATTCTTTAAGCAACTCGACCATTTTAACTCTCAAGCTTGGATCAATATTGGTACTAATGTAGGTTGGTCTTTTAACAAGACCATCTCCAATATCGATTTCTTGCAAAGGATCCTGAGCTTGCATTCTTTGATTCGAACTAACTGGATCTTTTTCAAAACCCAATGGCTCATCATCATAAATACAATCTAGCCTCTGCATGTCACCAGTTTTCAAAACATTGGCCTGTGAGGCCAATTCATTATTCGAATTACTATTGGCCTCACCAGCCATATCTTCTTGTAACTCAATGGCTTCTATAGCCATATTAATTCTATTAGCGGCTGCATAAGCCGTTATCCTATCCCATGCTGGGGATTCAATCATCACTCACATCTGGGTCGTCCCATCCAGTTGCTGATGGGAAAGCATTGTAGTTCATTGGAGTTGCAGTGTGCTCCCTCTCCCAACAGAATCCATGAGTAGGGTGCAACTTGACAGAATGAAGTATCTCATCAACTCCAGCAACTTCATTGTTAAAGGCTTCATTTTGATCACCACAAGGGGCAATCTGAGCCAGATTCTTGTCAAAGGTCTGAAGAGTGACATTGTTAGTATCTGTTACATAGGCACTCTGATCAGCCTCAACATATTCTACTAAACCATCCTCTCTCCACACAATTAATTTCTGGTGCATGGTCGAAGACACTGCACCCACTCCATGTATCCATTCTCTGCCTAGCAACATGTTATAATTAGGCTTGACAGCAATAACCATGAATAAGGTCTTTCGAATGGCGCTGCCTACACAAACCTCCAATTGAATGGCACCAAGTGAATGGCCAATTTTGCCTTCATAGTTGGCTAGCACCACATTGTGTGTGTGTAGATCTGTTTCGAATAGACCTAATTTCTTCAGCATAAAATGTGGCATGATGTTAACCACTGCTCCCCCATCCACTAGAATTCTGTTAACACCAACACCATTTACTTTTGCTCTGATAAACAAAGCTTTCAGATGGTTTTTCATCCCTAAGTCTGGCTTTTCGAAGACAGCATTCTGCTCTTCGACGCAGCCATTTCCCATTACATAATAACATACTGGCTTATGGTTAGCCATTTCTGCAGCAACAAGATCATCTTCTACCTCATTTACCTCAGACTCTACATCATACTCTGCAGGTAAAATAGATATGACATTAACCAGCACATCAAAATCTGGTTCATCATCGAGGAGATCATCATCATCCATGTAATCCTCCTCATTTTCATTACCTTCAGCCACTGGAGAAAGTCTCTCCTTTGCTGGCCTTCTGGCCATTTCGACTTTCTGCACCACAGTAGCATTGCCCCCAGCATTCACCTTCTGAGTTGCCATCTTTTTCTTCCGCTGAAAACGGCGCCACTGAGTTCGAGTCATAGGGTTTTTACCCTTGTAGTTATTTCTATAACCGAACTTGTTAGCTCCTGACTCAGCTTTGGTTTCCTGAAGTACTTTAGCAGGTGCTGAACTCTTGTTTCCAGCAACAATTTTCACATTAACGTTACTGGAACTTCCTCCCTCCATCTGCTTTTTGTTCACAGCAACATATTGGCCACCAACCCACCTATTCACTGGCGCCTTGTTCGAAGGTTTGAACGTACGCTGGGGTCCTAACCTTTGATGAATCGAAGCAGTCTTTGCAACAGACTTACTCCAATCAATCTTCTTGTGTGGCCAACCCCTTTGATCAGGTTTAGCATTATGCCACTTTCTCTTATGCTCAGCATATGGGACGAAGTTTCTAAGGCCAACAGTAGCCTCTTTGTCGCATACAGCACTACACCTGGGGCACAACATCACCTCAGAGTTGTTCAACTTGCACCTGTTCAGAAAATCTACTAACTCCTCCTCAGCATTGGGGTAGACCTCCTGAATTTTCTTCTCATACTCTTCCTCAGGAACTGCTTTAACTGGTGCAGGATCAACCACATCTACCATGTTGCAATCATAGATTTCCACATAGGTAGCATCAGCCTTAGGCAGTGGATCAGTGTCCACTTTCATTGGAGGCTTGCTTTTATCAGCGAACTTTAGCCTTCCTTCGTTGATTGCTTTCTGAACCACATCCCTGAAAAGAACACACTGATAAGTTTTGTGTCCCAAATAATTATGAAATTTACAATAACCTCTTTTCTTTCTTTGTTCGATAGGAGGTATTTTCAAATCTTTTGGCACAACAATTTGGCCATCAGTTACTAACAAATTGAAAATTTCATCACATTTGGTTATATCAAAAGTATAAGTTTTAGTAATGAAGTTATCATTTTTTGGTTCGGTTGGGTTTTTCCCATTCGAAGGCCTAAGCAACTTACACATATAAGGAGGCCCTGTCTTTAATTCAGCCATATTAACTTCGCTTTCATCATACTCTAGGCACTCATCACTATCCTCATAATCATCATCGAAAGACTCAACTAAATTTACTTCTTTCTTTTTCTGAAAGCGAGAATTTCTAGCTTTTTCAGCTTTCAACCTTTCGATTTGTCTAACTCTATCAGCGAGTTGTGACATATCTCGAAGATACTGAGTGTCTAATTTTTTCCTAATCGAATAGTCTAGGCCACCTGCAGCCATTTCGACTAGTTCATGCTCAGGCACTGAGGTAAAACATCTGGCCTTCAGCAATCTGAACCTATTCAAATAGTCATCAACAGACTCTTGTGTTTTTCTTTTAACACTAGTCAACTCTTTAAGACTTATCTTAGTTTGGCCCATATAAAATTGTTCGTGGAACAATCTTTCTAACTGAGTCCAGTGATGGATTGAATTAGGAGGTAAAGTGGTGAACCAAGTGAAAGCATTTTTTGTCAGAGAATTAGGAAAATATTTCATCCTCAAATTCTCATTATTTGCCAAATTTCCAGATTCCGCTAAGTACCTAGCAATATGCTCAACAGTTGACTCGTTGGTATCCCCTGCGAACTTAGTGTATTTGGGGACTTTCCAACCTCTAGGTAACTCTGTTTGTAGCACATATTCAGATAGCGCAGAAACAAAGTTTGGCCTTCGAGTTCCAGTATTAAGGCCGTTTTGGTTCAAAATGGTTTCGACTAAATTTGCTAAGTTATTAGGCACAGCAAAATTGTTATTGTTCTGGATATTTCGAACCACTTCATCAACATCTTGGTTCCTTTGAACCATAACTACTGGAGGTTGTTGATTAACCTCATTTTGGTACTGGTATTCCTCTTGAGCCATTTGTATTGGCTCTTGGTTTGGTGTAAACTGTGGAACCACATATGTTGGCCTTGGGTTAAGGGTAGTAGCAGACATTGCCGGTAAAATCATTTGTGGTGCTACTTGATTTATCCTAGGCTGAGTTTGAGGGGTAGGAGTACCAAAAAAGTCAGCAATTCGACCCATTTGATAAGCCAACATTTGGTAACTGTCATTGGTATTTTGGATTAAAGGGTTAAAAACAGTACCAATTTGTTGTGTTAAAAGGTTAACCATATCATGGTTGCTTTCATCCATTTGTTGTCTCAAGGATAAAACAGATGCAGTGGTTAATGGTGTTGGAGTAACCCTAGATGGAGTATATCTCTCAGGCTCAGAAACTGGTAAAGACTGGAAACCTGTTGTGGGTGTTGGTACGTAACCATATAAAGGGTTCGAAGCCATAGGAGGTGGCCTCACTGCCCTAAAACCTGAAGACACAGAATGAAATGCCATAGTTGTTATAGGCATTGTGGAACCTGGTATGTACCCAGAGTCATGAAGACTAGTGACTGGCGAAGTAGAAGTTATACTCGCCACGTTCGAATTGTGGGGAGGGCTAGATCCTGAATCTAGACTCCCTTCACTACTCGTCGAACTCGAAGGTTGACTAGTAGTAGACCCATGCATTTGAGGAGTTCTAGCCATAACCGCAAACGGCAGTTACCAACACAGAAAATTTTTTCAACAAAAACAAAAGCACAAAACCAGTCCCACTGTAACAGCCCGGCGACCAGCCACACAGATGCTGAAGCCCCGCTGCTCGTTACCAGCTTAATCACTACCCCCCTTGTAGTGTTTTTGCCTCCGTAGTGATTCGAACCATGCACCCTGGGGATAAATACATGTTCAATGCAATCACTACTACCAATTGAGCTACTAGCTCAATTGGTAGTAGTGATTGCATTGAACATGTATTTATCCCCAGGGTGCATGGTTCGAATCACTACGGAGGCAAAAACACTACAAGGGGGGTAGTGATTAAGCTGGTAACGAGCAGCGGGGCTTCAGCATCTGTGTGGCTGGTCGCCGGGCTGTTACATTAAAAGGCGCCTTTTAATGTAACAGCCCGGCGACCAGCCACACAGATGCTGAAACCCCGCTGCTCGTTACCAGCTTAATCACTACCCCCCTTGTAGTGTGTTTGCCTCCGTAGTGATTCGAACCATGCACCCTGGGGATAAATACATGTTCAATGCAATCACTACTACCAATTGAGCTACTAGCCCAATTGGTAGTAGTGATTGCATTGAACATGTATTTATCCCCAGGGTGCATGGTTCGAATCACTACGGAGGCAAAAACACTACAAGGGGGTAGTGATTAAGCTGGTAACGAGCAGCGGGGCTTCAGCATCTGTGTGGCTGGTCGCCGGGCTGTTACACCCACCGGGTGTGCCAATTTGTTTACACTGAAAAGTGGTAAACAAACGCTAGTTTTACGTTTTAAACTTGCGAGATCAAACTAGAAATCTCAGGACAATTTTGTATTTGTTTTTATGAAAACTCTTTGAATGTTTATGAACTTCAACAAATGGTGATGTTTGAAAACTTAAATTTAACGTGAAAATAACTATTATTCTGAATCGCCTCGAAATAACAGGATCAAAATGCATGAAAGTAAAAACAAATTAAAGTTTTGCGAAAATGTAAACTTGCATTTAAATGTAAAAGCGATTACAAAGTAAATGGTACACAAACATACATTGCTTTCCCTGTTGAATTCCTTTCGTTCGACAGCATGAGTACTCAGAATTTTTTAAGAGAATATGAATGTATGAAATTTGTGACCTTTGTTCAAACTGAAAAAATACAATATATACTTCGAAATGAAACTAAACCGCTATTTCGATCTTGACGCTTCAGATTGCTCCACGTGTCTACCCACGATCTCCACTTCTTCGAACCTTCCTCATAGCGCGCCAATTCCTGAAACGGGCTCGCCTTCATTCCTTTTGGGCCAAGCAAGCAGGCCCAATTCTCCAATGCAATTCACCAAGCCCATATTTGATATTTCGAAGCTTTGGTAACTTGGTTCGAAACAATAAGCTTTGACACTTCGTTTCGATTCTCCATTCATCAATAGCTTGATTCGATTAGAACAAACAGGATTCCATTAATGATCCATTCGAACCTCAGAGTCTTCGATGAAAAACAATTATGAATATCAAATCATATTCAACAATAACTCTTTAGTTGGACTAACTCTTTATTTAAATTACTTAAATAAATATGTGCGAAAATATGGCCCAACAACATGTTAAATAATTAATTAGTGAGAATCTAGGAGCAATTTTAGCTATTTTAAGCTTAATTTAACTGTGGCCCAAATATGATTGTAAGATGAGATTTACTTTTCGCTAACTAACTGAAAAATATGATTTTAATAAAGATATTACAAGGCTATGACTTTTCCATTTATCATGATATGAATATTTACAAAGTATTGCCAACATATATGTTCTTAGTTTGGCAACTAAGTAATTACATATGCTTATAAAAAAAAAACTAAGTAATTACATATAATTACAAAATAGTGAGATTTCGTCAAAAAAAATAATAGTGTGAGATATTTAGAATATTTGTGATTAATGTTGGCTAAGATATTGCTTTTTTATTTAATAGTATAAAACTTTGAATATTATACAATTTTTTTTTGAAGAAGCAAAATTAGCTCACCCAAATTGGAATATTATCCTTACCAAAAAAATTTGGAATATTATGCATTTTTTTTGTTTAATATGCGTTATATATTATAAAAAATATATATTTAATTAAAAACGGTCCGACCCCGGTCCGACCCCAATCCGACCATTGAACCTTGAACCAGTAAGCTCACCGGTTCGATGACCGGTCCGGTTGTGACAACCTTGCCTTTCGCGCCCTCTGAATTTCACACACACCTTCTGACATTCCAAATTTACCCACCTCGTTATTTAGAATGCGAGTGTGTAAATAGCAAAAATTGGGGAAAAAATAGTTCGCTTTCTAGGATACAAACTACGAACTGAGTTCGCTTTCTAGGATGCGAACCTTGTGAAAATCATTTTTTTTGTCCTCTTCACCCTTCTCTCATCTCCCATGAAATAATTTTGATTGAAACACAATTCGCAAGTTCAAGTGTGAACCCTTCATTCATCCCTAGGAAAATATTTTGGAACATTCATTATATGAGTAAATGATTGAAAAATAAAAAAAGAGATTTCAATTTATAGAATTATATATAGAATTATACGGTGTGTGTGTGTGTTTGTGTGATTGATCGGTATTGTCATAACTGCTCCAGTGACAAATTAAAACATGGTATTGGACAGTGGCCAAATTTTTATAAGGTTCCATGGTTAAAGTGCAAACAAATCGCACTTTAAATAGCGAGTTGTGTTTCAGTCCGCACTTTAAGTAGCGAGTAACAATATTTTTAACTTAAACTCAACGTCTGCGCCCCGTAGATGAAAACAATCATGAAAAAATAGTTTGCTTTCTAGAATGCAAACTACGAACTTGGTTCACTTTATAGGATGCAAACTACGAACTTAGTTCACTTTCTAGAATACAAACTCTGTTTTTCCATGATATTTTTCGTCTAGGGGGCACAAACGTTGAGTTTGAGTTAAAAATATTGCCAATAGCTACTTAGAGTGCGAACATTGCTAGCATCCTAGAAAGTGAGGCGGGTTAATTTGATAATTTCAAGGAGTGCGTAAGGAAATACAGGGGGCGCGAAAAGTAGAACTCTTGTAAAATTACTAGGATTTTTGTAAATGAGCTATTGGGCCAATGTGAAGAAGTATGATATTTAAGCATGGTGGAGTCTTTTTTTTTATTGCTTGCACATAAAAATATATACAACCGGTAGATATTATTAAAAAAGAACAATTTTAGATCATGACCGTTTGATCTAAAATGTATGATTGTGATTGTTTATGACAATTTTATAACTATATCAATATGCAACATCCGATCTCTAATCAATGACTATAATTTGAAACTTGAAATTGCATGTTATAATTGCAAGAGTCCAAATCCCAAAAGATATTTTTTTAAAAAAAAATAGAGGGAATTAGAGCTATGCAAGGAGAGAATATTTAAGCATCTTTTCTTCTTGATAGAGAATTAAGCCATTGTCACTCTTCCCTCTCAAGTCACAATCCAAAATTACAAAAACATGTTTACCTCAAACACTCATCCTTTTCCTACCCATTGAAGGAACAGTGTTTGAATCAAACCCTCAAAGGCCCATGCTTTGTTATTAGGACACAATCCCCAAACCACGTTTGAATAGAATCACTTCATGCAAACTCCATAAGCACCTTTCCTCTTCAACATAAATAACCTTCCACCTTCATAATTTTCCTATCATCATCATCATCATCATCATCATCATCATCATCATCATAAATTCATAATCATGTCTTTGAGTCCTCCAAGAGAAAGAATCAACGCCCAACGTAGAAACTTCCAACTCTACTGGTGCTTCCAATGCAACCGTACCGTCCGCGTCGCACCATATAACTCCTCCGAATTAATATGTCCACGTTGCTTCGGCCAATTCATATGCGAAATCAACATACCAAGACCACAACTCGTGGTAGACTTCACCGCACACGATCCTTCCCCAGAAGCGCGTTTGTTAGAAGCACTTTCCATAATGCTCGATCCACCCATCCGTCGCTTTAACACTGAAACCCAAACACGACGCCCACGTCGTTCCACACAACAAGTTCCCGTGCACCGTCACACAGGAGATAATCATCACAATCCTAACCAAACACAACCTGAACCCGAACCCGGTATCCAACACCGTCCACGTACATGGGTAATTCTTCAACCCATTGATCCATCAAATTCAAACACATTTCAACCGGTGATTAATCCACGTGGACGACAAGGACCGATTCCACGTGGCGTTGATTCTAGAGATTACTTTTTCGGTCCTGGATTTAACGAACTAATAGATCAGATAACAGAAAACGACCGGCAAGGACCACCGCCGGTACCGGAAAGAGGTATAAACGCGATTCCGACGGTGAAAATCGAAAGCAAAAATCTGAAAGAGAATTCACATTGTCCTGTTTGTCAAGAAGAATTTGAAATTGGAGGTGAAGCGAGGGAACTTCCATGTAAACATATATATCATTCTGATTGTATTGTTCCTTGGCTTAGACTTCATAATTCTTGTCCAATTTGTCGTCAAGAGATTTCAGTTTCTTCTGAAGAAGATGAAGATGAGTGTGGTGAAGAAGGTTGTGGTGGTGGTGAAGGTAGGTTACGTAGGTGTTTGAGGTGGACTCGTCTTTCTTCTCTTTGGCCTTTTCAAGGAAGGTATCGGAGAGTTCATCCTCAAAGGGATAATGGTTCTGCTTCTTCTTCGACAATAAGGGGTGATTGATGATTAAATTAAATTAATTGCATGGTTTATGATAATTCTTGTTCATCATATTGCTCAATTAACATATATAATTAAATTTGTACAAAAAAAAACATATAATTTTATTATTTAACAAAAAAAATAAATAAATATGTTTTTAATCCATCTGAATATACCAAATTTTACTTTTAGTTCTCTAAAAAATTTCTTCATACTTTGATCCTTTAAATTATTAAAACTAAAGGCAAGGTATAATGATGTGTTTAAAAAAAGTATTTAAATCATGATACATGAACTTTTGCAAAAAAAAAAAGGATTAAAATTGAAAACTAAAAAATTTAGAGTGACTTAAGTTTGAAGAAAAATTTTAGAGAAACTAAAAATGAAATTTGATATTTTTAGATGGACAAAAATATATTTAACAAAAATATATATAACTTGATATTTCATCGACTCTCTGGTTTTTATTATAAGGAAAAAATTTACTTTTTAAGTTTATGAAATAATTGATATGTGTAATCTATAATATATAAAAGTCGAAGGAGAGAGTATTGATTAAAAAAAATTGATGTATTATTCGTTCCATATAACTAGTAAATTTCACATGAATGTTCATTTTCAGATTCTAATCCAAGGCGTCACTATTGTTGCATTCTTTAATCCGTCCAATGATTTACTTCATCTTGAGCTCAGTGTTGTTGATCAGGATTTGCAGAAGACAAGTTGTCCTAGTTACGAGTAAGCTATAGATTGAACTTTGATAAATGCACTTTTTACTCTTGCCAAATTCTGTCGAGAGTTTTTTCACAAGTATAAATCCCAAATTAAAAGCCTGCTTCTAAATAAGGGTTTGTTTGGTAGGAATGCATTTTGCAGGAGAAAATGGTCTTGCTATTCAAAACAAACTAAAATGGCTTTTCAAGTTCCAATCAAGTTAAGAATCAACTGCATCCTCAAAAGCTTCCAATGAAGTTGGACATCCGTGTAAAACAATTATTTGTTGTTGTAAATAATGTTTTCATTCATTTCACTGAGACTACATTTATTCATTTACTTAATATCTAAAAATGTTTAAGAGTGTACATGTTGCCAAAATAAGATATATTGGTTATTGATGTGTCTATATAAGTATTTTGGGAATTGTGGTTTTCTTTGCTGTTTTGTTCCTTTTATGCATAGTTCACCTAACAAAAGTTATGCAAGAATAAAAAAAAATCATATCCTACAATACACCCATTTTGTAGTATTGTTTTTAAGAGGATTGATTTTGTCTGTCATTAAAGAAAAAAAATGACAATGTCAATTGAAACAAATAATAATCCGAATGACCAAACATTTTCACATAAATATTCAATTAAGGCACGGCGGTGTCACAATAGAAACACTGAACAGATAAGAGTTAAAATTTCAATCCCTCTTTCACATTCCTGTCAACAAATCTTATGTATAAGCAAACTTCAATATCACCTGGGCTGCTGGCAAACACCGGCATGATACCCTTCTGTATATGCAGTGTTCTTAAATATCATCTGCAATAAAAATAATATAGTGATAAGACTTTGGTTATCTTAAGCAAAATCTGCTATAAAATTAATCTAGTGATACTGTTAGGAATTTGAAACCTAAATATATAAGCACCAACACTTACAGCGAGATTTTTAAAATCTGAGCTGAGGTTTTTCTGTAATTTGTCAGATAACGTAGTACCCAGCTGCTCTCCGTGTGTCTTTATAGTTTCTTCATTGATCTGTATGGCCAATATTCTTCAGTTCAATGCAGGAAGTATAGCATAAGTTCGAAATTGAAAGAAACTACATGTATTTGTTTTACCTCTGAAACCAATAGTTTTGATGTTTTATTCAATATCTCTTCAACTAATTTCCCAACATCGGCAAAGGATCTTGATGACTGAACATTTTTTTCCGGTGTTCCCTTTGAATTGCTCACAACAACGGATTGCTTGACAACTTTGGCTGCACCAGAAAGTTTTTTATTTCATTAATTAGTTCACTAGGATCTTTATGTCAGAGTTTCTCTGCTACCCTCACAAAATTAAAATATGAGCTAAACTTCTGTGGTTCCTAGCTAGACGTCAGGTATAAAATATAAATGCTGCAGAACATCATAACGCTGAACATTTTAGTAGGCAATAGCCATTTATATACAGATCTTACATATTACAAATTGATGCAACAGCAGGTTGTATTCAACATTTGCATTTATTCTCAATTGATTAGTTGTCGAGAACTGTTCCATTTGGGTATTTAGGCAATGTATGTAAAAACCCAAAATTGATTGCTTAAATAATTATTAAGCATCAAGGCAAAATATGTACGTAGCATATGAAAAATAAGCCATGTTAGCTTTCAAGGAATCAACAAAATACACATTCCACCCAAGATTGGATATGCTTCAGATCCATACATGAAGTTATAATAATGCAAGAATACAATCCTTTACGAATACTAAACAAATTGTAGAAATGACAGCAACTGAAACACAAAAGATGTATTCATGTAAAGAATGCATGAATAAACACATTGAAATAATCAATTCATATAACTTTTACCTGGAGCGGTCTTGGACTTAATATCCACAGAAACAAGATTTCCCTCCTTAGGAACTTCTGCAGATGATTGCTTTCCTGGTTGATCAGGCAAAATTATTGCACTGGACGGTACAAGTGCGGCAAGATCAGGGGGTTGGTCTTTTCCCACTGCAGGATTGGCCTGTATGGGAATAAAGACAATACAAATGATGGTTGAAAACAAACAATAGGAGAATTTATTATTAGCTTATTACAACAAAAAAAACTACAAGAGGTGTATTAAATTAACTCACCTCCAAATCAACGTATGCGGGATCTCTTCCTATTGATTTAAGAAATGTGTCAAGACCACATACATTTAGAGCTGCAATTGTAAAGGTTCATCTTATTTTCATTATTGAACTGTGTAGCGCATCAAGGCATAAGAGATCTGATATGTATGGTAGGATTTGCTTCTATATAATTTTCATGAACCTTAACAGTTAGTTAGTGTTGCAAGTAGTTGGTTTTTCTTTTAATAAGAAAGACTACTCACTTACATATGGAGGTGTCATTTGACAATGGATGGAAGAAACAATGCTTCTGTGTCTTGAATCCTTGATCTAATAGCAGCGAAACATCTCTTCAGAAAGGGAATGACGCAACGTTTTTTAAAAGAAAAAAATACATTAGTTCCTTATAAATAGATTTTCTTAGTGCATCAGAATAATCTGAGAACAGTCTATCAAGCAAAAACATAAACAACTCTAACTAAGATGAGTCGATCCTTCATCAAACTAGTGCAGAATCAAATAGTTTGGCAAAGATCACGACATTATGAATCATTCAACACGCCCAGTTCATCATTCAAGAGATATGAAGGTGAAAAGCAGCAATATTGAAAACTAGTAGAATTATGATAGAACCCGCAAATTATATTGAAATGAACAGTATTTTATTGAATGAAAATGAACATGATGCTCTTACAGCATCAAAATGAAAATAGACCAGGGACAAAGTTCTTATTCCAAAGAATAATCTCCTAACCAAAACTCTAACAATATTTCTGAATTCCTCTCCCCATCCCCCTAACAGTTTCGCATGGCTCATGACACCTCACTAACTAACTCCTATTGGCACCATTTTCTTAAATAAAAGAGGAACATTTCTAAGAACAATAATAGTGGAAATGTGTCTAGTAAATAACAGAATGGTACAGAGAATAAGAACAGAAGTATACCGTGCTGATTCATTCACTACTGCAAATGGTGTGACACACCCCAAGGGTACCTGTAAGATAAGTATAAACAAGACCATTAGATAAGCCAATTAATTCTCTTCTAAGTTATTCAAATTATTAGTTTTTTTTTTTTGGTTACTCAAATTATTAGTTTATTGTTAGCATTATATTAGATATTATTCATCTAACAAAATTAAACTAGGATCTATGTTGCCTAGGTACGGGTACGGTACCCGATACGGGTGCGGGTACTGGTACGAGATACGGCATTTTAAAAAAATTTAAGGTACGGGTACATTAATACATAACACCAAAATAATTATGTTTTGAGTGAATTTGTCCACCGTCTCAACTATTTTCATCAAAAGCGAGATAAATAATTAATATGTAATAAAAATTAAAATATTTTATGCTATTTTTCTACCACTTGCACATTTTTGCCGTATCCCCCCACCCTGAATCAACCAAATAAAACTAGATTTGGATTTGTAAGTACCCAGTGCGTACCCGATACGGGTACTTCACCATTTTCGGAGTACCTGTGCTTCATAGACTAGGATATAGTTTCTATAACAAAGATTGGATTAATCATTTGACCAGATTAACTTGATTAACAAACTCAATAAGAGAATGCTTTAATAAGAAGCCAACACATAAATATCCGACCGACCATATTTCGATATTCAGTAACTTAGTTTACACATCCTAAAAATGGTTAACACACAAAATGATATAAAACGGAGGCATAGACAGACCTGAAGTAATTCACCTAAAGCCTCTTCGGGTGCCATTCTGAGACCACCTTTTCCCAAACCAAGCCGCTGAGATAACACTGCTCAGCTTCGAAGCAACAAATGAATCACATTAATATGCAACACAATGAATACAGGAAAGTTAAAAAAAACTACACAAGTTTACAAAATTATGCATACCTTTCAGGTCTACTTTGGTATCAGCTAAAGCAGAAACAATATAAAACCTGTTTTTCTTATCCTTTTTCACAATGATATAAATTAATCAGATCATAGAAATCCACTAAACAATAACCAAAACCAAAATAAAGCAACATAAACATATATTTTTCTCTCTAATATTATAAATTATAAATAAATTTATAAATAAGTATACCTTCAAAAATAAATTTTTACTAAGACCACCATCCTTTCCAACATGCTGTGCCTGAAGGAAAATGGAAATTAATTAAATTAAAAAAGAATAAAAAATATACATTATATGTATTTGAAAAATTGAATTTTGAGGGAAATTATTTACCTGAGCCTCAACAGTCAAAACAACTGGATGATCATACCTGGAAAATTCAATCTTAAGCTCCTGAAAAATAAAATCAATAAAATAAAAAATGGTATTGAATTTGGGGGAATTCTAGTAATGAGAAATAAATGGCTATGATATAGTAATCAAGAGATAGAAGAATGAGTTTGATGGAAGAACCTGTAACTTCTGAAGCAGCTGTTCCTTTGAGTAACCCATCGGCGGCGAACGGTGGCTTGGTGGAAGCAAAAGTTTGTAAATCGAAGAGAAGAACAGAGTGATGATGTTCTCTTTCAAACCCGAAAGTACCACTTTGGCCCAAAATTTTCTGTTTGGGCCTTATAAAGAATATTGGCCCAATACTATTGTAACATTGGTATAGTATGAGTTAACTAATGCCACAATTTTCATTTATTTTATGAAATTTTTCTCTACAAACATTATGAAAAGTGTTGAAAGAAATCTCTTAATAGATCTCTGATATTAGCTTCCAAATCAGTGTACAAAAATGTATTACCTAATCCAAAAATATGATAAATTTTGTTAGATAATACTTTTTCCATGATTTATTTTTTTTTTTTATAAAAAACAATCGTATTTTTAAATTAGTTAAATAATTGATGTATCTGATCTATAATATAAATCAGACACATCGATTACTCAATAAACCTAAAAAGTGTATTATCTATTATATAAAGGATCGAAAGAAGTATTTTCTTTCGATTCTAGTTTTTTATGGTACACTCTAACTAATGTACTTGTTATATGATTTTCACATAAATAAAATGTTTCATATTGAAACAAAGCTCAACCTGTTAGAAATTCAATTGTCTAATACATTGAGTATCTTCCAAAAGACCTACAGCCTTAACGCACGCACGCGCCCTCGCATGCGTGCCTATCCATATTAATAACCATAGTATAAACTGATATAAAAAGATTAATTAGCTTGCAAATGCATAATAATATTTAGCCAAAGTTTCATATATGGCAACAAGCAAGTTATTATATCATAAATTATTTAATTTCTAAGTAACACTACATTAATGAATAATAACCTGTCGTCGTGCCCAACAACATTCTCAAAGATTTTTTGAGCAACTATTTTAGCATCATCTTCGTTTTTGATTTGTGTGGCATGCTCACCCATTATAGTAAGTGTCTCATGACAAACCATATTAATTAACTTCATCTTCCAAGCAGATACATGTTTTGGATTTATCTTTTCCAATTGATCAATTGTTATTCCACACCTTAACCTTCAACTAGTCTTTGGGATTTCTTCTAAAGGTGGCCTTGAGAGTGTTTCAATCACAAATTGATCAACCAACGACTCACTAATCCTCTAAAAATATGTGGTCACATAAAAATAAGAAGCTAAAACTCTAACCACCAAAGTTTTTAACAACCACAAAAAAACACTCACTAAAAGCTCAATCAAAAACTTGGCGACATATTGAAGGAATATAATATTTGTCTCTTTTTTAGCTCTCTCGTAAAAAATAATACTCCATGTAATTAAGATAAGTTCAATCCAAACAAAACATTCCACTATTTTGCTCACAATATACACTTGAAGAACCTTTTCATCGAGGGAAATCGATTTTCAATGCAAACAATTTTAATTTTATTGTCAAGGCTTTGCTAAAAAAAAATAAAAATCTGTTTAAGGATATGTGGAAGCCTATGTAGATTCTCCCCTTTTTTGTTTTGTTTGTTAACATGTGAAATAAGTACTGGTTAATCCATCGAATGACCAACAGAGGAATCTTTTCTTGTACTTGGATTGAAATATTTGCTTTCATAAACAAAAATGGTTGCGCATCGGACATTCCTTTGTTCGGCCTAAAAGGGAGTTTTGAAGTGATAGTTTTTCGATCTACATATAAATATGTAGGTAGTCGGCTACTTCTACAAATCACCTGAGCCAAAACCCCTCCTTCCACAAATCACCCAAAATCCCTCCTTTATTTATATGGTTTTCACATAAATAAAATGTTTCAGATTGAACCAGAAGCTCAACCTGTCATAAATTCAATTGTCTAATCCATTGAGTATCTTCCAAAATGCCTACAACCTTAACGCACGCATGCGCCCTCGCATGCGTGCGTGCCAATCCATATTAATAATCATTGCATAAACTAATATACAAAAATTAATTAGCTTGCAAGTGCATGATAATATTTAGCCAAAGTTTCATATATGGAAACAAGCAAGTTACTATATCATAAATCATTTTAATTTCTAAATAACACTACATTAATGAATAGTAACTTGTCGTCGTGCCCAACAACATTCTCAAAGATTTTTTGAGCAGCTATTTTAGCATCATCTTCACTTTTGATTTATGTAGCATGCTCATCCATTGTAGTAATTGTCTCCTGACAAACCATATCAATTAACCTCTTCATCTTCAAAGCAGATACATGGTTTGACTTTGTCTTTTTCAAGTGATCCATTGCTATTCCACACCTCAACCTTCCATCAATCTTTCAGATTTCTTCTGAAGGTGGCCCTGAGAGTGTTTTGATCACAAATTGATCAAACAACGACTCTCTAATCCTTTCAAAATAGGTGGTCACATAAAAATAGGAAGCTGAAACTCTAACCACCGGAGATTTTAATAACCACACAAAAACACTCGCTAAAAGCTCAATCAAAATCTTGGTGATATATGGAGGGAATACAAGATTTGTCTCTCTTTCAGCTCTCTCATGGAAAAGAATGCGCCATGTAATTAAGATAAACTCAATCCAAACAAAAGATTCCACTATTTTGCTCACAATATACAAATGAAAAACCTTTTTCATCAAGGGAATTCTATTTTCAATGCAAATGATGACTCTAACAACCCAACTAGAAATCAACCCACCGTATATTATAAATATAACCAACAACACCCATTTCATAAATTGACTTCCCAAAAATTTATACGCCTAAGGAAAGGGATAATCAATGTTGTTGCTAATAAACCAACAATCAAAATAAGGAAGAGTCGAAAAATCCAAAGGTGAAGATGTCCTTTCTTCTTCTAATCCTTGAAAGCCCTCTTCCATAAATAGGGCATCTTCTCCGTTGTCATCTTATGGTATGTGGAGGATACCAATGTTCCGTCTGTTTATCCAAAAACTGCATTGTAGTCATTTATGGTTTTAGCTCATAAGATAAGATATATATCAACAAATATGCATATATAAAGGGGAGAAATCAACACATACTTGTGAACCCTACCTTTTATTTCTTAAATTTTATTATTAGATGTAGCTACATGGATGAATAAGTCAATGTAACCTTTCATGTCTGGACTACAGAGGAAATTTTGAATTACCTTTGTTGCAAGAATATTGTTGGGGATAATTATCTTTCGATTCTCAGAGCCCAAAAATGTTGTGGTGAATATATTCATTTCTTCTACAACCATCTGAAATCAATAAGCAAAAATGGCGGGAGGAAAATAAAATTAAATAATGTTTGCATTGCAAGAAAAGAGAATCCATAAACTCTTAAAGATATAAACATTACCTTAATTTCATCAATTTGACATCTATCTCCCACATCATATGGGTGCATGAAAAATATGAACATGATTGCCTCAAATATTGTCTTGACAATATTTTTAAACACAAATGCAAATCAGACAATTTGTGAAATCAAAAAAAGAAGAATCTTGATGGTGGCAATTTTCAATACGATGAGCCAAATAATCATCACGATATTGCCAACCAAAACATTAAGCATTCGATTAACTTTCTTCACTATCACTTTTATGTTACCCAATGCCAAAGCAAACGTTTGGTTAACTTTTTTTCACTATCACTATTGTCAAAAATTCTATTGTCTAATCTATTGAGTATTTTCTAAAAGGCCTACAACCTTAACGCATGCACGCATGCGCCCTCGCATGTGTACCTATCCATATTAATAATCATAGCATAGACAAATATAAAAAATTAATTAGCTTGCAAATGCATAATAATATCTAGCCAAAGTTTCATATTTGGAAACAAGCATGCTACTATATCATAAATCATTTTAATTTCTAAGCAACACTACATTAATGAATAATAACTTGTCGTCGTGCCTAGCAACATTTTCAAAGATTTTCTGAGCAGCTATTTTGACATCATCTTCACTTTTGATTTGTGTCGCATACTCATCCATTGTAGTAAGAGTCTCCTGACAAACCATATTAATTAACTTCTTCATCTTCCAAGCAGATACATGTTTTGGATTTATCTTTTCCAATTGATCCATCGCTATTCCACACCTCAATCTTCCACCGGTCTTTTGGATTTCCACCGAAGGTGGCCCTGAGAGTATTTCGATCACAAATTGATCAAACAACAACTCTCTAATCCTATAAAAATATGTCGTCACGTAAATTTTTTGGCTTTTTTAAGAAATCAAGTTACAATTAATAATGTTTATCATTTGTGCCTTTACAAAAACTAAAAACATCCATAATTTTTTTAAAAAATATATTAATTTATCAATATTTATTTTTCTTGCGCAGTTGGAAAGTTGGGCGCGGCATAAATCTTATCAAACAATGAGTACGTTTCCTTGATTGAAATCAACCCTTATTATAATTTATTAATAATAATCACAATTTCACTAAACTAAATTATATGTCTTAATAAGGCCAATCAAGGATCATTAATCTCATGCTTAATGTTGGATCTCGACTCCCTACCAGGCTACCACACTACCTTTCTTTTTGTTTGGCAATTATTCTTTGCCACAATTATTATTAAATATGAAAAATAAGTGATCCCACATGAAAAATACCATTAACTATTGTTATGCAATATGCACTGCTTCTTTATATTATGAGATACTCAGATACATAATGGCTATGCCTAATGTCATTGAATCATGTCAAATATATTTTGTAATGAGGATCTTAATAATTGTGGCATCATTGTACCAGTAAACTATTAGCATAATTCCAAATGAAACTGATTTTGAAAAATGTCACAAATTTGGTTTGTTAACACCAAACGCAACACCAATAATATTTACAAATACTATCATAGTCGCAGATTAATTGAGTATTGGAATTCACATGCTGATGGCCAAAATTAGAACGGAACTATCACATGCTGTGTCTCTAAATGCAACATTTAAAATTGTCATTTAGTTATATCATTTTCATGTGCATAATATTGAGAGTAAGCTAAATTAATAAATTGATGATGTAATAAACGGTGAGATTGAACCCTCAAATTAGTCGGTCCTTGATCGAATACTCATATTTTAAGAAAATGATGATGTAGCTAAAGACATTATGCTATGTAGGCCCTAGAATATATACATAAACTTCATAGCAGCAAAGGTAGATGCATATGTGTGATGTGAATAAGTTACATCAAAAGCAAAAGCTTTAATTCTCCTCATGTTCTCTACATAGCCCGTGGAAGCTATTATAATTTGATTCACTCTTATAAAGTCGGCCTGTAAAGTGATAATTGATCTCACTGATAGCAGAAATCTGATAGTAAGTGAGTTTTAGAGAAGACCTAAATACCATTCTAGAATTTGGGTTGAGGCTAACTCAAACCTTATATAACCAGCCTATAAGGTGAAGATATATTGTCCTCGCTTAAAAATATATCTTTAATTCGTCTCTCATTCAATGTTGGACTCTTCTGAGAGACCACTTTGTCCTTGTTTGAGATCATTAGTTAGGTAGATGCAATGTAAATGGGAAAAGAAAAGAAAAACGAAAAAGAGAATGGCATCCCATGCCTTCTCCCATTACACAAGAGGATATAGGTCATGTCTTTGGACACATGATCATGTTCCAAAGTTAGCCAAAAAGTGGCAAAGTTTGGCTACCCTTCTTAAATTCCTAGTTTGTAAAGAATATAAGATCATGCATATTAATATTCTGAGCACGTTATACCAGCATGAAACGCTCAAAAAAGAAAGTTGATTTCCTCATAAAGTCATCACTACAAATTTTCTTTATTGCTAGTTCAAATGCTACTACCTACTACTACTAGTGCCAAACAAATTAAATTGATCTAATTGAAGAACAATGAAAACAGAACAATCTTCATATAAATATCAATTCATCATTGATATTTATTCTGGCCTCGAGAAACTTTGTCCTTAAGTGTACAACACTGGATTTTGGAGATAGTAATTGTCCGCTTTGAGTCTTGTGTGCAAAATACTCACCGTTTGTCCGTTATAAAAGATAGTACATCATTGGATAAATGTGTATGATTTGAACATCTCTCATAACTTTTCATGCAATAAAGTCCTTCTCTAAGGGAATTGGATTTCCTGCTGTAATTGCGTGACACAGTTATAACTCTCAGCCGTCCGATTTAAATCGACGGCTGAGATTGTTTTACCGTATGATTTGATTATACGATCTAGACTGCCCGATTTCAAATCAAACAGCTGATATTCATTACTGCGTAGAACTGCATGAAATCGTTATCGTAGACAATCATGATCATAAACACAATATTTTCTCCCATAGTTGCATTAAAAAAAGGAATTACTTATTTACTCTTAGTTACTACTAAATGTATTTTCCCCTTTTGTTCATGATTGACATAACAAGCTTTGCACCAATACATAATTTCAAATCTATAAAAATACATATTAGTAGGGGTGAGCAAGAAATTCGCCACCGACCGAAACCGTGGAAACCGCCGACGATAAAGAGAGCTCGGGTGGGTAGACTCAGGTAAACGGTTTGTCGGATGTGAAAATCAGTTTGGTGCAGGTTGCTTTGGGCGGGCTCGGATTTTGTAGAATCATATGTCGGAAGCCGAAACCGACCGAGGTGTAGAAACGTAAGAGGAAGATGAAGATACAATGTTATATAAAAATTGCAAAACAAAAAAATACAGAGAAGAAAGGAAGAAGAAGATGTGACGTGTGGCTAGAAAAAATAAAATAAAATATTAGAAAAGAAAAGATGTGACTAGAAGAAAGAGCCTACTTCGGTGTAGTGTGGCTACAAAGCTGTAACACATGTGTCAAATGCATGTGGCCTTATTTTATTGGACCTACTATTTAATGGTACATAAAATAAAATGACCAATTTTATTAATTAAAAACAAACAAAGTTAAAAGAAGTTGTCAGGGCATTGATGCAGTCCCTACATCTCTTTATCCTTTGGTCAAATATTTATCTAGTGGAGAAATACACCCTCCCAAGTTATTAGTCTTTTTTATTCTATAATATAATAAGAAGCAAAATATTACCAATTTATCTTTCTCCATTTTTTTCTCTGATAAAAAACTTTAACACTAGAAAGATAGAAACAGAAAGGAGGAAGAAGAGCATAGATAACAACCCACCAACAAAGTGTGTAGGTGAAAATGTTGCTGCAATAGAGACGCTGCAAACCGTATCAACCGAGCCGTCGGAACCGACAAACCGTTAAACCGACAACCGAGCTACCCGAAGCTTAAAATGGTCGGGGATGGTTTCATTTTTTGGCTCTTCGGGTTTTCACCGTATGGACGTTTTCAGACCGAATCCGACCGAAACCACCCATTGCTCACCCCTACTTACGATTTCGAAGGTAAAATAGGAAAATAAAACATGCAAATAAAATTACAAAGAAAAAAGGAGGCACATTGATCACCGCCAAATCTAAATCCCCTCAAAGGCGCCACCACAAGAAGAAAAATACCCTTCATGAAGAGATAAATAATCAACCACATGTAGGACAAAACAATAAGAGGAAATTCCATTCATGAGTCTCTAGATGAAATTGCAACAAACATGAATGAAATCTAACCTTTATTTGACAGATTTGAGGGTGAAGATAGTCATTTAATAGGGTTCAATCAGATTCCGTAGCTCCTCAAATTGGTGCAAATATAAAAACTTAAGTGTGCCACTTCCAATCAATTTTTCAAAAGAAAAAAAGTTACTCCCCCTAAATATAAAGAATAAACAAAAGTTAAATATACAATTAAAAATAAATTAAAAAACTATAATAGTAAACTTCCTACTAATAGAAAGATGATAATAGGCAAGCACTCTAATAAAATGAAAAATGTCAAACTTGTCAAAGAACTCATCCTGCTATATGATATTCTATGATTTAAAAAATAATTTTTTTTAATGATTACAAACTTTTGTTGTGTTACCCTTTGATCACTAAATCTGATTACATAAACTCAAAACATTGAAGAGAAATTTACTAAACATTCTGTAAGACCCAAGATTTCATTGTATAGTTGGTTTAAGGAATATTAGGGTTTCGATGTGTTCGTGTGATGAAACATCGTGTAATTATTAGCTTTTGCTGTAATTGAGCCGGTTTTGTGCTCATGCACTGTAAATGTACAGACTTTTGTCTTGTGATCCTGTTTCTTGTATAAGAAGTTTATGTGGTTTTAGAATAACGAGTTTTGGATTATTCTTGTTTTTGGAAAAACGAGTAGGATTTTACCCGTCGTTGTAAAATCTTATTTCGTCTGTTTTAAGTGAGGTTTCGGATGGAAATTTTATATATCTGCGCGAGTGAGGATATATTCTGAGATTAATTTTCTGAGGTATGGAAGAAAATTTCAGTCGCGGAAAAAGATTCGGCGATAAGTTTTGGAATGGAAAAACGTTAGACGTTCTTTCCGTAGGTTTTCTGTTTTGGTGAGTTTCGTTCGTCGCGGCGTGCGAGAGCTGAACGTGTGAGTGTTTCTATGAGGTATTGAGTTTTATCTCAAGTGGATTTGGTTTGGTTTGATCCAATGGCTAGGGTTTTGTCTTGGCATTTTGTTTTTGATCCAATGGCCATGAGTGAGCAAGAGCTATGGCATAGTAAGGAGGTTTGGTCACTTAGAAAAACATCACCAAATCATCTCATTCTTTCTCTCTTTCACGTAGACTCCATTACTTTCTTTCCAACCTTCACAAATTTTCCATTCCTCACCATTTCACTCCATTTCAAGCTTTGGAGCTTTGAAGAAAGTTGTAGAGAATCACTTTCTAAAGGTAACCCTCTCTTCTCATCTCTTAGGTTGGTAGACTTATAGAGTTTAAGAGTTTTTTGGTTTATGTTCTCATGAGGGTTTGTTAGAAAATGTTACTTTACATGGTTTTTGTTCCATGAATGTTGTTCATGAGGTCTAGAGAAGCATGTTTAGGCTTTGTTGTTTGTTTTCCATGAGTTGGTGAAAAATCTCATGAGAAAAGTTAGGGTTTTGGTTGGTTTATGTATTGATCAATTACATGAGGTTATGTTGTAAGGTTTTGAAAAGAAAAGTTGTCTTTGAACCTTTGGGCGAAAGGGAAATGCGTTGTATGGTTTTGTTTTAGAAAATCCGATGAAAAATATTTTGGAGTTTATGAAAATATTTCCTAAGTGTTTTTGGGTAGTGTTTTGGGGTCAAAATGGTTTAAAACTATTGTGACATGTGGTGTCGCTTTGTACTTTGAAAACATGTTTGAAAATGATTACCGGACGGTTAAGGCCCGTAATAAAACTTGTGCTTGGGTTTGGTTTTGATTTTGGAAATGAAAATCAAATAACTTGCACTCGAAGCAACCAACATGCTTTCGGAAATGTGTTGCTTGCTTATGAAAATGGTTTGCTTTTATGCCTTGAAAAGATGTTGGGAACTAATAGAATCAAACTAGGCTTGGGGTGGAAAAGGTGGTGTGAGTTGCTGTCTTTTGCTGTCATGACAGTTGAAACTCGCTGAGCGAGTGGTTACTCGCCAGGGCGAGTGTCACAGGTCATGACAACACGCCAGGGCGAGCTCCAGGGCGAGTAAGACCAATCCTCCCTGCCTTCACTCGCCACCAACTCACCAGGGCGAGCTCTGGGAGTTGAAATTTTGGAATATGATTTCTAAACTTGGTTTTTAGCTTTCTAATCCCTTTTTATTAATTTATGGAAGTGGTTGGGATTGGAAACGAGTTTTTCGGGTACTCGGAAAGTACGTAGCTTATAACGCAAGAAAACGGCCATTTTGCATTTCAAATTATTTAAGACTTTTGACAATTGTTTTGGGTCCTAAAAATAGTATAAATAACTCATGGTGGTTGATCAATACGGTAGTTTTTGGCATAGTATCCGAAAGAGTCGTTTTTCCTTAGAAAGCCTTTGGTTTTTGGGGTTTTAGAGTCCAATTCATTAAGGATTGATTGGATATGGTTTTGATTGATTACTTTGCTTGTTTTAGGAAGCGAGTAAGTGTGGTGTGATCGTGTGATAGTTGAGTGCTTGACGAGGTAAGGGCTCCACTTTATTTCCGTCTTTCGAAATGGTTACGACATGCTTTGTTTTGCTGTTATGCATTTGCTGTGTGCTTGGCATGTTTGTACTTATGTATTCTCGTTGATGAGAACGTGGTTATAAATTAAAAGTGCAACTTACATATGATTAGGAAAATGTATGCATGTTGTGACGACTTGTGCATAGGCTTTAGGCTATGTGATTGTTTGCATGAGCATATATGAATGCGTGCGTCTGATGGGACTACGCGAGGATTTTGTCTTGTGTGACTATCCTGTATATGCCAAAGAGAATATATGCCATGCATTTCATAGTTGCGTGCCTAGGTGTATGTCTGTGTGACTTTGCCTACGTACCGGGCGTTTGACTGTGTGGCTTCGCCAAATCCCTCTGGATTTATATTGAGTTGGTGTATGTCTGTGTGACTTCGCCTGGTGTTTGTCTGTGTGACTTCACCTGCCTTGTGTGGCATTTTAGTGCGGGTACATATATTTCTGTGTGGCTTTGCCTACCCCACGACTCTTCGAGGAGAGGTTAATTTTCCGGAAAATCATGCATGTGGCAGCCAGTGATTGGTGTCACACTCATTGTAGAAGTCTGCATTAGGCTTGGTGTGCATTTATTTATATAAGCCCGTTGGTGGGAACTACTTTTGAGATTAAGAGCTTTCTCTTGTGTTTGTGGAAATATTTGTTATGTGTACAATTTTTCGCACCGGTTATATATATATATATATACTTTTATTTTGTGGTGACCCTTTCTTTCATTTGCGGGCTCATCCCACCCAGATGATGGGTTAGGTCGTGGTGACGACGGTGGCTGTTCCAGACCCCAGTGAGCGGTTGGAGTTTTAGCTTAGAGTAGTTAGACTATGCGCCGGTGTGTTTTGTGCACCGTGCTTTTTGGTTAGCATAGGATTTCTAACTTGTTTGATACTTAGACTTGGATTGTAATTATTCAGGAATACACTTTGCTTGTCGAAGCACCTTTTGGTAATGAGTTCTTTTGTATATTTGAATGCCGGTTCATTTAAAAACTATTATGCGCACTTTGAGTGTTAGTTGAAAAAGAAAAAAAATAATGCCCTTTTTGGCTTTTGAAAAACGGGGTGTTACAATTTGGTATCAGAGCACGGCTTTAAATCTTCAAAGGGAAAGTGTATACTTGAGTCGTTAGTCCAGAGTCGGGTAGAACATAGCTAGAGTAGTGTCAGTTCTAGTGGTTGTTCGGTGTCGGGTTATGTGCTAGTAACCGTTGTATGAGATTTCTGTTGAGACTCAGAAATGTTGGGATAAGGAATCTAATCAGAATTGGTATTGTGCAGAATAGAATGCCTCCAAGAAGGGCACCTACAGCACCTATGGCGGATAATGTTGATGTAAACCAGATGGCTTATGCCATGCATACGATGGCAGCGGCTGTGACTGCTCAGAGCCATGCTAAGGTGCAAAGGGATCTGGAAAAGCGCGAAAGGGAAATACTTGCGGCTGAATCTAGACTTCTTTCGAATTTCAACCACCAAACTCCTCTAAAGTTTAATGGGGAGGGAGGTCCGGAAACTGCTGACTTATGGCTCCAATCTGTGGAGAGGATATTCGGGGCAATTCATTGTCCAGAAGGGGAGAAGGTAGTCTTAGCTACCTATCAGTTGCTAGGGGGTTCAGAGTATTGGTGGAGGAACACCCGTATTATCATGGAGAATGGCCATGAAGAATTGAATTGGGAGAACTTCAAGAGGAGGTTCTTGGCCAAATATTTCCCTGAGACAGCTAGGGAAAGATATGGGGAAGAGTTTCTGAGGCTGAGGCAAGCGGACATGAATGTTGAAGCATATGCCAAGAAGTTTGAATCACTATCCCGTTTCTTCCGCTTCTTTAGGGATGGGATAAATGAGGATTATATGTGCCGTAGATTCCAAGATGGGCTGAGGTACGAGCTGCAGGATGCGGTTGTGCCATTGGGTATTCGACAATTACAGGTCTTGGTTGAAAAGTGCCAAGAGGTGGAAGACATGAAGAATAAGCGGGTGAACCGCCAAGGGAATTCTAATGCCGGAGGACCAAGTCGCACCAATGATCGTGGTTCGACCCAGAATAGTGGGAGGCAAGGGAGTAAGCCTTATAACCGTCCTCAGCACAGTAAAGGACCGGGCCGATCGGTGAATCAGGGAACCCGGGGAAAACCTGAGGGTAGTAAGGGGACTTGCTACAACTGTGGAGAAGCGGGGCATTTTTCTAATGAGTGCACGCAACCGAAGGTGGGAAACACCTGCTACAATTGCAAGAAGCCGGGACACTTTGCTAGAGATTGCAGAGCCCCGAAGACTGGGCCGTCGGCAAATGTGGCACAAGGCTCACAAGGAGCCAGACCTGCGGCAAAGGCACGTGCTTACTGTATGGGCACTGAGTTGAGTGGGCAGGCTAGCAATGCCATCCACGAGAGCTGTCACATCGCAGGTAATTCTTTAACTGCTTTGATTGACACGGGGGCAACCCACTCATTCATATCTTTGGCATGTGCAAATCGTTTGAGTTTGAATGTATCTGTGCTTCCGTTTGATTTGAATGTTTTGACTCCTGCTAAGGATTTGGTAGTGAATACTGCATGTTTGCATTGTTTGGTAGTAATCCAGAATAGGGATTTTCTGGTTAATTTGGTTTGTCTACCGCTTACATCTCTCGAGATCATCCTCGGGATGGATTGGTTGTCTTATCATTATGTGATTCTAGACTGCGCTCGGAAATTGGTTTTCTTTCCCGAGCCAGGTGTGCGAAGGTACTTGTCTGCAAATCGGCTTTCTGTGGTTATGTGTAACGGAGAACCGGAGATAGTCTCACTTGCTAGCTTAGGAGTGACGTCAGAGATCCGAATTGAGGAAATTCGAGTGGTTCAGGATTTCCAAGATGTGTTTCCATCGGAGATTCCAGCTTTTCCTCCGTGTAGAGAGGTGAAATTCTTTATTGACTTGCAACCGGGTACGGGTCCGATTTCGGAATCAGCTTATCGGATGGCTCCAACTGAGTTGGTAGAGTTGAAAAGTCAGATTGAGGACTTGTTAGGTAAAGGTTTCATAAGGCCTAGTGTGTCGCCTTGGGGAGCACCGGTCTTATTGGTTAAAAAGAAGGATGGTAAGTCTCGTTTGTGTGTGGATTATCGGAAGCTTAATAAGGTGACTATCAAGAACCGATATCCATTGCCACGAATCGATGATTTGATGGATCAGTTGAGGGGAGCCTCAGTGTTTTCAAAGATTGACTTGAAGTCTGGTTATCACCAGATAAGGGTACGAGGTGTGGATATTCAGAAAACGGCGTTTAGGACGCGGTATGGGCATTATGAGTTTTTGGTGATGCCGTTTGGAGTGACGAATGCACCTGCTATCTTTATGGCTTACATGAATCGGATATTCAATTCATTTTTGGACAAGTTTGTAGTGGTGTTCATTGATGACATTTTGGTGTATTCGAAAAGTGAAGAGGAGCATGAAGAGCATCTTCGCTTGGTTTTGCAAGTTTTGCGGGAGAAAAGGTTGTATGCTAACCCGTCAAAGTGTGATTTTTGGTTGGAAGAGGTGAATTTCCTGGGTCATGTTATATCAAGAGAGGGAATAGCCGTGGATCCAGCCAAGATTGATACGGTACTTTCATGGAAGCAGCCTCAAACAGTGACTGATGTGAGGAGTTTTGTTGGTTTGGCCGGTTATTACCGGAGATTCATTGAAGGTTTCGCTAAGATTGTGGCGCCAATGACTCAACTTACGCGAAAAGATCAACCTTTTGCTTGGACAGAGAAGTGCGAGTTGAGTTTCCAGTTGTTGAAAGAACGGTTGACGACTTCACCAGTTTTGATGTTACCACAGTCGGAGGAACCGTATGAGGTTTATTGTGATGCTTCTCATCAGGGGTTGGGTTGTGTGTTGATGCAACACAAGAGAGCAGTGGCTTATGCGTCAAGACAGTTGAAAGTGCATGAAAAGAATTATCCTACGCACGATTTAGAGCTTGCGGCCGTTGTTTTCGCATTGAAGATTTGGAGACATCATCTTTATGGTTGCACTTTTGTCGTGTTTAGTGACCATAAAAGTCTTAAGTATCTGTTCGATCAGAAAGAGCTTAATATGAGGCAACGAAGGTGGATGGAAACTTTGAAAGATTTTGATTTAACGTTAGAATACCATCCTGGAAAGGCTAATGTGGTAGCCGATGCGTTGAGTAGGAAGAGTGTGTCGGTTTGTTCGGCGCAAATGGCTAGTCAACAAGAGTTGTTGAGAGAGTTTCGTGACTTGCACCTAGAGGTAGAGTTTGCTTTAGGGAATATGAGACTGGGTATGATTACCATCTCGAACGGTTTGGTGGAGGATATTGCTAATTGTCAAGATGACAAGTTCCTTATGGAGAAAAGAGCTTTGATTGTTCGAGGAACCAACCGAGATTTCAAGGTGGGATCGGACAACATCTTGAGGTGTCAAGGGAGAGTGTGTGTACCCGATGCTATGAATTTGAGGAACACCATTCTAGGGGAGGCACACAAGAGTAAACTTAGTATACATCCCGGAGCAACAAAGATGTATCAAGACCTGAGGCATGATTTCTGGTGGCCGGGTATGAAAAAGGATGTGGCTGAGTTTGTGGCGTCGTGTCTGACTTGTCAGAAGGCGAAGATTGAACATCAGAGACCAGCAGGGATGCTGCAGTCGTTAGATATCCCCGAGTGGAAGTGGGATAGCATTTCTATGGATTTCGTCACTGGTTTACCTAAGACCAGGAGGAAGCATGATTCCATTTGGGTGATAGTGGATCGTTTGACCAAGTCCGCTCATTTTCTACCGGTAAGAACTACGGATACAGCGGCAAAGTTGACCGATATTTACATTGCTGAGATTGTGAGGTTACATGGGATTCCGTCAAGTATAGTGTCGGATCGAGACCCAAAGTTTACTTCACATTTTTGGAAGACTTTGCATGAGGCGTTGGGGACGAAACTGAGATTGAGTTCCGCCTACCATCCTCAGACAGATGGGCAGACTGAGAGAACAAATCAATCGTTGGAAGATTTGTTGAGAGCATGTGTGTTGGATGATCGTGGAAGTTGGGATGATGTATTACCTTTGATAGAATTCACATACAACAACAGTTTCCACGCGAGTATTGGAATGGCACCATATGAGGCTTTGCATGGGAGGAGATGCCAGACTCCTTTGTGTTGGTACCAAGATGGGGAGAGTATGATAGTAGGACCGGAAATGGTACAACAGACGACGGACAAGGTCCGAAAGATAAGGGCAATGATGAAGGTTGCTCAAGATCGACAAAAGAGTTATGCGGATAGGCGTCGGAGGCCTTTAGAGTTTGAGGAGGGAGATCATGTATTTCTCCGTGTTACTCCAACAACTGGTGTTGGAAGGGCTTTGAAAGCGAAAAAGTTGACTCCGAGGTTTATAGGGCCTTATCAGATTACGGAGCGGATTGGGAAGGTAGCATACCGGATCGCGTTGCCACCGGTACTATCTTTGATTCATGACGTGTTCCATGTGTCGCAATTGCGGAAATATACACCGGATCCATCACATGTGATCACACCAGACGACATCCAGCTGAGGGATAACTTGTCATTTGAAGTCCCGCCGATCAAGATTGCGGATAGAAAGATGAAGCGTCTGAGAACGAAAGAGATACCTTTGGTGAAGGTAATATGGAACGAAGCTACAGGAGATACTACCTGGGAGCTCGAGAGTAAGATGAAGGAATTATACCCCAGTTTGTTCGACGATGTCTAAGTTTCGAGGACGAAACTTCTTTTAGGGGGGTAGTATTGTAAGACCCAAGATTTCATTGTATAGTTGGTTTAAGGAATATTAGGGTTTCGATGTGTTCGTGTGATGAAACATCGTGTAATTATTAGCTTTTGCTGTAATTGAGCCGGTTTTGTGCTCATGCACTGTAAATGTACAGACTTTTGTCTTGTGATCCTGTTTCTTGTATAAGAAGTTTATGTGGTTTTAGAATAACGAGTTTTGGATTATTCTTGTTTTTGGAAAAACGAGTAGGATTTTACCCGTCGTTGTAAAATCTTATTTCGTCTGTTTTAAGTGAGGTTTCGGATGGAAATTTTATATATCTGCGCGAGTGAGGATATATTCTGAGAATAATTTTCTAAGGTGTGGAAGAAAATTACAGTCGCGGAAAAAGATTCGGCGATAAGTTTTGGAATGGAAAAACGATAGACGTTCTTTCCGTAGGTTTTATGTTTTTGTGATTTACGTTCGTCGCGGCGTGCGAGAGCTGAACGTGTGAGTGTTTCTATGAGGTATTGAGTTTTATCTCAAGTGGATTTGGTTTGGTTTGATCCAATGGCTAGGGTTTTGTCTTGGCATTTTGTTTTTGATCCAATGGCCATGAGTGAGCAAGAGCTATGGCATAGTAAGGAGGTTTGGTCACTTGGTCACTTAGAAAAACATCACCAAATCATCTCATTCTTTCTCTCTTTCACGTAGACTCCATTACTTTCTTTCCAACCTTCACAAATTTTCCATTCCTCACCATTTCACTCCATTTCAAGCTTGGAAGCTTTGAGGAAAGTTGTAGAGAATCACTTTCTTAAGGTAACCCTCTCTTCTTATCTCCTAGGTTGGTAGATTTTTAGAGTTGTGAGGTTTTTGGGTTTATGTTCTTAAGAGGGTTTGGTGAGAAAGGTTGTTCTTGCTAGTTCTTGTTTCATGAAAGTTGTTCATGAGAGTTTAGTAAGCATGCTAGGCTTTGTTGTTTCAATTTTTCCATGAGTTTGTGAGAATCTCATGAGAAAAGTTAGGGTTTTTAGTTGGTTATGTATTGATCAATTACATGAGGTTATGTTGTAAGGTTTTGAAAAGAAAAGTTGTCTTTGAACCTTTGAGCAAAAGGGAAATGCGTTGTATGGTTTTGTTTTAGAAAAATCCGATGAAAAATATTTTGTGGTTTATGAAAATATTCCTAAGTGTTTTTGGGTAGTATTTTGGGGTCAAAGTGGTTTGAAACTATTGTGACATGTGGTGTTACTTTTTACCTTGAAAACATGTTTGAAAATGATTACCGGACGGTTAAGGCCCGTAATAAAACTTGTGCTTGGATTTGGTTTTGATTTTGGAAATGAAAATCAAATAACTTGCACTCGAAGCAACCAACAAGCTTTCGGAAAATGAATTGCTTGCTTATGAAAATGGTTTGCTTTTGTGCCTTGAAAAAGTGTTGGGAACTAATAGAATCAAACTAGGCTTGGGGTGGAAAAGGTGGTGTGAGTTGCTGTCTTGTGCTGTCATGACAGGTGCAACTCGCTGAGCGAGTTGTTACTCGCCAGGGCGAGTGTCACAGGTCCTGACAACACGCCAGGGCGAGCTCCAGAGCGAGTAAGACCAGTACTCTCTGCCTCCACTCGCTGCCAACTCGCCAGGGCGAGCTCTGGGACCTAAAATTTTGGATTCTGATTTCTAAACTTGGTTTTTAGCTTTCTAATCCCTTTTTATTAATTTATGGAAGTGGTTGGGGTTGGAAACGAGTTTTTCGGGTACTCGGAAAGTACGTAGCTTATAACGCAAGAAAACGGCCATTTTGCATTTCAAATTATTTAAGACTTTTGACAATTGTTTTGGGTCCTAAAAAAATAGTATAAATAACTCATGGTGGTTGATCAATACGGTAGTTTTTGGCATAGTATCCGAAAGAGTCGTTTTTCCTTAGAAAGCCTTTGGTTTTTGGGGTTTTAGAGTCCAATTCATTAAGGATTGATTGGATATGGTTTTGATTGATTACTTTGCTTGTTTTAGGAAGCCAGTAAGTGTGGTGTGATCGTGTGATAGTTGAGTGCTTGACGAGGTAAGGGCTCCACTTTATTTCCGTCTTTCGAAATGGTTACGACATGACTTTGTTTTGCTGTTATGCATTTGCTGTGTGCTTGACATGTTTGTACTTATGTATTCTCGTTGATGAGAACGTGGTTATAAATTAAAAGTGCAACTTACATATGATTAGGAAAATGTATGCATGTTGTGACGACTTGTGCATAGGCTTTAGGCTATGTGATTGTTTGCATGAGCATATGTGAATGCGTGCGTCTGATGGGACTACGCGAGGATTTTGTCTTGTGTGACTATCCTGTATATGCCAAAGAGAATATATGCCATGCATTTCATAGTTGCGTGCCTAGGTGTATGTCTGTGTGACTTTGCCTACGTACCGGGCGTTTGACTGTGTGGCTTCGCCAAATCCCTCTGGATTTATATTGAGTTGGTGTATGTCTGTGTGACTTCGCCTGGTGTTTGTCTGTGTGACTTCACCTGCCTTGTGTGGCATTTTAGTGCGGGTACGTATATTTCTGTGTGGCTTTGCCTACCCCACGACTCTTCGAGGAGAGGTTAATTTTCCGGAAAATCATGCATGTGGCAGCCAGTGATTGGTGTCACACTCATTGTAGAAGTCTGCATTAGGCTTGGTGTGCATTTATTTATATAAGCCCGTTGGTGGGAACTACTTTTGAGATTAAGAGCTTTCTCTTGTGTTTGTGGAAATATTTGTTATGTGTACAATTTTTCGCACCGGTTATATATATATATATATACTTTTATTTTGTGGTGACCCTTTCTTTCATTTGCGGGCTCATCCCACCCAGATGATGGGTTAGGTCGTGGTGACGACGGTGGCTGTTCCAGACCCCAGTGAGCGGTTGGAGTTTTAGCTTAGAGTAGTTAGACTATGCGCCGGTGTGTTTTGTGCACCGTGCTTTTTGGTTAGCATAGGATTTCTAACTTGTTTGATACTTAGACTTGGATTGTAATTATTCAGGAATACACTTTGCTTGTCGAAGCACCTTTTGGTAATGAGTTCTTTTGTATATTTGAATGCCGGTTCATTTAAAAACTATTATGCGCACTTTGAGTGTTAGTTGAAAAAGAAAAAAAATAATGCCCTTTTTGGCTTTTGAAAAACGGGGTGTTACAAATGCCATATGTAGAGAAGAATGAGTTCTACCAATAGCAACAAATAATTGTATTTTTATCTTTTGGTTTGTTAATTTTACGCACCTTGTAACTTTGACTTTGTATTCTAAAATGTTGGTAATGAAATAAAATTAGATGGTCTTCTTCTCTCTTAATTTTGGATGTTTCAAGCAATTTAATTTACATTTATTATGAATACAAGAGAAAAATTAAGAATCTAAAGAGGTATCAGAAGTAGACTCCACTAGTACCTAACAATCTCGAAGGTAAAATAGGAAAATAAAATATGCAAATAAAATTACAAAGAAAAAAGGAGGCACATCGATCACCACCAAAACTAAATCCCCTCAAAGGCACCACCACAAGAAGAAGAATACCCTTCATGAAGAGAAAAATAATCAACCACGGGTAGGACAAAATAATAAGAGGAAATTACATTCATGAATCTCTAGATGAAATTGCAAGAAACATGAATGAAATCTGACCTTTATTTGACAGATTTGAGGGTAAAGATAGTCGTTTAATAGGGTTCAATCAGATTCCGTAGCTCCTCAAATTGGTGCATATATAAAAACTTAGAAGAGTGCAACTTCCAATCAATTTTTCAAAAGAAGAAAAGGTTACTCCCCCCAATTATAAAGAATAAACAAAAGTTAAACATATAATTAAAAATAAATTAAAAAACTATAATAGTAAACTTCCTACTAATAGAAAGATGATAATATAGGCAAGCACTCTAATAAAATGAAAAATGTCAAACTTTTAGTAAAAAACTATGATTCTATGAAAAGTAAATTTTTTTAATTGTTACAAACTTTTGTTATGTTACCCTTTGATCACTAAATGTGTTTACGGGACAAACTCAACACATTGCTCTATTGAAGAGAAATTTACTAAACATTCTAAAGGGGCAAATACAACCGATTAATCAACTTAAGTGCTAAAAATATTTAATTATTTTTATATTTAGTTGTTATTGAAACAGTGGATTCTTGTTTGGTGCAATTCACAATCACTATGAATTCAGCAGTGTCCTTCAATGATTGGAAGACACCACCTTTCAAAAGCAAGAGTCGACACTCGATTTCTACTATCCAAATTTCTCTAAGTGTATTGAAGTTACAACTATATGTTAATCTATTGAAGAGTTATTTACTAAATCCTCTAAAGGGAAAAATAATATCCATTGATGAACTTAGTGTTAATGTTTTTTTATTGTTGTTAACTTTGCAAAGCTTTATACACTATAAATAGATCAAATTTTATGCTCTTTGGTACATACAAAGAGAGATAGAATATGATGATTAAACCTCTTAAGCTTGTTTCCTGTATAATTCTATTTTTTTCTCTATTTCTTACTATAAAGGCAGGTCCAAAAATTCCAAGATATTTGAGGAAATGTGAAGTTGATAAAGATTGTGATGACCTATACATTGTTGAGGATATGGAATTTCTGAAAGCTCGCGGGAAACACGTAATATGCCTGAATGGCCGTTGTCAAGTCGTTCTCTTTTAGTCTCAGAGTAGACAAACACAACATGTAGAGAAGTATGAGATCTACCAATAGCAACAAATAATTGTATTTTTATTGTTTCGTTTGGTAATTTCAAGCACTTTGTAACTTTTATTTTGTATTCTATTGTTGGTAATGAAATGAAATTAAATGGTCTTCTTTTCTCTTAATTTTGGATTTTTAACGGTGGAAAAAAATTGTTTTAGTTTGAAACCCATATAACTTGTTGTGAATCCGAACCAAAAACACACCGATAAAACCTTAACTAGTGTGTGGAGCTAAAATAAATAAGCAACCAAACAACAACAATAAGTATGCACTAATAATCAACCAACAAAAGCTATAAACTTATGAAAGCAATAAAGAACACAAATCAAATTGTTTACCCAGCTCGGTGTTAATGAACCTACACCTGGGGAGAGAGAGCTTTCCTTTCCACTATCAATCTTCCTTTTTCTTGATTTCAATGAGATTTACAAGAACTACAAGAATTTAGAGTTTTCCTAAATTCTACCCTTTTCTCAAATCTCTTCCCGTGACCAATAGATTTAATCAATAATAATTATAAGATGAAAGAAGGGAGTTCCAAACACTAGAAATAACCTAAGAGATGACCCTCTTAATCCTAGACTTGATATTGGAACAAAACTCTCTCAAAACCATAGCCTCTGTCACAAAAATGAAGCAGCAAAATAGAAACAAGCATATATACATGCGTGCTCGCACCTGGCGCCCTCACAAGCCAAGCCAGCCTGCTATATTATTACTACCTCGTCGCCATAACTGACTATATTATAAATAAACATCATTATTCAGCACCTTTATTAATCAACATCACAGGCACATATACAAACACATATCACAGTTAAACAAAATACAACTTCTATACACGACCTCGTGATTATTGAAACAGCCTTTATTTTAATTATTTCACTCCTACACAAAATAATTAACTCAACTCGAGGACAATTAAAGTAGTTCAGGTACAATATCTAATCCTAAAAAGGTCTCTAATCAATTTTATAAAAGTATCTAATTATTCTTAATTCTTTTAAGAACTCAAGAAACAACACTAATTAGATTTATCATACAAGAATTAACTCATAAATATACTACTATATATCATAATTTTCTCTAACAGTTAGCGATGCACAAAGGGATGATATATAATTGACACAATTAATTGACCAATTAGATTATGACCTCACATATATCACAAACAAATATTGCATATCATGGTGCACAAATTAGTATCAGACATAGACCAATAAAGTCAAGCTTTATTTTAATCAAAGCAATTATCACCTAGTCACGTAGACGATTCAGCAGACAATTCAAATAGAAGATTAAAATTAAAACAAGACCCTTGAATATATCATATGTGAATTGATTTAGAAACTGTGATCGGTGTTATACATTAAAATCAACAATAGATATTCAAACACTGAAATTCTCACGAATTAATACGGCATAAAAATATAGACGAAATTCGGATTGGATGACAACAACAAAATTGGATCATATATAATCCAAGAACACGGAAAAGGAGGGGAAAACAGAAAAGGCCACGAGTATAATACTATCTATGTTCAGAATCTTAAATGAGTTGGTTATAACCCCCTTACCCCTTGATGTAGAATCTCTCTAAGTTTTCCTTAAACCTTAGTGCTGCCCTTTCTTCTTTGCTCTAATCTCTTCTCTCTTTTATGAAATTGTGGCAAATCCTCTTTTTTGGTCTTATGTTTTACCTATTTATAAAAGGAAATGGTTTAGGTTTCTTTTTCCTTAAGAAAGAGTAAATCTCATGAGATTTTGTCTCAGTTTAAAATTATGATCATATCTCTCAATAATTTGGTTCTACTTTTATTTTCTAAGTATATCTCTCCAAAATTATACTAAAATAAATATCTCTATTTTTCTCCACTTAATTAATCTACTAAAAATATTCTTTAACTAAATTATTTGTTTTTACTGTCACGTCTCAACACTTCTAAATATCCTTTAATTAATTGGTTCAACATATAATTCTAACGGAATTAATTAAATAATATCTAAATAACTTTCTTCTAAATTTCGGGGCGTTACACCGGTTCGTGACAATAGTAGCATTGGAACTTGCTGCCACCATCACCTTTTGGCCTACACTTGGACCCATGATTTTTTCCCTTCCCTTTGCCTCCCTTCTCGCTTCTACCCCTTTCCACACTCAAGCCTTCCGCACCATCATCAACTTTCAAGTCTTTGAACTTAGTCAACTCCTTGGTTCTCAGAGTCGATTGGACTTATCCAATATGATAGTTCCTTCTTTGCCATAAAGCAATGCATCCTTGAGGTGTTCATAGGTTGCTATTGTTGTTGACTTTGTCGGCGATTGAAGGTTGTTGTTTGTTGTTGTTTTGGTAGATTTGAGTTGCATTGTATGGTATGGAGTCTTCTAAGGATGGATATGGAAAGTAAAATTAGAGAGAAGGTGGAGGATACTGGTAGCTTGATTTGAACTTTGAAGCCAGTTTATGTTAATGCACTACGTGGAATCCGGCCAGTGGCGGCGGTTCAAAAAGGCATTATGTGGCGGTTGCAAAGCGTCGGTAAATGCGGCATCGCTAGGTCATTCAGCGGCGGTTCTAGAAAACTGTCGGAATAACCGCCGCAAGGACGATAGCGTCAGTTTTACTGTTTTTTGCGGCGGATACAAACCGTCGCTAACTGTAACTATCTTTCACATTTTTCTGCACTTTTAGCGTCGGTTGGAACCGCCGCTATTAGCTTTTTTTTTTAAACTTTTTTTTTTTTTGTTTCCCACAATTTTTTTACTTTTTTTTTTCAAATAATATATTGACCAAAATATAGGAAAATAACCAGCATTCAAAATAAAATAACACAACGATTTAAATTTAAACGGAAGTGCATACATTAATTTCAAATACAAATGAGCTCCATAGGCTTTACATAGCGTAAAAATTCAGCATAACAATATTTGTAATGGAATCCTAATTGTGCATGACTCCTTGAGTATCAAATACTAACTCTGTTAGTATGCTATTGCTTTCTAACTCATGATTCAAAAGAAAAATGATTCAAACTTAATAACAAACATAAGCAAAATTGTAATAACTAAGTATCCATTCTTTTTTGATAAACACTAAAAATTAAAAATATGCATCTCTATGACCAGCTTCATTGCCCATTACCAACTCCATGACGACTAGATTCGTGACAATATGATGAAGAGCACCTCATTTGTTGGTGAAGTTGAATACCATTAGTAGAAACTTCAACCTAACTTATCAGTTCACATAGACTCGAAAGTACGAGACAAAAATCAATTCAATAAGAAGAATGAAAAATACTTACAGTCATGAAATCACAAACATATATAGCCAAAAGATTAGTTTTCTTTTTACGTGCAAATGTCAATGAATATAAAACAATAAATATTGTAGGCATCACCACTAATGTGCAATAATGCCAAAAGAAAATATATGCAAATGCTTACCAATTTTATAAGCAACCGAAGGAAAATGAAGATATAATTTTAATTTATTGTCTCCTTAACACACATATATAAAACTTCTTCTTGTAGATCTCAAACCTCTCATTGTCACCTGAAAATGAATTAAAATAGAAAGCCAACTAAATTTTAGCAATCCGTGTAAAATTGGAATTTGTTTTCTAAGCAAATTGGACCATTTTTTGCATAAGCATTTGTATAATATGTAAGGTACTTCCAGCCAAATTTGAAATTAAGAAATATTGAAAGGAGTGTAACTCAGAGCCTAACCCCTTGCCTTGGGAATCTCCAAAGAGAGTCCAAACTCATCAACGTAAACTTGGTTTCCATATCTAGAATAAAGAAAATGGATCCAAGCCAAACAAAATTATTTATCAATGAAAACAAAAACACAACAAAACATTGTGTTCAATT
Organism: Trifolium repens; assembly: GCA_030408175.1. Taxonomy (NCBI): domain Eukaryota; kingdom Viridiplantae; phylum Streptophyta; class Magnoliopsida; order Fabales; family Fabaceae; genus Trifolium; species Trifolium repens. The sequence continues at coordinate 19,044,428 of CP125841.1, read as the reverse complement.
GTGTGTGTATTTGGAGGTGGCAGAGAGAGAGGAGGGGGTAGATGGGGGAGTCAGCCACTAACCTGAATGAAAAGGCCCTAATTAAAGTGAAAATAAGTCATGTTGACACGCACCTGCCGGGAATAACATTATAACCGCCGCTGTTAATAACTTTATTAGCACACCCGCCGCAAATAATTTCAACCCGCCATAATTAGTTAATTTTCTGCGGCAATTCCTTTAACCGCAACAATTAGTTATTAGGCGGTTCCGTATCATCCGCTGCAAAATACCTGCCACCAAAAGCTAAGTTTTTTGTAGTGGTTGTTTTGAACTAAAAATATCAAACATATGCAGGTGGGAGACAAATGCATAACTTATAATTCCATAATAATGTTATGATTCCATATGATATATTGTGCTTATAAAATCATTTGAATTTTATGATACAAAGCACACAAATTTTTGAGAAGCAAATATTCATCTTAATCATTATAACTTTCCAATAGAGATTTTTGATGGTTTCTAACCTATGGTACCATTCCAAGTGGTCATAGAAGCTTACCTGCCAAAAGAGAATCCGCTGCGTAGCTGTACTTGAAGGAACACCTTCAGGCCACATAGGAATGACAATATACACACGATCTCTCTTTCTGTTTGATTTTGTCGGCTATTCTTGCACCTGTGAATAAAACGAAAGGAATTAATATAACAATGATGAATGTTGCAACTTGTATAATATCTTTAAATACATCAATAATTGACAAGGTAATTTAGTAAAAGTATTACTCTCAAATCTCTCTTTCATTTATACATTTTTCTTAGTCTATGTGAAATTTTCAAATAGGTCGGCTATTGTGGGACGGAGAGAGTATCATTTTTCTTAGAACACAATACTCACCTTCTCTACAAATAAACCAAGACCAAGATAACCTTTTGATTCTATCTACTACCTCTGAGATGTTTAGAATTTTGCCCCTGAAAATAATGTCATTGCACTCTAACCATATGCATCAAGCCGCCGCAAGCCATATAATATGAGATACTTTCTTTCCTTTCTTTCCTCTACACAAAGTGTTAAACTGCAAAAAATTCTCTAACACATGATCATACCAGTCGGTTGCCTTCCAATTTAGCCACATGAAGATCTTGTCCCATATCATCTTTGTTTTAGCACAAACAGCAAACAAGTGACTTGAGCTTTCAAATTCATGACAACAAAATACACAAGTTTGTTGCTGCACATCATTGAGTACTCCTTTTCTCCAAAGCTCCACTCTAGTTGGCATTCTATCATAAAGAAGTCTCCATCCAAATAATAAAACTTTCGACGGAACTGATGTACTCCACAGCTGCTGCACCACCGTTAATAAATCGTCCTCAAAGTCATCGCGAATCTGCAAATTACGCAGAAATTTATAACAACCTCGAACAGAAAAATTATGCTCTCCGTCTTGCACCCAACAAAACTCGTCTGCTGCCCCTTCCTGCAGAACAATTGTTGATAACAGACCCTCCAGTTCAGATTTTCTAATCATCTCGCTATCGTTCAATTGCCGAACCCACTGCCAATTCCAACGAAGCCTTGTTCCTCTGTTAATAGATTTATCTGCAACTGTTATATTGCAGTCTGCAGCAATCCTATAAAGATCCTCAAGCTCACTACATAAATTAAAATTTCCTAACCAATTATCCTCCCAAAACATCAGTGTCACCACTTCCAATTCTCCTCCCAATACATAGTACCTTATAAGTATACCTTATAACATATATCTCATACATAGTATATCCCATACACAGTACCTTATAAGTACCTTATGATATATATCTCATACATAGTACTTTATTCCATACATCAAAACGTATATTTCATACACGGTACCTCATAAGTACCTTATAACATATCTCATACATAGTATAATTATGTAAACCTCATAGACAATATATCCTAATCTTATTTTCTCTTATTCTGTCACTAAGATGACAATAAATATAATAATAATACGGCATGAACATCATGTAATAACCATAAAAATTACTATCATATATTGTATTAACTATGTTAGTAGTTGAGTTACTAAATTTATTAATAACCTTAAAAAAAATTAATTAATAGATAGTTGTGCATAATAGGTTGAATTAAGGCAGCGCATTGGGTTAGTGACATGTTTGAATAAAAACAAGCAAACACTAGGACTAATCAAGCAAATCAGGTCATGCATTCTAATACCTCGCAGATTAACTACAAATTGCATTCTCATTTTCTCCTAACAAATAAACTGCATACCTCTTACATCAACCGTCCAATATTTCATGGACTTTTTCTTTGACAGTGTCTCTCATTTAATGAATTAATGTGAACTGATGATGATTCCGGAGGAATTTAACAACCCTGTTTGGATAATCAGATTAGTTTAATGTTTTATAGCATAAGTGCTTATTTATAAGTTAAAAATAAATTAAAATGTTTTCATAAGTTATCATAAAAATTTTATGGAACTAAGTTGAATGACTCCAATAGCAGAACAATGATCAAACCTAACTGTGTAAGAGATCCATTAAAATTATTAGAACTAGAATTTAGTCAAAACTTTGTTGCTATTATAGCCAAGCCTACACCAGAAACAGATCCATTAAAAGCTTCTATAAGCACATTTGCAAAACAAATTAAAGACTAGAATTTGGTTCTTATATCCCATACAAACTGTGTAAATCACAATCAAAGTGTCGACAAATTGACATGCATAACTAGCATAACCTTTAAAACTAAACTTCGTAAGAATATCAAACAACAATCCACAAACATAACAAATCATATAATTTTGTATGTAACCAAAATTCAGATTCTGGGTGATAGAGTTTGGGAAGGTTTTGAAAGGTTTAATATTTCATTTGAGGCTTTAATTAAAAAAAGATATGAAATCCAAGAGATTTAACAAACTATTAAAACCCTAAAAATCAAACTATAGAAGAATCCAAGAAATTAAACTACTAAACTCAAAAACCCTAAAATCAAATTGTAGAAGACTCCAAGAAACTTACAAATTATCAAAACCAGAGAAGAATCATGATCAAACACTACTCAAAATCATCATAATCAAGTTGACAACAAATTAAAAAAAGAGTAATCGAAGATAGAGAGATACAGCGAGAGAGGGAGGGAGGAAGAGAGTGGAACCTGTGTTGAGAGAGAGTAATCGCAGCTACAAGAGAAACTGCAGGGGATGGCGAGGTCGAAGAGAAGCGGATGGATGACGAAGATAAGCTGATGGATATCAAAACCAGAGCTGCGCGTGTTAGTTTCTAGTGAAAGAGGGGAAACTTAAAAATAAACTATAGGAAAATCAATTATTATAACTCGCGCGTTCACTTGAAAGCAAATTGGGGCGGTTCCAACCGCTGGTACATGGGGAAGGCGGCGGCGGTTTTAGACCAACTGCCACTACTTGACCGCGGCTATATGCCTTTTTTCTTGTAGTGATGTTCTTTGAATATCTTATAAGAAAGATCACATAAACCAATTTATTAGTCCAAGTTCATGTATTGATTTCCGTGTTTTTTTTCTCTCCTACCAATCACACATTTTTTAAAGGTAGTTTTAAGTGTTGATGATGTTAATGTTGTTCTTTTTGATGATGTTGTTCTATTCTTGTTGCAGATTTTTATTTTTCCTTCAATTTATTAAAAGTGGATTAAATCTATTCTTGTTGCTTATTTATTTATTAATAATTCTAAAAATTTATATGTTATACCAAAACTAATCTTGGTGTATGGGGAATATGTCTGTGGAATTAATGCATTAACATTGGAATAAATTACATTTCATTTTCCAATAAAAGTAAAAGGAAAATTGCTTATTTAATTAATAAAGAATAAATTTAAATGGTGTTTCTCATAAAAATGACCAATTTTTTTCTTCAAATTTTTCCTTATAAAAAGAACCGGAGGGAGTATTTATCTATTTGTCATTAAATAAATTAAACAAAATTGAAATGAAAGGTAAAATGATGGAATCTTTATTTTACAAGGGGATCGCAAATTTGTTTTTACAAAAAAATAAAACAAAACTGGACTAATTTACAGAAAATAAAAATCTATTTACCGTTAAATTGTAAACAAATAAAACATGTTCACTTATATTGATTACTTAAAAAATATTTTACAAACCATATATTGTCTTGGGTATTTCAAAAATGTTGTATGGTTAAAGTTACATAGACTAACTAACATAGAGAATAATATTCAAAAGAGACTACTTCTCTATGCTATTTTCCCTATCTTTTGTTCTTTATTTTTCTGAAACTTCGTTGAGGGTTAATTAGAATCTCTACCGGAGAAAATCCCTAAATATCTAAATTAACTATTTCACCATCCTAAAAAAAAAGAATGGAAAATATTGAATGCTAGCTTTGTATGTATTTACTTTTGATTACAATAGATAAAATAAAGGATAATTCAATAGTCAAAGGTAGAACCGGATCAAGCAAAAGTATTAAGACCATTAAGAGAGATTGTACCTCCTGTTTGTATCCATTTGAGAAACATATCCAAACTTCTCATGAACATCAATCTGCAATTCAGAAAAGAGAATCGGACACTAGTCAATATTACAACTGAAATGAAGGAAAATTATCTTGGTTTAGTTTGCTTACTATATTTCTTTTTAATATCTTTTTATGTAAATTTTTAATTTGTTTTGTCTTAGTCCTTGTTGATCAATGTTCTTATTAATACAAATAGGAAGATTTTAACTCAACATAGGTGTATTCTACTCATTTTTGAATGAATTTTTTTATTCATGTATATAATAGTATAAAAATTTCATCTACAAAAAATCATAACTTTTCAACAAACTATGAATTAAATTTGAATTTTCAAAGGCCCGAAAGTTGATATTTTTATTTTATTTAATTCATTCCTTTGATTAAATAAAATTCAACTTATTTAATTTTTAGGGGTGTCAACTTAGTTTGGATGTTTAGTTTCCTTTTGATGTCTAGATCCTCTTAGTTTATCTTTAAAATAAAATTGAACTTTTATATGAGAGATTTCTATAATATAATAAATATGACTGCAAACAACAACTCAAAATTTTAAAAAACATATATAAGTTAACTTAAAACAAAGGATAAAAAATCTTTATGGAAAACATTAATTGTGGATCAAAATTACTCAAATAATTTGTAGGAACGAATAACAAAATTTGAAATATTTACCACGACAAAAAAAATATTTAACTCAAAAAGTAATGAATTTTAATGACTAGAAAGTTATTTATATTACCCGTTCATTAAATTTTCTTACGGGACAAATTAAACTCAACATATTGCCCACTAAGCATTCTAAAGAGGTAAATACAACCGATTGATCAACTTATTAAGTGCTAAAATTAATAAGGTTTTTTTTTTTAATATTTAGTTGCTATTGAAACGGTGGATTGTTGTTCGGTGCAATTCACTTTCAATAGGAATATTGATCAACCCACACACTATAAATTTAGCAATGTTCTTCAATGATCGGAAGACACCACCTATCAAAAGCAAGAGTTGACACTCGATTTTTAATAATAAAATAACAATTATTGTTCAAAAATTGTCAAAACTCTCAAGTTTTCTACTGCTATAATTTTATTTCTTTTCCTATTTTTTGTCCACAAAGAAAGTTAAAACTAAGCCAAATTTCATTGGAACATTACTATCCATTGATCAACATTACTAGTCATATTTTCTCTAGGTGTATTGAAAGGACAACTATACATTGATCTACTAAAGAAATATTTACTAAACCTTCTCTAAAGGAGGAAATACTATCCATTGATCAACTTTAAGTGTTAGTTTTTTTTATTGTTGTTAACTTTGCCAAAGTTTTATAAGTATACTATAAATAGATCAAATTTTATTCTATTTGTTATATACACACTAAGAGAGAGAGAGAGAGGGGGGAAGAGAGAGAGAGAGAATGACTAAAACTATTAAGTTTATTTCCACTATGATTATATTTTTTTCTCTATTTCTTACTACAGTTCCAAATAGCATTCCATATAGGAAATGTGAAGTTGTTAATGATTGTTATGAGGAGTTCGATTTCGTTGCTGACGATTTGGAATTTCTAAAAAGTCACGGGAAACAAGTAGTATGCCAGAATGGCTTTTGTCGAATCATTCCTTTTTAGTTTCAAAGTACACAAACGCCATATGCAGAGAAGAATGAGTTCTACCAAATAGCAACAAATAATTGTATTTTTATCTTTTGGTTTGTTAATTTCACGCACGTTTATCTTTGACCCCCTACTCTAAAATGGTGGTAATGGAAATTAAATTAAATCGTATTCTTCTTTCTTAATTTTGGATGTTTAACAGTGGAAAAAAATTGTTTTACTTTGAAGCTCATATAACTCCAATTCTATGCGATAATATTCTCATAGGTTATATGAAGATTTAATTTAGACTATGAAGATTTAATGTTAAATAATGGTTTAATTTTCATAATCAAGTTTGTAACACCCGTATTTATTTATTTTATTTTTAATTAGAGTTAATTAGCCTTTTATGGTATTTTATGATGAGATAGTGATTTATTAGGAGTTGTGGCTATTTTGGGAAAATGTAGTGTTTTGAGTAGAATAAGTTTTAGTAGAGTTATGATAATAAGAGTTGGGCTTGAGTGTTATTGGGCCTAAGTTAAATAGGAGGGACATTATGGTCTTTAATTAAGCTAGGTTTAGATAGAGTTATGAGAATAGAGAGAGAGTGCTCATAACTTGAGAAAAATAGAAAGAGGTAGAAAGAGAAAGTTTGAAAAGAAGGAAGTAGAGGGGAAGAATAGAGAAAGCTCAAGAGAAGGAAGAATCAAAGGAATTCATCATTTCTAAGGTTATAGAGTAGTTTACCATTCATGTGAGATGATCAAAGAGGGGGGAGATGCCTATTCTCCATACCCAAACCCTCTCATCTCTTTTGGTGGGAAATGGGGATTAAGGGAATGTGTTAATGAATTTATGTGTTATTGTATGATGTTACTATGTTATTACATGATTCTATATTCCATTTCTATCATCAATTTCGTGTGTTCTATGAGAATTGTTGTTGTTGATATTTGAAGATGGGTTTTAAGAAAAATGAGGAAAAATCTCTACTTTTTACTTGAGATGATGTTTGATGATGTTAGAACTTGTACTTCTAGGTCTATATATGATATGTATGCTTAAATGTGATAGCTTTAAGAGTTTATGACATGAAATTCGTGATTTTTATGTGATTCTATGTGAAACCCGTGAGCAGAGCATGAGAATCTGGGTTTGCTCGCTAAGCCACCAATCTGTCGCTGCAAGCGAGGATTCATGTGTTCTTCGCGAACCCAGAAATTCATGTGGTCGCCCAGCGACCAGTAGCGACCTCCAGCGACCAGCCGTCGCCAGGTCTCGCTCTGAGCGATGACCACTCTGCCTCTTCTCGCATGTTGCTTCGCTATCTGTCGCTCAGCGACCATGACCTGATTTTGAGAAATTTCTTTATGTCGTATGATGATTATGAGCTTATAACATGATTAAATTTGGTCTTATAACATGTTATAGATTTGGATTGATTGAACCTTGAGTTGGTATGATGATAGTATGCTTATATGTGTATATTTGATTGAGATTGAGAATGATGAGCTATAATTAGCTAAGATAATATGTGATATTATGTATTGCTTGAATGTATACCTTAATGATGATATGATGATGTGTTGAGATAAGTTAATAATAACTTAAAGAAGGAATAATAAGGATAAGTGGCCTATTATTCATGAGTAGAATATGGTGTTATCATCATTACTTGGTATGTGTACATTCATGCATTCATCTTTGGTGTTGGATATTAGAATCATGTGGATTCTAATAAAGAGGATATCAAATGATAATATTTGATAAAGAAGAATATTAGAGGTGAGATACTCTAATAAAGACGATGGTACCACATGCATTAGATATGTCTAGGGTGACATACATCGTGTATTTGCACTAGTTGCATTAGGGAATCATGTGTTCTAATTGGTAATTGATAATTGTGATTACATTCTATTATGATCTTGTGAATGTTTGGATTATGTGAAGTTGATTACATGATTTGATCCTTGTTAATAAGTATGATATTGCCATGATGTTATAGATTACTAATACAATGTGGTATATGTATGATTTAATCTATTATATTTGATTATATAATATAAGTGTATACTATGCTTATTATTATGAACTTGGATCGTAGCTAACTCTCTATTTTTGTGTATGTGTATGGTTTGGGTCCAGATTCTTCACTTGAGGGGTGATTTCTGTGGCTTTGGAGTTTAGCTCGGGAGAACTAGCCTAGCTTGGTAAGATGAAGAGTAGGAGGATTCTAGAAGCTTAGATGTCTAGGATTGCTCTGATACTTGTAACCTTGCTTAGACTAGTGTCGGTTTCTCGTTTGTTTGAAATTTATGTATGACATTGCTATTTATCTTATCTTACTTTATCTTTAATTACTTGTTGGATTATCTTGGATTAGGTGATGGGTCTTCATTGTGGAAGTACCTAGTTGGAGTTGTAATATGATTTATGACTTGCATGCTTGGATTTAATTGCTATGACTCATTAGTATAGTAGTTTTGATGCTTCCGTTGGCTTAAATGAACCAATGCATGCTATTAGTTATTTTGTGTTAAGTAATGTTCTTGATGATTTGTATGTTGAATGATTTAAATTAATTATTGCATGCGAATCGATTAGGAGCATTACAAAGTTTATCGATCTTCATAATTTAGTTTACATAATATAGAGAGAAAGCTCGTAACTCACTAACGGTTAATTTTAGATGTTAAATAATTCATCCTTGATTATATAAGCTTATTACATTAGCAAACTTAAACCTAATTATTTAACCTAATTTTTTCCTCTCTTTCATTTAGCGGCCCACATTCTTAATTTTTTTATCAATCTTAATCTATGCATATCAATTAGTGTTTGGTTGCTAAAAACAATTTTCCTATAATAAGGCAGCTCACATTCTTAATTATATTTATGTGTGTCAATCAACTTTAATATATGCGTATCGATTAATGTTTTGCTGCTAAAAAAAATCTATTTGCTCCAATAATAAGCATGATTTTTGCACCACACATTTTGAAAAAAATTACATTAGAAAATTCGTAGTTGACTAATCCATCCATATATTTTAAAAAATTTGTTTATAATTCTTCCGTCGATTAAAGGAAAATTCATTTATTAGTTTTGCAATTTTTTTATAATTTATAAGTAATTATGAGGTTACTACTTTTTTCAACCTGTTACCTAATTTTCACTCCCTATTCTTTGCGACGCCTTTCATTCTTTACATTGTCACATTTCTTAATACATTCACCTTCCTATTTTCTTATTTTTTTAATTTGAAAGATAATTAATATATTTATTGTAGTAAAAATTAAGAAAATATTTAATTCACATTCGTTTTTAATGACATATATTATTTTAATAAAATCATAATTTTTTTTTAACATTTTAAATATATTATTAATCGTGAAAAACAACACCCATAAATACAAGTTCATATCGGTTCGATACCTCACAACTGCAATTAGGAGGGGACTGGAACCACTTGATGTCAGAACTGAACTCCAAACCAGATTAAACTGGTGGTGAAAGTAAAAAAAGAAATACAAGCTCTTATTATATAAAAAAAATATTCTTAATGTAACAAAATACAAAAGGCGTAGTAGGCTTGTGACCTCAGAGTAAGTTTTATGTTCCGTGCTAATTTCTATGTTGAGTCAATTCATAATGAACTTTGCTTTGAGTTCAATTGAGCTCTCCTAGTGGACGGTAGGAATGTCCCCAGACTTTAATAAATTTCATCAAACATTCACTACAAGAAAATAAGCACTTCGCGACGGTTAAAATTGCAGTTTGCGACAGTTCAAAGTGTCACAATTGCACATCTGCGACGGTTGTCCAACCGTTGATGATTTCGGTGTCGCAACAGAACATTGCGACAGTTTTAAAAACCGTTGTAACAATGGTTTCAAACCGTCACAGTGTATTTCCAGAAAAATACTAGATTTAACAGCAGAACTCTGCGACAGTTTTGAAAACCGTCCCAATGTATTTTCCTACAAAACACTGAATTTAAGAGTAGAGGTTGCAACGGTTACAAAACCGTCGCAAACTTGTTTTGTTTTAAAAATATATAAATTAATTTAAAAAAATTATTTATTTATTTTGATGGCTTATTAAATAAGTGTTACAATATCCATATAAAAGTAACAAAATTAAAATGCACTAGTATATAAATATAAATAACTTCATCTCATTCATATAATTCATTCAAAAGTGACAATATCTATACATAAAAAATCTAATTAAAGTACTTGAAACTCTAAAAGAAAAAAACTAGCATAGTTCAAACATTCAAAAACTAAAACATAAACATTAGTAGAGTGGCTAACCATAGAAAACATTATGTCAAAATAAGTTCAAAAAATATCTAAATATTCCCTTGTGCGTGATGTTGCTTTGATCCTTAATTATTGCTAGCTAAGACTCAAAAAGCCTACCATCTCTCTTGACTCTTGTATTCTTGCTTTGATCCTTAATTATTCTTTTATCAGTACATCAAATAAATGAACTCATAACAGAACATAATTATTTTTCAAGAAATAATTTATTAATTTAAGATAGACATTAGGTATCCCAAAGAGTTACAATACAAACACTCAAAAACAGACAAACACAAATGATTACAATGCCAAAGTGCCTCAACCATTAACGATCCTAGGCCTAAGACATGATTGCAATACAAATTAAGCTACAAAAAAGGAAGAGACAATCTGCGATCATTTAACTCCTAGACCTCTTTTCAAAGAGCAAAGCTGTTTAGTAAGCACAAGTAGTGTCTCATAACAGAAAAACAAGACAACAACTTAAAAAATGGACAGCAATACACTACCAATGCACTATCATAACAGAAAAAAGACATCAATACCAAGTCTAAAAACTGGACAGCAATACAATAGCAGTGCACTCGTAAATTATGTTCATTTAGCATATAAATGAACCGAAGCAGTCGAGCATACAAGACAACAAGACAAGAAACACCACCCAAACAGCCTACACCCAAATCAAAGCATAAAAACACCTAAACATAAGCACTGAAATATTTAAAAAAACACTTACTAAACCAGAAGTGCCAGAAAGCAGAATTTGAAATCACTCCATGGAACCATAAGAACTCCGCTCTTGAATTGAGATCATATTTAACTCCATGAGATGATACTATAGAAATGTCTTTTTTAACCCTCCTAGCACCACATTTGTCAACGTCAAACCATTATTATTGTTCTAACCATGTCATTGTAAACAAAGCATTGTAACAGTTGGTACAGGAGTTTGTGCTTCAAAATCTAAACTTGAGTTGAAAGACTGAGTTTTTTTTTTTTTGACAATGAGTTAACTTAAGAGTATATTAGTCCTGATTTTATTATTTTGCTAAGACTACTAGCTATATCATAAAACTAAAAAAGTTCACTTTTTTAATGTGATAAGATGGTTATAAGGAATCTAGATATTAAATCTCATTTGTCTATTAAGAAAAAAATATTCTATAGAGAATCAATGACGAAGATTAATACATACCTATTTCAAAAGAAATATCTTTGTTGACCATTGATGTTGATTTGCAAATCACAAGGCTTTGTCATAGCTACTTCTGCATTGAATGAAAACAGGAACAATTTTTTTTGCTTATGTGTATGTAAACCTTTGAAAATGAATTTGCTTTTAGATGAAGTGATATCATATTATCATTTATCATAGTCTATGGCCAGGTTATATGGAATATGTATGCATCATTCTTAATCTAATAATGAAAAAAATATGTTTATACAATTATGCATTGCCTCTACATAACAAGATTCAAAAGGACATACCAGTTGATAGTATCCATGTCTCTGCAGCAGCTTGAGTAGTGATATAAGACATTACCACCCCATTAACGATGAGGCTACATTCACCATGATAACAAATGATAACAAGTTATAATGCATTCAGAGTAAATATTCTTATATTTGAACCAAAAAGAAGTATCAGCAAAACACTCTTTTTAACAAACTTCTTGAATGATTCATTTCTTAATAAGTCAATATCTTTTTCAAAAGAAATGGATCTCAATTATTATAATTTTATGTGTAAAAGTACATAACTTATTATAATTATACACACAACTATTGTACTACTTGAATTCTTCATTTCCCTTAGTTCTAAATAACATCAACTACAACAAAAAATAGAGAACTGAATGAGTCATCATGAACTAAACTCGGCACAACATCAATAATTATCTTGATTCTTTTTACATAGATAATCTGAGTTGAGTTAGGCTCAGATTATCTATCTAGTCGGCTAAACTCCCTATCGAGGGATAAAGCACGACTCCTTGACTCATCTTGTCGTTATGTGGGACCCCGTCTCGAAATCCCAACCAAATTATCCAACCACTATATCTAGTGGTCTTTGGTACTACTAGGGTCACAACTTAAACATACAATTACTTATACATACATGGCTCAAAGTCCATCGAAATCATGATCATCTTTATTTAAATTTAACACATACATACAAGTCTACCGTTAGTACTAGTCTTAAGTTAGTAGTTCCTCTATTTTTATATTAATTAATTATTTACTACATTTATCCTAATCATAATTTTGTCTCCTTATGCTGTCCTATGTGAGTTAAAGCCATTATTATGATAGCAACCCAATCCCCAATTGTGCAGGAAATTAGAAGTAAACCAGTCTCAAATCCTGTAGGAAACTAAGAGTAAAACAGCAAAACAGTATTGTATTTTCTGCAGGAACTAACAGCAGAAACAGCAGAAAAATTAAGAGCAGAAACAGCAGAATTGAATAGCAGGACAGCACAATAGCTCAACAGCTTTCTGCAGGAACTATAGCAGAAACAGCAGAAAAATGAATAGCAGAAACAGCATAGCAAAAACCTGATTTTATGCAGAAAACTAACAACAGAAGCAGCGGAATAGTCCCATTATTAAGCAATTTCGCCGAGATTCAGAACTAATACTTATGTCCAATTTTCAACCTATTAAACCAACATCTTCACAAGGGAAAAAGGTTCCTAACTATCACTACCTTTGAACAATTATTTTAAGTATCAAGTGTCATTATCATAAGAAACAAAATAGGAATTTCTAATTTTCTCTCTATAATTTATAGTCTAATATATAGTTTCAATTAGTACACTACTAACAATGTTAGTTTCAGCCATTAAAGAATAATGAACCTATATGAGGTGGTTTCTAACCTAGAGAACTCACCTTAATTCTTTGAGACTTTCTTCAACTCCTCACCACTTTAAGCTTCAACTTTTGTACCCATAAACTTGAGTTCTTGATTCCTCAACTTGTTCCTTATGCTTCAAAGAAAGGGAATTTCTAATTTTCTCTCTATAATTTATAGTCTAATAATGGTTGGAGTGTTGGATTTCATACTTCACACAGATGGTTGATCACTCGTATAACCAGAACCAGATCAAAATAAATCCATAATTAATTATGCAGCAAGGTGTTTTTAAAGCTAAAAATAAGGATTGATTTATAAACCAACCCAAATTTGATAGCAGAGAACAATTCACAAGAAAAAAGAATTAAGCATACCTTCTCTTATTAGAATAACATCAGCTATGGCAGCTGTAGAATTAAGCACATGTTATCTATACTTAACCCAACTCACCTTGTGAATAACACCATTTTCAATAATAGAAATGTTCAACTTCCTATAGAGTGTGTATGAAGCACTGCTGCCCTCATAGAAACTGTAAAGAAAGAAAATTTTAATTAGCTTTCAAACTTAAATATTGGTCTCATGAATGACAAATCATAACTTAGTAGGTTTCTACAAATAGTAATGTACACACCTTAAGACTTGAAGGCGGAACTTGAAATCAGTCCATGAAACCATAAGAACTCTGCTCTTGAGTTGAGATCATATTTAACTCCACAAGAGAATTCTCTACCTTCAAATATCACATGGAAACAGGTTATAATTTTCAATAACACAAGCACATTAAATTCAAAATCAAATGAAATTTAACTTCCAACACATATTGGCATGGGACCAACCACCAAGTACTTAAAGCCTCATAAGCCAGAACACAAATCTCATAACAGAACCAAAATTTAAGACAGCAGTGAACCAAAGGCACTTAGACCTTAGTTAAAGCACAATCAAAACTCAAAACAGATATCTCTTAACACAGAACAACAACAGAACAGCAGCATGTCATATACTACAGTAGTCCAAAAACAAAGACAAAGTATTCTTTAGGATAGTGATTCAGCCATTGTTAAAATATGTTATCAAGCTATCTTATCCTCAACATGAATAAATAGAAAAACCATTTCACCGTTTGGAGAAAAATAATAGGAAACAATGAGCTCTGCACATAGAGAAAACAACAAACTCAGAAGGAATTTACCAAAAATCAAAACGAACCTGAACCTTAGATGAACAATAAAATCTTCTCAACGGGAGAAACGAGAGCAACGAACCAGTCACGATTTAGCGATTCAGGGAATGAAGAACACGATTTAGGGATTAGGGTTGATGAAGAAAACGAGTTAGGGATTTAGCGCTTGTGATAGGTAACTTCGATGAAGAAACGAGTTAGGGTCATGGTTGATGAAGGAACGGTGGTGATGGAGGAAGCGGCGGTGAAGTGCGATGGAGGAAGCCGCAGTGAAGGAAACGAGCGTTTGGCTTCTTTTTTTTGTGTTTTTCTATTTTTTTGGTAACAAAGAGAGATGCCAAGTGTGTGTATGAATATATTGTTTTAATGAAATTTTCCCACTCATAGGAACAAAACATTGCGACACTTGTAGAAACCGTCGTATAAACCGTTGCAAATGTTTTACAAAATTTACATTGCGACAGTTATATTCAAAGGGTCGCAATAGAAGTGTCGCAAAACACTTATTTTCTTGTAGTGATTTAAAAAGCTACATTTGGATGTGTTCAATGGCAATGATAGTAATTAAGATCATGAATGAAGTTAGCAGTTATAATGTACTTGCACAAATTACAAGAAAAAGTTTCTTTATTAGTAAGCTTAATTAGTGCCCCGGGGACACTGTTTAGCATTTTCCTTAAAATAATACTAATTATTCAAAAATTGTCAAAACTCTCAAGTTTGCTCCTGCTATAATTTTATTTCTTTTTCTATTTATTTTCGACAGAGAAGATTAAAACTAAGTCATATTTCATTGCAACATTACTATCCATTAATCAACATTACTAGCCAAATTTCTCTAAATGCATTGAAGGGACAACTATACTTTAATGCATTGAAGGGACAACTAAATGGCATTCCATTTCCTTTTCGCCAGCTGACGTGTAAATTTGATGAAGATTGTCACGACCAAGCTAGTACGTTTGTTGAAATTCTAAAACTTCACGGGAAGCTATTAATATGTGAAGAAGGAATTTGTCAAACCATTTCCTTTTAGTCTCAAAGGAGACAAATGTAACAGCCCGTTTTTCAAAGGCCAGAAAATGCATTGTTTTTTTTTTTTTTTAACACTCAGAGTGCACATAGAATATTTTTCAACGAGCCGACATTCAAATATACAAAAGAACTCATTACCATAAGGTGCTTTGACAAGCAAAGTGTATTCCTGAATAATTACAATCCAAGTCTAAGTATTCAAAACAAGTTAGAAACCCTATGCTAACCAAAAAGCACGGTGCACAAAACACACCGGCGCATAGTCTAACTATACTAAGCTCCAACATCTCACTGGGGCCCGGAACAGCCACCGTCGTCACCACGACCTAACCCATCATCTGGGTGGGATGAGCCCGCAAATGAAAGAAAGGGTCACCGCAAAATAAAAGTATGTATATATATAATCGGTGCGAAAGATGTACACGTAGCAAATTTCCACATACACAAGAGAAAGCTCTTAATCTCAAAAGTAATTCCCACCAACGGGTTTATATAAATAAATCACCAATCCTAATGCAGACTTCTACAATGGGTGTGACAACCAATCACTGGTTTGCCACATGCATGATTTCCGGAAATTAACCTCTCCTCGAAGAGTCGTGGGGTAGGCAAAGCCACACAGAAATATACTTACCCGCACTAAAAAGCCACAAAGGGCAGGTGAAGCCACACAGACAAACACCAGGTGAAGCCACACAGACAAACACCAACACAATAAAATCCAGTAGGATTTGGCGAAGCCACACAGTCAAATGCCCGGTACGTAGGCAAAGTCACACAAACATACACCTAGGCACGCAACTATGAAATGTATGGCATATATTCTCTTTGGCATATACAGGATAGTCACACAGACAAAATCCCCGCGTAGTCCTATCCGACGCACGCATTCATATATGCTCATGCAAACAATCACATAGCCTAAAGCCTATGTACAAACCATCACAACATACATACATTTTCTTAATCATATGTAAATTGCACACGTATTTATAACCACGTTCTCATCAACGAGAATACATAAGTACAAACATGCCAAAGCACACAGCAAATGCATAACAGCAAAACCAAGCATGTCGTAACCGTTTTAAAAGACGGAAATAAAGTGGAGCCCTTACCTCGGCAAGCTTCCGTTTACTAAATCTCGTTCAAACAACACAACGCGCTTCCTAAAACAAGCAGCGTATTATCAATACATTGTTCTCCAACCAATCGTATTGAAACTAAACCAAAACCCTAAAAACATAAAGTTTTCTAAGGTAAAATCATTCTTTCGGATACTATACCAAAAAATACCGTATTGATCAACCCCCATGAGTTATTTGTACTATATTTAGGACCCAAAACAATAGGCAAAAGTCTTAAATAAATTGAAATGCAAAATGGCCGTTTTCTTGCGTTATAAGTTACGTACTTTCCGAGTACCCGAAAAACCCGTCTCTAATCCCAACCACTTCTATAAATTAATAAAAAGGGATTAGAAAGTTAAAAACCAAGTTAGGACATCAGAATCCAAAATTTTAGGTCCCAGGGGTCGCTGGGCGACCACCTGGCGACGGCAAGTTAGAAGTTCCACGCCCATGGCGAAGGCTGGCGACCACCCCGTCGCTGAGCTACCAGCTCGTCGCTGAGCTGCCACACCAAAACAGGATTGGTTTTCTTCATGACAGCAGCAACAAAACTTGTTTTACTCAATTTTTACCCAAAATAACTTTTCACGCAACACACCACATACGCATAGTATTGGTTCCCAACAACCGTTTTCACAACAAAGCATTACATTTCCGAAAGCATGTTGGTTGTTTCAAGTGCAAGTTATTTGGTTTTCATTTCCAAAATCAAAACCAAACCCAAGCACAAGTTTTATTACGGGCCTTAACCGACCGGTAATCATTTTCAAACATGTTTTCAAGGCAAAAGCAACGCCACATAACTCAAGAGTTTTAAACCACTTGGAATACCAAAAACACCACACAAAACACTTAGTAAATATTTTCATAAACACCAAAATATTTTTCATCGGATTTTCTAAAACGAAACCATGCAACACCATTCCCTTTCGCCTAAAGGTTCAAAAACAACGTTTCCTTTCAAAACCTTACAACCTAACCACATGTTATTGATCAATACACTAAACTTTCAAAACCCTAACATTTCTCATGAGATTCTCACAAACTCCTGGGAAATTGAAATAACAAAGCCTTGTATGCTTACTAAACCCTCATGAACAACCTTCATGAAACAAGAATCAATTCCTAACATTTCCATCTCATGAACATAATCTAAAACTCATAACCCTAAGAGTTTGAACCAACAATAAGGAAAGGAAAAGAGTGGTTACCTTAAGCAAGTGATTCTCTACAAATACCCTTTGATCCTACAAGCTTGTAATGGAGTGAAATGGTGAAGAATTGAAAATTTGTGAATGTTAGAAAGTAATGGAGTTTCACGTGGAAGAGAGAAAGAAGAAGAGAGAATTTGTGATTTTCTTAAGTCCACAAATGTCATCAAACCTCCTTACTATTATAAGTCCTTTGTCACCTATCCACCATTGGATCAAAGTCAAAATTCCAAGCTTAAACCCTAGCCATTGGATCAAATTGCTTTATGATAAATCACAAGATTTTATCAAATCTTCCATAACAAGTCACGTAATCAGCTCTCGCGCGTCGCGACGAACGAAACTCACAAAAACAGAAAACCTACGGAAAGAACGTCTATCGTTAAACATTTCCAAAACTTATCGTCGAATCTTTTTTCGCGACTGTAATTTTCTTCCATACCTTGGAAAATTATTCTCATAACATAACCTCACTCCCGCAGATATATAAAACTCCCATCCGAAACCTCACTTAAAACTGACGCAGTAAGATTTTACATCAGCGGGTAAAACCCTACTCGTTTTTCCAAAATCAAGAATAATCCAAATCTCATTATTCTGAATCCACATCAACCTTCTCATACAAGAAATAGGATCACAAGACAAAAGTCTGTACAATTACAGTGCACTAGCACAAAACAGACTCAATTACAGCAAAATCCTATAATAACACGATGTTTCACAACACGAACACATCGAAACCCTAATACTCCTTAAACCAACTATACAATGAAATCTTGGGTCTTACAATACTACCCCCCTAAAAGAAGTTTCGTCCTCGAAACTTAGACGTCGTCAAACAATCCGGGGTACAACTCTTTCATCTTACTCTCGAGCTCCCAGGTGGTATCTCCTGTAGCTTCGTTCCATATTACCTTCACCAAAGGTATCTCTTTCGTTCTCAGACGCTTCATCTTCCTATCCGCAATCTTGATCGGCGGAACTTCAAATGACAAGTTATCCCTCAGCTGGATGTCATCTGGTACGATCACATGTGATGGATCCGGTGTATACTTCCGCAATTGCGACACATGGAACACGTCATGTATCAAAGATAGTACCGGTGGCAATGCGATCCGGTAAGCTACCTTTCCAATCCGTTCCAAAATCTGATAAGGCCCTATAAACTTTGGAGTCAACTTCCTCGCTTTCAATGCCCTTCCAACGCCAGTTGTTGGATTAACACGAAGAAATACATGATCTCCCTCCTCAAACTCTAAAAGCCTCCGACGCCTATCCGCATAACTTTTCTGGCGATCTTGAGCAACTTTCATCATTGCCCTTATCTTTCGGACCTTGTTCGTCGTCTGTTGTACCATTTCAGGTCCTACCATCATACTCTCCCCATCTTGGTACCAACACAAAGGAGTCTGACATCTTCTCCCATACAGAGCCTCGTATGGGGCCATTCCAATACTCGTGTGGAAACTGTTGTTGTACGTGAATTCTATCAATGGTAATACATCATCCCAGCTTCCATGATCATCCAATACACATGCTCTCAACAAATCTTCCAAAGATTGATTTGTTCTCTCAGTCTGCCCATCTGTCTGAGGATGATAGGCGGAACTCAATCTCAGTTTCGTCCCCAATGCCTCATGCAAAGTCTTCCAAAAGTGTGAAGTAAACTTTGGGTCTCGATCCGACACTATACTTGACGGAATCCCATGTAACCTCACAATCTCAGCAATGTAAATATCGGTCAACCTTGCCACTGTATCCGTAGTCCTTACCGGTAGAAAATGAGCGGACTTTGTCAAACGATCCACTATCACCCAAATGGAATCATGCTTCCTCCTGGTCTTGGGTAACCCAGTGATGAAATCCATAGAAATGCTATCCCACTTCCACTCGGGGATATCTAATGATTGCAGCATCCCTGCTGGTCTCTGATGCTCAATCTTCGCCTTCTGACAAGTCAGACACGATGCCACATACTCGGCCACATCCTTCTTCATACCCGGCCACCAGAAATCATGCCTCAGGTCTTGGTACATCTTTGTTGCTCCGGGATGTATACTAAGTTTACTCTTGTGTGCCTCCCCTAGAATGGTGTTTCTCAAGTCCATAGCTTCGGGCACACACACCCTACCTTGACACCTCAAGATGTTGTCCGATCCCACCTTGAAATCTCGGTTGGTTTCTCGAACAATCAAAGCCCTTTTCTCCATAAGGAACTTGTCATCTTGACAATTTGCAATGTCCCCCAATAACCCGCTTGAGATGGTAATCATACCCAGTCTCATATTCCCTAAAGCAAACTCTACCTCCAAGTGCAGGTCACGAAACTCTCTCAATAACTCTTGTTGACTAGCCATTTGTGCCGAACAAACCGACACACTCTTTCTACTCAAAGCATCGGCTACCACATTAGCCTTCCCTGGATGGTATTCCAACGTAAAGTCGAAGTCTTTCAAAGTTTCCATCCACCTCCGTTGCCTCATATTAAGCTCTTTCTGATCGAACAGATACTTAAGACTTTTATGGTCACTAAACACGACAAAGGTGCAACCATAAAGATGATGTCTCCAAATCTTCAATGCAAAAACAACGGCCGCAAGCTCCAAATCGTGCGTAGGATAATTCTTTTCATGCACTTTCAGCTGTCTTGACGCATAAGCCACTGCCCTCCTATGTTGCATCAACACACAACCCAAACCTTGATGAGAAGCATCACAGTAAACCTCATACGGTTCATCCGACTGTGGTAACACCAAGACTGGTGAAGTCGTCAACCGTTCTTTCAACAACTGGAAACTCGACTCACACTTCTCAGTCCAAGCAAAAGGTTGATCTTTTCGCGTAAGTTGTGTCATTGGCGCCACAATCTTAGCGAAACCCTCAATGAATCTCCGGTAATAACCGGCCAAACCCACAAAACTCCTCACATCAGTCACTGTTTGAGGCTGCTTCCATGAAAGTACCGTATCAATCTTGGCTGGATCTACGGCTATTCCCTCTTTTGATATAACATGGCCAAGGAAATTCACCTCTCCCAACCAAAAATCACACTTTGACGGGTTTGCATACAGCTTACATTCCCGCAAAACTTGCAATACTAGACGAAGATGCTCTACATGTTCCTCTCCACTCTTCGAATACACTAGAATGTCATCAATAAATACCACTACAAACTTGTCCAAGAATGAATGGAATATCCGATTCATGTAGGCCATAAAGATAGCAGGTGCATTCGTCACTCAAAACGGCATCACTAAGAACTCATAATGCCCATACCGCGTCCTAAACGCTGTCTTCTGAATATCCTCACCTCGTACTCTTATCTGGTGATAACCAGATTTCAAGTCAATCTTTGAAAACACTGAGGCTCCCCTCAACTGATCCATCAAATCATCAATTCGTGGCAATGGGTATCGGTTCTTGATAGTCACCTTATTAAGCTTCCGATAATCCACACACAGACGAGATTTACCATTATTCTTTTTAACCAATAAGACCGGTGCTCCCCAAGGCGACACACTTGGTCTTATAAAACCTTTATCTAACAAGTCCTCAATCTGACTTTTCAACTCTACCAACTCGGCTAGAGCCATCCGATAAGCTGATTCTGAAATCGGACCCGTACCCGGTTGCAAATCAATAAAGAATTCCACCTCTCTACACGGAGGAAAAGCTGGAATCTCCGATGGAAATACATCTTGGAAATCTTGAACCACTCGAAATTCCCCAATTCGGATCTCCGACGTCACTCCTAAACTAGCAAGTGAAACTATCTCAGGTTCTCCATTGCACATAACCACAGAAAGCCGATTTGCAGACATGTATCTTTGCACACCTGGCTCGGGAAAGAAAACCAATTTCCGAGCACAGTCTAGAATTACATAATGATAGGACAACCAATCCATCCCGAGGATGATCTCGAGAGATAAGAGCGGTAGACACACCAAATTGACCAGAAAATCCCTATTCTGGATTACTACCAAACAATGCAAACATGCAGTATTTACCACCAAATCCTTAGCAGGAGTCAAGACATTCAAATCAAACGGAAGCATAGAAACATTCAAACTCAAACGATTTGCACATGCCAAAGATATGAATGAGTGGGTTGCCCCCGTGTCAATCAAAGCAGTTAAAGAATTACCTGCGATGTGACAGCTCTCGTGGATGTCATTGCTAGCCTGCCCACTCAACTCAGTGCCCATACAGTAAGCACGTACCTTTGCCGCAGGTCTGGCACCCTGTGAGCCTTGTGCCACATTTGCCGACGGCCCGGTCTTCGGGGCTCTGCAATCTCTAGCAAAGTGTCCCGGCTTCTTGTAATTGTAGCAAAAGTTCCCCCCCTTCGGTTGCGTGCACTCATTAGCAAAATGCCTCGCTTCTCCACAGTTGTAGCAAGTCCCCTTACTACCATCAGATTTTCCCCGGGTCCCTTGATTCACCGATCGGCCCCGTCCCCTGTTATTCTGAGGACGGTCGTAAGGCTTGCTACCTTGTTTCCCACGATTCTGAGTCGAACCACGATCATTGGTACGACTTGGTCCTCCGGCACTAGACCCTCCTTGCCGGTTCACCCGCTTATTCCTCATGTCTTCCACCTCTTGACATTTTTCCACCAACACTTGAAACTATCGGATACCCAATGGCACAACCGCATCCTGCAGTTCGTACCTCAGCCCATCTTGGAAGCGACGGCACATATAATCCTCATCTATCCCATCCCTAAAGAAGCGGAAGAAACGGGATAGTGATTCAAACCTTTTAGCATATGCCTCGACATTCATGCCCGCTTGCCTTAGCCTCAGAAACTCTTCCCCATACCTTTCCCTTGCAGTCTCAGGAAAGTACTTGGCTAAAAACCTCCTCTTGAAGTTCTCCCAACTTAATTCTTCATGAACATTCTCCATGATCAGTCGGGTGTTCCTCCACCAATACTCAGAACCCCCTAGTAACTGATAGGTAGCTAAGACTACCTTCTCCCCTTCTGGACAATGAATTGCCCCGAATATTCTCTCCACAGATTGGAGCCATAAATCAGCAGTTTCCGGACCTCCCTCCCCATTAAACTTTGGAGGAGTTTGGTGGTTGAAACTTGAAAGTAGTCTAGATCCAGCAGCAAGTATTTCCCTTTTGCGCTTTTCCAGATCCCTCTGCGCCTTAGCATGGCTCTGAGCAGTCACAACCGCTGCCATTGTATTCATGGCATAAGCCATTTGATATATATATCAGCATTGTCCGCCATAGGTGCTGTAGGTGCCCTTCTTGGAGGCATTCTATTTCTGCACAATACCAATTCTGATTAGATTCCTTATCCAAACATTTCTGAGTCTCAACAGAAAATCTCTTTCAACAGCTACTAAATCATAACCCGACACAGAACAAACACTAGAACTGTCACTACTCTAGCTATGTTCTAACCGACTCTGGACTAACGACTCAAGTATACACTTTCCCTTTGAAGATTTAAAGCCGTGCTCTGATACCAATTGTAATAGCCCGTTTTTCAAAGGCCAGAAAAGGCATTGTTTTTTTTTTCTTTTTCTAACACTCAGAGTGCGCATAGAATATTTTTGAACGAGCCGGCATTCAAATATACAAAAGAACTCATTACCATAAGGTGCTTTGACAAGCAAAGTGTATTCCTGAATAATTACAATCCAAGTCTAAGTATTCAAAACAAGTTAGAAACCCTATGCTAACCAAAAAGCACGGTGCACAAAACACACCGGCGCATAGTCTAACTATACTAAGCTCCAACATCTCACTGGGGCCCGGAACAGCCACCGTCGTCACCACGACCTAACCCATCATCTGGGTGGGATGAGCCCGCAAATGAAAGAAAGGGTCACCGCAAAATAAAAGTATGTATATATATAATCGGTGCGAAAGATGTACACATAGCAAATTTCCACATACACAAGAGAAAGCTCTTAATCTCAAAAGTAATTCCCACCAACGGGTTTATATAAATAAATCACCAATCCTAATGCAGACTTCTACAATGGGTGTGACAACCAATCACTGGTTCGCCACATGCATGATTTCCGGAAATTAACCTCTCCTCGAAGAGTCGTGGGGTAGGCAAAGCCACACAGAAATATACTTACCCGCACTAAAAAGCCACAAAGGGCAGGTGAAGCCACACAGACAAACACCAGGTGAAGCCACACAGACAAACACCAACTCAATAAAATCCAGTAGGATTTGGCGAAGCCACACAGTCAAACGCCCGGTACGTAGGCAAAGTCACACAGACATACACCTAAGCACGCAACTATGAAATGCATGACATATATTCTCTTTGGCATATACAGGATAGTCACACAGACAAAATCCCCGCGTAGTCCTATCCGACGCACGCATTTATATATGCTCATGCAAACAATCACATAGCCTAAAGCCTATGTACAAACCATCACAACATACATACATTTTCTTAATCATATGTAAATTGCACACGTATTTATAACCATGTTCTCATCAACGAGAATACATAAGTACAAACATGCCAAAGCACACAGCAAATGCATAACAGCAAAACCAAGCATGTCGTAACCGTTTTAAAAGACGGAAATAAAGTGGAGCCCTTACCTCGGCAAGCTTCCGTTTACTAAATCTCGTTCAAACAACACAACGCGCTTCCTAAAACAAGCAGCGTATTATCAATACATTATTCTCCAACCAATCGTATTGAAACTAAACCAAAACCCTAAAAACTTAAAGTTTTCTAAGGTAAAATCATTCTTTTGAATACTATACCAAAAACTACCGTATTGATCAACCCCCATGAGTTATTTGTACTATTTTTAGGACCCAAAACAATAGGCAAAAGTCTTAAATAATTTGAAATGCAAAATGGGATTAGAAAGTTACGTACTTTCCGAGTACCCGAAAAACCCGTCTCCAATCCCAACCACTTCCATAAATTAATAAAAAGGGATTAGAAAGTTAAAAACCAAGTTAGGACATCAGAATCCAAAATTTTAGGTCCCAGGGGTCGCTAGCGGTCGCTGGGCGACCACTTGGCGACGGCAAGTCAGAAGTTCCACGCCCATGGCGAAGGCTGGCGACCACCCCGCCGCTGAGCTACCACACCAGAACAGGATTGGTTTTCTTCATGACAGCAGCAACAAAACTTGTTTTACTCAATTTTTACCCAAAACAACTTTTCACGCAACACACCACATACGCATAGTATTGGTTCCCAACAACCGTTTTCACAACAAAGCATTACATTTCCGAAAGCATGTTGGTTGCTTCGAGTGCAAGTTATTTGGTTTTCAATTCCAAAATCAAAACCAAACCCAAGCACAAGTTTTATTACGGGCCTTAACCGACCGGTAATCATTTTCAAACATGTTTTCAAGGCAAAAGCAACGCCACATAACTCAAGAGTTTTAAACCACTTGGAATACCAAAAACACCACACAAAACACTTAGTAAATATTTTCATAAACACCAAAATATTTTTCATCGGATTTTCTAAAACGAAACCATGCAACACCATTCCCTTTCGCCTAAAGGTTCAAAAACAACGTTTCCTTTCAAAACCTTACAACCTAACCACATGTTATTGATCAATACACTAAACTTTCAAAACCCTAACTTTTCTCATGAGATTCTCACAAACTCATGGGAAATTGAAATAACAAAGCCTAGCATGCTTACTAAACCCTCATGAACAACCTTCATGAAACAAGAATCAATTCCTAACATTTCCATCTCATGAACATAATCTAAAACTCATAACCCTAAGAGTTTGAACCAACAATAAGGAAAGGAAAAGAGTGGTTACCTTAAGCAAGTGATTCTCTACAAATACCCTTTGATCCTACAAGCTTGTAATGGAGTGAAATGGTGAAGAATTGAAAATTTGTGAATGTTAGAAAGTAATGGAGTTTCACGTGGAAGAGAGAAAGAAGAAGAGAGAATTTGTGATTTTCTTAAGTCCACAAATGTCATCAAACCTCCTTACTATTATAAGTCCTTTGTCACCTATCCACCCTTGGATCAAAGTCAAAATTCCAAGCTTAAACCCTAGCCATTTTATCAAATTGCTTTATGATAAATCACAAGATTTTATCAAATCTTCCATAACAAGTCACGTAATCAGCTCTCGCGCGTCGCGACGAACGAAACTCACAAAAACAGAAAACCTACGGAAAGAACGTCTATCGTTAAACATTTCCAAAACTTATCGTCGAATCTTTTTCCGCGACTGTAATTTTCTTCCATACCTTGGAAAATTATTCTCAGAACATAACCTCACTCCCGCAGATATATAAAACTCTCATCCGAAACCTCACTTAAAACAGACGCAGTAAGATTTTACATCAGCGGGTAAAACCCTACTCGTTTTTCCAAAAACAAGAATAATCCAAATCTCGTTATTCTGAATTCACATCAACCTTCTCATACAAGAAATAGGATCACAAGACAAAAGTCTGTATAATTACAGTGCACTAGCACAAAACAGACTCAATTACAGCAAAATCCTATAATAACACGATGTTTAACAACACGAACACATCGAAACCCTAATACTCCTTAAACCAACTATACAATGAAATCTTGGGTCTTACAACAAACGCCATATGTAGAGAAGAATGAGTTCTACCAATAGCAAAAAATAATTGTATTTTTTTCTTTTGGTTTGTTAATTTCACGCACTTTGTAACTTTGACTTTGTATTCTAAATGTTGGTAATGAAATAAAATTAGATGCTCTTCTTCTCTCTTAATTTTGAATGTTTAAGAGTGGATAAAAGTTGTTTTATTTTGAAGCCTATAACTCTAGTTCTATGGGATAATTTTGTGATATTAAGATGTTTCAACCAATTTAATTTACATTTATTTTGAATACAAGAGAAAAATTAGGAACCTAAAGAGGTATTAGAAGTACACTCCACTAGTACCTTACGATTTCGAAGGTAAAATAGGAAAATAAAACATGCAAATAAAATTACAAAGAAAAAAGGAGGCACATTGATCACCGCCAAATCTAAATCCCCTCAAAGGCGCCACCACAAGAAGAAAAATACCCTTCATGAAGAGATAAATAATCAACCACATGTAGGACAAAACAATAAGAGGAAATTCCATTCATGAGTCTCTAGATGAAATTGCAACAAACATGAATGAAATCTAACCTTTATTTGACAGATTTGAGGGTGAAGATAGTCATTTAATAGGGTTCAATCAGATTCCGTAGCTCCTCAAATTGGTGCAAATATAAAAACTTAAGTGTGCCACTTCCAATCAATTTATCAAAAGAAAAAAAGTTACTCCCCCTAAATATAAAGAATAAACAAAAGTTAAATATACAATTAAAAATAAATTAAAAAACTTTAATAGTAAACTTCCTACTAATAGAAAGATGATAATTGTAAGACCCAAGATTTCACTGTACAGTTTTCTAAGGAACTCTAGTGTCGGCTACGAGTTTTAGGGTTTTTGGTGAGGCGGTTTTGTGAATATCGTCACATTAATGAGATTTTTGCTGAAACGGAGCCTGTTTTGTGCTCGTTCGCTGGAAAGGCACAGACTTTCGGGTCGTGATCCTCTTTTAAGTATGAGGAGATTTCTGTGGTCTTAGAATATCGAGTTTTGGATTATTCTTGTTTTTGGAAAAACGAGTAGGATTTTACCCGCGGATGGAAAATCTTACTGCGTCTGTTTTAAGTGAGGTTTCGGATGTGAGTTTTATATATCTGCGCGAGTTAGGATATGTCCTGAGATTAATTTTCTAAGGTGTGAAAGAAAATTACAGTCGCGGAAAAAGATTCGGCGATAAGTTTTGGAAATGTTAAACGTTAGACGTTCTTTCCGTAGGTTTTACGTTTTTGTGATTTACGTTCGTCGCGATGCGCGAGAACTGAGCGTGCGTTTCGTTGTAAGAGGTTGGGGGAAATATCTCGTGAGGATAGACTTGGATTTGATCCAATGGCTAGGGTTTAATCTTGTTAGCTTTACACTATTTGATCCAAGGGCTTAGATTGATCAAGACCCTTTGCATAGTAAGGAGGCTTATCACTTTGTTGACTTAGAAAACAATCAAAACACTCCCATTCTCTTCTCTCTTGCCGTGAGCTTCTTTCTCTCTTCCAACCTTGAGACAAATTTCATTTCATCACCAAAAGCTTGGATTTTAGGCTTGTTGGATCATAGGACTTGCAAGGATTCTTCTTCCTAAGGTAACTAAACCTATTCCATATCCTTGTTTGGCTAAGATTCTTAGGGAGTTAGGATTTTTTTGATTATGTTCTTGGGAGAAATTTCATAAGAATTGGTTGTGAATGGTTTTTGTTCCATGAAGGTTGTTCATGAGAGTTTAGGAAGCATGTGTAGGCTTTGTTATGTTTGTTTTCCATGAGTTGGTGAAAAATCTCATGAGAAAAGTTAGGGTTTTGAAAGTTTAGAGTATTGATCAATTACATGAGGTTATGTTGTAAGGTTTTGAAAAGAAAAGTTGTCTTTGAACCTTTGGGCGGAAGGGAAATGCGTTGTACGGTTTTGTTTTGGAAAATCCGATGAAAAATATTTTGAGGTTTATGAAAATATTTCCTAAGTGTTTTTGGGTAGTGTTTTGGGGTCAAAATGGTTTAAAACTCTTGTGACATGTGGTGTCGCTTTGTACTTTGAAAACATGTTTGAAAATGATTACCGGACGGTTAAGGCCCGTAATAAAACTTGTGCTTGGGTTTGGTTTTGATTTTGGAAATGAAAATCAAATGACTTGCACTCGAAGCAACCAACATGCTTTCGGAAATGTGTTGCTTGCTTATGAAAATGGTTTGCTTTTATGCCTTGAAAAGATGTTGGGAACTAATAGAATCAAACTAGGCTTGGGTGGAAAAAGGTGGTGTGAGTTGCTGTCTTGTGCTGTCATGACAGGTGCAACTCGCTGAGCGAGTTGTTACTCGCCAGGGCGAGTGTCACAGGTCCTGACAACACGCCAGGGCGTGCTCCAGAGCGAGTAAGACCAGTACTCCCTGCCTTCACTCGCCACCAACTCGCCAGGGCGAGCTCTGGGAGTTGAGTTTTTAGATTATGATTTCTAAACTTGGTTTTTATCCTTCTAATCCCTTTTTATTAATTGTTGGAAGTGGTTGGGATTGGAAACGAGTTTTTCGGGTACTCGGAAAGTGTGTGGCTTGTAACGCAAGAAAACGGCCATTTTGCATTTCAAATTATTTAAGACTTTGGCCTATTGTTTTGGGTCCTAAAAATAGTACATATAACTCATAGGGGTTGATCAATACGGTAGTTTTTGGTATGGTATCCGAAAGAGGGATTTTCCTTAGAAACCTTTAGGTTTTTGGGGTATTGGTGTAGTTTCAATACTATTGGTTAGAGAACAATGTATTGATTGTTGCGCTGCTTGTTTTAGGAAGCGCGTTGTGTTGTTTGAGCGTGTGTTGTTGACGGAAGCTTGCCGAGGTAAGGGCATCACTTTATTTCTGTCTTTTCACTGAGTTATAACATGTTTGTTGGTTATTTTCGGTGATGCGTGTTTGTGTGTTTGGCATGTATGTGTTATGTATTCTTGTGATGAGAAAGTGTTTACAATACGTGCGTTGTTTTACATATGATTGGAGATGTATGTATGAACATGTGGGTGAATACATATGATTGGAAATGTATGTATGTTTGTTGTGGTTTGTTACATATGATTGGATATGTATGTATGTTGTTGGGATGGTTTACATATGCTAGGGAGGTATGTATTTGTTGCATTTATTTGTTGCATTAGTATACATGGGGAATCGTATGCTCATGCATTGTTAGTGCGTAGTTGCGGGAGTGGACTACGAGGTGTAGTTGCGGGCGTGGACTACGAGGTGTGGTTGCGGGAGTGGACCCACCTGATTCTTATAGGGTTTTATTGAGTTCAACACATGGTTGCGGGAGTGGACCATGGGGTGTGATTGCGGGAGTGGATCCACCTAAATCTTGTGTGATTTAGTTGAGTTCGATACATGGTTGCGGGAGTGGACCATGGGGTGTGATTGCGGGAGTGGATCCACCTTAACTTTGTGATTCTGTTGAGTTCGATACATGGTTGCGGGAGTGGACCATGGGGTGTGATTGCGGGAGTGGATCCACCTTAACCTTGTGATTTCGTTGGTGTTTTAGTAGGGGATGGACCTACGATTCCGGAACTCATGCATTGTGGTAGCTAGGGTTAGTACCACGCATTGTAGAGGTTGCATTATAGGCTATGTGTGCATTGCTTATATGAACCCGTTGGTGGGAATTGCTTTGTTGGTTATGAGCTTTCTCTTGTGTTTTGTGGAATTATTGTTATGTGTACAATCTTTCGCACTGGTTATATATACATACTATATATTTTGTGGTGACCCTTTCTTTCATTTGCGGGCTCATCCCACCCAGGTGATGGGTTAGGTCGTGGTGACGACGGTGGCAGTTCTAGGCTATAGTGAGCACGTGGTGAAGCTTAGTATAGTTAGACTATGCGCCGGTGTGTTTTGTGCACCGTGCTTTTTGGTTAGCATAGGGTTGTCTAACTTGTTTTGTTGTAAGTATTTGAATACTTAGACTTGGATTGTAATTATTCAGGAATACACTTTGCTTGTCGAAGCACCTTATGGTAATGAGTCTTTTTGTATATTTGAATGCCGGCTCATTGAAAAATATTCTATGCGCACTCTGAGTGTTAGTTGAAAAAGAAAAAAAAATATTGACTTTTTGGCCTTGGAAAAACGGGCTGTTACAATAATAGGCAAGCACTCTAATAAAATGAAAAATGTCAAACTTGTCAAAGAACTCATCCTGCTATATGATATTCTATGATTTAAAAAATAATTTTTTTTAATGATTACAAACTTTTGTTGTGTTACCCTTTGATCACTAAATCTGATTACATAAACTCAAAACATTGAAGAGAAATTTACTAAACATTCTAAAGAGGCAAATACAACCGATTGATCAACTTAAGTGCTAAAATATTTAGTTTTTTTTTTTTAATATTTAGTTGCTATTGAAACGGTGGATTCTTGTTCAGTGCAATTCACATTCAATATGAATTCAGCAGTATCCTTCAATGATTGGAAAACACCACCTTTCAAAAGCAAGAGTCGACACTCGATTTCTACAAAGAAGGTTAAAACTAAGCCATATTTCATTGTAGATTACTTTCCATTGATCAACATTACTTTCCAAATTTCTCTAAGTGTATTGAAGGCACAACTATATATTAATCTATTGAAGAGTTATTTACTAAATCCTCTAAGGGTCTGTTTGGTGACTTGGATAAGAGACATGATAGGATAATTGTATCATATTCTATCGTAATCCTGCAACTTATCTTATCTTGTCTCTCTAGTTAAGAAATTTATCCTGAGTTTGAGCTGAGTTATGGGCAGGACACGATAAAAAAATAATTTATCCATTTATTTAATATAATATATTTTAAAATAAAAAATGAAAATTAATAAAATATTAATAATAAAATAATTTGATAGTAAATTAAAAATAAAATAATTAATTTTTAAATATATACACGATTTTCTAAGAAAGGTAATTTTGTAATTTACATAATTTTAAAAATAAAACCATATTGTAATCACAATATTTTAAAGTAAAATAATTATTATTTACAATGGTAGTTTTATTATTTACATATAAAATATATGATATATTTACTTACCTTATCTAACATATATAATTAAGTTTTTTTTTTTTTGACACATATAATTAAGTTATTTATTTGATCATGTTCATATAAAAATTTAACATGTTTATTTGCCCATTATTTTATTTAAATTTATATGAAAATATTTGATTGCTTATTTAAATTTTTTATTTATTAAATTCAAAGTATTAATTACAAAATAATTTTTTTAATATAATTTTTTGATAATGTAAATTTAGTAATTAAAATATGATATATATATATATATATAGAGGAGGGTTGACTCCAGGAGTTTAGTCTCCATTGACTTACTCCGCTTAATAACTCGATATCGGCATTATATTTCTTCAATCCAACCGTTCAATTCAAAGATCTCATTAAGTAGATCAATTCCACAAATTTTTATAAAAATTCAAAATCGTTTGATACTTTTTATAAACACTTCAATTAAACGTACGAAAAACTTTTAGAAAAAATCGTTGAATTTCACTAGTCTAAATACATAAATAATTTTTTTTGAATTTCACTAGTCTAATAAATTCGAAGTCGTTGATTCAAAATCAATATGTGTTCACTTTTATCTGCACTCATGAAACAAAACTTAGCTGATAAGTACTTCACAAAACTAGTGAGCAAATTTCTGACTATTTTTTTTTAATCGGCAAAATGTTATTAATACCACAAATAGTACAAGAAGTACTAGGAGGAATACCTGATAACTGTTGTAAATTTTGAGTATATTTCTAAAGTTTTAAATTAAGTGTGTCAAATAATTTTAAATGAAAAAAATAGAAACATATTTTTGTTAATAATCTTTTATTTAGAGTTATTTCAAGTTAATATTATTTATCACATTGAAAGAATAATTTTATGGTTACTATTTGCGCTCCTCATATTTTATTACTATTAACTCTTATTATTATTATTATTAATCCTATTATTAAATTTAATAATTATTTCCTTAAATGTCATAAAACGTTCTGCTTTGGTTTTGATAACAGTTTTTGGACAATTAATTGGATTGATTAATTGGCTTTGCACATAATAAAAAAGTCAGTGTGTATATATAGATTATATATATGGTGGACGTGTTTTTTTATATAGAAGATTAATAAGAGCAAATACTAAGAGTATACATGTCCAAAGTCACTGTGTTTATTTTTTCCATCTAATTTTAGAAACAAAGTATTTTTCTAATGGGTGCGTGCCTGAGTTACCGACCTTGTTGATATTCTCGTGTCTTGATAGCTTTGGTATGTTTATTACCGAGAAGAACCGGTTGTACTCTGGGGGATAAAAACAAGGATATACCAATTGTAACATCCCTAGCTTTAATTAATAAAAGAATATTAATTAGAGAAAAATTTCGGAAAATTAACGAAGGTATATTTCCTATTCTTAGACAATAGAGGGATGTGAACAAGTGAGTGGAATTATTAGTAAGACAAAAGATAAAATTGGTAAATAAGGATTTAATGGGCTTATAAAAGGACTTAACTATCCCAAACTCCATTCATTTGTTTTATTTCATTACTGAAGTTTCACTAATCAGTAAAAGAGTTTCTCTCCCTTGCCTATCTCCCTATCTCACGCTCATAACCTCACCATCACCTAAGTTTCATCAAACCTCATCAACACTAGCATGCAAGGACTAATCCTTCCTCCTAGGTTTCAACTCTTGAGAAGGGTAAGTTAATTGTTCAACCTTTTTCACAATTTCCTTCGTTTGTACCTTGCTCTTTCTCTTGGATAATATTCTGAAATTCTGTTCTCGTGCTACATGCAAAGGACTTGTGGTGCTGTGATGGAGAAGTGTTGTTCTGAAAACAATAATCAAGGTAAGGGATCCTCTTTTTCATGAACTCCTCAATTCCTCTTTTGATTCAATACTCAATTTTGAACCCGGACATGAAATTCTCTGTGCATGTGTGTTATTCCGTCGAAATCATGAGTTTGGAGGAGGTTAGAGTGTATGGGTATCATGGAGAAGTGAGAAATTGATGCAGAGATCGCAAATCAACGTTTCAGATCTGTCCCGACTCGCCCTGGCGCATGGAACTCGCCCTGGCGAGCTTATCAGTGAAATCTGCAATGTTGCTACTGTGACAACTCGCTCTGGCGAGCTGCTACTCGCCCTGGCGAGTTCAGCAGGATCAGCATCACTTGTTCTTGCTTCTGAAACTCATTCTCAGCATTGGTAAGTTATTCCTAACCTCCTAGCATTCCTTCTGTTTTGGTGTGGACCGTTCCTTTCCTATAACCTTAGCATGATCTCAAAACATTCATTAATACATCTTTTGTGTTGCTTGTGAGTTGGTGGGATTTGGATAAAGGATTGGAGTTTGAGAAATTACAAAGAACAACTCAGCACTACTGCAGCAACCAGAAGTCTTGTTACAACTATCCCTAATCTTAGAGCTTGTGGGGTTCATGTGAGTTGATGCAGAGATGGTTGTAGATGTAGCTGAGCCTTATGTCAGTGCTAAAGCTTCGTCTCTCAGGTGGGTTCTTTAGGATAGTATAGATAGATTTCCCCCAGATTGAATATTTTGCATGATAACATAGGAAATTAGGAATTAATTGTGTGAGGAGAAATAGCTCCCAATTTCTCTTCTATTCTGTTCTATATTAATTATATTATGTTTCTGCACTTTCTCAGAGGATGATTGTAGGTGTACTGTTTTAAGTCAATGATTTTAGTAAAACAGGGTGCTTTCTGTATACACTCGCCATAGCGAGTTGTTAGCGAGCGATCATGGCGAATATCCAAGTTCTGGGCTGATGAAACTCGCCATGGCGAGCAACTGCTCGCCTAGCGAGTTGATTTAGGCCAGGACCTGCAGTTCGCCATGGCGAGCTTGGTAACTCGCCGTAGCGAGTTAAGTGCAGAATGACTCATATTTTCAGTTTCTAAAATAATTCCGAAGCACTCGTTTTATATCCTCATCTGAGATAGATAGCTTGTAGTTACATAATGTATTTAATATTAAACAGGAAGTCAAGCACAATTCCGAATATTAGGGTATAACTTAGAATTAAGTTTGCATGTTCCCCGGGCCTTGGGAAAATTATGGTAGTAAGAATGTAATTTTAGTATCAGTCAATTCAGTTGCGATCTATGTCGTCAATATGGACTCCCATTGGGATAATCCATCAGGATATGTATTATGTGAGCTTCATGCCGTGACCGAATCGGTTGACGGATATGGCAGGCCTCTGAGACAGGCTCACCTCAGAGTGTCCTTGTGTTTAAAACGAACAAGATTAATTATGTGTTACACCTTAATATTGTTTATGAATCATGTTATGTTTATAAACATTATGTTACGACTGATTAGGTGCCCCCGGTGTAGTCACCTCTAGGAGGGTAGTAGGACTCACTGAGGCTTAGTAGTCTCACCCCACTCCAAATCAATTTTTTTTAGGTAGACAGGTTAACCGAAGCAAGGACCAGGACGGAGCTGATGTTTGGAGCTGAGCTTGATTCATCAGACTTGAAGACCGTAGTCTTCCTCTTTGTTTTAATTTAATCTGTTTATCTTAGATTCTTTTGTTTCCGCTGTATATTCTACTTTGATTATCTTGTATCTGAAACTAGTTGTACCTTGCTTAATTAAAATCAGGAATTTATTTGCACTCAGATGCCATTATGTATGTCTCGACTAAATATTCTAGGTATTTTAGTTGGGGCGTTATAATTGGTATCAGAGCGGGTCGATTCAGTATCGGACCTTGCCTTGAGTCAGAACAATTCCTTCCTAATCAATACAGACCCTTTGGATCTGGACTGTATACGCTGAAACTGTCACGTGCTGAGCCTGATCAACTCAGTACTGTGTATGGTAGGCAGTGTATTATGGTTTAGAACTGAAATGAACTCTGAAATTTCAGCGTTAACGTCGCAGTGAAGTACAATCAAGGAGCTGTCGTCGGAGGAATATCTTATGAGAAGATTTTGGAACAGTGGCAGATGGTGCCACAGGGATGAGTTGCGTAACTTAAGACCGGAGCAAAGGCTGTAGTTTGAAGAAAAGTAAGTGTATCCTCCAGACTGAAGTGCGCAGTGCACAACAGTATCCCACTGACACAGTGTGTCAGGTGAATTTTCTAAGCCTAGAGTTACTCTACCCTATCAGGAGCTAAGTTCAACCAAGATTAGGAAACCCTCAGCAATCTATACCCATAAGCGGTCAATCAATCCAGTTAATACTTGGAAAGTATGAGTGTTGTACTGAGTTAAACTGAGAAACCACAGAATAACCCTTTCCAGATCTGTCACACTCGCTCAGCGAGTAATCACTCGCTACAGCGAGCGTAGCAGGCTGCTGCTGCCTCATGTTGCTGTTATACTCCTTGTCCAGCTGTTTTAACCTTAATGATAAGCTTCCAACCTTACAGGATCTTATCATCATACCTACCGGATTTTAGTACAAGTGAGAAAGATTCATCGATATTAGGGGAAACTTAGCCAGACCTCATACCTATTCAATTAATTGAAATCCCTATTTAGCTAAGCCTATCCCAAGATTATCAAACCTTAAGGTTCTCAATGGAACGAGGACATACTTCCTTATGGAAAAACCGACACTTGAAATAGGAATTAGTAAACCAAGCATGTTGCTAAATGTCTAGTTATCTAGAGTAGATGAGAAACTCCTATATATTTAAAGGTTAGGTAGCCTTAGGTAAACTCCCTTAAACTCTTAGAAGTCCATACCTGAATTGGACCAACGAAGATTCAGCCTTGACTAAATCACAGCAGTTAGACTTTCCTTTTTGCGGTACCACATTCAAGTGACACACTAAGTATTAGCATATAAATAAGTAATTAGAATAACCAAACTTAACATAGTGGACCTAACGTACATCATCGTAACAGGAATTAAATAAGGACTTAAGCAACATTTAGCAGTAGAGATTTAAAATCCAAACTTCCTCCCTAAACCTATAGTCGTCTAGTGCAAGAAAGGAACTTTTAGGTACCCAGAAGTTAACAGATCTATGCCTACCCCATTAGTTCTAAGGAACCAAACATCGACTAGACTGACCGTTAGTAAATCTCTAGTAGCCACCCAAGTCACCTAAGCTAGTCTATAGGACATTACCATCGAACGACTAAGGGACAATAATAGAATCTTACCACATAAGTTAAGCATGCCTTCCATCAAGACTAGAGATTCCCATTAAACAATACCTTATCTAAGAGGACATATTAGGTACCATCACTCGATGACCCCAAACTAGTAGCCCAGTATAGTTAACCTATTAGACATTCTTACAACAGAGACTTTTAAGTGAATCACATAAGTTAGAGAAACTAGGATTAGAATACAGGCACATGTCAATATCTCTTCAAGATCACTTTATTAAACTATCCTCTAGAACACCTATACCTTGTATTCTTTTACCGTGAACCTATTAAGTAAATAATTAAGATTATTCCTTTAGATGTCAGTGACTTGGATTAACCTATCATTAATTACCAGTAGTCGCATTAGATTAAGTTTAGTTAGTATGACCATTGAAGTATTACCATTAGCACTAGTAGTTGCTAAGTTGACTTATAATTGCCTTTTCATTAAATAACTTAGAGATCGGGAGCTCAATTTCATATTAGGATTGACCTTTTTCTGAACATATTCGACCTTGGGCCAGTTAGTTGAGGAATCAATAGTATTAGTTAAACCATACATCATAGTTACCAATCTGCCATCATTAGATTTGTAGTATGTACCAGAAACCTACTCGCTAGCTAGTTCAAGGATTAGATTTAATCAGTCATCTTTATCAAAGCTTTAGTATCAAACCGTAGGAAACATGTTCTGATGAATGTAACGTATGAGAGACCTTGTTAGTGACACTGATCATCTAGACTAGTCTTCCAGCCGTATATTGCTATCCAGAGAAAAGAGATTAAGTTTAACATTAGCTCCAATTAGACACCGATAACCTTAACTATTCCAGCACCTGTCAGCTGAGAGATTATCAAACAGAGTTAGACCTCCCTGTGAGACTTAGCTAGCTAGAAGCCTGAGTAAAGACTTTACTGTCCTAGTCTGAGAGAAATAGAAGGTAGATCTGTAGAGTGTAGGTCTGAACCAGACGGAGACCAATCATCAGTTACCTTTGCATACTTGCACCTTCATTTAGCCGTTGAGTCGAGCCGAGCACTGTTCTATTCCACGTCCGTAGTCCTTGGAACACTATGAACGTGTATTCACCCTAACTTGTCTGAAGTTACGCATCAGACGCATATGTTTCCTTGTGTTTAAAGCTACCTGTCAGCCAGGTACTACACACAAATTCAAATCAGAATCAGCTACCCAAATTTATCGACGTCAGTCAGTCACACTGATTTCGTGAAGCATCACTCTTAAGTAATCCTACTCTATGCTATTAGACTTTCAGCAATACTGTCAAATAACTCTTTCGTATTCGTGGAAATCAGTTGCCTGGAGACCCACAGATAGTTTCTGATTCAACTCTCAAACGTTAGTTAACCTGCTAAGTAGCAACCTCAACTGTTCCGACACAAAGGACGTCGCTCAGTGTCAGCAAATCATTTGGACTTCGTACACTCCAACCATGTAACCAATATTCTCGACTTAGTTGGTTAACCGTATTCGTCGGAACCTTTCAGCCAAATTCAGAGTTAAGATTATAGTTAATTCCAATTCAGGGAAATTCAGTCGCTCTAACGACACCAGTATTGAGAATCCAAGCCTTTAAATTCCTTCCTAAGCTCAGGATCAGATTAGCGTGATGATTTCAAGTATCTCTGTCGTATGTTCGACCATTCAACCTTGTCTGTCGTAACCTCGTGAGACTGAGTGTTCCGCTTGAGTAACTTGACCCGGAGACTCCGACTCCAAGCCTAGACTTCTTCAGCCAGTTCATATAAGTGGATGAATTACATTACTCATTAGAGCAATGATTCATGTTAATTAAAACCCGTTCTGCTACCATAGAGATTCGTCAGTTAGTTCAGCCTACCGTCCTAAGCTTTGCCAATCTTTCCAGCCTGAGTAATACAAGAAGCAAATCCAGAGTGTTCAAATTAGTCAAGTAGAGAACCCGACCGATTAGACAAGTCTCGTTCAATACTTATCAGCGAAGGACCGCAAACGAGAGTGACCCTTGACTTCACAAGATGATCTGAACCTAAGTGCATACGCATGTTGGAAGTGCAACTTGATCACTGTGTTGGGCCAGGATGGATTAAATTGTAGGTGGGATTTTATCGGACAACTATAGATTCATCTGCAGGCGGGTCTGACTTGTTGGCAGAAGAATCAGTAGTGTTCAGACAATTTTCCACTCGTTTTATATTTAAATTGATCCTGGAGTAGTAGACGACACCGTGGCATAGATGTATATACGACATGATATGCAAAGGGGTGCTCAGAAAGGAGAAACGTCTATAAGGAAAGATTTGCAACATACCAAAAAGGAACGTTCAGAGTTGACCCCCAAGTTAAGTGTGTACCAACCAGGCCAGATACCGAACTTCCAAGACAGTGAGGTATTGGGAAACGATGTCGATCGTAGTAAAAGAAACATAACCGTAGTAGAAGTAGAGGTATATGAGACTATACTAAGATGGTAACGACACTGTCAAAAAGGGTGACAGTGAGCCTTTAAATCAGAGTGCGCAGCACTGGAACTATGAGGATGTAAGGATAACCTTTAACCAGTAACCTTAAGAGCGGAAAGTTTTATTCCAAGGAATTGAGTACCTTAAACTGAAGAATAGACTAAGTGTAGTTCGGATGCAAACCCAAACAACCTACCCTGTTGTGGAATGGAGAATTCTGAATTTCGAGGACGAAATTTTCTTAAGGGGGGTGGATTGTAACATCCCTA
The DNA here is from genome assembly GCA_030408175.1 of Trifolium repens. Lineage (NCBI taxonomy): Eukaryota > Viridiplantae > Streptophyta > Magnoliopsida > Fabales > Fabaceae > Trifolium > Trifolium repens. The sequence continues at coordinate 19,005,061 of CP125841.1, read as the reverse complement.
GCTTTAATTAATAAAAGAATATTAATTAGAGAAAAATTTCGGAAAATTAACGAAGGTATATTTCCTATTCTTAGACAATAGAGGGATGTGAACAAGTGAGTGGAATTATTAGTAAGACAAAAGATAAAATTGGTAAATAAGGATTTAATGGGCTTATAAAAGGACTTAACTATCCCAAACTCCATTCATTTGTTTTATTTCATTACTGAAGTTTCACTAATCAGTAAAAGAGTTTCTCTCCCTTGCCTATCTCCCTATCTCACGCTCATAACCTCACCATCACCTAAGTTTCATCAAACCTCATCAACACTAGCATGCAAGGACTAATCCTTCCTCCTAGGTTTCAACTCTTGAGAAGGGTAAGTTAATTGTTCAACCTTTTTCACAATTTCCTTCGTTTGTACCTTGCTCTTTCTCTTGGATAATATTCTGAAATTCTGTTCTCGTGCTACATGCAAAGGACTTGTGGTGCTGTGATGGAGAAGTGTTGTTCTGAAAACAATAATCAAGGTAAGGGATCCTCTTTTTCATGAACTCCTCAATTCCTCTTTTGATTCAATACTCAATTTTGAACCCGGACATGAAATTCTCTGTGCATGTGTGTTATTCCGTCGAAATCATGAGTTTGGAGGAGGTTAGAGTGTATGGGTATCATGGAGAAGTGAGAAATTGATGCAGAGATCGCAAATCAACGTTTCAGATCTGTCCCGACTCGCCCTGGCGCATGGAACTCGCCCTGGCGAGCTTATCAGTGAAATCTGCAATGTTGCTACTGTGACAACTCGCTCTGGCGAGCTGCTACTCGCCCTGGCGAGTTCAGCAGGATCAGCATCACTTGTTCTTGCTTCTGAAACTCATTCTCAGCATTGGTAAGTTATTCCTAACCTCCTAGCATTCCTTCTGTTTTGGTGTGGACCGTTCCTTTCCTATAACCTTAGCATGATCTCAAAACATTCATTAATACATCTTTTGTGTTGCTTGTGAGTTGGTGGGATTTGGATAAAGGATTGGAGTTTGAGAAATTACAAAGAACAACTCAGCACTACTGCAGCAACCAGAAGTCTTGTTACAACTATCCCTAATCTTAGAGCTTGTGGGGTTCATGTGAGTTGATGCAGAGATGGTTGTAGATGTAGCTGAGCCTTATGTCAGTGCTAAAGCTTCGTCTCTCAGGTGGGTTCTTTAGGATAGTATAGATAGATTTCCCCCAGATTGAATATTTTGCATGATAACATAGGAAATTAGGAATTAATTGTGTGAGGAGAAATAGCTCCCAATTTCTCTTCTATTCTGTTCTATATTAATTATATTATGTTTCTGCACTTTCTCAGAGGATGATTGTAGGTGTACTGTTTTAAGTCAATGATTTTAGTAAAACAGGGTGCTTTCTGTATACACTCGCCATAGCGAGTTGTTAGCGAGCGATCATGGCGAATATCCAAGTTCTGGGCTGATGAAACTCGCCATGGCGAGCAACTGCTCGCCTAGCGAGTTGATTTAGGCCAGGACCTGCAGTTCGCCATGGCGAGCTTGGTAACTCGCCGTAGCGAGTTAAGTGCAGAATGACTCATATTTTCAGTTTCTAAAATAATTCCGAAGCACTCGTTTTATATCCTCATCTGAGATAGATAGCTTGTAGTTACATAATGTATTTAATATTAAACAGGAAGTCAAGCACAATTCCGAATATTAGGGTATAACTTAGAATTAAGTTTGCATGTTCCCCGGGCCTTGGGAAAATTATGGTAGTAAGAATGTAATTTTAGTATCAGTCAATTCAGTTGCGATCTATGTCGTCAATATGGACTCCCATTGGGATAATCCATCAGGATATGTATTATGTGAGCTTCATGCCGTGACCGAATCGGTTGACGGATATGGCAGGCCTCTGAGACAGGCTCACCTCAGAGTGTCCTTGTGTTTAAAACGAACAAGATTAATTATGTGTTACACCTTATTATTGTTTATGAATCATGTTATGTTTATAAACATTATGTTACGACTGATTAGGTGCCCCCGGTGTAGTCACCTCTAGGAGGGTAGTAGGACTCACTGAGGCTTAGTAGTCTCACCCCACTCCAAATCAATTTTTTTTAGGTAGACAGGTTAACCGAAGCAAGGACCAGGACGGAGCTGATGTTTGGAGCTGAGCTTGATTCATCAGACTTGAAGACCGTAGTCTTCCTCTTTGTTTTAATTTAATCTGTTTATCTTAGATTCTTTTGTTTCCGCTGTATATTCTACTTTGATTATCTTGTATCTGAAACTAGTTGTACCTTGCTTAATTAAAATCAGGAATTTATTTGCACTCAGATGCCATTATGTATGTCTCGACTAAATATTCTAGGTATTTTAGTTGGGGCGTTATACCAATACATACACTATACTAGTTGTTAGTGTAAAGATCATCTTCTAAATAAAAATGAAACATAATTCAAATGTTTAAGATAAAAATGTAAGCATTAAATAAATGAGTAAATAACAGGGAAAAGTTAGATCGATGAAAATCTTATACAAATTAATTGATCATGAACAATACCTGATAAGTGTTTGGTATCATCATCACAATACCCTATAAGACCAATCAAGTATTTATGATGAACTACATCAAAAAGTTTGGCCTGTGAATCAGAAAAGAAAACCATAATTCCTTCAGTTAACAACTTAACATGAAACTCGTTAACTACCTCTGCTTGAAATTGCATATATCCTTGAACTAATTCAGAAGATAACATTTTTAATGAAAGTAATGCTAACCTTTCAATGAAAGTAATGTTGCGAAAGCCAAGGAAAATTTATTCTATAAGTTAGTATAAGTTTATATGAATTATATGAATTTTAATAATTAGAAAGTTTATTTTTATTACCCGTTGACTAAGGATCCGTTTGGCCTGGCTTTTTTAGGTTTTAGAAGCTATCTGAAAGCTAAAATTGAAAAGAATAGCTTTTCAGAAAAAAGATAAAGTTGTTTGGTAATTTTTTTTTTTTATTTCAAAGTTACGTTATTTAGGTAAAATATAAATTTTTTTTAAAAAAATAAATAATAACAAACTAAAGATTATTATGAAACTTAAGAAAAGATGATAACAAACTAGATTAAACTAAATTTACGAAAGATAATAATAAAAATGCTCCGAATTTTTTTCCAAAAGTAGATTTCAACCTCTTCTCTTAAAAGCTCATTTGATTCAATTTTACACATTAAAGAAAAGCCACTTTTTAAAGCTAAGAACTTTATTAAAATTATGTTTCGTCCGACTTATCATTCTTAAAAAAATAAAAAGCTAAATAAAGCTAGACCAAACGGAGTCATACTTCCTTTTAATATATTTCTCATTGCTTATAAAAAAGGGGACAAACTCAAAGATTTCTCTATTGAAAAGAAATTTACTAAGCATTCTAAAGAGGTAAAAACAACCTATTGATCAACTTAAGTGCTGACAATATTTTTACTTTTATTTTTTAAATTTATTTGCTATTGAAACGGTGGATGCATGCAAATTGCACAGGACAGGAATTGCAGTTCAGTGTGCAATTCACTTTTAATTGGAAAATTGATGAACCCACAGACTATGAATTCAGCAATGTCCTTCAATGATTGGATACTCGATTTCTAATATTAAAACAATACCAATTATTCAAAAATTGTCAAAACTCTCAAGTTTACTCCTGCTATAATGGTTATTTCTTTTTAGGGTAAATAGGCCAATACCCTTTGCAAAATTGGTGTGTTTTGCGATACCCCTGTAAAAATATTTCTTGTAAATACCCCCCTACTTTCTCAAGATTCCCTATTTTACCCCCCTGAGTGCATACCGTGGCAGTGAATCTCCACGTGGCGTGTCCACATAGATTTTTTTTGCCACGTGGCTTGTTTTTTAAGGGATGACGTGTCAAAAAATCCTACGTGGACATGACACGTGGCAAAAAATCTATGTGGACACGCCACGTGGAGATTCACTGCCACGGTGTGCACTCAGGGGTAAAATAGGGAATCTTGAGAAAGTAGGGGGGTATTTACAAGAAATATTTTTTCAGGGGGGTATTGGCCTATTTACTCTTTTTTTTATTTCTTTTCGATAGAGAAAGTTAAAACTAAGTCATATTTAATTGCAACATTACTATCCATTAATCAACATTATTAGGAAAATTTCTCTAAATGCATTGAAGGGACAACTATACATTAATCTACTGAAGGGATAGTTACTAAACCCTCTAAAAGAGGAAATATACTATCCATTGATCAACTTTAAGTGTTAATTTTTTTTATTGTTGTTAACCTTGCAAAGCTTTATATGCTATAAATAGATCAAATTGTATTCTATTAGTTTTAGAGAGAGAAACAGAATATGACTAAAACTCTTATGTTTGTTTTCGCTATAATTTTATTTTTTTCTCGATTTCATACTACAAAGACAGTTGACAATAATTTTCGCCACGAATTGGTCACATGTAAAGTAGATAAAGATTGTTATGACCAAGCTAGTAAGTTTGTTGAATTTCTAAAAACTCACGGGAGGTATTTAATATGTGACAAAGGTGTTTGTCGACTCATTAACTTGAATTAGTCTCAAAGGAGACAAATGCCATATGTAGAGAAGAATGAGGTCTACCAATAGCAACAAATAATTGTATTTTTATCTTTTGGTTTGTTAATTTTACGCACCTTGTAACTTTGACTTTGTATTCTAAAATGTTGGTAATGAAATAAAATTAGATGGTCTTCTTCTCTCTTAATTTTGGATGTTTCAAGCAATTTAATTTACATTTATTATGAATACAAGAGAAAAATTAAGAATCTAAAGAGGTATCAGAAGTAGACTCCACTAGTACCTAACAATCTCGAAGGTAAAATAGGAAAATAAAACATACAAATAAAATTACAAAGAAAAAAGGAGGCACATCGATCACCACCAAAACTAAATCCCCTCAAAGGCACCACCACAAGAAGAAGAATACCCTTCATGAAGAGAAAAATAATCAACCACGGGTAGGACAAAATAATAAGAGGAAATTACATTCATGAATCTCTAGATGAAATTGCAAGAAACATGAATGAAATCTGACCTTTATTTGACAGATTTGAGGGTAAAGATAGTCGTTTAATAGGGTTCAATCAGATTCCGTAGCTCCTCAAATTGGTGCATATATAAAAACTTAGAAGAGTGCAACTTCCAATCAATTTTTCAAAAGAAGAAAAGGTTACTCCCTCCAATTATAAAGAATAAACAAAAGTTAAACATATAATTAAAAATAAATTAAAAAACTATAATAGTAAACTTCCTACTAATAGAAAGATGATAATATAGGCAAGCACTCTAATAAAATGAAAAATGTCAACCTTTTAGTAAAAAACTATGATTCTATGAAAAGTAAATTTTTTTAATTGTTACAAACTTTTGTTATGTTACCCTTTGATCACTAAATGTGTTTACGGGACAAACTCAACACATTGCTCTATTGAAGAGAAATTTACTAAACATTCTAAAGGGGCAAATACAACCGATTGATCAACTTAAGTGCTAAAAATATTTAATTATTTTTATATTTAGTTGTTATTGAAACAATGGATTCTTGTTTGGTGCAATTCACAATCAATATGAATTCAGCAGTGACCTTCAATGATTGGAAGACACCACCTTTCAAAAGCAAGAGTCGACACTCGATTTCTACTATCCAAATTTCTCTAAGTGTATTGAAGTTACAACTATATGTTAATCTATTGAAGAGTTATTTACTAAATCCTCTAAAGGGAAAAAAAATATCCATTGATCAACTTAGTGTTAATGTTTTTTTATTGTTGTTAACTTTGTAAAGCTTTATACACTATAAATAGATCAAATTTTATGCTCTTTGGTACATACAAAGAGAGATAGAATATGATGATTAAACCTCTTAAGCTTGTTTCCTGTATAATTCTATTTTTTTCTCTATTTCTTACTATAAAGGCAGGTCCAAAAATTCCAAGATATTTGAGGAAATGTGAAGTTGATAAAGATTGTGATGACCTATACATTGTTGAGGATATGGAATTTCTGAAAGCTCGTGGGAAACACGTAATATGCCTGAATGGCCGTTGTCAAGTCGTTCTCTTTCAGTCTCAAAGTAGACAAACGCAACATGTAGAGAAGTATGAGATCTACCAATAGCAACAAATAATTGTATTTTTAATGTTTCATTTGGTAATTTCAAGCACTTTGTAACTTTTATTTTGTATTCTATTGTTGGTAATGAAATAAAATTAAATGGTCTTCTTTACTTTTAATTTTGAATTTTTAACGGTGGAAAAAAATTGTTTTAGTTTGAAACCCATATAACTTGTTGTGAATCCGATCCAAAAACACACCAATAAAACCTTAACTAGTGTGTGGAGCTAAAACAAATAAGCAACCAAACAGCAACAATGAGTATGCACTAATAATCAACCAACAAAAGCTTTAAACTTATGAAAGCAATAAAGAACACAAATCAAATTGTTTACCCAGTTCGGTGTTAATGAACCTACACCTGGGGAGAGAGAGCTCTCATTTCCACTATCAATCTTCCTTCTTCTTGATTTCAATGAGATTTACAAGAGTTACAAGAATTTAGAGTTTTCCTAAATTCTACCCTTTTCTCAAATCTCTTTCCATGACCAAGAGATTTAATCAATAATAATTACAAGATGAAAGAATGGAGTTCCACACACTAGAAATAACCTAAGAGATGACCCTCTTAATCCTAGACTTGAAATTGGAACAAAACCCTCTCAAAACCATAGCCTATGTCACAAACATGCAGCAGCAAAACAGAAACAAGTATATATACATGCGTGCTCGCGCCTGGCGCCCTCACCAGCCAAGCCAGCTGCTTGCTGCGCCTGGCGCCCTCATCAGGGCACACCAGTTTCCTGCAATAGCATCATTTTCAAGGCTATTTCTAACAATCTCCACCTTTCCTTTTAAACGATGGTGGTGCCAACTTCCCACCAACCACCATGCTGCTCTCTCTCCAACCTTGTTTTCACCACACCCTCTTCAAACCCAACTCCGCTTCGTACTCTCGAAGAATTTCCTGCCTCTCAACTTAACCTTGAAATTTTAGGTAAGTTCCACAAGCCGCAACTTCAAACTCTCCTTGTATGCAACTACCTCCAATAGTCGTACAAGTTACCAAGTTTGAACATCGTTGCTTCCAATTGTTTCCCTGAAGATCTTCCAAGTTTTGCACTTCTTCAGACACATTTGAAACTTAACCCACAAGGTGACCATAGTCATACCACTTTGGTGTACCTCTACCTCAAACCGAGATTCCTCTACCAAAGTCTCAAACCAGTATTTCCACTATGATCCTCACCTTGTAATGCAAAACTTTTCAACTACTCTGAAACACACTTCACACTACTACAATTTTTGCTTACAATAGCACTAATTTAATAGCACTTTTGTAAAAGTGCTATTAAATATCTCACTCAAATACTTATAATAGCACTTTATATCAGAAGTGCTATCGTAGATAGCTAAAATTTTATTTCATAGGCTTTTCATAGCACTTTTTGTGCAAGTGCTATTATAAATATATATCTACAATAGCACTTATGCAAAAGTGCTATTATTGGACTTAGTGGAAAGAAAAAAAAAACTAAAAATTTCTTCTTGGCTCTGGAGGTAAATTTGTTTTAGCGCCCTGATTTTCACTTCACTTTCACTTTTCACTCTCACCCTCGTTTTCACTTTCATTCACTTTTCCCTTTCACCTTCGTCAAGATCCGACAACCACCGCTCCACCGTGCCTCCCTTCACGTCACCTCCTGCACTTCACCTCCGTCTCAGAACCCTACTCCCTTCACTTTCAATTTCCTCAAACCCTAACCGCTTCAAAGCTCAAACCCCAAATCGCCAATTTCCCAATCGATTTCACAGCACACAGTTCAAATCCCTAATCAATTTCAATTTCCCAATCACACGGTACGCTTCTCTCTTATTTCGCTTCTCTTTTATTTCAATTTTCTTTAAGCATGGCTGTGTTTTTAGAATAATTTGTATTTTCTGTTTGTATTTTCAATTTCATAGTCGCTTTTCGTTGATGTTTTTACTGGTTTATTCCTTTGGTTGCTGGGTATGTTTTCTTCTTGCTTCTGTCCAGGCCCGCATTGTTTACCGCCATCATTCCCTTACTTTCCTTCGTTTCTCTACTCTCAGTCTCCATCATTCCTCTTTGTGCAATTCCATCTCCATCTCATCAAACCTCCATCTTCGTCCTTAGGTCCTTCGTTTCACCCAGAACCTCAAACCGTAGTTCTGTCGTTTCGACCCAACACCTCAATCTCCATGGAACCCTAAATCTCGTGATTTCTCGATTTATCTTTTTTACAAACTCGATTTATCTTTTTTTTAGAAGTATAATTGGTTTATTAGGTTTGGTATTAGTTAATCTTGTAATAGTTTCATGATTCATTCCTAGCCTGTTATTGTGATATATTATTGCTGTAACGACCTAATTTTATTAATTGCTTATTTATGCGTGATTGTTATATTTATTTATTTATGTGTGTTTATTAACGTGTGCTGAATTGTATTATTATTATTTAGTTAAGTTACTAGATATAATTATGCATGTTATTTAGTCATAGGAGTTAATTGGTTGGAATAGAATTATTGGGCTTTGGCATTGGGCCTAGGTTAAGTTAGTAAGGGTGTTTTGGTAATTGATGAGTGATGACCTAGTTATAAAAGGGGAAAATTAGAGAGAGAAGCTCATTTATCACAAATTTTGGTGGAGGAAGAAAGAGAAATGAGAGAGGGTTTTGAGATAGAGAAATAATGAGAGTAGAGAAATAATTCCCGTTTTCCAAGCAGCGGCTCCACTAAAACTTCATTTCCCGATTCGTTAACCGTCGGATCTTGACGAGATTTTGAGGGTAGGTTCACAACACCCAAACACAACTTTTCAGAAAAAATATAAAGTTGTTTGGTAATTTTTTTTTTATTATTTCAAAGTTACGTTATTTAGGTAAAATATAAATTTTTTTTTAAAAAATAAATAATAACAAACTAAAGATTATTATGAAACTTAAGAAAAGATGATAACAAACTAGATTAAACTAAATTTACGAAAGATAATAATAAAAAAGCTCCGAATTTTTTTCCAAAAGTAGATTTCAACCTCTTCCCTTAAAAGCTCATTTGATTCAATTTTACACATTAAAGAAAAGCCACTTTTTAAAGCTAAGAACTTTATTAAAATTATGTTTCGTCCGACTTATCATTCTTAAAAAAATAAAAAGCTAAATAAAGCTAGACCAAACGGAGTCATACTTCCTTTTAATATATTTCTCATTGCTTATAAAAAAGGGGACAAACTCAAAGATTTCTCTATTGAAAAGAAATTTACTAAGCATTCTAAAGAGGTAAAAACAACCTATTGATCAACTTAAGTGCTGACAATATTTTTACTTTTATTTTTTAAATTTATTTGCTATTGAAACGGTGGATGCATGCAAATTGCACAGGACATGAATTGCAGTTCAGTGTGCAATTCACTTTTAATTGGAAAATTGATGAACCCACGGACTATGAATTCAGCAATGTCCTTCAATGATTGGATACTCGATTTCTAATATTAAAACAATACCAATTATTCAAAAATTGCCAAAACTCTCAAGTTTACTTCTGCTATAATGGTTATTTTTTTTTAGGGTAAATAGGCCAATACTCTCTGCAAAGTTGGTGTGTATTGCGATACCCCTGTAAAAATATTTCTTGTAAATACCCCCCTACTTTCTCAAGATTCCCTATTTTACCCCCCTGAGTGCATACCGTGGCAGTGAATCTCCACGTGGCGTGTCCACAAAGATTTTTTTGCCACGTGGCTTTTTTTTAAGGGATGACGTGTCAAAAAATCCTACGTGGACATGACACGTGGCAAAAAAATCTATGTGGACACGCCACGTGGAGATTCACTGCCACGGTGTGCACTCAGGGGGGTAAAATAGGGAATCTTGAGAAAGTAGGGGGGTATTTACAAGAAATATTTTTTCAGGGGGGTATTGACCTATTTACTCTTTTTTTTATTTCTTTTCGATAGAGAAGGTTAAAACTAAGTCATATTTAATTGCAACATTACTATCCATTAATCAACATTATTAGGAAAATTTCTCTAAATGCATTGAAGGGACAACTATACATTAATCTACTGAAGGGATAGTTACTAAACCCTCTAAAAGAGGAAATATACTATCCATTGATCAACTTTAAGTGTTAATTTTTTTTATTGTTGTTAACCTTGCAAAGCTTTATATGCTATAAATAGATCAAATTGTATTCTATTAGTTTTAGAGAGAGAAACAGAATATGACTAAAACTCTTATGTTTGTTTTCGCTATAATTTTATTTTTTTCTCGTTTTCATACTACAAAGACAGTTGACAATAATTTTCGCCACGAATTGGTCACATGTAAAGTAGATAAAGATTGTTATGACCAAGCTAGTAAGTTTGTTGAATTTCTAAAAACTCACGGGAGGTATTTAATATGTGACAAAGGTGTTTGTCGACTCATTAACTTGAATTAGTCTCAAAGGAGACAAATGCCATATGTAGAGAAGAATGAGGTCTACCAATAGCAACAAATAATTGTATTTTTATCTTTTGGTTTGTTAATTTTACGCACCTTGTAACTTTGACTTTGTATTCTAAAATGTTGGTAATGAAATAAAATTAGATGGTCTTCTTCTCTCTTAATTTTGGATGTTTCAAGCAATTTAATTTACATTTATTATGAATACAAGAGAAAAATTAAGAATCTAAAGAGGTATCAGAAGTAGACTCCACTAGTACCTAACAATCTCGAAGGTAAAATAGGAAAATAAAACATACAAATAAAATTACAAAGAAAAAAGGAGGCACATCGATCACCACCAAAACTAAATCCCCTCAAAGGCACCACCACAAGAAGAAGAATACCCTTCATGAAGAGAAAAATAATCAACCACGGGTAGGACAAAATAATAAGAGGAAATTACATTCATGAATCTCTAGATGAAATTGCAAGAAACATGAATGAAATCTGACCTTTATTTGACAGATTTGAGGGTAAAGATAGTCGTTTAATAGGGTTCAATCAGATTCCGTAGCTCCTCAAATTGGTGCATATATAAAAACTTAGAAGAGTGCAACTTCCAATCAATTTTTCAAAAGAAGAAAAGGTTACTCCCTCCAATTATAAAGAATAAACAAAAGTTAAACATATAATTAAAAATAAATTAAAAAACTATAATAGTAAACTTCCTACTAATAGAAAGATGATAATACAGGCAAGCACTCTAATAAAATGAAAAATGTCAAACTTTTAGTAAAAAACTATGATTCTATGAAAAGTAAATTTTTTTAATTGTTACAAACTTTTGTTATGTTACCCTTTGATCACTAAATGTGTTTACGGGACAAACTCAACACATTGCTCTATTGAAGAGAAATTTACTAAACATTCTAAAGGGGCAAATACATCCGATTGATCAACTTAAGTGCTAAAAATATTTAATTATTTTTATATTTAGTTGTTATTGAAACAATGGATTCTTGTTTGGTGCAATTCACAATCAATATGAATTCAGCAGTGACCTTCAATGATTGGAAGACACCACCTTTCAAAAGCAAGAGTCGACACTCGATTTCTACTATCCAAATTTCTCTAAGTGTATTGAAGTTACAACTATATGTTAATCTATTGAAGAGTTATTTACTAAATCCTCTAAAGGGAAAAATAATATCCATTGATCAACTTAGTGTTAATGTTTTTTTATTGTTGTTAACTTTGCAAAGCTTTATACACTATAAATAGATCAAATTTTATGCTCTTTGGTACATACAAAGAGAGATAGAATATGATGATTAAACCTCTTAAGCTTGTTTCCTGTATAATTCTATTTTTTTCTCTATTTCTTACTATAAAGGCAGGTCTAAAAATTCCAAGATATTTGAGGAAATGTGAAGTTGATAAAGATTGTGATGACCTATACATTGTTGAGGATATGGAATTTCTGAAAGCTCGCGGGAAACACGTAATATGCCTGAATGGCCGTTGTCAAGTCGTTCTCTTTCAGTCTCAAAGTAGACAAACGCAACATGTAGAGAAGTATGAGATCTACCAATAGCAACAAATAATTGTATTTTTATTGTTTCATTTGGTAATTTCAAGCACTTTGTAACTTTTATTTTGTATTCTATTGTTGGTAATGAAATAAAATTAAATGGTCTTCTTTACTTTTAATTTTGAATTTTTAACGGTGGAAAAAAATTGTTTTAGTTTGAAACCCATATAACTTGTTGTGAATCCGATCCAAAAACACACCAATAAAACCTTAACTAGTGTGTGGAGCTAAAACAAATAAGCAACCAAACAACAACAATGAGTATGCACTAATAATCAACCAACAAAAGCTTTAAACTTATGAAAGCAATAAAGAACACAAATCAAATTGTTTACCCAGTTCGGTGTTAATGAACCTACACCTGGGGAGAGAGAGCTCTCATTTCCACTATCAATCTTCCTTCTTCTTGATTTCAATGAGATTTACAAGAGTTACAAGAATTTAGAGTTTTCCTAAATTCTACCCTTTTCTCAAATCTCTTTCCATGACCAAGAGATTTAATCAATAATAATTACAAGATGAAAGAATGGAGTTCCACACACTAGAAATAACCTAAGAGATGACCCTCTTAATCCTAGACTTGAAATTGGAACAAAACCCTCTCAAAACCATAGCCTATGTCACAAACATGCAGCAGCAAAACAGAAACAAGTATATATACATGCGTGCTCGCGCCTGGCGCCCTCACCAGCCAAGCCAGCTGCTTGCTGCGCCTGGCGCCCTCATCAGGGCACACCAGTTTCCTGCAATAGCATCATTTTCAAGGCTATTTCTAACAATCTCCACCTTTCCTTTTAAACGATGGTGGTGCCAACTTCCCACCAACCACCATGCTGCTCTCTCTCCAACCTTGTTTTCACCACACCCTCTTCAAACCCAACTCTGCTTCGTACTCTCGAAGAATTTCCTGCCTCTCAACTTAACCTTGAAATTTTAGGTAAGTTCCACAAGCCGCAACTTCAAACTCTCCTTGTATGCAACTACCTCCAATAGTCGTACAAGTTACCAAGTTTGAACATCGTTGCTTCCAATTGTTTCCCTGAAGATCTTCCAAGTTTTGCACTTCTTCAGACACATTTGAAACTTAACCCACAAGGTGACCATAGTCATACCACTTTGGTGTACCTCTACCTCAAACCGAGATTCCTCTACCAAAGTCTCAAACCAGTATTTCCACTATGATCCTCACCTTGTAATGCAAAACTTTTCAACTACTCTGAAACACACTTCACACTACTACAATTTTTGCTTATAATAGCACTAATTTAATAGCACTTTTGTAAAAGTGCTATTAAATATCTCACTCAAATGCTTATAATAGCACTTTATATCAGAAGTGCTATCGTAGATAGCTAAAATTTTATTTCATAGGCTTTTCATAGCACTTTTTGTGCAAGTGCTATTATAAATATATATCTACAATAGCACTTATGCAAAAGTGCTATTATTGGACTTAGTGGAAAGAAAAAAAAAACTAAAAATTTCTTCTTGGCTCTGGAGGTAAAATTGTTTTAGCGCCTTGATTTTCACTTCACTTTCACTTCACTTTCACTTTTCACTCTCACCCTCGTTTTCACTTTCATTCACTTTTCCCTTTCACCTTCGTCAAGATCCGACAACCACCGCTCCACCGTGCCTCTCTTCACGTCACCTCCTGCACTTTTCACTTTCATGATTCATTCCTAGCCTGTTATTGTGATATATTATTGCTGTAACGACCTAATTTTATTAATTGCTTATTTATGCGTGATTGTTATATTTATTTATTTATGTGTGTTTATTAACGTGTGCTGAATTGTATTATTATTATTTAGTTAAGTTACTAGATATAATTATGCATGTTATTTAGTCATAGGAGTTAATTGGTTCGAATAGAATTATTGGGCTTTGGCATTGGGCCTAGGTTAAGTTAGTAAGGGTGTTTTGGTAATTGATGAGTGATGACCTAGTCATAAAAGGGGAAAATTAGAGAGAGAAGCTCATTTATCACAAATTTTGGTGGAGGAAGAAAGAGAAATGAGAGAGGGTTTTGAGATAGAGAAATAATGAGAGTAGAGAAATAATTCCCGTTTTCCAAGCAGCAGCTCCACTAAAACTTCATTTCCCGATTCGTTAACCGTCGGATCTTGACGAGATTTTTAGGGTAGGTTCACAACACCCAAACACAACTTTTGACCGTTGGGATCGTCAAAATAAGGTCTGAGGTGGGAGAAATGTGCTGTGTAGGTAGCAGCTCGGAATTGGAAATAATGGAGAAAAAGTGAGAAAATGGAAGAACAAAGAGGAGCTTAAGCTTGAGGATTGAAAGCTAAGGAGATTGGTGGAGTAGAGTATCCAACTTAATTGAGGTATGAGGTTTAGATAATATAATTAGAGTGAGCATAGAGAGGGGAGAATGTCTATTTCTCCATTCCCAAACTCTCTACACTCTTTTATTTTGGGTGGACATTTTCATTGAATAAAAATGGTATCTTTGCATGATTTAATGATTATTGAGTTTATTGCAATATGAAATTATGAATCTTGGGGTTTTGAAATGGGAATTTGTAGATGTTTTTTATGAATTTGTGTTGTTATGGAGTTTTGAATAAATGCATGAATAATCTCATGATTCTTGCCTTTTGGTTGTTGATTCATGTTTATAGTTGTACTTTTATGTTATTAATGATGTTAGATACTTAAAGTAGCAACCTTTATGCATTTAAAAGTGGGAAAATGATATTTTTATCAATTTGCAAGGGAAACTCGCAAACAGAGTATGTTTCTGTGCAAGCTCGCTGGAGCGAGCATTATGCTCACTGGGCGAGAATTGTTGTTCTTGCCCTTTTTCCAGAAATTCATCGTGCTCGCTGAGCGAGGAGTAGCGAGAGGTAGCGAGCGTCCCTCGCTTTCAGCCGCTGGGAGCGAGTACCACTCTGTGACTTCTCGCTAGCCACTCGCTAGTGCTCGCCAAGCGAGCTAACCCTGATGCAATTCCTTTCCAACTTTAATTTGGTGAATCATATGCTTTTAACATGTCTCGATTATGATCTTTTGATTATAGAATGGCATGATAGCTTATCTATGAATGTCTTATTGAAGATAATATGGTTTGGATACTTGAGTTAGTATTGTATTATGAATAATTGATTATGATAATATTGTTATTGAATATGTATGCTTGATTACTTGTGAGATTTATTGAATATGATTTAATCAATGGGATTGAATATCTTCAATTAAGTTATTGAGATATGTTTATGTTGTGATATCCTTATGGGATGAGATGATTAAATTATGTGATTGGTAATCTTGCATACATGCATCATTTTGTATGATGAGCAGATACTTTAGAGGGGATCCTAAAGTATGGCAGATATCTTAGTAGCTGCGGTTGACTAAGATATATTTGGAATAAGTTTTCCAATAACTATGAGGTACCACATGCACTTAGTTTTATTACTAGGACGCATTGCACGAATGTGACATTTAGATTGCATTAGGAGATGAAGGTGAATAATTATATGAACTAAATGGTAATTGTCATTATTGTGCATCCTTGATCTTTTGTGATTAAATGTGATTTTTGGCATTGACTGTTAATCCTTAACAAACGATTATGTGTATTATGAGATGTGTAGTAAATGATTGATAATTGATGACGTGTATACTTTGTCAATTGATTGAGAATGTGATATTATTGTGACATGATGTACTCTCTTGTGGTTATGAGATATGAATAACTTGGAACCAATATATGTTTATGAATTGAGTTGTTTATACTATGTCTTAAGTGTTAAGTATGTTCTTACACTTAGAATCTTTTTATGGTTATATTATCTAACCCTCTGTTTTGTGTATGTGCTGGATTTGGGATCCAGATCCTCAGGTCATGTTGTGTTCCAGTCGTTGGTGAAGCTCTGCTCTGATCATGACACGGGGAAGGGATCTTTTTCTATAATGTGTACTTAGAGTCTTGCTCCTTATTTCTAATGTATATAAAGATGTATTTTCCTAGAAACATATCTTGTACAATAATTGTTTTACTAATTAAGTTATTAGTAAGCTTTTATGTGTATGTTGTAATACTCGAACCAAACCTTTTGTAAATCAAATTTTATTTCCGTTGCGTATTCTCGGGTAATATTTTATAAAGGCATATTTTATATAATTATGGGTTTGGGTGTTACAATTTGGTATCAGAGCTCCGGTTATCTTCGGACCGTATGAGCTATGTGTCGATCAGAGCAGGTCTGTACATTCAGACTAAGTGTGCATAGAGTCACTCGTGTGTTTATGCGATTGTTATATCTTTTGTGATTTAATTGTTGTAGTGTAGTTACACTTGCACCTTAGTCACTATTAAACTATTTTGCAAATGTATGATTAGTTTCATGAATTTTGTTGACATGTTGTTTTACCTAATTCTTGAGACTCATGTTTTAATTGGTGTTGACTTATGAATCTATTATTTCATAAATGTTGATAAGTTGTGATGTGTTTATTTTATGAATTTATTTGGTGATTGTTTATTCATGAACTATGAGTGGTATGAATTAGATTATGTTATCTATTCTTTTGGCATGTACTTAATGAGATTGATAATTATCTTATTTATAAATTATCAAGTCAAGTAATGAGTATATGTTCTTTAATGTTGATTGGGTGATTATAACATGATATAATTGTGTCTAATTGATGATGAGTATGCATTCATGATTGTTGTTTTTATTTCGAGATGATGACTTAAATGGTGATGTTTTCTCGTTATTGCTCTATTCAAAATGATTATATTTGCATATGGGTAAAGATTTCCTTGTTAGGTGAAAATCTATGTTATATGAAATAAAGTGTGCTTGTTTATTAATATGCCGTGAATGAATGTTGTGATAATTTATTTATGACATGCATGTATTCATGGAATTATTTGAGAATTATGAATATGAATGAAATAGCGAGATTACTCGAATGCTTTAACATGATAATCATTGGTGAATATTCATGAAATCTTTGTGATCTATTAAGATGAACGTGTATTGGTGAATTACATGTATTGTGATAGCTTCTTGACTATGCATGATTTGTTAATACTTGAGTTGCTATGAATTGATTATGTAATTTCACATGTTAGGAAATTAATTTATGTTGATTAGTATGCTTCTATGTCTGTTATTACTTTATATGCTTAAAATTATGAACTTGAATTTTATTGAACTTGGATGAATGATGTTTTGCTCTAGTTGCTTGAATATGGGACTTCTTGCCTCCTTTATATTTGATTGTGAGTAGATTTTAAAACGTGTCTGATATATATTTGTTTTATATGACATGTGCTAAATGATCGTTATGAAAGTTGATTTGGTCTTTTATTATTTATGAGTTATATTATATGACCATGTTATTTTGTCTAAGATGAATTTAGTAAATATGATGCACATGTTAATTGTTTTATTTTACCATGTTAATTATCATGCTAAGTTAATTATTTCTTGCGTAGTATGATTTAATGTATGTGAACTGCTGGACTGATTAGAATTGATTGTTATGTAATATTTATCTTTTCTTGTCTTGATTTGATTCTTAATTGTAAGATTTATAGAAGATGTATGTTACTTAAATGTCTATGTGAAATGCCTTACATTTGCTTTTGTGCAATCTTAGGTAGATGTTGTAGTTACCCCTCGTATGCGACATGTGTGTAAACATTGTCGATACTAGATCCTTATTAGGAAAATAAGTTAGAACCGTAAGAAGCCTACAGTTAGATGTGAGAATTGGGATTTTTCAATAGATGATTGTAGGTAAGTTTGGGATAAGTGGGGGAGAAGGTTATCCTCCTCTGAGATGTTTAAGTATAGGAGAATAAGATAGATAGAGATACCTGGAGAAGAGCGTTTACGTGTTGGTGATGTTCGTTTCGGAGTTGATCGAACGAGAGGAACAAGTTGACAGAATGTGAGTCTTGGCCGCAAGGAGAAATGATTGTTGATCTATCGGGAGTGGACGTCATGTTTAGTAAGAGATTCTTAAGTTAGTCGATGTGATCAGTTGAACTTGGAATTAGCAGTTGTGGAGTGTGTTGATGATTTTGGAAGCGTTACTTGTATGATTTGGAAGTGTAAGTTGAGTTGAGTGTGATGAAGTTGACGAACCGTAATCTCGAAGAAGTTGGGAAAGTCAAAAGATGAATTTGGATTTAATGGGCTGACTGATGTGGAATTAGTCAAAGTAAAGGAAGTGAACCTCAAATAAATAAGAATGGGATTATGAGATTCTAGGATAGAATCTGTGAGTGGAATAATACTTCAAAGAGTTTTGTAAGAGACTTATCAAGGATAGAGCGGTTCAATTTGGATAATGACCGGACAATTAGTGTCGAAGTTGAATGAAATTCTAAGAGTAGAATTTTGAGTTGGATTTATCAAGTTCAAAAGGAAATTTTAAGATAAGTTCGCCGTTGTAATCGAAACGATGAGATCGCCAAGTTGAATGGTATGTTGGAAATGTTCTCATGAGATTTTAGAAGTTGAGATGAAGATATGGAATAAACAAGTTGACCATTGGAGGGCGTGTTGAGAAAGAGTTAATTGAATGTCTATCGGAAAAGGGTTGAGTATAGTGAAGACGGTGGAGAATAGAAAGATTAAAAGTGGTATTTAGTGTAAGGAAGATAGGCATAACATTGATGTGTGATTTAATGAATGACTTAAGATATATTTGGATGTAAGTATCTCAATAGGAAAAAGTGATGTTGGACGACTAAAGAGTAGGAAAAGAGATGGAGATGGATACGACGACGGTAGTAGTCTAGAGCGGTAGACATTTTATGTTAAGCGGCACAAGAGTTAGGAAAGAGACAATTTGGAAATAACATAGCTTTGTTGGAGCTTTAATGCGAAGAATTTTGGTATAGAATGTTGAGATTGTGTCATCGATTGAATGGTTGAAATGAGATTCATATACGAGTATGTGATTCGGCAAAGCGAAGAGGATTTCGGACTTATGGAAAACCAAGAAGTTATGGAGTTTTAAAAAGGATGTAATTTTTGGAACAAAGTTGATTAGTTATTCTTGTATAGTAATATTGTTGAAACTATGATGAAAGATGAGCGTGAAGCGATGAATTGAGAGATTAGAGATTGTGTTGGAATTTGGCATAAGCATGAGGACTAGTGTGAAAGGAAAAATTGTGTCATTAAGAAAGTAGTTTCATGGTTATTAAGAGGATTTGGAGAACCTTCTTGGCAAATGGATGTGGAATGATAAAAATTTAGAACGTGGTTTGGATAAGAATTGGACATGAAATATACGGATTAAGGAGAATCGTGTGACGAAGTTGAAAATAAGGATTTATGGAAAATTGTGAAGTTGTGAATATCCCTTTAGAGATGAGGATTATTTTGAAGTAGAGTAGAATGAAGGATATTTATGATGGAAAGTTCTTGTTAAGAGAACACGTTTGAAGTTTGGTAAAGATGGTTTATGCAACCATCATAGTTATCGGCTACTTATTGACAAATTAAGGAATTGATCAACCTTAATATATTGTTGATGGTAAACGAAAATTGTGTGGATTGGAATAAACTAGCTTGGTCAAATTTGATAATGTGTGGAATTTGGAATTTTATGGAAAGAATTGGATGATGTGGCCTTAATTGGTTTGTTTTAGTCGCGCAATTTTCAAGGGCGAAAATTCTTTAAGTGGGGGAGAGTTGTAACGACCTAATTTTATTAATTGCTTATTTATGCGCGATTGTTATATTTATTTATTTATGTGTGTTTATTAACTTGTGCTGAATTGTATTATTATTATTTAGTTAAGTTACTAGATATAATTATGCATGTTATTTAGTCATAGGAGTTAATTGGTTGGAATAGAATTATTGGGCTTTGGCATTGGGCCTAGGTTAAGTTAGTAAGGGTGTTTTGGTAATTGATGAGTGATGACCTAGTTATAAAAGGGGAAAATTAGAGAGAGAAGCTCATTTATCACAAATTTTGGTGGAGGAAGAAAGAGAAATGAGAGAGAGTTTTGAGATAGAGAAATAATGAGAGTAGAGAAACAATTCCCGTTTTCCAAGCAGCAGCTCTACGAAAACTTCATTTCCCGATTCGTTAACCGTCGGATGTTGACGAGATTTTGAGGGTAGGTTCACAACACCCAAAAGAAACTTTTGACCATTGGGATCGTCAAAATAAGGTCTGAGGTGGGAGAAATCGTGCTGTGAAGGTAGAAGCTCGGAATTGGAAATAATGGAGAAAAAGTGAGAAAATGGAAGAACAAAGAGGAGCTTAAGCTTGAGGATTGAAAGCTAAGGAGATTGGTGGAGTAGAGTATCCAACTTAATTGAGGTATGAGATTTAGATAATATAATTAGAGTGAGCATAGAGAGGGGAGAATGTCTATTTCTCCATTCCCAAACTCTCTACACTCTTTTATTTTGGGTGGGCATTTCATTGAATAAAAATGTTATCTTTGCATGATTTAATGATTATTGAGTTTATTGCAATATGAAATTATGAATCTTGGGGTTTTGAAATGAGAATTTGTAGATGTTTGTTATGAATTTGTGTTGTTATGAAGTTTTGAATAAATGCATGAATAATCTCATGATTCTTGCCTTTTGGTTGTTGATTCATGTTTATAGTTGTACTTTTATGTTATTAATGATGTTAGATACTCCCTCCGTTCTTTTTTATAAGAAACAGTTTGAGAAAATTACACATACCAAGGAAATACATTGTAAATAGTTCTTTTCATTTAATATCCTTATAAATTTAAACTTATTCCATCTATACCCCTATTTAATTACTCTAAATTCAATTAACTTACTTATTTTTAATATTATCTTTCATAATAAATAAGGGCATAAACGAAATTCAACATTTAAAAGATTTGAAAATTAGTCAAAGTTTCTTTTAAAAAGGAACAAAAAAAATTGCACTTTTGTTTCTTATAAAAAGGAACGGAGGGATTACTTAAAGTAGCAACCTTTATGCATTTAAAAGTGGGAAAATGGTATTTTTATCAATTTGCAAGGGAAACTCGCAAACAGAGTATGTTTCTGTGCAAGCTCGCTGGAGCGAGCATTATGCTCGCTGGGCGAGAATTGTTGTTCTTGCCCTTTTTCCAGAAATTCATCGTGCTCGCTGAGCGAGGAGTAGCGAGAGGTAGCGAGCGTCCCTCGCTTTCAGCCGCTGGGAGCGAGTACCACTCTGTGACTTCTCGCTAGCCACTCGCTAGTGCTCGCCAAGCGAGCTAACCCTGATGCAATTCCTTTCCAACTTAAATTTGGTGAATCATATGCTTTTAACATGTCTCGATTATGATCTTTTGATTATAGAATGGCATGATAGCTTATCTATGAATGTGTTACTGAAGATAATATGGTTTGGATACTTGAGTTAGTATTGTATTATGAATAATTGATTATGATAATATTGTTATTGAATATGTATGCTTGATTACTTGTGAGATTTATTGAATGTGATTTAATCAATGGGATTGTATATCTTCAATTAAGTTATTGAGATATGTTTATGTTGTGATATCCTTATGGGATGAGATGATTAAATTATGTGATTGGTAATCTTGCATACATGCATCATTTTGTATGATGAGCAGATACTTTAGAGGGGATCCTAAAGTATTGCTGATATCTTAGTAGCTGCGGTTGACTAAGATATATTTGGAATAAGTTTTCCAATAACTATGAGGTACCACATGTACTTAGTTTTATTACTAGGACGCATTGCACGAATGTGACATTTAGATTGCATTAGGAGATGAAGGTGAATAATTATATGAACTAAATGGTAATTGTCATTATTGTGCATCCTTGATCTTTTGTGATTAAATGTGATTCTTGGCATTGACTGTTAATCCTTAACAAACGATTATGTGTATTATGAGATGTGTATTAAATGATTGATAATTGATGACGTGTATACTTTGTCAATTGATTGAGAATGTGATATTATTGTGACATGATGTACTCTCTTGTGGTTATGAGATATGAATAACTTGGAACCAATATATGTTTATGAATTGAGTTGTTTATACTATGTCTTAAGTGTTAAGTATGTTCTTACACTTAGAATATTTTTATGGTTATATTATCTAACCCTCTGTTTTGTGTATGTGCTGGATTTGGGATCCAGATCCTCAGGTCATGTTGTGTTCCAGTCGCTGGTGAAGCTCTGCTCTGATCATGACACGGGGAAGGGATCTTTTTCTATAATGCGTACTTAGAGTCTTGCTCCTTATTTATAATGTATATAAAGATGTATTTTCCTAGAAACATATCTTGTACAATAATTGTTTTACTAATTAAGTTATTAGTAAGCTTTTATGTGTACGATGTAATACTCGAACCAAACCTTTTGTAAATCAAATTTTATTTCCGTTGTGTATTCTCGAGTAATATTTTATAAAGGCATATTTTATATAATTATGGGTTTGGGTGTTACAATTGCTGCATAGACAGACTTAATGGGTGTCATACCCCAATTTTTGACTTAAGATCCCGTCTCATTTACATTTGCCATCTTTTTGTCCGGAATATTTTTATGCTTTTTTAAATAAGAATTCGGTAGAGAGATATTTTAAAATACCTAGTTTTGTGTCCTTTTTTATTATTATTACTACCATTAATTATTAACATTATTATAATTATTATTATTATTTTTGTTTTGTTATTATTATTATTATTATTATTTAATAAATATAAAAAGAAAAGGAAAATATGTGAACAATAGCAGAACACACAACAACAGTGCATTAGGCTCCCCTTTCCTATTTCATTTTTGATTTTTTTGCAAACAGTGCATTAGGCTCCCCTTTCCTGTTTCATTTTTTATTTTTTTGCAAACAGTGCAAGACATCAACAATCCAATGGTTCAATGGTTCACCAATTTCTCTATAAATAGAGAAGCAAAATCAGTGGAGAAAGGGAGAGAAAATCATTCATCAGCCGCACAAACAATTCTCCAAACTCTAATTCTTTTCCAACATTACAGAACCAAATATCATCACCACCATTCATCAGTATCCAACACCATAGCCAAATAACAAAAATTAGTAACATCACCACTTCACTAAAAGAATCCTAACATCAAACAAAATCCAAACATCACTATAACCTCCAGCCACATCAAAACCAAAATCGTAACTGACAACAAACACTACTAGAAAACATCAATTTAGCCTCCAAATTTAGCGTCGGCCCCCGACACCGACGCTATTAGAGTCAGAATAGAGTCGGTTTGTCTGACGCTAACGGACACGATTTTTTGTTAATTTTTTTTAAAATCTTAGCGTCGGCCTAGCGGACGCTAAATCGTAATATGAATGACGCTATACTTTAGAGTCGGACCATCCGACTCTTTTTTTTTTAATGAAAAAAAATATATAAATATTTTTTGACAGAATAAAATAAAAAATAGACCCCTTCTTTTTCCCTCACTTTTTTCCCACACTTTTTTCCCTCTTATTTTTTCACACATTTGCCAAACAAAAAAGTCACTCACCTCACCAAAAAATCACTCTCACTCTCACAAAACAAAAAATCACTACTTAGAAAGAAAAAAAAAATCATTCATCTCTCTCACTATCACTCACCCACCGAACCCTCTCATCACTCACCAAGATCACAATGGATTGAACCTTCCCTCACCAAAATCACCATGGATTGAACTCTCACACACCAAAACCCCCATCTTCACTCTCATCTTGTATTTGTTCACCTTCATCTCAACATCAAATAAACCCTAATCGATATGAATATTGGGTTTCTTTATCTCCTTCTCTCCTTCTCTCCAATCAAAGTATGTCACTCTTTCTTTATATTCCCTTTATCTTTTTGTTCTTCATGGTTTCTTTTTGTTTTGTTTTGTGGGTATTTGCTAAAGCTGTGAAAATTTGATTTTGGTACTTGATATTATCTATGAACTATGATTAGTGTCCGTGTAAAAAAAAATGACAATTATGTTCAAATTTGTAACGAACCCTCTCTTATTCCCTCTCTCACGAACCCATCCCCTCACTGAAACCCTCTCTCATTCTTGCGCAGCTCTCACCGAAACCTTTCTTTCCATGAAGTTCAAACGCATCTCTCATTGAAACTCCCTCTCACGAAGCTTATTCCCTCTCTCACAAAGCGAAGCTCAGTCACGAAGCTTGTTCTCTTTGTTCTGGTGATGTCAGCCCTTTCCATCTGTTTGTTTTCATGTATTGGATTTTTGTTGTTAGTGTGTTTTAAGGTGAAATTTGTGTTTTTTAGGTTAGTGGGTTATGTGTTTTTTATTTGGGGTTTCCTTAAATTGAGGAATTAGATTTGCTAAATTGTTTAAGGTTGTCTGTATAGCATTTTAGATTGCTTGTTATTATATGGTTTTACTCGAAAATTCAATTACAAACACATTCCTTTGATTCTCAGCTCTTAATTTGTTAGTTGTTCATATTTGATTAGAGGAATGAGTTAAGTCAAATTGGAAATTTAGATTCGTCCATTGATACCAAAAGAATGATGATTTACCATATTTATTCATTTTCAGCCACCGTTCGAAGTAGTCACGATTACCGTTTCAATCATCGTTTCAGTTGCCATTTGAAGCCTTCAATCCCCGTTTCGCTCGTCGTTTCAGTTCGCATCAACTAGTGAAGCTCTCACTCACTAATCATTCTGAATTGCAAGTGAAAACTCATTCTCAATTCCATTTTCACTCACTGAAGCATTCAGTTTCAATCGCATTTTCGTTAATCTGTGAGTTTTCGATTGTCATTCTTTGTATGGATATGCCTTTTAAATTAAGAGGCAACTCAACTAGTACTTGACTACCTTAACTTAGACTTTGATTAGTGTAAGGTGGGTTAGTGTTATCTGTGAACTGTGTAAGGTTGGCATGTCTTATGCCCTTTTTATTGTAATTTATATTTCTTTTATAGATACTAGAGCAAAGGATATGTTGTAAGTGATCTGAACAAACAACACTGAGAACAGATATATCTCAGAGCCGGTGGTAAGCATGGTTTGATGTCGATTTTTACATAAAAACTAACATGCTTGATTTTATTTTATTGATCTTTATCAGCAAAATATGTATAAGCTACTATTGTTCCTCAATATGCGATTTAATTGATATATGTAGAAACTGAAGAGTGAATTAGGAACTTATAACTGTAGAATCCATTTAGTTTAAATAAGTTTATAATCTTTTGAACCATGATTTCATTATTGAATTTGTTTATAGGAAGCACTGATATTTGCATCCTTTTGACGATTACTTATATCTAAAAAATGCTAACCTTCTTAATCTATAAAGCACTGACACATATATAAAAACCCGACATTGACACTGATACTGACATTAACACAGAAATCAATACAAGTTTGGGCGAAAAACGGCAACTGATTTCTATGAGATTCATGCATTTTTCATAAATTTGTGTTTGCTTAGATTTGATTATGGCATCATGCTGTCATGAATATCTTAATTTTGGTATGTTTGCATTGATTTGACTAAGATATGTTTGATTAGA
This sequence comes from Trifolium repens, assembly GCA_030408175.1. NCBI lineage: Eukaryota > Viridiplantae > Streptophyta > Magnoliopsida > Fabales > Fabaceae > Trifolium > Trifolium repens. Next base: position 18,979,414 of record CP125841.1, on the reverse strand, counting down.
AAAACTAAATTTTGCATAGCTTGTTTTGTAGCTAAAATGATTATGATTTTTTTTTTTGTTTTACTAGCTTTGTGATTTTTTCATTAGATTTAGTGATTATGTTTTCACAAGTATGTATTGAAACTTTATAATTTATATAATATGTGCTTTCATTTGCGTTTGCTTTTTGTAATCTTATGTTATACTATCTAGTCACTTAATTATAGTGACTAAAAATTCTCTTTTTTGTGATATGTATTTGTTCTACCTTATTTAAGCTGATAGTTAGTGTTTGCCTTATAGAAAATGAATCGTAGTTGGATGTACAATAGGGTATATGCTAATAGACAATATATACTAACAAAGGTTTTATAACAACAGATGACTAACAAAGGTAGCCGTGGCAACGAAAAGGTTCATCCTCTTAAGAAAAAACCAAAGATATTACCACCAGGTAAACTTAATGATCAGCGAAATCTCATTCGTCACAACAAGTCTACCACCAGGGCATTTCTTCAGTCATCTGTAGCCTCGGTTCAACCTAAAACACCGGTCCAGCCTGCAACATCAGTTCATCCTGCAGCACTAGTTCAGCCGGCAGCACCGGTGCAGCCTGCAACACTGGTTCAGCCTGCAGCACCTTGTGACCTGACACCATCACCTGTTCATGCCTCTGCCCCCGAGGTATTGAGGTTTATGCCAACTCCAGGAACATGCCTTCAAACAATGGTTGGCTCTTCACAAAATGTCTCACGTGAGGCTACAATAGAGGAGGATGTGCAACAAATATCCAACGATGAGGATGGAGAGGAAAACGAGGTTGATCATGAAGATGACGAAGTGGAGGTGGGTCAAGGAAATGTTCCTCCTATTGTGCATAAGAAAGATGATAATGGGAAGATCATTATACAACCTTTCGGTAAAACGTAAGTTACATATATGATTAGACAATCTTAATTAACCTCCTCATTTGAATGCTTAGATATCGAGTGTTAATGCATGATGCTTTGTTGCTGTTGTTGTTGTTGTTGTTGTTATTATTATTATTATTATTATTATTGTTATTGTTATTGTTATTTTTACATGACAAATTGGTATATTTATGAATCTTACAATACTCTGTAGGGTTATTCCTGCAAGTGAAGTTGCAACGGCAATCAATTATGCAATCCGAAAACAGTTTAACACTCCTATATATAATTGGAGTGAACTCGACGAAGACACTTACAAAAAATGGTTCGGTTTTTTTAAGGTAAGTATATGCCAAATATAAAACAAAAGGATGCAATTCTAGCTCTACCTACACCATCATGCTGTAATAGTAAATACCTTTGCAATTCTAGTTAAAAAGAAAAGGAAAATGGATTAGGAGACTATTACAGAAATTGCTATTATTGCTTAATATTATCTTACTTGTTCGCTTCTTTTGATGTTCACATTTTAATTTATTTGGTTTACAATACAGCAAGATATAACATTTGTGATTGAATTTTCTCAAATAAAAATTTTGCTTTGTAATTATTTGTAGGAGAAGTTATCTTGGGATCCTTGTAATCACGAATTTGTTGAGGAAGCATTTAAAAGAAAGGGAGCAAAACGACTAAGTGACATGCTTACGAAGGCGAGGAAGAAAAGAACCCGACCTGCATGGATAACTGGGGATGCTTGGACCGGTCTTGAAGACGAATGGAAAAAAGAAAAGTTCCTAAAAATCTCCAAACAAAATAAGGCCAATCGAGCTTCAAAAAAAGGCGGAGCGCTCCACACCTCTGGTCGCAAGGCTCATGTTGATGTGGCACTTGAGCTTGTAAGTATCAAATTCACATTTGTACAAATTATAACTAGTGGACCTTTACTTTGGCAAGCACTTAATAAGGATTTGTATTATTTCATTTATTTGTGAAAAAATAAGGCTGTACTATCACTATCTGAACCAAATTTCATTAACAAAAATTTATGTCTATTTGTAGTCCAACAATCTTCAAAAGGATTTGTTCCCTGATGAGTTGTTTTTGAGAACACACAAGAGGAAATCTGGTGCTTGGGTTGATACACGATCAGAAGATACATATGTAAGTTACTAGTGGTATCCCTTTTGTTTTCACTGCACATTTCTGAGTATATATAGACACATTTAATTTACTGGACCTACTATGTTCAAACGGTTTGGGTTAGTATAGGGATGGACAAAGTTTGGTTTTTAACCAAAACTATATGCAAACTGAACACCTCTAGTTAGTGATACTCCCTTTTGTAAGTTTACTGTGGTTCTTATTGGTTAAAGGGCTGAATTGATATTTTGATATACTTGAACTATTTTCTTTTGCCTTTGCTGATCTTGGTTTTGTTGTAGACTTTCTTTTGCATTTTGCTTGGTTTTTCCTTATACTGCTTGGCTGGCTTTTCCTGTTTAATAGGCTAGATATAATAAGAAATTGGCAACAGTACAAGCAGAAATTGGTGAAACAGGTGGAGATGGTGTTCAAAAGGTAGATGGAGGAACAAAACTTAAGTTGTGGATGGACTCTGCAGGGGGTCGTAATCGTGGTCGGGTTTATGGCACAGCTGACTTGTCTGTCAACCTCCGACGTGGTTCTACGTCATTTATTCAACAGTCCAATAATTCTCATGGTTCGATGTATGTGTCTTTGGAAGCAGAGAGGGCAAATAGAGAAGTTAAAGAGGCTAAAGCTCGAGCGGAAGAGGCTATAGCTGAGGCTCAAGAGGCTAAAGCTCAGGCTAAAGCTGAGGCTAAAGCATCAGCAGAGCGTACACAAAAGTTAGAGAATGATTTACTTGCATTAAGAACATTATGTATGAAACACTTTGGTCCTACAGAGCATGGTTCAGCTAAGGGATCATGTAGCGCCAACCTTCCTCCTAATTCACATCCTGATTATGATGATGATTTGGACGATCAATCATTGGATGGTGATTTGGATGATCAATCTTTGAATGGTGATACTTAACCTTGTAGTCCTAACGCTTATTTTATTGTTTGACTAATTAGTATTAGAACAATGATTATGCTGAACATGTTTATTATGTTTTGAATGTCTTTTTGATGATTTCTGATTATGATAATTACTTTTTGGGGCATTATATAACTTTGTTATTTTGTAGTTTGAAACTATGTAGTATCACAACAACTTTGTTACTCTGAACGTGGTTATGATATTTCATTATGACTTTTTTTGCCATATTTGGTGTAGTGTCTGATCTTTAGTATTATTAAGTAGCAGAGCCAGGACAAATATGCAGGTAAAAAAAAAAAAAAAAGAACCAATTAGCGTCGGCTTGTCCGACTCTATCATTTTATTGACTTTCTAGAAACTGACTTTAGAGTCGGAGGAGCCGAGGCTAAATAATAATGTTGACTTTCTAGATGTTGACTTTAGAGTCGGATAGGCCGAGGCTAAATGAATTTGTTGACTTTCCAGATGTTGACTAATATAGCGTCTGATGTATTTAGAGTCGGAATTAACCTCGGTTCTTCCGACGCTAACATAGAGTCGGATGGGAAAAGTCGGACGCTACGGTTTAGCTTCGAGCAATTTAGCCTCATCCCCGACCCCGACGCTATCCCGACGCTAAATAGGTATTAGCGTCCATTTTTGCCCCTTTAGCGTCCGTTTGTGGCCGACTCTAAAAACTGTTTTTCTAGTAGTGAAATCATCAACATCATCATCAGTGACCATTCCAAATCCACTACCAGAACCCAAAAATCTCATCAACCATAACCAACAAGCTCTCGGCAACCAAACAATCACAAACCAATCCAAAACCAGCGAACCACACACACACACATCAACCCACACACAGCCGAAAACGAAAAGAAAGAAAAGAAAGAAAGGAGAAGAACAGAACGGAAGAGAAGAGGGATTTTTTCTTCAATACTTTTTGCTCTGATCCGGCCGATTGGTGAGTCTTTTAAAATTTGGTTTTTGAATTTGGATTTAAGTGTGAAAAAATAGTGAGGTTTGGTATAAAAAGTTTTTGGTTTTGGGTGATTTCTGACGAGAGTTGCCGGAGAAGACAGTGGCGCCACCGCCGGCCGTCCTCTCCGGTGACGGGATTTTTAGAGAGGGGTGAGAGTTTAGAGAGAGACGGAGTGTTTAGAGAGAGAGAGGGAAGTGAAAAATGAGAAAAAAATAAACAGAGGTGGGTATTTATACCCCACTGCTTTTAACCTTCCCACTGCCTAGTTTGAATCATATACATTTAGAGCTGTTAATAATCACAATCGCTCACAGTCGCGCATGTGGCTCAGTTGGTTGAGAGTGCTTTTGGTGAGGGAGAAGTCGTGGGTTCAAACCCAGCAGGATATATTTCCACCATTTTTTTTCCCTTTTTCCTGCTGTGGCTACTCGCACCCCCCAGATCTGATATTTATACCCCCCGGGCTTTAGGCCCAGATTTGCTATCCATACCCCCTGGCCTGCTGTTTGCACCCCTGTTTCTTTTTTTTTTAATTGTTTTATTTATTTAAATACCATTTAAAATTTATTTATTTATGCATTATGTAAATATCATGATTTAATATAAAAAATACAAAAATATGCATTGTCTTTTATTTTATTTCATCCCATTTCTTTCTTATACATCAAAAATTACAAAAAAATATATTGTGTATAATTTATTTCTTTTAATCCAAGGGAAGAGAATTCGTTTTGACCCGGTGTCACTACGTAATTCTTGTCCATTTATGCATTTATCTATTTATTACTATCATCATAAAACAAAAAAAACAAAAGCATTCAAATAAACCAAAAAATCAATTTTTAAAGAGAAATCTTTTTCTAATAAACTTCGACTTTCGTCGAGAGACTTTTTTCAAACTTTTTTCAATAAATGCAATAACATACTTAAGCACATTTAAACTCTTTCTTTCTTCAAAAAAACTAAAAATACAAAAACAAATTCAAACTCTTTTTGCCACTTGGCTTTTTTTCAATTCAAAACTTTTTTTCTCAAAGAGTTTATGTAACACCCCGTTTTTCAAAAAGCCAAAAAGGGCATTATTTTTTTTTTCTTTTTCAACTAACACTCAAAGTGCGCATAATAGTTTTTTAAATGAACCGGCATTCAAATATACAAAAGAACTCATTACCAAAAGGTGCTTCGACAAGCAAAGTGTATTCCTGAATAATTACAATCCAAGTCTAAGTATCAAAACAAGTTAGAAATCCTATGCTAACCAAAAAGCACGGTGCACAAAACACACCGGCGCATAGTCTAACTAATCTAGGCTACAGCTCCAACCGCTCACTGGGGCCTGGAACAGCCACCGTCGTCGCCACGACCTAACCCATCATCTGGGTGGGATGAGCCCGCAAATGAAAGAAAGGGTCACCACAAAATACAAGTATGTATATATATAATCGGTGCGAAAAATTGTACACATAACAAATATTTCCACAAACACAAGAGAAAGCTCTTAACCTCAAAAGTAATTCCCACCAACGGGCTTATTTAAATAAATCACCAAGCCTAATGCAGACTTCTACAATGGGGGTGACAACCGATCTCTGGTTAGCCACATGCATGAATTAATTCCGGAATTCAACCTCTCTATAGAAGGCGTAGGTCTCTGGTGGGATAACACCTCCTACTATTGGTGGGATAACACCAGGTAGAGTCACACAAGACAATACCAAAACAATCACGGTGGGATAACACCGGGTGAGTCACACAAGACAACCACCAACTCAATAAAATCCAGTGGGATTTGGCGAAGTCGCACAGACAACCGCCTGGTACGAAGGCATGTCACACAAGACATACACCTAGGCACGCAACTATGAAATGCATGGCATATATTCTCTTCGGCATATACGGGATAGTCATACAAGACACAATCCTCGCGTAGTCCTATCTGACGCACGCATTCATATATGCTCATGCAAACAAACACATAGCCTAAAGCCTATGTACAAAGCATCTCAGCATACATACATTTTCTCAATCATATGTAATTTGCACACATTTTTATAAACACGTTCTCATCAACGAGAATACATAAGTACAAACATGCTAAAGCACACAGCAATTGCACACACAGCAAAACAAAGCATGTCGTAACCGTTTTAAAGACAGAAATAAAGTGGAGCCCTTACCTCGGCAAACTTCCGTCAACCACACACGTCCAAACAACACAACGCGCTTCCTAAAACAAGCAGCGTACCATCAATACATTGTTTCCCAACCAATCGTATTGAAACTAAACCAAAAACCCCAAAAACTTAAAGGTTTCTAAGGAAAATTCACTCTTTCGGATACCATACCAAAATCTATCGTATTGATCAACCACCATGAGTTATTTGTACTATTTTTAGGACCCAAAACAATCGTCAAAAGTCTTAAATAATTTGAAATGCAAAATGGCCATTTTCTTGCGTTATAAGTTACGTACTTTCCGAGTACCCGAAAAACTCGTTTCCAATCCCCGACACTTCCATAAATTAATAAAAAGGGATTAGAAAGCTAAAAACCAAGTTTAGAAATCAGAATCCAAAATTTTAGGTCCCAGAGCTCGCCCTGGCGTGTTGGCAGCAAGTGGAGGCAGAGAGTACTGGTCTTACTCGCTCTGGAGCTCGCCCTGGCGTGTTGTCATGACCTGTGACACTCGCCCTGGCGAGTAACAACTCGCTCCGCGAGTTGCACCTGTCATGACAGCACAAGACAGCAACTCACACCACCTTTTCCACCCCAAGCCTAGTTTGATTCTATTAGTTCCCAACATCTTTTCAAGGCATAAAAGCAAACCATTTTCATAAGCAAGCAACACATTTTCGAAAGCATGTTGGTTGCTTCGAGTGCAAGTTATTTGATTTTCATTTCCAAAATCAAAACCAAACCCAAGCACAAGTTTTATTACGGGCCTTAACCGTCCGGTAATCATTTTCAAACATGTTTTCAAAGTAAAAAGTAACACCACATGTCACAATAGTTTTAAACCATTTTGACCCCAAAACACTACCCAAAACACTTAGGAAATATTTTCATAAACTCCAAAATATTTTTCATCGGATTTTCTAAAACAAAACCATACAACGCATTTCCCTTTTGCTCAAAGGTTCAAAGACAACTTTTCTTTTCAAAACCTTACAACATAACCTCATGTAATTGATCAATACATAAACCAACCAAAACCCTAACTTTTCTCATGAGATTTTTCACCAACTCATGGAAAACAAACAACAAAGCCTAAACATGCTTCTCTAGACCTCATGAACAACATTCATGGAACAAAAACCATGTAAAGTAACATTTTCTAACAAACCCTCATGAGAACATAAACCCAAAAACTCTTAAACTCTATAAGTCTACCAACCTAAGAGATGAGAAGAGAGGGTTACCTTTAGAAAGTGATTCTCTACAACTTTCCTCAAAGCTCCAAAGCTTGAAATGGAGTGAAATGGTGAGGAATGGAAATTTTAGTGAAGGTTTAAGAGAAAGTAATGGAGTCTACGTGAAAGAGAGAAAGAATGAGATGATTTGGTGATGTTTTTCTAAGTGACCAAGCCACTAAACCTCCTTACTAGTACAAGGCTCTTGCTCACACATGGCCATTGGATCAAAAGACAAAATGCCAAGACAAAACCCTAGCCATTGGATCAAACCAAACCAAATCCACTTGAGATAAAACTCAATACCTCATAGAAACACTCACACGTTCAGCTCTCCCACGCCGCGACGAACGAAACTCACCAAAACAGAAAACCTACGGAAAGAACGTCTATCGTTTTTCCATTCCAAAACTTATCGCCGAATCTTTTTCCGCGACTGAAATTTTCTTCCATACCTCAGAAAATTAATCTCAGAATATATCCTCACTCGCGCAGATATATAAAATTTCCATCCGAAACCTCACTTAAAACAGACGAAATAAGATTTTACAACGACGGGTAAAATCCTACTCGTTTTTCCAAAAACAAGAATAATCCAAAACTCGTTATTCTAAAACCACATATAACTTCTTATTCAAGAAACAGGATCACAAGACAAAAGTCTGTACAATTACAGTGCACGAGCACAAAACAGGCTCAATTACAGCAAAATCCTATAATTACACGATGTTTCATCACACGAACACATCGAAACCCTAATATTCCTTAAACCAACTATACAATAAAATCTAGGGTCTTACAATACTACCCCCCTAAAAGAAGTTTCGTCCTCGAAACTTAGACATCGTCGAACAAACTGGGGTATAGTTCTTTCATCTTACTCTCGAGCTCCCAGGTAGTATCTCCTGTAGCTTCGTTCCATATTACCTTCACCAAAGGTATCTCTTTCGTTCTCAGACGCTTCATCTTTCTATCCGCAATCTTGATCGGCGGGACTTCAAATGACAAGTTATCCCTCAGCTGGATGTCATCTGGTGTGATCACATGTGATGGATCCGGTGTATACTTCCGCAATTGCGACACATGGAACACATCATGAATTAAAGATAGTACCGGTGGCAACGCGATCCGGTATGCTACCTTCCCAATCCGTTCCAAAATCTGATAAGGCCCTATAAACTTCGGAGTCAACTTCTTTGCTTTTAAAGCCCTTCCAACACCAGTTGTTGGTGTAACTCGGAGAAATACATGATCTCCCTCTTCAAACTCTAGAGGCCTCCGACGCCTATCCGCATAACTCTTTTGTCGATCTTGAGCAACCTTCATCATTGCCCTTATCTTTCGGACCTTGTCCGTCGTCTGTTGTACCATTTCCGGTCCCACTAACATACTCTCCCCATCTTGGTACCAACACAAAGGAGTTTGACATCTTCTCCCATACAAAGCCTCGTATGGTGCCATTCCAATACTCGCGTGGAAACTGTTGTTGTATGTGAATTCTATCAAAGGTAAAACATCATCCCAACTTCCACGATCATCCAATACACAAGCTCTCAACAAATCTTCCAAGGATTGATTTGTTCTCTCGGTCTGCCCATCTGTCTGAGGATGATAGGCGGAACTCAATCTCAGCTTCGTCCCCAACGCCTCATGCAAAGTCTTCCAAAAGTGTGAAGTAAACTTTGGATCTCGATCCGACACTATACTTGACGGAATCCCATGTAACCTCACAATCTCAGCAATGTAAACATCGGTCAACTTTGCCGCTGTATCCTTAGTTCTTACCGGTAGAAAATGAGCGGACTTGGTCAAACGATCCACTATCACCCAAATGGAATCATGCTTCCTCCTGGTCTTAGGTAAACCAGTGATGAAATCCATAGAAATGCTATCCCACTTCCACTCGGGGATATCTAATGACTGCAGCATCCCTGCTGGTCTCTGATGTTCAATCTTCGCCTTCTGACAAGTCAGACACAACGCCACATACTCAGCCACATCCTTCTTCATACCCGGCCACCAGAAATCATGCCTCAGATCTTGATACATCTTTGTCGCTCCGGGATGTATACTAAGTTTACTCTTGTGTGCCTCCCCTAGAATGATGTTTCTCAAGTCCTTAGCTTCGGGTACACACACTCTCCCTTGACACCTCAAGATATTGTCCGATCCCACCTTGAAATCTCGGTTGGTTCCTCGAACAATCAAAGCTCTTTTCTCCATGAGAAACTGATCCCGATGTCGCACACGGGTCAAAAACGAGTTTTAAAAATGTAGTTTAGGAAAAGCGACACTCGAGTATCGTCTCACAAGGACTCACGATTAGTTTAGCAATATTAGGATCAGTAGAAAAAAGGGGGTTCAGTTTTGAGTTCGAAATGCAAAAAGAAATTAAAATAAGTGATTATCAAATAAACTTAAAACGATTAATCTACTGTTTCGTTCTCCAACTTGTCATTCGGTCACATAATTCCCAAGTTCCTAAACGAATTGCATTCCCTTTCGATTATAGTAACAACAGCAAGCGTGATTGAAACTAATATATGATATATGTTCCCAAATCCGGATTAAGCAAACAGATTACGCAAACACGAATTAAGCAAACGCGGTTACGATTAACAGAACATACACCAATCGAAATAAATCAATCCTAATCTATAAAATATGCAATTGAATTAAGCAAACAATAGCAACTGATTAAAGCAATCAGAATTATAGATAGAATTGAAAAGGAATTGAAATTGCTTGGAAATTATAATAACCTCAAAGTTAACGGAGAAACGGTTACAGCAGATTAATCCTTGAGAAATTAGCTCTCCATAGGGATTGTGAGTGTTTTTTTCTTTCTAATTTCGTGAATACTGCAGAGAGTCCCCTCATATGTTCTGATTTTGAGTTTAAGTAAAGAGTAAAAATTAAATCCAAAGGTCATAAGCCAAAATTAAGTTTCCACTAAGTAGAATTAAGTCTGCCACTTTCCACGAATTATTAAGGACTGATGCATTCCGAAACAGCTCTTCCACTCAACATTAAACTTGTAGCTCTGTCTCTTAGCTTTCCAACGCATATTCCCGCGTCTCAATCCGATACCCGGAGCTCAAGTTATGATCTGCACAGCGAACATGTATTAAATAGCTACTAGTGCTGAAAATTAAATACGAAAATAAAATAAATGCAAAAATAAACTTAAATCTAAAAACACAATAAAATAGTAAAAATAATAAAACAAACTAGAGAAATGCCTAAGTACAATAGTAGAAGAATGTACATCAAAATGCACTGATCAAATTCCCCCACACTTGAACTTTTGCACTCCTGAGCAAAATCAAGATTAAAGACTTCAAAACGATGGTAGAAAAAGAGAACAAGACACAATGCAAAGTCACAAGCAATCAACACATTCCAAGATTCAAGGAGTATAACAATTATGAACAACATCTTAAAACATGTGCAATGAACAAGGTGGCTTTTAGACTAAAAAGTGCTTCAAAAATGATAGAACCTCACGGAATATTTGTATAAAGTGCACTCAATCACTCAAACACTCAAAAATGGAGTGCCAGGGACAGTGTTTACGCTCAAAGCACATCATCAAAGTTAGCACTGCCATAGGCTTGACAAGCCTCTACCGTCCCCAAAGATGGAGGACATCCACACAAAGAAGCACATGCACGCAAAGATCAAAAGGTCTTTATTCGGGTTGTAACGGGGCCAAGGCAAAGGTGGGATAAACCTAAGGAACTAGGCTATAAAATCAAGAGGATAAAGAAGCATGAAAATCATTTGGATACTAGACAGTTTAGCTCAACAAGTCATAGATCTCAACAAGATATTGCAATTAAATCTGAGACATTGAATCCCACAAAATCAGTTTTTCACATCAAAATTGCCCATAGTACAACTTTTGACAACACTTTTTCTCTTCTTTTCTTTTTTTTGAATATTTTTCTTCTTTTTTGATTTTTTTTTCTTCTTTGCTATTTATTTTTTTTTCATTTTCTTTTTTCTCTTTTTTTTTTCTTTCTTTCTTGCCAAACAAACTGAGCATCACAACATGGTATAACATAAGCAAAATGATTCCCTTCCCCATATCAGATCAACATTAAAAACATAATGAGACCCCCTACATGTATCCAAAATTACAATCCAAGCTCTTTCACCCTCTTGATTTGGGACATATCATTGTTTTTCACTTTCAGGCTTGTAATGAGTTTATAAACAAAGAATGGGAAGAATAGGCTCAAAGGGGCTTAACAAAGGGATGAAATATCAAGGTAGGCTTATTTGGCTAAAAGTAGCTTATAAAAGAAACAAATGCCTAGATCATTTCATATACATGCATGTGAACAAGTGCTTCAAGAGTCAAGTCAAGTTCTAGAAGTAACTATCAGTATGAGTGAAACCACACAAGAAACAAGGAATTGTTGGAGGCTCAAAATCTCACAAAGTTTCATGTTCTATCACAAGTGATGCACAATCTAGTATCAAGTCACCTTATCACACTACAAAAGCAAAAATGTTATCCATATCATGACATACCACTCTAGGCCTAGAATAATGAAACTACTAATAACAGTTGCATACATGCCAAAAACTTTTTTTTTATTTATTTTTTCATTTTTCATTTTTTTTGTATTTTTTATTTTTTAATTTGAAAGAAAAACTAAATTAAAAACAACTAAATATAAAATGTTCCCCCCACACTTAAATCAGACATTGTCCGCAATGTAAAACAAATAAGTATACAGTGAGAAAAAAGGAAGGAACACACCCGAGGGTTTAAGGTGTAGCTGCTGGTGGGTAGGACGGCTTCTCCAAAGAGAGCTCTTCAACAATTTCTTCTTCAGGCATCGAGCTTTCATGGAACAGCTTCAGCCGCTGTCCGTTTACTTTGAACACCTTGTTAGTACCTGCACTTTTAATTTCTACGGCACCATGAGGAAAGACATTAGTAACAACAAAGGGGCCAATCCATTTGGATCGAAGTTTCCCAGCCATCACTTTTAGGCGGGAGTTAAACAATAAAACCTGTTGGCCCACAGAGAATTCCTTTCTAGAAATCATTTTATCATGAAAGTGCTTAGTTTTCTCTTTATAAATTCTAGAGCTTTCATAGGCTTCTAGCCTAATCTCTTCAAGCTGCTGTAATTGGAGTTTTCTTTCCATACCTGCCTTCTGCATTTCCATGTTACAACTTTTGACCGCCCAATAAGCACGGTGTTCAATTTCAACAGGGAGGTGACATGCCTTACCAAACACAAGTCTATAGGGAGACATCCCAATTGGTGTCTTGAAAGCTGTTCTTTGAGCCCAAAGTGCGTCTTCTAGACGGCGGCTCCAATCCTTCCTATTTGGCTGCACCATTTTCTCTAAAATTTGCTTAATCTCTCTATTTGAGATCTCAGCTTGTCCATTAGTTTGGGGATGATATGCAGTAGAAACTTTGTGCACAACTCCATACTTTCGGAGTAAACCTTCCATAGTGCGGTTACAGAAATGTGTGCCTTGGTCACTTATGATAGCTCGAGGTATTCCAAACCTGCAAAAAATATTGGACCTGACAAAATCTGCAACAACTCTAGAATCATTAGTCCTAGTGGGGATAGCTTCCACCCACTTTGAAACATAATCAACAGCAAGTAAAATGTAGAGAAAATCAAATGATACAGGAAAAGGACCCATAAAGTCAATTCCCCACACATCAAATACCTCACAGAAAAGCATAGGTTGCTGAGGCATTTCACTCTTACGAATGATGGTTGTACCTGCGAACTGGCACTCTTTACAAGTGCGGTAAGTCTCATAAGCATCCTTGAAAATAGTGGGCCAATAGAAACCTGAGTCTAGGATTTTTCGTGCAGTCCTTTGAGGACCAAAGTGTCCCCCTACCTGAGAAGCATGCGAATGATGCAAAATAGATTCAATCTCATAGTCGGGGACACATCTCCTAATTACTTGATCACTACCAAATTTCCAAAGATACGGATCATCCCAAACATAATATTTTGCATCACTCTTGAGTTTGTGAATTTGTGTCCTAGATGCACCTGTAGGAAAAACACCAGCAACAAGATAATTAACAATATCAGCAAACCACGGAGTTACCCCATGTACCAGTAAAAGTTGCTCGTCAGGAAAGTCATCCTGAATGGGGAGAGGATCTCCATCCCTTTCTATCCTGCTCAAGTGGTCAGCCACCAAGTTCTCGGCTCCACTTTTATCTTTAATCTCCACATTAAATTCTTGGAGCAACAACATCCACCGAATCAGCCTCGGCTTTGCTTCTGGTTTTTTCAACAAGTACTTTAAAGCTGCATGGTCAGTAAAAACAACAACCTTGGAACCTAGCAAATATGATCTGAATTTATCAAGAGCAAAAACAATAGCTAGAAGTTCCTTTTCAGTGGTGGTGTAATTAGCTTGTGCAGAATCTAAAGTTCTTGAAGCATAATAAATAACATGGGCAGCCTTGTCGACTCTTTGTGCAAGGACCGCCCCAACAGCATAGTTAGAAGCATCACACATAATTTCAAAAAGGAGGGTCCAGTCAGGAGGCTGGATGATGGGAGCGGAGGTTAATGCTTTCTTCAAGAAGTCAAACGCCTTTTTGCATTTTTCATCAAAATCAAATGTGACATCATTCTTCAACAAATTTGACAGCGGAAGAGCTATCTTGCTGAAATCCTTTATGAAGCGCCTGTAAAAACCTGCATGGCCAAGAAAAGAACGAATCTCGCGAATGCAAGATGGGTAAGGCAGTGTAGAAATCACATCAATTTTAGCAGGATCAACTGAAATTCCTTTTTCTGAAATTATGTGACCCAAAACAATTCCCTGCTCAACCATAAAATGACATTTCTCATAATTTAAAACAAGGTTGGTTTCAATGCATCTTTCTAAAACCCTATTCAAACTATTCAAACATGCATCAAAAGAAGAACCATAAACAGTGAAATCATCCATAAACACTTCCATGCAATTTTCAATAAATTCAGAAAAAATACTAATCATGCAACGCTGGAACGTGCCAGGAGCATTGCACAGACCAAATGGCATTCTCCTGTAAGCAAATGTGCCGAATGGACATGTGAAAGTGGTTTTGTCCTGATCTTCAGGTGCAATATGAATTTGAAAGTAACCTGAAAAACCATCAAGAAAGCAATAATGTGATTTACCAGCTAGCCGTTCAAGCATTTGATCAATGAACGGCAAAGGAAAGTGATCCTTTCTAGTAGCCTGGTTCAACCTCCTATAATCAATACAAACTCTCCAGCTATTCTGAACTCTAGTAGGAACAAGTTCATTCTTTTCATTTTTTACCACTGTGAGACCAGATTTCTTAGGTACAACCTGCACTGGGCTTACCCATTTACTGTCAGAGATAGGATATATGATACCTGCTTGCAAAAGTTTGGTTACCTCTTTCTTCACAACATCAAGGATCAAAGGATTAAGCCTCCTTTGGGGCTGCCTTACCGTTTTCGCCCCATCCTCAAGTAAAATTCTGTGCATACACATGGATGGGCTAATACCTGGAATGTCAGCCAAAGTCCACCCAATAGCCTTCTTATGCTTCTTCAAAATCTGCAAAAGCTTATTTTCTTGATCAAAATTAAGGTTAGAAGAAATTATAACCGAGAGTTTTTTATCACACTCCAAATAAGCATATTTCAGATTTTCAGGGAGTGGCTTAAGCTCAAGGGAAGGTGGTTGTTCAATGGATGGTTTGGCGGGGGCAGCCGTGATGTCAAGGGCTTTAACTGCATAATCAACAACTTCACCTGTAGGATAATTGTCATCTAACAAGAAAGCATCAATTTCAGCACAAGCAACACAAAGGTTAGTGTCGGTACAATCATCACATGAATAATCATCATCAAAACCAGATAAAGATGGATCACCAGAGAACAAGTCTAAATTAAATTCATCAACAATTTCAGAAAGCAACTCCATTTGAAAAACTGAGTGCTCTTCGGAGGGATGTTTCATAGCATCGAAAATGTTAAACTTCGCGACAATGTCACCAAATTCCATGGACATGGTTCCATCGTCAACATCAATTTTCGTCTTTGCTGTTTTCATGAATGGTCTGCCCAAAATGATTGGTGATCTGCTTGATTCTGTTTCTCCAGCCATGTCAATAATGTAAAAATCTGCAGGAAAAATTAAGTCATTAACTTGCACGAGGACATCTTCTACTACTCCGGCGGGGCGGGCATTGCTTCTATTCGCCAGTTGAATGATTAAACCTGTATGCTTCAAAGGACCAAGATCAAGATTATTATAAACAGAAGTAGGCATAACATTAATAGAAGCTCCTAAATCTAACATGCAATTTTCGAATTTACTATCCCCAATGGTACATGGAATAGCAAAAGTTCCTGGATCCTTGCATTTTTGTGGCATAGCCTGATTGAGAGTTGAAACCGAAGCCCTCTCGGGTGAGGGCTCAGGTGAAAGCTTAGGCTGAATAAGGGCTGAAACATTTCTCCCTAAATTAACTCTCTCATTTCCCTTCAACCTTCTCTTGCGGGTGCATAAATCTTTCAGAAACTTTGCATATTTCGGAACCTGCTTGATCACATCAAGAAGCGGAATGTTTACCGCCACTTTTTTGAATACATCCAAAATCTCTCTCTCTTTGTCTCCCTCATCAATCTTCTTTGTTTTAGCTACTCTTTGTGGAAAGGGAATTGGTGGTACATACTCACTCTCTTTTTCTTTTTCAGATTCAACCACACTAGAGGGTTCGGGTTCAAGTTCAGGTGTTACCTCAATATTTTGTTTATTTTTTTCAGGGGCTGGTTTTGCAACTTTTCCTGATCTCAAGGTAATTACACTCACATTAGGATTAGGGACATTAGGATTCACTACTGTTTGGGCAGGTAGTTGGTTTGTCCCTTGAGCTTGCTGCATGGCATTCATTGAAGTAGCAAGCTGTCCAATCTGTGTCTGCATATTCTGCATAGCAGAATCTGTTCGCTGCTGGTATTGTGTATTGCTTGCAATCATTTGCTTCACGAGATCCTCCAATGATGGTCCGGAGGAAGCAGCTGGTGGTGGTGTGTTTTGTTGCGCTGTTGGGTTCCCATACCGCAGAAGTGGATGATTTGCCCAACTGGGATGATACTTGTTTGTGGAAAGATCAGGAATGTTGTACCTGTTCTGATTGTTGCCTCGGTTATAAAGGGCTGCTGCATAAGCTTGGGGCAACTCAGTCACTGACTCATCTTGAAGAATTGGACAAGTATCGGTTGGATGTTCAGTAGAAGTACAAATACCGCACAACTTAGCTGCTTGAGCTTTACTCACTGCCAACTGTTTCACCAAAGAAGTAAGTTCATCAATCCTGGTCTCTAGAGCCTTATTGGAAGAGGAAGCCTGAATCTCATTCACACCTTTTATTTGGGACACAAAATTATTTCTGGTTGTGAATTGTTGAGAGTTGAGTGACATATTTTCAATCAAGGCCTTTGCAGCAGCTGGAGTTTTATCAACAAGTGCTCCACCACTGGCAGCATCCAAAATGTTTCTATCCATTGGTAGCAATCCCTCATAGAAATACTGAATAAGCAACTGTTCGGTAATCTGGTGTTGAGGGCAGCTGGAGATCAATTGTTTGAACCTTTCCCAATATTCAGTCAATGATTCATTTCCCTGTCTAATGCCGCAGATTTCTTTTCTGATTGATGCAGCTCTGGAGGCGGGAAAATATCTCTCTAGAAAGACTTTCTTCAAATCATTCCAAGTTGCGACAGAATTCGGCTCAAGATAGTATAACCAATCTTTGGCAGCACCCTGGAGCGAAAATGGAAAGGCTCTGAGCTTGATATGATCTTCTGTTATTCCTTCAGGCCTCAATGGTGTGGAACAAACAACCTGAAATTCTTTCAAATGCTTATGCGGATCCTCACCTGCAAGACCACTAAACTTTGGCAACAAGTGTATCAAACCAGATTTCAATTCAAATGGAGTAGCAACATCAGCATATTCGATACATAAACCATTGTAATTCACATCAGGAGCAGCAAGTTGTCTTAGTGTTCTTTGTTCAGCCATATTATCAAAAACAACTTCAGAATCAAATTCAAATAAATTGTGCAAAGAAATAGGATCGATAACAGGTGGTGAACTAGTGCTAGCCTGATTTTCTCTACGGCGTGTGTGCAAAGTTCTCTCTATCTCAGGATCAAAAGCAAAAAGATTATGATGACCAGACCTAGTAGCCAGGACTGCGAAAATGCCAACAATGTCCCTATTAGACAGAAACAAGTTGAAAGAAGGAATATGATTAAAATAAATTCAGAAAAATATAAAAACACGAAATTTAATCTAACTAAGACAAATAAAAATTTTGATAATTTTTTTGGAATTTTCTGAAACTATGAAAACAGTAAATAATTCATAAAAAATAGAAAAACAATGAATTTGGGAATTTGAGGCTGCTGTCACCTATTTTGTCCCAAAATAGGGGCTTTGGAACTGTGATTTTTTTCTGACGAAATATGACAGTAAGCACCCAATTCAGAGAAATTTTTTCAGAAAACTGATTTTCTACGAAAACTGATTATTAGAGCGCGTAAAGGCCAGAAAACACCGGAAAGCAAGGCCAGAACGCAAGAACACAGCAACTGAGTCTAATATTGGCTAAAATAAATTGAGAGTCCCCGGCAACGGCGCCAATTTGATCCCGATGTCGCACACGGGTCAAAAACGAGTTTTAAAAATGTAGTTTAGGAAAAGCGACACTCGAGTATCGTCTCACAAGGACTCACGATTAGTTTAGCAATATTAGGATCAGTAGAAAAAAGGGGGTTCAGTTTTGAGTTCGAAATGCAAAAAGAAATTAAAATAAGTGATTATCAAATAAACTTAAAACGATTAATCTACTGTTTCGTTCTCCAACTTGTCATTCGGTCACATAATTCCCAAGTTCCTAAACGAATTCCATTCCCTTTCGATTATAGTAACAACAGCAAGCGTGATTGAAACTAATATATGATATATGTTCCCAAATCCGGATTAAGCAAACAGATTACGCAAACACGAATTAAGCAAACGCGGTTACGATTAACAGAACATACACCAATCGAAATAAATCAATCCTAATCTATAAAATATGCAATTGAATTAAGCAAACAATAGCAACTGATTAAAGCAATCAGAATTATAGATAGAATTGAAAAGGAATTGAAATTGCTTGGAAATTATAATAACCTCAAAGTTAACGGAGAAACGGTTACAGCAGATTAATCCTTGAGAAATTAGCTCTCCATAGGGATTGTGAGTGTTTTTTTCTTTCTAATTTCGTGAATACTGCAGAGAGTCCCCTCATATGTTCTGATTTTGAGTTTAAGTAAAGAGTAAAAATTAAATCCAAAGGTCATAAGCCAAAATTAAGTTTCCACTAAGTAGAATTAAGTCTGCCACTTTCCACGAATTATTAAGGACTGATGCATTCCGAAACAGCTCTTCCACTCAACATTAAACTTGTAGCTCTGTCTCTTAGATTTCCAACGCATATTCCCGCGCCTCAATCCGATACCCGGAGCTCAAGTTATGATCTGCACAGCGAACATGTATTAAATAGCTACTAGTGCTGAAAATTAAATACGAAAATAAAATAAATGCAAAAATAAACTTAAATCTAAAAACACAATAAAATAGTAAAAATAATAAAACAAACTAGAGAAATGCCTAAGTACAATAGTAGAAGAATGTACATCAAAATGCACTGATCAGAAACTTGTCATCTTGACAATTTGCAATGTCCTCCAACAAACCGCTTGAGATGGTAATCATACCCAGTCTCATATTCCCCAAAGCAAACTCTACCTCTAAGTGCAAATCACGAAACTCTCTCAACAACTCTTGTTGACTAGCCATTTGTGCCGAACAAACCGACACACTCTTCCTACTCAAAGCATCGGCTACCACATTAGCCTTTCCAGGATGGTATTCTAACGTGAAATCAAAATCTTTCAAAGTTTCCATCCATCTCCTCTGCCTCATATTAAGCTCTTTCTGATCGAACAGATACTTAAGACTCTTATGATCACTAAACACGACAAAAGTGCAACCATAAAGATGATGTCTCCAAATCTTCAATGCAAAAACAACGGCCGCAAGCTCTAAATCGTGCGTAGGATAATTCTTTTCATGCACTTTCAGTTGCCTTGACGCATAAGCCACTGCTCTCTTGTGTTGCATCAATACACAACCCAACCCTTGATGAGACGCATCACAATAAACCTCATACGGTTCCTCCGACTGTGGTAACATCAAAACTGGTGAAGTCGTCAACCGTTCTTTCAACAACTGAAAACTCAACTCACACTTCTCTGTCCAAGCAAAAGGTTGATCTTTTCGCGTAAGTTGGGTCATCGGTGCCACAATCTTAGCGAAACCTTCAATGAATCTCCGGTAATAACCGGCCAAACCCACAAAACTCCTCACATCAGACACTGTTTGAGGCTGCTTCCATGAAAGTACCGTATCAATCTTGGCTGGATCCACGGCTATTCCCTCTCTTGATATAACATGACCCAGGAAATTCACCTCTTCCAACCAAAAATCACACTTTGACGGATTAGCATACAACCTTTTCTCCCTCAAAACTTGCAAAACCAAGCGAAGATGCTCTTCATGTTCCTCTTCATTCTTCGAATACACCAAAATGTCATCAATGAACACCACCACAAACTTGTCCAAAAATGAATTGAATATCCGATTCATGTAAGCCATAAAGATAGCAGGTGCATTCGTCACTCCAAACGGCATCACTAAGAACTCATAATGCCCATAACGCGTCCTAAACACCGTCTTCTGAATATCCTCATCTCGTACCCTTATCTGGTGATAACCAGATTTCAAGTCAATCTTGGAAAACACTGAGGCTCCCCTCAACTGATCCATCAAATCATCAATACGCGGCAATGGATATCGGTTCTTGATAGTCACCTTATTAAGCTTCCGATAGTCCACACACAAACGGGATCTACCATCCTTCTTTTTCACCAATAAGACCGGTGCTCCCCAAGGCGATACACTAGGCCTTATGAAACCTTTAATTAACAAGTCCTCAATCTGACCTTTCAACTCTACCAACTCGGCTGGAGCCATCCGATAAGCTGATTCTGAAATCGGACCCGTACCCGGTTGCAAATCAATGAAGAATTCCACCTCTCTACACGGAGGAAAAGCTGGAATCTCTGATGGAAACACATCTTGGAAATCCTGAACCACACGAATTTCCTCAATTCGAATCTCCGAAGTCACTCCTAGGCTAGCAAGTGAAACTATCTCCGGTTCCCCATTACACATAACCACAGAAAGCCGATTCGCAGACAAGTACCTTCGCACACCTGGCTCGGGAAAGAAAACCAATTTCCGAGCGCAGTCTAGAATCACATAATGATACGACAACCAATCCATCCCGAGGATGATCTCGAGAGATGTAAGCGGTAGACAAACCAAATTAACCAGAAAATCCCTATTCTGAATTACTACCAAACAATGCAAACATGCAGTATTCACTACCAAATCCTTAGCAGGAGTCAAAACATTCAAATCAAACGGAAGCACAGATACATTCAAACTCAAACGATTTGCACATGCCAAAGATATGAATGAGTGGGTTGCCCCCGTGTCAATCAAAGCAGTTAAAGAATTACCTGCGATGTGACAGCTCTCGTGGATGGCATTGCTAGCCTGCCCACTCAGTTCAGTGCCCATACAGTAAGCACGTGCCTTTGCCGCAGGTCTGGCACCCTGTGAGCCTTGTGCCACATTCGCCGACGGCCCAGTCTTCGGGGCTCTGCAATCTCTAGCAAAGTGTCCCGGCTTCTTGCAGTTGAAGCAAGCGCTTCCCCCTTTCGGTTGCGTGCATTCATTAGAAAAATGCCCCGCTTCTCCACAGTTGTAGCAAGCCCCCTTACTACCCTCTGATTTTCCCCGGGTTCCCTGATTCACCGATCGGCCCGGTCCTTTACTGTGCTGAGGACGGTTATAAGGCTTACTCACTTGCCTCCCACTATTCTGGGTCGAACCACGATCATTGGTGCGACTTGGTCCTCCGGCATTAGAATTCCCTTGGCGGTTCACCCGCTTATTCCTCATGTCCTCTACCTCTTGGCACTTTTCAACCAAGACCTGGAACTGTCGGATACCCAATGGCACAACCGCATCCTGCAGTTCGTACCTCAGCCCATCTTGAAACCTACGGCACATATAAACCTCATCTATCCCATCCCTAAAGAAGCGGAAGAAACGGGATAGTGATTCAAACTTCTTGGCATATGCTTCAACATTCATGCCTCCCTGACGCAACCTCAGAAATTCCTCCCCATACCTTTCCCTTGCAGTCTCGGGAAAGTACTTGGCCAAAAACCTCCTCTTGAAGTTCTCCCAATTCAATTCCTCATGGCCATTCTCCATGATCAGTCGGGTGTTCCTCCACCAATACTCAGAACCCCCGAGTAATTGATAGGTAGCTAAGACCACCTTCTCTCCTTCTGGACAATGAATTGCCCCGAATATCCTCTCCACAGATTGGAGCCACAAATCAGCAGTTTCCGGACCTCCCTCCCCATTAAACTTTGGAGGCGTTTGGTGGTTGAAATTCGAAAGAAGTCTAGATCCAGCCGCAAGTATTTCCCTTTCGCGCTTTTCCAGATCTCTCTGCGCCTTAGCATGGCTCTGAGCAGTCACAGCCGCTGCCATTGTATGCATGGCATAAGCCATCTGGTTTATATCCACATTATCCGCCATAGGTACAGTAGGTGCCCTTCTTGGAGGCATTCTATTTCTGCACAATACCAATTCTGATTAGATTCCTTATCCAAACATTTCAGAGTCTCAACAGAAAATCTCATCCAACGGCTACTAACATATAACCCGACACAGAACAACCACTAGAACTGACGCTACTCTAGCTATGTTCTAACCGACTCTGAACTAACGACTCAAGTATACACTTTCCCTTTGAAGATTTAAAGCCGTGCTCTGATACCAAAAATGTAACACCCCGTTTTTCAAAAAGCCAAAAAGGGCATTATTTTTTTTTTCTTTTTCAACTAACACTCAAAGTGCGCATAATAGTTTTTTAAATGAACCGGCATTCAAATATACAAAAGAACTCATTACCAAAAGGTGCTTCGACAAGCAAAGTGTATTCCTGAATAATTACAATCCAAGTCTAAGTATCAAAACAAGTTAGAAATCCTATGCTAACCAAAAAGCACGGTGCACAAAACACACCGGCGCATAGTCTAACTAATCTAGGCTACAGCTCCAACCGCTCACTGGGGCCTGGAACAGCCACCGTCGTCGCCACGACCTAACCCATCATCTGGGTGGGATGAGCCCGCAAATGAAAGAAAGGGTCACCACAAAATACAAGTATGTATATATATAATCGGTGCGAAAAATTGTACACATAACAAATATTTCCACAAACACAAGAGAAAGCTCTTAACCTCAAAAGTAATTCCCACCAACGGGCTTATTTAAATAAATCACCAAGCCTAATGCAGACTTCTACAATGGGGGTGACAACCGATCTCTGGTTAGCCACATGCATGAATTAATTCCGGAATTCAACCTCTCTATAGAAGGCGTAGGTCTCTGGTGGGATAACACCTCCTACTATTGGTGGGATAACACCAGGTAGAGTCACACAAGACAATACCAAAACAATCACGGTGGGATAACACCGGGTGAGTCACACAAGACAACCACCAACTCAATAAAATCCAGTGGGATTTGGCGAAGTCGCACAGACAACCGCCTGGTACGAAGGCAAGTCACACAAGACATACACCTAGGCACGCAACTATGAAATGCATGGCATATATTCTCTTCGGCATATACGGGATAGTCACACAAGACACAATCCTCGCGTAGTCCTATCTGACGCACGCATTCATATATGCTCATGCAAACAAACACATAGCCTAAAGCCTATGTACAAAGCATCTCAGCATACATACATTTTCTCAATCATATGTAATTTGCACACATTTTTATAAACACGTTCTCATCAACGAGAATACATAAGTACAAACATGCTAAAGCACACAGCAATTCCACACACAGCAAAACAAAGCATGTCGTAACCGTTTTAAAGACAGAAATAAAGTGGAGCCCTTACCTCGGCAAACTTCTGTCAACCACACACGTCCAAACAACACAACGCGCTTCCTAAAACAAGCAGCGTACCATCAATACATTGTTTCCCAACCAATCGTATTGAAACTAAACCAAAAACCCCAAAAACTTAAAGGTTTCTAAGGAAAATTAACTCTTTCGGATACCATACCAAAATCTATCGTATTGATCAACCACCATGAGTTATTTGTACTATTTTTAGGACCCAAAACAATCGTCAAAAGTCTTAAATAATTTGAAATGCAAAATGGCCGTTTTCTTGCGTTATAAGTTACGTACTTTCCGAGTACCCGAAAAACTCGTTTCCAATCCCCGACACTTCCATAAATTAATAAAAAGGGATTAGAAAGCTAAAAACCAAGTTTAGAAATCAGAATCCAAAATTTTAGGTCCCAGAGCTCGCCCTGGCGTGTTGGCAGCGAGTGGAGGCAGAGAGTACTGGTCTTACTCGCTCTGGAGCTCGCCCTGGCGTGTTGTCATGACCTGTGACACTCGCCCTGGCGAGTAACAACTCGCTCCGCGAGTTGCACCTGTCATGACAGCACAAGACAGCAACTCACACCACCTTTTCCACCCCAAGCCTAGTTTGATTCTATTAGTTCCCAACATCTTTTCAAGGCATAAAAGCAAACCATTTTCATAAGCAAGCAACACATTTCCGAAAGCATGTTGGTTGCTTCGAGTGCAAGTTATTTGATTTTCATTTCCAAAATCAAAACCAAACCCAAGCACAAGTTTTATTACGGGCCTTAACCGTCCGGTAATCATTTTCAAACATGTTTTCAAAGTAAAAAGTAACACCACATGTCACAATAGTTTTAAACCATTTTGACCCCAAAACACTACCCAAAACACTTAGGAAATATTTTCATAAACTCCAAAATATTTTTCATCGGATTTTCTAAAACAAAACCATACAACGCATTTCCCTTTTGCTCAAAGGTTCAAAGACAACTTTTCTTTTCAAAACCTTACAACATAACCTCATGTAATTGATCAATACATAAACCAACCAAAACCCTAACTTTTCTCATGAGATTTTTCACCAACTCATGGAAAACAAACAACAAAGCCTAAACATGCTTCTCTAGACCTCATGAACAACATTCATGGAACAAAAACCATGTAAAGTAACATTTTCTAACAAACCCTCATGAGAACATAAACCCAAAAACTCTTAAACTCTATAAGTCTACCAACCTAAGAGATGAGAAGAGAGGGTTACCTTTAGAAAGTGATTCTCTACAACTTTCCTCAAAGCTCCAAAGCTTGAAATGGAGTGAAATGGTGAGGAATGGAAATTTTAGTGAAGGTTTAAGAGAAAGTAATGGAGTCTACGTGAAAGAGAGAAAGAATGAGATGATTTGGTGATGTTTTTCTAAGTGACCAAGCCACTAAACCTCCTTACTAGTACAAGGCTCTTGCTCACACATGGCCATTGGATCAAAAGACAAAATGCCAAGACAAAACCCTAGCCATTGGATCAAACCAAACCAAATCCACTTGAGATAAAACTCAATACCTCATAGAAACACTCACACGTTCAGCTCTCCCACGCCGCGACGAACGAAACTCACCAAAACAGAAAACCTACGGAAAGAACGTCTATCGTTTTTCCATTCCAAAACTTATCGCCGAATCTTTTTCCGCGACTGAAATTTTCTTCCATACCTCAGAAAATTAATCTCAGAATATATCCTCACTCGCGCAGATATATAAAATTTCCATCCGAAACCTCACTTAAAACAGACGAAATAAGATTTTACAACGACGGGTAAAATCCTACTCGTTTTTCCAAAAACAAGAATAATCCAAAACTCGTTATTCTAAAACCACATATAACTTCTTATTCAAGAAACAGGATCACAAGACAAAAGTCTGTACAATTACAGTGCACGAGCACAAAACAGGCTCAATTACAGCAAAATCCTATAATTACACGATGTTTCATCACACGAACACATCGAAACCCTAATATTCCTTAAACCAACTATACAATGAAATCTAGGGTCTTACAATACTACCCCCCTAAAAGAAGTTTCGTCCTCGAAACTTAGACATCGTCGAACAAACTGGGGTATAGTTCTTTCATCTTACTCTCGAGCTCCCAGGTAGTATCTCCTGTAGCTTCGTTCCATATTACCTTCACCAAAGGTATCTCTTTCGTTCTCAGACGCTTCATCTTTCTATCCGCAATCTTGATCGGCGGGACTTCAAATGACAAGTTATCCCTCAGCTGGATGTCATCTGGTGTGATCACATGTGATGGATCCGGTGTATACTTCCGCAATTGCGACACATGGAACACATCATGAATTAAAGATAGTACCGGTGGCAACGCGATCCGGTATGCTACCTTCCCAATCCGTTCCAAAATCTGATAAGGCCCTATAAACTTCGGAGTCAACTTCTTTGCTTTTAAAGCCCTTCCAACACCAGTTGTTGGTGTAACTCGGAGAAATACATGATCTCCCTCTTCAAACTCTAGAGGCCTCCGACGCCTATCCGCATAACTCTTTTGTCGATCTTGAGCAACCTTCATCATTGCCCTTATCTTTCGGACCTTGTCCGTCGTCTGTTGTACCATTTCCGGTCCCACTAACATACTCTCCCCATCTTGGTACCAACACAAAGGAGTTTGACATCTTCTCCCATACAAAGCCTCGTATGGTGCCATTCCAATACTCGCGTGGAAACTGTTGTTGTATGTGAATTCTATCAAAGGTAAAACATCATCCCAACTTCCACGATCATCCAATACACAAGCTCTCAACAAATCTTCCAAGGATTGATTTGTTCTCTCGGTCTGCCCATCTGTCTGAGGATGATAGGCGGAACTCAATCTCAGCTTCGTCCCCAACGCCTCATGCAAAGTCTTCCAAAAGTGTGAAGTAAACTTTGGATCTCGATCCGACACTATACTTGACGGAATCCCATGTAACCTCACAATCTCAGCAATGTAAACATCGGTCAACTTTGCCGCTGTATCCGTAGTTCTTACCGGTAGAAAATGAGCGGACTTGGTCAAACGATCCACTATCACCCAAATGGAATCATGCTTCCTCCTGGTCTTAGGTAAACCAGTGATGAAATCCATAGAAATGCTATCCCACTTCCACTCGGGGATATCTAATGACTGCAGCATCCCTGCTGGTCTCTGATGTTCAATCTTCGCCTTCTGACAAGTCAGACACAACGCCACATACTCAGCCACATCCTTCTTCATACCCGGCCACCAGAAATCATGCCTCAGATCTTGATACATCTTTGTCGCTCCGGGATGTATACTAAGTTTACTCTTGTGTGCCTCCCCTAGAATGATGTTTCTCAAGTCCTTAGCTTCGGGTACACACACTCTCCCTTGACACCTCAAGATATTGTCCGATCCCACCTTGAAATCTCGGTTGGTTCCTCGAACAATCAAAGCTCTTTTCTCCATGAGAAACTGATAACTTCTTATTCAAGAAACAGGATCACAAGACAAAAAGTCTGTACAATTACAGTGCACGAGCACAAAACAGGCTCAATTACAGCAAAATCCTATAATTACACGATGTTTCATCACACGAACACATCGAAACCCTAATATTCCTTAAACCAACTATACAATGAAATCTAGGGTCTTACAGTTTAGACGTGAGTCATTGATAAGTGCCAAAAAGTAGTTAAATTCCATACTCAATTACGGCAATTATCGACTTGTTTTCAAAGAAAATCATAATTAAAAACCCCAAAACTTTGTACATTTTAGCTAAAGATAATTGTTATGTCCTAATCCTAATTTTTAAGCTTTCATGACCAAAAGAGGAGCAAAAATCCCTTCACCAAGAGGTTGGTAGCTGAGCAACCAAGTGATAGCTGGGCGACCGAATTGAAGGAAGTCTTAGGCAATAAGTAAAGAATTCTACACGTGTCAAATAACCCCTTCACCAAGACAAGCTGGTAGCTGGGCGACCAGATGATAGCTGAGCGACCAAATTGAAGGAAGTCTTGGGCAACAAGTAGGAATTTTATACGTGTCAGATACCCCCTTCACCAAGACTAGCTGGTGGCTGAGCGACCAGATGGTAGCTGAGCGACCAGCTGTTTTCACGCCTATAAATAGCCTTGAAGAAGAGACCATTGAGACAAAAATTGGCAGAGAGAAAGAAACAGAGAAATCTGAGAGTCTTAAGGTGTAGTGTCTAGGAGAGTGAAGGTGGATCCATCCAACTTGAGAGATCAAGGGATTGATGTGCATTCTTTGTTCCTCTATCCATATTTGTAAGTTTACCACCATGACAATGAGTGGCTAACTCTTTTTATTGTTGGGATTAGATGTAACTTATCATGACTATATGTTGATCTTTATCTTTGATATATATATATTCTAGTTGATTCCTTAATATTTGTGTTATCCTTGCTTTTTATGTTTTACCTTAATGATTCAATTGATATAGACATATGTTAATTGAATCTTTAGAACTAGGATAATCACATATTAAAACTCTAAACTCTAGACATAGATTTAGGTTTTAATATTCACGTTAATATTGAATCTTAATGCTTGCGTGTCGATTGATAAGTCGAGAGATCGGATGTTAATCGATACAATTGATTTCGCGATGTACTCCGGATACAGAAACATCCGATGAGCAATATGTGAAAATATGAACTAATAGCTAAAGCATGTATATGTTGGTTGAATCAATACATAGGAATGATTAAGTGAATTCTAATCCCAGCAATTTAATCTCTCTGTCAATTTATTCAATTTTGCTACTTTTATGTTTTTGCAAATTTTCATAAACAGAATATTAAAAACCCTTTACTTGAAATTATATCAATTGTTGAACGGCATCAATATCGCACCAGTCCCTGTGGAGACGATAAATCTATACTTACTTATGTACTTCAACAAAATGGCGCCGTTGCCGGGGACTGGCGTTTAGATATTGGGGCATCGCAACAATTTATATTCTTTTAAGTATTTGTATATATTTGTTTATATTGTATAGTTTTTGCCTGCACTAATCCTTCTTTGCTAGTCAAAGAAATATTTTCTTGTTTAGTTCAATCCTTTTTCAGATTCACCATCAAGAACAAAATCATGACTGATCGTGATTATAACAACTTCTATACTCCGGATGAGTATGAGTTGTATCAACAGTGTCCTCTTGGTAATTATGGGCAAACTCCAGAGGCTAGATTGGAGGAGACCCTGATTAAATTCATGGAAATGCAGCAGCAACTGAACCAGGAGCACCAACAATATTTGAAAAACAGCTTTGCACGGGCCAAAAATTTGGAAATTCAGCTTAATCAGATAGCCCAACATATGGCTAATACGCAAAGCATGGAAGTTCAAACCAACACTCAAACCACTCATGAAGAGGGAAATGATACTCTAACAAAAAATGAAGAATGTGGAGAGAGTATTGAAGAATGTGTTGAAACACATGAGGAAGAAACAATGTTCAAAGGATGTGGTGTGGAGAAAATAGCTGAGGAACCAAAGACACCACACAAAATAGAACTTCCTCAAGAATTTCCATCTACTGAGGAGGACGTCACTGTTGATAATGAAGAAATGATGATGGATGTAGAGGTAATTGAAGGATTACTTCACAAGGAAATAGCATATGAACAAAAGAAGGAGATAGAGAACAAGGAAGAGATAGATCGGGTCATAGATGAAATTTGTTCCTTGTTCCACAAGAAGAAATTGGAGAGGATATGGACTCCGCAATATCTATATCTCAAGTTCATGGAGTTCCTCCCAAACCAAAGGAAAAAGACGGATGATGTGATTTCCGTCTCATTTTGGCCATCCTAACCAAAAAGGCGTCAAGCTAGTGACGTAAAAGAAGCGCTTGTTGGGAGGCAACCCAATTTTCTTTCCTTGTCTTTTATTTAAAGCATTTTTAATTACTTATATGTTATAATAGTTTTTGAACATGTTTAGCCTCTTATAAAAAAAACAAAGTCCTTGAACTGGTGTGAATTTCACTTGAAAATTCGTTTCTGCCATTGCCACTAAGCATATCATCACCTCTGAAATTCTGACAAAAGCATAGGGCTGTGTGTTTTACCTTGCTGGAGTTTTCAATGCAGGCATAACGTCATTTCTTGGCCTGAGGACAGTCCACACTTCTTGAGGAGGGGGAGTAGCAGAAGCAGAGTACTAAAAGCACGCCATATACAGTGAAATTTTATTTCAGTCATTAGAATTCATGTTTTATGTTTCATTGCAATTTTTGACTGAATAAACATGGTTTACATCTTTGTGATAGCTAAATGTGCATATGAAATGAAATGTCTAGGTTTGTGATCAATCAAAAGCAAATGCATGATTAGAATGATTTTCTTTCAATTGCTATAGTTTGAGATCAACCTTTTGTGATTATCTTTGAATGATAGGATGAATTTGAACTAAGTAGCTTGATTCAATTTGATTTCATTCATTCATTCTTAACATGATTGATTAATTATGAATCACATAGACCTAGCCGGGTGAGATTGTGTGAACCTTCCACTGTTTATATATTTGAGAGCCGGCAATTGTGTTTAACTCTGTTGATTTTAACTGAATCTTGCTATTACTTTATATGTTTGAAGTCATGGAAATGATCAAGGCCATGTTTTTATTTGAGTGCAACTACTTAAGCCTAAAATAACCTACCTTGTGAGATAGTGTGATCCTTTGTTACCCCCCTTGAGCCAAAATTTTGAAAATTTGTTTGTTTGAACCCTTGAACCACAATAAAGAAAAACAATGACTTGACCCTTGTCTTAGGATGATTGAGCATTGAGTTTATGTAGGGTTGAAAACAAGTTGGGGAGAAAGAGGTTATTTGATCAAATTGAGAAAAGTAACAAGTAGTTGAAAACGGTGAAGAAAAAGAAAAATATTGAAAGTCATTTGACACACAATTGAAAATCAAAGAAAATGTGTTACAAAAGAAAAGAAATGAATATAAATGGTGTCAAAACAAAAGAATCACCAAGAGTAAAGAATGGGGAAGTGAAAGAGGATGAATAGTTTATGTAATGAAGATACTCAAGTTTATGCTCTTTTATCCTTAAGGCTCTTCGAATCCAAAGAAAAACAATGATTTCTTGTAGCCTAGCCCCATTACAAGCTTAAGAAAGACCTTAGTGATCCATGATTGATAACATGTTTTGTGATTATGTTAAGATGTATGTTTGAATTGATTTGTTGTGAACACATTGTTTGGATTGAGATAAACACTACACCCTTGAGTTGAAACACTTGTGAGAATTGTGACTCTAGTTGATTTTCTTGTTGAGTTGAAAAGCTTGAACTCTTACTTGAATTTTGAAACTATTTCACATTCATGCTTTGATTCTTTGGTGATTATGAATGATTGATTTCAAACTTGCAACACATTAAATCATGCAAACTTGAAATGATTTACATCCAAAGTTTTTGATTGATTGCAAAGCTTGAATGAATTATGCACTAATGATGTTTGAGCCATGTTTCAAAAGTTTATTTTGGACTTTTGTTTGAGGACAAACAAAGTTTTAAGTTGGGGAGAGTTGATAAGTGCCAAAAAGTAGTTAAATTCCATACTCAATTACGGCAATTATCGACTTGTTTTCAAAGAAAATCATAATTAAAAATCCCAAAACTTTGTACATTTTAGCTAAAGATAATTGTTATGTCCTAATCCTAATTTTAAGCTTTCATGACCAAAAGAGGAGCAAAAATCCCTTCACCAAGAGGTTGGTAGCTGAGCAACCAAGTGATAGCTGAGCGACCGAATTGAAGGAAGTCTTAGGCAATAAGTAAAGAATTCTACACGTGTCAAATAACCCCTTCACCAAGACAAGCTGGTAGCTGGGCGACCAGATGATAGCTGAGCGACCAAATTGAAGGAAGTCTTGGGCAACAAGTAGGAATTTTATACGTGTCAGATACCCCCTTCACCAAGACTAGCTGGTGGCTGAGCGACCAGATGGTAGCTGAGCGACCAGCTGCTTTTCACGCCTATAAATAGCCTTGAAGAAGAGACCATTGAGACAAAAATTGGCAGAGAGAAAGAAACAGAGAAATCTGAGTCTTAAGGTGTAGTGTCTAGGAGAGTGAAGGTGGATCCATCCAACTTGAGAGATCAAGGGATTGATGTGCATTCTTTGTTCCTCTATCCATATTTGTAAGTTTACCACCATGACAATGAGTGGCTAACTCTTTTTATTGTTGGGATTAGATGTAACTTATCATGACTATATGTTGATCTTT
This sequence comes from Trifolium repens, assembly GCA_030408175.1. Classification (NCBI taxonomy): domain Eukaryota; kingdom Viridiplantae; phylum Streptophyta; class Magnoliopsida; order Fabales; family Fabaceae; genus Trifolium; species Trifolium repens. The sequence continues at coordinate 18,947,674 of CP125841.1, read as the reverse complement.
ATCTTTGATATATATATTCTAGTTGATTCCTTAATATTTGTGTTATCCTTGCTTTTTATGTTTTACCTTAATGATTCAATTGATATAGACATATGTTAATTGAATCTTTAGAACTAGGATAATCACATATTAAAACTCTAAACTCTAGACATAGATTTAGGTTTTAATATTCACGTTAATATTGAATCTTAATGCTAGTGTGTCGATTGATAAGTCGAGAGATCGGATGTTAATCGATACAATTGATTTCGCGATGTACTCCGGATACGGAAACATCCGATGAGCAATATGTGAAAATATGAACTAATAGCTAAAGCATGTATATGTTGGTTGAATCAATACATAGGAATGATTAAGTGAATTCTAATCCCAGCAATTTAATCTCTCTGTCAATTTATTCAATTTTGCTACTTTTATGTTTTTGCAAATTTTCATAAACAGAATATTAAAAACCCTTTACTTGAAATTATATCAATTGTTGAACGGCATCAATATCGCACCAGTCCCTGTGGAGATGATAAATCTATACTTACTTATGTACTTCAACAGTCATCTCTAGTCGAGAATTTCAATATTCTCCATAACGTATGGCAGAAAAGGAAGATCAACTTTTCATTATGTTTGTGGTGGACTAAAAGGAGTTTAAAACTTAAGATGACAACTCGTCTTTTCTCCTAAAAACAATCAAACAAACCACTTTATAATTTTTACCCCGAACTACGAGATTTTGATCCTTAACGGGTACGTAGTGCAAAGGGCCTTGTGTCTTCCGAAATCAAAAAATTAATAAAAATATTTTCTTTTCTCATCATCCCAATCATTTATAAGCAAATTTTACAAGCAAATAATTTTAGCACAAAAACATATATTACAAGAGGTTCCTGTAGAGTACTACAGATACTTAGGGTGCTAATACCTTCCCTTTGTATAACTAACCCCCGTACCTTTGATCTCTGAAAACTGCATTATTTAATTGCTTCATTGCGTCTTTAAATTTTGCATGTTACTTTATGGGTGTATTCGATCTTTTCCCCTTCCCTTGGATAAATTAAAGTTCGGTGGTGAATTACTATTTTTTTTAGAACCCAAGCTAATCAATAGCTTGTGGCGTCCGAAAATCACCGCGACAATGGGCACTTGCAATTATATTGTATTGTGGCCTTGATAACTTTTTGTTTGATTTTAGTATCTTTTCATGTAATGTATGTGAACATGGAAGATTATTGTGTCTTTATATGTACTAATACTACAGGATGTGTGAGTATTTATCATTACTATATGGAAATTTTTGTTTTAGACAATGCTACTGGTCATCAATTATTTGTTTTCAAATCTTAATATTCTTTGTATCCTTTTCATTGTGGCATGCTTTAAGAATAGAGCCATTAAATACATGTGTTAAAAATTGACTAATTCTATATGATAATATATGGTTTGATACTTCTTTCTACAATTGAATATCTTTTGTACATATGCTATAGGTCTTGATCTATCTGTCATCCTAGTTGAATAATTGATTAAATTAATAAGAAATTATTACTTGTTTTGGTCATTTAATTTTGGTTTTATAGATTAGGCTCCAAAGCATAAGTATCTTTGTGAGTATATTGTTTCAAAAGTGACCAGTCTAAGGCTTCATGAGTAATCAACACACCTTCAAGTTTGATTTTGAGTATTGATATATTTATTGTTTCTGGTTTAAGCATTCCATATGCCTTATTATTTAATATCGTTTTCCTTGCTTATTTAGAAATTCCCTATACTAAGTCTTGTTTTTTGTGTTTAGAAATGCCTATAAGTGTTTCGTTATGGATCTCAAGCCAGGTATATGCATTTCCTTTCAAATTTTTGTTCGCATTTCATTAATTTTAGTTTAATGTATTTTTAATTGAAAATGGAGGCTTTGAAGTTGTAATTTTGTGTGTATGTGTCTAAAGAGACCTGTATATGCTGGATTTCAAAGTGGATTTTTAGAACAATTTTGCATTTGTTAATATTTCAGCTGGTGTGCTTGCAGTCGTAGTATTCACTTGCATTTGTTAATTTAGAACAATTTTGCCTTTGTTAATACGAATCATGAAATATTATAGAATGCAGCCTTCCAATAGAAATCTTGTTTTGTTTACATTGATTTTTGTGTTCAATTGGGAAAAGATTATAGTCATGATTAAGCCCTTCGTAGGAATTTTTCTCTGCATCTTTGTTTTCATATCCATTAATACTTTAATTTGTAATGTAGAAAGAAAATAAATAAATTAAAGAAGCATATGATTTGAGATATGCAAATTGGAAATATATGATAAATTTATTGTTTTGCAGGTATTTTTCAAGTTACCTCTGTAAGAGCTCATGTCTCAAATACATGTTTTTAAGAGTCCATACATGAGAGGGACTTACCTATTATGACAACTACCAAACTGCATGAGTCTATGTGGCTTTGCAGCTTTGTTTAGGTCCATGGGCGAGTGACGATGACATGACTATATGTTATAGATATCGTTTATCTTCTTAGTTCTAAGCCTTCATAAACTAATGATCAACTTGTTGTATTTAAAGTATTTTGATGACTACTAATGTGTAGGGATGAGCATCTTGGACAATCCAAAATAACCGTCCATAACCAATCCATATTCATTTGTTATAATTGGACATTAAAACCAAATGTCATAACCGGTTATAAAACTTGTTATATCCATAACCACTTTTATAACCGGTTTTTACTTTTAAAAACCGGTTTTTGGTTTAATAACTGGTTTTTTTTTTTCAAAAAATAAATAATAATAATAATAATAATAATAATAATAATAATACTAAAATAAATAAAAAAACAAATAATCGGCCGAAAACCAAAAAACCCAAAAATCAGCCGAAAACCGAAAACACAAAAAATCGGCCGAAAACCCAAAAATCGGCCGAAAACCCAAAAAATCAGCGAAAAAACCGAAAATACAAAAATCGGCCGAAAAATCGAAAATAGGCCTAAAACACAAAAAATCGGCCGAAAACACAAAAATCGGCAGAAAAACCGAAAATCGGCCGAAAACTAAAAAAATCGGCCGAAAACCCGAAAATCGGCCGAAAACTCAAAAATCGGCCGAAAACCCAAAAATCGGCCGAAAACACAAAAATCGGCAGTAAAACCGAAAATCGGCCGAAAACTCAAAAAAATCGGCCGAAAACTCAAAAATCGGCCGAAAACCCAAAAATCGGCTGAAAACCCAAAAAAAGACCGATAAACTGAAAATCGGCCGAAAACTCAAAAAATCGGCCGAAAACACAAAAATCGGCCGAAACCCCAAAAATCGGCTGAAAACCCTAAAAATCGGCCAAAAAACCGAAAATCCAAAAAAACGGCGGGAAACCCAAAAAACGGCCGAAAAAACAAAAAATCGGCCGAAAAACCTAAAATCAGTTTTTCGGCCGTTTTTAGGTTTGTTGGCCGATTTTTTGTGTTTTCGGCCGTTTTTTGGGTTTTCCGCCGTTTTTTGGATTTTTGGTTTTTCGGCCGATTTTTTGGGTTTTCAGCCGATTTTTGGGTTTTCGGCCGATTTTTGTGTTTTCGGCCGATTTTCAGTTTTTCGGCCGTTTTTTGGGTTTTCGGCCGATTTTTGGGTTTTCGGGCGATTTTTTGAGTTTTCGGCCGATTTTTGGTTTTTCGTCTGTTTTTTGGGTTTTCGGCCGATTTTTTGAGTTTTCAGCCGATTTTTTGGTTTTTCGGCCATTTTTTGTTTTTCGTCCGATTTTCAGTTTTTCGGCCAATTTTTTGAGTTTTCGGCTAATTTTTGGATTTGCTATTTAATTTGACGGAACTGGGCGATGGATTTGAGATTTAACGGAGAGAGGATTTTGTAACACCCATAACTTTAATTAATAAAAGAATATTAATTAGAGTCAATTTTTGGAGCTTAAATTGGAAATGTTTGTATTAATAGGAATAGAGAAAATATGACATTAGTATGAGAAAGGCAATAGTTGTGGCAATTGAACTAGAAGGACCACACTATAATGTTAAAACTATACCACTCTTAACCTTTCAGTAATTTAACAAAACACTCCCACCTCCCTCTCTCACGCCAATCCCACTTACTTGCTTTAGCCAATCACCAATTTCATTCTCAAGTAGTGGGGCCCACACCTCCATTAGATATAACCACACATGACCAAGTAATTCACTTATTCATTCTTTTATTTCCTGAGTTGCAAAGTCAGGAAGGCAAACTCCTCCCCCTTTCTCCATTCTCACGCCCACAATAACAAGAAGCAATAAATTCCAAGAACCATCTTCATCATTCACTTTAACCCAATCAAGGATTTAACATGGAAATGAGATTACTGTTGCATGCATCCTCTTCTTCCTCCCACGAACAGAACATCATCTACCCATCTTCAATTGAAATTCTGCCCTAAAACCCACATGCAATGGTTTCATACTCTTCTCCAATCCATTAGTCACATGAATATGTAAGTTTCATGCTTTAACCCTTTTCCTAAACTTCCATTTCGTGCTCTTTTCCTCTCATCTAAACTGACTATGTTCTGCATGTGTGTATTAATGAACTTATGGAGCTGAGAGTGAAGTAATAAAGCTAAGGAAACGGAGAAATCCTTACACTTGGAGTTTTGAACAAAAGGGTCAGTTTTGGAGTCAAGGGAAGTAAGAGTCATCTGCAGTTTCTGTCATCATTTTGCTCTGTTAAAGCTTCAAATGAGGTGGGTTCTTAGGCTAGTTTAGTTAGTTTTCCCCAATTTATGAAATATGCATGTTAACCTAGGAAATTAGGAAAATATTGTGTGAGGGGAAATAACTCCCAATTTTCCCTCCATTCTGTGATATATTATGTCTATTATGTGATTGCACTGTTTTAAAAGAGGATTGTAAGTGACTTCATAGCAAAATTATCAAAATTCGTAAAACAGGGTGTTTTCTGCATAAACTCGCCACGGCGAGCCTTCATGGCGAGTTAACAACTTCTGGGCTGATGAAACTCGCCATGGCGAGCGTTTTCTCGCCTCGCGAGCTGATTTAGGCCAGAACCAGTTTACTCGCCATGGCGAGCAGATTTCTCGCCATGGCGAGATTGGGCGGGAAAATTTTACCAGTTTTCTCGCCATGGCGAGAAGATTTCTCGCCATGGCGAGCCGGAGCAGAATTAACTCAACTTTTCAATTTTTCCAAAGACTGATCACTCGTTTTATATCCTCTATTACTACAGATGTTTTTGCAATTGTGTAATTAATATAATGTTTCACAGGAGGTCAAACACAATTGGAATCTTAGGGTATAACTTAGGAAATTTAGTTTGTATGCTCCCCGGGTTTTGGGATAATTATGGTAGTAAGAACTAAATTAGTATCAGTCAATCAAGAGCGATCTGTTATGTCGCGCTATGGACTCCCAATGGGATAATCCATTAGGATAAGATATTGTGAGCTGCATGCCGTAACCGAATCGGTTGACGGATATGGCAGGCCTCTGAGACATGCTCACCTCAGAGTGTCCTTGTGTCTAAAATGAATAAGAGTTTATTAATCTGTGATACACCTTTATATTATACTATTATGTTATGTTAGTTAAGTTAGTATGTTACGACTGATTTTAGGATCCCCCGGTGTAGTCACCTCTAGGAGGGTAGTAGGACTCACTGAGGCTTAGTAGTCTCACCCCACTCCAAACAATTTTTTTTTAGGTAGACAGGTTAACCGGAGCAAGGACCAGGACGGAGCTAATGATTGGAGCTGAGCTTGATTCATCAGACTTGAAGATTGTAGTCTTCATCTTTGTTTTAGTCTTATTCTGTTTATCTCAAAATCTTATTGTTTCCGCTGTATTTTTATTCATCGGTTACATTGTATCTGAAACAAGTTGTATCTTGTTTAATTAAATTCAGAAATTTATTTGTACTCAGATTCCATTATGTATGTCTCGACTAAATATTCTAGGTATTTTAGTTGGGGCGTTATAATTGGTATCAGAGCAGGTCGATTCAGTATCGGACCTTGCCATGAGTCAGAACAATTCTTTCCTAAACAATACAGACCCTTTGGATCTGGACTGTTTACGCTGAAACTGTCACGTGCTGAGCCTGATCAACCCAGTATTGTGTATGGTAGGCAGTGTATTATGGTTTAGAACTGAAGTGAACTCTGAAATTCCAGCGTTAACATCGTAGTGAAACGCAATCAAGGAGCTGTCACTGGAGGAAAAACCTTATAAGTGGATTTTGGGACAGTGGCAGATGGTGCCACAGAAGTAAGTCGCGTAACACAAGACATGAGTTCAGTTGTAGATTGAAGGGAAGTGAGTATATCCTTAAGACTGAAGTGCGCAGTGCACAACAGTATTCCACTGACACAGTGTGTCAGGTGAATTTCCTGAGCCTAGAATTACCCTACCCTATCAGGAGCTAAGTCCAACCAAGTTTAGGAATCCATCAACAATCTATACCAGTAGGCAGTCAATCAATCCAGTTAATACTTGGGAATTATGAGTGATGTGCCAAAGTAGAAGTTGGAGACCACATAATAATCTTTCCCCAATTCTGTCTTACTCGCTTAGCGAGTAATCACTCGCTGTAGTGAGTTTAGCAGGCTATTGCTGTTACAAGTTTCTGCCTCACTCCCTGTCCAGCTGTTTTAACCTTAATGATAAGTCTCCAACCCTTACATGATCTTACCATCTTATCTACCGGGTTGTAGCACAAGTGAGAAAGATTCATCGATATTAGGAGAAACTTAGCCAGACCTCATACCTGTTCAATTAATTTGAAATCCCTATTTAGCTAAGCCTATCCCAAGATTATCAAACCTTAAGGTTCTCAATGGAACGAGGACGTACTTCCTTATGGAAAACCAGCACTTGAAATAGGAATTAGTAAACCAAGCCTGTTGCTAAATGTCTAATTATCCAGAGTAAGTGAGAAGCTCCTATATGTTTAAAAGTTAGGTAGCCTTAGGTAAACTCCCTTAACTCTTAGAAGTCCATACCTGAATTGGACCAACGAAGATTCAGCCTTGACTAATCACAGCAGTTAGACTTTCCTTTTAGAGGTACCACATCCAACGTGACACACTAAGTATTAGCACATATATAAGTAGCTAGAATAAGCAAACTTAGTATAGTGGACCAGATGTACATCATTGTAACAGGAATCAAATAAGGACTTAAGCAACATTTAGCAGTAGAGGTTTAAAGTCCAAACTTTCTCCCTAAACCACTAGTCGTCTAGTGCGAGACAGGAACCCTTAGGTACCCAGAAGTTTGACAGATAGTAAATCTCTAGTAACCATACAAGCCACCAAGCTAATCTATAGAACATTATCATCAAACAATTAGAAGTTAACAACAGAACCTTACCAAGTAGGTTTAACATGCCTTGCATCAAAAACTAGAAATCCCCTTTCTGGAAATACCGTACCTAAGGATACACATTAGATATCATTACCCTATGTTCCTAGATTAGAAACTCAATATAGTTAACCTGTTAGATATCTCAGCAAAAGAGACTTCAAGATGAACCACATAAGTTAAGAGAAACCAAGAATAGAACACAAGCACATTCCAATACTCCTTCCATGTCATTTTATTAGATTATCCTCTAGAACACCTACATCTTGTATTCTCTTACCGTGAACCTATTAAGTAAACACCTAAGATTATTCTTTCAGATATCAGTGACTTGGATTAACCTATCATTGATTACCAGTAGTCGCATCAGATTAAGTTTAGTTGGTATAACCGTTAAGTATTACCGTTAGCACTACTAGTTGCCGAGTCGATCCGTAATTACCTTGTCATTAAATAGCTTAGAGACCGGAAGCTCAGTTTCATATTGGGATTGACCTTTTTCTAAACGTATTCAAACCTCCGAACCAGTTAGTTGAGAAATCAGTAGTGATGGTTAAATCATACATGGGAGTTGCCATCCAGTCATCATTAGATTTGTAGTATGTAGTAGAAATCTGCTAGCTAACCAGTTCAAGGCTTAGACTCAATCAGCCGTCTCTATCAAAGCTTTAGTATCAAACCGTAGGAGACATGTCCTGAAGAATGTAACGTCTGAGAGACCGTACTAGAGACAATAAACACCTAGATCAGTCTTCCAGCCATATATATACATATTACTTACCCAGGGAAAGGAGAATTAAGTGTAAGTTAATTCCACCAGACATCAACAACCTCAACTATTTCAGCACCTGTCAGCTGAGAGATTATCAAACAGAGTTAAACCTCCCTGTGAGACTTAGCTAGCTAGAAGCCTGAGTAAAGACTTTATTGTCCTAGCCTGAAAGAAATAGGAAGTAGAACTGTAGAGTATAGGTCTGAAACCAGAAGGAGACCAATCATCAGTTACCTTTGTATACTCGGACCTTCATTTAGCCGTCGAGTCGAGCCGAGCAATGTTCTATTCCACGTCCGTAGTCCTTGAACACTATGAACGTGTATTCACCCTAACTTGTCTGAAGTAACGCATCAGACGCATATGATTCCTTGTGTTTAAAGCTGCCTGTCAATCAAGTACGTCACGCAAATCCTAATCAGATGCAGCTACCCAAACTTACCGATGCCAGCCAGTCGCGCGGATTTCGTAAAGCATCACTCTTAGGTAGTCTTACTCTATGTTTTCAGTCTTTCAGCTAAGCTGTTAAGCAACTCCTTCGTATTCGTGGAAATCAGTTGCTCCTAAGGATCCACGAATAGCTTCCAATTCAACTCTCGGTTTTTAATTGGTCGGTTAAGTAATAACCTCATCTGTTCTGACATAAATGACGTCGCTCAGTGTCAGCAAGTCATTTGGACTTCGTACAATTCAAACCATGTAACCGGTGTTCTCAACTTAGTTGGTTGACCGTATTCGTCGGAACCTTCCAGCCAAATTCAGAGTTAAGATCGTAGTTAATTCCAATTCTGAGAAATTCAGTCGCTCTAACGACACCAGTATTGAGAATCCAAGCCTTTCAATTCCATCCAAAACTCATGATTAGATTAGCGTGTTGAATTCTAGTGCCTCTGCCGTATGTTCGACCATTCAGCCTTGTCTATCGTAACCTTGTGAGACTAAGTGTTAAGCCTGAGTAACTTGACCCGGATACTCCGATTCTAAGCCTAGACCTCTTCAGCCAGTTCACCTGAGTGAATGAATTAATTACTCATTAGAGTAATGATTCATGTTAATCGAATTTGTACTGTCATCATAAGGATACGTCGGTTAGTTCAGCCTACCGTCTTAAGCTTTGCCAACCTTTTCAGCCTGAGCAATACAAGAGCAAATCCAGAGTGTTCAAATTAGCCAAGTATGGAACCCGACCGATTAGACAAGCCTCGTGCAATACATATCAGCGAAGGACCTTGAACGAGAATGACCCTAACTCCAAGAGATGATCTGAACCTAAGTGCATACGCATGTTGGAAGTACAACTCAATCATCGTGTCGTGCCAGAATGGATAAAGATTGTAGGTGGGATTTTATCGGATAACTATATGTTCGTCTGCGAATGAGTCTAACTTGTCGGCAGAAGAATCAGTAGTGTTTAGACAATTTTCCACCCGTTTTATATTTCAATCGATTCTGGAGTATTTAGACAACACGTGCCATAGTGGTACAATGGACACGTCATGCATAATAGTGTTCGGATAGGAGAATGACTACGGGAAGAAACATCTTGAAATTGCCAAATAGGAATACACATGCTCTCACCCTTCAGTTAATTATTTAGCATTGCCACCAGTTTTGTGAGTACCTAACCAGGCCAGATGCCGACCTACCAAGTTAGTAAAGTAGTGGAGTTAATACCGTTAGTGACGAAAGAAGTTAATCGTAGTAGATGAAGTATAGTTGGATAAGAAAAGTGGGTGTAGGAATGTGTTAAGGAATCATGAGACTAAGGTGGTATTGACGATGTCAGAAGGTGACAGTAAGTATTCAAATCAGAGTGCGCAGCGTGAGACCAGTTGTAAACACGGATGTACTGACCGGCTTCTAGCCAATAACCCTAAGAGAGGAAAGTTTTATTCCAAGGGATTGAATATTATTGATCGGAGACTAAGTAAAATGTTGTAATTGGGGCGGATAAAAATGATCTACCCTGATGTAGAATGGAGAAGTTTTGAATTTCGAGGACGAAATTCTTTAAGGAGGGTAGATTGTAACACCCATAACTTTAATTAATAAAAGAATATTAATTAGAGTCAATTTTTGGAGCTTAAATTGGAAATGTTTGTATTAATAGGAATAGAGAAAATATGACATTAGTATGAGAAAGGCAATAGTTGTGGCAATTGAACTAGAAGGACCACACTATAATGTTAAAACTATACCACTCTTAACCTTTCAGTAATTTAACAAAACACTCCCACCTCCCTCTCTCACGCCAATCCCACTTACTTGCTTTAGCCAATCACCAATTTCATTCTCAAGTAGTGGGGCCCACACCTCCATTAGATATAACCACACATGACCAAGTAATTCACTTATTCATTCTTTTATTTCCTGAGTTGCAAAGTCAGGAAGGCAAACTCCTCCCCCTTTCTCCATTCTCACGCCCACAATAACAAGAAGCAATAAATTCCAAGAACCATCTTCATCATTCACTTTAACCCAATCAAGGATTTAACATGGAAATGAGATTACTGTTGCATGCATCCTCTTCTTCCTCCCACGAACAGAACATCATCTACCCATCTTCAATTGAAATTCTGCCCTAAAACCCACATGCAATGGTTTCATACTCTTCTCCAATCCATTAGTCACATGAATATGTAAGTTTCATGCTTTAACCCTTTTCCTAAACTTCCATTTCGTGCTCTTTTCCTCTCATCTAAACTGACTATGTTCTGCATGTGTGTATTAATGAACTTATGGAGCTGAGAGTGAAGTAATAAAGCTAAGGAAACGGAGAAATCCTTACACTTGGAGTTTTGAACAAAAGGGTCAGTTTTGGAGTCAAGGGAAGTAAGAGTCATCTGCAGTTTCTGTCATCATTTTGCTCTGTTAAAGCTTCAAATGAGGTGGGTTCTTAGGCTAGTTTAGTTAGTTTTCCCCAATTTATGAAATATGCATGTTAACCTAGGAAATTAGGAAAATATTGTGTGAGGGGAAATAACTCCCAATTTTCCCTCCATTCTGTGATATATTATGTCTATTATGTGATTGCACTGTTTTAAAAGAGGATTGTAAGTGACTTCATAGCAAAATTATCAAAATTCGTAAAACAGGGTGTTTTCTGCATAAACTCGCCACGGCGAGCCTTCATGGCGAGTTAACAACTTCTGGGCTGATGAAACTCGCCATGGCGAGCGTTTTCTCGCCTCGCGAGCTGATTTAGGCCAGAACCAGTTTACTCGCCATGGCGAGCAGATTTCTCGCCATGGCGAGATTGGGCGGGAAAATTTTACCAGTTTTCTCGCCATGGCGAGAAGATTTCTCGCCATGGCGAGCCGGAGCAGAATTAACTCAACTTTTCAATTTTTCCAAAGACTGATCACTCGTTTTATATCCTCTATTACTACAGATGTTTTTGCAATTGTGTAATTAATATAATGTTTCACAGGAGGTCAAACACAATTGGAATCTTAGGGTATAACTTAGGAAATTTAGTTTGTATGCTCCCCGGGTTTTGGGATAATTATGGTAGTAAGAACTAAATTAGTATCAGTCAATCAAGAGCGATCTGTTATGTCGCGCTATGGACTCCCAATGGGATAATCCATTAGGATAAGATATTGTGAGCTGCATGCCGTAACCGAATCGGTTGACGGATATGGCAGGCCTCTGAGACATGCTCACCTCAGAGTGTCCTTGTGTCTAAAATGAATAAGAGTTTATTAATCTGTGATACACCTTTATATTATACTATTATGTTATGTTAGTTAAGTTAGTATGTTACGACTGATTTTAGGATCCCCCGGTGTAGTCACCTCTAGGAGGGTAGTAGGACTCACTGAGGCTTAGTAGTCTCACCCCACTCCAAACAATTTTTTTTTAGGTAGACAGGTTAACCGGAGCAAGGACCAGGACGGAGCTAATGATTGGAGCTGAGCTTGATTCATCAGACTTGAAGATTGTAGTCTTCATCTTTGTTTTAGTCTTATTCTGTTTATCTCAAAATCTTATTGTTTCCGCTGTATTTTTATTCATCGGTTACATTGTATCTGAAACAAGTTGTATCTTGTTTAATTAAATTCAGAAATTTATTTGTACTCAGATTCCATTATGTATGTCTCGACTAAATATTCTAGGTATTTTAGTTGGGGCGTTATAGATTTTGAGAGAGAGAATGGATTTGGGGATTAGGGTTCATCTTTTCAATTTGGGAGAAATAAAAAATTTGGTTATGGATAAAATTTGGACATTGAGTAATTTAATCATAAAATTTGGTTGTGGTCATGGTTATGGATATCTAAATAAAAAACTATTTGGTTTGGTTATAAAACTCAAATATAAATAACTGGTTTTTAAAATTGGATATGGATTTGGTTATGGTTAATCCATGATAACCGGTTAAAATGCTTATCCCTACTAATGTGGTACATCCTCTAAGGATAAGTTAGATGAAGTGAAGGGCGAATAGGCGAAACATATGTTCACAATTGTTATCCCCGGGGGAAGTTGGATAAGGTATGAAACTTTGGATAAATTACAAAATTGGATTTTCCTATTTGTCTGTTGTATATACTCTGGTCTGGGTTCATGTCATATTTCTGTTTTTCTGGTTTTTTTCTCTGCTACAGTGCATGCCATGGTTCCTTGCAAAACAAATTGTTGGTCATCTCTCTCGTCGGCTACAACAATTGGATATAAAATGTGAAGACCAAGACAAAGGTTTGTTACTGTCTCAGATATCAATTAAACCAAATCTTCATGTCATTGCATGCTTACCAATCACATAAATATTTCTTTTTGGCTAGAATTTTGATTCATATATGTTTATGATTATCTCTTGCAAGTATCAATGGCTTCATATGTATGTATAGCACTGTACATTTTTCTCATTTTGTTCCCATGAATTAATGTTGATTCGTTGTTCCAAAATCAAATTGGATGATGCTTTTGAACAGAAAAATGGAATTGCAAATGTTGTGGAAGAAGAGCTTGAGAAGGTATTTTTTTGGTTATAAATAGTATTTTGTTGATAAGATGATCTATGGATTTATGTAGCTCTGAATTGTCTCAACCGGCTATGTCAAATTATGGATATGAAATTGTTCAAACACTGATTGTTAATATAGAGTCAGATGAGCATGTGAAGTGGGCTATGAATGAAATCAATGCTGGTAGTTTCATTTAAGACCATGATATGTCCCCAACCTTTGTTTCCTTTTTAGATTTATATGTTCAGTTTCTTTTGTTACCAGATTTTCTTATACTGTTTCCTGTCTTTGATCAGCTGCAACATTGAGGGTGGCTGCTAATGAGAAGGCCGAGGCCGAGAAGATCTTGCAAATTAAGCGAGCTGAGGGTGAGGCTGAGTCTAAATATATCTCTGGTTTTTTCTCACGGTTCAACCCTCTCATGGTTCAACACTCCATTTTCCAAACCCTTCTTGAAAACATGAGATGCTGGCTTGGTTTAGAAAAATGGCAGAGGATTTGCTTAGGTTAATTAGTTTATCATGTTTTAATTAGTGTTATGAACATGATATGGTTGCTTAGGTTAATTAGTTGGAAATGGTATGTGAGCGTATTGTGAATGTTGTAGTAAAGGGAGGGAACCTCATGTAGTTGGATTGTACTTATTGGCCTTCCTTGTGCCTTTTAATCTTTAATATATTATTGACCTTTTTGCTACTATGTATTTAAGTTTCAAAGTAAGCTTTAGATTTTTGATTGAAAAAAAATAAAATTAAGGTCCAGGTTGTATACAAAATACTGAAAGAGACCTGTTGCAAAAATAAATAAATTTGAAGCTGTAAAAAATAAATAAAAAGACATACATTAGCGCTTTTGTGATGAAGTGCTATTAAAACAGGAACCTATGATAGCGCTTTTGTGATGAAGTGCTAACAGTGTTAAAATGCATTCAGAGCAGACATACAATAGCGCTTTAGTGTACGAGTGCTATTAAAAGTATGATATACAATAGCACTTTTAAAAGTGCTATTATAGTCACAGACTTACAATAACACTGACTTCTATAGCACTTAAAAGTGCTATTAAAGCAAAAAAAATAGTGCTATCAAAGCCATTTTATGTATAGGGATGGCAATGGGTAGGGTATGGGTAGGGTACTATAGTTCCCATCCCCATACCCGCAGTTTGAAAAAATACCCGTACCCATCCCCATACCTGTGTGGGTGACAATCTTTCTCCCCGTGCCCATACCCTATGGGTACCTAAGTACCCATACCCGTACCCGTTACCCACATTTTTGCTAAAAATAAATTGATCAATTATAAAATATCATATAATTTTAATAGAATTAAAAAAATTTCAAAGATTTTAATGTTGATTCATGAAAATTATAAACAAAATTATTAGTAATGTCATGCTAAAGTTCATTTCTCTTTGACATATTTGCATTATATATGTTATAAATAATTTTTTTTTATTAAAAATGTATTATAGTATAATAATATTGTATTTTTTAAAATTGATTTATATATATTATTATATAATAATATAATTAAAATAAATAAAAATATATTATGTGGGTATATGGGGTGGGTACAAAGGTACCCGTACCCGCACCCATACCCGCTCAATTTTATGGGTAATTACCCATACCCACGCCCATACCCAAAATGCGGGTTTTTACCCTACCCATTGTGGGTATTTTTTGTGGGTACCCATTGGGTATGAGTAAATTGCCATCCCTATTTATTTAGTAGTGTCAAGTCTGTAACACCCTGATGACAGGAATTTCTATGGTATTTTTAGTATTAGTATTAGTAGTAAAATGACCAAGACAGGCCCAAATACAAAGAAAAACCTACAAAAGCAGGAAAAAGCATCAAGACAGAGTCCAAGATGCAAAAAGACAAGAAAAAGCCCAAAAAGTTAAGAAATTGAGCATTCCATCGCAGCACGATGATTCCCATCGTGCCACGATGGGAGCTGCTTGTTCGCCAAGAAAACAGAAGAAATAAATCTACAAAATATCTGTTCATCGCAGCACGATGTGTGCCATCGCAACACGATGGAGTAACTTGGCGCCCAAGCTGATGAAATGCACATGATCAGTTATAAAATTGAACTGAATCTTCACATCGCAGTACGATGAGCTCATCGTGTTGCGATGCCTTGCTGAGGCCCATTACGAAAACTATAAATAGAGCCTCCCATTCATTGTTTAAATCATTCAGAAATAGTAGAACACTCTCTACTATAAGGAGAGGTTCAGAGGAGCTCTATTGGGCATAGTTTTCTCCCCTTACGGGAAAACTAACTCAGCAAGGTATGTTTTCTTTAGGCTTTTCTAATTAGGTTATAATTCTTGTAATTTAAATATGTAGTCTTTTGCATTTATGCCTTAGGTTGTGGTGGAGAAGATGAACTCCCCAATGAATATTTGGAGTATGTGGTTGAGTCTAAGTTAAAATAAATGATATTTAGTAATTGTGTTTGTTATTTACTTTCTTGCACTTTAATAACGTATTCTCGTAATCTGGCCGGATAAGCGGGAGCGCCCATAGAATTGATATTAGGTTTTGACTTAATATGGCCCGCAACTAGTAGTAAATAATGCTAGGTGTATAGAGACAGTAACATCCTGAACTAGTCGTGAATGAGCGGTTAGAGGAGGAATCATGAGCTAGGTGTGAGTTGAGCACTTAGAAGATGAACAGCCCGATACTAGGATCTAGAGGTTAATTGGTGAAGATTATAATGCATGTTTATAAACAACTCACTTAGTAATTAGGGTATGTGACACATCGAGGTTAGGCTCTTGTAGGTACCTTAGTTATGAAAGTAGGGAAACTTTAATAAACATAGTGTAATAGTAAGGTATTACTACAACAAGGAGAATTCACCGCCGAACATAATCTAAGTAACTATGTTATATACCGATCATGCCAAATATGAAGAAGGGACGGAGTCCAACCACCATGCCTAGCCTCTATATTTCTTGAATCTATTATATTTATACATTATGCTATTTATATTTATTGCAAGCATTACGCTATTTTTATAAAACCTTTTTTCCAAAACCCAAAGCGAATTCAAAACTATACGAACTTAAATAACGCTAGTGATGCTTCGGCACGATCCCTGTGGATACGAACTCATTCTACTCGTAGAGTGTGAATTATTACTCGACGACAGACTGGTGCACTTGCCAGACCGTAGTCACACCTAAACTTATATCTAGCTATTTCTAGTTTTATAAAATCATTTTCAAAATGCGCAACGGAAAATAAAGTTTGAATTATAAAAATAAAGGTTTGAGTATTACATGCTTCAACAAAACATTATCAAATAACTTAATCGATAAGATAACATCTTATACAAAATCCTTTGATTATAATACAACCTTAATAAATCAAAATGAGAAATAAAAGACTCTATGTATACATAAAAAGGTAAACCCTTTCCCGTGTCCTAATCAGAGCAGAGCATCACCGACAACTTGGTCATAACCAACACCTGAGAACCTGAACCCCTAAAGGTCCAGCAAGTACACAAAACAGAGAGTTAGTAAGGAGTCCCAAATAAATGTAAGTATATCGAATATTATTGTAACACCCAAACCCGTATTTAAAAAAATACTACCTTAATAAAATACTTCTCGTAATACACAGCGGAAAATAAAAGTTGGGTTTATAAAATGAATGGTTCGAGTATTACATCATACACATAAAAGCTTACCAATAACTTAATTAGTAAAACAATTACTGTACAAAATAAGTTTATAAGAAAATACATCTTTAAAATACATTGGAAATAAGAAGCAAGACTCTAAATATACATTATAGAAATAATCCCACCCCCGTGTCACATCAGAGCGGAGCTTCACTGACAACTCGGTCACAAACATAACCTGAGAACCTGAACCCCCAAAGGTTCAACACATACACAAAACGGAGGGTTAGATAATATAACCATAAAAGAAACTAAGTATAAGAACACACTTAATACTTAGTGTTGTGTTGGAGAAAGCCCTAAGAGCCAATCTATTTTCATAGTATTTGCTTTAGGAGTTTGAATATAAATATGGCATTTCTTTATTATGTTTGTAAGTTTACAAAATAATAAAGTCCCTAGAATAGATAGTCCGTTTAATATTAAGTGTGACTTAATCATGAGATTACATTAAACATAAAGACGCTATTCTTAAAGTATCCATAGTCAAGCTTTAAGGTGAAAAGGATAACCTTAAAGCATAAAGACTATTATGAAGATAGACTGATGATCGCATCTCATGGATCATGGGATAAGGAGTTATCAAGTCTTGACATAGGTATAAGAAATATTAGGAGTAATATTTATACCGGATTGACCCGCTATGAGAGTACTACATGCAAAGTTATGCGAAGTGTCATAAGTTACTCTCATGGTGATAATGGTGTAAACCGCCCTTAGACCTGAAACCACTTTGTACCCTAGATGTGGAGTCAAGTACTTTGTTTCTGATCTAACGTTGTCCGTAACAGGATAACTATAAAGGCAGTTGATGGGTACTTCATGAAACATGCTGAGGGACAATAGTGACCTAGATGGAATTTGCCAATCCTGCATAACAGGATAAATGTCACGGGCCCAATATTGAACTGGACAAAGATGACACCAAGTATGCTTTGTGTTCAATATAGACATAAAGGGCAAAGGGGTAATTATACACGCATATATTATCACTAAAGGTTATGTTTTGATCACATGTTAATTTCTCATAACTTGGGTAGCAATGATGTGTTGCTAGATACCGCTCATTGTTTATTATATTAAATAAAGGATTTAATATAATTGCCAACGTTATGGAAACCTACAAGGGTCACACACATAAGGACAGTCTAATATTGAGATAAATAAAGGAACACCGTAAGGTACGGTGTATGTGCAATGTGATAAGGGTATCACGGTAATTTAAACGAGCAAGAACACCATAGGTTGTGGTGGAAGGGCGCGCACATGAGTACTACCACTCATGGGGGGCGCGCGCCCTAGCCTTTGTCTCTTGTTGGGCTTTGCCCAATAAGAGATGTCTTGGTGCACAAGACAAGAGTTGTCTTGATGCATAAGACAAGAAATATCTATAAATAGAGACCTCTTGTCATAGCTCAAAACACACCAAAAAGCACAAGAATATTTTAGAATTGAAAATCCTAAAATAATTATCTCTCTCTCTCAATATTCTTGCATAGCCTTCAAACATAAAGGGCTAGCACTCTATTGAAGGTGACTGTCCGTGTGGACTAGTTAGAGGCGTCGGTGATCTTCATCAACGCTCGTGATCGTCTTGTTCGTGATTCAAAGGTTCTTCCCTACAAGAGATCGTGATTCAAAGGTTCTTCCCTTCAAGAGGTAAAAACCCTAAAACACACATCATGCCCAATTCGTAAGGATCAAACTAAGGAAATTTTTTGAATTCCACTGCTTAAAATAACGCTATTTTCCTTCAGTGGTATCAGAGCCACTTACGAATCCATGATCTGGTGTTTGTTTAGTTCATGTATTTTGTTTTAATTTGATTAAAACACTTAATAAAGATTAAAATCGAGTAATTAAAATTTGGCATCTATTTGTGTATGATTTGGATGATTGACATTGAAACGGCTTCGGAATCCGACTTTTGTATGGTGAAGCAGCGATATGTTAATCATCCTAAGTTTACACAAACAAGAATGATCAAGACTTATATGTGATATAAGTAATCATGATGCAAAGCGGTGTATGTGATGCATCGTTCATAATTTCGTTCATTAAAACATGTTATGAAAGTTATTCGATATTGAAGCGATTCATGTTCATTTGCTTTGGAATCCGACATTAGTATGGTGAAGCAATGACATGTTAATCAATCATATTGAATTTCGGTCATGATAAGTTTTGACGGCATGAAATTATTGCATTAGGATTCGCAACAACACAAGGGTTGTGCTGTCAAAAGGGCTGGCTGCGTGCCTGCGCTATGGCGCCGGGTATGCTGCGCTATATATGGCGCAGAGACCAGAGAGACCTGCGCTATGGCGCGAGGCAGGCTGCGCTATGGCGCGTCTGGCATCGTTGAATTTTGATCGTTCGCCAAAATTGTAATTCTATTAATCTACAGGACTTAATCTGATAATAATAAAATATGTGTTTATTATTGTGTTTTTGTGATGATTGGTTATGGCCTTAGTTTACTCTTTTGTTTTAATTTGGGATTTTAAATACGGCCTGCGTGTCGTGCCTCTCTCTGAATTTCATGATGTAACTTTTTTTCTCATCTTACTCCCTCGTATGTAAAACGAGTATTCTTTGATGTAACATTATAATAGAATTACAAGAGGAACAAAGGAGGACAGCCATGAAGATGATGCTTGGAGAAGTAGATCATCGTTAGGCTAGTTTAGGGTTCTCTCATTGGCTTGAGAGGACACTTGCGTTAGGAGGCCATAACCATATCATTTTATATTATTGTATGTATGTATGTTGATGCATGTGAGAGCGTTTAATATGTTAAACAAGCCGGTGAGATCAAATTAATTAAATATCCCTCAAGAGACACATAAGAGATTAATAAAGAAAATGTAGGTTCGCCCACCGCGGAGTGCATTCTCTTTAATAATAAAATATGTGAATATTAAGTTTACGCTTTCCAAGCTTTAGAACTCATCAAGACTAGTATCGAACTATGTAGGTTCGCCCACCGCGAAGTGCATACTCTATATTGGTAAGGTGCGATGGGATAATTGTAATATCCAACTTCTAAAGTAAGGGTCAAACTTAACTTAACAAATATAATGAGATTATATGAGTTTAAGAAGCAATGGTTGGGAATAATTCATAAGATGAATTAGAATAAGGAGTTATTCACCCAATTGATATATTCAAGAATTGTATGAGATACAATTGGAAGGAGTTCCTACCTAAATAATTAAGTCTTGTGTAATTCGCCCACCGCGGACTTAAGACAAAGTGAAATATGGATCTTGAACCACTAGAAAATCTTCCAACGGGACTTTCCGAATCAAATGATGAGGGTCATTTGTTTTGAATAAAATAGTGGAAGCATTTTAATAAAAGTCCTTATTAAAATTATACAAATATCTTACATATCTTTATAATTAAAATTTTATACAATACAAATTATATTGTCCTTATGAAGGACAAGAATTTCAGAAAAAGAGTTTCTGAATTGGTACACAAATTGAGAATTGTTCTCAAATGCAAGAAGAACTATAAGCTATTGAACTATACTCTATAAAAGAACCTACTATAACTAGATTTGAAAAAGGATGCTTGTTAGAAGCATCAAGTTGACATCTAGATATAGAATATTTCATACTTTTAAAAGAAATGATTAGATCATTTAAAACGAGTTCTTTTGAAAGAACGACAAAGTATGATAGATTTCTCAATAGACCAAAGAGTTGGTCATAGGTTCAATCAATTAATTTTAGTGGATTGATATGGTCAAAATTATTATATCTATCCGAAAATTATTGAATTGAATGAGAAATAATTTGCACTATCAAAGAATAGAGATATGATATAAATGAAATTTATATTCCTCTTATTTGAATAGAACAAATAAAAGTTGCCAAAGGAGAACGGATGTTTCAAATTGGTTGAAATGGGAGTGCCGTAGATAGTTCATGAAAGAGTCAAAATAAAAGAATGAAGTGAGACTTCGATTTTGTACATCTAGTTATAGAAAGTCAAAATTTCTATTTCTACATCAAGGGTATATGATACACGATGTTGAATCTCTAAAGAGATGCTTAAAGAATTAGAACATTGACTATAAGTTTAAGTCAAGCTATGTCTAGAATGAGACAAGTTGTTTCATTGACAATAAGAGTTATGCCATGACTTAAAATCGAGTTCGAAATGGAATACAATAATTGTTATTGAGTTCTATTTGGTAATAGAAGTATTAATTAAAATACCTTGTATTGACAAGATATGAAAAGTAGCTTTGAATGATAAGACAAGTAGTGGTCCCATCATTTGAGCAAAGTCTTCTATACTAGTGCTCCAAATCAAGTAATGGACTAGGGCTCCATGATCTTGATAAGATCATCTATAACAGTTGTAATAAGAGCCAAATAAGATTTGGACCTCATATGTATATATATCAAGAGCATTGTTGTTTAGTACAAACATTTGATGTTTTAATTACTAGTTGAAAGTGAATTGACACATGATCTATTTGAACAATATACATGAGATGTATGTCGACCACTAAACATATTTATTTGATATACTTTATTTACATTGATGATTAAAATCATTAGATGGGGATATGTGTGTGACACAAATAAGAAATCTTTGAATTTGTCAAGGAGTTCGATAAATGGAGTAAAAGGATATAACTCGACAAAAGTATTTAAGTCATATGAATAAGTCATAATAATAAATACTTAATTAAAGGAGTATAATAACTATTTTTATCACATCATGTTTGACATGATATAAGATAGTTTAATTATGTCATTGGCTCTTAGAAATTTATTTGCTTATAATTAATCTTCACCCACAAATAGTTCCCCTTTTAAAAGTAATCATAAAGACACCATATATATGATATAAAGGTTAGACCACCAAGTTTGTCTTTATGAAAAAAAAATTGGACTGAAAAATTTATCAGATAAATTTAATTCCAAAATTGGATAAATAAATATGTGGAAATATCCTAAAGAATCTAAGGGATATTGGTCTTATATCACTCTTCGGACAAAAGTTGTTTTGTTGCTAGATTTGAAGCATTCCTCTAGTGGGAGTGTGTCTCTAAATGAAACAGTGGGAGTGATATAGAACTTGAATAAGTTCAAGTACCACAAAATATATTTGTTTGAAAAGGGAACATAAATCGGTTCCTCAAAGTTGTTGAAGGACCATCGGTTTAAGTTTCACAAAATCCTAGATAAGTCTAACATATTACACGGGTGAGATGTATAACTCAACAAGGTGATATGGTTTTCATGAAAGATGAATCTTTGACTTGGTAAGAGGTCGTAAAAGGCCTAAAATCTGAGAAGTGGCTAAATGCCATGAAATCTTATGCAGAATCCATATACACTGACATTATGTAGATAATGGTCATGTCATCAAGATGAGTAAGACTCATACGATGAAAGTGAGTATTCTTGTTGAATACTAATATGGATGGTATTAAGAATACCTTTTAATATTTGATTGATCATTAAAGGTTTCACGCAAAATCATAATGCAAATTATGATGAAACCCTAAATATAATCATAGAGCTTAAAATCTGTTTAATTGTTTTACTAAATGTTGTACTACATGTTTTGGTGGATGGATAAAAAAGTTGCATTCCTTTATTGGAATGACCTCATATATATGTACTAGACATATACATAAGGGTTTTGTTGATCCAAAGGATGCTAGAAAGGTATATAACTTGTAACTATCTAATTTTGATTAGATAGAGTTCTCGGAAATTTAAATTATTATTTGTTCCTTTTATGAAGTTTTATGAAAACAAATTAACAAGGACAAACCTATCTAATTTTGATTAGATCGACTAATTTGAATATTTGTTCCTTTTGAAAGTTTTATGAAAACAAATTAATGAAGGACAAATATAAATCTTGTGCATACCTTAGTGGGAGTGATAATATTGAATCTGATATCATATGTGGATGACATATTAAATCATCAAAACATTTTTCTTATGCATGTGAGACATGACTAAGAAAATAACTCTTGATGAAATACTTAGGCAAGAATTCCTAAAGAGTTAGGAATAGCCTATGCATTTAGGCAAGGAATCCTAAAGAGTTAGGAATAGCCTATGTACATATATTATCAAAGTGTTCATGACACTTAAATATGTGAAATTATTTCATGTGTCAAATGAATGATTTTGTCTAAAGGACAATATCATATCTCATTAGATGAGAATGAGGCACGTGGAAGGAATCCATATGCTTTGACATATAGGATTAATCATGCACATCATAATATGTACTGAATCAGACACACCATATGATTGTAACACAATCAATAAGTACCAAAATTGAAATTAGTGTTTGACACTAATTTACCTCCAAGAATATCCCTAAGGACCTTAAAGGAACTAAGGCCTATTTCTTGAAATAGATGGGTATGGGAAGGATCATTGTAAGGAAGTTATAATGATGTTTGTTACCATACCAATGTATTGTATATTATGCCTGAATATAAGCATTGAAAGCTATAAGATAAGCTTCGTAATATGATTGTTTCAGTTACATAGGTTGAGTATTTAAGATTGGATCGTTTGGCTCATGATTGAGCTAAGGCTATGTTCCCGGTATTGCAAGTCACATTAATCACATTAGTGGTGGTAATGGTTTAATCTTGCAAGAACACTTGAGAATAGATCTCACCGACGATTCATGAATATACTTAGACACTTATCTATTTCGATAGAGATCGAAATAGAACGTTGGAAGATACGTAAGATACCAACATAGGAAATAGTTCTTTATCCACTAACAAAGCCTCTTGCGCAGTTGAAGCGTGATGGGCACACTAAGTCTGTAGGTATTAAGAGTATACTTGATTGGCTTTAGTGCTAGTGGGAGATTGTTGTGTTGGAGTAAGCCCTAAGAGCCAATCTATTTTCATAGTATTTGCTTTAGGAGTTTGAATATAAATATGGCATTTCTTTATTATGTTTGTAAGTTTACAAAATAATAAAGTCCCTAGAATAGATAGTCCGTTTAATATTAAGTGTGACTTAATCATGAGATTACATTAAACATAAAGACGATATTCTTAAAGTATCCATAGTCAAGCTTTAAGGTGAAAAGGATAACCTTAAAGCATAAAGACTATTATGAAGATAGACTGATGATCGCATCTCATGGATCATGGGATAAGGAGTTATCAAGTCTTGACATAGGTATAAGAAATATTAGGAGTAATATTTATACCGGATTGACCCGCTATGAGAGTACTACATGCAAAGTTATGCGAAGTGTCATAAGTTACTCTCATGGTGATAATGGTGTAAACTGCCCTTAGACCTGAAACCACTTTGTACCCTAGATGTGGAGTCAAGTACTTTGTTTCTGATCTAACGTTGTCCGTAACAGGATAACTATAAAGGCAGTTGATGGGTACTTCATGAAACATGCTGAGGGACAATAGTGACCTAGATGGAATTTGCCAATCCTGCATAACAGGATAAATGTCACGGGCCCAATATTGAACTGGACAAAGATGACACCAAGTATGCTTTGTGTTCAATATAGACATAAAGGGCAAAGGGGTAATTATACACGCATATATTATCCCTAAAGGTTATGTTTTGATCACATGTTAATTTCTCATAACTTGGGTAGCAATGATGTGTTGTTAGATACCGCTCATTGTTTATTATATTAAATAAAGGATTTAATATAATTGCCAACGTTATGGAAACCTACAAGGGTCACACACATAAGGACAGTCTAATATTGAGATAATTAAAGGAACACCGTAAGGTAAGGTGTATGTGCAATGTGATAAGGGTATCACGGTAATTTAAACGAGCAAGAACACCATAGGTTATGGTGGAAGGGCGCGCACATGAGTACTACCACTCATGGGGGGCGCGCGCCCTAGCCTTTGTCTCTTGTTGGGTTTTGCCCAATAAGAGATGTCTTGGTGCACAAGACAAGAGTTGTCTTGATGCATAAGACAAGAAATATCTATAAATAGAGACCTCTTGTCATAGCTCAAAACACACCAAAAAGCACAAGAATATTATAGAATTGAAAATCCTAAAATAATTCTCTCTCTCTCAATATTCTTGCATAGCCTTCAAACATAAAGGGCTAGCACTCTATTGAAGGTGACTGTCCGTGTGGACTAGTTAGAGGCGTCGGTGATCTTCATCAACGCTCGTGATTGTCTTGTTCGTGATTCAAAGGTTCTTCCCTACAAGAGATCGTGATTCAAAGGTTCTTCCCTTCAAGAGGTAAAAACCCTAAAACACACATCATGCCCAATTCGTAAGGATCAAACTAAGGAAATTTTTTGAATTCCGCTGCTTAAAATAACGCTATTTTCCTTCACTTAGGACATAGCACGGTCATTTCTAACAACTCAGTCCATAAACATATATCAATCTCATGTCATTCATATTTCATAATCATAAAATATAATGCATCATAATAATATCACATTCTCAATCAATTGACAAGTATGCACATCATCATCAATTATCAATCATTATTACACACCTCATAATACGCTCAATCATGTTAATAAGGATTATCAATCAATTCCAAGTACGAATTATCACATTATTCCACCATTCACAATCACAATGGAAACAATGACAATTACCAAATACCAATTAGAGTGCACAATTACCCTAATGCAAACTAATGCCACAAATCTCATGTCATGTCATCCTAGACATAACTAAATGCATGAGGTACCTGCATCAAATTAATGAACACCCCCAAGTAACCGCATCCCTTGGAGTCTCAATGTTCTGAACACCCCCCAAGTAACCGCAGCCCTTGGAGTCTCAATGTTCCGGATAAACATATATCCATAGCTCAAAATGAACACCCCCAAGTAACCGCAGCCCTTGGAGTCTCAATGTTCCGGATAAACATATATCCATCGCTCAAAATGAACACCCCCCAAGTAACCGCAGCCCTTGGAGTCTCAATGTTCTGGATAAACATATATCCATCGCTCAAGTCAGTTTTAAGTCATGGAGGACTCTTCTCAAGTTGACTCATGAATGTACACATACCACATAATGATGATAACACTATACATCTACTCATGAATAATAGGCTACTCATCCCTATTATTCCTTCTCAATTCGCATCAAATTCACATCATCATATCATCATTAAGGTATACATTCAAGCAAGATACAACAACACACTCATCATCATAAAACATGAACATCATAATTCATCATCATTAATTAACTTCTAATCATCACACATCATTAGCTAATCAACATACATTATTAACTAATCCTCATACATCATTAATCATCACACATCATTACTAATTATCTATCATCATCAACATAATCTCATCTCAACATGTACATTAATCATAGTTAATTAGCATGTACAATATCACAACTCAATTCATCATCCACGACTCAATTTAAAGTCATATATACCATATAATCATTATAGGATCATAATACAATCATAGTATAAGCATAAACATCATATTTTTCAAGAAAAGTTGAGGTTTGGGGTTGTCAAGCTCGCTTAGCGCGCTGAGCCCTCGCCAGGGCGCGCTAAGGCAGGAAGCATCAGGGCAGCTCGCCACCAGCTCGCCGCAGCGATCTCACCAGGGCTTGACTCGCTCTGCACACGCCTTGCCCTCGCCAGGGCGCGCTGAGGCAGGGAGCGTCAGGGCAGCTCGCCCCCAGCTCGGGCTTACAAATACATAAAGGAAGCATATTTAATCATGTATAATCATACTAAGCATAGAAGTACAACTTATAACATCATCAAACATCATTTCATCCAAAAGTAATGATTTTCATGTATTAACTCATAAAATCCATTTATCACATAATCAATCAAAATCAAAGTTCAAGTAATTAACTTTATCATGGATTTCACACAACAATCATAAATAGAAGCATATTATACATGAATCATTATCAAGCTTCAATTATAAACACATTCCCAAAACCCTTTTCTTCCCAAAACCCAAAAAGAGTGAAGAGAGTTTGGGTGTGGAGTCATAGACAAACTCCTCTCTCTTTGATCACTCAAAATTATATGATCTAAGCCTCTTACCTTGGATTTGTTGGATTCTTTACTCCTCCACTCCTAGCTCCAATCCTTAAGCTCTACATTTCTAGAATCCTCAATCTTCAATTCTATCTATGGCTTTTCTTCTCTTTCTCTTCTTTCTTCTTTCTCAAACCCTTTTTCTGTTCTCTCTACCACTCTTTCTCTCAACCTCTCTTTCTCTCAATTTTATGACAAACAACAACAACACTACCTCTCATAAAAATCACCCATTTATATAACCCTTTCTTAGGTTTTGTTAAATCCCCACTCTACCCTTAATTACACTACAAATTCCACTCACAATCTCAACTTTACTCTTACCACAAATGCTCGTATTATTCACACAATTGCCACTACTTCCTCTCCAAGATACCCTACCCTTTAAGATAATAACCAAAATGCCACTCTTATCACTAGACAATCCACTAACTCACACTAGATTACTATATTACCCTTAATTCTACCACAAACTCTTATTCATTCTAATTAAGCCCAATACTCATAAAAGCCCATTATTAACAAACATAAATGTAACAACTAATTAATACATATAAAACATACCAATTATCATACACAATTAATTAAATAACATCAATTAATCAAATATAATAAAATATAAGATTTGGGGTGTTACAATTATAACCTTAATAATAACATAATAAATCCTACTAACATTCGCATCATAAAGATGCGAGATTATACTATTAAGATATATTTATAATTCATAAATCAAGTATCAAGTAAATCATATAATCCATGTATCATCAAGTTACTCATAATTGACATACAAATAGTAATCACGTATCATCAACATTAAGTTACTTACAATCGATACACAAATAGCAATTAATGCACACCATTAGTATCAATTACCAAGTAGTTCACATAATGATTTCACCTTCATCTCCTAATGCAAACTAATGCCAATTATTCATGAAATGCTCCCTAGCATTTACTAATGCATGAGATACCTTATCAATTCGTTGGAAAACTTATTCCAACTATACATTAACCACCTCGTTAAAGTATTACCATACCTTAGTCACCTTACCAAAGTATCTGCTCATCATACAAATATGGATGCATGAATGTCTAATTACCAAACATATGGTTTAATCATCTCATCCTATAAAGGATATCACAATCAATGTGCTTCAATCACCTTTTACAAGCACATCTCTATTAATAAAAACTATGTACTTCAATCACCTTTTACAAATACATCTACTTCATTAATTAAATAACATTAATTAATATATCACATACTTTAGTCACCTTACTAAAGTATCTACTCATCATAAAGGATAACACAATCCATATATACATATTTCAACAACATTGTTATAAATACATATCATCTATTAATTAAATCACATTAATTAATCTTCTCAAGTCATTACAAATACAAGAATATCATTATCACATAATTCATTATCATAATCCACCCACATATAGGATATCATGAATTGTAACATCATCTCAACATACATAATCATCATACAATTTCATAATAATTATCATTTAATCAACATGTATGATATTATAACTCAATTCATCATCCACGACTCAATTTAAAGTCATATATATCATATAATCATCATAGGATCATAATACAATCATAGTATAAGCATAAACATCATTTATTCAACAAAATCACATTTTTCTGCACTGATAAGCTCGCTAAGCGAGCTCGGGGCGAGCTCAGAGCGAGCAGTTATAGGAAGTACCTGAACCAACTCGCCCTGGAGAGCAGCTACTCGCTGCAGCGAGTTCATCAGGACAGAAAACCCCTGTCCTCGGGTTTTTGATGAAAAACCAACAAATCTCGAAATTCCAACATACAAATTCATAAATGTGATAACTTTAGGCATATTAAGCATAAGAGTAGAATCTATAACAAGTATTAACAACATTTCATACTAGAGATCATCAATCTTGCCACTTTATATAAAAACTCATTTCTCTCATCAATAACACAATTAACTCATATATAGGTGATTCTACTCATATCAATTTATCTATTAAGCATGAATACACATATAATCAACATCAATCACATAGATAAACACATTCCCAATTACTTCCCACAAAAACCCAAAAGAAAAGAGTGAGAGAGGATTGGGATGGAGAGAGATAGACTTTCTCCTCCTCTCTTGATCACTCTAGAACACCATACCACTCTCATACCTTGATTATGATGGATTCTCTAGTCCTTCTTTCCTCTCTTGATTCTAACTTGGCTTTTCTTCTCTTTCCCTCTTCCTTCTCTAAGCTTCTTTCTCTTCTTTCTTTCTCAAACCTTTTTTCTCTTCTTTTCTCTTTTCTCTCTCTACTTCTCTTTCTCTCAATTTGAAGACAATTGAATCACACCATTACTCTTCACAAAACACTCATATATATAACCCCGACTTAGGTTAATAAACAATCCCCATAATACCCTTAATTTCACTAAAAATCCCACTCACCATCTTATCCTTATTTACCACTACTTTCGTACTATTTACACAATTGCCATTAATTCCTCTCCAAGATACTATATCCTTTTAGCTAATGACCAAAATGTCATTCTTATCTCTACACAATCCACTAACTCATACTAAATTACTATATTGCTCTTATTTCTATTACCAACTCTTATCCATTCTAATTAAGCCCAATACTCATAAAAGTTCATCTATTAACAAACATAAAGGTAACAATTAATTAGTATACCCAAAAACATAATTAATTAATTAAATTAAACTACCACACTAAATAAATACAATTAAACAATTAATTCCAAATCATTAAAATTGGGTCGTTACAAAGTCATTGTTAGTCTCCAACAATTCCCGTTTAGTTCTACCACCTAGATAAACTTCGTTTCACTAGACCAAGTAAAGCTCACGTCACTAACAAATACCAACCAAAAGTTTCACAACTCAACCACATGAGAATCACCACAAGTAACAAATGCATAACCACATTAAAGTTCTGGAACGGACCTCACATCATGTACAAGAACCTCACCCGTACCTTGAACCTTACAAGTTTTCTCGTCTCGAAGATGAAAAACTCCACCTTCAACTAGCTCTATAGTCCAAAAGCATCCATTCTTTGAACACATGTGATAGGAGCATCCAAAGTCCGCGACTAAAAACTCCACGAATTTCCAACTTCCACTAGTGCCTCTAAATCCTCATAACAAAGTTGTTGTTTCAAAAGTAACTTGATTATTATTACTACCGCCTCTCCAGACTAATGTTGAGTATTATTTCACCGCCTCTCCAAGCCGACAACCATCTATGGTTCCATGCTTATGACTATGAGTTCTCCTGCACTCTCATAGCCTTCCTCATAAGCTTCACCACTCACCGCAACCTGAGGCGCCGGACTACGTACCACCTCCCCTCTCCGAGAATAGTCCTTCTTGAAGAGACCCGGTTCCTGACAATAGTAGCATTGGAACTTGCTGCCACCATCACCTTTTGGCCTAGACTTGGACCCATGATTTTTTCCCTTCCCTTTGCCTCCCTTCTCGTTGCTACCCCTTTCCACACTCAAGCCTTCCGCACCATCATCAAATTTCAAGTCTTTGAACTTAATCAACTCCTTGGTTCTCAAAGCCGATTGGACTTATCCAAGGTGATAGTTCCTTCTTTGCCTCAAAGCAATGCATCCTTGAGGTGTTCATAGGTTGCTATTGTTGTTGACTTTGTCGGCGATTGAAGGTTGTTGTTTGTTGTTGTTTTGGTAGATTTGAGTTGCATTGTATGGTATGGAGATTCTTCTACGAATGGATATGGAAGTAAAATTAGAGAGAAGGTGGAGGATACTGATTGCTTGATTTGAACTTTGAAGCCAGCTTCTGTTAATGTTCTTTGAATGTGTTAGTCCAAGTTTATGTATTGATTTCTGTGTTTTTTTTCTCTCCTACCAATCACACCTTTTTTAAAGGTAGTTTTAAGTGTTGATGATGTTAATGTTGTTCTTTTTGATGATGTTGTTCTATTCTTGTTGCAGATTTTTTATTTTTATTTTTCCTTCAATTTATTAAAAGTGGATTAAATCTATTCTTATTGCTTATTTTATTTATTAATAATTCTAAAAATTTATATGTTATACCAAAACTATTCTTGGTGTATGGGGAATATGTCTGTGTAATTAATGCATTAAGTTTGGAATAAATTACATTTCATTTTCCATTAAGAGTAAAAGGGAAATTGCTTAATAAAGAATAAATTTAATAGGTGTTTGTCATAAAAAGGACCAACATTTTTCTTCAAATTGTTCCTTATAAAAAGAACCGGAGGGAGTATTTATCTATTTGTCATTAAATAAATTAAACAAAATTGAAATGAAAGGTAAAATGATAGAATCTTTACTTTACAGGGGGATCACAAATTTGTTTTTACAAAAAATAAAACAAAACTGGCCTAATTTACAGAAAATAAAAATCTATTTACCGTTAAATTGTAAACAAATAAAACATGTTCACTTATGATTACTTAAAAAATATTTTACAAACCATATTATCTTGGGTATTTCACAAATGTTGTATGGTTAAAGGTACATAGACTAACTAACATAGATAATAATATTCAATAGAGACTACTTCTCTCTGCTATTTTCCCTATCTTTGTTCTTTATTTTTCTAAAACTTCGTTGAGGGTTAGAATCTTTACCGGAGAAAATTCCTAAATATCTAAATTAACTATTTCACCATCCTCAAAAACAATAATGGAAAATACTGAATGCTAGCTTTGTATGTATTTACTTTTGATAACAATAGATAAAATAAAGGATAATTCAATAGTTAAAGGTAGAACTGGATCAAGCAAAAGTATAGGTAAGACCATTAAGAGAGATTGTACCTCCTGTTTGTATCCATGTTGTTTGAGAAACATATCCAAACTTCCCATGAACATCAATCTGCAATTCAAAAAAGAGAATTAGACACTAGTCAATATTACAACTGAAATGAAGGAAAATATATCTTGGTTCAGTTTGCTTACTATATTTCTTTTTAATATCTTTTTATGTAAATTTTTAATTTGTTTCGTCTTAGTCCTTGTTGATCAATGTCCTTATTAATACAAATAGGAAGATTTTAACTCAACATAGGTGTATTATACTCATTTTTGAATGAATTTTTTTATTCATGTATATAATAGTATAAAATTTCAATTTACAAAAAATCATAACTTTTCAACAAACTATGAATTAAATTTGAATTTTCAATGGCCCAAAAGTTGATATTTTTATTTTATTTAATTCATTTCTTTGATTAAATAAAATTCAACTTATTTAATTTTTAGGGGTGTCAACTTAGTTTGGATGTTTAGTTTCCTTTTGATGTCTAGATCCTCTTAGTTTATCTTTAAAATAAAATTGAACTTTTATATGAGAGATTTCTATAATATAATAAATATGACTGCAAACAACAACTCAAAATTTTAAAAAACATATATAAGTTAACTCAAAACAAAGGATAAAAAATCTTGATGGAAAACATTAATTGTGGATCAAAATTACTCAAATAATTTGTAGGAACGAATAACAAAATTTGAAATATTTACCACGACAAAAAAAATATTTAACTCAAAAAGTAATGAATTTTAATGACTAGAAAGTTTTTTATATTACCCGTTCATTAAATTTTCTTACGGGACAAATTAAACTCAACATATTGCCCACTAAGCATTCTAAAGAGGTAAATACAACCGATTGATCAACTTATTAAGTGCTAAAATTAATAAGGTTTTATTTTTAATATTTAGTTGCTATTGAAACGGTGGATTGTTGTTCGGTGCAATTCACTTTCAATAGGAATATTGATCAACCCACACACTATAAATTTAGCAATGTTCTTCAATGATTGGAAGACACCACCTATCAAAAGCAAGAGTTGACACTCGATTTTTAATAATAAAATAACAATATTTGTTCAAAAATTGTCAAAACTCTCAAGTTTTCTACTGCTATAATTTTATTTCTTTTCCTATTTTTTGTCCACAAAGAAAGTTAAAACTAAGCCAAATTTCATTGGAACATTACTATCCATTGATCAACATTACTAGTCATATTTTCTCCAGGTGTATTGAAAGGACAACTATACATTGATCTACTAAAGAAATATTTACTAAACCTTCTCTAAAGGAGGAAATACTATCCATTGATCAACTTTAAGTGTTAATTTTTTTATTGTTGTTAACTTTGCCAAAGTTTTATAAGTATACTATAAATAGATCAAATTTTATTCTATTTGTTATATACACACTAAGAGAGAGAGAGAGAGAGAGAGAGAGAGAGAGAGAGGGGGAAGAGAGAGAGAGAGAGAGAGAGAGTGAGAGAGAGAGAGAGAATGACTAAAACTATTAAGTTTATTTCCACTATGATTATATTTTTTTCTCTATTTCTTACTACAGTTCCAAATAGCATTCCATATAAGAAATGTGAAGTTGTTAATGATTGTTATGAGGAGTTCGATTTCGTTGCTGACGATTTGGAATTTCTAAAAAGTCACGGGAAACAAGTAGTATGCCAGAATGGCTTTTGTCGAATCATTCCTTTTTAGTTTCAAAGTACACAAACGCCATATGCAGAGAAGAATGAGTTCTACCAAATAGCAACAAATAATTGTATTTTTATCTTTTGGTTTGTTAATTTCACGCACGTTTATCTTTGACCCCCTACTCTAAAATGGTGGTAATGGAAATTAAATTAAATCGTATTCTTCTTTCTTAATTTTGGATGTTTAACAGTGGAAAAAAACTGTTTTACTTTGAAGCTCATATAACTCCAATTCTATGCGA
This sequence comes from Trifolium repens, assembly GCA_030408175.1. NCBI lineage: Eukaryota > Viridiplantae > Streptophyta > Magnoliopsida > Fabales > Fabaceae > Trifolium > Trifolium repens. The sequence continues at coordinate 18,914,023 of CP125841.1, read as the reverse complement.
TAATATTCTCATAGGTTATATGAAGATTTAATTTAGACTATGAAGATTTAATGTTAAATAATGGTTTAATTTTCATAATCAAGTTTGTAACACCCGTATTTATTTATTTTATTTTTAATTAGAGTTAATTAGCCTTTTATGGTATTTTATGATGAGATAGTGATTTATTAGGAGTTGTGGCTATTTTGGGAAAGTGTAGTGTTTTGAGTAGAATAAGTTTTAGTAGAGTTATGATAATAAGAGTTGGGCTTGAGTGTTATTGGGCCTAAGTTAAATAGGAGGGACATTATGGTCTTTAATTAAGCTAGGTTTAGATAGAGTTATGAGAATAGAGAGAGAGTGCTCATAACTTGAGAAAAATAGAAAGAGGTAGAAAGAGAAAGTTTGAAAAGAAGGAAGTAGAGGGGAAGAATAGAGAAAGCTCAAGAGAAGGAAGAATCAAAGGAATTCATCATTTCTAAGGTTAGAGAGTAGTTTACCATTCATGTGAGATGATCAAAGAGGGGGGAGATGCCTATTCTCCATACCCAAACCCTCTCATCTCTTTTGGTGGGAAATAGGGATTAAGGGAATGTGTTAATGAATTTTTGTGTTATTGTATGATGTTACTATGTTATTACATGATTCTATATTCCATTTCTATCATCAATTTCGTGTGTTCTATGAGAATTGTTGTTGTTGATATTTGAAGATGGGTTTTAAGAAAAATGAGGAAAAATCTCTACTTTTTACTTGAGATGATGTTTGATGATGTTAGAATAACTTGTACTTCTAGGTCTATATATGATATGTATGCTTAAATGTGATAGCTTTAAGAGTTTATGACATGAAATTCGTGATTTTTATGTGATTCTATGTGAAACCCGTGAGCAGAGCATGAGAATCTGGGTTTGCTCGCTAAGCCACCAATCCGTCGCTGCAAGCGAGGATTCATGTGTTCTTCGCGAACCCAGAAATTCATGTGGTCGCCCAGCGACCAGTAGCGACCTCCAGCGACCAGCCGTCGCCAGGTCTCGCTCTGAGCGATGACCACTCTGCCTCTTCTCGCATGTTGCTTCGCTATCTGTCGCTCAGCGACCATGACCTGATTTTGAGAAATTTCTTTATGTTTTATGATGATTATGAGCTTATAACATGATTAGATTTGGTCTTATAACATGTTATAGATTTGGATTGATTGAACCTTGAATTGGTATGATGATAGTATGCTTATATGTGTATATTTGATTGAGATTGAGAATGATGAGCTATAATTAGCTAAGATAATATGTGATATTATGTATTGCTTGAATGTATACCTTAATGATGATATGATGATGTGTTGAGATAAGTTAATAATAACTTAAAGAAGGAATAATAAGGATAAGTGGCCTATTATTCATGAGTAGAATATGGTGTTATCATCATTACTTGGTATGTGTACATTCATGCATTCATCTTTGGTGTTGGATATTAGAATCATGTGGATTCTAATAAAGAGGATATCAAATGATAATATTTGATAAAGAATGATATTAGAGGTGAGATACTCTAATAAAGACGACGGTACCACATGCATTAGATATGTCTAGGGTGACATACATCGTGTATTTGCACTAGTTGCATTAGGGAATCATGTGTTCTAATTGATAATTGATAATTGTGATTACATTCTATTATGATCTTGTGAATGTTTGGATTATGTGAAGTTGATTACATGATTTGATCCTTGTTAATAAGTATGATATTGCCATGATGTTATAGATTACTAATACAATGTGGTATATGTATGATTTAATCTATTATATTTGATTATATAATATAAGTGTATACTATGCTTATTATTATGAACTTGGATCGTAGCTAACTCTCTATTTTTGTGTATGTGTATGGTTTGGGTCCAGATTCTTCACTTGAGGGGTGATTTCTGTGGCTTTGGAGTTTAGCTCGGGAGAACTAGCCTAGCTTGGTAAGATGAAGAGTAGGAGGATTCTAGAAGCTTAGATCTCTAGGATTGCTCTGATACTTGTAACCTTGCTTAGACTAGTGTTCGGTTTCTCGTTTGTTTGAGATTTATGTATGACCTTGCTATTTATCTTATCTTACTTTATCTATAATTACTTGTTGGATTATCTTGGATTAGGTGATGGGTCTTCATTGTGGAAGTACCTAGTTGGAGTTGTAATATGATTTATGACATGCATGCTTGGATTTAATTGCTATGACTCATTAGTATAGTAGTTTTGATACTTCCGTTTGCTTAAATGAACCAATGCATGCTATTAGTTATTTTGTGTTAAGTAATGTTCTTGATGATTTGTATGTTGAATGATTTAAATTAATTATTGCATGCTAATCGATTAGGAGCGTTACAAAGTTTATCGATCTTCATAATTTAGTTTACATAATATAGAGAGAAAGCTCGTAACTCACTAACGGTTAATTTTAGATGTTAAATAATTCATCCTTGATTATATAAGATTATTACATTAGCAAACTTAAACCTAATTATTTAACCTAATCAACTTTGATATATGCGTATCGATTAATGTTTTGCTGCTAAAAAAAATCTATTTGCTCCAATAATAAGCATGATTTTTGCACCACACATTTTGAAAAAAATTACATTAGAAAATTCTTAGTTAACTAATCCATCCATATATTTTAAAAAATTTGTTTATAATTCTTCCGTCGATTAAAGGAAAATTCATTTATTAGTTTTGCAATTTTTTTATAATTTATAAGTAATTATGAGGTTACTACTTTTTTCAACCTGTTACCTAATTTTCACTCCCTATTCTTTGCGACGCCTTTCATTCTTTACATTGTCACATTTCTTAATACATTCACCTTCCTATTTTATTATTTTTTTAATTTGAAAGATAATTAATATATTTATTGTAGTAAAAATTAAGAAAATATTTAATTCACATTCGTTTTTAATGACATATATTATTTTAATAAAATCATAATTTTTTTTTAACATTTTAAATATATTATTAATCGTGAAAAACAACACCCATAAATACAAGTTCATATCGGTTCGATACCTCACAACTGCAATTAGGAGGGGACTGGAACCACTTGATGTCAGAACTGAACTCCAAACCAGATTAAACTGGTGGTGAAAGTAAAAAAAGAAATACAAGCTCTTATTATATTAAAAAAAATATTCTTAATGTAACAAAATACAAAAGGCGTAGTAGGCTTGTGACCTCAGAGTAAGTTTTATGTTCCGTGCTAATTTCTATGTTGAGTCAATTCATAATGAACTTTGCTTTGAGTTCAATTGAGCTCTCCTAGTGGACGGTAGGAATGTCCCCGGACTTTAATAAATTTCATCAAACATTTAAAAAGCTACATTTGGATGTGTTCAATGGCAATGATAGTAATTAAGATCATGAATGAAGTTAGCAGTTATAATGTACTTGCACAAATTACAAGAAAAATTTCTCTAAATGCAATGAAGGGACAACTATACTTTAATGCATTGAAGGGACAACTATACATTGATCAACCGTATGTGTTAATTTATTTTTTATTGTTGTTAACTTTGCAAAGCTTTATATGCTATAAATAGATCAAATTGTATTCCATTTCTTTTAGAGAGAGGGATAGAGAGAAACCGAATATGCCTAAAACTCTTATGTTTGTTTTTGCTATAATTTTATTTTTTTCTCGATGTCTTACTACAAACGAAGTTCCAAATGGCATTCCATTTCCTTTTCGCCAGCTGACGTGTAAATTTGATGAAGATTGTCACGACCAAGCTAGTACGTTTGTTGAAATTCTAAAACTTCACGGGAAGCTATTAATATGTGAAGAAGGCATTTGTCGAGCCATTTCATTTTAGTCTCAAAGGAGACAAACGCCATATGTAGAGAAGTATGAGTTCTACCAATAGCAAAAAATAATTGTATTTTTTTCTTTTGGTTTGTTAATTTCACGCACTTTGTAACTTTGACTTTGTATTCTAAATGTTGGTAATGAAATAAAATTAGATGCTCTTCTTCTCTCTTAATTTTGAATGTTTAAGAGTGGATAAAAGTTGTTTTATTTTGAAGCCTATAACTCTAGTTCTATGGGATAATTTTGTGATATTAAGATGTTTCAACCAATTTAATTTACATTTATTATTATTATTATTATTTTTTTTTTTTAATTTACATTTATTATGAATACAAGAGAAAAATTAGGAACCTAAAGAGGTATTAGAAGTACACTCCACTAGTACCTTACGATTTCGAAGGTAAAATAGGAAAATAAAACATGCAAATAAAATTACAAAGAAAAAAGGAGGCACATTGATCACCGCCAAATCTAAATCCCCTCAAAGGCGCCACCACAAGAAGAAAAATACCCTTCATGAAGAGATAAATAATCAACCACATGTAGGACAAAACAATAAGAGGAAATTCCATTCATGAGTCTCTAGATGAAATTGCAACAAACATGAATGAAATCTAACCTTTATTTGACAGATTTGAGGGTGAAGATAGTCATTTAATAGGGTTCAATCAGATTCCGTAGCTCCTCAAATTGGTGCAAATATAAAAACTTAAGTGTGCCACTTCCAATCAATTTTTCAAAAGAAAAAAAGTTACTCCCCCTAAATATAAAGAATAAACAAAAGTTAAATATACAATTAAAAATAAATTAAAAAACTATAATAGTAAACTTCCTACTAATAGAAAGATGATAATAGGCAAGCACTCTAATAAAATGAAAAATGTCAAACTTGTCAAAGAACTCATCCTGCTATATGATATTCTATGATTTAAAAAATAATTTTTTTTAATGATTACAAACTTTTGTTGTGTTACCCTTTGATCACTAAATCTGATTACATAAACTCAAAACATTGAAGAGAAATTTACTAAACATTCTAAAGAGGCAAATACAACCGATTGATCAACTTAAGTGCTAAAATATTTAGTTTTTTTTTTTAATATTTAGTTGCTATTGAAACGGTGGATTCTTGTTCAGTGCAATTCACATTCAATATGAATTCAGCAGTATCCTTCAATGATTGGAAAACACCACCTTTCAAAAGCAAGAGTCGACACTCGATTTCTACAAAGAAGGTTAAAACTAAGCTATATTTCATTGCAGATTACTTTCCATTGATCAACATTACTTTCCAAATTTCTCTAAGTGTATTGAAGGCACAACTATATATTAATCTATTGAAGAGTTATTTACTAAATCCTCTAAGGGTCTGTTTGGTGACTAGGATAAGAGACATGATATGATAATTGTATCATATTCTCTTGTAATCTTGCAACTTATCTTATCTTGTCTCTCTAGTTAAAAATTTTATCCTGAGTTTGAGCTGGGTTACGGGCAGGACACGATAAAAAAATAATTTATCCATTTATTTAATATAATATATTTTAAAATAAAAAATGAAAATTAATAAAATATTAATAATAAAATAATTTGATAGTAAATTAAAAATAAAATAATTAATTTTTAAATATATACACGATTTTCTAAGAAAGGTAATTTTGTAAGTTACATAATTTTAAAAATAAAACCATATTGTAATCACAATATTTTAAAGTAAAATAATTATTATTTACAATGGTAATTTTATTATTTACATATAAAATATATGATATATTTACTTACCTTATCTAACATATATAATTAAGTTATTTATTTGATCATGTTCATATAAAAATTTAACATGTTTATTTGCCCATTATTTTATTTAAATTTATATGAAAATATTTGATTGCTTATTTAAATTTTTTATTTATTAAATTCAAAGTATTAATTACAAAATAATTTTTTTAATATAATTTTTTGATAATGTAAATTTAGTAATTAAAATATGATATATATATATATATATATATATAGAGGAGGGTTGACTCCAGGAGTTTAGTCTCCATTGACTTACTCCGCTTAATAACTCGATATCGACATTATATTTCTTCAATCCAACTGTTCAATTCAAAGATCTCATTAAGTAGATCAATTCCACAAATTTTTATAAAAATTCAAAATTGTTTGATACTTTTTATAAACACTTCAATTAAACGTACGAAAAACTTTTAGAAAAAATCGTTGAATTTCACTAGTCTAAATACATAAATAAATTTTTTTAAATTTCACTAGTCTAATAAATTCGAAGTCGTTGATTCAAAATCAATATATGTTCACTTTTATCTGCACTCATGAAACAAAACTTAGCTGATAAGTACTTCACAAAACTAGTGAGCAAATTTCTGACTATTTTTTTTTAATCGGCAAAATGTTATTAATACCACAAATAGTACAAGAAGTACTAGGAGGAATACCTGATAACTGTTGTAAATTTTGAGTATATTTCTAAAGTTTTAAATTAAGTGTGTCAAATAATTTTAAATGAGAAAAATAGAAACATATTTTTGTTAATAATCTTTTATTTAGAGTTATTTCAAGTTAATATTATTTATCACATTGAAAGAATAATTTTATGGTTACTATTTGCTCTCCTCATATGTTATTACTATTAACTCTTATTATTATTATTATTATTAATCCTATTATTAAATTTAATAATTATTTCCTTAAATGTCATAAAACGTTCTGCTTTGGTTTTGATAACAGTTTTTGGACAATTAATTGGATTGATTAATTGGCTTTGCACATAATAAAAAAGTCAGTGTGTATATATAGATTATATATATGGTGAACGTGTTTTCTGATATAGAAGATTAATAAGAGCAAGTACTAAGAGTATACATGTCCAAAGTCACTGTGTTTATTTTTTCCATCTAATTTTAGAAACAAAGTATTTTTCTAATGGGTGCGTGCCTGAGTTACCAACTTTGTTGATATTCTCGTGTCTTGATAGCTTCGGTATGTTTATCACCGAGAAGAACCGGTTGTACTCTGGGGGAGTTGCGCAATATTGCGGATAATCCCTTAGTTCAGTGTCACGACACGTGTAAGACCCAAGATTTCATTGTATAGTTGGTTTAAGGAATATTAGGGTTTCGATGTGTTCGTGTGACGAAACATCGTGTAATTATTAAGTTTTGCTGTAATCGAGTCTGTTTTGTGCTCGTGCATTGTAACTGTACAGACTTTTGTCTTGTGATCCTGTTGCTTGAATAAGAAGTTATTTGTGGTTTCAGAATAATAAGTTTTGGATTATTCTTGTTTTTGGAAAAACGAGTAGGATTTTACCCGTCGTTGTAAAATCTTATTGCGTCTGTTTTGAGTGAGGTTTCGGATGGAAGTTTCATATATCTGCGCGAGTTAGGATATATTCTGAGATTAATTTTCTGAGGTATGGAAGAAAATTTCAGTCGCGGAAAAAGATTCGGCGATAAGTTTTGGAATGGAAAAACGTTAGACGTTCTTTCCGTAGGTTTTATGTTTTTGTGTTTTACGTTCGTCGCGTCGCGCGAGAGCTGAACGTGTGAGTATTTCTATGAGGTTTTAAGTGTTATCTCAAGTGGGTTTGTTTTGGTTTGATCCAATGGCTAGGGTTTAAGCTTGGCATTGTGTTTTTGATCCAATGGTGGTTTGGCTATCAAGAGCTTATAATAGTAAGGAGGTTTATGACTTGTGGACTTAAGAAAATCATAAATTTCACTCCATTCTTCCTCTCTTGTACGTGGAACTCCATTACTCAACCCTAACCTTCACTAAATTTCATTTCCTCACCATTTCACTCCATTTCAAGCTTGGAAGCTTAGTGGAAAGTTGTAGAGAATCACTTTCTTAAGGTAACCCTCTCTTCTTATCTCCTAGGTTGGTAGATTTTTAGAGTTGTGAGGTTTTTGGGTTTATGTTCTTAAGAGGGTTTGGTGAGAAAGGTTGTTCTTGCTAGTTCTTGTTTCATGATAGTTGTTCATGAGAGTTTAGTAAGCATGCTAGGCTTTGTTGTTCCAATTTTTCCATGAGTTTGTGAGAATCTCATGAGAAAAGTTAGGGTTTTGAGTTGGTTAGGTATTGATCAATTACATGAGGTTATGTTGTAAGGTTTTGAAAAGAAAAGTTGTCTTTGAACCTTTGGGCAAAAGGGAAATGCGTTGTATGGTTTTGTTTTAGAAAATCCGATGAAAAATATTTTGGAGTTTATGAAAATATTTCCTAAGTGTTTTGGGTAGTGTTTTGGGGTCAAAATGGTTTAAAACTATTGTGACATGTGGTGTCGCTTTGTACTTTGAAAACATGTTTGAAAATGATTACCGGACGGTTAAGGCCCGTAATAAAACTTGTGCTTGGGTTTGGTTTTGATTTTGGAAATGAAAATCAAATAACTTGCACTCGAAGCAACCAACATGCTTTCGGAAATGAATTGCTTGCTTATGAAAATGGTTTGCTTTTATGCCTTGAAAAGATGTTGGGAACTAATAGAATCAAACTAGGCTTGGGGTGGAAAAGGTGGTGTGAGTTGCTGTCTTGTGCTGTCATGACAGGTGCAACTCGCTGAGCGAGTTGTTACTCGCCAGGGCGAGTGTCACAGGTCCTGACAACACGCCAGGGCGAGCTCCAGAGCGAGTAAGACCAGTACTCTCTGCCTCCACTCGCTGCCAACTCGCCAGGGCGAGCTCTGGGACCTAAAATTTTGGATTCTGATTTCTAAACTTGGTTTTTAGCTTTCTAATCCCTTTTTATTAATTTATGGAAGTGGTTGGGATTGGAAACGAGTTTTTCGGGTACTCGGAAAGTACGTAGCTTATAACGCAAGAAAACGGCCATTTTGCATTTCAAATTATTTAAGACTTTTGACAATTGTTTTGGGTCCTAAAAAAATAGTATAAATAACTCATGGTGGTTGATCAATACGGTAGTTTTTGGCATAGTATCCGAAAGAGTCGTTTTTCCTTAGAAAGCCTTTGGTTTTTGGGGTTTTAGAGTCCAATTCATTAAGGATTGATTGGATATGGTTTTGATTGATTACTTTGCTTGTTTTAGGAAGCCAGTAAGTGTGGTGTGATCGTGTGATAGTTGAGTGCTTGACGAGGTAAGGGCTCCACTTTATTTCCGTCTTTCGAAATGGTTACGACATGCTTTGTTTTGCTGTTATGCATTTGCTGTGTGCTTGACATGTTTGTACTTATGTATTCTCGTTGATGAGAACGTGGTTATAAATTAAAAGTGCAACTTACATATGATTAGGAAAATGTATGCATGTTGTGACGACTTGTGCATAGGCTTTAGGCTATGTGATTGTTTGCATGAGCATATGTGAATGCGTGCGTCTGATGGGACTACGCGAGGATTTTGTCTTGTGTGACTATCCTGTATATGCCAAAGAGAATATATGCCATGCATTTCATAGTTGCGTGCCTAGGTGTATGTCTGTGTGACTTTGCCTACGTACCGGGCGTTTGACTGTGTGGCTTCGCCAAATCCCTCTGGATTTATATTGAGTTGGTGTATGTCTGTGTGACTTCGCCTGGTGTTTGTCTGTGTGACTTCACCTGCCTTGTGTGGCATTTTAGTGCGGGTACGTATATTTCTGTGTGGCTTTGCCTACCCCACGACTCTTCGAGGAGAGGTTAATTTTCCGGAAAATCATGCATGTGGCAGCCAGTGATTGGTGTCACACTCATTGTAGAAGTCTGCATTAGGCTTGGTGTGCATTTATTTATATAAGCCCGTTGGTGGGAACTACTTTTGAGATTAAGAGCTTTCTCTTGTGTTTGTGGAAATATTTGTTATGTGTACAATTTTTCGCACCGGTTATATATATATATATACTTTTATTTTGTGGTGACCCTTTCTTTCATTTGCGGGCTCATCCCACCCAGATGATGGGTTAGGTCGTGGTGACGACGGTGGCTGTTCCAGACCCCAGTGAGCGGTTGGAGTTTTAGCTTAGAGTAGTTAGACTATGCGCCGGTGTGTTTTGTGCACCGTGCTTTTTGGTTAGCATAGGATTTCTAACTTGTTTGATACTTAGACTTGGATTGTAATTATTCAGGAATACACTTTGCTTGTCGAAGCACCTTTTGGTAATGAGTTCTTTTGTATATTTGAATGCCGGTTCATTTAAAAACTATTATGCGCACTTTGAGTGTTAGTTGAAAAAGAAAAAAAATAATGCCCTTTTTGGCTTTTGAAAAACGGGGTGTTACAAATGCCATATGTAGAGAAGAATGAGTTCTACCAATAGCAACAAATAATTGTATTTTTATCTTTTGGTTTGTTAATTTTACGCACCTTGTAACTTTGACTTTGTATTCTAAAATGTTGGTAATGAAATAAAATTAGATGGTCTTCTTCTCTCTTAATTTTGGATGTTTCAAGCAATTTAATTTACATTTATTATGAATACAAGAGAAAAATTAAGAATCTAAAGAGGTATCAGAAGTAGACTCCACTAGTACCTAACAATCTCGAAGGTAAAATAGGAAAATAAAATATGCAAATAAAATTACAAAGAAAAAAGGAGGCACATCGATCACCACCAAAACTAAATCCCCTCAAAGGCACCACCACAAGAAGAAGAATACCCTTCATGAAGAGAAAAATAATCAACCACGGGTAGGACAAAATAATAAGAGGAAATTACATTCATGAATCTCTAGATGAAATTGCAAGAAACATGAATGAAATCTGACCTTTATTTGACAGATTTGAGGGTAAAGATAGTCGTTTAATAGGGTTCAATCAGATTCCGTAGCTCCTCAAATTGGTGCATATATAAAAACTTAGAAGAGTGCAACTTCCAATCAATTTTTCAAAAGAAGAAAAGGTTACTCCCCCCAATTATAAAGAATAAACAAAAGTTAAACATATAATTAAAAATAAATTAAAAAACTATAATAGTAAACTTCCTACTAATAGAAAGATGATAATATAGGCAAGCACTCTAATAAAATGAAAAATGTCAAACTTTTAGTAAAAAACTATGATTCTATGAAAAGTAAATTTTTTTAATTGTTACAAACTTTTGTTATGTTACCCTTTGATCACTAAATGTGTTTACGGGACAAACTCAACACATTGCTCTATTGAAGAGAAATTTACTAAACATTCTAAAGGGGCAAATACAACCGATTAATCAACTTAAGTGCTAAAAATATTTAATTATTTTTATATTTAGTTGTTATTGAAACAGTGGATTCTTGTTTGGTGCAATTCACAATCACTATGAATTCAGCAGTGTCCTTCAATGATTGGAAGACACCACCTTTCAAAAGCAAGAGTCGACACTCGATTTCTACTATCCAAATTTCTCTAAGTGTATTGAAGTTACAACTATATGTTAATCTATTGAAGAGTTATTTACTAAATCCTCTAAAGGGAAAAATAATATCCATTGATGAACTTAGTGTTAATGTTTTTTTATTGTTGTTAACTTTGCAAAGCTTTATACACTATAAATAGATCAAATTTTATGCTCTTTGGTACATACAAAGAGAGATAGAATATGATGATTAAACCTCTTAAGCTTGTTTCCTGTATAATTCTATTTTTTTCTCTATTTCTTACTATAAAGGCAGGTCCAAAAATTCCAAGATATTTGAGGAAATGTGAAGTTGATAAAGATTGTGATGACCTATACATTGTTGAGGATATGGAATTTCTGAAAGCTCGCGGGAAACACGTAATATGCCTGAATGGCCGTTGTCAAGTCGTTCTCTTTTAGTCTCAGAGTAGACAAACACAACATGTAGAGAAGTATGAGATCTACCAATAGCAACAAATAATTGTATTTTTATTGTTTCGTTTGGTAATTTCAAGCACTTTGTAACTTTTATTTTGTATTCTATTGTTGGTAATGAAATGAAATTAAATGGTCTGCTTTTCTCTTAATTTTGGATTTTTAACGGTGGAAAAAAATTGTTTTAGTTTGAAACCCATATAACTTGTTGTGAATCCGAACCAAAAACACACCGATAAAACCTTAACTAGTGTGTGGAGCTAAAATAAATAAGCAACCAAACAACAACAATAAGTATGCACTAATAATCAACCAACAAAAGCTATAAACTTATGAAAGCAATAAAGAACACAAATCAAATTGTTTACCCAGCTCGGTGTTAATGAACCTACACCTGGGGAGAGAGAGCTTTCCTTTCCACTATCAATCTTCCTTCTTCTTGATTTCAATGAGATTTACAAGAACTACAAGAATTTAGAGTTTTCCTAAATTCTACCCTTTTCTCAAATCTCTTCCCGTGACCAATAGATTTAATCAATAATAATTATAAGATGAAAGAAGGGAGTTCCAAACACTAGAAATAACCTAAGAGATGACCCTCTTAATCCTAGACTTGATATTGGAACAAAACTCTCTCAAAACCATAGCCTCTGTCACAAAAATGAAGCAGCAAAATAGAAACAAGCATATATACATGCGTGCTCGCACCTGGCGCCCTCACAAGCCAAGCCAGCCTGCTATATTATTACTACCTCGTCGCCATAACTGACTATATTATAAATAAACATCATTATTCAGCACCTTTATTAATCAACATCACAGGCACATATACAAACACATATCACAGTTAAACAAAATACAACTTCTATACACGACCTCGTGATTATTGAAACAGCCTTTATTTTAATTATTTCACTCCTACACAAAATAATTAACTCAACTCGAGGACAATTAAAGTAGTTCAGGTACAATATCTAATCCTAAAAAGGTCTCTAATCAATTTTATAAAAGTATCTAATTATTCTTAATTCTTTTAAGAACTCAAGAAACAACACTAATTAGATTTATCATACAAGAATTAACTCATAAATATACTACTATATATCATAATTTTCTCTAACAGTTAGCGATGCACAAAGGGATGATATATAATTGACACAATTAATTGACCAATTAGATTATGACCTCACATATATCACAAACAAATATTGCATATCATGGTGCACAAATTAGTATCAGACATAGACCAATAAAGTCAAGCTTTATTTTAATCAAAGCAATTATCACCTAGTCACGTAGACGATTCAGCAGACAATTCAAATAGAAGATTAAAATTAAAACAAGACCCTTGAATATATCATATGTGAATTGATTTAGAAACTGTGATCGGTGTTATACATTAAAATCAACAATAGATATTCAAACACTGAAATTCTCACGAATTAATACGGCATAAAAATATAGACGAAATTCGGATTGGATGACAACAACAAAATTGGATCATATATAATCCAAGAACACGGAAAAGGAGGGGAAAACAGAAAAGGCCACGAGTATAATACTATCTATGTTCAGAATCTTAAATGAGTTGGTTATAACCCCCTTACCCCTTGATGTAGAATCTCTCTAAGTTTTCCTTAAACCTTAGTGCTGCCCTTTCTTCTTTGCTCTAATCTCTTCTCTCTTTTATGAAATTGTGGCAAATCCTCTTTTTTGGTCTTATGTTTTACCTATTTATAAAAGGAAATGGTTTAGGTTTCTTTTTCCTTAAGAAAGAGTAAATCTCATGAGATTTTGTCTCAGTTTAAAATTATGATCATATCTCTCAATAATTTGGTTCTACTTTTATTTTCTAAGTATATCTCTCCAAAATTATACTAAAATAAATATCTCTATTTTTCTCCACTTAATTAATCTACTAAAAATATTCTTTAACTAAATTATTTGTTTTTACTGTCACGTCTCAACACTTCTAAATATCCTTTAATTAATTGGTTCAACATATAATTCTAACGGAATTAATTAAATAATATCTAAATAACTTTCTTCTAAATTTCGGGGCGTTACACCGGTTCGTGACAATAGTAGCATTGGAACTTGCTGTCACCATCACCTTTTGGCCTACACTTGGACCCATGATTTTTTCCCTTCCCTTTGCCTCCCTTCTCGCTTCTACCCCTTTCCACACTCAAGCCTTCCGCACCATCATCAACTTTCAAGTCTTTGAACTTAGTCAACTCCTTGGTTCTCAGAGTCGATTGGACTTATCCAATATGATAGTTCCTTCTTTGCCATAAAGCAATGCATCCTTGAGGTGTTCATAGGTTGCTATTGTTGTTGACTTTGTCGGCGATTGAAGGTTGTTGTTTGTTGTTGTTTTGGTAGATTTGAGTTGCATTGTATGGTATGGAGATTCTTCTAAGGATGGATATGGAAAGTAAAATTAGAGAGAAGGTGGAGGATACTGGTAGCTTGATTTGAACTTTGAAGCCAGTTTATGTTAATGCACTACGTGGAATCCGGCCAGTGGCGGCGGTTCAAAAAGGCATTATGTGGCGGTTGCAAAGCGTCGGTAAATGCGGCATCGCTAGGTCATTCAGCGGCGGTTCTAGAAAACTGTCGGAATAACCGCCGCAAGGACGATAGCGTCAGTTTTACTGTTTTTTGCGGCGGATACAAACCGTCGCTAACTGTAACTATCTTTCACATTTTTCTGCACTTTTAGCGTCGGTTGGAACCGCCGCTATTAGCTTTTTTTTTTAAAACTTTTTTTTTTTTTGTTTCCCACAATTTTTTTACTTTTTTTTTTCAAATAATATATTGACCAAAATATAGGAAAATAACCAGCATTCAAAATAAAATAACACAACGATTTAAATTTAAACGGAAGTGCATACATTAATTTCAAATACAAATGAGCTCCATAGGCTTTACATAGTGTAAAAATTCAGCATAACAATATTTGTAATGGAATCCTAATTGTGCATGACTCCTTGAGTATCAAATACTAACTCTGTTAGTATGCTATTGCTTTCTAACTCATGATTCAAAAGAAAAATGATTCAAACTTAATAACAAACATAAGCAAAATTGTAATAACTAAGTATCCATTCTTTTTTGATAAACACTAAAAATTAAAAATATGCATCTCTATGACCAGCTTCATTGCCCATTACCAACTCCATGACGACTAGATTCGTGACAATATGATGAAGAGCACCTCATTTGTTGGTGAAGTTGAATACCATTAGTAGAAACTTCAACCTAACTTATCAGTTCACATAGACTCAAAAGTACGAGACAAAAATCAATTCAATAAGAAGAATGAAAAATACTTACAGTCATGAAATCACAAACATATATAGCCAAAAGATTAGTTTTCTTTTTACGTGCAAATGTCAATGAATATAAAACAATAAATATTGTAGGCATCACCACTAATGTGCAATAATGCCAAAAGAAAATATATGCAAATGCTTACCAATTTTATAAGCAACCGAAGGAAAATGAAGATATAATTTTAATTTATTGTCTCCTTAACACACATATATAAAACTTCTTCTTGTAGATCTCAAACCTCTCATTGTCACCTGAAAATGAATTAAAATAGAAAGCCAACTAAATTTTAGCAATCCGTGTAAAATTGGAATTTGTTTTCTAAGCAAATTGGACCATTTTTTGCATAAGCATTTGTATAATATGTAAGGTACTTCCAGCCAAATTTGAAATTAAGAAATATTGAAAGGAGTGTAACTCAGAGCCTAACCCCTTGCCTTGGGAATCTCCAAAGAGAGTCCAAACTCATCAACGTAAACTTGGTTTCCATATCTAGAATAAAGAAAATGGATCCAAGCCAAACAAAATTATTTATCAATGAAAACAAAAACACAACAAAACATTGTGTTCAATTGTGTGTGTATTTGGAGGTGGCAGAGAGAGAGGAGGGGGTAGATGGGGGAGTCAGCCACTAACCTGAATGAAAAGGCCCTAATTAAAGTGAAAATAAGTCATGTTGACACGCACCTGCCGGGAATAACATTATAACCGCCGCTGTTAATAACTTTATTAGCACACCCGCCGCAAATAATTTCAACCCGCCATAATTAGTTAATTTTCTGCGGCAATTCCTTTAACCGCAACAATTAGTTATTAGGCGGTTCCGTATCATCCGCTGCAAAATACCTGCCACCAAAAGCTAAGTTTTTTGTAGTGGTTGTTTTGAACTAAAAATATCAAACATATGCAGGTGGGAGACAAATGCATAACTTATAATTCCATAATAATGTTATGATTCCATATGATATATTGTGCTTATAAAATCATTTGAATTTTATGATACAAAGCACACAAATTTTTGAGAAGCAAATATTCATCTTAATCATTATAACTTTCCAATAGAGATTTTTGATGGTTTCTAACCTATGGTACCATTCCAAGTGGTCATAGAAGCTTACCTGCCAAAAGAGAATCCGCTGCGTAGCTGTACTTGAAGGAACACCTTCAGGCCACATAGGAATGACAATATACACACGATCTCTCTTTCTGTTTGATTTTGTCGGCTATTCTTGCACCTGTGAATAAAACGAAAGGAATTAATATAACAATGATGAATGTTGCAACTTGTATAATATCTTTAAATACATCAATAATTGACAAGGTAATTTAGTAAAAGTATTACTCTCAAATCTCTCTTTCATTTATACATTTTTCTTAGTCTATGTGAAATTTTCAAATAGGTCGGCTATTGTGGGACGGAGAGAGTATCATTTTTCTTAGAACACAATACTCACCTTCTCTACAAATAAACCAAGACCAAGATAACCTTTTGATTCTATCTACTACCTCTGAGATGTTTAGAATTTTGCCCCTGAAAATAATGTCATTGCACTCTAACCATATGCATCAAGCCGCCGCAAGCCATATAATATGAGATACTTTCTTTCCTTTCTTTCCTCTACACAAAGTGTTAAACTGCAAAAAATTCTCTAACACATGATCATACCAGTCGGTTGCCTTCCAATTTAGCCACATGAAGATCTTGTCCCATATCATCTTTGTTTTAGCACAAACAGCAAACAAGTGACTTGAGCTTTCAAATTCATGACAACAAAATACACAAGTTTGTTGCTGCACATCATTGAGTACTCCTTTTCTCCAAAGCTCCACTCTAGTTGGCATTCTATCATAAAGAAGTCTCCATCCAAATAATAAAACTTTCGACGGAACTGATGTACTCCACAGCTGCTGCACCACCGTTAATAAATCGTCCTCAAAGTCATCGCGAATCTGCAAATTACGCAGAAATTTATAACAACCTCGAACAGAAAAATTATGCTCTCCGTCTTGCACCCAACAAAAATCGTCTGCTGCCCCTTCCTGCAGAACAATTGTTGATAACAGAACCTCCAGTTCAGATTTTCTAATCATCTCGCTATCGTTCAATTGCCGAACCCACTGCCAATTCCAACGAAGCCTTGTTCCTCTGTTAATAGATTTATCTGCAACTGTTATATTGCAGTCTGCAGCAATCCTATAAAGATCCTCAAGCTCACTACATAAATTAAAATTTCCTAACCAATTATCCTCCCAAAACATCAGTGTCACCACTTCCAATTCTCCTCCCAATACATAGTACCTTATAAGTATACCTTATAACATATATCTCATACATAGTATATCCCATACACAGTACCTTATAAGTACCTTATGATATATATCTCATACATAGTACTTTATTCCATACATCAAAACGTATATTTCATACACGGTACCTCATAAGTACCTTATAACATATCTCATACATAGTATAATTATGTAAACCTCATAGACAATATATCCTAATCTTATTTTCTCTTATTCTGTCACTAAGATGACAATAAATATAATAATAATACGGCATGAACATCATGTAATAACCATAAAAATTACTATCATATATTGTATTAACTATGTTAGTAGTTGAGTTACTAAATTTATTAATAACCTTAAAAAAAATTAATTAATAGATAGTTGTGCATAATAGGTTGAATTAAGGCAGCGCATTGGGTTAGTGACATGT
The DNA here is from genome assembly GCA_030408175.1 of Trifolium repens. Taxonomy (NCBI): domain Eukaryota; kingdom Viridiplantae; phylum Streptophyta; class Magnoliopsida; order Fabales; family Fabaceae; genus Trifolium; species Trifolium repens. The sequence goes on along the minus strand of CP125841.1, from coordinate 18,896,369 downwards.
TTGAATAAAAACAAGCAAACACTAGGACTAATCAAGCAAATCAGGTCATGCATTCTAATACCTCGCAGATTAACTACAAATTGCATTCTCATTTTCTCCTAACAAATAAACTGCATACCTCTTACATCAACCGTCCAATATTTCATGGACTTTTTCTTTGACAGTGTCTCTCATTTAATGAATTAATGTGAACTGATGATGATTCCGGAGGAATTTAACAACCTTGTTTGGATAATCAGATTAGTTTAATGTTTTATAGCATAAGTGCTTATTTATAAGTTAAAAATAAATTAAAATGTTTTCATAAGTTATCATAAAAATTTTATGGAACTAAGTTGAATGACTCCAATAGCAGAACAATGATCAAACCTAACTGTGTAAGAGATCCATTAAAATTATTAGAACTAGAATTTAGTCAAAACTTTGTTGCTATTATAGCCAAGCCTACACCAGAAACAGATCCATTAAAAGCTTCTATAAGCACATTTGCAAAACAAATTAAAGACTAGAATTTGGTTCTTATATCCCATACAAACTGTGTAAATCACAATCAAAGTGTCGACAAATTGACATGCATAACTAGCATAACCTTTAAAACTAAACTTCGTAAGAATATCAAACAACAATCCACAAACATAACAAATCATATAATTTTGTATGTAACCAAAATTCAGATTCTGGGTGATAGAGTTTGGGAAGGTTTTGAAAGGTTTAATATTTCATTTGAGGCTTTAATTAAAAAAAGATATGAAATCCAAGAGATTTAACAAACTATTAAAACCCTAAAAATCAAACTATAGAAGAATCCAAGAAATTAAACTACTAAACTCAAAAACCCTAAAATCAAATTGTAGAAGACTCCAAGAAACTTACAAATTATCAAAACCAGAGAAGAATCATGATCAAACACTACTCAAAATCATCATAATCAAGTTGACAACAAATTAAAAAAAGAGTAATCGAAGATAGAGAGATACAGCGAGAGAGGGAGGGAGGAAGAGAGTGGAACCTGTGTTGAGAGAGAGTAATCGCAGCTACAAGAGAAACTGCAGGGGATGGCGAGGTCGAAGAGAAGCGGATGGATGACGAAGATAAGCTGATGGATATCAAAACCAGAGCTGCGCGTGTTAGTTTCTAGTGAAAGAGGGGAAACTTAAAAATAAACTATAGGAAAATCAATTATTATAACTCGCGCGTTCACTTGAAAGCAAATTGGGGCGGTTCCAACCGCTGGTACATGGGGAAGGCGGCGGCGGTTTTAGACCAACTGCCACTACTTGACCGCGGCTATATGCCTTTTTTCTTGTAGTGATGTTCTTTGAATATCTTATAAGAAAGATCACATAAACCAATTTATTAGTCCAAGTTCATGTATTGATTTCCGTGTTTTTTTTCTCTCCTACCAATCACACATTTTTTAAAGGTAGTTTTAAGTGTTGATGATGTTAATGTTGTTCTTTTTGATGATGTTGTTCTATTCTTGTTGCAGATTTTTATTTTTCCTTCAATTTATTAAAAGTGGATTAAATCTATTCTTGTTGCTTATTTATTTATTAATAATTCTAAAAATTTATATGTTATACCAAAACTAATCTTGGTGTATGGGGAATATGTCTGTGGAATTAATGCATTAATATTGGAATAAATTACATTTCATTTTCCAATAAAAGTAAAAGGAAAATTGCTTATTTAATTAATAAAGAATAAATTTAAATGGTGTTTCTCATAAAAATGACCAATTTTTTTCTTCAAATTTTTCCTTATAAAAAGAACCGGAGGGAGTATTTATCTATTTGTCATTAAATAAATTAAACAAAATTGAAATGAAAGGTAAAATGATGGAATCTTTATTTTACAAGGGGATCGCAAATTTGTTTTTACAAAAAAATAAAACAAAACTGGACTAATTTACAGAAAATAAAAATCTATTTACCGTTAAATTGTAAACAAATAAAACATGTTCACTTATATTGATTACTTAAAAAATATTTTACAAACCATATATTGTCTTGGGTATTTCAAAAATGTTGTATGGTTAAAGTTACATAGACTAACTAACATAGAGAATAATATTCAAAAGAGACTACTTCTCTATGCTATTTTCCCTATCTTTTGTTCTTTATTTTTCTGAAACTTCGTTGAGGGTTAATTAGAATCTCTACCGGAGAAAATCCCTAAATATCTAAATTAACTATTTCACCATCCTAAAAAAAAAGAATGGAAAATATTGAATGCTAGCTTTGTATGTATTTACTTTTGATTACAATAGATAAAATAAAGGATAATTCAATAGTCAAAGGTAGAACCGGATCAAGCAAAAGTATTAAGACCATTAAGAGAGATTGTACCTCCTGTTTGTATCCATTTGAGAAACATATCCAAACTTCTCATGAACATCAATCTGCAATTCAGAAAAGAGAATCGGACACTAGTCAATATTACAACTGAAATGAAGGAAAATTATCTTGGTTTAGTTTGCTTACTATATTTCTTTTTAATATCTTTTTATGTAAATTTTTAATTTGTTTTGTCTTAGTCCTTGTTGATCAATGTTCTTATTAATACAAATAGGAAGATTTTAACTCAACATAGGTGTATTCTACTCATTTTTGAATGAATTTTTTTATTCATGTATATAATAGTATAAAAATTTCATCTACAAAAAATCATAACTTTTCAACAAACTATGAATTAAATTTGAATTTTCAAAGGCCCGAAAGTTGATATTTTTATTTTATTTAATTCATTCCTTTGATTAAATAAAATTCAACTTATTTAATTTTTAGGGGTGTCAACTTAGTTTGGATGTTTAGTTTCCTTTTGATGTCTAGATCCTCTTAGTTTATCTTTAAAATAAAATTGAACTTTTATATGAGAGATTTCTATAATATAATAAATATGACTGCAAACAACAACTCAAAATTTTAAAAAACATATATAAGTTAACTTAAAACAAAGGATAAAAAATCTTTATGGAAAACATTAATTGTGGATCAAAATTACTCAAATAATTTGTAGGAACGAATAACAAAATTTGAAATATTTACCACGACAAAAAAAATATTTAACTCAAAAAGTAATGAATTTTAATGACTAGAAAGTTATTTATATTACCCGTTCATTAAATTTTCTTACGGGACAAATTAAACTCAACATATTGCCCACTAAGCATTCTAAAGAGGTAAATACAACCGATTGATCAACTTATTAAGTGCTAAAATTAATAAGGTTTTTTTTTTTAATATTTAGTTGCTATTGAAACGGTGGATTGTTGTTCGGTGCAATTCACTTTCAATAGGAATATTGATCAACCCACACACTATAAATTTAGCAATGTTCTTCAATGATCGGAAGACACCACCTATCAAAAGCAAGAGTTGACACTCGATTTTTAATAATAAAATAACAATTATTGTTCAAAAATTGTCAAAACTCTCAAGTTTTCTACTGCTATAATTTTATTTCTTTTCCTATTTTTTGTCCACAAAGAAAGTTAAAACTAAGCCAAATTTCATTGGAACATTACTATCCATTGATCAACATTACTAGTCATATTTTCTCTAGGTGTATTGAAAGGACAACTATACATTGATCTACTAAAGAAATATTTACTAAACCTTCTCTAAAGGAGGAAATACTATCCATTGATCAACTTTAAGTGTTAGTTTTTTTTATTGTTGTTAACTTTGCCAAAGTTTTATAAGTATACTATAAATAGATCAAATTTTATTCTATTTGTTATATACACACTAAGAGAGAGAGAGAGGGGGGAAGAGAGAGAGAGAGAATGACTAAAACTATTAAGTTTATTTCCACTATGATTATATTTTTTTCTCTATTTCTTACTACAGTTCCAAATAGCATTCCATATAGGAAATGTGAAGTTGTTAATGATTGTTATGAGGAGTTCGATTTCGTTGCTGACGATTTGGAATTTCTAAAAAGTCACGGGAAACAAGTAGTATGCCAGAATGGCTTTTGTCGAATCATTCCTTTTTAGTTTCAAAGTACACAAACGCCATATGCAGAGAAGAATGAGTTCTACCAAATAGCAACAAATAATTGTATTTTTATCTTTTGGTTTGTTAATTTCACGCACGTTTATCTTTAACCCCCTACTCTAAAATGGTGGTAATGGAAATTAAATTAAATCGTATTCTTCTTTCTTAATTTTGGATGTTTAACAGTGGAAAAAAATTGTTTTACTTTGAAGCTCATATAACTCCAATTCTATGCGATAATATTCTCATAGGTTATATGAAGATTTAATTTAGACTATGAAGATTTAATGTTAAATAATGGTTTAATTTTCATAATCAAGTTTGTAACACCCGTATTTATTTATTTTATTTTTAATTAGAGTTAATTAGCCTTTTATGGTATTTTATGATGAGATAGTGATTTATTAGGAGTTGTGGCTATTTTGGGAAAATGTAGTGTTTTGAGTAGAATAAGTTTTAGTAGAGTTATGATAATAAGAGTTGGGCTTGAGTGTTATTGGGCCTAAGTTAAATAGGAGGGACATTATGGTCTTTAATTAAGCTAGGTTTAGATAGAGTTATGAGAATAGAGAGAGAGTGCTCATAACTTGAGAAAAATAGAAAGAGGTAGAAAGAGAAAGTTTGAAAAGAAGGAAGTAGAGGGGAAGAATAGAGAAAGCTCAAGAGAAGGAAGAATCAAAGGAATTCATCATTTCTAAGGTTATAGAGTAGTTTACCATTCATGTGAGATGATCAAAGAGGGGGGAGATGCCTATTCTCCATACCCAAACCCTCTCATCTCTTTTGGTGGGAAATGGGGATTAAGGGAATGTGTTAATGAATTTATGTGTTATTGTATGATGTTACTATGTTATTACATGATTCTATATTCCATTTCTATCATCAATTTCGTGTGTTCTATGAGAATTGTTGTTGTTGATATTTGAAGATGGGTTTTAAGAAAAATGAGGAAAAATCTCTACTTTTTACTTGAGATGATGTTTGATGATGTTAGAACTTGTACTTCTAGGTCTATATATGATATGTATGCTTAAATGTGATAGCTTTAAGAGTTTATGACATGAAATTCGTGATTTTTATGTGATTCTATGTGCAACCCGTGAGCAGAGCATGAGAATCTGGGTTTGCTCGCTAAGCCACCAATCCGTCGCTGCAAGCGAGGATTCATGTGTTCTTCGCGAACCCAGAAATTCATGTGGTCGCCCAGCGACCAGTAGCGACCTCCAGCGACCAGCCATCGCCAGGTCTCGCTCTGAGCGATGACCACTCTGCCTCTTCTCGCATGTTGCTTCGCTATCTGTCGCTCAGCGACCATGACCTGATTTTGAGAAATTTCTTTATGTCGTATGATGATTATGAGCTTATAACATGATTAAATTTGGTCTTATAACATGTTATAGATTTGGATTGATTGAACCTTGAGTTGGTATGATGATAGTATGCTTATATGTGTATATTTGATTGAGATTGAGAATGATGAGCTATAATTAGCTAAGATAATATGTGATATTATGTATTGCTTGAATGTATACCTTAATGATGATATGATGATGTGTTGAGATAAGTTAATAATAACTTAAAGAAGGAATAATAAGGATAAGTGGCCTATTATTCATGAGTAGAATATGGTGTTATCATCATTACTTGGTATGTGTACATTCATGCATTCATCTTTGGTGTTGGATATTAGAATCATGTGGATTCTAATAAAGAGGATATCAAATGATAATATTTGATAAAGAAGAATATTAGAGGTGAGATACTCTAATAAAGACGATGGTACCACATGCATTAGATATGTCTAGGGTGACATACATCGTGTATTTGCACTAGTTGCATTAGGGAATCATGTGTTCTAATTGGTAATTGATAATTGTGATTACATTCTATTATGATCTTGTGAATGTTTGGATTATGTGAAGTTGATTACATGATTTGATCCTTGTTAATAAGTATGATATTGCCATGATGTTATAGATTACTAATACAATGTGGTATATGTATGATTTAATCTATTATATTTGATTATATAATATAAGTGTATACTATGCTTATTATTATGAACTTGGATCGTAGCTAACTCTCTATTTTTGTGTATGTGTATGGTTTGGGTCCAGATTCTTCACTTGAGGGGTGATTTCTGTGGCTTTGGAGTTTAGCTCGGGAGAACTAGCCTAGCTTGGTAAGATGAAGAGTAGGAGGATTCTAGAAGCTTAGATGTCTAGGATTGCTCTGATACTTGTAACCTTGCTTAGACTAGTGTCGGTTTCTCGTTTGTTTGAAATTTATGTATGACATTGCTATTTATCTTATCTTACTTTATCTTTAATTACTTGTTGGATTATCTTGGATTAGGTGATGGGTCTTCATTGTGGAAGTACCTAGTTGGAGTTGTAATATGATTTATGACTTGCATGCTTGGATTTAATTGCTATGACTCATTAGTATAGTAGTTTTGATGCTTCCGTTGGCTTAAATGAACCAATGCATGCTATTAGTTATTTTGTGTTAAGTAATGTTCTTGATGATTTGTATGTTGAATGATTTAAATTAATTATTGCATGCGAATCGATTAGGAGCATTACAAAGTTTATCGATCTTCATAATTTAGTTTACATAATATAGAGAGAAAGCTCGTAACTCACTAACGGTTAATTTTAGATGTTAAATAATTCATCCTTGATTATATAAGCTTATTACATTAGCAAACTTAAACCTAATTATTTAACCTAATTTTTTCCTCTCTTTCATTTAGCGGCCCACATTCTTAATTTTTTTATCAATCTTAATCTATGCATATCAATTAGTGTTTGGTTGCTAAAAACAATTTTCCTATAATAAGGCAGCTCACATTCTTAATTATATTTATGTGTGTCAATCAACTTTAATATATGCGTATCGATTAATGTTTTGCTGCTAAAAAAAATCTATTTGCTCCAATAATAAGCATGATTTTTGCACCACACATTTTGAAAAAAATTACATTAGAAAATTCGTAGTTGACTAATCCATCCATATATTTTAAAAAATTTGTTTATAATTCTTCCGTCGATTAAAGGAAAATTCATTTATTAGTTTTGCAATTTTTTTATAATTTATAAGTAATTATGAGGTTACTACTTTTTTCAACCTGTTACCTAATTTTCACTCCCTATTCTTTGCGACGCCTTTCATTCTTTACATTGTCACATTTCTTAATACATTCACCTTCCTATTTTCTTATTTTTTTAATTTGAAAGATAATTAATATATTTATTGTAGTAAAAATTAAGAAAATATTTAATTCACATTCGTTTTTAATGACATATATTATTTTAATAAAATCATAATTTTTTTTTAACATTTTAAATATATTATTAATCGTGAAAAACAACACCCATAAATACAAGTTCATATCGGTTCGATACCTCACAACTGCAATTAGGAGGGGACTGGAACCACTTGATGTCAGAACTGAACTCCAAACCAGATTAAACTGGTGGTGAAAGTAAAAAAAGAAATACAAGCTCTTATTATATAAAAAAAATATTCTTAATGTAACAAAATACAAAAGGCGTAGTAGGCTTGTGACCTCAGAGTAAGTTTTATGTTCCGTGCTAATTTCTATGTTGAGTCAATTCATAATGAACTTTGCTTTGAGTTCAATTGAGCTCTCCTAGTGGACGGTAGGAATGTCCCCAGACTTTAATAAATTTCATCAAACATTTAAAAAGCTACATTTGGATGTGTTCAATGGCAATGATAGTAATTAAGATCATGAATGAAGTTAGCAGTTATAATGTACTTGCACAAATTACAAGAAAAAGTTTCTTTATTAGTAAGCTTAATTAGTGCCCCTGGGACACTGTTTAGCATTTTCCTTAAAATAATACTAATTATTCAAAAATTGTCAAAACTCTCAAGTTTGCTCCTGCTATAATTTTATTTCTTTTTCTATTTATTTTCGACAGAGAAGATTAAAACTAAGTCATATTTCATTGCAACATTACTATCCATTAATCAACATTACTAGCCAAATTTCTCTAAATGCATTGAAGGGACAACTATACTTTAATGCATTGAAGGGACAACTAAATGGCATTCCATTTCCTTTTCGCCAGCTGACGTGTAAATTTGATGAAGATTGTCACGACCAAGCTAGTACGTTTGTTGAAATTCTAAAACTTCACGGGAAGCTATTAATATGTGAAGAAGGAATTTGTCAAACCATTTCCTTTTAGTCTCAAAGGAGACAAATGTAACAGCCCGTTTTTCAAAGGCCAGAAAATGCATTGTTTTTTTTTTTTTTTAACACTCAGAGTGCACATAGAATATTTTTCAACGAGCCGACATTCAAATATACAAAAGAACTCATTACCATAAGGTGCTTTGACAAGCAAAGTGTATTCCTGAATAATTACAATCCAAGTCTAAGTATTCAAAACAAGTTAGAAACCCTATGCTAACCAAAAAGCACGGTGCACAAAACACACCGGCGCATAGTCTAACTATACTAAGCTCCAACATCTCACTGGGGCCCGGAACAGCCACCGTCGTCACCACGACCTAACCCATCATCTGGGTGGGATGAGCCCGCAAATGAAAGAAAGGGTCACCGCAAAATAAAAGTATGTATATATATAATCGGTGCGAAAGATGTACACGTAGCAAATTTCCACATACACAAGAGAAAGCTCTTAATCTCAAAAGTAATTCCCACCAACGGGTTTATATAAATAAATCACCAATCCTAATGCAGACTTCTACAATGGGTGTGACAACCAATCACTGGTTTGCCACATGCATGATTTCCGGAAATTAACCTCTCCTCGAAGAGTCGTGGGGTAGGCAAAGCCACACAGAAATATACTTACCCGCACTAAAAAGCCACAAAGGGCAGGTGAAGCCACACAGACAAACACCAGGTGAAGCCACACAGACAAACACCAACACAATAAAATCCAGTAGGATTTGGCGAAGCCACACAGTCAAATGCCCGGTACGTAGGCAAAGTCACACAAACATACACCTAGGCACGCAACTATGAAATGTATGGCATATATTCTCTTTGGCATATACAGGATAGTCACACAGACAAAATCCCCGCGTAGTCCTATCCGACGCACGCATTCATATATGCTCATGCAAACAATCACATAGCCTAAAGCCTATGTACAAACCATCACAACATACATACATTTTCTTAATCATATGTAAATTGCACACGTATTTATAACCACGTTCTCATCAACGAGAATACATAAGTACAAACATGCCAAAGCACACAGCAAATGCATAACAGCAAAACCAAGCATGTCGTAACCGTTTTAAAAGACGGAAATAAAGTGGAGCCCTTACCTCGGCAAGCTTCCGTTTACTAAATCTCGTTCAAACAACACAACGCGCTTCCTAAAACAAGCAGCGTATTATCAATACATTGTTCTCCAACCAATCGTATTGAAACTAAACCAAAACCCTAAAAACATAAAGTTTTCTAAGGTAAAATCATTCTTTCGGATACTATACCAAAAAATACCGTATTGATCAACCCCCATGAGTTATTTGTACTATATTTAGGACCCAAAACAATAGGCAAAAGTCTTAAATAAATTGAAATGCAAAATGGCCGTTTTCTTGCGTTATAAGTTACGTACTTTCCGAGTACCCGAAAAACCCGTCTCTAATCCCAACCACTTCTATAAATTAATAAAAAGGGATTAGAAAGTTAAAAACCAAGTTAGGACATCAGAATCCAAAATTTTAGGTCCCAGGGGTCGCTGGGCGACCACCTGGCGACGGCAAGTTAGAAGTTCCACGCCCATGGCGAAGGCTGGCGACCACCCCGTCGCTGAGCTGCCACACCAAAACAGGATTGGTTTTCTTCATGACAGCAGCAACAAAACTTGTTTTACTCAATTTTTACCCAAAATAACTTTTCACGCAACACACCACATACGCATAGTATTGGTTCCCAACAACCGTTTTCACAACAAAGCATTACATTTCCGAAAGCATGTTGGTTGTTTTAAGTGCAAGTTATTTGGTTTTCATTTCCAAAATCAAAACCAAACCCAAGCACAAGTTTTATTACGGGCCTTAACCGACCGGTAATCATTTTCAAACATGTTTTCAAGGCAAAAGCAACGCCACATAACTCAAGAGTTTTAAACCACTTGGAATACCAAAAACACCACACAAAACACTTAGTAAATATTTTCATAAACACCAAAATATTTTTCATCGGATTTTCTAAAACGAAACCATGCAACACCATTCCCTTTCGCCTAAAGGTTCAAAAACAACGTTTCCTTTCAAAACCTTACAACCTAACCACATGTTATTGATCAATACACTAAACTTTCAAAACCCTAACATTTCTCATGAGATTCTCACAAACTCCTGGGAAATTGAAATAACAAAGCCTTGTATGCTTACTAAACCCTCATGAACAACCTTCATGAAACAAGAATCAATTCCTAACATTTCCATCTCATGAACATAATCTAAAACTCATAACCCTAAGAGTTTGAACCAACAATAAGGAAAGGAAAAGAGTGGTTACCTTAAGCAAGTGATTCTCTACAAATACCCTTTGATCCTACAAGCTTGTAATGGAGTGAAATGGTGAAGAATTGAAAATTTGTGAATGTTAGAAAGTAATGGAGTTTCACGTGGAAGAGAGAAAGAAGAAGAGAGAATTTGTGATTTTCTTAAGTCCACAAATGTCATCAAACCTCCTTACTATTATAAGTCCTTTGTCACCTATCCACCATTGGATCAAAGTCAAAATTCCAAGCTTAAACCCTAGCCATTGGATCAAATTGCTTTATGATAAATCACAAGATTTTATCAAATCTTCCATAACAAGTCACGTAATCAGCTCTCGCGCGTCGCGACGAACGAAACTCACAAAAACAGAAAACCTACGGAAAGAACGTCTATCGTTAAACATTTCCAAAACTTATCGTCGAATCTTTTTTCGCGACTGTAATTTTCTTCCATACCTTGGAAAATTATTCTCATAACATAACCTCACTCCCGCAGATATATAAAACTCCCATCCGAAACCTCACTTAAAACTGACGCAGTAAGATTTTACATCAGCGGGTAAAACCCTACTCGTTTTTCCAAAATCAAGAATAATCCAAATCTCATTATTCTGAATCCACATCAACCTTCTCATACAAGAAATAGGATCACAAGACAAAAGTCTGTACAATTACAGTGCACTAGCAAAATCCTATAATAACACGATGTTTCACAACACGAACACATCGAAACCCTAATACTCCTTAAACCAACTATACAATGAAATCTTGGGTCTTACAATACTACCCCCCTAAAAGAAGTTTCGTCCTCGAAACTTAGACGTCGTCAAACAATCCGGGGTACAACTCTTTCATCTTACTCTCGAGCTCCCAGGTGGTATCTCCTGTAGCTTCGTTCCATATTACCTTCACCAAAGGTATCTCTTTCGTTCTCAGACGCTTCATCTTCCTATCCGCAATCTTGATCGGCGGAACTTCAAATGACAAGTTATCCCTCAGCTGGATGTCATCTGGTACGATCACATGTGATGGATCCGGTGTATACTTCCGCAATTGCGACACATGGAACACGTCATGTATCAAAGATAGTACCGGTGGCAATGCGATCCGGTAAGCTACCTTTCCAATCCGTTCCAAAATCTGATAAGGCCCTATAAACTTTGGAGTCAACTTCCTCGCTTTCAATGCCCTTCCAACGCCAGTTGTTGGATTAACACGAAGAAATACATGATCTCCCTCCTCAAACTCTAAAAGCCTCCGACGCCTATCCGCATAACGTTTCTGGCGATCTTGAGCAACTTTCATCATTGCCCTTATCTTTCGGACCTTGTCCGTCGTCTGTTGTACCATTTCAGGTCCTACCATCATACTCTCCCCATCTTGGTACCAACACAAAGGAGTCTGACATCTTCTCCCATACAGAGCCTCGTATGGGGCCATTCCAATACTCGTGTGGAAACTGTTGTTGTACGTGAATTCTATCAATGGTAATACATCATCCCAGCTTCCATGATCATCCAATACACATGCTCTCAACAAATCTTCCAAAGATTGATTTGTTCTCTCAGTCTGCCCATCTGTCTGAGGATGATAGGCGGAACTCAATCTCAGTTTCGTCCCCAATGCCTCATGCAAAGTCTTCCAAAAGTGTGAAGTAAACTTTGGGTCTCGATCCGACACTATACTTGACGGAATCCCATGTAACCTCACAATCTCAGCAATGTAAATATCGGTCAACCTTGCCACTGTATCTGTAGTCCTTACCGGTAGAAAATGAGCGGACTTTGTCAAACGATCCACTATCACCCAAATGGAATCATGCTTCCTCCTGGTCTTGGGTAACCCAGTGATGAAATCCATAGAAATGCTATCCCACTTCCACTCGGGGATATCTAATGATTGCAGCATCCCTGCTGGTCTCTGATGCTCAATCTTCGCCTTCTGACAAGTCAGACACGATGCCACATACTCGGCCACATCCTTCTTCATACCCGGCCACCAGAAATCATGCCTCAGGTCTTGGTACATCTTTGTTGCTCCGGGATGTATACTAAGTTTACTCTTGTGTGCCTCCCCTAGAATGGTGTTTCTCAAGTCCATAGCTTCGGGCACACACACCCTACCTTGACACCTCAAGATGTTGTCCGATCCCACCTTGAAATCTCGGTTGGTTTCTCGAACAATCAAAGCCCTTTTCTCCATAAGGAACTTGTCATCTTGACAATTTGCAATGTCCCCCAATAACCCGCTTGAGATGGTAATCATACCCAGTCTCATATTCCCTAAAGCAAACTCTACCTCCAAGTGCAGGTCACGAAACTCTCTCAATAACTCTTGTTGACTAGCCATTTGTGCCGAACAAACCGACACACTCTTTCTACTCAAAGCATCGGCTACCACATTAGCCTTCCCTGGATGGTATTCCAACGTAAAGTCGAAGTCTTTCAAAGTTTCCATCCACCTCTGTTGCCTCATATTAAGCTCTTTCTGATCGAACAGATACTTAAGACTTTTATGGTCACTAAACACGACAAAGGTGCAACCATAAAGATGATGTCTCCAAATCTTCAATGCAAAAACAACGGCCGCAAGCTCCAAATCGTGCGTAGGATAATTCTTTTCATGCACTTTCAGCTGTCTTGACGCATAAGCCACTGCCCTCCTATGTTGCATCAACACACAACCCAAACCTTGATGAGAAGCATCACAGTAAACCTCATACGGTTCATCCGACTGTGGTAACACCAAGACTGGTGAAGTCGTCAACCGTTCTTTCAACAACTGGAAACTCGACTCACACTTCTCAGTCCAAGCAAAAGGTTGATCTTTTCGCGTAAGTTGTGTCATTGGCGCCACAATCTTAGCGAAACCCTCAATGAATCTCCGGTAATAACCGGCCAAACCCACAAAACTCCTCACATCAGTCACTGTTTGAGGCTGCTTCCATGAAAGTACCGTATCAATCTTGGCTGGATCTACGGCTATTCCCTCTTTTGATATAACATGGCCAAGGAAATTCACCTCTCCCAACCAAAAATCACACTTTGACGGGTTTGCATACAGCTTACATTCCCGCAAAACTTGCAATACTAGACGAAGATGCTCTACATGTTCCTCTTCACTCTTCGAATACACTAGAATGTCATCAATAAATACCACTACAAACTTGTCCAAGAATGAATGGAATATCCGATTCATGTAGGCCATAAAGATAGCAGGTGCATTCGTCACTCAAAACGGCATCACTAAGAACTCATAATGCCCATACCGCGTCCTAAACGCTGTCTTCTGAATATCCTCACCTCGTACTCTTATCTGGTGATAACCAGATTTCAAGTCAATCTTTGAAAACACTGAGGCTCCCCTCAACTGATCCATCAAATCATCAATTCGTGGCAATGGGTATCGGTTCTTGATAGTCACCTTATTAAGCTTCCGATAATCCACACACAGACGAGATTTACCATTATTCTTTTTAACCAATAAGACCGGTGCTCCCCAAGGCGACACACTTGGTCTTATAAAACCTTTATCTAACAAGTCCTCAATCTGACTTTTCAACTCTACCAACTCGGCTAGAGCCATCCGATAAGCTGATTCTGAAATCGGACCCGTACCCGGTTGCAAATCAATAAAGAATTCCACCTCTCTACACGGAGGAAAAGCTGGAATCTCCGATGGAAATACATCTTGGAAATCTTGAACCACTCGAAATTCCCCAATTCGGATCTCCGACGTCACTCCTAAACTAGCAAGTGAAACTATCTCAGGTTCTCCATTGCACATAACCACAGAAAGCCGATTTGCAGACATGTATCTTTGCACACCTGGCTCGGGAAAGAAAACCAATTTCCGAGCACAGTCTAGAATTACATAATGATAGGACAACCAATCCATCCCGAGGATGATCTCGAGAGATAAGAGCGGTAGACACACCAAATTGACCAGAAAATCCCTATTCTGGATTACTACCAAACAATGCAAACATGCAGTATTTACCACCAAATCCTTAGCAGGAGTCAAGACATTCAAATCAAACGGAAGCATAGAAACATTCAAACTCAAACGATTTGCACATGCCAAAGATATGAATGAGTGGGTTGCCCCCGTGTCAATCAAAGCAGTTAAAGAATTACCTGCGATGTGACAGCTCTCGTGGATGTCATTGCTAGCCTGCCCACTCAACTCAGTGCCCATACAGTAAGCACGTACCTTTGCCGCAGGTCTGGCACCCTGTGAGCCTTGTGCCACATTTGCCGACGGCCCGGTCTTCGGGGCTCTGCAATCTCTAGCAAAGTGTCCCGGCTTCTTGCAATTGTAGCAAAAGTTCCCCCCCTTCGGTTGCGTGCACTCATTAGCAAAATGCCTCGCTTCTCCACAGTTGTAGCAAGTCCCCTTACTACCATCAGATTTTCCCCGGGTCCCTTGATTCACCGATCGGCCCGGTCCCCTGTTATTCTGAGGACGGTCGTAAGGCTTGCTACCTTGTTTCCCACGATTCTGAGTCGAACCACGATCATTGGTACGACTTGGTCCTCCGGCACTAGACCCTCCTTGCCGGTTCACCCGCTTATTCCTCATGTCTTCCACCTCTTGACATTTTTCCACCAACACTTGAAACTATCGGATACCCAATGGCACAACCGCATCCTGCAGTTCGTACCTCAGCCCATCTTGGAAGCGACGGCACATATAATCCTCATCTATCCCATCCCTAAAGAAGCGGAAGAAACGGGATAGTGATTCAAACCTTTTAGCATATGCCTCGACATTCATGCCCGCTTGCCTTAGCCTCAGAAACTCTTCCCCATACCTTTCCCTTGCAGTCTCAGGAAAGTACTTGGCTAAAAACCTCCTCTTGAAGTTCTCCCAACTTAATTCTTCATGAACATTCTCCATGATCAGTCGGGTGTTCCTCCACCAATACTCAGAACCCCCTAGTAACCCCCTAGTACCTTCTCCCCTTCTGGACAATGAATTGCCCCGAATATTCTCTCCACAGATTGGAGCCATAAATCAGCAGTTTCCGGACCTCCCTCCCCATTAAACTTTGGAGGAGTTTGGTGGTTGAAACTTGAAAGTAGTCTAGATCCAGCAGCAAGTATTTCCCTTTTGCGCTTTTCCAGATCCCTCTGCGCCTTAGCATGGCTCTGAGCAGTCACAGCCGCTGCCATTGTATTCATGGCATAAGCCATTTGATATATATATCAGCATTGTCCGCCATAGGTGCTGTAGGTGCCCTTCTTGGAGGCATTCTATTTCTGCACAATACCAATTCTGATTAGATTCCTTATCCAAACATTTCTGAGTCTCAACAGAAAATCTCTTTCAACAGCTACTAAATCATAACCCGACACAGAACAAACACTAGAACTGTCACTACTCTAGCTATGTTCTAACCGACTCTGGACTAACGACTCAAGTATACACTTTCCCTTTGAAGATTTAAAGCCGTGCTCTGATACCAATTGTAATAGCCCGTTTTTCAAAGGCCAGAAAAGGCATTGTTTTTTTTTTTCTTTTTCTAACACTCAGAGTGCGCATAGAATATTTTTGAACGAGCCGGCATTCAAATATACAAAAGAACTCATTACCATAAGGTGCTTTGACAAGCAAAGTGTATTCCTGAATAATTACAATCCAAGTCTAAGTATTCAAAACAAGTTAGAAACCCTATGCTAACCAAAAAGCACGGTGCACAAAACACACCGGCGCATAGTCTAACTATACTAAGCTCCAACATCTCACTGGGGCCCGGAACAGCCACCGTCGTCACCACGACCTAACCCATCATCTGGGTGGGATGAGCCCGCAAATGAAAGAAAGGGTCACCGCAAAATAAAAGTATGTATATATATAATCGGTGCGAAAGATGTACACATAGCAAATTTCCACATACACAAGAGAAAGCTCTTAATCTCAAAAGTAATTCCCACCAACGGGTTTATATAAATAAATCACCAATCCTAATGCAGACTTCTACAATGGGTGTGACAACCAATCACTGGTTCGCCACATGCATGATTTCCGGAAATTAACCTCTCCTCGAAGAGTCGTGGGGTAGGCAAAGCCACACAGAAATATACTTACCCGCACTAAAAAGCCACAAAGGGCAGGTGAAGCCACACAGACAAACACCAGGTGAAGCCACACAGACAAACACCAACTCAATAAAATCCAGTAGGATTTGGCGAAGCCACACAGTCAAACGCCCGGTACGTAGGCAAAGTCACACAGACATACACCTAGGCACGCAACTATGAAATGCATGACATATATTCTCTTTGGCATATACAGGATAGTCACACAGACAAAATCCCCGCGTAGTCCTATCCGACGCACGCATTTATATATGCTCATGCAAACAATCACATAGCCTAAAGCCTATGTACAAACCATCACAACATACATACATTTTCTTAATCATATGTAAATTGCACACGTATTTATAACCATGTTCTCATCAACGAGAATACATAAGTACAAACATGCCAAAGCACACAGCAAATGCATAACAGCAAAACCAAGCATGTCGTAACCGTTTTAAAAGACGGAAATAAAGTGGAGCCCTTACCTCGGCAAGCTTCCGTTTACTAAATCTCGTTCAAACAACACAACGCGCTTCCTAAAACAAGCAGCGTATTATCAATACATTGTTCTCCAACCAATCGTATTGAAACTAAACCAAAACCCTAAAAACTTAAAGTTTTCTAAGGTAAAATCATTCTTTTGAATACTATACCAAAAACTACCGTATTGATCAACCCCCATGAGTTATTTGTACTATTTTTAGGACCCAAAACAATAGGCAAAAGTCTTAAATAATTTGAAATGCAAAATGGGATTAGAAAGTTACGTACTTTCCGAGTACCCGAAAAACCCGTCTCCAATCCCAACCACTTCCATAAATTAATAAAAAGGGATTAGAAAGTTAAAAACCAAGTTAGGACATCAGAATCCAAAATTTTAGGTCCCAGGGGTCGCTAGCGGTCGCTGGGCGACCACTTGGCGACGGCAAGTCAGAAGTTCCACGCCCATGGCGAAGGCTGGCGACCACCCCGCCGCTGAGCTACCACACCAGAACAGGATTGGTTTTCTTCATGACAGCAGCAACAAAACTTGTTTTACTCAATTTTTACCCAAAACAACTTTTCACGCAACACACCACATACGCATAGTATTGGTTCCCAACAACCGTTTTCACAACAAAGCATTACATTTCCGAAAGCATGTTGGTTGCTTCGAGTGCAAGTTATTTGGTTTTCAATTCCAAAATCAAAACCAAACCCAAGCACAAGTTTTATTACGGGCCTTAACCGACCGGTAATCATTTTCAAACATGTTTTCAAGGCAAAAGCAACGCCACATAACTCAAGAGTTTTAAACCACTTGGAATACCAAAAACACCACACAAAACACTTAGTAAATATTTTCATAAACACCAAAATATTTTTCATCGGATTTTCTAAAACGAAACCATGCAACACCATTCCCTTTCGCCTAAAGGTTCAAAAACAACGTTTCCTTTCAAAACCTTACAACCTAACCACATGTTATTGATCAATACACTAAACTTTCAAAACCCTAACTTTTCTCATGAGATTCTCACAAACTCATGGGAAATTGAAATAACAAAGCCTAGCATGCTTACTAAACCCTCATGAACAACCTTCATGAAACAAGAATCAATTCCTAACATTTCCATCTCATGAACATAATCTAAAACTCATAACCCTAAGAGTTTGAACCAACAATAAGGAAAGGAAAAGAGTGGTTACCTTAAGCAAGTGATTCTCTACAAATACCCTTTGATCCTACAAGCTTGTAATGGAGTGAAATGGTGAAGAATTGAAAATTTGTGAATGTTAGAAAGTAATGGAGTTTCACGTGGAAGAGAGAAAGAAGAAGAGAGAATTTGTGATTTTCTTAAGTCCACAAATGTCATCAAACCTCCTTACTATTATAAGTCCTATGTCACCTATCCACCCTTGGATCAAAGTCAAAATTCCAAGCTTAAACCCTAGCCATTTTATCAAATTGCTTTATGATAAATCACAAGATTTTATCAAATCTTCCATAACAAGTCACGTAATCAGCTCTCGCGCGTCGCGACGAACGAAACTCACAAAAACAGAAAACCTACGGAAAGAACGTCTATCGTTAAACATTTCCAAAACTTATCGTCGAATCTTTTTCCGCGACTGTAATTTTCTTCCATACCTTGGAAAATTATTCTCAGAACATAACCTCACTCCCGCAGATATATAAAACTCTCATCCGAAACCTCACTTAAAACAGACGCAGTAAGATTTTACATCAGCGGGTAAAACCCTACTCGTTTTTCCAAAAACAAGAATAATCCAAATCTCGTTATTCTGAATTCACATCAACCTTCTCATACAAGAAATAGGATCACAAGACAAAAGTCTGTATAATTACAGTGCACTAGCACAAAACAGACTCAATTACAGCAAAATCCTATAATAACACGATGTTTAACAACACGAACACATCGAAATCCTAATACTCCTTAAACCAACTATACAATGAAATCTTGGGTCTTACAACAAACGCCATATGTAGAGAAGAATGAGTTCTACCAATAGCAAAAAATAATTGTATTTTTTTCTTTTGGTTTGTTAATTTCACGCACTTTGTAACTTTGACTTTGTATTCTAAATGTTGGTAATGAAATAAAATTAGATGCTCTTCTTCTCTCTTAATTTTGAATGTTTAAGAGTGGATAAAAGTTGTTTTATTTTGAAGCCTATAACTCTAGTTCTATGGGATAATTTTGTGATATTAAGATGTTTCAACCAATTTAATTTACATTTATTTTGAATACAAGAGAAAAATTAGGAACCTAAAGAGGTATTAGAAGTACACTCCACTAGTACCTTACGATTTCGAAGGTAAAATAGGAAAATAAAACATGCAAATAAAATTACAAAGAAAAAAGGAGGCACATTGATCACCGCCAAATCTAAATCCCCTCAAAGGCGCCACCACAAGAAGAAAAATACCCTTCATGAAGAGATAAATAATCAACCACATGTAGGACAAAACAATAAGAGGAAATTCCATTCATGAGTCTCTAGATGAAATTGCAACAAACATGAATGAAATCTAACCTTTATTTGACAGATTTGAGGGTGAAGATAGTCATTTAATAGGGTTCAATCAGATTCCGTAGCTCCTCAAATTGGTGCAAATATAAAAACTTAAGTGTGCCACTTCCAATCAATTTATCAAAAGAAAAAAAGTTACTCCCCCTAAATATAAAGAATAAACAAAAGTTAAATATACAATTAAAAATAAATTAAAAAACTTTAATAGTAAACTTCCTACTAATAGAAAGATGATAATTGTAAGACCCAAGATTTCACTGTACAGTTTTCTAAGGAACTCTAGTGTCGGCTACGAGTTTTAGGGTTTTTGGTGAGGCGGTTTTGTGAATATCGTCACATTAATGAGATTTTTGCTGAAACGGAGCCTGTTTTGTGCTCGTTCGCTGGAAAGGCACAGACTTTCGGGTCGTGATCCTCTTTTAAGTATGAGGAGATTTCTGTGGTCTTAGAATATCGAGTTTTGGATTATTCTTGTTTTTGGAAAAACGAGTAGGATTTTACCCGCGGATGGAAAATCTTACTGCGTCTGTTTTAAGTGAGGTTTCGGATGTGAGTTTTATATATCTGCGCGAGTTAGGATATGTCCTGAGATTAATTTTCTAAGGTGTGAAAGAAAATTACAGTCGCGGAAAAAGATTCGGCGATAAGTTTTGGAAATGTTAAACGTTAGACGTTCTTTCCGTAGGTTTTACGTTTTTGTGATTTACGTTCGTCGCGATGCGCGAGAACTGAGCGTGCGTTTCGTTGTAAGAGGTTGGGGGAAATATCTCGTGAGGATAGACTTGGATTTGATCCAATGGCTAGGGTTTAATCTTGTTAGCTTTACACTATTTGATCCAAGGGCTTAGATTGATCAAGACCCTTTGCATAGTAAGGAGGCTTATCACTTTGTTGACTTAGAAAACAATCAAAACACTCCCATTCTCTTCTCTCTTGCCGTGAGCTTCTTTCTCTCTTCCAACCTTGAGACAAATTTCATTTCATCACCAAAAGCTTGGATTTTAGGCTTGTTGGATCATAGGACTTGCAAGGATTCTTCTTCCTAAGGTAACTAAACCTATTCCCTATCCTTGTTTGGCTAAGATTCTTAGGGAGTTAGGATTTTTTTGATTATGTTCTTGGGAGAAATTTCATAAGAATTGGTTGTGAATGGTTTTTGTTCCATGAAGGTTGTTCATGAGAGTTTAGGAAGCATGTGTAGGCTTTGTTATGTTTGTTTTCCATGAGTTGGTGAAAAATCTCATGAGAAAAGTTAGGGTTTTGAAAGTTTAGAGTATTGATCAATTACATGAGGTTATGTTGTAAGGTTTTGAAAAGAAAAGTTGTCTTTGAACCTTTGGGCGGAAGGGAAATGCGTTGTATGGTTTTGTTTTGGAAAATCCGATGAAAAATATTTTGAGGTTTATGAAAATATTTCCTAAGTGTTTTTGGGTAGTGTTTTGGGGTCAAAATGGTTTAAAACTCTTGTGACATGTGGTGTCGCTTTGTACTTTGAAAACATGTTTGAAAATGATTACCGGACGGTTAAGGCCCGTAATAAAACTTGTGCTTGGGTTTGGTTTTGATTTTGGAAATGAAAATCAAATGACTTGCACTCGAAGCAACCAACATGCTTTCGGAAATGTGTTGCTTGCTTATGAAAATGGTTTGCTTTTATGCCTTGAAAAGATGTTGGGAACTAATAGAATCAAACTAGGCTTGGGTGGAAAAAGGTGGTGTGAGTTGCTGTCTTGTGCTGTCATGACAGGTGCAACTCGCTGAGCGAGTTGTTACTCGCCAGGGCGAGTGTCACAGGTCCTGACAACACGCCAGGGCGAGCTCCAGAGCGAGTAAGACCAGTACTCCCTGCCTTCACTCGCCACCAACTCGCCAGGGCGAGCTCTGGGAGTTGAGTTTTTAGATTATGATTTCTAAACTTGGTTTTTATCCTTCTAATCCCTTTTTATTAATTGTTGGAAGTGGTTGGGATTGGAAACGAGTTTTTCGGGTACTCGGAAAGTGTGTGGCTTGTAACGCAAGAAAACGGCCATTTTGCATTTCAAATTATTTAAGACTTTGGCCTATTGTTTTGGGTCCTAAAAATAGTACATATAACTCATAGGGGTTGATCAATACGGTAGTTTTTGGTATGGTATCCGAAAGAGGGATTTTCCTTAGAAACCTTTAGGTTTTTGGGGTATTGGTGTAGTTTCAATACTATTGGTTAGAGAACAATGTATTGATTGTTGCGCTGCTTGTTTTAGGAAGCGCGTTGTGTTGTTTGAGCGTGTGTTGTTGACGGAAGCTTGCCGAGGTAAGGGCATCACTTTATTTCTGTCTTTTCACTGAGTTATAACATGTTTGTTGGTTATTTTCGGTGATGCGTGTTTGTGTGTTTGGCATGTATGTGTTATGTATTCTTGTGATGAGAAAGTGTTTACAATACGTGCGTTGTTTTACATATGATTGGAGATGTATGTATGAACATGTGGGTGAATACATATGATTGGAAATATATGTATGTTTGTTGTGGTTTGTTACATATGATTGGATATGTATGTATGTTGTTGGGATGGTTTACATATGCTAGGGAGGTATGTATTTGTTGCATTTATTTGTTGCATTAGTATACATGGGGAATCGTATGCTCATGCATTGTTAGTGCGTAGTTGCGGGAGTGGACTACGAGGTGTAGTTGCGGGCGTGGACTACGAGGTGTGGTTGCGGGAGTGGACCCACCTGATTCTTATAGGGTTTTATTGAGTTCAACACATGGTTGCGGGAGTGGACCATGGGGTGTGATTGCGGGAGTGGATCCACCTAAATCTTGTGTGATTTAGTTGAGTTCGATACATGGTTGCGGGAGTGGACCATGGGGTGTGATTGCGGGAGTGGATCCACCTTAACTTTGTGATTCTGTTGAGTTCGATACATGGTTGCGGGAGTGGACCATGGGGTGTGATTGCGGGAGTGGATCCACCTTAACCTTGTGATTTCGTTGGTGTTTTAGTAGGGGATGGACCTACGATTCCGGAACTCATGCATTGTGGTAGCTAGGGTTAGTATCACGCATTGTAGAGGTTGCATTATAGGCTATGTGTGCATTGCTTATATGAACCCGTTGGTGGGAATTGCTTTGTTGGTTATGAGCTTTCTCTTGTGTTTTGTGGAATTATTGTTATGTGTACAATCTTTCGCACTGGTTATATATACATACTATATATTTTGTGGTGACCCTTTCTTTCATTTGCGGGCTCATCCCACCCAGGTGATGGGTTAGGTCGTGGTGACGACGGTGGCAGTTCTAGGCTATAGTGAGCACGTGGTGAAGCTTAGTATAGTTAGACTATGCGCCGGTGTGTTTTGTGCACCGTGCTTTTTGGTTAGCATAGGGTTGTCTAACTTGTTTTGTTGTAAGTATTTGAATACTTAGACTTGGATTGTAATTATTCAGGAATACACTTTGCTTGTCGAAGCACCTTATGGTAATGAGTCTTTTTGTATATTTGAATGCCGGCTCATTGAAAAATATTCTATGCGCACTCCGAGTGTTAGTTGAAAAAGAAAAAAAAAATATTGACTTTTTGGCCTTGGAAAAACGGGCTGTTACAATTGGTATCAGAGCACGGCTTTAAATCTTCAAAGGGAAAGTGTATGCTTGAGTCGTTAGTCCAGAGTCGGTTAGAACGTAACTAGTGTGGAGTTAGTTCTAGTGTTAGTTCTGTGTCGGGTTTCGAGTTAGTAATCCGTGGAGTGAGATATTCTGTTAGGATCCAGAATTGTTTGACTAAGGATCTAATCAGAATTGGTATTGTGCAGAATAGAATGCCGCCAAGAAGGGCGAATCCAGTTCCTGTAGTACCAGAGGTTGATGTGAATCAGATGGCTTATGCCATGCATACCATGGCAGCTGCTTTGACTGCGCAAACTCATGCTAAGGCGCAGAGGGATGCAGAGAAGCGTGAGAGGGAGATTATAGCTGCTACATATCGGGTTCTTACGAGTTTCAATCAGCAGACTCCTCCAAAGTTTAATGGGGAGGGAGGTTCGGAAACTGCTGACTTGTGGCTCCAATCTGTGGAGAGAATATTCGGGGCAATTCATTGTCCAGAAAGGGAGAAGGTAGTCTTAGCTACCTATCAGTTACAGGGTAGTTCTGAATATTGGTGGGGGAACACCAGGCTCCTTATGGGAAATGTTGATGAGGAGGTAAATTGGGAGAACTTCAAGAGGAGGTTCTTAGCTAAGTACTTTCCCGAGACTGCGAGGGAGAGGTACGGAGAGGAGTTCCTGCAGCTGCGGCAGGGTGGCATGAAAGTGGAAGCCTATGCCAAAAAGTTTGAATCATTGTCCCGTTACTTCCGCTTCTTTAGGGATGGGATAGATGAGACCTATATGTGTCGTCGCTTTCAGGATGGTTTGAGGTATGAACTGCAAGATGCAGTGGTGCCGTTGGGTATTCGTCAGTTTCAAGTCTTGGTAGAGAAGTGCCAAGAGGTGGAGGATATGAGGAAGAAGCGGGAGAACCGCCAGGGTGATTTTAGTGTTGGAGGACCTAGTAATTCAAGTGGTCAGAATCCGAGTTCGGGTCAAAATAAGAGGAAGCAAGGGGATATGTCTGGTAACCGTTCCCAAAATAATAGAGGACCAGGTCGCTCTGGGAATCAAGAGACTCAGGGGAGTCGGGGTGGAGAGAAGCAAGGTTGCTTCAGATGTGGGCAAGCGGGGCATTATGCAAACGAATGTCCGAGTCCGGGGAATATTTGTTTCAACTGTCGGAAACCGGGTCATTTTGCTAGGGATTGCAAAGCCCCAAAGGCCGGGACGTCGGCAGATGTGGCACAAGGAGTTCGACCCGCTGCTAGAGGAGGTGCTTACTGTATGGGCACTGGAGTAAACGGTCAGACCGGTAATGCGGCATGAGGATTGCCAGATTGCAGGTAACACTTTACTGCATTGATTATTGTTTGAGGGCAACCCACTCTTGTATGTTTGGATGTATGCTGTTTGTTTGGGTTTTGTTTTTAAGTCGTGTTGTTTGGAATTGACTAGTTTTGCTAACCTTAGTGGTGCACAGAGAGTGCTGTGTTTCTTTTTGGAGGGTAGCTAGTCACTACTTCGCGTGAACCTAGTGGTTTAGGCTACGTCACGGAGGCAAAAGAATGGATTTTGGAAAATTTTTGTGTGAACCCTTGGACTTTTGAGGAACTGGAGGTTGAGAACCTCTGTTGTGAGGTTAATTTTGAGGGGTGAACTCGTTGAGAGTTGCGGTTGGTGCACGGTTGTGCCAGTGTGTTGGTGAGAGTATCTGTGTGACTTCACCCGGTGTTAGCATCTGTGTGGCTGCACTTAATCCTGGGGGATTTTGTTGTGTTGGTGATGGTAATAATTAGTTGAGTTGTTACTCTTACCTTTAGTTTCGAGGACGAAACTTCTTTTTGGAGGGTAGTAATGTAAGACCCAAGATTTCACTGTACAGTTTTCTAAGGAACTCTAGTGTCGGCTACGAGTTTTAGGGTTTTTGGTGAGGCGGTTTTGTGAATATCGTCACATTAATGAGATTTTTGCTGAAACGGAGCCTGTTTTGTGCTCGTTCGCTGGAAAGGCACAGACTTTCGGGTCGTGATCCTCTTTTAAGTATGAGGAGATTTCTGTGGTCTTAGAATATCGAGTTTTGGATTATTCTTGTTTTTGGAAAAACGAGTAGGATTTTACCCGCGGATGGAAAATCTTACTGCGTCTGTTTTAAGTGAGGTTTCGGATGTGAGTTTTATATATCTGCGTGAGTTAGGATATGTCCTGAGATTAATTTTCTAAGGTGTGAAAGAAAATTACAGTCGCGGAAAAAGATTCGGCGATAAGTTTTGGAAATGTTAAACGTTAGACGTTCTTTCCGTAGGTTTTACGTTTTTGTGATTTACGTTCGTCGCGATGCGCGAGAACTGAGCGTGCGTTTCGTTGTAAGAGGTTGGGGGAAATATCTCGTGAGGATAGACTTGGATTTGATCCAATGGCTAGGGTTTAATCTTGTTAGCTTTACACTATTTGATCCAAGGGCTTAGATTGATCAAGACCCTTTGCATAGTAAGGAGGCTTATCACTTTGTTGACTTAGAAAACAATCAAAACACTCCCATTCTCTTCTCTCTTGCCGTGAGCTTCTTTCTCTCTTCCAACCTTGAGACAAATTTCATTTCATCACCAAAAGCTTGGATTTTAGGCTTGTTGGATCATAGGACTTGCAAGGATTCTTCTTCCTAAGGTAACTAAACCTATTCCCTATCCTTGTTTGGCTAAGATTCTTAGGGAGTTAGGATTTTTTTGATTATGTTCTTGGGAGAAATTTCATAAGAATTGGTTGTGAATGGTTTTTGTTCCATGAAGGTTGTTCATGAGAGTTTAGGAAGCATGTGTAGGCTTTGTTATGTTTGTTTTCCATGAGTTGGTGAAAAATCTCATGAGAAAAGTTAGGGTTTTGAAAGTTTAGAGTATTGATCAATTACATGAGGTTATGTTGTAAGGTTTTGAAAAGAAAAGTTGTCTTTGAACCTTTGGGCGGAAGGGAAATGCGTTGTATGGTTTTGTTTTGGAAAATCCGATGAAAAATATTTTGAGGTTTATGAAAATATTTCCTAAGTGTTTTTGGGTAGTGTTTTGGGGTCAAAATGGTTTAAAACTCTTGTGACATGTGGTGTCGCTTTGTACTTTGAAAACATGTTTGAAAATGATTACCGGACGGTTAAGGCCCGTAATAAAACTTGTGCTTGGGTTTGGTTTTGATTTTGGAAATGAAAATCAAATGACTTGCACTCGAAGCAACCAACATGCTTTCGGAAATGTGTTGCTTGCTTATGAAAATGGTTTGCTTTTATGCCTTGAAAAGATGTTGGGAACTAATAGAATCAAACTAGGCTTGGGTGGAAAAAGGTGGTGTGAGTTGCTGTCTTGTGCTGTCATGACAGGTGCAACTCGCTGAGCGAGTTGTTACTCGCCAGGGCGAGTGTCACAGGTCCTGACAACACGCCAGGGCGAGCTCCAGAGCGAGTAAGACCAGTACTCCCTGCCTTCACTCGCCACCAACTCGCCAGGGCGAGCTCTGGGAGTTGAGTTTTTAGATTATGATTTCTAAACTTGGTTTTTATCCTTCTAATCCCTTTTTATTAATTGTTGGAAGTGGTTGGGATTGGAAACGAGTTTTTCGGGTACTCGGAAAGTGTGTGGCTTGTAACGCAAGAAAACGGCCATTTTGCATTTCAAATTATTTAAGACTTTGGCCTATTGTTTTGGGTCCTAAAAATAGTACATATAACTCATAGGGGTTGATCAATACGGTAGTTTTTGGTATGGTATCCGAAAGAGGGATTTTCCTTAGAAACCTTTAGGTTTTTGGGGTATTGGTGTAGTTTCAATACTATTGGTTAGAGAACAATGTATTGATTGTTGCGCTGCTTGTTTTAGGAAGCGCGTTGTGTTGTTTGAGCGTGTGTTGTTGACGGAAGCTTGCCGAGGTAAGGGCATCACTTTATTTCTGTCTTTTCACTGAGTTATAACATGTTTGTTGGTTATTTTCGGTGATGCGTGTTTGTGTGTTTGGCATGTATGTGTTATGTATTCTTGTGATGAGAAAGTGTTTACAATACGTGCGTTGTTTTACATATGATTGGAGATGTATGTATGAACATGTGGGTGAATACATATGATTGGAAATGTATGTATGTTTGTTGTGGTTTGTTACATATGATTGGATATGTATGTATGTTGTTGGGATGGTTTACATATGCTAGGGAGGTATGTATTTGTTGCATTTATTTGTTGCATTAGTATACATGGGGAATCGTATGCTCATGCATTGTTAGTGCGTAGTTGCGGGAGTGGACTACGAGGTGTAGTTGCGGGCGTGGACTACGAGGTGTGGTTGCGGGAGTGGACCCACCTGATTCTTATAGGGTTTTATTGAGTTCAACACATGGTTGCGGGAGTGGACCATGGGGTGTGATTGCGGGAGTGGATCCACCTAAATCTTGTGTGATTTAGTTGAGTTCGATACATGGTTGCGGGAGTGGACCATGGGGTGTGATTGCGGGAGTGGATCCACCTTAACTTTGTGATTCTGTTGAGTTCGATACATGGTTGCGGGAGTGGACCATGGGGTGTGATTGCGGGAGTGGATCCACCTTAACCTTGTGATTTCGTTGGTGTTTTAGTAGGGGATGGACCTACGATTCCGGAACTCATGCATTGTGGTAGCTAGGGTTAGTACCACGCATTGTAGAGGTTGCATTATAGGCTATGTGTGCATTGCTTATATGAACCCGTTGGTGGGAATTGCTTTGTTGGTTATGAGCTTTCTCTTGTGTTTTGTGGAATTATTGTTATGTGTACAATCTTTCGCACTGGTTATATATACATACTATATATTTTGTGGTGACCCTTTCTTTCATTTGCGGGCTCATCCCACCCAGGTGATGGGTTAGGTCGTGGTGACGACGGTGGCAGTTCTAGGCTATAGTGAGCACGTGGTGAAGCTTAGTATAGTTAGACTATGCGCCGGTGTGTTTTGTGCACCGTGCTTTTTGGTTAGCATAGGGTTGTCTAACTTGTTTTGTTGTAAGTATTTGAATACTTAGACTTAGATTGTAATTATTCAGGAATACACTTTGCTTGTCGAAGCACCTTATGGTAATGAGTCTTTTTGTATATTTGAATGCCGGCTCATTGAAAAATATTCTATGCGCACTCTGAGTGTTAGTTGAAAAAGAAAAAAAATATTGACTTTTTGGCCTTGGAAAAACGGGCTGTTACAATAATAGGCAAGCACTCTAATAAAATGAAAAATGTCAAACTTGTCAAAGAACTCATCCTGCTATATGATATTCTATGATTTAAAAAATAATTTTTTTTAATGATTACAAACTTTTGTTGTGTTACCCTTTGATCACTAAATCTGATTACATAAACTCAAAACATTGAAGAGAAATTTACTAAACATTCTAAAGAGGCAAATACAACCGATTGATCAACTTAAGTGCTAAAATATTTAGTTTTTTTTTTTTAATATTTAGTTGCTATTGAAACGGTGGATTCTTGTTCAGTGCAATTCACATTCAATATGAATTCAGCAGTATCCTTCAATGATTGGAAAACACCACCTTTCAAAAGCAAGAGTCGACACTCGATTTCTACAAAGAAGGTTAAAACTAAGCCATATTTCATTGTAGATTACTTTCCATTGATCAACATTACTTTCCAAATTTCTCTAAGTGTATTGAAGGCACAACTATATATTAATCTATTGAAGAGTTATTTACTAAATCCTCTAAGGGTCTGTTTGGTGACTTGGATAAGAGACATGATAGGATAATTGTATCATATTCTATCGTAATCCTGCAACTTATCTTATCTTGTCTCTCTAGTTAAGAAATTTATCCTGAGTTTGAGCTGAGTTATGGGCAGGACACGATAAAAAAATAATTTATCCATTTATTTAATATAATATATTTTAAAATAAAAAATGAAAATTAATAAAATATTAATAATAAAATAATTTGATAGTAAATTAAAAATAAAATAATTAATTTTTAAATATATACACGATTTTCTAAGAAAGGTAATTTTGTAATTTACATAATTTTAAAAATAAAACCATATTGTAATCACAATATTTTAAAGTAAAATAATTATTATTTACAATGGTAGTTTTATTATTTACATATAAAATATATGATATATTTACTTACCTTATCTAACATATATAATTAAGTTTTTTTTTTTTTGACACATATAATTAAGTTATTTATTTGATCATGTTCATATAAAAATTTAACATGTTTATTTGCCCATTATTTTATTTAAATTTATATGAAAATATTTGATTGCTTATTTAAATTTTTTATTTATTAAATTCAAAGTATTAATTACAAAATAATTTTTTTAATATAATTTTTTGATAATGTAAATTTAGTAATTAAAATATGATATATATATATATATATAGAGGAGGGTTGACTCCAGGAGTTTAGTCTCCATTGACTTACTCCGCTTAATAACTCGATATCGGCATTATATTTCTTCAATCCAACCGTTCAATTCAAAGATCTCATTAAGTAGATCAATTCCACAAATTTTTATAAAAATTCAAAATCGTTTGATACTTTTTATAAACACTTCAATTAAACGTACGAAAAACTTTTAGAAAAAATCGTTGAATTTCACTAGTCTAAATACATAAATAATTTTTTTTGAATTTCACTAGTCTAATAAATTCGAAGTCGTTGATTCAAAATCAATATGTGTTCACTTTTATCTGCACTCATGAAACAAAACTTAGCTGATAAGTACTTCACAAAACTAGTGAGCAAATTTCTGACTATTTTTTTTTAATCGGCAAAATGTTATTAATACCACAAATAGTACAAGAAGTACTAGGAGGAATACCTGATAACTGTTGTAAATTTTGAGTATATTTCTAAAGTTTTAAATTAAGTGTGTCAAATAATTTTAAATGAAAAAAATAGAAACATATTTTTGTTAATAATCTTTTATTTAGAGTTATTTCAAGTTAATATTATTTATCACATTGAAAGAATAATTTTATGGTTACTATTTGCGCTCCTCATATTTTATTACTATTAACTCTTATTATTATTATTATTAATCCTATTATTAAATTTAATAATTATTTCCTTAAATGTCATAAAACGTTCTGCTTTGGTTTTGATAACAGTTTTTGGACAATTAATTGGATTGATTAATTGGCTTTGCACATAATAAAAAAGTCAGTGTGTATATATAGATTATATATATGGTGGACGTGTTTTTTTATATAGAAGATTAATAAGAGCAAATACTAAGAGTATACATGTCCAAAGTCACTGTGTTTATTTTTTCCATCTAATTTTAGAAACAAAGTATTTTTCTAATGGGTGCGTGCCTGAGTTACCGACCTTGTTGATATTCTCGTGTCTTGATAGCTTTGGTATGTTTATTACCGAGAAGAACCGGTTGTACTCTGGGGAATAAAAACAAGGATATACCAATACATACACTATACTAGTTGTTAGTGTAAAGATCATCTTCTAAATAAAAATGAAACATAATTCAAATGTTTAAGATAAAAATGTAAGCATTAAATAAATGAGTAAATAACAGGGAAAAGTTAGATCGATGAAAATCTTATACAAATTAATTGATCATGAACAATACCTGATAAGTGTTTGGTATCATCATCACAATACCCTATAAGACCAATCAAGTATTTATGATGAACTACATCAAAAAGTTTGGCCTGTGAATCAGAAAAGAAAACCATAATTCCTTCAGTTAACAACTTAACATGAAACTCGTTAACTACCTCTGCTTGAAATTGCATATATCCTTGAACTAATTCAGAAGATAACATTTTTAATGAAAGTAATGCTAACCTTTCAATGAAAGTAATGTTGCGAAAGCCAAGGAAAATTTATTCTATAAGTTAGTATAAGTTTATATGAATTATATGAATTTTAATAATTAGAAAGTTTATTTTTATTACCCGTTGACTAAGGATCCGTTTGGCCTGGCTTTTTTAGGTTTTAGAAGCTATCTGAAAGCTAAAATTGAAAAGAATAGCTTTTCAGAAAAAAGATAAAGTTGTTTGGTAATTTTTTTTTTTTATTTCAAAGTTACGTTATTTAGGTAAAATATAAATTTTTTTAAAAAAAATAAATAATAACAAACTAAAGATTATTATGAAACTTAAGAAAAGATGATAACAAACTAGATTAAACTAAATTTACGAAAGATAATAATAAAAATGCTCCGAATTTTTTTCCAAAAGTAGATTTCAACCTCTTCTCTTAAAAGCTCATTTGATTCAATTTTACACATTAAAGAAAAGCCACTTTTTAAAGCTAAGAACTTTATTAAAATTATGTTTCGTCCGACTTATCATTCTTAAAAAAATAAAAAGCTAAATAAAGCTAGACCAAACGGAGTCATACTTCCTTTTAATATATTTCTCATTGCTTATAAAAAAGGGGACAAACTCAAAGATTTCTCTATTGAAAAGAAATTTACTAAGCATTCTAAAGAGGTAAAAACAACCTATTGATCAACTTAAGTGCTGACAATATTTTTACTTTTATTTTTTAAATTTATTTGCTATTGAAACGGTGGATGCATGCAAATTGCACAGGACAGGAATTGCAGTTCAGTGTGCAATTCACTTTTAATTGGAAAATTGATGAACCCACAGACTATGAATTCAGCAATGTCCTTCAATGATTGGATACTCGATTTCTAATATTAAAACAATACCAATTATTCAAAAATTGTCAAAACTCTCAAGTTTACTCCTGCTATAATGGTTATTTCTTTTTAGGGTAAATAGGCCAATACCCTTTGCAAAATTGGTGTGTTTTGCGATACCCCTGTAAAAATATTTCTTGTAAATACCCCCCTACTTTCTCAAGATTCCCTATTTTACCCCCCTGAGTGCATACCGTGGCAGTGAATCTCCACGTGGCGTGTCCACATAGATTTTTTTTGCCACGTGGCTTGTTTTTTAAGGGATGACGTGTCAAAAAATCCTACGTGGACATGACACGTGGCAAAAAAATCTATGTGGACACGCCACGTGGAGATTCACTGCCACGGTGTGCACTCAGGGGTAAAATAGGGAATCTTGAGAAAGTAGGGGGGTATTTACAAGAAATATTTTTTCAGGGGGGTATTGGCCTATTTACTCTTTTTTTTATTTCTTTTCGATAGAGAAAGTTAAAACTAAGTCATATTTAATTGCAACATTACTATCCATTAATCAACATTATTAGGAAAATTTCTCTAAATGCATTGAAGGGACAACTATACATTAATCTACTGAAGGGATAGTTACTAAACCCTCTAAAAGAGGAAATATACTATCCATTGATCAACTTTAAGTGTTAATTTTTTTTATTGTTGTTAACCTTGCAAAGCTTTATATGCTATAAATAGATCAAATTGTATTCTATTAGTTTTAGAGAGAGAAACAGAATATGACTAAAACTCTTATGTTTGTTTTCGCTATAATTTTATTTTTTTCTCGATTTCATACTACAAAGACAGTTGACAATAATTTTCGCCACGAATTGGTCACATGTAAAGTAGATAAAGATTGTTATGACCAAGCTAGTAAGTTTGTTGAATTTCTAAAAACTCACGGGAGGTATTTAATATGTGACAAAGGTGTTTGTCGACTCATTAACTTGAATTAGTCTCAAAGGAGACAAATGCCATATGTAGAGAAGAATGAGGTCTACCAATAGCAACAAATAATTGTATTTTTATCTTTTGGTTTGTTAATTTTACGCACCTTGTAACTTTGACTTTGTATTCTAAAATGTTGGTAATGAAATAAAATTAGATGGTCTTCTTCTCTCTTAATTTTGGATGTTTCAAGCAATTTAATTTACATTTATTATGAATACAAGAGAAAAATTAAGAATCTAAAGAGGTATCAGAAGTAGACTCCACTAGTACCTAACAATCTCGAAGGTAAAATAGGAAAATAAAACATACAAATAAAATTACAAAGAAAAAAGGAGGCACATCGATCACCACCAAAACTAAATCCCCTCAAAGGCACCACCACAAGAAGAAGAATACCCTTCATGAAGAGAAAAATAATCAACCACGGGTAGGACAAAATAATAAGAGGAAATTACATTCATGAATCTCTAGATGAAATTGCAAGAAACATGAATGAAATCTGACCTTTATTTGACAGATTTGAGGGTAAAGATAGTCGTTTAATAGGGTTCAATCAGATTCCGTAGCTCCTCAAATTGGTGCATATATAAAAACTTAGAAGAGTGCAACTTCCAATCAATTTTTCAAAAGAAGAAAAGGTTACTCCCTCCAATTATAAAGAATAAACAAAAGTTAAACATATAATTAAAAATAAATTAAAAAACTATAATAGTAAACTTCCTACTAATAGAAAGATGATAATATAGGCAAGCACTCTAATAAAATGAAAAATGTCAACCTTTTAGTAAAAAACTATGATTCTATGAAAAGTAAATTTTTTTAATTGTTACAAACTTTTGTTATGTTACCCTTTGATCACTAAATGTGTTTACGGGACAAACTCAACACATTGCTCTATTGAAGAGAAATTTACTAAACATTCTAAAGGGGCAAATACAACCGATTGATCAACTTAAGTGCTAAAAATATTTAATTATTTTTATATTTAGTTGTTATTGAAACAATGGATTCTTGTTTGGTGCAATTCACAATCAATATGAATTCAGCAGTGACCTTCAATGATTGGAAGACACCACCTTTCAAAAGCAAGAGTCGACACTCGATTTCTACTATCCAAATTTATCTAAGTGTATTGAAGTTACAACTATATGTTAATCTATTGAAGAGTTATTTACTAAATCCTCTAAAGGGAAAAAAAATATCCATTGATCAACTTAGTGTTAATGTTTTTTTATTGTTGTTAACTTTGTAAAGCTTTATACACTATAAATAGATCAAATTTTATGCTCTTTGGTACATACAAAGAGAGATAGAATATGATGATTAAACCTCTTAAGCTTGTTTCCTGTATAATTCTATTTTTTTCTCTATTTCTTACTATAAAGGCAGGTCCAAAAATTCCAAGATATTTGAGGAAATGTGAAGTTGATAAAGATTGTGATGACCTATACATTGTTGAGGATATGGAATTTCTGAAAGCTCGTGGGAAACACGTAATATGCCTGAATGGCCGTTGTCAAGTCGTTCTCTTTCAGTCTCAAAGTAGACAAACGCAACATGTAGAGAAGTATGAGATCTACCAATAGCAACAAATAATTGTATTTTTATTGTTTCATTTGGTAATTTCAAGCACTTTGTAACTTTTATTTTGTATTCTATTGTTGGTAATGAAATAAAATTAAATGGTCTTCTTTACTTTTAATTTTGAATTTTTAACGGTGGAAAAAAATTGTTTTAGTTTGAAACCCATATAACTTGTTGTGAATCCGATCCAAAAACACACCAATAAAACCTTAACTAGTGTGTGGAGCTAAAACAAATAAGCAACCAAACAACAACAATGAGTATGCACTAATAATCAACCAACAAAAGCTTTAAACTTATGAAAGCAATAAAGAACACAAATCAAATTGTTTACCCAGTTCGGTGTTAATGAACCTACACCTGGGGAGAGAGAGCTCTCATTTCCACTATCAATCTTCCTTCTTCTTGATTTCAATGAGATTTACAAGAGTTACAAGAATTTAGAGTTTTCCTAAATTCTACCCTTTTCTCAAATCTCTTTCCATGACCAAGAGATTTAATCAATAATAATTACAAGATGAAAGAATGGAGTTCCACACACTAGAAATAACCTAAGAGATGACCCTCTTAATCCTAGACTTGAAATTGGAACAAAACCCTCTCAAAACCATAGCCTATGTCACAAACATGCAGCAGCAAAACAGAAACAAGTATATATACATGCGTGCTCGCGCCTGGCGCCCTCACCAGCCAAGCCAGCTGCTTGCTGCGCCTGGCGCCCTCATCAGGGCACACCAGTTTCCTGCAATAGCATCATTTTCAAGGCTATTTCTAACAATCTCCACCTTTCCTTTTAAACGATGGTGGTGCCAACTTCCCACCAACCACCATGCTGCTCTCTCTCCAACCTTGTTTTCACCACACCCTCTTCAAACCCAACTCCGCTTCGTACTCTCGAAGAATTTCCTGCCTCTCAACTTAACCTTGAAATTTTAGGTAAGTTCCACAAGCCGCAACTTCAAACTCTCCTTGTATGCAACTACCTCCAATAGTCGTACAAGTTACCAAGTTTGAACATCGTTGCTTCCAATTGTTTCCCTGAAGATCTTCCAAGTTTTGCACTTCTTCAGACACATTTGAAACTTAACCCACAAGGTGACCATAGTCATACCACTTTGGTGTACCTCTACCTCAAACCGAGATTCCTCTACCAAAGTCTCAAACCAGTATTTCCACTATGATCCTCACCTTGTAATGCAAAACTTTTCAACTACTCTGAAACACACTTCACACTACTACAATTTTTGCTTACAATAGCACTAATTTAATAGCACTTTTGTAAAAGTGCTATTAAATATCTCACTCAAATACTTATAATAGCACTTTATATCAGAAGTGCTATCGTAGATAGCTAAAATTTTATTTCATAGGCTTTTCATAGCACTTTTTGTGCAAGTGCTATTATAAATATATATCTACAATAGCACTTATGCAAAAGTGCTATTATTGGACTTAGTGGAAAGAAAAAAAAAACTAAAAATTTCTTCTTGGCTCTGGAGGTAAATTTGTTTTAGCGCCCTGATTTTCACTTCACTTTCACTTTTCACTCTCACCCTCGTTTTCACTTTCATTCACTTTTCCCTTTCACCTTCGTCAAGATCCGACAACCACCGCTCCACCGTGCCTCCCTTCACGTCACCTCCTGCACTTCACCTCCGTCTCAGAACCCTACTCCCTTCACTTTCAATTTCCTCAAACCCTAACCGCTTCAAAGCTCAAACCCCAAATCGCCAATTTCCCAATCGATTTCACAGCACACACCTCAAATCCCTAATCAATTTCAATTTCCCAATCACACGGTACGCTTCTCTCTTATTTCGCTTCTCTTTTATTTCAATTTTCTTTAAGCATGGCTGTGTTTTTAGAATAATTTGTATTTTCTGTTTGTATTTTCAATTTCATAGTCGCTTTTCGTTGATGTTTTTACTGGTTTATTCCTTTGGTTGCTGGGTATGTTTTCTTCTTGCTTCTGTCCAGGCCCGCATTGTTTACCGCCATCATTCCCTTACTTTCCTTCGTTTCTCTACTCTCAGTCTCCATCATTCCTCTTTGAGCAATTCCATCTCCATCTCATCAAACCTCCATCTTCGTCCTTAGGTCCTTCGTTTCACCCAGAACCTCAAACCGTAGTTCTGTCGTTTCGACCCAACACCTCAATCTCCATGGAACCCTAAATCTCGTGATTTCTCGATTTATCTTTTTTACAAACTCGATTTATCTTTTTTTTAGAAGTATAATTGGTTTATTAGGTTTGGTATTAGTTAATCTTGTAATAGTTTCATGATTCATTCCTAGCCTGTTATTGTGATATATTATTGCTGTAACGACCTAATTTTATTAATTGCTTATTTATGCGTGATTGTTATATTTATTTATTTATGTGTGTTTATTAACGT
Organism: Trifolium repens; assembly: GCA_030408175.1. Lineage (NCBI taxonomy): Eukaryota > Viridiplantae > Streptophyta > Magnoliopsida > Fabales > Fabaceae > Trifolium > Trifolium repens. The sequence goes on along the minus strand of CP125841.1, from coordinate 18,859,528 downwards.
GTGCTGAATTGTATTATTATTATTTAGTTAAGTTACTAGATATAATTATGCATGTTATTTAGTCATAGGAGTTAATTGGTTGGAATAGAATTATTGGGCTTTGGCATTGGGCCTAGGTTAAGTTAGTAAGGGTGTTTTGGTAATTGATGAGTGATGACCTAGTTATAAAAGGGGAAAATTAGAGAGAGAAGCTCATTTATCACAAATTTTGGTGGAGGAAGAAAGAGAAATGAGAGAGGGTTTTGAGATAGAGAAATAATGAGAGTAGAGAAATAATTCCCGTTTTCCAAGCAGCGGCTCCACTAAAACTTCATTTCCCGATTCGTTAACCGTCGGATCTTGACGAGATTTTGAGGGTAGGTTCACAACACCCAAACACAACTTTTCAGAAAAAATATAAAGTTGTTTGGTAATTTTTTTTTTATTATTTCAAAGTTACGTTATTTAGGTAAAATATAAATTTTTTTAAAAAAAATAAATAATAACAAACTAAAGATTATTATGAAACTTAAGAAAAGATGATAACAAACTAGATTAAACTAAATTTACGAAAGATAATAATAAAAAAGCTCCGAATTTTTTTCCAAAAGTAGATTTCAACCTCTTCCCTTAAAAGCTCATTTGATTCAATTTTACACATTAAAGAAAAGCCACTTTTTAAAGCTAAGAACTTTATTAAAATTATGTTTCGTCCGACTTATCATTCTTAAAAAAATAAAAAGCTAAATAAAGCTAGACCAAACGGAGTCATACTTCCTTTTAATATATTTCTCATTGCTTATAAAAAAGGGGACAAACTCAAAGATTTCTCTATTGAAAAGAAATTTACTAAGCATTCTAAAGAGGTAAAAACAACCTATTGATCAACTTAAGTGCTGACAATATTTTTACTTTTATTTTTTAAATTTATTTGCTATTGAAACGGTGGATGCATGCAAATTGCACAGGACATGAATTGCAGTTCAGTGTGCAATTCACTTTTAATTGGAAAATTGATGAACCCACGGACTATGAATTCAGCAATGTCCTTCAATGATTGGATACTCGATTTCTAATATTAAAACAATACCAATTATTCAAAAATTGCCAAAACTCTCAAGTTTACTTCTGCTATAATGGTTATTTTTTTTTAGGGTAAATAGGCCAATACTCTCTGCAAAGTTGGTGTGTATTGCGATACCCCTGTAAAAATATTTCTTGTAAATACCCCCCTACTTTCTCAAGATTCCCTATTTTACCCCCCTGAGTGCATACCGTGGCAGTGAATCTCCACGTGGCGTGTCCACAAAGATTTTTTTGCCACGTGGCTTTTTTTTAAGGGATGACGTGTCAAAAAATCCTACGTGGACATGACACGTGGCAAAAAAATCTATGTGGACACGCCACGTGGAGATTCACTGCCACGGTGTGCACTCAGGGGGGTAAAATAGGGAATCTTGAGAAAGTAGGGGGGTATTTACAAGAAATATTTTTTCAGGGGGGTATTGACCTATTTACTCTTTTTTTTATTTCTTTTCGATAGAGAAGGTTAAAACTAAGTCATATTTAATTGCAACATTACTATCCATTAATCAACATTATTAGGAAAATTTCTCTAAATGCATTGAAGGGACAACTATACATTAATCTACTGAAGGGATAGTTACTAAACCCTCTAAAAGAGGAAATATACTATCCATTGATCAACTTTAAGTGTTAATTTTTTTTATTGTTGTTAACCTTGCAAAGCTTTATATGCTATAAATAGATCAAATTGTATTCTATTAGTTTTAGAGAGAGAAACAGAATATGACTAAAACTCTTATGTTTGTTTTCGCTATAATTTTATTTTTTTCTCGTTTTCATACTACAAAGACAGTTGACAATAATTTTCGCCACGAATTGGTCACATGTAAAGTAGATAAAGATTGTTATGACCAAGCTAGTAAGTTTGTTGAATTTCTAAAAACTCACGGGAGGTATTTAATATGTGACAAAGGTGTTTGTCGACTCATTAACTTGAATTAGTCTCAAAGGAGACAAATGCCATATGTAGAGAAGAATGAGGTCTACCAATAGCAACAAATAATTGTATTTTTATCTTTTGGTTTGTTAATTTTACGCACCTTGTAACTTTGACTTTGTATTCTAAAATGTTGGTAATGAAATAAAATTAGATGGTCTTCTTCTCTCTTAATTTTGGATGTTTCAAGCAATTTAATTTACATTTATTATGAATACAAGAGAAAAATTAAGAATCTAAAGAGGTATCAGAAGTAGACTCCACTAGTACCTAACAAATAAAATTACAAAGAAAAAAGGAGGCACATCGATCACCACCAAAACTAAATCCCCTCAAAGGCACCACCACAAGAAGAAGAATACCCTTCATGAAGAGAAAAATAATCAACCACGGGTAGGACAAAATAATAAGAGGAAATTACATTCATGAATCTCTAGATGAAATTGCAAGAAACATGAATGAAATCTGACCTTTATTTGACAGATTTGAGGGTAAAGATAGTCGTTTAATAGGGTTCAATCAGATTCCGTAGCTCCTCAAATTGGTGCATATATAAAAACTTAGAAGAGTGCAACTTCCAATCAATTTTTCAAAAGAAGAAAAGGTTACTCCCTCCAATTATAAAGAATAAACAAAAGTTAAACATATAATTAAAAATAAATTAAAAAACTATAATAGTAAACTTCCTACTAATAGAAAGATGATAATACAGGCAAGCACTCTAATAAAATGAAAAATGTCAAACTTTTAGTAAAAAACTATGATTCTATGAAAAGTAAATTTTTTTAATTGTTACAAACTTTTGTTATGTTACCCTTTGATCACTAAATGTGTTTACGGGACAAACTCAACACATTGCTCTATTGAAGAGAAATTTACTAAACATTCTAAAGGGGCAAATACATCCGATTGATCAACTTAAGTGCTAAAAATATTTAATTATTTTTATATTTAGTTGTTATTGAAACAATGGATTCTTGTTTGGTGCAATTCACAATCAATATGAATTCAGCAGTGACCTTCAATGATTGGAAGACACCACCTTTCAAAAGCAAGAGTCGACACTCGATTTCTACTATCCAAATTTCTCTAAGTGTATTGAAGTTACAACTATATGTTAATCTATTGAAGAGTTATTTACTAAATCCTCTAAAGGGAAAAATAATATCCATTGATCAACTTAGTGTTAATGTTTTTTTATTGTTGTTAACTTTGCAAAGCTTTATACACTATAAATAGATCAAATTTTATGCTCTTTGGTACATACAAAGAGAGATAGAATATGATGATTAAACCTCTTAAGCTTGTTTCCTGTATAATTCTATTTTTTTCTCTATTTCTTACTATAAAGGCAGGTCTAAAAATTCCAAGATATTTGAGGAAATGTGAAGTTGATAAAGATTGTGATGACCTATACATTGTTGAGGATATGGAATTTCTGAAAGCTCGCGGGAAACACGTAATATGCCTGAATGGCCGTTGTCAAGTCGTTCTCTTTCAGTCTCAAAGTAGACAAACGCAACATGTAGAGAAGTATGAGATCTACCAATAGCAACAAATAATTGTATTTTTATTGTTTCATTTGGTAATTTCAAGCACTTTGTAACTTTTATTTTGTATTCTATTGTTGGTAATGAAATAAAATTAAATGGTCTTCTTTACTTTTAATTTTGAATTTTTAACGGTGGAAAAAAATTGTTTTAGTTTGAAACCCATATAACTTGTTGTGAATCCGATCCAAAAACACACCAATAAAACCTTAACTAGTGTGTGGAGCTAAAACAAATAAGCAACCAAACAACAACAATGAGTATGCACTAATAATCAACCAACAAAAGCTTTAAACTTATGAAAGCAATAAAGAACACAAATCAAATTGTTTACCCAGTTCGGTGTTAATGAACCTACACCTGGGGAGAGAGAGCTCTCATTTCCACTATCAATCTTCCTTCTTCTTGATTTCAATGAGATTTACAAGAGTTACAAGAATTTAGAGTTTTCCTAAATTCTACCCTTTTCTCAAATCTCTTTCCATGACCAAGAGATTTAATCAATAATAATTACAAGATGAAAGAATGGAGTTCCACACACTAGAAATAACCTAAGAGATGACCCTCTTAATCCTAGACTTGAAATTGGAACAAAACCCTCTCAAAACCATAGCCTATGTCACAAACATGCAGCAGCAAATCAGAAACAAGTATATATACATGCGTGCTCGCGCCTGGCGCCCTCACCAGCCAAGCCAGCTGCTTGCTGCGCCTGGCGCCCTCATCAGGGCACACCAGTTTCCTGCAATAGCATCATTTTCAAGGCTATTTCTAACAATCTCCACCTTTCCTTTTAAACGATGGTGGTGCCAACTTCCCACCAACCACCATGCTGCTCTCTCTCCAACCTTGTTTTCACCACACCCTCTTCAAACCCAACTCTGCTTCGTACTCTCGAAGAATTTCCTGCCTCTCAACTTAACCTTGAAATTTTAGGTAAGTTCCACAAGCCGCAACTTCAAACTCTCCTTGTATGCAACTACCTCCAATAGTCGTACAAGTTACCAAGTTTGAACATCGTTGCTTCCAATTGTTTCCCTGAAGATCTTCCAAGTTTTGCACTTCTTCAGACACATTTGAAACTTAACCCACAAGGTGACCATAGTCATACCACTTTGGTGTACCTCTACCTCAAACCGAGATTCCTCTACCAAAGTCTCAAACCAGTATTTCCACTATGATCCTCACCTTGTAATGCAAAACTTTTCAACTACTCTGAAACACACTTCACACTACTACAATTTTTGCTTATAATAGCACTAATTTAATAGCACTTTTGTAAAAGTACTATTAAATATCTCACTCAAATGCTTATAATAGCACTTTATATCAGAAGTGCTATCGTAGATAGCTAAAATTTTATTTCATAGGCTTTTCATAGCACTTTTTGTGCAAGTGCTATTATAAATATATATCTACAATAGCACTTATGCAAAAGTGCTATTATTGGACTTAGTGGAAAGAAAAAAAAAACTAAAAATTTCTTCTTGGCTCTGGAGGTAAAATTGTTTTAGCGCCTTGATTTTCACTTCACTTTCACTTCACTTTCACTTTTCACTCTCACCCTCGTTTTCACTTTCATTCACTTTTCCCTTTCACCTTCGTCAAGATCCGACAACCACCGCTCCACCGTGCCTCTCTTCACGTCACCTCCTGCACTTTTCACTTTCATGATTCATTCCTAGCCTGTTATTGTGATATATTATTGCTGTAACGACCTAATTTTATTAATTGCTTATTTATGCGTGATTGTTATATTTATTTATTTATGTGTGTTTATTAACGTGTGCTGAATTGTATTATTATTATTTAGTTAAGTTACTAGATATAATTATGCATGTTATTTAGTCATAGGAGTTAATTGGTTCGAATAGAATTATTGGGCTTTGGCATTGGGCCTAGGTTAAGTTAGTAAGGGTGTTTTGGTAATTGATGAGTGATGACCTAGTCATAAAAGGGGAAAATTAGAGAGAGAAGCTCATTTATCACAAATTTTGGTGGAGGAAGAAAGAGAAATGAGAGAGGGTTTTGAGATAGAGAAATAATGAGAGTAGAGAAATAATTCCCGTTTTCCAAGCAGCAGCTCCACTAAAACTTCATTTCCCGATTCGTTAACCGTCGGATCTTGACGAGATTTTTAGGGTAGGTTCACAACACCCAAACACAACTTTTGACCGTTGGGATCGTCAAAATAAGGTCTGAGGTGGGAGAAATGTGCTGTGTAGGTAGCAGCTCGGAATTGGAAATAATGGAGAAAAAGTGAGAAAATGGAAGAACAAAGAGGAGCTTAAGCTTGAGGATTGAAAGCTAAGGAGATTGGTGGAGTAGAGTATCCAACTTAATTGAGGTATGAGGTTTAGATAATATAATTAGAGTGAGCATAGAGAGGGGAGAATGTCTATTTCTCCATTCCCAAACTCTCTACACTCTTTTATTTTGGGTGGACATTTTCATTGAATAAAAATGGTATCTTTGCATGATTTAATGATTATTGAGTTTATTGCAATATGAAATTATGAATCTTGGGGTTTTGAAATGGGAATTTGTAGATGTTTTTTATGAATTTGTGTTGTTATGGAGTTTTGAATAAATGCATGAATAATCTCATGATTCTTGCCTTTTGGTTGTTGATTCATGTTTATAGTTGTACTTTTATGTTATTAATGATGTTAGATACTTAAAGTAGCAACCTTTATGCATTTAAAAGTGGGAAAATGATATTTTTATCAATTTGCAAGGGAAACTCGCAAACAGAGTATGTTTCTGTGCAAGCTCGCTGGAGCGAGCATTATGCTCACTGGGCGAGAATTGTTGTTCTTGCCCTTTTTCCAGAAATTCATCGTGCTCGCTGAGCGAGGAGTAGCGAGAGGTAGCGAGCGTCCCTCGCTTTCAGCCGCTGGGAGCGAGTACCACTCTGTGACTTCTCGCTAGCCACTCGCTAGTGCTCGCCAAGCGAGCTAACCCTGATGCAATTCCTTTCCAACTTTAATTTGGTGAATCATATGCTTTTAACATGTCTCGATTATGATCTTTTGATTATAGAATGGCATGATAGCTTATCTATGAATGTCTTATTGAAGATAATATGGTTTGGATACTTGAGTTAGTATTGTATTATGAATAATTGATTATGATAATATTGTTATTGAATATGTATGCTTGATTACTTGTGAGATTTATTGAATATGATTTAATCAATGGGATTGTATATCTTCAATTAAGTTATTGAGATATGTTTATGTTGTGATATCCTTATGGGATGAGATGATTAAATTATGTGATTGGTAATCTTGCATACATGCATCATTTTGTATGATGAGCAGATACTTTAGAGGGGATCCTAAAGTATGGCAGATATCTTAGTAGCTGCGGTTGACTAAGATATATTTGGAATAAGTTTTCCAATAACTATGAGGTACCACATGCACTTAGTTTTATTACTAGGACGCATTGCACGAATGTGACATTTAGATTGCATTAGGAGATGAAGGTGAATAATTATATGAACTAAATGGTAATTGTCATTATTGTGCATCCTTGATCTTTTGTGATTAAATGTGATTTTTGGCATTGACTGTTAATCCTTAACAAACGATTATGTGTATTATGAGATGTGTAGTAAATGATTGATAATTGATGACGTGTATACTTTGTCAATTGATTGAGAATGTGATATTATTGTGACATGATGTACTCTCTTGTGGTTATGAGATATGAATAACTTGGAACCAATATATGTTTATGAATTGAGTTGTTTATACTATGTCTTAAGTGTTAAGTATGTTCTTACACTTAGAATCTTTTTATGGTTATATTATCTAACCCTCTGTTTTGTGTATGTGCTGGATTTGGGATCCAGATCCTCAGGTCATGTTGTGTTCCAGTCATTGGTGAAGCTCTGCTCTGATCATGACACGGGGAAGGGATCTTTTTCTATAATGTGTACTTAGAGTCTTGCTCCTTATTTCTAATGTATATAAAGATGTATTTTCCTAGAAACATATCTTGTACAATAATTGTTTTACTAATTAAGTTATTAGTAAGCTTTTATGTGTATGTTGTAATACTCGAACCAAACCTTTTGTAAATCAAATTTTATTTCCGTTGCGTATTCTCGGGTAATATTTTATAAAGGCATATTTTATATAATTATGGGTTTGGGTGTTACAATTTGGTATCAGAGCTCCGGTTATCTTCGGACCGTATGAGCTATGTGTCGATCAGAGCAGGTCTGTACATTCAGACTAAGTGTGCATAGAGTCACTCGTGTGTTTATGCGATTGTTATATCTTTTGTGATTTAATTGTTGTAGTGTAGTTACACTTGCACCTTAGTCACTATTAAACTATTTTGCAAATGTATGATTAGTTTCATGAATTTTGTTGACATGTTGTTTTACCTAATTCTTGAGACTCATGTTTTAATTGGTGTTGACTTATGAATCTATTATTTCATAAATGTTGATAAGTTGTGATGTGTTTATTTTATGAATTTATTTGGTGATTGTTTATTCATGAACTATGAGTGGTATGAATTAGATTATGTTATCTATTCTTTTGGCATGTACTTAATGAGATTGATAATTATCTTATTTATAAATTATCAAGTCAAGTAATGAGTATATGTTCTTTAATGTTGATTGGGTGATTATAACATGATATAATTGTGTCTAATTGATGATGAGTATGCATTCATGATTGTTGTTTTTATTTCGAGATGATGACTTAAATGGTGATGTTTTCTCGTTATTGCTCTATTCAAAATGATTATATTTGCATATGGGTAAAGATTTCCTTGTTAGGTGAAAATCTATGTTATATGAAATAAAGTGTGCTTGTTTATTAATATGCCGTGAATGAATGTTGTGATAATTTATTTATGACATGCATGTATTCATGGAATTATTTGAGAATTATGAATATGAATGAAATAGCGAGATTACTCGAATGCTTTAACATGATAATCATTGGTGAATATTCATGAAATCTTTGTGATCTATTAAGATGAACGTGTATTGGTGAATTACATGTATTGTGATAGCTTCTTGACTATGCATGATTTGTTAATACTTGAGTTGCTATGAATTGATTATGTAATTTCACATGTTAGGAAATTAATTTATGTTGATTAGTATGTTTCTATGTCTGTTATTACTTTATATGCTTAAAATTATGAACTTGAATTTTATTGAACTTGGATGAATGATGTTTTGCTCTAGTTGCTTGAATATGGGACTTCTTGCCTCCTTTATATTTGATTGTGAGTAGATTTTAAAACGTGTCTGATATATATTTGTTTTATATGACATGTGCTAAATGATCGTTATGAAAGTTGATTTGGTCTTTTATTATTTATGAGTTATATTATATGACCATGTTATTTTGTCTAAGATGAATTTAGTAAATATGATGCACATGTTAATTGTTTTATTTTACCATGTTAATTATCATGCTAAGTTAATTATTTCTTGCGTAGTATGATTTAATGTATGTGAACTGCTGGACTGATTAGAATTGATTGTTATGTAATATTTATCTTTTCTTGTCTTGATTTGATTCTTAATTGTAAGATTTATAGAAGATGTATGTTACTTAAATGTCTATGTGAAATGCCTTACATTTGCTTTTGTGCAATCTTAGGTAGATGTTGTAGTTACCCCTCGTATGCGACATGTGTGTAAACATTGTCGATACTAGATCCTTATTAGGAAAATAAGTTAGAACCGTAAGAAGCCTACAGTTAGATGTGAGAATTGGGATTTTTCAATAGATGATTGTAGGTAAGTTTGGGATAAGTGGGGGAGAAGGTTATCCTCCTCTGAGATGTTTAAGTATAGGAGAATAAGATAGATAGAGATACCTGGAGAAGAGCGTTTACGTGTTGGTGATGTTCGTTTCGGAGTTGATCGAACGAGAGGAACAAGTTGACAGAATGTGAGTCTTGGCCGCAAGGAGAAATGATTGTTGATCTATCGGGAGTGGACGTCATGTTTAGTAAGAGATTCTTAAGTTAGTCGATGTGATCAGTTGAACTTGGAATTAGCAGTTGTGGAGTGTGTTGATGATTTTGGAAGCGTTACTTGTATGATTTGGAAGTGTAAGTTGAGTTGAGTGTGATGAAGTTGACGAACCGTAATCTCGAAGAAGTTGGGAAAGTCAAAAGATGAATTTGGATTTAATGGGCTGACTGATGTGGAATTAGTCAAAGTAAAGGAAGTGAACCTCAAATAAATAAGAATGGGATTATGAGATTCTAGGATAGAATCTGTGAGTGGAATAATACTTCAAAGAGTTTTGTAAGAGACTTATCAAGGATAGAGCGGTTCAATTTGGATAATGACCGGACAATTAGTGTCGAAGTTGAATGAAATTCTAAGAGTAGAATTTTGAGTTGGATTTATCAAGTTCAAAAGGAAATTTTAAGATAAGTTCGCCGTTGTAATCGAAACGATGAGATCGCCAAGTTGAATGGTATGTTGGAAATGTTCTCATGAGATTTTAGAAGTTGAGATGAAGATATGGAATAAACAAGTTGACCATTGGAGGGCGTGTTGAGAAAGAGTTAATTGAATGTCTATCGGAAAAGGGTTGAGTATAGTGAAGACGGTGGAGAATAGAAAGATTAAAAGTGGTATTTAGTGTAAGGAAGATAGGCATAACATTGATGTGTGATTTAATGAATGACTTAAGATATATTTGGATGTAAGTATCTCAATAGGAAAAAGTGATGTTGGACGACTAAAGAGTAGGAAAAGAGATGGAGATGGATACGACGACGGTAGTAGTCTAGAGCGGTAGACATTTTATGTTAAGCGGCACAAGAGTTAGGAAAGAGACAATTTGGAAATAACATAGCTTTGTTGGAGCTTTAATGCGAAGAATTTTGGTATAGAATGTTGAGATTGTGTCATCGATTGAATGGTTGAAATGAGATTCATATACGAGTATGTGATTCGGCAAAGCGAAGAGGATTTCGGACTTATGGAAAACCAAGAAGTTATGGAGTTTTAAAAAGGATGTAATTTTTGGAACAAAGTTGATTAGTTATTCTTGTATAGTAATATTGTTGAAACTATGATGAAAGATGAGCGTGAAGCGATGAATTGAGAGATTAGAGATTGTGTTGGAATTTGGCATAAGCATGAGGACTAGTGTGAAAGGAAAAATTGTGTCATTAAGAAAGTAGTTTCATGGTTATTAAGAGGATTTGGAGAACCTTCTTGGCAAATGGATGTGGAATGATAAAAATTTAGAACGTGGTTTGGATAAGAATTGGACATGAAATATACGGATTAAGGAGAATCGTGTGACGAAGTTGAAAATAAGGATTTATGGAAAATTGTGAAGTTGTGAATATCCCTTTAGAGATGAGGATTATTTTGAAGTAGAGTAGAATGAAGGATATTTATGATGGAAAGTTCTTGTTAAGAGAACACGTTTGAAGTTTGGTAAAGATGGTTTATGCAACCATCATAGTTATCGGCTACTTATTGACAAATTAAGGAATTGATCAACCTTAATATATTGTTGATGGTAAACGAAAATTGTGTGGATTGGAATAAACTAGCTTGGTCAAATTTGATAATGTGTGGAATTTGGAATTTTATGGAAAGAATTGGATGATGTGGCCTTAATTGGTTTGTTTTAGTCGCGCAATTTTCAAGGGCGAAAATTCTTTAAGTGGGGGAGAGTTGTAACGACCTAATTTTATTAATTGCTTATTTATGCGCGATTGTTATATTTATTTATTTATGTGTGTTTATTAACTTGTGCTGAATTGTATTATTATTATTTAGTTAAGTTACTAGATATAATTATGCATGTTATTTAGTCATAGGAGTTAATTGGTTGGAATAGAATTATTGGGCTTTGGCATTGGGCCTAGGTTAAGTTAGTAAGGGTGTTTTGGTAATTGATGAGTGATGACCTAGTTATAAAAGGGGAAAATTAGAGAGAGAAGCTCATTTATCACAAATTTTGGTGGAGGAAGAAAGAGAAATGAGAGAGAGTTTTGAGATAGAGAAATAATGAGAGTAGAGAAACAATTCCCGTTTTCCAAGCAGCAGCTCTACGAAAACTTGATTTCCCGATTCGTTAACCGTCGGATGTTGACGAGATTTTGAGGGTAGGTTCACAACACCCAAAAGAAACTTTTGACCATTGGGATCGTCAAAATAAGGTCTGAGGTGGGAGAAATCGTGCTGTGAAGGTAGAAGCTCGGAATTGGAAATAATGGAGAAAAAGTGAGAAAATGGAAGAACAAAGAGGAGCTTAAGCTTGAGGATTGAAAGCTAAGGAGATTGGTGGAGTAGAGTATCCAACTTAATTGAGGTATGAGGTTTAGATAATATAATTAGAGTGAGCATAGAGAGGGGAGAATGTCTATTTCTCCATTCCCAAACTCTCTACACTCTTTTATTTTGGGTGGGCATTTCATTGAATAAAAATGGTATCTTTGCATGATTTAATGATTATTGGGTTTATTGCAATATGAAATTATGAATCTTGGGGTTTTGAAATGAGAATTTGTAGATGTTTGTTATGAATTTGTGTTGTTATGAAGTTTTGAATAAATGCATGAATAATCTCATGATTCTTGCCTTTTGGTTGTTGATTCATGTTTATAGTTGTACTTTTATGTTATTAATGATGTTAGATACTCCCTCCGTTCTTTTTTATAAGAAACAGTTTGAGAAAATTACACATACCAAGGAAATACATTGTAAATAGTTCTTTTCATTTAATATCCTTATAAATTTAAACTTATTCCATCTATACCCCTATTTAATTACTCTAAATTCAATTAACTTACTTATTTTTAATATTATCTTTCATAATAAATAAGGGCATAAACGAAATTCAACATTTAAAAGATTTGAAAATTAGTCAAAGTTTCTTATAAAAAGGAACAAAAAAAATTGCACTTTTGTTTCTTATAAAAAGGAACGGAGGGATTACTTAAAGTAGCAACCTTTATGCATTTAAAAGTGGGAAAATGGTATTTTTATCAATTTGCAAGGGAAACTCGCAAACAGAGTATGTTTCTGTGCAAGCTCGCTGGAGCGAGCATTATGCTCGCTGGGCGAGAATTGTTGTTCTTGCCCTTTTTCCAGAAATTCATCGTGCTCGCTGAGCGAGGAGTAGCGAGAGGTAGCGAGCGTCCCTCGCTTTCAGCCGCTGGGAGCGAGCGTCCCTCGCTTTCAGCCGCTGGGAGCGAGTACCACTCTGTGACTTCTCGCTAGCCACTCGCTAGTGCTCGCCAAGCGAGCTAACCCTGATGCAATTCCTTTCCAACTTAAATTTGGTGAATCATATGCTTTTAACATGTCTCGATTATGATCTTTTGATTATAGAATGGCATGATAGCTTATCTATGAATGTGTTACTGAAGATAATATGGTTTGGATACTTGAGTTAGTATTGTATTATGAATAATTGATTATGATAATATTGTTATTGAATATGTATGCTTGATTACTTGTGAGATTTATTGAATGTGATTTAATCAATGGGATTGTATATCTTCAATTAAGTTATTGAGATATGTTTATGTTGTGATATCCTTATGGGATGAGATGATTAAATTATGTGATTGGTAATCTTGCATACATGCATCATTTTGTATGATGAGCAGATACTTTAGAGGGGATCCTAAAGTATTGCTGATATCTTAGTAGCTGCGGTTGACTAAGATATATTTGGAATAAGTTTTCCAATAACTATGAGGTACCACATGTACTTAGTTTTATTACTAGGACGCATTGCACGAATGTGACATTTAGATTGCATTAGGAGATGAAGGTGAATAATTATATGAACTAAATGGTAATTGTCATTATTGTGCATCCTTGATCTTTTGTGATTAAATGTGATTCTTGGCATTGACTGTTAATCCTTAACAAACGATTATGTGTATTATGAGATGTGTATTAAATGATTGATAATTGATGACGTGTATACTTTGTCAATTGATTGAGAATGTGATATTATTGTGACATGATGTACTCTCTTGTGGTTATGAGATATGAATAACTTGGAACCAATATATGTTTATGAATTGAGTTGTTTATACTATGTCTTAAGTGTTAAGTATGTTCTTACACTTAGAATCTTTTTATGGTTATATTATCTAACCCTCTGTTTTGTGTATGTGCTGGATTTGGGATCCAGATCCTCAGGTCATGTTGTGTTCCAGTCGCTGGTGAAGCTCTGCTCTGATCATGACACGGGGAAGGGATCTTTTTCTATAATGCGTACTTAGAGTCTTGCTCCTTATTTATAATGTATATAAAGATGTATTTTCCTAGAAACATATCTTGTACAATAATTGTTTTACTAATTAAGTTATTAGTAAGCTTTTATGTGTACGATGTAATACTCGAACCAAACCTTTTGTAAATCAAATTTTATTTCCGTTGTGTATTCTCGAGTAATATTTTATAAAGGCATATTTTATATAATTATGGGTTTGGGTGTTACAATTGCTGCATAGACAGACTTAATGGGTGTCATACCCCAATTTTTGACCTAAGATCCCGTCTCATTTACATTTGCCATCTTTTTGTCCGGAATATTTTTATGCTTTTTTAAATAAGAATTCGGTAGAGAGATATTTTAAAATACCTAGTTTTGTGTCCTTTTTTATTATTATTACTACCATTAATTATTAACATTATTATAATTATTATTATTATTTTTGTTTTGTTATTATTATTATTTAATAAATATAAAAAGAAAAGGAAAATATGTGAACAATAGCAGAACACACAACAACAGTGCATTAGGCTCCCCTTTCCTATTTCATTTTTGATTTTTTTGCAAACAGTGCATTAGGCTCCCCTTTCCTGTTTCATTTTTTATTTTTTTGCAAACAGTGCAAGACATCAACAATCCAATGGTTCAATGGTTCACCAATTTCTCTATAAATAGAGAAGCAAAATCAGTGGAGAAAGGGAGAGAAAATCATTCATCAGCCGCACAAACAATTCTCCAAACTCTAATTCTTTTCCAACATTACAGAACCAAATATCATCACCACCATTCATCAGTATCCAACACCATAGCCAAATAACAAAAATTAGTAACATCACCACTTCACTAAAAGAATCCTAACATCAAACAAAATCCAAACATCACTGTAACCTCCAGCCACATCAAAACCAAAATCGTAACTGACAACAAACACTACTAGAAAACATCAATTTAGCCTCCAAATTTAGCGTCGGCCCCCGACACCGACGCTATTAGAGTCGGAATAGAGTCGGTTTGTCTGACGCTAACGGACACGATTTTTTGTTAATTTTTTTTAAAATCTTAGCGTCGGCCTAGCGGACGCTAAATCGTAATATGAATGACGCTATACTTTAGAGTCGGACCATCCGACTCTTTTTTTTTTAATGAAAAAAAATATATAAATATTTTTTGACAGAATAAAATAAAAAATAGACCCCTTCTTTTTCCCTCACTTTTTTCCCACACTTTTTTCCCTCTTATTTTTTCACACATTTGCCAAACAAAAAAGTCACTCACCTCACCAAAAAATCACTCTCACTCTCACAAAACAAAAAATCACTACTTAGAAAGAAAAAAAAAATCATTCATCTCTCTCACTATCACTCACCCACCGAACCCTCTCATCACTCACCAAGATCACAATGGATTGAACCTTCCCTCACCAAAATCACCATGGATTGAACTCTCACACACCAAAACCCCCATCTTCACTCTCATCTTGTATTTGTTCACCTTCATCTCAACATCAAATAAACCCTAATCGATATGAATATTGGGTTTCTTTATCTCCTTCTCTCCTTCTCTCCAATCAAAATATGTCACTCTTTCTTTATATTCCCTTTATCTTTTTGTTCTTCATGGTTTCTTTTTGTTTTGTTTTGTGGGTATTTGCTAAAGCTGTGAAAATTTGATTTTGGTACTTGATATTATCTATGAACTATGATTAGTGTCCGTGTAAAAAAAAATGACAATTATGTTCAAATTTGTAACGAACCCTCTCTTATTCCCTCTCTCACGAACCCATCCCCTCACTGAAACCCTCTCTCATTCTTGCGCAGCTCTCACCGAAACCTTTCTTTCCATGAAGTTCAAACGCATCTCTCATTGAAACTCCCTCTCACGAAGCTTATTCCCTCTCTCACAAAGCGAAGCTCAGTCACGAAGCTTGTTCTCTTTGTTCTGGTGATGTCAGCCCTTTCCATCTGTTTGTTTTCATGTATTGGATTTTTGTTGTTAGTGTGTTTTAAGGTGAAATTTGTGTTTTTTAGGTTAGTGGGTTATGTGTTTTTTATTTGGGGTTTCCTTAAATTGAGGAATTAGATTTGCTAAATTGTTTAAGGTTGTCTGTATAGCATTTTAGATTGCTTGTTATTATATGGTTTTACTCGAAAATTCAATTACAAACACATTCCTTTGATTCTCAGCTCTTAATTTGTTAGTTGTTCATATTTGATTAGAGGAATGAGTTAAGTCAAATTGGAAATTTAGATTCGTCCATTGATACCAAAAGAATGATGATTTACCATATTTATTCATTTTCAGCCACCGTTCGAAGTAGTCACGATTACCGTTTCAATCATCGTTTCAGTTGCCATTTGAAGCCTTCAATCCCCGTTTCACTCGTCGTTTCAGTTCGCATCAACTAGTGAAGCTCTCACTCACTAATCATTCTGAATTGCAAGTGAAAACTCATTCTCAATTCCATTTTCACTCACTGAAGCATTCAGTTTCAATCGCATTTTCGTTAATCTGTGAGTTTTCGATTGTCATTCTTTGTATGGATATGCCTTTTAAATTAAGAGGCAACTCAACTAGTACTTGACTACCTTAACTTAGACTTTGATTAGTGTAAGGTGGGTTAGTGTTATCTGTGAACTGTGTAAGGTTGGCATGTCTTATGCCCTTTTTATTGTAATTTATATTTCTTTTATAGATACTAGAGCAAAGGATATGTTGTAAGTGATCTGAACAAACAACACTGAGAACAGATATATCTCAGAGCCGGTGGTAAGCATGGTTTGATGTCGATTTTTACATAAAAACTAACATGCTTGATTTTATTTTATTGATCTTTATCAGCAAAATATGTATAAGCTACTATTGTTCCTCAATATGCGATTTAATTGATATATGTAGAAACTGAAGAGTGAATTAGGAACTTATAACTGTAGAATCCATTTAGTTTAAATAAGTTTATAATCTTTTGAACCATGATTTCATTATTGAATTTGTTTATAGGAAGCACTGATATTTGCATCCTTTTGACGATTACTTATATCTAAAAAATGCTAACCTTCTTAATCTATAAAGCACTGACACATATATAAAAACCCGACATTGACACTGATACTGACATTAACACAGAAATCAATACAAGTTTGGGCGAAAAACGGCAACTGATTTCTATGAGATTCATGCATTTTTCATAAATTTGTGTTTGCTTAGATTTGATTATGGCATCATGCTGTCATGAATATCTTAATTTTGGTATGTTTGCATTGATTTGACTAAGATATGTTTGATTAGAAAAACTAAATTTTGCATAGCTTGTTTTGTAGCTAAAATGATTATGATTTTTTTTTTGTTTTACTAGCTTTGTGATTTTTTCATTAGATTTAGTGATTATGTTTTCACAAGTATGTATTGAAACTTTATAATTTATATAATATGTGCTTTCATTTGCGTTTGCTTTTTGTAATCTTATGTTATACTATCTAGTCACTTAATTATAGTGACTAAAAATTCTCTTTTTTGTGATATGTATTTGTTCTACCTTATTTAAGCTGATAGTTAGTGTTTGCCTTATAGAAAATGAATCGTAGTTGGATGTACAATAGGGTATATGCTAATAGACAATATATACTAACAAAGGTTTTATAACAACAGATGACTAACAAAGGTAGCCGTGGCAACGAAAAGGTTCATCCTCTTAAGAAAAAACCAAAGATATTACCACCAGGTAAACTTAATGATCAGCGAAATCTCATTCGTCACAACAAGTCTACCACCAGGGCATTTCTTCAGTCATCTGTAGCCTCGGTTCAACCTAAAACACCGGTCCAGCCTGCAACATCAGTTCATCCTGCAGCACTAGTTCAGCCGGCAGCACCGGTGCAGCCTGCAACACTGGTTCAGCCTGCAGCACCTTGTGACCTGACACCATCACCTGTTCATGCCTCTGCCCCCGAGGTATTGAGGTTTATGCCAACTCCAGGAACATGCCTTCAAACAATGGTTGGCTCTTCACAAAATGTCTCACGTGAGGCTACAATAGAGGAGGATGTGCAACAAATATCCAACGATGAGGATGGAGAGGAAAACGAGGTTGATCATGAAGATGACGAAGTGGAGGTGGGTCAAGGGAATGTTCCTCCTATTGTGCATAAGAAAGATGATAATGGGAAGATCATTATACAACCTTTCGGTAAAACGTAAGTTACATATATGATTAGACAATCTTAATTAACCTCCTCATTTGAATGCTTAGATATCGAGTGTTAATGCATGATGCTTTGTTGCTGTTGTTGTTGTTGTTGTTATTATTATTATTATTATTATTATTATTGTTATTGTTATTGTTATTTTTACATGACAAATTGGTATATTTATGAATCTTACAATACTCTGTAGGGTTATTCCTGCAAGTGAAGTTGCAACGGCAATCAATTATGCAATCCGAAAACAGTTTAACACTCCTATATATAATTGGAGTGAACTCGACGAAGACACTTACAAAAAATGGTTCGGTTTTTTTAAGGTAAGTATATGCCAAATATAAAACAAAAGGATGCAATTCTAGCTCTACCTACACCATCATGCTGTAATAGTAAAT
Organism: Trifolium repens; assembly: GCA_030408175.1. Classification (NCBI taxonomy): domain Eukaryota; kingdom Viridiplantae; phylum Streptophyta; class Magnoliopsida; order Fabales; family Fabaceae; genus Trifolium; species Trifolium repens. The sequence continues at coordinate 18,841,132 of CP125841.1, read as the reverse complement.
ACCTTTGCAATTCTAGTTAAAAAGAAAAGGAAAATGGATTAGGAGACTATTACAGAAATTGCTATTATTGCTTAATATTATCTTACTTGTTCGCTTCTTTTGATGTTCACATTTTAATTTATTTGGTTTACAATACAGCAAGATATAACATTTGTGATTGAATTTTCTCAAATAAAAATTTTGCTTTGTAATTATTTGTAGGAGAAGTTATCTTGGGATCCTTGTAATCACGAATTTGTTGAGGAAGCATTTAAAAGAAAGGGAGCAAAACGACTAAGTGACATGCTTACGAAGGCGAGGAAGAAAAGAACCCGACCTGCATGGATAACTGGGGATGCTTGGACCGGTCTTGAAGACGAATGGAAAAAAGAAAAGTTCCTAAAAATCTCCAAACAAAATAAGGCCAATCGAGCTTCAAAAAAAGGCGGAGCGCTCCACACCTCTGGTCGCAAGGCTCATGTTGATGTGGCACTTGAGCTTGTAAGTATCAAATTCACATTTGTACAAATTATAACTAGTGGACCTTTACTTTGGCAAGCACTTAATAAGGATTTGTATTATTTCATTTATTTGTGAAAAAATAAGGCTGTACTATCACTATCTGAACCAAATTTCATTAACAAAAATTTATGTCTATTTGTAGTCCAACAATCTTCAAAAGGATTTGTTCCCTGATGAGTTGTTTTTGAGAACACACAAGAGGAAATCTGGTGCTTGGGTTGATACACGATCAGAAGATACATATGTAAGTTACTGGTGGTATCCCTTTTGTTTTCACTGCACATTTCTGAGTATATATAGACACATTTAATTTACTGGACCTACTATGTTCAAACGGTTTGGGTTAGTATAGGGATGGACAAAGTTTGGTTTTTAACCAAAACTATATGCAAACTGAACACCTCTAGTTAGTGATACTCCCTTTTGTAAGTTTACTGTGGTTCTTATTGGTTAAAGGGCTGAATTGATATTTTGATATACTTGAACTATTTTCTTTTGCCTTTGCTGATCTTGGTTTTGTTGTAGACTTTCTTTTGCATTTTGCTTGGTTTTTCCTTATACTGCTTGGCTGGCTTTTCCTGTTTAATAGGCTAGATATAATAAGAAATTGGCAACAGTACAAGCAGAAATTGGTGAAACAGGTGGAGATGGTGTTCAAAAGGTAGATGGAGGAACAAAACTTAAGTTGTGGACGGACTCTGCAGGGGGTCGTAATCGTGGTCGGGTTTATGGCACAGCTGACTTGTCTGTCAACCTCCGACGTGGTTCTACGTCATTTATTCAACAGTCCAATAATTCTCATGGTTCGATGTATGTGTCTTTGGAAGCAGAGAGGGCAAATAGAGAAGTTAAAGAGGCTAAAGCTCGAGCGGAAGAGGCTATAGCTGAGGCTCAAGAGGCTAAAGCTCAGGCTAAAGCTGAGGCTAAAGCATCAGCAGAGCGTACACAAAAGTTAGAGAATGATTTACTTGCATTAAGAACATTATGTATGAAACACTTTGGTCCTACAGAGCATGGTTCAGCTAAGGGATCATGTAGCGCCAACCTTCCTCCTAATTCACATCCTGATTATGATGATGATTTGGACGATCAATCATTGGATGGTGATTTGGATGATCAATCTTTGAATGGTGATACTTAACCTTGTAGTCCTAACGCTTATTTTATTGTTTGACTAATTAGTATTAGAACAATGATTATGCTGAACATGTTTATTATGTTTTGAATGTCTTTTTGATGATTTCTGATTATGATAATTACTTTTTGGGGCATTATATAACTTTGTTATTTTGTAGTTTGAAACTATGTAGTATCACAACAACTTTGTTACTCTGAACGTGGTTATGATATTTCATTATGACTTTTTTTGCCATATTTGGTGTAGTGTCTGATCTTTAGTATTATTAAGTAGCAGAGCCAGGACAAATATGCAGGTAAAAAAAAAAAAAAAAGAACCAATTAGCGTCGGCTTGTCCGACTCTATCATTTTATTGACTTTCTAGAAACTGACTTTAGAGTCGGAGGAGCCGAGGCTAAATAATAATGTTGACTTTCTAGATGTTGACTTTAGAGTCGGATAGGCCGAGGCTAAATGAATTTGTTGACTTTCCAGATGTTGACTAATATAGCGTCTGATGTATTTAGAGTCGGAATTAACCTCGGTTCTTCCGACGCTAACATAGAGTCGGATGGGAAAAGTCGGACGCTACGGTTTAGCTTCGAGCAATTTAGCCTCATCCCCGACCCCGACGCTATCCCGACGCTAAATAGGTATTAGCGTCCATTTTTGCCCCTTTAGCGTCCGTTTGTGGCCGACTCTAAAAACTGTTTTTCTAGTAGTGAAATCATCAACATCATCATCAGTGACCATTCCAAATCCACTACCAGAACCCAAAAATCTCATCAACCATAACCAACAAGCTCTCGGCAACCAAACAATCACAAACCAATCCAAAACCAGCGAACCACACACACACACATCAACCCACACACAGCCGAAAACGAAAAGAAAGAAAAGAAAGAAAGGAGAAGAACAGAACGGGAGAGAAGAGGGATTTTTTCTTCAATACTTTTTGCTCTGATCCGGCCGATTGGTGAGTCTTTTAAAATTTGGTTTTTGAATTTGGATTTAAGTGTGAAAAAATAGTGAGGTTTGGTATAAAAAGTTTTTGGTTTTGGGTGATTTCTGACGAGAGTTGCCGGAGAAGACAGTGGCGCCACCGCCGGCCGTCCTCTCCGGTGACGGGATTTTTAGAGAGGGGTGAGAGTTTAGAGAGAAACGGAGTGTTTAGAGAGAGAGAGGGAAGTGAAAAATGAGAAAAAAATAAACAGAGGTGGGTATTTATACCCCACTGCTTTTAACCTTCCCACTGCCTAGTTTGAATCATATACATTTAGAGCTGTTAATAATCACAATCGCTCACAGTCGCGCATGTGGCTCAGTTGGTTGAGAGTGCTTTTGGTGAGGGAGAAGTCGTGGGTTCAAACCCAGCAGGATATATTTCCACCATTTTTTTTCCCTTTTTCCTGCTGTGGCTACTCGCACCCCCCAGATCTGATATTTATACCCCCCGGGCTTTAGGCCCAGATTTGCTATCCATACCCCCTGGCCTGCTGTTTGCACCCCTGTTTCTTTTTTTTTAATTGTTTTATTTATTTAAATACCATTTAAAATTTATTTATTTATGCATTATGTAAATATCATGATTTAATATAAAAAATACAAAAATATGCATTGTCTTTTATTTTATTTCATCCCATTTCTTTCTTATACATCAAAAATTACAAAAAAATATATTGTGTATAATTTATTTCTTTTAATCCAAGGGAAGAGAATTCGTTTTGACCCGGTGTCACTACGTAATTCTTGTCCATTTATGCATTTATCTATTTATTACTATCATCATAAAACAAAAAAAACAAAAGCATTCAAATAAACCAAAAAATCAATTTTTAAAGAGAAATCTTTTTCTAATAAACTTCGACTTTCGTCGAGAGACTTTTTTCAAACTTTTTTCAATAAATGCAATAACATACTTAAGCACATTTAAACTCTTTCTTTCTTCAAAAAAACTAAAAATACAAAAACAAATTCAAACTCTTTTTGCCACTTGGCTTTTTTTCAATTCAAAACTTTTTTTCTCAAAGAGTTTATGTAACACCCCGTTTTTCAAAAAGCCAAAAAGGGCATTATTTTTTTTTTCTTTTTCAACTAACACTCAAAGTGCGCATAATAGTTTTTTAAATGAACCGGCATTCAAATATACAAAAGAACTCATTACCAAAAGGTGCTTCGACAAGCAAAGTGTATTCCTGAATAATTACAATCCAAGTCTAAGTATCAAAACAAGTTAGAAATCCTATGCTAACCAAAAAGCACGGTGCACAAAACACACCGGCGCATAGTCTAACTAATCTAGGCTACAGCTCCAACCGCTCACTGGGGCCTGGAACAGCCACCGTCGTCGCCACGACCTAACCCATCATCTGGGTGGGATGAGCCCGCAAATGAAAGAAAGGGTCACCACAAAATACAAGTATGTATATATATAATCGGTGCGAAAAATTGTACACATAACAAATATTTCCACAAACACAAGAGAAAGCTCTTAACCTCAAAAGTAATTCCCACCAACGGGCTTATTTAAATAAATCACCAAGCCTAATGCAGACTTCTACAATGGGGGTGACAACCGATCTCTGGTTAGCCACATGCATGAATTAATTCCGGAATTCAACCTCTCTATAGAAGGCGTAGGTCTCTGGTGGGATAACACCTCCTACTATTGGTGGGATAACACCAGGTAGAGTCACACAAGACAATACCAAAACAATCACGGTGGGATAACACCGGGTGAGTCACACAAGACAACCACCAACTCAATAAAATCCAGTGGGATTTGGCGAAGTCGCACAGACAACCGCCTGGTACGAAGGCAAGTCACACAAGACATACACCTAGGCACGCAACTATGAAATGCATGGCATATATTCTCTTCGGCATATACGGGATAGTCACACAAGACACAATCCTCGCGTAGTCCTATCTGACGCACGCATTCATATATGCTCATGCAAACAAACACATAGCCTAAAGCCTATGTACAAAGCATCTCAGCATACATACATTTTCTCAATCATATGTAATTTGCACACATTTTTATAAACACGTTCTCATCAACGAGAATACATAAGTACAAACATGCTAAAGCACACAGCAATTGCACACACAGCAAAACAAAGCATGTCGTAACCGTTTTAAAGACAGAAATAAAGTGGAGCCCTTACCTCGGCAAACTTCCGTCAACCACACACGTCCAAACAACACAACGCGCTTCCTAAAACAAGCAGCGTACCATCAATACATTGTTTCCCAACCAATCGTATTGAAACTAAACCAAAAACCCCAAAAACTTAAAGGTTTCTAAGGAAAATTCACTCTTTCGGATACCATACCAAAATCTATCGTATTGATCAACCACCATGAGTTATTTGTACTATTTTTAGGACCCAAAACAATCGTCAAAAGTCTTAAATAATTTGAAATGCAAAATGGCCATTTTCTTGCGTTATAAGTTACGTACTTTCCGAGTACCCGAAAAACTCGTTTCCAATCCCCGACACTTCCATAAATTAATAAAAAGGGATTAGAAAGCTAAAAACCAAGTTTAGAAATCAGAATCCAAAATTTTAGGTCCCAGAGCTCGCCCTGGCGTGTTGGCAGCAAGTGGAGGCAGAGAGTACTGGTCTTACTCGCTCTGGAGCTCGCCCTGGCGTGTTGTCATGACCTGTGACACTCGCCCTGGCGAGTAACAACTCGCTCCGCGAGTTGCACCTGTCATGACAGCACAAGACAGCAACTCACACCACCTTTTCCACCCCAAGCCTAGTTTGATTCTATTAGTTCCCAACATCTTTTCAAGGCATAAAAGCAAACCATTTTCATAAGCAAGCAACACATTTCCGAAAGCATGTTGGTTGCTTCGAGTGCAAGTTATTTGATTTTCATTTCCAAAATCAAAACCAAACCCAAGCACAAGTTTTATTACGGGCCTTAACCGTCCGGTAATCATTTTCAAACATGTTTTCAAAGTAAAAAGTAACACCACATGTCACAATAGTTTTAAACCATTTTGACCCCAAAACACTACCCAAAACACTTAGGAAATATTTTCATAAACTCCAAAATATTTTTCATCGGATTTTCTAAAACAAAACCATACAACGCATTTCCCTTTTGCTCAAAGGTTCAAAGACAACTTTTCTTTTCAAAACCTTACAACATAACCTCATGTAATTGATCAATACATAAACCAACCAAAACCCTAACTTTTCTCATGAGATTTTTCACCAACTCATGGAAAACAAACAACAAAGCCTAAACATGCTTCTCTAGACCTCATGAACAACATTCATGGAACAAAAACCATGTAAAGTAACATTTTCTAACAAACCCTCATGAGAACATAAACCCAAAAACTCTTAAACTCTATAAGTCTACCAACCTAAGAGATGAGAAGAGAGGGTTACCTTTAGAAAGTGATTCTCTACAACTTTCCTCAAAGCTCCAAAGCTTGAAATGGAGTGAAATGGTGAGGAATGGAAATTTTAGTGAAGGTTTAAGAGAAAGTAATGGAGTCTACGTGAAAGAGAGAAAGAATGAGATGATTTGGTGATGTTTTTCTAAGTGACCAAGCCACTAAACCTCCTTACTAGTACAAGGCTCTTGCTCACACATGGCCATTGGATCAAAAGACAAAATGCCAAGACAAAACCCTAGCCATTGGATCAAACCAAACCAAATCCACTTGAGATAAAACTCAATACCTCATAGAAACACTCACACGTTCAGCTCTCCCACGCCGCGACGAACGAAACTCACCAAAACAGAAAACCTACGGAAAGAACGTCTATCGTTTTTCCATTCCAAAACTTATCGCCGAATCTTTTTCCGCGACTGAAATTTTCTTCCATACCTCAGAAAATTAATCTCAGAATATATCCTCACTCGCGCAGATATATAAAATTTCCATCCGAAACCTCACTTAAAACAGACGAAATAAGATTTTACAACGACGGGTAAAATCCTACTCGTTTTTCCAAAAACAAGAATAATCCAAAACTCGTTATTCTAAAACCACATATAACTTCTTATTCAAGAAACAGGATCACAAGACAAAAGTCTGTACAATTACAGTGCACGAGCACAAAACAGGCTCAATTACAGCAAAATCCTATAATTACACGATGTTTCATCACACGAACACATCGAAACCCTAATATTCCTTAAACCAACTATACAATGAAATCTAGGGTCTTACAATACTACCCCCCCTAAAAGAAGTTTCGTCCTCGAAACTTAGACATCGTCGAACAAACTGGGGTATAGTTCTTTCATCTTACTCTCGAGCTCCCAGGTAGTATCTCCTGTAGCTTCGTTCCATATTACCTTCACCAAAGGTATCTCTTTCGTTCTCAGACGCTTCATCTTTCTATCCGCAATCTTGATCGGCGGGACTTCAAATGACAAGTTATCCCTCAGCTGGATGTCATCTGGTGTGATCACATGTGATGGATCCGGTGTATACTTCCGCAATTGCGACACATGGAACACATCATGAATTAAAGATAGTACCGGTGGCAACGCGATCCGGTATGCTACCTTCCCAATCCGTTCCAAAATCTGATAAGGCCCTATAAACTTCGGAGTCAACTTCTTTGCTTTTAAAGCCCTTCCAACACCAGTTGTTGGTGTAACTCGGAGAAATACATGATCTCCCTCTTCAAACTCTAGAGGCCTCCGACGCCTATCCGCATAACTCTTTTGTCGATCTTGAGCAACCTTCATCATTGCCCTTATCTTTCGGACCTTGTCCGTCGTCTGTTGTACCATTTCCGGTCCCACTAACATACTCTCCCCATCTTGGTACCAACACAAAGGAGTTTGACATCTTCTCCCATACAAAGCCTCGTATGGTGCCATTCCAATACTCGCGTGGAAACTGTTGTTGTATGTGAATTCTATCAAAGGTAAAACATCATCCCAAATTCCACGATCATCCAATACACAAGCTCTCAACAAATCTTCCAAGGATTGATTTGTTCTCTCGGTCTGCCCATCTGTCTGAGGATGATAGGCGGAACTCAATCTCAGCTTCGTCCCCAACGCCTCATGCAAAGTCTTCCAAAAGTGTAAAGTAAACTTTGGATCTCGATCCGACACTATACTTGACGGAATCCCATGTAACCTCACAATCTCAGCAATGTAAACATCGGTCAACTTTGCCGCTGTATCCGTAGTTCTTACCGGTAGAAAATGAGCGGACTTGGTCAAACGATCCACTATCACCCAAATGGAATCATGCTTCCTCCTGGTCTTAGGTAAACCAATGATGAAATCCATAGAAATGCTATCCCACTTCCACTCGGGGATATCTAATGACTGCAGCATCCCTGCTGGTCTCTGATGTTCAATCTTCGCCTTCTGACAAGTCAGACACGACGCCACATACTCAGCCACATCCTTCTTCATACCCGGCCACCAGAAATCATGCCTCAGATCTTGATACATCTTTGTCGCTCCGGGATGTATACTAAGTTTACTCTTGTGTGCCTCCCCTAGAATGATGTTTCTCAAGTCCTTAGCTTCGGGTACACACACTCTCCCTTGACACCTCAAGATATTGTCCGATCCCACCTTGAAATCTCGGTTGGTTCCTCGAACAATCAAAGCTCTTTTCTCCATGAGAAACTGATCCCGATGTCGCACACGGGTCAAAAACGAGTTTTAAAAATGTAGTTTAGGAAAAGCGACACTCGAGTATCGTCTCACAAGGACTCACGATTAGTTTAGCAATATTAGGATCAGTAGAAAAAAGGGGGTTCAGTTTTGAGTTCGAAATGCAAAAAGAAATTAAAATAAGTGATTATCAAATAAACTTAAAACGATTAATCTACTGTTTCGTTCTCCAACTTGTCATTCGGTCACATAATTCCCAAGTTCCTAAACGAATTCCATTCCCTTTCGATTATAGTAACAACAGCAAGCGTGATTGAAACTAATATATGATATATGTTCCCAAATCCGGATTAAGCAAACAGATTACGCAAACACGAATTAAGCAAACGCGGTTACGATTAACAGAACATACACCAATCGAAATAAATCAATCCTAATCTATAAAATATGCAATTGAATTAAGCAAACAATAGCAACTGATTAAAGCAATCAGAATTATAGATAGAATTGAAAAGGAATTGAAATTGCTTGGAAATTATAATAACCTCAAAGTTAACGGAGAAACGGTTACAGCAGATTAATCCTTGAGAAATTAGCTCTCCATAGGGATTGTGAGTGTTTTTTTCTTTCTAATTTCGTGAATACTGCAGAGAGTCCCCTCATATGTTCTGATTTTGAGTTTAAGTAAAGAGTAAAAATTAAATCCAAAGGTCATAAGCCAAAATTAAGTTTCCACTAAGTAGAATTAAGTCTGCCACTTTCCACGAATTATTAAGGACTGATGCATTCCGAAACAGCTCTTCCACTCAACATTAAACTTGTATCTCTGTCTCTTATCTTTCCAACGCATATTCCCGCGCCTCAATCCGATACCCGGAGCTCAAGTTATGATCTGCACAGCGAACATGTATTAAATAGCTACTAGTGCTGAAAATTAAATACGAAAATAAAATAAATGCAAAAATAAACTTAAATCTAAAAACACAATAAAATAGTAAAAATAATAAAACAAACTAGAGAAATGCCTAAGTACAATAGTAGAAGAATGTACATCAAAATGCACTGATCAAATTCCCCCACACTTGAACTTTTGCACTCCTGAGCAAAATCAAGATTAAAGACTTCAAAACGATGGTAGAAAAAGAGAACAAGACACAATGCAAAGTCACAAGCAATCAACACATTCCAAGATTCAAGGAGTATAACAATTATGAACAACATCTTAAAACATGTGCAATGAACAAGGTGGCTTTTAGACTAAAAAGTGCTTCAAAAATGATAGAACCTCACGGAATATTTGTATAAAGTGCACTCAATCACTCAAACACTCAAAAATGGAGTGCCAGGGACAGTGTTTACGCTCAAAGCACATCATCAAAGTTAGCACTGCCATAGGCTTGACAAGCCTCTACCGTCCCCAAAGATGGAGGACATCCACACAAAGAAGCACATGCACGCAAAGATCAAAAGGTCTTTATTCGGGTTGTAACGGGGCCAAGGCAAAGGTGGGATAAACCTAAGGAACTAGGCTATAAAATCAAGAGGATAAAGAAGCATGAAAATCATTTGGATACTAGACAGTTTAGCTCAACAAGTCATAGATCTCAACAAGATATTGCAATTAAATCTGAGACATTGAATCCCACAAAATCAGTTCTTCACATCAAAATTGCCCATAGTACAACTTTTGACAACACTTTTTCTCTTCTTTTCTTTTTTTTGAATATTTTTCTTCTTTTTTGATTTTTTTTTCTTCTTTGCTATTTATTTTTTTTTCATTTTCTTTTTTCTCTTTTTTTTTTCTTTCTTTCTTGCCAAACAAACTGAGCATCACAACATGGTATAACATAAGCAAAATGATTCCCTTCCCCATATCAGATCAACATTAAAAACATAATGAGACCCCCTACATGTATCCAAAATTACAATCCAAGCTCTTTCACCCTCTTGATTTGGGACATATCATTGTTTTTCACTTTCAGGCTTGTAATGAGTTTATAAACAAAGAATGGGAAGAATAGGCTCAAAGGGGCTTAACAAAGGGATGAAATATCAAGGTAGGCTTATTTGGCTAAAAGTAGCTTATAAAAGAAACAAATGCCTAGATCATTTCATATACATGCATGTGAACAAGTGCTTCAAGAGTCAAGTCAAGTTCTAGAAGTAACTATCAGTATGAGTGAAACCACACAAGAAACAAGGAATTGTTGGAGGCTCAAAATCTCACAAAGTTTCATGTTCTATCACAAGTGATGCACAATCTAGTATCAAGTCACCTTATCACACTACAAAAGCAAAAATGTTATCCATATCATGACATACCACTCTAGGCCTAGAATAATGAAACTACTAATAACAGTTGCATACATGCCAAAAACTTTTTTTTTATTTATTTTTTCATTTTTCATTTTTTTTGTATTTTTTATTTTTTAATTTGAAAGAAAAACTAAATTAAAAACAACTAAATATAAAATGTTCCCCCCACACTTAAATCAGACATTGTCCGCAATGTAAAACAAATAAGTATACAGTGAGAAAAAAGGAAGGAACACACCCGAGGGTTTAAGGTGTAGCTGCTGGTGGGTAGGACGGCTTCTCCAAAGAGAGCTCTTCAACAATTTCTTCTTCAGGCATCGAGCTTTCATGGAACAGCTTCAGCCGCTGTCCGTTTACTTTGAACACCTTGTTAGTACCTGCACTTTTAATTTCTACGGCACCATGAGGAAAGACATTAGTAACAACAAAGGGGCCAATCCATTTGGATCGAAGTTTCCCAGCCATCACTTTTAGGCGGGAGTTAAACAATAAAACCTGTTGGCCCACAGAGAATTCCTTTCTAGAAATCATTTTATCATGAAAGTGCTTAGTTTTCTCTTTATAAATTCTAGAGCTTTCATAGGCTTCTAGCCTAATCTCTTCAAGCTGCTGTAATTGGAGTTTTCTTTCCATACCTGCCTTCTGCATTTCCATGTTACAACTTTTGACCGCCCAATAAGCACGGTGTTCAATTTCAACAGGGAGGTGACATGCCTTACCAAACACAAGTCTATAGGGAGACATCCCAATTGGTGTCTTGAAAGCTGTTCTTTGAGCCCAAAGTGCGTCTTCTAGACGGCGGCTCCAATCCTTCCTATTTGGCTGCACCATTTTCTCTAAAATTTGCTTAATCTCTCTATTTGAGATCTCAGCTTGTCCATTAGTTTGGGGATGATATGCAGTAGAAACTTTGTGCACAACTCCATACTTTCGGAGTAAACCTTCCATAGTGCGGTTACAGAAATGTGTGCCTTGGTCACTTATGATAGCTCGAGGTATTCCAAACCTGCAAAAAATATTGGACCTGACAAAATCTGCAACAACTCTAGAATCATTAGTCCTAGTGGGGATAGCTTCCACCCACTTTGAAACATAATCAACAGCAAGTAAAATGTAGAGAAAATCAAATGATACAGGAAAAGGACCCATAAAGTCAATTCCCCACACATCAAATACCTCACAGAAAAGCATAGGTTGCTGAGGCATTTCACTCTTACGAATGATGGTTGTACCTGCGAACTGGCACTCTTTACAAGTGCGGTAAGTCTCATAAGCATCCTTGAAAATAGTGGGCCAATAGAAACCTGAGTCTAGGATTTTTCGTGCAGTCCTTTGAGGACCAAAGTGTCCCCCTACCTGAGAAGCATGCGAATGATGCAAAATAGATTCAATCTCATAGTCGGGGACACATCTCCTAATTACTTGATCACTACCAAATTTCCAAAGATACGGATCATCCCAAACATAATATTTTGCATCACTCTTGAGTTTGTGAATTTGTGTCCTAGATGCACCTGTAGGAAAAACACCAGCAACAAGATAATTAACAATATCAGCAAACCACGGAGTTACCCCATGTACCAGTAAAAGTTGCTCGTCAGGAAAGTCATCCTGAATGGGGAGAGGATCTCCATCCCTTTCTATCCTGCTCAAGTGGTCAGCCACCAAGTTCTCGGCTCCACTTTTATCTTTAATATCCACATTAAATTCTTGGAGCAACAACATCCACCGAATCAGCCTCGGCTTTGCTTCTGGTTTTTTCAACAAGTACTTTAAAGCTGCATGGTCAGTAAAAACAACAACCTTGGAACCTAGCAAATATGATCTGAATTTATCAAGAGCAAAAACAATAGCTAGAAGTTCCTTTTCAGTGGTGGTGTAATTAGCTTGTGAAGAATCTAAAGTTCTTGAAGCATAATAAATAACATGGGCAGCCTTGTCGACTCTTTGTGCAAGGACCGCCCCAACAGCATAGTTAGAAGCATCACACATAATTTCAAAAAGGAGGGTCCAGTCAGGAGGCTGGATGATGGGAGCGGAGGTTAATGCTTTCTTCAAGAAGTCAAACGCCTTTTTGCATTTTTCATCAAAATCAAATGTGACATCATTCTTCAACAAATTTGACAGCGGAAGAGCTATCTTGCTGAAATCCTTTATGAAGCGCCTGTAAAAACCTGCATGGCCAAGAAAAGAACGAATCTCGCGAATGCAAGATGGGTAAGGCAGTGTAGAAATCACATCAATTTTAGCAGGATCAACTGAAATTCCTTTTTCTGAAATTATGTGACCCAAAACAATTCCCTGCTCAACCATAAAATGACATTTCTCATAATTTAAAACAAGGTTGGTTTCAATGCATCTTTCTAAAACCCTATTCAAACTATTCAAACATGCATCAAAAGAAGAACCATAAACAGTGAAATCATCCATAAACACTTCCATGCAATTTTCAATAAATTCAGAAAAAATACTAATCATGCAACGCTGGAACGTGCCAGGAGCATTGCACAGACCAAATGGCATTCTCCTGTAAGCAAATGTGCCGAATGGACATGTGAAAGTGGTTTTGTCCTGATCTTCAGGTGCAATATGAATTTGAAAGTAACCTGAAAAACCATCAAGAAAGCAATAATGTGATTTACCAGCTAGCCGTTCAAGCATTTGATCAATGAACGGCAAAGGAAAGTGATCCTTTCTAGTAGCCTGGTTCAACCTCCTATAATCAATACAAACTCTCCAGCTATTCTGAACTCTAGTAGGAACAAGTTCATTCTTTTCATTTTTTACCACTGTGAGACCAGATTTCTTAGGTACAACCTGCACTGGGCTTACCCATTTACTGTCAGAGATAGGATATATGATACCTGCTTGCAAAAGTTTGGTTACCTCTTTCTTCACAACATCAAGGATCAAAGGATTAAGCCTCCTTTGGGGCTGCCTTACCGTTTTCGCCCCATCCTCAAGTAAAATTCTGTGCATACACATGGATGGGCTAATACCTGGAATGTCAGCCAAAGTCCACCCAATAGCCTTCTTATGCTTCTTCAAAATCTGCAAAAGCTTATTTTCTTGATCAAAATTAAGGTTAGAAGAAATTATAACCGAGAGTTTTTTATCACACTCCAAATAAGCATATTTCAGATTTTCAGGGAGTGGCTTAAGCTCAAGGGAAGGTGGTTGTTCAATGGATGGTTTGGCGGGGGCAGCCGTGATGTCAAGGGCTTTAACTGCATAATCAACAACTTCACCTGTAGGATAATTGTCATCTAACAAGAAAGCATCAATTTCAGCACAAGCAACACAAAGGTTAGTGTCGGTACAATCATCACATGAATAATCATCATCAAAACCAGATAAAGATGGATCACCAGAGAACAAGTCTAAATTAAATTCATCAACAATTTCAGAAAGCAACTCCATTTGAAAAACTGAGTGCTCTTCGGAGGGATGTTTCATAGCATCGAAAATGTTAAACTTCGCGACAATGTCACCAAATTCCATGGACATGGTTCCATCGTCAACATCAATTTTCGTCTTTGCTGTTTTCATGAATGGTCTGCCCAAAATGATTGGTGATCTGCTTGATTCTGTTTCTCCAGCCATGTCAATAATGTAAAAATCTGCAGGAAAAATTAAGTCATTAACTTGCACGAGGACATCTTCTACTACTCCGGCGGGGCGGGCATTGCTTCTATTCGCCAGTTGAATGATTAAACCTGTATGCTTCAAAGGACCAAGATCAAGATTATTATAAACAGAAGTAGGCATAACATTAATAGAAGCTCCTAAATCTAACATGCAATTTTCGAATTTACTATCCCCAATGGTACATGGAATAGCAAAAGTTCCTGGATCCTTGCATTTTTGTGGCATAGCCTGATTGAGAGTTGAAACCGAAGCCCTCTCGGGTGAGGGCTCAGGTGAAAGCTTAGGCTGAATAAGGGCTGAAACATTTCTCCCTAAATTAACTCTCTCATTTCCCTTCAACCTTCTCTTGCGGGTGCATAAATCTTTCAGAAACTTTGCATATTTCGGAACCTGCTTGATCACATCAAGAAGCGGAATGTTTACCGCCACTTTTTTGAATACATCCAAAATCTCTCTCTCTTTGTCTCCCTCATCAATCTTCTTTGTTTTAGCTACTCTTTGTGGAAAGGGAATTGGTGGTACATACTCACTCTCTTTTTCTTTTTCAGATTCAACCACACTAGAGGGTTCGGGTTCAAGTTCAGGTGTTACCTCAATATTTTGTTTATTTTTTTCAGGGGCTGGTTTTGCAACTTTTCCTGATCTCAAGGTAATTACACTCACATTAGGATTAGGGACATTAGGATTCACTACTGTTTGGGCAGGTAGTTGGTTTGTCCCTTGAGCTTGCTGCATGGCATTCATTGAAGTAGCAAGCTGTCCAATCTGTGTCTGCATATTCTGCATAGCAGAATCTGTTCGCTGCTGGTATTGTGTATTGCTTGCAATCATTTGCTTCACGAGATCCTCCAATGATGGTCCGGAGGAAGCAGCTGGTGGTGGTGTGTTTTGTTGCGCTGTTGGGTTCCCATACCGCAGAAGTGGATGATTTGCCCAACTGGGATGATACTTGTTTGTGGAAAGATCAGGAATGTTGTACCTGTTCTGATTGTTGCCTCGGTTATAAAGGGCTGCTGCATAAGCTTGGGGCAACTCAGTCACTGACTCATCTTGAAGAATTGGACAAGTATCGGTTGGATGTTCAGTAGAAGTACAAATACCGCACAACTTAGCTGCTTGAGCTTTACTCACTGCCAACTGTTTCACCAAAGAAGTAAGTTCATCAATCCTGGTCTCTAGAGCCTTATTGGAAGAGGAAGCCTGAATCTCATTCACACCTTTTGTTTGGGACACAAAATTATTTCTGGTTGTGAATTGTTGAGAGTTGAGTGACATATTTTCAATCAAGGCCTTTGCAGCAGCTGGAGTTTTATCAACAAGTGCTCCACCACTGGCAGCATCCAAAATGTTTCTATCCATTGGTAGCAATCCCTCATAGAAATACTGAATAAGCAACTGTTCGGTAATCTGGTGTTGAGGGCAGCTGGAGATCAATTGTTTGAACCTTTCCCAATATTCAGTCAATGATTCATTTCCCTGTCTAATGCCGCAGATTTCTTTTCTGATTGATGCAGCTCTGGAGGCGGGAAAATATCTCTCTAGAAAGACTTTCTTCAAATCATTCCAAGTTGCGACAGAATTCGGCTCAAGATAGTATAACCAATCTTTGGCAGCACCCTGGAGCGAAAATGGAAAGGCTCTGAGCTTGATATGATCTTCTGTTATTCCTTCAGGCCTCAATGGTGTGGAACAAACAACCTGAAATTCTTTCAAATGCTTATGCGGATCCTCACCTGCAAGACCACTAAACTTTGGCAACAAGTGTATCAAACCAGATTTCAATTCAAATGGAGTAGCAACATCAGCATATTCGATACATAAACCATTGTAATTCACATCAGGAGCAGCAAGTTGTCTTAGTGTTCTTTGTTCAGCCATATTATCAAAAACAACTTCAGAATCAAATTCAAATAAATTGCGCAAAGAAATAGGATCGATAACAGGTGGTGAACTAGTGCTAGCCTGATTTTCTCTACGGCGTGTGTGCAAAGTTCTCTCTATCTCAGGATCAAAAGCAAAAAGATTATGATGACCAGACTGTCATACCCTAATTTTGCCCCATGATTTTTTTTCACAATTTTGCATTTATTAGAAAAAGTCAACAAAGTCATTTTTTAAAATTGAAAAAGTCAAAGTTGGCACTCAAATAAATGGAACTATTTTTTCTTGCATGATTATGGCTTAGCATTATCATAAGAGACAAATTTTTACCATTTTGCCCTTCCATTAAGGTTATTTCTTATTTATTAATTATTTTTTAATTAGTTACTTGCATTACAAGAAACCTTTAAAAAATCAAATTTCAATTCTTTTTTTCTTTCATATTTCATACAATCATGTCTCATCATGCATATTTTTATTCTTGCATTCTTATTTTTTATTATATCATTTGTTATTTTTAATTTGTTCAAAAAATGATAAAAAAATCAAAGAAGGGTGACAAAATTTCTTATTTCATTTACACCTCATCAAAAACCTAGAATGTTCTATCCCTTAACACCTCATCACCATTTCCTTTTGGAACAAAAAAAAAGGATCAAAAGATAGTACAAAAAAGGAGCTCAATCACAAAATTACCCTCACTAACTCTCACAAACCACAATGCCATTCAACCTAATCCTTCTCTATAAATAGATGCCTCAATTTCAGTGCCCTAGGGTTAGAAAGATAGAGAAAACGGCGCAGCTACAGTGACTGAAACAATTCCATTTTTTCTTCATTTCCAAAAATTCCAAATCTCACAATCTTACCCCAAGCTCTGAACTTATCCATCAAAACACCTTTATCACATACTCAGAAGAAAGAAACAACCATTTCCAACGCAAGAAAGTGAAGGAATCATTGCAGAGAACAGCTACGGTGGCTAGGAAGAAAACGAGTTCAAATCGCACTATTCAGAGGTCGATTCAGGTAAAAGTTTGCACCATTCAACTCCATTTCATGTCCAGATGCTTTCTGGTTAGCTAGTTTGTGCCAATTCGTGCTGAATCGTGATCTCGTGTTTTGATTTTGAAACTTTGTTCGCTTCGTTTTTGCTTTTCTGTAATGTTCCTTTGAAAACTACTTGCATATTTGAAATCCTTGTGAAAAAACGAGCAAAACCATATATGATTTGACCTGTTTCGTGAAGTTTCTGTAGCTCCGGTGACCGGAGTTGTCACCGGAAAATACCTGCTTCGCCGGAGAAGATGATCTACAGCGTTTTCTGGCTTTTCCATCAAGTTTGAATGCTGGCCGTTGGATCTGGACGCTAGCGAGAGCGATTCTCATGCGTTGGATCTGACGGCCCCTCACGCGTTAGATCTTGGTTGACCCCTTGGTCAACAGATCTGAAGGCTCGTAAGCCATCAGCGTATGTGTTCCTCTTTTTTGCGCCGCACTGGATCTTTTTTTGTTGACTCTGTTTTTTTGCTGTTGACTAGCGCGTGGACTGGGCCTTCTGGCCCAGACTTGCTTTCTGCACCCCACTCCCTTTACTGTTTGCACCCCCTCAGCTTAAATTATTTTAATTGATTTTTAGCTTATTTCCAAAAGCACTTAAGTGACTAATAGCTTATTTAAGCTATTTTAGTCACTTTGCTATGCTTAAATTTTTCTCTCCATGTTTGAGTTGTTTATTTTAGCTTTTTAGCTTATTGTTTGGCTTTTTAGCATATTTAATCACTTTTTAGCTTATTTTCATAAGCACTTATTTGGGTACTTAATCTGTTTTAGCTTACTGGACCATTTTTCTTTGCTTAAATCATGTTTGATTTCAGATTATGTTCATGCTTCCCTTAGCTTGTTGTTTAATCACCTTTTTTAGCTTTTTAGCTTATTTACTTAAGTGCTTAATCATGATTAATTGCTTACTTTTATTTCTCATGCTTGTCTTCAACTCTTTAGCTTTATTTCAATTCATTCTAACTCATCTCATATACTTTGATTTAATTTAGCATGTTTATGTTATTTAATTCATTGTACGCTACTTTAGCTTATGCATTTTTATTTAATTATGCATCGTATCTCATTCTTGTTCATGTATTTGCATTCATTATTTAATGTTTCATGCATTTTGTCATTATTTGGTTACTATCATCTTGAACTTCTATACTTCTCATCCCTCCTTCTATGCTTGGGCCTGTTTAGTTAGAACTTGAGACTTGTTTTTTACAATAAACATAGTGAAAAAGGGTTGATCTGACGTATGACTTTTCACACCCGGATAATCCCTATCCCTGACGTATGACTCGTGATCTTGGGATTATCCTCACTATTGGTTAATAAAAGTTTTCATAATAAACAAGGATGAAAAGGGGTTGATCTGACGTATGACTTTTCACACTTCGGATGGTCCTTATCCCTGACGTATGACTCGCGATCTTGGGACCATTCTCATCCTAAAGCGTTAAAATAAACCAACATTCGCCTTTTCCTTTTTGAAATACTTTCTTAATCAAGTTAAATCAAGGCTTTCATAATAAACAAGGATGAAAAGGGGTTGATCTGACGTATGACTTTTCACACCCCGGATGGTTCTTATCCCTGACGTATGACTCGTGATCTTGGGACCATCCTCATCCTAATCAAGCGTTAAAACTAACCTCCACTCACTCAAACTTCTTTTCAGAAAACAATGGATATACGCTTTATCCATTGCTCTGACACATACACAGCTTAAGCCTCCAAGTGGAGCATACAAGCGTCGTTGTATCAGCGGAATGCGAGTTAAGCCACATCCGTTAATCATACTCTCTTTTTATAACGAATACACGTCTTATCTATTCCTCTGATACACACACAGCTTACGCCTCTAAGTTGAGCACACAAGCGTCGTGGTATCAGCGGAATGCGAAATAGACGTTATTCGCATAAAACCAACAACCACACAAACATTTTTACCAGAACTACGTGAGTTTTGAGTTTCCCATTGCACCGGGGAATACGTAGGAGCGGGCTCCTACAACCGTCAAACTCGACTAATAAAAAACTTTTTTTTAATTTATTTGGAAACGAAGCAGAGATTAAGTAAGAGATAAAAAGGCAATTTATTTTAAACCTACGCAAACGACCCCCAAACCACCTAAACGGTTCCCATCGAGTACGATGGATGCGAGGGGTGCTAACACCTTCCTCTCGCATAACCAACTCCCGAACCAAAACCAAAGGTTTTCGTGATATTTTCCTTTCCCCTCACGGGATAAATAAACGTCAATGGCGACTTCATTGAAATAAAAATGGAAGTGATTTTCCAGCCCGCTACAGCTGGCGACTTCACTGGGGACTATAGAGAGTTAAGCCCAGTTTAGTTGGTTTGTTTGTTTGTTTGCTTTGCCAGGTTTGCAATATCTTGCCTTTATCTTTTACTTTTCTGTCAATTATATCTGCTTGGATTGGCTGTTTCTCTTCTTCTACTCCTTCTTTTATTTTTCTTTTTGCCCTTGTGGCGTGGATACTGTGTGAAGCTCTATACCCGAGCTTGAGGAAAACTTAAGTTAAGCTAGGGGTATTTATGCTGGCCTCCCTGACGTATGACTCGTGAGCGCTGGCATAATCACCTCGCCTAGGGTAGATTCTTTTGAAAATGTTGGCCGTCCTGACGTATGTCTCGCTAGCGCCAGTGTTTTCTTGGAGAGTCCGTGACCCTAGGGACCTTTTGTAAACCGGTCTAGAACCAAACCTTGTTATTAGGGACCTCTGTTTAGAACCCGAAAGGTTCCTCCTTGGACGCGTTTGCCGTACAATAACGGCATCGTTTCCAAAGAGGTGATCCGTGATTCAACCATGTTAAACTTAGAACAACATGTGAGAGGGGTGGGTTGCAGGTGACTTTGAGCCTTTTGACCTCAGAAATAAATTAAACCTTTGCTTCGATGAGACAGACTATGCTGCAAAGTATCATGCATACATGCATCCATGCATTCATGCATTTATTTACAAAAACTCATACAAAAAATACATATCTGGTTTTCAGGGAATCCAGAAAACTTTGTTTTGTAAACATGAGGGATATGGAAACAAGAGGTACTTACAGTTACAGTTTCAAGATCCCAAAGGTTGACAGACTTATAGCTATGGAATCTAGATTGACATCCATTCGTAGAAGCAACTTCCAGTCTAACTATGGTGCCATCATTGATCTTCTACACGTCCAGCTTGATACTACGGCTTTGGGTACCTTGGCTCAGTTTTATGATCCTCCACTTCGTTGCTTCACTTTCCGTGACTTCCAGCTCTTCCCCACTATAGAGGAGTTTGATAGTATTTTGGGTCTTAAGAAGGATAAGGGGCCGTGTTATTTGAGAGAGATTCCGACTCCGGAGGACGTAGCTTTAGCTCTACAACTTGAAGACCAAGATTCTATGTCTTTCCAAGTTCTCAAGACGGGTGTTCAAGGGTTTGTAAGGAAGGCTTTAGAGGACAAAGCTCAGTTTGTGTTAGAAAAGGGAAATTGGAAAGCCTACAACGCTATGCTTGCCTTGTTGATCTATGGTTTGGTACTTTTTCCTAATGTGAAGGACTTCATTGATATCACTGCTATCGGGGTGTTCTTGACTAAGAATCCTGCTCCTACGCTTTTGGGTGATTTCCTCTACTCCCTTCATGATCGGAACGGCACAAGAAGAGGAGGACAAATCTCATGTTGTGCTCCTTTGGTCCAAAAATGGTTGATGTCTCATTTGCCCGACAAGGGGCCTTTGGTAGATAATGAAAGTCTTAAGTGGTCAGAAAGATTGAATTCCCTTACCGAGAAGGATATCCGATGGTACTCTCCTCATGTAGAATCTTCCAAGGTGCTCCTCAAGTGTGGGGACTTCCCCAATGTACCTCTGGTTGGAACTCCAGGGTGTATTAACTATAACCCTGTCCTTTCTCTTCGCCAGTTAGGTTACCCCATGGTGGATGTTCCTTCTGAAATCACTTTGACACCTTTCGTCCTCAAGAAGGATATGGTAGACTTAGAGCTTTGGGGTAGGATCAAGAAGGCTTGGCTCAAGGTTGAGAAGTCTGTGGTAAAAAGAAAGAACTGCTTGGCTAGAGAAGCCTATACCCAGTGGGTGAAGGATCGTATCCTCCGCATCCAACTCCCTTTCAGTTCTGTGGTCCCTGAGGTAGTTAAAGAGCCTGAGCCCATCATCACTATCTCAAAGGAAGAAGCGGATGCTTTGAGGAACCAAATTGCACAACTTAAGAAAGAGAATGAAGAGTTGCAATTCAAGTGCTTTAGCATCCAAGGAGAAGCGAAGAGTTTCAAAAGAGAAAGGGATGCGAAGGATGAAGAGATGCAAGGGTGCAAAAAGAAAGTAAAAGAAGCCCAAGAAAGGGAAGAGAAGTACAAGGATGGTCTCGCAAGTTCCAACTTGAGCATCAAGGCATTGAAAGAGGATATCAAGAGCTTGAAGCGTTCCAATGATGAAATGTACGCCACAGGGAACAAGGCCATGATCGCCCAGGGGGATTGGAAGAAAAAGTTTGAGGAGAAGACTCAAGAGTTGAAGAAAGTCCAACAAGAGTTCAAGAAGCTTCAACGAGAGAAAGAGTTGGAGCTACAAAAGAAAGAAAAACTTCATTCTCAAGAGAGGCGGAAGGATAAAGAGTCCATGCAAAGATATGAAGAGAGTCTAGCTCAGATCACGAGAGCTCACGAGGACCAAATGACCCAAGTGGCGGAGCAAATCGAGCATCTAGAGAAGAATTTGAAGTACCACAAGACGGTTATTGAAATGTCCCTACAAGAGATGGCCAGATGGAAGGAAGCTTTCCGCAAGATGCTACTGGTGTCTACTTCAGTGTTGGATGAGATGCCTAGGATGCTGAGGATGGCCGAGGCGGAGGTCCCCTTTCTTAATGTCTCAGGAGCGGTCAAAGAGTTCGTGTGTTATTGCCGAGCAGTGGTAACGGCGTACAAGAATGTTGTCAAGAAAGCCAAAAAAGGACTTTAGTTGGTATCTAGGATTTTATGTAATGAACCTTTGGGATTTTGAATCTTTGTAACTTTGCTTTTTTCAGTAATTATGTAATGAATTGGTTTTAAAAATTTGAATGAAGTGTTGAATCTTTTGATTATATCCCGCATTGTTTACATTAATTGCACATTTGTGATTCCCTGAAAACCAAATATAACAAATAAAAATGAAAGTATAAACTCTACATGCATTTGCATTCACATACATAATAAAAAAGAGGACATCATCTCATTACCGTTCTCCCATCTCAACAGCGTTATCCTCGACACTTACATTGGACAAGAAGTGCTTCCAGTCTGGTAATGGAGAATTGGCAAGAACAACACGGTGAACTAAAGGGGGAGGTTTCCCAGTTGGCAGCGAAGATGGATCGTGTGTTGGAAATGTTGGCCGCACAGAATCAGCCGTCAGCCCCAGCAGTGAACGCAGAGACAGCAACGAATGAACCGGCCAGCATGGTGTGGCCTGTGTACGGTTTACCTCCGGGTTATACCCCACCGGGGTATGTACCTCTTGGGGACGGGGCTACTTCAGTTCCTCCTCCTATCAACAACTCAGGAATTCCAGTCGGGGCCACCCCAACTCAGCCCCAACCTACCATTGTTCAGCAGGTTCAGGAGGATCCTCATGATGTGTACCATAGCTCAGATACTCAGAACAGTGGGTCAAAATTTGATGGAACTATTCCTCAGTTGGAGGAAGCAAAACTGAAATTCAAGGCTATCGAGGATCGTTTGAAGACGATGGAAGGAGGAAGTGACTCTTTGGACTTTTCCGATATGTGTCTTGTACCTGATTTGGTAATCCCGGCTAAGTTCAAGGTGCCGGAATTTGAGAAATATAAAGGTTTGAGCTGCCCAAGGAATCATCTCGTGATGTATAGCAGAAAGATGGCGTCTTATGCCAACAATGACAAACTGATGATACATTGCTTTCAAGACAGTTTGGCAGGGGCATCTTTAAGCTGGTACATGCAGCTAGAGGGCAATCACATCCGATCGTGGAAGGATTTGGCTAATGCTTTCATCAAACAGTATCAGTATAACTTGGATATGGCTCCTAATCGTACCCAGTTACAAAACATGGCTCAGAAGGAGGGAGAGTCGTTCAAAGTTTATGCCCAAAGGTGGAGAGAGTTAGCATCGCAAGTTCGTCCGCCACTTTTAGAGACGGAATTGGTGGATATGTTTACCAACACTTTACAAGGGGTTTATTTTGAGAGGATGATCGGTAGTGTATCCTCTGGCTTCTCTGATCTAGTCAGGATTGGTGAGAGAATTGAAAGCGGTGTCAGGACCGGCAAGATCCAAGCCGGCACTAGCTCACCAAATAATGCAAAGAAGCCAGTCAATAACTTTGTGAAGAAGAAGGAAGGGAACACCAATGCTGTGGCTCACCACCAGTCAGTGATGCCAGTTCAATACATTCCCTACACAGCTCCGGCTCATCAACAACAGCCACAATATCAAGTGCCTCAGTATTCACCACCACCCCAAGGTTACCCGTATCAACCACAGTCACAACAAGCTTCTCCACCTCAGCAACAAGCAAGAAAAGTGTTTGATCCCATTCCGGTATCATACAAAGAGTTGCTGCCATATCTTGTCCACAGTAAGATGGTAACACTCAAGACTTTGAAACAGATGAATCCACCTTTCCCCGCGTGGTACAAGCAAGGTGCCACCTGTGAATATCATTCTGGAGCTGAGGGGCACTCCA
The DNA here is from genome assembly GCA_030408175.1 of Trifolium repens. Taxonomy (NCBI): domain Eukaryota; kingdom Viridiplantae; phylum Streptophyta; class Magnoliopsida; order Fabales; family Fabaceae; genus Trifolium; species Trifolium repens. The sequence goes on along the minus strand of CP125841.1, from coordinate 18,817,264 downwards.
TCGAGAATTGTAGGGTCTTCAAAAATGAGGTACAAAAGTTGATCGATCAGAAGTTGTTGTCATTCAAGGAAGCGGGTCCCAATGTCAAGGGAAACCCTCTGCCCAGCCACTCAGGGGGAGGAGTCAACATGATTGAGGGCGCCGAAGGTTTGATTAAGGATGTGTCGGATATACGAACTCCTTTGAGCTTAGTAAAGGAGATTTTGCTCAGCTTTGACCAGTTCTCAAGCATGCATGCAGATTGCATAGAATGCGAGGAGAATCCAAATCATTGCGCAAGGATGAAGGAATGTCTTCAGGAGTTAATGGACCAAGGGTTGGTACAAATTGGTTATTCTCAGAGAAAGGGCATGGTGGCTATGATGGAACCTCATGAGCATGAGAAGGTCATGAAGCCAATAGAGATAGTTTACCAAAGAGCCGAGGCAAAGTTGCAGCCCTTGGTGATTCAAACACCAGCACCATTTCCTTTTACCAACACTAAAGCTACACCTTGGATATACAATACATCAGCTTCAATACAAGGAAAACCTGTGACCCTGCCAGAGCCAGTGGTAGTTAGCATTGATGGGACCGGGGGTATGACTCGGAGTGGCAGGGTGTTTGCTCAGAAACCAGTGCAAGACAGTGCAAGAGGGCCAGTTACAACGGTCAATGAGAATGTCTTAAGCAAGACTCTTGAGGGGGGAGCACCCAAAGAAACAACCCCTCAGAGTGATTCAGATGAGTTCCTCAAGATAATCAAAAGAAGCGACTATCGAGTGATAGATCAGCTCGGTCAAACTCCGTCAAAGATTTCTATGCTCTCCCTGTTGATGAGTTCGGAGGCACATAGGAATGCTTTATTGAAACTTCTGCAAAAGGCCCATGTGGATCAGGATATTACGGTTGCCCAGTTTGATGGGGTGTGCAATAATATAACCGAAAGCCGTTGTCTAGGATTTTTAGACGCAGAATTGCCAGTTGAGGGGCATGCACACAACAAAGCTCTCCACATTTCCATGAAGTGTCAAGATAACACTATTGCAAGGGTGTTAGTGGACACGGGTTCCTCCCTCAATGTCATGCCCAAATCAACTTTGTTGAAGTTATCTCTTGTCGGACCGGTTCTCAAGCCTAGCAGTATGATCGTCAAAGCCTTTGACGGATCACAGAGAGAGGTTATTGGGGAAATTGAATTGCCAATGGTAATCGGGCCGCATTTATTCAACATCTCTTTTCAGGTCATGGACATAAATCCTTCCTACAGTTGCTTGTTGGGGCGTCCGTGGATTCACGCTGCCGGTGCTGTAACATCAACTTTGCACCAAAAACTCAAGTTCATAGTTGACGACAAATTGGTAATTGTCTCGGGGGAAGAAGATGCTTTAGTGAGCCACTTGTCTTCGTTCAGGTATATTGAAACGGAAGAGGGGGTACTTGAAACCCAATTCCAGGCTCTTGAAATTGCCACCGTCACTGTGGTAGACCAAGAAGAGGAAGACGTGCTAACCGCACAGTTTAAGACTATGAAGATTGCTACCACTTCTCAGGCGGATCAGGAGCCAAGGGCCTCCATCACATCTTGGAAGGATTTGAAGAAAGCCATGGAGGAAGGTGCTCTTAAAGGGTGGGGGCAACTGGTATATCCCCATGAGAAGAAAGATTTGCTAGGTGTGGGTTATCAGCCATCAAAGGGGAAGCAAAAGGTTTTCGACTATACTACTCCCCTTGAAGAGGTCTTTGTGAGCGCTGGGCTCAGGTCAGCTGAACAAATCAACATGCTGGAGAATGAAGAAAAGGCCAGTCAAGGAAGCTACAATTGGGTGAACCAATGCCCTGCAAGCACCGTTCTATCAAACTGGAAGGCTGTTGAGATTCCCAAAGTTTTTATTATTTCAAAGTAATTTTTCTTTATTTTCAAAATTCCCCTTGCCGCGCCCGAGGCATGTGGATGAACTTGTAAGGGCTTATCTTTGTTTTTAACAAATGATTATCAATGAAGTGAAAGTTTTTATGTGCATATTTTGTCCTTTTTTATTCTTTATTTTTTTCAGTTTTAAAAAGATAAAAACAATAAAAATGGCAATAACTTCTTGCATATCATGACCACCTTTTGCATTCATCTAAAAATCAAAAAATATACATCATGCAGAAATGAATCTCTGGACCATAACAATGCCGTAAATCTTCATGATTCCGAACTCCCAATCAATCATGCTGAAGAGGATGAAGAGGAAGATTATGAACTCCCAGCAGAGTTGGCACGGCTATTGGATCAAGAACAGAGAATGATTCAACCTCATCAGGAACCAGTGGATGTGATCAATCTGGGGACTGAAGAGGACAAAAGGGAAGTCAAGATAGGTGCGACCCTGCAGTCAGAGGTGAAAAAGGGATTGGTCAAGCTGCTCAGAGAGTATGTGGACGTCTTTGCATGGTCTTATCAGGATATGCCGGGTTTAGACACAAGCATAGTTGAACACAAGCTTTCGCTCAAGCCCGAATGTGCACCGGTCAAGCAAAAGTTGAGAAGAACTAGGCCGGACATGGCCCTTAAGATTCAAGAGGAAGTCAAGAAACAGTTTGATGCGGGATTCCTTGCAGTGGCCAAGTACCCCGAATGGATTGCTAACATCGTGCCAGTGCCAAAGAAGGATGGAAAGGTCCGAATGTGTGTAGACTACCGGGATTTGAATAGAGCAAGCCCAAAAGATGATTTTCCACTTCCTCACATTGACGTGTTAGTGGATAATACTGCTCGATTCCCAGTCTTCTCCTTCATGGATGGATTCTCAGGTTATAATCAGATTAAAATGGCACCCGAAGACATGGAGAAAACAACCTTCATAACGCCATGGGGCACTTTCTGCTACAAAGTAATGCCTTTCGGATTGAAAAATGCCGGGGCAACATATCAGCGGGCTATGGTCACTTTGTTCCATGACATGATGCACAAGGAAATTGAAGTGTATGTGGATGACATGATCGCTAAGTCCTCATCTGAAGAAGAGCACCTTGTACATCTCCAGAAATTATTTGAGAGATTGAGGAAGTATCAACTGCGTTTGAATCCTAACAAATGCACCTTTGGCGTCAAGTCAGGAAAGCTGCTAGGTTTCATCGTCAGTCAAAAGGGAATTGAAGTGGACCCAGATAAAGTCAAAGCAATCCAGAACATGCCCGCACCAAAGACAGAAAAAGAAGTGCGAGGGTTTCTAGGCCGGCTGAACTACATTTCCAGGTTCATCTCTCATCTTACGGCAACTTGTGAACCAATCTTCAAACTATTAAGGAAGGATCAAGCCATTGAATGGAATGAAGATTGCCAAGGGGCATTTGACAAGATCAAGCAGTACTTGCAAGAGCCACCAATTTTAATACCCCCAGTTGCGGGAAGGCCTCTTCTCCTATACCTACATGTGCTTGAGGAATCCATGGGCTGCGTATTGGGCCAGCAAGATGAAACTGGTAGAAAAGAACACGCAGTGTACTACTTGAGCAAGAAGTTCACTAGCTGTGAAACCAGATACTCACTCCTCGAGAAAACTTGTTGTGCTTTGACATGGGCAGCTCGTCGGTTGAGACAATATATGATCTGTCACACTACCATGCTGATTTCCAAAATGGACCCCATCAAGTATATCTTTGAGAAGCCTGCTTTGAGTGGAAGCCTGCTTTGATGAGATTACTTTCCATCATATTCCAAGAGAAGAAAATCAGTTGGCTGATGCTCTGGCCACTCTCTCATCCATGTACAAGGTCACTTGGCCCAATCACGTGCCTTTGATTGAAATCAACCGTCGTGAGGCACCGGCATATTGCTTGGCTACCGAAGTGGGGCAGGATGAGAAACCATGGTATTATGATATCAAGAACTTTCTCCAAAAGCAAGAATATCCCTCGGGGGCATCTAATGGAGACAAGAAAACTCTTAGAAGGCTTGCATCTGGTTTCTTCCTAGATGGAGAGTTGTTGTACAAAAGAAACCATGATTTGGTGCTCCTCCGCTGTGTGGATAGAAAAGAGGCTGATACACTCATTGAAGAAATCCATGAAGGGTCCTTTGGCACGCACATGAATGGGCACGCTTTGGCAAGAAAGATTCTTCGGGCCGGGTACTATTGGTTGACCATGGAAACAGACTGTTTGAACCATGTCAGGAAATGCCATAAATGCCAGATTTATGCTGATAGGATACACATCTCTCCAACTCCTCTGAATGTTTTGACATCACCATGGCCGTTCTCCATGTGGGGCATAGACATGATTGGTATGATTGAACCAAAAGCATCCAATGGACATCGTTTCATCTTAGTGGCTATTGATTACTTCACCAAGTGGGTCGAAGCGACATCATACGCCAACGTCACAAGACAAGTGGTGGCTCAGTTCATCAAGAAAGAAATAATCTGCCGTTATGGGGTCCCCAACAAGATCATCACTGATAATGGTAGCAACTTGAACAATCAGACCATGAGGGAATTGTGCAGAAATTTCAAGATTGAGCACCATAACTCCTCACCGTATAGACCCAAGATGAATGGCGCTGTAGAAGCAGCAAATAAAAACATCAAAAAGATTCTGCAGAAAATGGTGAAAACATACAAGGATTGGCATGAGATGCTCCCATTTGCACTCCACGGATACAGGACGGCAGTTCGTACCTCGACTGGGGCAACCCCTTTCTCTCTTGTATATGGTATGGAAGCAGTGCTACCAGTGGAGGTGGAGATCCCCTCATTAAGAGTTCTGATGGAAACCAAGCTAGAGGAAGCGGAATGGGTCCGATCCCGGTTTGATCAGCTCAACCTCATTGAGGAAAAAAGGATGACGGCCTTGTGTCACGGACAGTTGTATCAGCAAAGGCTCAAGAGAGCATTTGACAAGAAAGTTCGTCCAAGACAATTCAAAGAAGGGGACTTGGTGTTAAAGGCTATATTACCAATTCACAAAGACGTCCGTGGAAAGTGGACTCCCAATTATGAAGGACCATATGTAGTGAAGAAGGCCTTCTCAGGTGGAGCCTTGATACTAGCTACAATGGATGGTGAAGAGTTTCCACTCCCCGTGAACTCAGATGCAGTCAAAAAGTACTATGCCTAAAGAAAAGAAAATAAATAAAAGCTCGCTAAGTTGAAAACCCGAAAGGGCGGCTTAGGCAATAGAGAGCGTCCCGGTGGGCTGAAAACCTGAAAAGGCGGTCCAGGCAAAAATTAGGGACATTAAAAAAGGAAAATAGAACCCGCTAAGTTGAAAACCCGAAAGGGCGGCTTAGGCAAAAATGGGTATCCCGGTGGATTAGCAGTCCATACTGAACAATCCAGGCAAAAGTTAGGGAAACAAATAAAAGAAGGCATGAGACTGCAAGATCAAGGTGAGTACGGGGCAAACTTCAGAAATATCTGAGACTTCTCACTCAACAACAAGATGATTTGAAGATTGAAATCACGGAGAAGGATGGCATTGTTATGTTTCCATGGAATTCATTTATTTTCATTGCCATTTATCTTAGCTCAACTATGCGGTCACCTCTTTGAGGGATTTGCTTCCGTTGTAAAAACTCCGCACGCTTTGTGCTATCAATAAAATTCTCCTTTTACTCATTGTGTCTCTCTTTATCTTCTTGCACATTTCATACTTTTATTTTTCTGATAAACAAATGTTAAAACTTTAAAAAAAAAAGTAAAAGGGGCATTTTGAAAATCAAGCGAAAATATTTTGAAATAAGAAAGATTAAAGAAAATCAACAGCATACAGTAAGGTGCCCACCTTGTTAACATGCAACAGACTGACCCAGCGTTCCGAGCTGACTAGGCAAGAGGCCTTTCCCACACAAATGAAGAGTGTTTGGTATACAACGCCCAACTGGGATCCCTTTCCCCAGGGAAAGAGCTTCTAATGTCTCGGTGTCGAGATGAAACCCAACTTCATGCATCTTCATGCATCCATGCATACACGTTCATGCATCACCATGCATCCATGAATAAACACTCAAAGAGCCATATGTCAAATCATGGGCATAATTAAACACTGCATTAGTCTTGCATTTTTAGGCAATCAACAAGCATTCATTGCAGACATGCATTCATAGAAGCAGGTCCAAAATTCCGATTCAAGGAATAGCAGAGTTTGGTCACTTAGTTTTCAGAAGAAGCAGCTTGACTTTCCCCAACAATTTGGCTGGTGCGTTATTTCTTCAGCAGATCAGTGGCAAAATCTCCTCCCCAGTGAAAGTCAGTTTGACCTTTTTCCAACAAGTTGGTTGGATAACCATGACAGGATGCATAAGCACATCATTTCAACACAGATAGATCTTCAGTGAGAGCTGGATGTAATCGACCTTCAGAAGAATCCAAGTACCCGTCGAGGCGACGATTCAACCTTCATCAGTCCAAGTACCCGTCGAGGTGACGGCTCATTCAGAAGAATCCAAGTACCCGTCGAGGCGACGATTCAACCTTCATCAGTCCAAGTACCCGTCGAGGTGACGGCTCGTTCAGAAGAATCCAAGTACCCGTCGAGGCGACGATTCAACCTTCATCAGTCCAAGTACCCGTCGAGGTGACGGCTCGTTCAGAAGAATCCAAGTACCCGTCGAGGCGACGATTCAACCTTCATCAGTCCAAGTACCCGTCGAGGTGACGGCTCGTTCAGAAGAATCCAAGTACCCGTCGAGGCGACGATTCAACCTTCATCAGTCCAAGTACCCGTCGAGGTGACGGCTCGTTCAGAAGAATCCAAGTACCCGTCGAGGCGACGATTCAACCTTCATCAGTCCAAGTACCCGTCGAGGTGACGGCTCGTTCAGAAGAATCCAAGTACCCGTCGAGGCGACGATTCAACCTTCATCAGTCCAAGTACCCGTCGAGGTGACGGCTCGTTCAGAAGAATCCAAGTACCCGTCGAGGCGACGATTCAACCTTCATCAGTCCAAGTACCCGTCGAGGTGACGGCTCGTTCAGAAGAATCCAAGTACCCGTCGAGGCGACGATTCAACCTTCATCAGTCCAAGTACCCGTCGAGGTGACGAATTATTCAGAAGAATCCATGTACCCGTCGAGGCGACGATTCAACCTCCATCAGTCCAAGTACCCGTCGAGGTGACGACTTATTCAGCAAAATCTATTTCAACTCAGATTGATCTTCAGTGAGAAGTGGCTGGACAAGATCTGCTCAACTTTACTAAGCTTTTCAGCATGAATGGCTGGTTAAGGTTAGTCTTACTTTAGGGTTTGCCCGGTTCCACAAAAAGGAATAACAACAGGTATACTCGATCCACTTATCTCATCAATATTCACTTCCTGGCAAAATTAGGGCATTCTGTATTTAATTATCTTTTACCGCAAGAGTACGAACACCGAGGTCATTCGCACTCATGCGGTCTAAGCTAATTAAATAGGGGCAGCTGTCATACCCTAATTTTGCCCCATGATTTTTTTTCACAATTTTGCATTTATTAGAAAAAGTCAACAAAGTCATTTTTTAAAATTGAAAAAGTCAAAGTTGGCACTCAAATAAATGGAACTATTTTTTCTTGCATGATTATGGCTTAGCATTATCATAAGAGACAAATTTTTACCATTTTGCCCTTCCATTAAGGTTATTTCTTATTTATTAATTATTTTTTAATTAGTTACTTGCATTACAAGAAACCTTTAAAAAATCAAATTTCAATTCTTTTTTTCTTTCATATTTCATACAATCATGTCTCATCATGCATATTTTTATTCTTGCATTCTTATTTTTTATTATATCATTTGTTATTTTTAATTTGTTCAAAAAATGATAAAAAAATCAAAGAAGGGTGACAAAATTTCTTATTTCATTTACACCTCATCAAAAACCTAGAATGTTCTATCCCTTAACACCTCATCACCATTTCCTTTTGGAACAAAAAAAAAGGATCAAAAGATAGTACAAAAAAGGAGCTCAATCACAAAATTACCCTCACTAACTCTCACAAACCACAATGCCATTCAACCTAATCCTTCTCTATAAATAGATGCCTCAATTTCAGTGCCCTAGGGTTAGAAAGATAGAGAAAACGGCGCAGCTACAGTGACTGAAACAATTCCATTTTTTCTTCATTTCCAAAAATTCCAAATCTCACAATCTTACCCCAAGCTCTGAACTTATCCATCAAAACACCTTTATCACATACTCAGAAGAAAGAAACAACCATTTCCAACGCAAGAAAGTGAAGGAATCATTGCAGAGAACAGCTACGGTGGCTAGGAAGAAAACGAGTTCAAATCGCACTATTCAGAGGTCGATTCAGGTAAAAGTTTGCACCATTCAACTCCATTTCATGTCCAGATGCTTTCTGGTTAGCTAGTTTGTGCCAATTCGTGCTGAATCGTGATCTCGTGTTTTGATTTTGAAACTTTGTTCGCTTCGTTTTTGCTTTTCTGTAATGTTCCTTTGAAAACTACTTGCATATTTGAAATCCTTGTGAAAAAACGAGCAAAACCATATATGATTTGACCTGTTTCGTGAAGTTTCTGTAGCTCCGGTGACCGGAGTTGTCACCGGAAAATACCTGCTTCGCCGGAGAAGATGATCTACAGCGTTTTCTGGCTTTTCCATCAAGTTTGAATGCTGGCCGTTGGATCTGGACGCTAGCGAGAGCGATTCTCATGCGTTGGATCTGACGGCCCCTCACGCGTTAGATCTTGGTTGACCCCTTGGTCAACAGATCTGAAGGCTCGTAAGCCATCAGCGTATGTGTTCCTCTTTTTTGCGCCGCACTGGATCTTTTTTTGTTGACTCTGTTTTTTTGCTGTTGACTAGCGCGTGGACTGGGCCTTCTGGCCCAGACTTGCTTTCTGCACCCCACTCCCTTTACTGTTTGCACCCCCTCAGCTTAAATTATTTTAATTGATTTTTAGCTTATTTCCAAAAGCACTTAAGTGACTAATAGCTTATTTAAGCTATTTTAGTCACTTTGCTATGCTTAAATTTTTCTCTCCATGTTTGAGTTGTTTATTTTAGCTTTTTAGCTTATTGTTTGGCTTTTTAGCATATTTAATCACTTTTTAGCTTATTTTCATAAGCACTTATTTGGGTACTTAATCTGTTTTAGCTTACTGGACCATTTTTCTTTGCTTAAATCATGTTTGATTTCAGATTATGTTCATGCTACCCTTAGCTTGTTGTTTAATCACCTTTTTTAGCTTTTTAGCTTATTTACTTAAGTGCTTAATCATGATTAATTGCTTACTTTTATTTCTCATGCTTGTCTTCAACTCTTTAGCTTTATTTCAATTCATTCTAACTCATCTCATATACTTTGATTTAATTTAGCATGTTTATGTTATTTAATTCATTGTACGCTACTTTAGCTTATGCATTTTTATTTAATTATGCATCGTATCTCATTCTTGTTCATGTATTTGCATTCATTATTTAATGTTTCATGCATTTTGTCATTATTTGGTTACTATCATCTTGAACTTCTATACTTCTCATCCCTCCTTCTATGCTTGGGCCTGTTTAGTTAGAACTTGAGACTTGTTTTTTACAATAAACATAGTGAAAAAGGGTTGATCTGACGTATGACTTTTCACACCCGGATAATCCCTATCCCTGACGTATGACTCGTGATCTTGGGATTATCCTCACTATTGGTTAATAAAAGTTTTCATAATAAACAAGGATGAAAAGGGGTTGATCTGACGTATGACTTTTCACACTTCGGATGGTCCTTATCCCTGACGTATGACTCGCGATCTTGGGACCATTCTCATCCTAAAGCGTTAAAATAAACCAACATTCGCCTTTTCCTTTTTGAAATACTTTCTTAATCAAGTTAAATCAAGGCTTTCATAATAAACAAGGATGAAAAGGGGTTGATCTGACGTATGACTTTTCACACCCCGGATGGTTCTTATCCCTGACGTATGACTCGTGATCTTGGGACCATCCTCATCCTAATCAAGCGTTAAAACTAACCTCCACTCACTCAAACTTCTTTTCAGAAAACAATGGATATACGCTTTATCCATTCCTCTGACACATACACAGCTTAAGCCTCCAAGTGGAGCATACAAGCGTCGTTGTATCAGCGGAATGCGAGTTAAGCCACATCCGTTAATCATACTCTCTTTTTATAACGAATACACGTCTTATCTATTCCTCTGATACACACACAGCTTACGCCTCTAAGTTGAGCACACAAGCGTCGTGGTATCAGCGGAATGCGAAATAGACGTTATTCGCATAAAACCAACAACCACACAAACATTTTTACCAGAACTACGTGAGTTTTGAGTTTCCCATTGCACCGGGGAATACGTAGGAGCGGGCTCCTACAACCGTCAAACTCGACTAATAAAAAACTTTTTTTTAATTTATTTGGAAACGAAGCAGAGATTAAGTAAGAGATAAAAAGGCAATTTATTTTAAACCTACGCAAACGACCCCCAAACCACCTAAACGGTTCCCATCGAGTACGATGGATGCGAGGGGTGCTAACACCTTCCTCTCGCATAACCAACTCCCGAACCAAAACCAAAGGTTTTCGTGATATTTTCCTTTCCCCTCACGGGATAAATAAACGTCAATGGCGACTTCATTGAAATAAAAATGGAAGTGATTTTCCAGCCCGCTACACAGACCTAGTAGCCAGGACTGCGAAAATGCCAACAATGTCCCTATTAGACAGAAACAAGTTGAAAGAAGGAATATGATTAAAATAAATTCAGAAAAATATAAAAACACGAAATTTAATCTAACTAAGACAAATAAAAATTTTGATAATTTTTTTGGAATTTTCTGAAACTATGAAAACAGTAAATAATTCATAAAAAATAGAAAAACAATGAATTTGGGAATTTGAGGCTGCTGTCACCTATTTTGGAACTGTGATTTTTTTCTGACGAAATATGACAGTAAGCACCCAATTCAGAGAAATTTTTTCAGAAAACTGATTTTCTACGAAAACTGATTATTAGAGCGCGTAAAGGCCAGAAAACACCGGAAAGCAAGGCCAGAACGCAAGAACACAGCAACTGAGTCTAATATTGGCTAAAATAAATTGAGAGTCCCCGGCAACGGCGCCAATTTGATCCCGATGTCGCACACGGGTCAAAAACGAGTTTTAAAAATGTAGTTTAGGAAAAGCGACACTCGAGTATCGTCTCACAAGGACTCACGATTAGTTTAGCAATATTAGGATCAGTAGAAAAAAGGGGGTTCAGTTTTGAGTTCGAAATGCAAAAAGAAATTAAAATAAGTGATTATCAAATAAACTTAAAACGATTAATCTACTGTTTCGTTCTCCAACTTGTCATTCGGTCACATAATTCCCAAGTTCCTAAACGAATTCCATTCCCTTTCGATTATAGTAACAACAGCAAGCGTGATTGAAACTAATATATGATATATGTTCCCAAATCCGGATTAAGCAAACAGATTACGCAAACACGAATTAAGCAAACGCGGTTACGATTAACAGAACATACACCAATCGAAATAAATCAATCCTAATCTATAAAATATGCAATTGAATTAAGCAAACAATAGCAACTGATTAAAGCAATCAGAATTATAGATAGAATTGAAAAGGAATTGAAATTGCTTGGAAATTATAATAACCTCAAAGTTAACGGAGAAACGGTTACAGCAGATTAATCCTTGAGAAATTAGCTCTCCATAGGGATTGTGAGTGTTTTTTTCTTTCTAATTTCGTGAATACTGCAGAGAGTCCCCTCATATGTTCTGATTTTGAGTTTAAGTAAAGAGTAAAAATTAAATCCAAAGGTCATAAGCCAAAATTAAGTTTCCACTAAGTAGAATTAAGTCTGCCACTTTCCACGAATTATTAAGGACTGATGCATTCCGAAACAGCTCTTCCACTCAACATTAAACTTGTAGCTCTGTCTCTTAGCTTTCCAACGCATATTCCCGCGCCTCAATCCGATACCCGGAGCTCAAGTTATGATCTGCACAGCGAACATGTATTAAATAGCTACTAGTGCTGAAAATTAAATACGAAAATAAAATAAATGCAAAAATAAACTTAAATCTAAAAACACAATAAAATAGTAAAAATAATAAAACAAACTAGAGAAATGCCTAAGTACAATAGTAGAAGAATGTACATCAAAATGCACTGATCAGAAACTTGTCATCTTGACAATTTGCAATGTCCTCCAACAAACCGCTTGAGATGGTAATCATACCCAGTCTCATATTCCCCAAAGCAAACTCTACCTCTAAGTGCAAATCACGAAACTCTCTCAACAACTCTTGTTGACTAGCCATTTGTGCCGAACAAACCGACACACTCTTCCTACTCAAAGCATCGGCTACCACATTAGCCTTTCCAGGATGGTATTCTAACGTGAAATCAAAATCTTTCAAAGTTTCCATCCATCTCCTCTGCCTCATATTAAGCTCTTTCTGATCGAACAGATACTTAAGACTCTTATGGTCACTAAACACGACAAAAGTGCAACCATAAAGATGATGTCTCCAAATCTTCAATGCAAAAACAACGGCCGCAAGCTCTAAATCGTGCGTAGGATAATTCTTTTCATGCACTTTCAGTTGCCTTGACGCATAAGCCACTGCTCTCTTGTGTTGCATCAATACACAACCCAACCCTTGATGAGACGCATCACAATAAACCTCATACGGTTCCTCCGACTGTGGTAACATCAAAACTGGTGAAGTCGTCAACCGTTCTTTCAACAACTGAAAACTCAACTCACACTTCTCTGTCCAAGCAAAAGGTTGATCTTTTCGCGTAAGTTGGGTCATCGGTGCCACAATCTTAGCGAAACCTTCAATGAATCTCCGGTAATAACCGGCCAAACCCACAAAACTCCTCACATCAGACACTGTTTGAGGCTGCTTCCATGAAAGTACCGTATCAATCTTGGCTGGATCCACGGCTATTCCCTCTCTTGATATAACATGACCCAGGAAATTCACCTCTTCCAACCAAAAATCACACTTTGACGGATTAGCATACAACCTTTTCTCCCTCAAAACTTGCAAAACCAAGCGAAGATGCTCTTCATGTTCCTCTTCATTCTTCGAATACACCAAAATGTCATCAATGAACACCACCACAAACTTGTCCAAAAATGAATTGAATATCCGATTCATGTAAGCCATAAAGATAGCAGGTGCATTCGTCACTCCAAACGGCATCACTAAGAACTCATAATGCCCATAACGCGTCCTAAACACCGTCTTCTGAATATCCTCATCTCGTACCCTTATCTGGTGATAACCAGATTTCAAGTCAATCTTGGAAAACACTGAGGCTCCCCTCAACTGATCCATCAAATCATCAATACGCGGCAATGGATATCGGTTCTTGATAGTCACCTTATTAAGCTTCCGATAGTCCACACACAAACGGGATCTACCATCCTTCTTTTTCACCAATAAGACCGGTGCTCCCCAAGGCGATACACTAGGCCTTATGAAACCTTTAATTAACAAGTCCTCAATCTGACCTTTCAACTCTACCAACTCGGCTGGAGCCATCCGATAAGCTGATTCTGAAATCGGACCCGTACCCGGTTGCAAATCAATGAAGAATTCCACCTCTCTACACGGAGGAAAAGCTGGAATCTCTGATGGAAACACATCTTGGAAATCCTGAACCACACGAATTTCCTCAATTCGAATCTCCGAAGTCACTCCTAGGCTAGCAAGTGAAACTATCTCCGGTTCCCCATTACACATAACCACAGAAAGCCGATTCGCAGACAAGTACCTTCGCACACCTGGCTCGGGAAAGAAAACCAATTTCCGAGCGCAGTCTAGAATCACATAATGATACGACAACCAATCCATCCCGAGGATGATCTCGAGAGATGTAAGCGGTAGACAAACCAAATTAACCAGAAAATCCCTATTCTGAATTACTACCAAACAATGCAAACATGCAGTATTCACTACCAAATCCTTAGCAGGAGTCAAAACATTCAAATCAAACGGAAGCACAGATACATTCAAACTCAAACGATTTGCACATGCCAAAGATATGAATGAGTGGGTTGCCCCTGTGTCAATCAAAGCAGTTAAAGAATTACCTGCGATGTGACAGCTCTCGTGGATGGCATTGCTAGCCTGCCCACTCAGTTCAGTGCCCATACAGTAAGCACGTGCCTTTGCCGCAGGTCTGGCACCCTGTGAGCCTTGTGCCACATTCGCCGACGGCCCAGTCTTCGGGGCTCTGCAATCTCTAGCAAAGTGTCCCGGCTTCTTGCAGTTGAAGCAAGCGCTTCCCCCTTTCGGTTGCGTGCATTCATTAGAAAAATGCCCCGCTTCTCCACAGTTGTCGCAAGCCCCCTTACTACCCTCTGATTTTCCCCGGGTTCCCTGATTCACCGATCGGCCCGGTCCTTTACTGTGCTGAGGACGGTTATAAGGCTTACTCACTTGCCTCCCACTATTCTGGGTCGAACCACGATCATTGGTGCGACTTGGTCCTCCGGCATTAGAATTCCCTTGGCGGTTCACCCGCTTATTCCTCATGTCCTCTACCTCTTGGCACTTTTCAACCAAGACCTGGAACTGTCGGATACCCAATGGCACAACCGCATCCTGCAGTTCGTACCTCAGCCCATCTTGAAACCTACGGCACATATAAACCTCATCTATCCCATCCCTAAAGAAGCGGAAGAAACGGGATAGTGATTCAAACTTCTTGGCATATGCTTCAACATTCATGCCTCCCTGACGCAACCTCAGAAATTCCTCCCCATACCTTTCCCTTGCAGTCTCGGGAAAGTACTTGGCCAAAAACCTCCTCTTGAAGTTCTCCCAATTCAATTCCTCATGGCCATTCTCCATGATCAGTCGGGTGTTCCTCCACCAATACTCAGAACCCCCGAGTAATTGATAGGTAGCTAAGACCACCTTCTCTCCTTCTGGACAATGAATTGCCCCGAATATCCTCTCCACAGATTGGAGCCACAAATCAGCAGTTTCCGGACCTCCCTCCCCATTAAACTTTGGAGGCGTTTGGTGGTTGAAATTCGAAAGAAGTCTAGATCCAGCCGCAAGTATTTCCCTTTCGCGCTTTTCCAGATCTCTCTGCGCCTTAGCATGGCTCTGAGCAGTCACAGCCGCTGCCATTGTATGCATGGCATAAGCCATCTGGTTTATATCCACATTATCCGCCATAGGTACAGTAGGTGCCCTTCTTGGAGGCATTCTATTTCTGCACAATACCAATTCTGATTAGATTCCTTATCCAAACATTTCAGAGTCTCAACAGAAAATCTCATCCAACGGCTACTAACACATAACCCGACACAGAACAACCACTAGAACTGACGCTACTCTAGCTATGTTCTAACCGACTCTGAACTAACGACTCAAGTATACACTTTCCCTTTGAAGATTTAAAGCCGTGCTCTGATACCAAAAATGTAACACCCCGTTTTTCAAAAAGCCAAAAAGGGCATTATTTTTTTTTTCTTTTTCAACTAACACTCAAAGTGCGCATAATAGTTTTTTAAATGAACCGGCATTCAAATATACAAAAGAACTCATTACCAAAAGGTGCTTCGACAAGCAAAGTGTATTCCTGAATAATTACAATCCAAGTCTAAGTATCAAAACAAGTTAGAAATCCTATGCTAACCAAAAAGCACGGTGCACAAAACACACCGGCGCATAGTCTAACTAATCTAGGCTACAGCTCCAACCGCTCACTGGGGCCTGGAACAGCCACCGTCGTCGCCACGACCTAACCCATCATCTGGGTGGGATGAGCCCGCAAATGAAAGAAAGGGTCACCACAAAATACAAGTATGTATATATATAATCGGTGCGAAAAATTGTACACATAACAAATATTTCCACAAACACAAGAGAAAGCTCTTAACCTCAAAAGTAATTCCCACCAACGGGCTTATTTAAATAAATCACCAAGCCTAATGCAGACTTCTACAATGGGGGTGACAACCGATCTCTGGTTAGCCACATGCATGAATTAATTCCGGAATTCAACCTCTCTATAGAAGGCGTAGGTCTCTGGTGGGATAACACCTCCTACTATTGGTGGGATAACACCAGGTAGAGTCACACAAGACAATACCAAAACAATCACGGTGGGATAACACCGGGTGAGTCACACAAGACAACCACCAACTCAATAAAATCCAGTGGGATTTGGCGAAGTCGCACAGACAACCGCCTGGTACGAAGGCAAGTCACACAAGACATACACCTAGGCACGCAACTATGAAATGCATGGCATATATTCTCTTCGGCATATACGGGATAGTCACACAAGACACAATCCTCGCGTAGTCCTATCTGACGCACGCATTCATATATGCTCATGCAAACAAACACATAGCCTAAAGCCTATGTACAAAGCATCTCAGCATACATACATTTTCTCAATCATATGTAATTTGCACACATTTTTATAAACACGTTCTCATCAACGAGAATACATAAGTACAAACATGCTAAAGCACACAGCAATTGCACACACAGCAAAACAAAGCATGTCGTAACCGTTTTAAAGACAGAAATAAAGTGGAGCCCTTACCTCGGCAAACTTCTGTCAACCACACACGTCCAAACAACACAACGCGCTTCCTAAAACAAGCAGCGTACCATCAATACATTGTTTCCCAACCAATCGTATTGAAACTAAACCAAAAACCCCAAAAACTTAAAGGTTTCTAAGGAAAATTAACTCTTTCGGATACCATACCAAAATCTATCGTATTGATCAACCACCATGAGTTATTTGTACTATTTTTAGGACCCAAAACAATCGTCAAAAGTCTTAAATAATTTGAAATGCAAAATGGCCGTTTTCTTGCGTTATAAGTTACGTACTTTCCGAGTACCCGAAAAACTCGTTTCCAATCCCCGACACTTCCATAAATTAATAAAAAGGGATTAGAAAGCTAAAAACCAAGTTTAGAAATCAGAATCCAAAATTTTAGGTCCCAGAGCTCGCCCTGGCGTGTTGGCAGCGAGTGGAGGCAGAGAGTACTGGTCTTACTCGCTCTGGAGCTCGCCCTGGCGTGTTGTCATGACCTGTGACACTCGCCCTGGCGAGTAACAACTCGCTCCGCGAGTTGCACCTGTCATGACAGCACAAGACAGCAACTCACACCACCTTTTCCACCCCAAGCCTAGTTTGATTCTATTAGTTCCCAACATCTTTTCAAGGCATAAAAGCAAACCATTTTCATAAGCAAGCAACACATTTCCGAAAGCATGTTGGTTGCTTCGAGTGCAAGTTATTTGATTTTCATTTCCAAAATCAAAACCAAACCCAAGCACAAGTTTTATTACGGGCCTTAACCGTCCGGTAATCATTTTCAAACATGTTTTCAAAGTAAAAAGTAACACCACATGTCACAATAGTTTTAAACCATTTTGACCCCAAAACACTACCCAAAACACTTAGGAAATATTTTCATAAACTCCAAAATATTTTTCATCGGATTTTCTAAAACAAAACCATACAACGCATTTCCCTTTTGCTCAAAGGTTCAAAGACAACTTTTCTTTTCAAAACCTTACAACATAACCTCATGTAATTGATCAATACATAAACCAACCAAAACCCTAACTTTTCTCATGAGATTTTTCACCAACTCATGGAAAACAAACAACAAAGCCTAAACATGCTTCTCTAGAACTCATGAACAACATTCATGGAACAAAAACCATGTAAAGTAACATTTTCTAACAAACCCTCATGAGAACATAAACCCAAAAACTCTTAAACTCTATAAGTCTACCAACCTAAGAGATGAGAAGAGAGGGTTACCTTTAGAAAGTGATTCTCTACAACTTTCCTCAAAGCTCCAAAGCTTGAAATGGAGTGAAATGGTGAGGAATGGAAATTTTAGTGAAGGTTTAAGAGAAAGTAATGGAGTCTACGTGAAAGAGAGAAAGAATGAGATGATTTGGTGATGTTTTTCTAAGTGACCAAGCCACTAAACCTCCTTACTAGTACAAGGCTCTTGCTCACACATGGCCATTGGATCAAAAGACAAAATGCCAAGACAAAACCCTAGCCATTGGATCAAACCAAACCAAATCCACTTGAGATAAAACTCAATACCTCATAGAAACACTCACACGTTCAGCTCTCCCACGCCGCGACGAACGAAACTCACCAAAACAGAAAACCTACGGAAAGAACGTCTATCGTTTTTCCATTCCAAAACTTATCGCCGAATCTTTTTCCGCGACTGAAATTTTCTTCCATACCTCAGAAAATTAATCTCAGAATATATCCTCACTCGCGCAGATATATAAAATTTCCATCCGAAACCTCACTTAAAACAGACGAAATAAGATTTTACAACGACGGGTAAAATCCTACTCGTTTTTCCAAAAACAAGAATAATCCAAAACTCGTTATTCTAAAACCACATATAACTTCTTATTCAAGAAACAGGATCACAAGACAAAAGTCTGTACAATTACAGTGCACGAGCACAAAACAGGCTCAATTACAGCAAAATCCTATAATTACACGATGTTTCATCACACGAACACATCGAAACCCTAATATTCCTTAAACCAACTATACAATGAAATCTAGGGTCTTACAGTTTAGACGTGAGTCATTGATAAGTGCCAAAAAGTAGTTAAATTCCATACTCAATTACGGCAATTATCGACTTGTTTTCAAAGAAAATCATAATTAAAAACCCCAAAACTTTGTACATTTTAGCTAAAGATAATTGTTATGTCCTAATCCTAATTTTTAAGCTTTCATGACCAAAAGAGGAGCAAAAATCCCTTCACCAAGAGGTTGGTAGCTGAGCAACCAAGTGATAGCTGAGCGACCGAATTGAAGGAAGTCTTAGGCAATAAGTAAAGAATTCTACACGTGTCAAATAACCCCTTCACCAAGACAAGCTGGTAGCTGGGCGACCAGATGATAGCTGAGCGACCAAATTGAAGGAAGTCTTGGGCAACAAGTAGGAATTTTATACGTGTCAGATACCCCCTTCACCAAGACTAGCTGGTGGCTGAGCGACCAGATGGTAGCTGAGCGACCAGCTGTTTTCACGCCTATAAATAGCCTTGAAGAAGAGACCATTGAGACAAAAATTGGCAGAGAGAAAGAAACAGAGAAATCTGAGAGTCTTAAGGTGTAGTGTCTAGGAGAGTGAAGGTGGATCCATCCAACTTGAGAGATCAAGGGATTGATGTGCATTCTTTGTTCCTCTATCCATATTTGTAAGTTTACCACCATGACAATGAGTGGCTAACTCTTTTTATTGTTGGGATTAGATGTAACTTATCATGACTATATGTTGATCTTTATCTTTGATATATATATATTCTAGTTGATTCCTTAATATTTGTGTTATCCTTGCTTTTTATGTTTTACCTTAATGATTCAATTGATATAGACATATGTTAATTGAATCTTTAGAACTAGGATAATCACATATTAAAACTCTAAACTCTAGACATAGATTTAGGTTTTAATATTCACGTTAATATTGAATCTTAATGCTTGCGTGTCGATTGATAAGTCGAGAGATCGGATGTTAATCGATACAATTGATTTCGCGATGTACTCCGGATACAGAAACATCCGATGAGCAATATGTGAAAATATGAACTAATAGCTAAAGCATGTATATGTTGGTTGAATCAATACATAGGAATGATTAAGTGAATTCTAATCCCAGCAATTTAATCTCTCTGTCAATTTATTCAATTTTGCTACTTTTATGTTTTTGCAAATTTTCATAAACAGAATATTAAAAACCCTTTACTTGAAATTATATCAATTGTTGAACGGCATCAATATCGCACCAGTCCCTGTGGAGACGATAAATCTATACTTACTTATGTACTTCAACAAAATGGCGCCGTTGCCGGGGACTGGCGTTTAGATATTGGGGCATCGCAACAATTTATATTCTTTTAAGTATTTGTATATATTTGTTTATATTGTATAGTTTTTGCCTGCACTAATCCTTCTTTGCTAGTCAAAGAAATATTTTCTTGTTTAGTTCAATCCTTTTTCAGATTCACCATCAAGAACAAAATCATGACTGATCGTGATTATAACAACTTCTATACTCCGGATGAGTATGAGTTGTATCAACAGTGTCCTCTTGGTAATTATGGGCAAACTCCAGAGGCTAGATTGGAGGAGACCCTGATTAAATTCATGGAAATGCAGCAGCAACTGAACCAGGAGCACCAACAATATTTGAAAAACAGCTTTGCACGGGCCAAAAATTTGGAAATTCAGCTTAATCAGATAGCCCAACATATGGCTAATACGCAAAGCATGGAAGTTCAAACCAACACTCAAACCACTCATGAAGAGGGAAATGATACTCTAACAAAAAATGAAGAATGTGGAGAGAGTATTGAAGAATGTGTTGAAACACATGAGGAAGAAACAATGTTCAAAGGATGTGGTGTGGAGAAAATAGCTGAGGAACCAAAGACACCACACAAAATAGAACTTCCTCAAGAATTTCCATCTACTGAGGAGGACGTCACTGTTGATAATGAAGAAATGATGATGGATGTAGAGGTAATTGAAGGATTACTTCACAAGGAAATAGCATATGAACAAAAGAAGGAGATAGAGAACAAGGAAGAGATAGATCGGGTCATAGATGAAATTTGTTCCTTGTTCCACAAGAAGAAATTGGAGAGGATATGGACTCCGCAATATCTATATCTCAAGTTCATGGAGTTCCTCCCAAACCAAAGGAAAAAGACGGATGATGTGATTTCCGTCTCATTTTGGCCATCCTAACCAAAAAGGCGTCAAGCTAGTGACGTAAAAGAAGCGCTTGTTGGGAGGCAACCCAATTTTCTTTCCTTGTCTTTTATTTAAAGCATTTTTAATTACTTATATGTTATAATAGTTTTTGAACATGTTTAGCCTCTTATAAAAAAAACAAAGTCCTTGAACTGGTGTGAATTTCACTTGAAAATTCGTTTCTGCCATTGCCACTAAGCATATCATCACCTCTGAAATTCTGACAAAAGCATAGGGCTGTGTGTTTTACCTTGCTGGAGTTTTCAATGCAGGCATAACGTCATTTCTTGGCCTGAGGACAGTCCACACTTCTTGAGGAGGGGGAGTAGCAGAAGCAGAGTACTAAAAGCACGCCATATACAGTGAAATTTTATTTCAGTCATTAGAATTCATGTTTTATGTTTCATTGCAATTTTTGACTGAATAAACATGGTTTACATCTTTGTGATAGCTAAATGTGCATATGAAATGAAATGTCTAGGTTTGTGATCAATCAAAAGCAAATGCATGATTAGAATGATTTTCTTTCAATTGCTATAGTTTGAGATCAACCTTTTGTGATTATCTTTGAATGATAGGATGAATTTGAACTAAGTAGCTTGATTCAATTTGATTTCATTCATTCATTCTTAACATGATTGATTAATTATGAATCACATAGACCTAGCCGGGTGAGATTGTGTGAACCTTCCACTGTTTATATATTTGAGAGCCGGCAATTGTGTTTAACTCTGTTGATTTTAACTGAATCTTGCTATTACTTTATATGTTTGAAGTCATGGAAATGATCAAGGCCATGTTTTTATTTGAGTGCAACTACTTAAGCCTAAAATAACCTACCTTGTGAGATAGTGTGATCCTTTGTTACCCCCCTTGAGCCAAAATTTTGAAAATTTGTTTGTTTGAACCCTTGAACCACAATAAAGAAAAACAATGACTTGACCCTTGTCTTAGGATGATTGAGCATTGAGTTTATGTAGGGTTGAAAACAAGTTGGGGAGAAAGAGGTTATTTGATCAAATTGAGAAAAGTAACAAGTAGTTGAAAACGGTGAAGAAAAAGAAAAATATTGAAAGTCATTTGACACACAATTGAAAATCAAAGAAAATGTGTTACAAAAGAAAAGAAATGAATATAAATGGTGTCAAAACAAAAGAATCACCAAGAGTAAAGAATGGGGAAGTGAAAGAGGATGAATAGTTTATGTAATGAAGATACTCAAGTTTATGCTCTTTTATCCTTAAGGCTCTTCGAATCCAAAGAAAAACAATGATTTCTTGTAGCCTAGCCCCATTACAAGCTTAAGAAAGACCTTAGTGATCCATGATTGATAACATGTTTTGTGATTATGTTAAGATGTATGTTTGAATTGATTTGTTGTGAACACATTGTTTGGATTGAGATAAACACTACACCCTTGAGTTGAAACACTTGTGAGAATTGTGACTCTAGTTGATTTTCTTGTTGAGTTGAAAAGCTTGAACTCTTACTTGAATTTTGAAACTATTTCACATTCATGCTTTGATTCTTTGGTGATTATGAATGATTGATTTCAAACTTGCAACACATTAAATCATGCAAACTTGAAATGATTTACATCCAAAGTTTTTGATTGATTGCAAAGCTTGAATGAATTATGCACTAATGATGTTTGAGCCATGTTTCAAAAGTTTATTTTGGACTTTTGTTTGAGGACAAACAAAGTTTTAAGTTGGGGAGAGTTGATAAGTGCCAAAAAGTAGTTAAATTCCATACTCAATTACGGCAATTATCGACTTGTTTTCAAAGAAAATCATAATTAAAAATCCCAAAACTTTGTACATTTTAGCTAAAGATAATTGTTATGTCCTAATCCTAATTTTAAGCTTTCATGACCAAAAGAGGAGCAAAAATCCCTTCACCAAGAGGTTGGTAGCTGAGCAACCAAGTGATAGCTGAGCGACCGAATTGAAGGAAGTCTTAGGCAATAAGTAAAGAATTCTACACGTGTCAAATAACCCCTTCACCAAGACAAGCTGGTAGCTGGGCGACCAGATGATAGCTGAGCGACCAAATTGAAGGAAGTCTTGGGCAACAAGTAGGAATTTTATACGTGTCAGATACCCCCTTCACCAAGACTAGCTGGTGGCTGAGCGACCAGATGGTAGCTGAGCGACCAGCTGCTTTTCACGCCTATAAATAGCCTTGAAGAAGAGACCATTGAGACAAAAATTGGCAGAGAGAAAGAAACAGAGAAATCTGAGTCTTAAGGTGTAGTGTCTAGGAGAGTGAAGGTGGATCCATCCAACTTGAGAGATCAAGGGATTGATGTGCATTCTTTGTTCCTCTATCCATATTTGTAAGTTTACCACCATGACAATGAGTGGCTAACTCTTTTTATTGTTGGGATTAGATGTAACTTATCATGACTATATGTTGATCTTTATCTTTGATATATATATTCTAGTTGATTCCTTAATATTTGTGTTATCCTTGCTTTTTATGTTTTACCTTAATGATTCAATTGATATAGACATATGTTAATTGAATCTTTAGAACTAGGATAATCACATATTAAAACTCTAAACTCTAGACATAGATTTAGGTTTTAATATTCACGTTAATATTGAATCTTAATGCTAGTGTGTCGATTGATAAGTCGAGAGATCGGATGTTAATCGATACAATTGATTTCGCGATGTACTCCGGATACGGAAACATCCGATGAGCAATATGTGAAAATATGAACTAATAGCTAAAGCATGTATATGTTGGTTGAATCAATACATAGGAATGATTAAGTGAATTCTAATCCCAGCAATTTAATCTCTCTGTCAATTTATTCAATTTTGCTACTTTTATGTTTTTGCAAATTTTCATAAACAGAATATTAAAAACCCTTTACTTGAAATTATATCAATTGTTGAACGGCATCAATATCGCACCAGTCCCTGTGGAGATGATAAATCTATACTTACTTATGTACTTCAACAGTCATCTCTAGTCGAGAATTTCAATATTCTCCATAACGTATGGCAGAAAAGGAAGATCAACTTTTCATTATGTTTGTGGTGGACTAAAAGGAGTTTAAAACTTAAGATGACAACTCGTCTTTTCTCCTAAAAACAATCAAACAAACCACTTTATAATTTTTACCCCGAACTACGAGATTTTGATCCTTAACGGGTACGTAGTGCAAAGGGCCTTGTGTCTTCCGAAATCAAAAAATTAATAAAAATATTTTCTTTTCTCATCATCCCAATCATTTATAAGCAAATTTTACAAGCAAATAATTTTAGCACAAAAACATATATTACAAGAGGTTCCTGTAGAGTACTACAGATACTTAGGGTGCTAATACCTTCCCTTTGTATAACTAACCCCCGTACCTTTGATCTCTGAAAACTGCATTATTTAATTGCTTCATTGCGTCTTTAAATTTTGCATGTTACTTTATGGGTGTATTCGATCTTTTCCCCTTCCCTTGGATAAATTAAAGTTCGGTGGTGAATTACTATTTTTTTTAGAACCCAAGCTAATCAATAGCTTGTGGCGTCCGAAAATCACCGCGACAATGGGCACTTGCAATTATATTGTATTGTGGCCTTGATAACTTTTTGTTTGATTTTAGTATCTTTTCATGTAATGTATGTGAACATGGAAGATTATTGTGTCTTTATATGTACTAATACTACAGGATGTGTGAGTATTTATCATTACTATATGGAAATTTTTGTTTTAGACAATGCTACTGGTCATCAATTATTTGTTTTCAAATCTTAATATTCTTTGTATCCTTTTCATTGTGGCATGCTTTAAGAATAGAGCCATTAAATACATGTGTTAAAAATTGACTAATTCTATATGATAATATATGGTTTGATACTTCTTTCTACAATTGAATATCTTTTGTACATATGCTATAGGTCTTGATCTATCTGTCATCCTAGTTGAATAATTGATTAAATTAATAAGAAATTATTACTTGTTTTGGTCATTTAATTTTGGTTTTATAGATTAGGCTCCAAAGCATAAGTATCTTTGTGAGTATATTGTTTCAAAAGTGACCAGTCTAAGGCTTCATGAGTAATCAACACACCTTCAAGTTTGATTTTGAGTATTGATATATTTATTGTTTCTGGTTTAAGCATTCCATATGCCTTATTATTTAATATCGTTTTCCTTGCTTATTTAGAAATTCCCTATACTAAGTCTTGTTTTTTGTGTTTAGAAATGCCTATAAGTGTTTCGTTATGGATCTCAAGCCAGGTATATGCATTTCCTTTCAAATTTTTGTTCGCATTTCATTAATTTTAGTTTAATGTATTTTTAATTGAAAATGGAGGCTTTGAAGTTGTAATTTTGTGTGTATGTGTCTAAAGAGACCTGTATATGCTGGATTTCAAAGTGGATTTTTAGAACAATTTTGCATTTGTTAATATTTCAGCTGGTGTGCTTGCAGTCGTAGTATTCACTTGCATTTGTTAATTTAGAACAATTTTGCCTTTGTTAATACGAATCATGAAATATTATAGAATGCAGCCTTCCAATAGAAATCTTGTTTTGTTTACATTGATTTTTGTGTTCAATTGGGAAAAGATTATAGTCATGATTAAGCCCTTCGTAGGAATTTTTCTCTGCATCTTTGTTTTCATATCCATTAATACTTTAATTTGTAATGTAGAAAGAAAATAAATAAATTAAAGAAGCATATGATTTGAGATATGCAAATTGGAAATATATGATAAATTTATTGTTTTGCAGGTATTTTTCAAGTTACCTCTGTAAGAGCTCATGTCTCAAATACATGTTTTTAAGAGTCCATACATGAGAGGGACTTACCTATTATGACAACTACCAAACTGCATGAGTCTATGTGGCTTTGCAGCTTTGTTTAGGTCCATGGGCGAGTGACGATGACATGACTATATGTTATAGATATCGTTTATCTTCTTAGTTCTAAGCCTTCATAAACTAATGATCAACTTGTTGTATTTAAAGTATTTTGATGACTACTAATGTGTAGGGATGAGCATCTTGGACAATCCAAAATAACCGTCCATAACCAATCCATATTCATTTGTTATAATTGGACATTAAAACCAAATGTCATAACCGGTTATAAAACTTGTTATATCCATAACCACTTTTATAACCGGTTTTTACTTTTAAAAACCGGTTTTTGGTTTAATAACTGGTTTTTTTTTTTCAAAAAATAAATAATAATAATAATAATAATAATAATAATAATAATAATAATAATACTAAAATAAATAAAAAAACAAATAATCGGCCGAAAACCAAAAAACCCAAAAATCAGCCGAAAACCGAAAACACAAAAAATCGGCCGAAAACCCAAAAATCGGCCGAAAACCCAAAAAATCAGCGAAAAAACCGAAAATACAAAAATCGGCCGAAAAATCGAAAATAGGCCTAAAACACAAAAAATCGGCCGAAAACACAAAAATCGGCAGAAAAACCGAAAATCGGCCGAAAACTAAAAAAATCGGCCGAAAACTCAAAAATCGGCCGAAAACCCAAAAATCGGCCGAAAACACAAAAATCGGCAGTAAAACCGAAAATCGGCCGAAAACTCAAAAAAATCGGCCGAAAACCCGAAAATCGGCCGAAAACTCAAAAATCGGCCGAAAACCCAAAAATCGGCTGAAAACCCAAAAAAAGACCGAAAAACTGAAAATCGGCCGAAAACTCAAAAAATCGGCCGAAAACACAAAAATCGGCCGAAACCCCAAAAATCGGCTGAAAACCCTAAAAATCGGCCAAAAAACCGAAAATCCAAAAAAACGGCGGGAAACCCAAAAAACGGCCGAAAAAACAAAAAATCGGCCGAAAAACCTAAAATCAGTTTTTCGGCCGTTTTTAGGTTTGTTGGCCGATTTTTTGTGTTTTCGGCCGTTTTTTGGGTTTTCCGCCGTTTTTTGGATTTTTGGTTTTTCGGCCGATTTTTTGGGTTTTCAGCCGATTTTTGGGTTTTCGGCCGATTTTTGTGTTTTCGGCCGATTTTCAGTTTTTCGGCCGTTTTTTGGGTTTTCGGCCGATTTTTGGGTTTTCGGGCGATTTTTTGAGTTTTCGGCCGATTTTTGGTTTTTCGTCTGTTTTTTGGGTTTTCGGCCGATTTTTTGAGTTTTCAGCCGATTTTTTGGTTTTTCGGCCATTTTTTGTTTTTCGGCCGATTTTCAGTTTTTCGGCCAATTTTTTGAGTTTTCGGCTAATTTTTGGATTTGCTATTTAATTTGACGGAACTGGGCGATGGATTTGAGATTTAACGGAGAGAGGATTTTGAGAGAGAGAATGGATTTGGGGATTAGGGTTCATCTTTTCAATTTGGGAGAAATAAAAAATTTGGTTATGGATAAAATTTGGACATTGAGTAATTTAATCATAAAATTTGGTTGTGGTCATGGTTATGGATATCTAAATAAAAAACTATTTGGTTTGGTTATAAAACTCAAATATAAATAACTGGTTTTTAAAATTGGATATGGATTTGGTTATGGTTAATCCATGAT
The DNA here is from genome assembly GCA_030408175.1 of Trifolium repens. Lineage (NCBI taxonomy): Eukaryota > Viridiplantae > Streptophyta > Magnoliopsida > Fabales > Fabaceae > Trifolium > Trifolium repens. The sequence continues at coordinate 18,790,018 of CP125841.1, read as the reverse complement.
AACCGGTTAAAATGCTTATCCCTACTAATGTGGTACATCCTCTAAGGATAAGTTAGATGAAGTGAAGGGCGAATAGGCGAAACATATGTTCACAATTGTTATCCCCGGGGGAAGTTGGATAAGGTATGAAACTTTGGATAAATTACAAAATTGGATTTTCCTATTTGTCTGTTGTATATACTCTGGTCTGGGTTCATGTCATATTTCTGTTTTTCTGGTTTTTTTCTCTGCTACAGTGCATGCCATGGTTCCTTGCAAAACAAATTGTTGGTCATCTCTCTCGTCGGCTACAACAATTGGATATAAAATGTGAAGACCAAGACAAAGGTTTGTTACTGTCTCAGATATCAATTAAACCAAATCTTCATGTCATTGCATGCTTACCAATCACATAAATATTTCTTTTTGGCTAGAATTTTGATTCATATATGTTTATGATTATCTCTTGCAAGTATCAATGGCTTCATATGTATGTATAGCACTGTACATTTTTCTCATTTTGTTCCCATGAATTAATGTTGATTCGTTGTTCCAAAATCAAATTGGATGATGCTTTTGAACAGAAAAATGGAATTGCAAATGTTGTGGAAGAAGAGCTTGAGAAGGTATTTTTTTGGTTATAAATAGTATTTTGTTGATAAGATGATCTATGGATTTATGTAGCTCTGAATTGTCTCAACCGGCTATGTCAAATTATGGATATGAAATTGTTCAAACACTGATTATTAATATAGAGTCAGATGAGCATGTGAAGTGGGCTATGAATGAAATCAATGCTGGTAGTTTCATTTAAGACCATGATATGTCCCCAACCTTTGTTTCCTTTTTAGATTTATATGTTCAGTTTCTTTTGTTACCAGATTTTCTTATACTGTTTCCTGTCTTTGATCAGCTGCAACATTGAGGGTGGCTGCTAATGAGAAGGCCGAGGCCGAGAAGATCTTGCAAATTAAGCGAGCTGAGGGTGAGGCTGAGTCTAAATATATCTCTGGTTTTTTCTCACGGTTCAACCCTCTCATGGTTCAACACTCCATTTTCCAAACCCTTCTTGAAAACATGAGATGCTGGCTTGGTTTAGAAAAATGGCAGAGGATTTGCTTAGGTTAATTAGTTTATCATGTTTTAATTAGTGTTATGAACATGATATGGTTGCTTAGGTTAATTAGTTGGAAATGGTATGTGAGCGTATTGTGAATGTTGTAGTAAAGGGAGGGAACCTCATGTAGTTGGATTGTACTTATTGGCCTTCCTTGTGCCTTTTAATCTTTAATATATTATTGACCTTTTTGCTACTATGTATTTAAGTTTCAAAGTAAGCTTTAGATTTTTGATTGAAAAAAAATAAAATTAAGGTCCAGGTTGTATACAAAATACTGAAAGAGACCTGTTGCAAAAATAAATAAATTTGAAGCTGTAAAAAATAAATAAAAAGACATACATTAGCGCTTTTGTGATGAAGTGCTATTAAAACAGGAACCTATGATAGCGCTTTTGTGATGAAGTGCTAACAGTGTTAAAATGCATTCAGAGCAGACATACAATAGCGCTTTAGTGTACGAGTGCTATTAAAAGTATGATATACAATAGCACTTTTAAAAGTGCTATTATAGTCACAGACTTACAATAACACTGACTTCTATAGCACTTAAAAGTGCTATTAAAGCAAAAAAAATAGTGCTATCAAAGCCATTTTATGTATAGGGATGGCAATGGGTAGGGTATGGGTAGGGTACTATAGTTCCCATCCCCATACCCGCAGTTTGAAAAAATACCCGTACCCATCCCCATACCTGTGTGGGTGACAATCTTTCTCCCCGTGCCCATACCCTATGGGTACCTAAGTACCCATACCCGTACCCGTTACCCACATTTTTGCTAAAAATAAATTGATCAATTATAAAATATCATATAATTTTAATAGAATTAAAAAAATTTCAAAGATTTTAATGTTGATTCATGAAAATTATAAACAAAATTATTAGTAATGTCATGCTAAAGTTCATTTCTCTTTGACATATTTGCATTATATATGTTATAAATAATTTTTTTTTATTAAAAATGTATTATAGTATAATAATATTGTATTTTTTAAAATTGATTTATATATATTATTATATAATAATATAATTAAAATAAATAAAAATATATTATGTGGGTATATGGGGTGGGTACAAAGGTACCCGTACCCGCACCCATACCCGCTCAATTTTATGGGTAATTACCCATACCCACGCCCATACCCAAAATGCGGGTTTTTACCCTACCCATTGTGGGTATTTTTTGTGGGTACCCATTGGGTATGAGTAAATTGCCATCCCTATTTATTTAGTAGTGTCAAGTCTGTAACACCCTGATGACAGGAATTTCTATGGTATTTTTAGTATTAGTATTAGTAGTAAAATGACCAAGACAGGCCCAAATACAAAGAAAAACCTACAAAAGCAGGAAAAAGCATCAAGACAGAGTCCAAGATGCAAAAAGACAAGAAAAAGCCCAAAAAGTTAAGAAATTGAGCATTCCATCGCAGCACGATGATTCCCATCGTGCCACGATGGGAGCTGCTTGTTCGCCAAGAAAACAGAAGAAATAAATCTACAAAATATCTGTTCATCGCAGCACGATGTGTGCCATCGCAACACGATGGAGTAACTTGGCGCCCAAGCTGATGAAATGCACATGATCAGTTATAAAATTGAACTGAATCTTCACATCGCAGTACGATGAGCTCATCGTGTTGCGATGCCTTGCTGAGGCCCATTACGAAAACTATAAATAGAGCCTCCCATTCATTGTTTAAATCATTCAGAAATAGTAGAACACTCTCTACTATAAGGAGAGGTTCAGAGGAGCTCTATTGGGCATAGTTTTCTCCCCTTACGGGAAAACTAACTCAGCAAGGTATGTTTTCTTTAGGCTTTTCTAATTAGGTTATAATTCTTGTAATTTAAATATGTAGTCTTTTGCATTTATGCCTTAGGTTGTGGTGGAGAAGATGAACTCCCCAATGAATATTTGGAGTATGTGGTTGAGTCTAAGTTAAAATAAATGATATTTAGTAATTGTGTTTGTTATTTACTTTCTTGCACTTTAATAACGTATTCTCGTAATCTGGCCGGATAAGCGGGAGCGCCCATAGAATTGATATTAGGTTTTGACTTAATATGGCCCGCAACTAGTAGTAAATAATGCTAGGTGTATAGAGACGGTAACATCCTGAACTAGTCGTGAATGAGCGGTTAGAGGAGGAATCATGAGCTAGGTGTGAGTTGAGCACTTAGAAGATGAACAGCCCGATACTAGGATCTAGAGGTTAATTGGTGAAGATTATAATGCATGTTTATAAACAACTCACTTAGTAATTAGGGTATGTGACACATCGAGGTTAGGCTCTTGTAGGTACCTTAGTTATGAAAGTAGGGAAACTTTAATAAACATAGTGTAATAGTAAGGTATTACTACAACAAGGAGAATTCACCGCCGAACATAATCTAAGTAACTATGTTATATACCGATCATGCCAAATATGAAGAAGGGACGGAGTCCAACCACCATGCCTAGCCTCTATATTTCTTGAATCTATTATATTTATACATTATGCTATTTATATTTATTGCAAGCATTACGCTATTTTTATAAAACCTTTTTTCCAAAACCCAAAGCGAATTCAAAACTATACGAACTTAAATAACGCTAGTGATGCTTCGGCACGATCCCTGTGGATACGAACTCATTCTACTCGTAGAGTGTGAATTATTACTCGACGACAGACTGGTGCACTTGCCAGACCGTAGTCACACCTAAACTTATATCTAGCTATTTCTAGTTTTATAAAATCATTTTCAAAATGCGCAACGGAAAATAAAGTTTGAATTATAAAAATAAAGGTTTGAGTATTACATGCTTCAACAAAACATTATCAAATAACTTAATCGATAAGATAACATCTTATACAAAATCCTTTGATTATAATACAACCTTAATAAATCAAAATGAGAAATAAAAGACTCTATGTATACATAAAAAGGTAAACCCTTTCCCGTGTCCTAATCAGAGCAGAGCATCACCGACAACTTGGTCATAACCAACACCTGAGAACCTGAACCCCTAAAGGTCCAGCAAGTACACAAAACAGAGAGTTAGTAAGGAGTCCCAAATAAATGTAAGTATATCGAATATTATTGTAACACCCAAACCCGTATTTAAAAAAATACTACCTTAATAAAATACTTCTCGTAATACACAGCGGAAAATAAAAGTTGGGTTTATAAAATGAATGGTTCGAGTATTACATCATACACATAAAAGCTTACCAATAACTTAATTAGTAAAACAATTACTGTACAAAATAAGTTTATAAGAAAATACATCTTTAAAATACATTGGAAATAAGAAGCAAGACTCTAAATATACATTATAGAAATAATCCCACCCCCGTGTCACATCAGAGCGGAGCTTCACTGACAACTCGGTCACAAACATAACCTGAGAACCTGAACCCCCAAAGGTTCAACATACACAAAACGGAGGGTTAGATAATATAACCATAAAAGAAACTAAGTATAAGAACACACTTAATACTTAGTGTTGTGTTGGAGAAAGCCCTAAGAGCCAATCTATTTTCATAGTATTTGCTTTAGGAGTTTGAATATAAATATGGCATTTCTTTATTATGTTTGTAAGTTTACAAAATAATAAAGTCCCTAGAATAGATAGTCCGTTTAATATTAAGTGTGACTTAATCATGAGATTACATTAAACATAAAGACGCTATTCTTAAAGTATCCATAGTCAAGCTTTAAGGTGAAAAGGATAACCTTAAAGCATAAAGACTATTATGAAGATAGACTGATGATCGCATCTCATGGATCATGGGATAAGGAGTTATCAAGTCTTGACATAGGTATAAGAAATATTAGGAGTAATATTTATACCGGATTGACCCGCTATGAGAGTACTACATGCAAAGTTATGCGAAGTGTCATAAGTTACTCTCATGGTGATAATGGTGTAAACCGCCCTTAGACCTGAAACCACTTTGTACCCTAGATGTGGAGTCAAGTACTTTGTTTCTGATCTAACGTTGTCCGTAACAGGATAACTATAAAGGCAGTTGATGGGTACTTCATGAAACATGCTGAGGGACAATAGTGACCTAGATGGAATTTGCCAATCCTGCATAACAGGATAAATGTCACGGGCCCAATATTGAACTGGACAAAGATGACACCAAGTATGCTTTGTGTTCAATATAGACATAAAGGGCAAAGGGGTAATTATACACGCATATATTATCACTAAAGGTTATGTTTTGATCACATGTTAATTTCTCATAACTTGGGTAGCAATGATGTGTTGCTAGATACCGCTCATTGTTTATTATATTAAATAAAGGATTTAATATAATTGCCAACGTTATGGAAACCTACAAGGGTCACACACATAAGGACAGTCTAATATTGAGATAAATAAAGGAACACCGTAAGGTACGGTGTATGTGCAATGTGATAAGGGTATCACGGTAATTTAAACGAGCAAGAACACCATAGGTTGTGGTGGAAGGGCGCGCACATGAGTACTACCACTCATGGGGGGCGCGCGCCCTAGCCTTTGTCTCTTGTTGGGCTTTGCCCAATAAGAGATGTCTTGGTGCACAAGACAAGAGTTGTCTTGATGCATAAGACAAGAAATATCTATAAATAGAGACCTCTTGTCATAGCTCAAAACACACCAAAAAGCACAAGAATATTTTAGAATTGAAAATCCTAAAATAATTATCTCTCTCTCTCAATATTCTTGCATAGCCTTCAAACATAAAGGGCTAGCACTCTATTGAAGGTGACTGTCCGTGTGGACTAGTTAGAGGCGTCGGTGATCTTCATCAACGCTCGTGATCGTCTTGTTCGCGATTCAAAGGTTCTTCCCTACAAGAGATCGTGATTCAAAGGTTCTTCCCTTCAAGAGGTAAAAACCCTAAAACACACATCATGCCCAATTCGTAAGGATCAAACTAAGGAAATTTTTTGAATTCCACTGCTTAAAATAACGCTATTTTCTTTCAGTGGTATCAGAGCCACTTACGAATCCATGATCTGGTGTTTGTTTAGTTCATGTATTTTGTTTTAATTTGATTAAAACACTTAATAAAGATTAAAATCGAGTAATTAAAATTTGGCATCTATTTGTGTATGATTTGGATGATTGACATTGAAACGGCTTCGGAATCCGACTTTTGTATGGTGAAGCAGCGATATGTTAATCATCCTAAGTTTACACAAACAAGAATGATCAAGACTTATATGTGATATAAGTAATCATGATGCAAAGCGGTGTATGTGATGCATCGTTCATAATTTCGTTCATTAAAACATGTTATGAAAGTTATTCGATATTGAAGCGATTCATGTTCATTTGCTTTGGAATCCGACATTAGTATGGTGAAGCAATGACATGTTAATCAATCATATTGAATTTCGGTCATGATAAGTTTTGACGGCATGAAATTATTGCATTAGGATTCGCAACAACACAAGGGTTGTGCTGTCAAAAGGGCTGGCTGCGTGCCTGCGCTATGGCGCCGGGTATGCTGCGCTATATATGGCGCAGAGACCAGAGAGACCTGCGCTATGGCGCGAGGCAGGCTGCGCTATGGCGCGTCTGGCATCGTTGAATTTTGATCGTTCGCCAAAATTGTAATTCTATTAATCTACAGGACTTAATCTGATAATAATAAAATATGTGTTTATTATTGTGTTTTTGTGATGATTGGTTATGGCCTTAGTTTACTCTTTTGTTTTAATTTGGGATTTTAAATACGGCCTGCGTGTCGTGCCTCTGTCTGAATTTCATGATGTAACTTTTTTTCTCATCTTACTCCCTCGTATGTAAAACGAGTATTCTTTGATGTAACATTATAATAGAATTACAAGAGGAACAAAGGAGGACAGCCATGAAGATGATGCTTGGAGAAGTAGATCATCGTTAGGCTAGTTTAGGGTTCTCTCATTGGCTTGAGAGGACACTTGCGTTAGGAGGCCATAACCATATCATTTTATATTATTGTATGTATGTATGTTGATGCATGTGAGAGCGTTTAATATGTTAAACAAGCCGGTGAGATCAAATTAATTAAATATCCCTCAAGAGACACATAAGAGATTAATAAAGAAAATGTAGGTTCGCCCACCGCGGAGTGCATTCTCTTTAATAATAAAATATGTGAATATTAAGTTTACGCTTTCCAAGCTTTAGAACTCATCAAGACTAGTATCGAACTATGTAGGTTCGCCCACCGCGAAGTGCATACTCTATATTGGTAAGGTGCGATGGGATAATTGTAATATCCAACTTCTAAAGTAAGGGTCAAACTTAACTTAACAAATATAATGAGATTATATGAGTTTAAGAAGCAATGGTTGGGAATAATTCATAAGATGAATTAGAATAAGGAGTTATTCACCCAATTGATATATTCAAGAATTGTATGAGATACAATTGGAAGGAGTTCCTACCTAAATAATTAAGTCTTGTGTAATTCGCCCACCGCGGACTTAAGACAAAGTGAAATATGGATCTTGAACCACTAGAAAATCTTCCAACGGGACTTTCCGAATCAAATGATGAGGGTCATTTGTTTTGAATAAAATAGTGGAAGCATTTTAATAAAAGTCCTTATTAAAATTATACAAATATCTTACATATCTTTATAATTAAAATTTTATACAATACAAATTATATTGTCCTTATGAAGGACAAGAATTTCAGAAAAAGAGTTTCTGAATTGGTACACAAATTGAGAATTGTTCTCAAATGCAAGAAGAACTATAAGCTATTGAACTATACTCTATAAAAGAACCTACTATAACTAGATTTGAAAAAGGATGCTTGTTAGAAGCATCAAGTTGACATCTAGATATAGAATATTTCATACTTTTAAAAGAAATGATTAGATCATTTAAAACGAGTTCTTTTGAAAGAACGACAAAGTATGATAGATTTCTCAATAGACCAAAGAGTTGGTCATAGGTTCAATCAATTAATTTTAGTGGATTGATATGGTCAAAATTATTATATCTATCCGAAAATTATTGAATTGAATGAGAAATAATTTGCACTATCAAAGAATAGAGATATGATATAAATGAAATTTATATTCCTCTTATTTGAATAGAACAAATAAAAGTTGCTAAAGGAGAACGGATGTTTCAAATTGGTTGAAATGGGAGTGCCGTAGATAGTTCATGAAAGAGTCAAAATAAAAGAATGAAGTGAGACTTCGATTTTGTACATCTAGTTATAGAAAGTCAAAATTTCTATTTCTACATCAAGGGTATATGATACACGATGTTGAATCTCTAAAGAGATGCTTAAAGAATTAGAACATTGACTATAAGTTTAAGTCAAGCTATGTCTAGAATGAGACAAGTTGTTTCATTGACAATAAGAGTTATGCCATGACTTAAAATCGAGTTCGAAATGGAATACAATAATTGTTATTGAGTTCTATTTGGTAATAGAAGTATTAATTAAAATACCTTGTATTGACAAGATATGAAAAGTAGCTTTGAATGATAAGACAAGTAGTGGTCCCATCATTTGAGCAAAGTCTTCTATACTAGTGCTCCAAATCAAGTAATGGACTAGGGCTCCATGATCTTGATAAGATCATCTATAACAGTTGTAATAAGAGCCAAATAAGATTTGGACCTCATATGTATATATATCAAGAGCATTGTTGTTTAGTACAAACATTTGATGTTTTAATTACTAGTTGAAAGTGAATTGACACATGATCTATTTGAACAATATACATGAGATGTATGTCGACCACTAAACATATTTATTTGATATACTTTATTTACATTGATGATTAAAATCATTAGATGGGGATATGTGTGTGACACAAATAAGAAATCTTTGAATTTGTCAAGGAGTTCGATAAATGGAGTAAAAGGATATAACTCGACAAAAGTATTTAAGTCATATGAATAAGTCATAATAATAAATACTTAATTAAAGGAGTATAATAACTATTTTTATCACATCATGTTTGACATGATATAAGATAGTTTAATTATGTCATTGGCTCTTAGAAATTTATTTGCTTATAATTAATCTTCACCCACAACTAGTTCCCCTTTTAAAAGTAATCATAAAGACACCATATATATGATATAAAGGTTAGACCACCAAGTTTGTCTTTATGAAAAAAAAATTGGACTGAAAAATTTATCAGATAAATTTAATTCCAAAATTGGATAAATAAATATGTGGAAATATCCTAAAGAATCTAAGGGATATTGGTCTTATATCACTCTTCGGACAAAAGTTGTTTTGTTGCTAGATTTGAAGCATTCCTCTAGTGGGAGTGTGTCTCTAAATGAAACAGTGGGAGTGATATAGAACTTGAATAAGTTCAAGTACCACAAAATATATTTGTTTGAAAAGGGAACATAAATCGGTTCCTCAAAGTTGTTGAAGGACCATCGGTTTAAGTTTCACAAAATCCTAGATAAGTCTAACATATTACACGGGTGAGATGTATAACTCAACAAGGTGATATGGTTTTCATGAAAGATGAATCTTTGACTTGGTAAGAGGTCGTAAAAGGCCTAAAATCTGAGAAGTGGCTAAATGCCATGAAATCTTATGCAGAATCCATATACACTGACATTATGTAGATAATGGTCATGTCATCAAGATGAGTAAGACTCATACGATGAAAGTGAGTATTCTTGTTGAATACTAATATGGATGGTATTAAGAATACCTTTTAATATTTGATTGATCATTAAAGGTTTCACGCAAAATCATAATGCAAATTATGATGAAACCCTAAATATAATCATAGAGCTTAAAATCTGTTTAATTGTTTTACTAAATGTTGTACTACATGTTTTGGTGGATGGATAAAAAAGTTGCATTCCTTTATTGGAATGACCTCATATATATGTACTAGACATATACATAAGGGTTTTGTTGATCCAAAGGATGCTAGAAAGGTATATAACTTGTAACTATCTAATTTTGATTAGATAGAGTTCTCGGAAATTTAAATTATTATTTGTTCCTTTTATGAAGTTTTATGAAAACAAATTAACAAGGACAAACCTATCTAATTTTGATTAGATCGACTAATTTGAATATTTGTTCCTTTTGAAAGTTTTATGAAAACAAATTAATGAAGGACAAATATAAATCTTGTGCATACCTTAGTGGGAGTGATAATATTGAATCTGATATCATATGTGGATGACATATTAAATCATCAAAACATTTTTCTTATGCATGTGAGACATGACTAAGAAAATAACTCTTGATGAAATACTTAGGCAAGAATTCCTAAAGAGTTAGGAATAGCCTATGCATTTAGGCAAGGAATCCTAAAGAGTTAGGAATAGCCTATGTACATATATTATCAAAGTGTTCATGACACTTAAATATGTGAAATTATTTCATGTGTCAAATGAATGATTTTGTCTAAAGGACAATATCATATCTCATTAGATGAGAATGAGGCACGTGGAAGGAATCCATATGCTTTGACATATAGGATTAATCATGCATATCATAATATGTACTGAATCAGACACACCATATGATTGTAACACAATCAATAAGTACCAAAATTGAAATTAGTGTTTGACACTAATTTACCTCCAAGAATATCCCTAAGGACCTTAAAGGAACTAAGGCCTATTTCTTGAAATAGATGGGTATGGGAAGGATCATTGTAAGGAAGTTATAATGATGTTTGTTACCATACCAATGTATTGTATATTATGCCTGAATATAAGCATTGAAAGCTATAAGATAAGCTTCGTAATATGATTGTTTCAGTTACATAGGTTGAGTATTTAAGATTGGATCGTTTGGCTCATGATTGCAAGTCACATTAATCACATTAGTGGTGGTAATGGTTTAATCTTGCAAGAACACTTGAGAATAGATCTCACCGACGATTCATGAATATACTTAGACACTTATCTATTTCGATAGAGATCGAAATAGAACGTTGGAAGATACGTAAGATACCAACATAGGAAATAGTTCTTTATCCACTAACAAAGCCTCTTGCGCAGTTGAAGCGTGATGGGCACACTAAGTCTGTAGGTATTAAGAGTATACTTGATTGGCTTTAGTGCTAGTGGGAGATTGTTGTGTTGGAGTAAGCCCTAAGAGCCAATCTATTTTCATAGTATTTGCTTTAGGAGTTTGAATATAAATATGGCATTTCTTTATTATGTTTGTAAGTTTACAAAATAATAAAGTCCCTAGAATAGATAGTCCGTTTAATATTAAGTGTGACTTAATCATGAGATTACATTAAACATAAAGACGATATTCTTAAAGTATCCATAGTCAAGCTTTAAGGTGAAAAGGATAACCTTAAAGCATAAAGACTATTATGAAGATAGACTGATGATCGCATCTCATGGATCATGGGATAAGGAGTTATCAAGTCTTGACATAGGTATAAGAAATATTAGGAGTAATATTTATACCGGATTGACCCGCTATGAGAGTACTACATGCAAAGTTATGCGAAGTGTCATAAGTTACTCTCATGGTGATAATGGTGTAAACTGCCCTTAGACCTGAAACCACTTTGTACCCTAGATGTGGAGTCAAGTACTTTGTTTCTGATCTAACGTTGTCCGTAACAGGATAACTATAAAGGCAGTTGATGGGTACTTCATGAAACATGCTGAGGGACAATAGTGACCTAGATGGAATTTGCCAATCCTGCATAACAGGATAAATGTCACGGGCCCAATATTGAACTGGACAAAGATGACACCAAGTATGCTTTGTGTTCAATATAGACATAAAGGGCAAAGGGGTAATTATACACGCATATATTATCCCTAAAGGTTATGTTTTGATCACATGTTAATTTCTCATAACTTGGGTAGCAATGATGTGTTGTTAGATACCGCTCATTGTTTATTATATTAAATAAAGGATTTAATATAATTGCCAACGTTATGGAAACCTACAAGGGTCACACACATAAGGACAGTCTAATATTGAGATAATTAAAGGAACACCGTAAGGTAAGGTGTATGTGCAATGTGATAAGGGTATCACGGTAATTTAAACGAGCAAGAACACCATAGGTTATGGTGGAAGGGCGCGCACATGAGTACTACCACTCATGGGGGGCGCGCGCCCTAGCCTTTGTCTCTTGTTGGGTATTGCCCAATAAGAGATGTCTTGGTGCACAAGACAAGAGTTGTCTTGATGCATAAGACAAGAAATATCTATAAATAGAGACCTCTTGTCATAGCTCAAAACACACCAAAAAGCACAAGAATATTATAGAATTGAAAATCCTAAAATAATTCTCTCTCTCTCAATATTCTTGCATAGCCTTCAAACATAAAGGGCTAGCACTCTATTGAAGGTGACTGTCCGTGTGGACTAGTTAGAGGCGTCGGTGATCTTCATCAACGCTCGTGATCGTCTTGTTCGTGATTCAAAGGTTCTTCCCTACAAGAGATCGTGATTCAAAGGTTCTTCCCTTCAAGAGGTAAAAACCCTAAAACACACATCATGCCCAATTCGTAAGGATCAAACTAAGGAAATTTTTTGAATTCCGCTGCTTAAAATAACGCTATTTTCCTTCACTTAGGACATAGCACGGTCATTTCTAACAACTCAGTCCATAAACATATATCAATCTCATGTCATTCATATTTCATAATCATAAAATATAATGCATCATAATAATATCACATTCTCAATCAATTGACAAGTATGCACATCATCATCAATTATCAATCATTATTACACACCTCATAATACGCTCAATCATGTTAATAAGGATTATCAATCAATTCCAAGTACGAATTATCACATTATTCCACCATTCACAATCACAATGGAAACAATGACAATTACCAAATACCAATTAGAGTGCACAATTACCCTAATGCAAACTAATGCCACAAATCTCATGTCATGTCATCCTAGACATAACTAAATGCATGAGGTACCTGCATCAAATTAATGAACACCCCCAAGTAACCGCATCCCTTGGAGTCTCAATGTTCTGAACACCCCCCAAGTAACCGCAGCCCTTGGAGTCTCAATGTTCCGGATAAACATATATCCATAGCTCAAAATGAACACCCCCAAGTAACCGCAGCCCTTGGAGTCTCAATGTTCCGGATAAACATATATCCATCGCTCAAAATGAACACCCCCCAAGTAACCGCAGCCCTTGGAGTCTCAATGTTCTGGATAAACATATATCCATCGCTCAAGTCAGTTTTAAGTCATGGAGGACTCTTCTCAAGTTGACTCATGAATGTACACATACCACATAATGATGATAACACTATACATCTACTCATGAATAATAGGCTACTCATCCCTATTATTCCTTCTCAATTCGCATCAAATTCACATCATCATATCATCATTAAGGTATACATTCAAGCAAGATACAACAACACACTCATCATCATAAAACATGAACATCATAATTCATCATCATTAATTAACTTCTAATCATCACACATCATTAGCTAATCAACATACATTATTAACTAATCCTCATACATCATTAATCATCACACATCATTACTAATTATCTATCATCATCAACATAATCTCATCTCAACATGTACATTAATCATAGTTAATTAGCATGTACAATATCACAACTCAATTCATCATCCACGACTCAATTTAAAGTCATATATACCATATAATCATTATAGGATCATAATACAATCATAGTATAAGCATAAACATCATATTTTTCAAGAAAAGTTGAGGTTTGGGGTTGTCAAGCTCGCTTAGCGCGCTGAGCCCTCGCCAGGGCGCGCTAAGGCAGGAAGCATCAGGGCAGCTCGCCACCAGCTCGCCGCAGCGATCTCACCAGGGCTTGACTCGCTCTGCACACGCCTTGCCCTCGCCAGGGCGCGCTGAGGCAGGGAGCGTCAGGGCAGCTCGCCCCCAGCTCGGGCTTACAAATACATAAAGGAAGCATATTTAATCATGTATAATCATACTAAGCATAGAAGTACAACTTATAACATCATCAAACATCATTTCATCCAAAAGTAATGATTTTCATGTATTAACTCATAAAATCCATTTATCACATAATCAATCAAAATCAAAGTTCAAGTAATTAACTTTATCATGGATTTCACACAACAATCATAAATAGAAGCATATTATACATGAATCATTATCAAGCTTCAATTATAAACACATTCCCAAAACCCTTTTCTTCCCAAAACCCAAAAAGAGTGAAGAGAGTTTGGGTGTGGAGTCATAGACAAACTCCTCTCTCTTTGATCACTCAAAATTATATGATCTAAGCCTCTTACCTTGGATTTGTTGGATTCTTTACTCCTCCACTCCTAGCTCCAATCCTTAAGCTCTACATTTCTAGAATCCTCAATCTTCAATTCTATCTATGGCTTTTCTTCTCTTTCTCTTCTTTCTTCTTTCTCAAACCCTTTTTCTGTTCTCTCTACCACTCTTTCTCTCAACCTCTCTTTCTCTCAATTTTATGACAAACAACAACAACACTACCTCTCATAAAAATCACCCATTTATATAACCCTTTCTTAGGTTTTGTTAAATCCCCACTCTACCCTTAATTACACTACAAATTCCACTCACAATCTCAACTTTACTCTTACCACAAATGCTCGTATTATTCACACAATTGCCACTACTTCCTCTCCAAGATACCCTACCCTTTAAGATAATAACCAAAATGCCACTCTTATCACTAGACAATCCACTAACTCACACTAGATTACTATATTACCCTTAATTCTACCACAAACTCTTATTCATTCTAATTAAGCCCAATACTCATAAAAGCCCATTATTAACAAACATAAATGTAACAACTAATTAATACATATAAAACATACCAATTATCATACACAATTAATTAAATAACATCAATTAATCAAATATAATAAAATATAAGATTTGGGGTGTTACAATTATAACCTTAATAATAACATAATAAATCCTACTAACATTCGCATCATAAAGATGCGAGATTATACTATTAAGATATATTTATAATTCATAAATCAAGTATCAAGTAAATCATATAATCCATGTATCATCAAGTTACTCATAATTGACATACAAATAGTAATCACGTATCATCAACATTAAGTTACTTACAATCGATACACAAATAGCAATTAATGCACACCATTAGTATCAATTACCAAGTAGTTCACATAATGATTTCACCTTCATCTCCTAATGCAAACTAATGCCAATTATTCATGAAATGCTCCCTAGCATTTACTAATGCATGATATCACCTTATCAATTCGTTGGAAAACTTATTCCAACTATACATTAACCACCTCGTTAAAGTATTACCATACCTTAGTCACCTTACCAAAGTATCTGCTCATCATACAAATATGGATGCATGAATGTCTAATTACCAAACATATGGTTTAATCATCTCATCCTATAAAGGATATCACAATCAATGTGCTTCAATCACCTTTTACAAGCACATCTCTATTAATAAAAACTATGTACTTCAATCACCTTTTACAAATACATCTACTTCATTAATTAAATAACATTAATTAATATATCACATACTTTAGTCACCATACTAAAGTATCTACTCATCATAAAGGATAACACAATCCATATATACATATTTCAACAACATTGTTATAAATACATATCATCTATTAATTAAATCACATTAATTAATCTTCTCAAGTCATTACAAATACAAGAATATCATTATCACATAATTCATTATCATAATCCACCCACATATAGGATATCATGAATTGTAACATCATCTCAACATACATAATCATCATACAATTTCATAATAATTATCATTTAATCAACATGTATGATATTATAACTCAATTCATCATCCACGACTCAATTTAAAGTCATATATATCATATAATCATCATAGGATCATAATACAATCATAGTATAAGCATAAACATCATTTATTCAACAAAATCACATTTTTCTGCACTGATAAGCTCGCTAAGCGAGCTCGGGGCGAGCTCAGAGCGAGCAGTTATAGGAAGTACCTGAACCAACTCGCCCTGGAGAGCAGCTACTCGCTGCAGCGAGTTCATCAGGACAGAAAACCCCTGTCCTCGGGTTTTTGATGAAAAACCAACAAATCTCGAAATTCCAACATACAAATTCATAAATGTGATAACTTTAGGCATATTAAGCATAGGAGTAGAATCTATAACAAGTATTAACAACATTTCATACTAGAGATCATCAATCTTGCCACTTTATATAAAAACTCATTTCTCTCATCAATAACACAATTAACTCATATATAGGTGATTCTACTCATATCAATTTATCTATTAAGCATGAATACACATATAATCAACATCAATCACATAGATAAACACATTCCCAATTACTTCCCACAAAAACCCAAAAGAAAAGAGTGAGAGAGGATTGGGATGGAGAGAGATAGACTTTCTCCTCCTCTCTTGATCACTCTAGAACACCATACCACTCTCATACCTTGATTATGATGGATTCTCTAGTCCTTCTTTCCTCTCTTGATTCTAACTTGGCTTTTCTTCTCTTTCCCTCTTCCTTCTCTAAGCTTCTTTCTCTTCTTTCTTTCTCAAACCTTTTTTCTCTTCTTTTCTCTTTTCTCTCTCTACTTCTCTTTCTCTCAATTTGAAGACAATTGAATCACACCACTACTCTTCACAAAACACTCATATATATAACCCCGACTTAGGTTAATAAACAATCCCCATAATACCCTTAATTTCACTAAAAATCCCACTCACCATCTTATCCTTATTTACCACTACTTTCGTACTATTTACACAATTGCCATTAATTCCTCTCCAAGATACTATATCCTTTTAGCTAATGACCAAAATGTCATTCTTATCTCTACACAATCCACTAACTCATACTAAATTACTATATTGCTCTTATTTCTATTACCAACTCTTATCCATTCTAATTAAGCCCAATACTCATAAAAGTTCATCTATTAACAAACATAAAGGTAACAATTAATTAGTATACCCAAAAACATAATTAATTAATTAAATTAAACTACCACACTAAATAAATACAATTAAACAATTAATTCCAAATCATTAAAATTGGGTCGTTACAAAGTCATTGTTAGTCTCCAACAATTCCCGTTTAGTTCTACCACCTAGATAAACTTCGTTTCACTAGACCAAGTAAAGCTCACGTCACTAACAAATACCAACCAAAAGTTTCACAACTCAACCACATGAGAATCACCACAAGTAACAAATGCATAACCACATTAAAGTTCTGGAACGGACCTCACATCATGTACAAGAACCTCACCCGTACCTTGAACCTTACAAGTTTTCTCGTCTCGAAGATGAAAAACTCCACCTTCAACTAGCTCTATAGTCCAAAAGCATCCATTCTTTGAACACATGTGATAGGAGCATCCAAAGTCCGCGACTAAAAACTCCACGAATTTCCAACTTCCACTAGTGCCTCTAAATCCTCATAACAAAGTTGTTGTTTCAAAAGTAACTTGATTATTATTACTACCGCCTCTCCAGACTAATGTTGAGTATTATTTCACCGCCTCTCCAAGCCGACAACCATCTATGGTTCCATGCTTATGACTATGAGTTCTCCTGCACTCTCATAGCCTTCCTCATAAGCTTCACCACTCACCGCAACCTGAGGCGCCGGACTACGTACCACCTCCCCTCTCCGAGAATAGTCCTTCTTGAAGAGACCCGGTTCCTAACAATAGTAGCATTGGAACTTGCTGCCACCATCACCTTTTGGCCTAGACTTGGACCCATGATTTTTTCCCTTCCCTTTGCCTCCCTTCTCGTTGCTACCCCTTTCCACACTCAAGCCTTCCGCACCATCATCAAATTTCAAGTCTTTGAACTTAATCAACTCCTTGGTTCTCAAAGCCGATTGGACTTATCCAAGGTGATAGTTCCTTCTTTGCCTCAAAGCAATGCATCCTTGAGGTGTTCATAGGTTGCTATTGTTGTTGACTTTGTCGGCGATTGAAGGTTGTTGTTTGTTGTTGTTTTGGTAGATTTGAGTTGCATTGTATGGTATGGAGATTCTTCTACGAATGGATATGGAAGTAAAATTAGAGAGAAGGTGGAGGATACTGATTGCTTGATTTGAACTTTGAAGCCAGCTTCTGTTAATGTTCTTTGAATGTGTTAGTCCAAGTTTATGTATTGATTTCTGTGTTTTTTTTCTCTCCTACCAATCACACCTTTTTTAAAGGTAGTTTTAAGTGTTGATGATGTTAATGTTGTTCTTTTTGATGATGTTGTTCTATTCTTGTTGCAGATTTTTTATTTTTATTTTTCCTTCAATTTATTAAAAGTGGATTAAATCTATTCTTATTGCTTATTTTATTTATTAATAATTCTAAAAATTTATATGTTATACCAAAACTATTCTTGGTGTATGGGGAATATGTCTGTGTAATTAATGCATTAAGTTTGGAATAAATTACATTTCATTTTCCATTAAGAGTAAAAGGGAAATTGCTTAATAAAGAATAAATTTAATAGGTGTTTGTCATAAAAAGGACCAACATTTTTCTTCAAATTGTTCCTTATAAAAAGAACCGGAGGGAGTATTTATCTATTTGTCATTAAATAAATTAAACAAAATTGAAATGAAAGGTAAAATGATAGAATCTTTACTTTACAGGGGGATCACAAATTTGTTTTTACAAAAAATAAAACAAAACTGGCCTAATTTACAGAAAATAAAAATCTATTTACCGTTAAATTGTAAACAAATAAAACATGTTCACTTATGATTACTTAAAAAATATTTTACAAACCATATTATCTTGGGTATTTCACAAATGTTGTATGGTTAAAGGTACATAGACTAACTAACATAGATAATAATATTCAATAGAGACTACTTCTCTCTGCTATTTTCCCTATCTTTGTTCTTTATTTTTCTAAAACTTCGTTGCGGGTTAGAATCTTTACCGGAGAAAATTCCTAAATATCTAAATTAACTATTTCACCATCCTCAAAAACAATAATGGAAAATACTGAATGCTAGCTTTGTATGTATTTACTTTTGATAACAATAGATAAAATAAAGGATAATTCAATAGTTAAAGGTAGAACTGGATCAAGCAAAAGTATAGGTAAGACCATTAAGAGAGATTGTACCTCCTGTTTGTATCCATGTTGTTTGAGAAACATATCCAAACTTCCCATGAACATCAATCTGCAATTCAAAAAAGAGAATTAGACACTAGTCAATATTACAACTGAAATGAAGGAAAATATATCTTGGTTCAATTTGCTTACTATATTTCTTTTTAATATCTTTTTATGTAAATTTTTAATTTGTTTCGTCTTAGTCCTTGTTGATCAATGTCCTTATTAATACAAATAGGAAGATTTTAACTCAACATAGGTGTATTATACTCATTTTTGAATGAATTTTTTTATTCATGTATATAATAGTATAAAATTTCAATTTACAAAAAATCATAACTTTTCAACAAACTATGAATTAAATTTGAATTTTCAATGGCCCAAAAGTTGATATTTTTATTTTATTTAATTCATTTCTTTGATTAAATAAAATTCAACTTATTTAATTTTTAGGGGTGTCAACTTAGTTTGGATGTTTAGTTTCCTTTTGATGTCTAGATCCTCTTAGTTTATCTTTAAAATAAAATTGAACTTTTATATGAGAGATTTCTATAATATAATAAATATGACTGCAAACAACAACTCAAAATTTTAAAAAACATATATAAGTTAACTCAAAACAAAGGATAAAAAATCTTGATGGAAAACATTAATTGTGGATCAAAATTACTCAAATAATTTGTAGGAACGAATAACAAAATTTGAAATATTTACCACGACAAAAAAAATATTTAACTCAAAAAGTAATGAATTTTAATGACTAGAAAGTTTTTTATATTACCCGTTCATTAAATTTTCTTACGGGACAAATTAAACTCAACATATTGCCCACTAAGCATTCTAAAGAGGTAAATACAACCGATTGATCAACTTATTAAGTGCTAAAATTAATAAGGTTTTTTTTTTAATATTTAGTTGCTATTGAAACGGTGGATTGTTGTTCGGTGCAATTCACTTTCAATAGGAATATTGATCAACCCACACACTATAAATTTAGCAATGTTCTTCAATGATTGGAAGACACCACCTATCAAAAGCAAGAGTTGACACTCGATTTTTAATAATAAAATAACAATATTTGTTCAAAAATTGTCAAAACTCTCAAGTTTTCTACTGCTATAATTTTATTTCTTTTCCTATTTTTTGTCCACAAAGAAAGTTAAAACTAAGCCAAATTTCATTGGAACATTACTATCCATTGATCAACATTACTAGTCATATTTTCTCCAGGTGTATTGAAAGGACAACTATACATTGATCTACTAAAGAAATATTTACTAAACCTTCTCTAAAGGAGGAAATACTATCCATTGATCAACTTTAAGTGTTAATTTTTTTATTGTTGTTAACTTTGCCAAAGTTTTATAAGTATACTATAAATAGATCAAATTTTATTCTATTTGTTATATACACACTAAGAGAGAGAGAGAGAGAGAGGGGGAAGAGAGAGAGAGAGAGAGAGTGAGAGAGAGAGAGAGAATGACTAAAACTATTAAGTTTATTTCCACTATGATTATATTTTTTTCTCTATTTCTTACTACAGTTCCAAATAGCATTCCATATAAGAAATGTGAAGTTGTTAATGATTGTTATGAGGAGTTCGATTTCGTTGCTGACGATTTGGAATTTCTAAAAAGTCACGGGAAACAAGTAGTATGCCAGAATGGCTTTTGTCGAATCATTCCTTTTTAGTTTCAAAGTACACAAACGCCATATGCAGAGAAGAATGAGTTCTACCAAATAGCAACAAATAATTGTATTTTTATCTTTTGGTTTGTTAATTTCACGCACGTTTATCTTTGACCCCCTACTCTAAAATGGTGGTAATGGAAATTAAATTAAATCGTATTCTTCTTTCTTAATTTTGGATGTTTAACAGTGGAAAAAAATTGTTTTACTTTGAAGCTCATATAACTCCAATTCTATGCGATAATATTCTCATAGGTTATATGAAGATTTAATTTAGACTATGAAGATTTAATGTTAAATAATGGTTTAATTTTCATAATCAAGTTTGTAACACCCGTATTTATTTATTTTATTTTTAATTAGAGTTAATTAGCCTTTTATGGTATTTTATGATGAGATAGTGATTTATTAGGAGTTGTGGCTATTTTGGGAAAGTGTAGTGTTTTGAGTAGAATAAGTTTTAGTAGAGTTATGATAATAAGAGTTGGGCTTGAGTGTTATTGGGCCTAAGTTAAATAGGAGGGACATTATGGTCTTTAATTAAGCTAGGTTTAGATAGAGTTATGAGAATAGAGAGAGAGTGCTCATAACTTGAGAAAAATAGAAAGAGGTAGAAAGAGAAAGTTTGAAAAGAAGGAAGTAGAGGGGAAGAATAGAGAAAGCTCAAGAGAAGGAAGAATCAAAGGAATTCATCATTTCTAAGGTTAGAGAGTAGTTTACCATTCATGTGAGATGATCAAAGAGGGGGGAGATGCCTATTCTCCATACCCAAACCCTCTCATCTCTTTTGGTGGGAAATAGGGATTAAGGGAATGTGTTAATGAATTTTTGTGTTATTGTATGATGTTACTATGTTATTACATGATTCTATATTCCATTTCTATCATCAATTTCGTGTGTTCTATGAGAATTGTTGTTGTTGATATTTGAAGATGGGTTTTAAGAAAAATGAGGAAAAATCTCTACTTTTTACTTGAGATGATGTTTGATGATGTTAGAATAACTTGTACTTCTAGGTCTATATATGATATGTATGCTTAAATGTGATAGCTTTAAGAGTTTATGACATGAAATTCGTGATTTTTATGTGATTCTATGTGAAACCCGTGAGCAGAGCATGAGAATCTGGGTTTGCTCGCTAAGCCACCAATCCGTCGCTGCAAGCGAGGATTCATGTGTTCTTCGCGAACCCAGAAATTCATGTGGTCGCCCAGCGACCAGTAGCGACCTCCAGCGACCAGCCGTCGCCAGGTCTCGCTCTGAGCGATGACCACTCTGCCTCTGCTCGCATGTTGCTTCGCTATCTGTCGCTCAGCGACCATGACCTGATTTTGAGAAATTTCTTTATGTTTTATGATGATTATGAGCTTATAACATGATTAGATTTGGTCTTATAACATGTTATAGATTTGGATTGATTGAACCTTGAATTGGTATGATGATAGTATGCTTATATGTGTATATTTGATTGAGATTGAGAATGATGAGCTATAATTAGCTAAGATAATATGTGATATTATGTATTGCTTGAATGTATACCTTAATGATGATATGATGATGTGTTGAGATAAGTTAATAATAACTTAAAGAAGGAATAATAAGGATAAGTGGCCTATTATTCATGAGTAGAATATGGTGTTATCATCATTACTTGGTATGTGTACATTCATGCATTCATCTTTGGTGTTGGATATTAGAATCATGTGGATTCTAATAAAGAGGATATCAAATGATAATATTTGATAAAGAATGATATTAGAGGTGAGATACTCTAATAAAGACGACGGTACCACATGCATTAGATATGTCTAGGGTGACATACATCGTGTATTTGCACTAGTTGCATTAGGGAATCATGTGTTCTAATTGATAATTGATAATTGTGATTACATTCTATTATGATCTTGTGAATGTTTGGATTATGTGAAGTTGATTACATGATTTGATCCTTGTTAATAAGTATGATATTGCCATGATGTTATAGATTACTAATACAATGTGGTATATGTATGATTTAATCTATTATATTTGATTATATAATATAAGTGTATACTATGCTTATTATTATGAACTTGGATCGTAGCTAACTCTCTATTTTTGTGTATGTGTATGGTTTGGGTCCAGATTCTTCACTTGAGGGGTGATTTCTGTGGCTTTGGAGTTTAGCTCGGGAGAACTAGCCTAGCTTGGTAAGATGAAGAGTAGGAGGATTCTAGAAGCTTAGATCTCTAGGATTGCTCTGATACTTGTAACCTTGCTTAGACTAGTGTTCGGTTTCTCGTTTGTTTGAGATTTATGTATGACCTTGCTATTTATCTTATCTTACTTTATCTATAATTACTTGTTGGATTATCTTGGATTAGGTGATGGGTCTTCATTGTGGAAGTACCTAGTTGGAGTTGTAATATGATTTATGACATGCATGCTTGGATTTAATTGCTATGACTCATTAGTATAGTAGTTTTGATACTTCCGTTTGCTTAAATGAACCAATGCATGCTATTAGTTATTTTGTGTTAAGTAATGTTCTTGATGATTTGTATGTTGAATGATTTAAATTAATTATTGCATGCTAATCGATTAGGAGCGTTACAAAGTTTATCGATCTTCATAATTTAGTTTACATAATATAGAGAGAAAGCTCGTAACTCACTAACGGTTAATTTTAGATGTTAAATAATTCATCCTTGATTATATAAGATTATTACATTAGCAAACTTAAACCTAATTATTTAACCTAATCAACTTTGATATATGCGTATCGATTAATGTTTTGCTGCTAAAAAAAATCTATTTGCTCCAATAATAAGCATGATTTTTGCACCACACATTTTGAAAAAAATTACATTAGAAAATTCTTAGTTAACTAATCCATCCATATATTTTAAAAAATTTGTTTATAATTCTTCCGTCGATTAAAGGAAAATTCATTTATTAGTTTTGCAATTTTTTTATAATTTATAAGTAATTATGAGGTTACTACTTTTTTCAACCTGTTACCTAATTTTCACTCCCTATTCTTTGCGACGCCTTTCATTCTTTACATTGTCACATTTCTTAATACATTCACCTTCCTATTTTATTATTTTTTTAATTTGAAAGATAATTAATATATTTATTGTAGTAAAAATTAAGAAAATATTTAATTCACATTCGTTTTTAATGACATATATTATTTTAATAAAATCATAATTTTTTTTTAACATTTTAAATATATTATTAATCGTGAAAAACAACACCCATAAATACAAGTTCATATCGGTTCGATACCTCACAACTGCAATTAGGAGGGGACTGGAACCACTTGATGTCAGAACTGAACTCCAAACCAGATTAAACTGGTGGTGAAAGTAAAAAAAGAAATACAAGCTCTTATTATATTAAAAAAAATATTCTTAATGTAACAAAATACAAAAGGCGTAGTAGGCTTGTGACCTCAGAGTAAGTTTTATGTTCCGTGCTAATTTCTATGTTGAGTCAATTCATAATGAACTTTGCTTTGAGTTCAATTGAGCTCTCCTAGTGGACGGTAGGAATGTCCCCGGACTTTAATAAATTTCATCAAACATTTAAAAAGCTACATTTGGATGTGTTCAATGGCAATGATAGTAATTAAGATCATGAATGAAGTTAGCAGTTATAATGTACTTGCACAAATTACAAGAAAAATTTCTCTAAATGCAATGAAGGGACAACTATACTTTAATGCATTGAAGGGACAACTATACATTGATCAACCGTATGTGTTAATTTATTTTTTATTGTTGTTAACTTTGCAAAGCTTTATATGCTATAAATAGATCAAATTGTATTCCATTTCTTTTAGAGAGAGGGATAGAGAGAAACCGAATATGCCTAAAACTCTTATGTTTGTTTTTGCTATAATTTTATTTTTTTCTCGATGTCTTACTACAAACGAAGTTCCAAATGGCATTCCATTTCCTTTTCGCCAGCTGACGTGTAAATTTGATGAAGATTGTCACGACCAAGCTAGTACGTTTGTTGAAATTCTAAAACTTCACGGGAAGCTATTAATATGTGAAGAAGGCATTTGTCGAGCCATTTCATTTTAGTCTCAAAGGAGACAAACGCCATATGTAGAGAAGAATGAGTTCTACCAATAGCAAAAAATAATTGTATTTTTTTCTTTTGGTTTGTTAATTTCACGCACTTTGTAACTTTGACTTTGTATTCTAAATGTTGGTAATGAAATAAAATTAGATGCTCTTCTTCTCTCTTAATTTTGAATGTTTAAGAGTGGATAAAAGTTGTTTTATTTTGAAGCCTATAACTCTAGTTCTATGGGATAATTTTGTGATATTAAGATGTTTCAACCAATTTAATTTACATTTATTATTATTATTATTATTATTTTTTTTTAATTTACATTTATTATGAATACAAGAGAAAAATTAGGAACCTAAAGAGGTATTAGAAGTACACTCCACTAGTACCTTACGATTTCGAAGGTAAAATAGGAAAATAAAACATGCAAATAAAATTACAAAGAAAAAAGGAGGCACATTGATCACCGCCAAATCTAAATCCCCTCAAAGGCGCCACCACAAGAAGAAAAATACCCTTCATGAAGAGATAAATAGTCAACCACATGTAGGACAAAACAATAAGAGGAAATTCCATTCATGAGTCTCTAGATGAAATTGCAACAAACATGAATGAAATCTAACCTTTATTTGACAGATTTGAGGGTGAAGATAGTCATTTAATAGGGTTCAATCAGATTCCGTAGCTCCTCAAATTGGTGCAAATATAAAAACTTAAGTGTGCCACTTCCAATCAATTTTTCAAAAGAAAAAAAGTTACTCCCCCTAAATATAAAGAATAAACAAAAGTTAAATATACAATTAAAAATAAATTAAAAAACTATAATAGTAAACTTCCTACTAATAGAAAGATGATAATAGGCAAGCACTCTAATAAAATGAAAAATGTCAAACTTGTCAAAGAACTCATCCTGCTATATGATATTCTATGATTTAAAAAATAATTTTTTTTAATGATTACAAACTTTTGTTGTGTTACCCTTTGATCACTAAATCTGATTACATAAACTCAAAACATTGAAGAGAAATTTACTAAACATTCTAAAGAGGCAAATACAACCGATTGATCAACTTAAGTGCTAAAATATTTAGTTTTTTTTTTTAATATTTAGTTGCTATTGAAACGGTGGATTCTTGTTCAGTGCAATTCACATTCAATATGAATTCAGCAGTATCCTTCAATGATTGGAAAACACCACCTTTCAAAAGCAAGAGTCGACACTCGATTTCTACAAAGAAGGTTAAAACTAAGCTATATTTCATTGCAGATTACTTTCCATTGATCAACATTACTTTCCAAATTTCTCTAAGTGTATTGAAGGCACAACTATATATTAATCTATTGAAGAGTTATTTACTAAATCCTCTAAGGGTCTGTTTGGTGACTAGGATAAGAGACATGATATGATAATTGTATCATATTCTCTTGTAATCTTGCAACTTATCTTATCTTGTCTCTCTAGTTAAAAATTTTATCCTGAGTTTGAGCTGGGTTACGGGCAGGACACGATAAAAAAATAATTTATCCATTTATTTAATATAATATATTTTAAAATAAAAAATGAAAATTAATAAAATATTAATAATAAAATAATTTGATAGTAAATTAAAAATAAAATAATTAATTTTTAAATATATACACGATTTTCTAAGAAAGGTAATTTTGTAAGTTACATAATTTTAAAAATAAAACCATATTGTAATCACAATATTTTAAAGTAAAATAATTATTATTTACAATGGTAATTTTATTATTTACATATAAAATATATGATATATTTACTTACCTTATCTAACATATATAATTAAGTTATTTATTTGATCATGTTCATATAAAAATTTAACATGTTTATTTGCCCATTATTTTATTTAAATTTATATGAAAATATTTGATTGCTTATTTAAATTTTTTATTTATTAAATTCAAAGTATTAATTACAAAATAATTTTTTTAATATAATTTTTTGATAATGTAAATTTAGTAATTAAAATATGATATATATATATATATATATATAGAGGAGGGTTGACTCCAGGAGTTTAGTCTCCATTGACTTACTCCGCTTAATAACTCGATATCGACATTATATTTCTTCAATCCAACTGTTCAATTCAAAGATCTCATTAAGTAGATCAATTCCACAAATTTTTATAAAAATTCAAAATTGTTTGATACTTTTTATAAACACTTCAATTAAACGTACGAAAAACTTTTAGAAAAAATCGTTGAATTTCACTAGTCTAAATACATAAATAAATTTTTTTAAATTTCACTAGTCTAATAAATTCGAAGTCGTTGATTCAAAATCAATATATGTTCACTTTTATCTGCACTCATGAAACAAAACTTAGCTGATAAGTACTTCACAAAACTAGTGAGCAAATTTCTGACTATTTTTTTTTAATCGGCAAAATGTTATTAATACCACAAATAGTACAAGAAGTACTAGGAGGAATACCTGATAACTGTTGTAAATTTTGAGTATATTTCTAAAGTTTTAAATTAAGTGTGTCAAATAATTTTAAATGAGAAAAATAGAAACATATTTTTGTTAATAATCTTTTATTTAGAGTTATTTCAAGTTAATATTATTTATCACATTGAAAGAATAATTTTATGGTTACTATTTGCTCTCCTCATATGTTATTACTATTAACTCTTATTATTATTATTATTATTAATCCTATTATTAAATTTAATAATTATTTCCTTAAATGTCATAAAACGTTCTGCTTTGGTTTTGATAACAGTTTTTGGACAATTAATTGGATTGATTAATTGGCTTTGCACATAATAAAAAAGTCAGTGTGTATATATAGATTATATATATGGTGAACGTGTTTTCTGATATAGAAGATTAATAAGAGCAAGTACTAAGAGTATACATGTCCAAAGTCACTGTGTTTATTTTTTCCATCTAATTTTAGAAACAAAGTATTTTTCTAATGGGTGCGTGCCTGAGTTACCAACTTTGTTGATATTCTCGTGTCTTGATAGCTTCGGTATGTTTATCACCGAGAAGAACCGGTTGTACTCTGGGGGAGTTGCGCAATATTGCGGATAATCCCTTAGTTCAGTGTCACGACACGTGTAAGACCCAAGATTTCATTGTATAGTTGGTTTAAGGAATATTAGGGTTTCGATGTGTTCGTGTGACGAAACATCGTGTAATTATTAAGTTTTGCTGTAATCGAGTCTGTTTTGTGCTCGTGCATTGTAACTGTACAGACTTTTGTCTTGTGATCCTGTTGCTTGAATAAGAAGTTATTTGTGGTTTCAGAATAATAAGTTTTGGATTATTCTTGTTTTTGGAAAAACGAGTAGGATTTTACCCGTCGTTGTAAAATCTTATTGCGTCTGTTTTGAGTGAGGTTTCGGATGGAAGTTTCATATATCTGCGCGAGTTAGGATATATTCTGAGATTAATTTTCTGAGGTATGGAAGAAAATTTCAGTCGCGGAAAAAGATTCGGCGATAAGTTTTGGAATGGAAAAACGTTAGACGTTCTTTCCGTAGGTTTTATGTTTTTGTGTTTTACGTTCGTCGCGTCGCGCGAGAGCTGAACGTGTGAGTATTTCTATGAGGTTTTAAGTGTTATCTCAAGTGGGTTTGTTTTGGTTTGATCCAATGGCTAGGGTTTAAGCTTGGCATTGTGTTTTTGATCCAATGGTGGTTTGGCTATCAAGAGCTTATAATAGTAAGGAGGTTTATGACTTGTGGACTTAAGAAAATCATAAATTTCACTCCATTCTTCCTCTCTTGTACGTGGAACTCCATTACTCAACCCTAACCTTCACTAAATTTCATTTCCTCACCATTTCACTCCATTTCAAGCTTGGAAGCTTAGTGGAAAGTTGTAGAGAATCACTTTCTTAAGGTAACCCTCTCTTCTTATCTCCTAGGTTGGTAGATTTTTAGAGTTGTGAGGTTTTTGGGTTTATGTTCTTAAGAGGGTTTGGTGAGAAAGGTTGTTCTTGCTAGTTCTTGTTTCATGATAGTTGTTCATGAGAGTTTAGTAAGCATGCTAGGCTTTGTTGTTCCAATTTTTCCATGAGTTTGTGAGAATCTCATGAGAAAAGTTAGGGTTTTGAGTTGGTTAGGTATTGATCAATTACATGAGGTTATGTTGTAAGGTTTTGAAAAGAAAAGTTGTCTTTGAACCTTTGGGCAAAAGGGAAATGCGTTGTATGGTTTTGTTTTAGAAAATCCGATGAAAAATATTTTGGAGTTTATAAAAATATTTCCTAAGTGTTTTGGGTAGTGTTTTGGGGTCAAAATGGTTTAAAACTATTGTGACATGTGGTGTCGCTTTGTACTTTGAAAACATGTTTGAAAATGATTACCGGACGGTTAAGGCCCGTAATAAAACTTGTGCTTGGGTTTGGTTTTGATTTTGGAAATGAAAATCAAATAACTTGCACTCGAAGCAACCAACATGCTTTCGGAAATGAATTGCTTGCTTATGAAAATGGTTTGCTTTTATGCCTTGAAAAGATGTTGGGAACTAATAGAATCAAACTAGGCTTGGGGTGGAAAAGGTGGTGTGAGTTGCTGTCTTGTGCTGTCATGACAGGTGCAACTCGCTGAGCGAGTTGTTACTCGCCAGGGCGAGTGTCACAGGTCACGACAACACGCCAGGGCGAGCTCCAGAGCGAGTAAGACCAGTACTCTCTGCCTTTACTCGCCACCAACTCGCCAGGGCGAGCTCTGGGAGTTGAGATTTTGGATTTTGATTTCTAAACTTGGTTTTTAACATTCTAATCCCTTTTTATTAATTTATGGAAGTGGTTGGGATTGGAAACGAGTTTTTCGGGTACTCGGAAAGTACGTTACTTATAACGCAAGAAAATAGCCATTTTGCAATTCAAATTATTTAAGACTTTTGGCAATTGTTTTAGGTCCTAAAAATAGTACAAATAACTCATGGGGGTTGATCAATACGGTAGATTTTGGTTCGATGTCCGAGAGAGTGGTTTTTCCTTAGGAACCATTAGGTTTTTGGGGTTTTGGTGTAGTTTCAATACGATTGGTTAGAGAACAATGTATTGATTGGTACGTTGCTTGTTTTAGGAAGCGCGTTGTGTTGTTTGAGCGTGTGTTGTTGACGGAAGCTTGCCGAGATAAGGGCTCCACTTTATTTCTGTCTTTTCACTGAGATACAGCATGTTGGTTATTTTAGTGATGTGTGTTGGTGTGCTTGGCATATTTGTGTTATGTATGCTCGTTGATGAGAACGTGTTTACATTACTTGTGCAATTTACATATGATTTGGAAAATATATGTATGAATTGCTATGATTTAGTTACATATGCTTGAGAGGTATGTATGTGTTGCATCAGCATATAAGGGGAATCGTATGCTCATGCATTCATTGTGCGTAGTTGCGTGAGTGGACTACGGGGTGTTGGTTGCGTGAGTGGACCCACCCAAAATCCTACGGGATCTTATTGAGTACAATAAGTGGTTGCGTGAGTGGACCACGGGGTGTGATTGCGTGAGTGGATCCACCCTAACCCTTTGCGGTTTTATTGGTTATGATTAGTAATTCCGGAATTCATTTGCATGTGGTAGCTCTGGTAGTACCACACTCATTGTAGAAGTTTGCATTAGGCTTGTTGTGCATTATATATATAAGCCCGTTGGTGGGTGCTGTTGAATGTCCTAAGAGCTTTCTCCTGTGCTTTGTGGAAATATTTGTTATGTGTAAAATTCTTTTGCACCGGTTATATATATATATACTTCTATTTTGTGGTGACCCTTTCTTTCATTTGCGGGCTCATCCCACCCCAGATGACGATGTAGGACGAGAGGATGGTGTTGGCAGCTCTAGGCCTTAGTGAGCTCGTGTTGAAGCTGGAGTGGTAGTTTAGTTAGACTATGCGCCGGTGTGTTTGTGCACTGTGCTTTTTGTTTAGCATAGGACATTCTAACTTCTTTTGGTTAGTTAGTGCTTGTAAGCACATAGACTTATGGATTGTAATTATTCAGGATTACACTTAACATTTTCGAATACAATATATATATATGGTGATATATATATATGGTTCGTTTGTAATATTTAATGTCGGCTCAATTAAAAATGTTTTGCGCACTCTGAGCGTTTGTTGAAAAAAAAAATAATGCCCTTTTTGCGTTATGAAAACGGGGTGTTACAATTTTGGTATCAGAGCCCGGCTTTAAATCTTCAAAGGGAAAGTGTATACTTGAGTCGTTAGTCCAGAGTCGGTTAGAACGTAACTAGTGTGGAGTTAGTTCTAGTGTTTGTTCTGTGTCGGGCTTCGAGTTAGTAATCCGTGGTGTGAGATATTCTGTTAGGATTCAGAATTGTATGCTAAGGATCTAATCAGAATTGGTATTGTGCAGAAATCGAATGCCTCCAAGAAGGGCACCTACTGTACCTATGACGGACAATGTGGATGTGAATCAGATGGCTTATGCCATGCATACAATGGCAGCGGCTGTGACTGCTCAGAGCCATGCTAAGGCGCAGAGAGATCTGGAAAAGCGCGAGCGGGAAATACTTGCTGCTGGTTCTAGACTTCTTTCAAATTTCAACCACCAGACTCCTCCAAAGTTTAATGGGGAGGGAGGTCCGGAAACTGCTGATTTGTGGCTCCAATCTGTGGAGAGGATATTCGGGGCAATTCATTGTCCAGAAGGGGAGAAGGTGGTCTTAGCTACCTATCAATTACTCGGGGGTTCTGAGTATTGGTGGAGGAACACCCGACTGATCATGGAGAATGGCCATGAGGAATTGAATTGGGAGAACTTCAAGAGGAGGTTTTTGGCTAAGTATTTCCCTGAGACTGCAAGGGAAAGGTATGGGGAGGAATTTCTGAGACTACGTCAGGGGAGTATGAATGTGGAGGCGTATTCCAAGAAGTTTGAATCACTATCCCGTTTCTTCCGCTTCTTTAGGGATGGGATAGATGAGGTTTATATGTGCCGTAGATTTCAAGATGGGCTTAGGTACGAACTGCAGGATGCGGTTGTGCCATTGGGTATTCGGCAATTTCAAGTCTTGGTTGAAAAGTGCCAAGAGGTTGAAGATATGAGAAACAAAAGGGTGAACCGTCAGGGTGGTTTTAGTGCTGGGGGACCAAGTCGTTCCGGTGGTCCGAATCAAAGTCAGAACCGTGGAAAACAAGGCAGTAAGCCATATGACCGTCCACAGTCTAACAAGGGACAGGGTCGATCGGTGAATCAGAACAGTCAGAATACCGGGAAGCAGGGCTGTTTTAAGTGTGGTGAAGTGGGCCACTATGCGAATGAATGCCGGAATCAGGGACATGTTTGTTTTAATTGCAAGAAGCCGGGACACTTTGCTAGAGATTGCAAAGCCCCGAAGGCCGGGCCGTCGGCTAATGTGGCACAAGGCTCACAAGGTACCAGACCTGCGGCAAAGGCACGTGCTTACTGTATGGGCACAGAAGTGAGTGGGCAGGCTAGCAATGCCATTCACGAGAGCTGTCACATTGCAGGTAATTCTTTAACTGCTTTGATTGACACGGGGGCAACCCACTCATTCATATCTTTGGCATGTGCAAATTGTTTAAACTTGAATGTTTCTGTTCTTCCGTTTGATTTGAATGTCTTGACTCCTGCTAAGGATTTGGTAGTAAATACTGCATGCTTGCATTGTTTGGTAGTAATTCAGAATAGAGATTTTCTGGTCAATTTGGTGTGTTTACCGCTTACATCTCTCGAGATCATTCTCGGGATGGATTGGCTATCTTATCATTATGTTATACTAGATTGTGCTCGGAAATTGGTGTTCTTTCCCGAGCCAGGTGTGCGAAGGTACTTGTCCGCAAATCGACTTTCTGTGGTTATGTGTAACGGAGAGCCGGAGATTGTTTCACTTGCTAGTTTAGGGGTGACGTCGGAGATCCGAATTGAGGAAATTCGAGTGGTTCAGGAGTTTCAAGATGTGTTTCCATCGGAGATTCCAGCTTTTCCTCCGTGTAGAGAGGTGGAATTCTTTATTGACTTACAACCGGGTACGGGTCCGATTTCGGAATCGCCCTACCGGATGGCTCCAGCCGAGTTGGTAGAGTTGAAAAGTCAGATTGAGGACTTGTTAGAGAAGGGTTTCATAAGGCCTAGTGTGTCGCCTTGGGGAGCACCGGTCTTACTGGTTAAAAAGAAGGATGGGAAATCTCGTTTGTGTGTGGATTATCGGAAGCTTAATAAGGTGACTATCAAGAACCGGTATCCATTGCCGCGTATTGATGATCTGATGGATCAGTTGAAAGGAGCCTCAGTGTTTTCAAAGATTGACTTGAAATCTGGTTATCACCAGATAAGAGTACGAGATGAGGATATTCAGAAAACGGCGTTTAGGACGCGGTTTGGGCATTATGAGTACTTGGTGATGCCGTTTGGAGTGACGAATGCACCTGCGATCTTCATGGCCTACATGAATCGGTTATTCCATTCGTTTTTGGACAAGTTCGTGGTTGTGTTCATTGATGATATTCTCGTGTATTCGAAGAGCGAAGAGGAGCATGAAGAGCATCTTCGTATGGTTTTGCAAGTGTTGCGGGAAAGAAAGTTGTATGCGAATCCGTCGAAGTGTGACTTTTGGTTGGAAGAGGTGAATTTCCTTGGCCATATAATATCAAAAGAGGGAATTGTCGTGGATCCAGCCAAGATTGACACAGTACTTGCGTGGAAGCAACCGCAGACGGTGACGGACGTGAGGAGTTTTGTTGGTTTGGCCGGTTATTACCGGAGGTTCATAGAAGGATTCGCTAAGATTGTGGCACCAATGACGCAACTTACGCGAAAAGATCAACCGTTTGCGTGGACTGAGCAGTGTGAACTTAGTTTTCAATTGTTGAAGGAGCGGTTGACGACTTCACCGGTGTTGGTGTTACCTCAGTCAGATGAACCTTATGAGGTTTATTGTGATGCGTCTCATCAGGGTTTGGGTTGTGTGTTGATGCAGCACAAGAGAGCAGTGGCTTATGCATCACGGCAGTTGAAGGTGCATGAGAAGAATTATCCTACGCACGATTTGGAGCTAGCGGCCGTGGTTTTTGCATTGAAGATTTGGAGACACTATCTTTATGGGTGCACTTTCGTTGTGTTTAGTGACCATAAAAGCCTCAAGTATCTGTTCGACCAGAAGGAGTTGAATATGAGGCAAAGGAGGTGGATGGAAACATTGAAAGATTTTGATTTCACGTTAGAATACCATCCTGGAAAGGCTAATGTGGTAGCCGATGCTTTGAGTAGAAAGAGTGTGTCAGTGTGTTCGGCACAAATGGCTAGTCAACAAGAGTTGTTGAGAGAGTTTCGTGACTTGCACCTAGAGGTAGAGTTTGCTTTAGGGAATATGAGACTGGGTATGATTACCATCTCAAGCGGTTTGTTGGAGGACATTGCAAATTGTCAAGATGACAAGTTTCTTATGGAGAAAAGAGCTTTGATTGTTCGAGGAACCAACCGAGATTTCAAGGTGGGACCGGACAACATTTTGAGATGTAATGGTAGGGTGTGTGTGCCCGATGCGATGGACTTGAGAAACACCATTCTAAGGGAGGCACACAAGAGTAAGCTTAGTATGCATCCCGGGGCAACAAAAATGTATCAGGACCTGAGGCAAGATTTCTGGTGGCCGGGTATGAAGAGGGATGTGGCCGAGTTTGTGGCGTCGTGTTTGACTTGTCAGAAGGCGAAGATTGAACATCAGAGACCAGCAGGGATGTTGCAGTCTTTAGATATCCCAGAGTGGAAGTGGGATAGCATTTCTATGGATTTCATCACTGGGCTACCTAAGACCAGGAGGAAGCATGATTCCATTTGGGTGATAGTGGATCGTTTGACGAAGTCCGCTCATTTTCTACCGGTAAGGATTACGGATACGGCGGCAAAGTTGACCGATGTGTATATTGCTGAGATTGTGAGGCTACATGGGATTCCGTCAAGTATAGTGTCGGATAGAGATCCAAAGTTCACTTCACATTTTTGGAAGACTTTGCATGAGGCGTTGGGGACGAAACTGAGGTTGAGTTCCGCCTATCATCCCCAGACTGATGGGCAAACTGAGATAACAAATCAGTCACTAGAGGATTTATTGAGAGCATGTGTGCTGGATGATCGTGGGAGTTGGGACGACGTGTTGCCGTTGATAGAGTTCACGTACAACAATAGTTACCATTCGACTATCGGAATGGCACCATATGAGGCTTTGTATGGGAGGAGATGTCAGACTCCTTTGTGTTGGTACCAAGATGGGGAAAGTTTGATAGTAGGACCGGAAATGGTACAACAGACGACGGACAAGGTCCGAAAGATAAGGGCAACGATGAAGGTTGCTCAAGATCGACAAAAGAGTTATGCGGATAGGCGTCGGAGGCCTTTAGAGTTTGAGGAGGGAGATCACGTATTTCTCCGTGTTACTCCAACAACGGGTGTTGGAAGGGCTTTGAAAGCAAAGAAGTTGACTCCGAAGTTTATAGGGCCTTATCAGGTTACGGAGCGGATTGGGAAGGTAGCATACCGGATCGCGTTGCCACCGGTACTATCTTTGATTCATGACGTGTTCCATGTGTCGCAATTGCGGAAATATACACCGGATCCATCACATGTGATCACACCGGATGATATCCAGTTGAGGGATAACTTGTCGTTTGAGGTTCCGCCGATCAAGATTGCGGATAGGAAGATGAAACGTTTGAGAACGAAAGAGATACCTTTAGTGAAGGTAATATGGAACGAAGCTACAGGAGATACCACCTGGGAGCTCGAGAGTAAGATGAAAGAGTTATACCCCAGTTTGTTTGACGACGTCTAAGTTTCGAGGACGAAACTTCTTTTAGGGGGGTAGTATTGTAAGACCCAAGATTTCATTGTATAGTTGGTTTAAGGAATATTAGGGTTTCGATGTGTTCGTGTGACGAAACATCGTGTAATTATTAAGTTTTGCTGTAATCGAGTCTGTTTTGTGCTCGTGCATTGTAACTGTACAGACTTTTGTCTTGTGATCCTGTTGCTTGAATAAGAAGTTATTTGTGGTTTCAGAATAATAAGTTTTGGATTATTCTTGTTTTTGGAAAAACGAGTAGGATTTTACCCGTCGTTGTAAAATCTTATTGCGTCTGTTTTGAGTGAGGTTTCGGATGGAAGTTTCATATATCTGCGCGAGTTAGGATATATTCTGAGATTAATTTTCTGAGGTATGGAAGAAAATTTCAGTCGCGGAAAAAGATTCGGCGATAAGTTTTGGAATGGAAAAACGTTAGACGTTCTTTCCGTAGGTTTTATGTTTTTGTGTTTTACGTTCGTCGCGTCGCGCGAGAGCTGAACGTGTGAGTATTTCTATGAGGTTTTAAGTGTTATCTCAAGTGGGTTTGTTTTGGTTTGATCCAATGGCTAGGGTTTAAGCTTGGCATTGTGTTTTTGATCCAATGGTGGTTTGGCTATCAAGAGCTTATAATAGTAAGGAGGTTTATGACTTGTGGACTTAAGAAAATCATAAATTTCACTCCATTCTTCCTCTCTTGTACGTGGAACTCCATTACTCAACCCTAACCTTCACTAAATTTCATTTCCTCACCATTTCACTCCATTTCAAGCTTGGAAGCTTAGTGGAAAGTTGTAGAGAATCACTTTCTTAAGGTAACCCTCTCTTCTTATCTCCTAGGTTGGTAGATTTTTAGAGTTGTGAGGTTTTTGGGTTTATGTTCTTAAGAGGGTTTGGTGAGAAAGGTTGTTCTTGCTAGTTCTTGTTTCATGATAGTTGTTCATGAGAGTTTAATAAGCATGCTAGGCTTTGTTGTTCCAATTTTTCCATGAGTTTGTGAGAATCTCATGAGAAAAGTTAGGGTTTTGAGTTGGTTAGGTATTGATCAATTACATGAGGTTATGTTGTAAGGTTTTGAAAAGAAAAGTTGTCTTTGAACCTTTGGGCAAAAGGGAAATGCGTTGTATGGTTTTGTTTTAGAAAATCCGATGAAAAATATTTTGGAGTTTATGAAAATATTTCCTAAGTGTTTTGGGTAGTGTTTTGGGGTCAAAATGGTTTAAAACTATTGTGACATGTGGTGTCGCTTTGTACTTTGAAAACATGTTTGAAAATGATTACCGGACGGTTAAGGCCCGTAATAAAACTTGTGCTTGGGTTTGGTTTTGATTTTGGAAATGAAAATCAAATAACTTGCACTCGAAGCAACCAACATGCTTTCGGAAATGAATTGCTTGCTTATGAAAATGGTTTGCTTTTATGCCTTGAAAAGATGTTGGGAACTAATAGAATCAAACTAGGCTTGGGGTGGAAAAGGTGGTGTGAGTTGCTGTCTTGTGCTGTCATGACAGGTGCAACTCGCTGAGCGAGTTGTTACTCGCCAGGGCGAGTGTCACAGGTCACGACAACACGCCAGGGCGAGCTCCAGAGCGAGTAAGACCAGTACTCTCTGCCTTTACTCGCCACCAACTCGCCAGGGCGAGCTCTGGGAGTTGAGATTTTGGATTTTGATTTCTAAACTTGGTTTTTAACATTCTAATCCCTTTTTATTAATTTATGGAAGTGGTTGGGATTGGAAACGAGTTTTTCGGGTACTCGGAAAGTACGTTACTTATAACGCAAGAAAATAGCCATTTTGCAATTCAAATTATTTAAGACTTTTGGCAATTGTTTTAGGTCCTAAAACTAGTACAAATAACTCATGGGGGTTGATCAATACGGTAGATTTTGGTTCGATGTCCGAGAGAGTGGTTTTTCCTTAGGAACCATTAGGTTTTTGGGGTTTTGGTGTAGTTTCAATACGATTGGTTAGAGAACAATGTATTGATTGGTACGTTGCTTGTTTTAGGAAGCGCGTTGTGTTGTTTGAGCGTGTGTTGTTGACGGAAGCTTGCCGAGGTAAGGGCTCCACTTTATTTCTGTCTTTTCACTGAGATACAGCATGTTGGTTATTTTAGTGATGTGTGTTGGTGTGCTTGGCATATTTGTGTTATGTATGCTCGTTGATGAGAACGTGTTTACATTACTTGTGCAATTTACATATGATTTGGAAAATATATGTATGAATTGCTATGATTTAGTTACATATGCTTGAGAGGTATGTATGTGTTGCATCAGCATATAAGGGGAATCGTATGCTCATGCATTCATTGTGCGTAGTTGCGTGAGTGGACTACGGGGTGTTGGTTGCGTGAGTGGACCCACCCAAAATCCTACGGGATCTTATTGAGTACAATAAGTGGTTGCGTGAGTGGACCACGGGGTGTGATTGCGTGAGTGGATCCACCCTAACCCTTTGCGGTTTTATTGGTTATGATTAGTAATTCCGGAATTCATTTGCATGTGGTAGCTCTGGTAGTACCACACTCATTGTAGAAGTTTGCATTAGGCTTGTTGTGCATTATATATATAAGCCCGTTGGTGGGTGCTGTTGAATGTCCTAAGAGCTTTCTCCTGTGCTTTGTGGAAATATTTGTTATGTGTAAAATTCTTTTGCACCGGTTATATATATATATACTTCTATTTTGTGGTGACCCTTTCTTTCATTTGCGGGCTCATCCCACCCCAGATGACGATGTAGGACGAGAGGATGGTGTTGGCAGCTCTAGGCCTTAGTGAGCTCGTGTTGAAGCTGGAGTGGTAGTTTAGTTAGACTATGCGCCGGTGTGTTTGTGCACTGTGCTTTTTGTTTAGCATAGGACATTCTAACTTCTTTTGGTTAGTTAGTGCTTGTAAGCACATAGACTTATGGATTGTAATTATTCAGGATTACACTTAACATTTTCGAATACAATATATATATATGGTGATATATATATATGGTTCGTTTGTAATATTTAATGTCGGCTCAATTAAAAATGTTTTGCGCACTCTGAGCGTTTGTTGAAAAAAAAAAAAATGCCCTTTTTGCGTTATGAAAACGGGGTGTTACAACACGCCTCCGGTTATTAGTTTCCAGCCATCCGCAACAACAATAACAGATATTCACAAATGGTAAATGGTAATATCAATATCATATCATAAGTAGTTGAAAAGAAGAATTATAAATAAATATTTTTTAGGCTATCTAGTTTAAGGCAATGGTTATTATACATTACATACAGCAGCGCACCTATATCATACATTTACATCATGAAGAATTAAATAAATTAATTTGATGCTATAAACAAAAAGGATTTTGAACTGATGACATACCTTTAATCAGCTCCAGCTTGAAGGAAAAGGGCTACCATATCTTTTATGTTTTTGCTGAAATATAAGAAAACAAAGATCCAAAACTTGAGCATAATATACTTGCATAAAAACAAGGATATACCAATACATACACTATACTAGTTGTTAGTGTAAAGATCATCTTCTAAATAAAAATGAAACATAATTCAAATGTTTAAGATAAAAATGTAAGCATTAAATAAATGAGTAAATAACAGGGAAAAGTTAGATCGATGAAAATCTTATACAAATTAATTGATCATGAACAATACCTGATAAGTGTTTGGTATCATCATCACAATACCCTATAAGACCAATCAAGTATTTATGATGAACTACATCAAAAAGTTTGGCCTGTGAATCAGAAAAGAAAACCATAATTCCTTCAGTTAACAACTTAACATGAAACTCGTTAACTACCTCTGCTTGAAAGTAATGCTAACCTTTCAATGAAAGTAATGTTGCGAAAGCCAAGGAAAATTTATTCTATAAGTTAGTATAAGTTTATATGAATTATATGAATTTTAATAATTAGAAAGTTTATTTTTATTACCCGTTGACTAATGATCCGTTTGGCCTGACTTTTTTAGGTTTTAGAAGCTATCTGAAAGCTAAATTTGAAAAGAATAGCTTTTCAGAAAAAAAGATAAAGTTGTTTGATAATTTATTTTTTTTTTAATTTCAAAGTTACGTTATTTAGGTAAAATATAAATTTTTTTTTAAAAAATAAATAATATCAAACTAAAGATTATTATGAAACTTAAGAAAAGATGATAACAAACTAGATTAAACTAAATTTACGAAAGATAATAATAAAAAAGCTCCGAATTTTTTTCCAAAAGTAGATTTCAACCTCTTCCCTTAAAAGCTCATTTGATTCAATTTTACACATTAAAGAAAAGCCACTTTTTAAAGCTAAGAACTTTATTAAAATTATGTTTCGTCCGACTTATCATTCTTAAAAAAATAAAAAGCTAAATAAAGCTAGAACAAACGGAGTCATACTTCCTTTTAATATATTTCTCATTGCTTATAAAAAAGGGGACAAACTCAAAGATTTCTCTATTGAAAAGAAATTTACTAAGCATTCTAAAGAGGTAAAAACAACCTATTGATCAACTTAAGTGCTGACAATATTTTTACTTTTATTTTTTAAATTTAAATGCTATTGAAACGGTGGATGCATGCAAATTGCACAGGACAGGAATTGCAGTTCAGTGTGCAATTCACTTTTAATTGGAAAATTGATGTACCCACGGACTATGAATTCAGCAATGTCCTTCAATGATTGGATACTCGATTTCTAATATTAAAACAATACCAATTATTCAAAAATTGCCAAAACTCTCAAGTTTACTCCTGCTATAATGGTTATTTTTTTTTAGGGTAAATAGGCCAATACCCTCTGCAAAGTTGGTGTGTATTGCGATACCCCTGTAAAAATATTTCTTGTAAATACCTGTAACAGCCCAAACCTTCGGCGATCCCGGCACTGCTAACTCACGATCTTCTCCAACCCCCTTCTCTATTGGAGTTTTTGCCTTCCGTGGGAATCGAAACATGTACCATGGGGATAAGTACATGTTCAATCCATTCCCACTACCAATTGAGCTAGTAGCCCAATTGGTAGTGGGAATGGATTGAACATGTACTTATCCCCATGGTACATGGTTCGATTCCCACACCTTTTTATGTAACAGCCCGAGCCTTCGGCGATCCCGGCACTGCTACCTCACGATCTTTTCCAACCCCCTTCACTATTTGAGTTTTTGCCTTCCGTGGGAATCACTAGCTCAATTGGTAGTGGGAATGGATTGAACATGTACTTATCCCCAGGTACATGGGTTCGATTCCCACGGAAGGCAAAAATTCAAATAGTGAAGGGGGTTGGAGAAGATCGTGAGGTAGCAGTGCCGGGATCGCCGAAGGCTCGGGCTGTTACAATACCCCCCTACTTTCTCAAGATTCCCTATTTTACCCCCCTGAGTGCATACCGTGGCAGTGAATCTCCACGTGGTGTGTCCACATAGATTTGTTTTGCCACGTGTCATGTCCACGTAGGATTTTTGACACGTCATCCCTTAAAAAAAAATTATAAAAAAAAAAAAAACATTTATTTTTTTGTTATTTTTTATTTAATTCGTTTTTTTTTTTTAATAATTATTTTTAATAACATTAATTTTTTGTTTTATTTTTTATTTAATTTGTTTTATTTAAAAAATTTATTTTAAAAAAAAAACATATTTTTTTTATTTTTTGTTTTATTTAAAAAAATTATTTTAAAAAAAATAGTTTTTTTTAAAAAAAAAATTTATTTAATTCGTTATTTTAATTTTAATAACATTAATTGTTTGTTTTATTTTTTATTTCATTTGTTTTATTTTCAAAAAATATTTTTTAATAATTATTTTTAAGGGATGACGTGTCAAAAAATCCTACGTGGACATGACACGTGGCAAAAAAAATCTATGTGGACACGCCACGTGGAGATTCACTGCCACGGTGTGCACTCAGGGGGGTAAAATAGGGAATCTTGAAAAAGTAGGGGGTATTTACAAGAAATATTTTTACAGGGGGTATTGACCTATTTACCCTTTTTTTTATTTCTTTTCGACAGAGAAGGTTAAAACTAAGTCATATTTAATTGCAACATTACTATCCATTAATCAACATTATTAGGCAAATTTCTCTAAATGCATTGAAGGGACAACTATACATTAATCTACTGAAGGGATAGTTACTAAACCCTCTAAAAGAGGAAATATACTATCCATTGATCAACTTTAAGTGTTAATTTTTTTTATTGTTGTTAACCTTGCAAAGCTTTATATGCTATAAATAGATCAAATTGTATTCTATTAGTTTTAGAGAGAGAAACAGAATATGACTAAAACTCTTATGTTTGTTTTCGCTATAATTTTATTTTTTTCTCGATTTCTTACTACAAAGACAGTTGACAATAATTTTCGCCACGAATTGGTCACATGTAAAGTAGATAAAGATTGTTATGACCAAGCTAGTAAGTTTGTTGAATTTCTAAAAACTCACGGGAGGTATTTAATATGTGACAAAGGTGTTTGTCGACTCATTAACTTGAATTAGTCTCAAAGGAGACAAATGCCATATGTAGAGAAGAATGAGTTCTACCAATAGCAACAAATAATTGTATTTTTATCTTTTGGTTTGTTAATTTTACGCACCTTGTAACTTTGACTTTGTATTCTAAAATGTTGGTAATGAAATAAAATTAGATGGTCTTCTTCTCTCTTAATTTTGGATGTTTCAAGCAATTTAATTTACATTTATTATGAATACAAGAGAAAAATTAAGAATCTAAAGAGGTATCAGAAGTAGACTCCACTAGTACCTAACAATCTCGAAGGTAAAATAGGAAAATAAAACATGCAAATAAAATTACAAAGAAAAAAGGAGGCACATCGATCACCACCAAAACTAAATCCCCTCAAAGGCACCACCACAAGAAGAAGAATACCCTTCATGAAGAGAAAAATAATCAACCACGGGTAGGACAAAATAATAAGAGGAAATTACATTCATGAATCTCTAGATGAAATTGCAAGAAACATGAATGAAATCTGACCTTTATTTGACAGATTTGAGGGTAAAGATAGTCGTTTAATAGGGTTCAATCAGATTCCGTAGCTCCTCAAATTGGTGCATATATAAAAACTTAGAAGAGTGCAACTTCCAATCAATTTTTCAAACGAAGAAAAGGTTACTCCCCCCAATTATAAAGAATAAACAAAAGTTAAACATATAATTAAAAATAAATTAAAAAACTATAATAGTAAACTTCCTACTAATAGAAAGATGATAATATCGGCAAGCACTCTAACAAAATGAAAAATGTCAAACTTTTAGTAAAAAACTATGATTCTATGAAAAGTAAATTTTTTTAATTGTTACAAACTTTTGTTATGTTACCCTTTGATCACTAAATGTGTTTACGGGACAAACTCAACACATTGCTCTATTGAAGAGAAATTTACTAAACATTCTAAAGGGGCAAATACAACCTATTGATCAACTTAAGTGCTAAATATATTTAATTATTT
Organism: Trifolium repens; assembly: GCA_030408175.1. Classification (NCBI taxonomy): domain Eukaryota; kingdom Viridiplantae; phylum Streptophyta; class Magnoliopsida; order Fabales; family Fabaceae; genus Trifolium; species Trifolium repens. The sequence goes on along the minus strand of CP125841.1, from coordinate 18,746,822 downwards.
TTATATTTAGTTGTTATTTAAACAGTGGATTCTTGTTTGGTGCAATTCACAATCAATATGAATTCAGCAGTGTCCTTCAATGATTGGAAGACACCACCTTTCAAAAGCAAGAGTCGACACTCGATTTCTACTATCCAAATTTCTCTAAGTGTATTGAAGTTACAACTATATGTTAATCTATTGAAGAGTTATTTACTAAATCCTCTAAAGGGAAAAATAATATCCATTGATCAACTTAGTGTTAATGTTTTTTTATTGTTGTTAACTTTGCAAAGCTTTATACACTATAAATAGATCAAATTTTATGCTCTTTGGTACATACAAAGAGAGATAGAATATGATGATTAAACCTCTTAAGCTTGTTTCCTGTATAATTCTATTTTTTTCTCTATTTCTTACTATAAAGGCAGGTCCAAAAATTCCAAGATATTTGAGGAAATGTGAAGTTGATAAAGATTGTGATGACCTATACATTGTTGAGGATATGGAATTTCTGAAAGCTCGCGGGAAACACGTAATATGCCTGAATGGCCGTTGTCAAGTCGTTCGCTTTTAGTCTCAAAGTAGACAAACGCAATTATTTTGTATTCTATTGTTGGTAATGAAATAAAATTAAATGGTCTTCTTTACTTTTAATTTTGAATTTTCAACGGTGGAAAAAAATTGTTTTAGTTTGAAACCCATATAACTTGTTGTGAATCCGATCCAAAAACACACCAATAAAACCTTAACTAGTGTGTGGAGCTAAAACAAATAAGCAACCAAACCACAACAATGAGTATGCACTAATAATCAACCAACAAAAGCTTTAAACTTATGAAAGCAATAAAGAACACAAATCAAATTGTTTACCCAGTTCGGTGTTAATGAACCTACACCTGGGGAGAGAGAGCTCTCATTTCCACTATCAATCTTCCTTCTTCTTGATTTCAATGAGATTTACAAGAGTTACAAGAATTTAGAGTTTTCCTAAATTCTACCCTTTTCTCAAATCTCTTTCCATGACCAAGAGATTTAATCAATAATAATTACAAGATGAAAGAATGGAGTTCCAAACACTAGAAATAACCTAAGAGATGACCCTCTTAATCCTAGACTTGATATTGGAACAAAACTCTCTCAAAACCATAGCCTATGTCACAAACATGCAGCAGCAAAACAGAAACAAGTATATATACATGCGTGCTCGCGCCTGGCGCCCTCACCAGCCAAGCCAGCTGCTTGCTGCGCCTGGCGCCCTCATCAGGGCACACTAGTTTCCTGCAATAGCATCATTTTCAAGGCTATTTCTAACAATCTCCACCTTTCCTTTTAAACGATGGTGGTGCCAACTTCCCACCAACCACCATGTTGCTCTCTCTCCAACCTTGTTTTCACCACACCTTCTTCAAACCCAACTCCGCTTCGTACTCTCGAAGAATTTCCTGCCTCTCAACTTAACCTTGAAATTTTAGGTAAGTTCCACAAGCCGCAACTTCAAACTCTCCTTGTATGCAACTACCTCCAATAGTCCTACAAGTTACCAAGTTTGAACATCGTTGCTTCCAATTGTTTCCCTGAAGATCTTCCAAGTTTTGCACTTCTTCAGACACATTTGAAACTTAACCCACAAGGTGACCATAGTCATACCACTTTGGTGTACCTCTACCTCAAACCGAGATTCCTCTACCAAAGTCTCAAACCAGTATTTCCACTATGATCCTCACCTTGTAATGCAAAACTTTTCAACTACTCTGAAACACACTTCAAGTCTGTAACACCCTGAGGACAGGAATTTCTATGGTATTTTTAGTATTAGTATTAGTAGTAAAATGACCAAGACAGGCCCAAATACAAATAAAAACCTACAAAAGCAGGAAAAAGCATCAAGACAGAGTCCAAGATGCAAAAAGACAAGAAAAAGCCCAAAAAGTGAAGAAATTGAGCATTCCATCGCAGCACGATGATTCCCATCGTGCCACGATGGGAGCTGCTTGTTCGCCAAGAAAATAGAAGAAATAAATCTACAAAATATCTGTTCATCGCAGCACGATGTGTGCCATCGCAGCACGATGGAGTAACTTGGCGCCCAAGCTGATGAAATGCACATGATCAGTTATAAAATTGAACTGAATCTTCACATCGCAGTACGATGAGCTCATCGTGTTGCGATGCCTTGCTGAGGCCCATTACGAAAACTATAAATAGAGCCTCCCATTCATTGAACTGAATCTTCACATCGCAGTACGATGAGCTCATCGTATTCTCGTAATCTGGCCGGATAAGCGGGAGCGCCCATAGAATTGATATTAGGTTTTGACTTAATATGGTCCGCAACTAGTAGTAAATAATGCTAGGTGTATAGAGACGGTAACATCCTGAACTAGTCGTGAATGAGCGGTTAGAGGAGGAATCATGAACTAGGTGTGAGTTGAGCACTTAGAAGTTGAACAGCCCGATACTAGGATCTAGAGGTTAATTGGTGAAGATTATAATGCATGTTTATAAACAACCCACTTAGTAATTAGGGTATGTGACACATCGAGGTTAGGCTCTCGTAGGTACCTTAGTTATGAAAGTAGGGAAACTTTAATAAACATAGTGTAATAGTAAGGTATTACTACAACAAGGAGAATTCACCGCCGAACATAATCTAAGTAACTATGTTATATACCGATCATGCCAAATATGAAGAAGGGACGGAGTCCAACCACCATGCCTAGCCTCTATATTTCTTGAATCTATTATATTTATACATTCTGCTATTTATATTTATTGCAAGCATTACGCTACTTTTATAAAACATTTTTTCCAAAACCCAAAGCGAATGCAAAACTATACGAACTTAAATAACGCTAGTGATGCTTCGGCACGATCCCTGTGGATACGAACTCATTCTACTCGTAGAGTGTCAATTATTACTCGACGACAGACTGGTGCACTTGCCATACCGTAGTCACACCCAAACTTATATCTAGCTATTTCTAGTTTTATAAAATCTTTTTCAAAATGCGCAACGGAAAATAAAGTTTGAATTATAAAAATAAAGGTTTGAGTATTACATGCTTCAACAAAACATTACCAAATAACTTAATCGATAAGATAACATCTTATACAAAATCCTTTGATTATAATACAACCTTAATAAATCAAAATGGCAAATAAAAGACTCTATGTATACATAAAAAGGTAAACCCTTTCCCGTGTTCTAATCAGAGCAGAGCATCACCGACAACTTGGTCATAACCAACACATGAGAACTTGGACCCCCAAAGGTCCAGCAAGTACACAAAACAGAGAGTTAGTAAGGAATCCCAAATAAATGTAAGTATATCGAATATTATTGTAACACCCAAACCTGTATTTAATAAAATACTACCTTAATAAAATACTTCTCGTAATACACAGCGGAAAATAAAAGTTGGGTTTATAAAATGAATGGTTCGAGTATTACATCGTACACATAAAAGCTTACCAATAACTTAATTAGTAAAACAATTATTGTACAAAATAAGTTTATAAGAAAATACATCTTTAAAATACATTGGAAATAAGAAGCAAGACTCTAAACATAAATTATAGAAATAATCCCACCCCCGTGTCACATCAGAGCGGAGCTTCACTGACAACTCGGTCACAAACATAACCTGAGAACCTGAACCCCCAAAGGTTCAGCACATACACAAAACGGAGGGTTAGATAATATAACTATAAAAGAAACTAAGTATAAGAACACACTTAATACTTAGGACATAGCACAGTCATGTCTAACAACTCAGTCCATAAACATATATCAATCTCATGTCATTCATATTTCATAATCATAAAATATAATGCATCATAATAATATCACATTCTCAATCAATTGACAAGTATGCACATCATCATCAATTATCAATCATTATTACACACCTCATAATACGCTCAATCATGTTAATAAGGATTATCAATCAATTCCAAGTACGAATTATCACATTATTCCACCATTCACAATCACAATGGAAACAATGACAATTACCAAATACCAATTAGAGTGCACAATTACCCTAATGCAAACTAATGTCACAAATCTCATGTCATGTCACCCTAGACATAACTAAATGCATGAGGTACCTGCCTCAAATTAATGAACACCCCCCAAGTAACCGCATCCCTTGGAGTCTCAATGTTCTGAACACCCCCCAAGTAACCGCAGCCCTTGGAGTCTCAATGTTCCGGATAAACATATATCCATCGCTCAAAATGAACACCCCCCAAGTAACCGCAGCCCTTGGTCACTTTATTTAATTTTAAAAAAATTGGTCGCTAATTCGGTTGCTAATTTTGATATTTTTTTAAAAAAAATTGTAGCCCATATATATATATATATATATATATATATATATAGACACACACACAAACATAAATATAACAAAATACATTAGTAAATTATATTCTTATAAAGATATGTTTAATCAAAGATTATATGGAAAATAAATTAAAGCTTTAAGTATCGGCTATTACATTAAATCTATACCTAGACTGACTTAGCATAGTATTAAACAAGGCTTTAACTAATGTTTTTTTCTTCAAAGTCAATATTACAAAATAAATCTTCTATAGAAATTAAATTAAAGTTTTGATTCATCAAGGCTTTACATCATGTATCATACTAGAAGCCTCCAATCCACATGCTCCATGATATACATTCCTGGTACTATGACTACACTTACCTGCACAAAAGTTGAGACATTCAATAGTTAAGTTTTAATCAGTAGTCTATAAAAATTACTTAATCACTTAAGTTGGTAATCTTAAGTAGTAAATCATTCACTTTAATGAATTTTCACAAAGAGTAATTATAGAAATATGTCACAACAATGTTACTTTAATTAGCTAACTAGAGGCACGCACAAACCTGCAACTACATTCACAAACAAAGTATATAATGATTCTGTTGGAACAAAGTGGGTCTGACATGAACCTCTAAAATTTTAAGTGGTTTTGATGATAAAAAAGTATTAAAATTGCAATTGGTATTACTAATGATTATTCTAGTGTGCAGAATTATAAGTTAAAATTCATTCAGAAGCACTATGAATAACAAGAGAGAAGCCAAGCTATGAAGCTCTGAAAGCGTATCGCTGTTCATCAGAAGCTTAAAGTTTGCGTGCTGAAGATAATGCTTCTGAGGACCAAAGCTAGACTCTGAGGAGTTCAGAAGCTGAAGACCTTAAGAAGCTACGACAACAGCATCTAAAGCAAAAGGAATTTACGTCACTCAAGAACTGACAGAACCAGAACCAATGTTTGAAGAACAATCTACTTCAAGGCTCTATCACATCCACAGGAAGGAATATTCGTTGGTACAACGTTAATCTTATCCATAAGTGGAGCGCATTTGAGGATCGTACTATCGTACTATTATTACTCAAAATGGATGAGTGATAATTTTAATTGCAAGGTAGTGGAATTGGATTTCTTTGCTAAAGAAGGCAATCTACAGCTAGCAACTGTACGAGCAAATTCCAGCAGACACCTTATCTCTCTACAACGGTCATCATCTTCCTTCAAGTATAAATAGAAGACTCAAATGGAAGAAATGACTACTGTTCTACTGTTCCATTACTGCGTTTAAGACTCTGAAGCATTCTGACATTAGTGTTCCATCTGTCATTCAAGTCTTAAAGCAATTTGCGTTGTATTTTGTAAACACCTCTGATAGTATATCAAGTGTTCCTTAACATTCATTCTTATTCTTAAGTTTGTTTGAGAAGTCTCTTGTTAAGTGTAACTTGAGCATTTGAGAAGTCTCTTGTTTAGTGAAACTTGAGCACCTGAGAAGTCTCTTGCAAGTGTGCTTGAGCAATTTGTAATCTTAAGTAGATTATAGTGAAAATCTCTTGTTAGTAACAAGGGGACTGGAGTACTCTCGATTTGTGAGAGGAACCAGGATAATTTTTGTGTCTTTCTCTCTCTCTCAGCAACCCCTTTTTATTTTGTGTTTATATCCGCTGCAAACTTAGTTTTATTTGGTAAAAAGTTTTAATTTTTAAAACACAATTCAACCCCCCCTTCTTGTGTTTTTCCACCTTCAATTGGTATCAGGAGCTAGGTCTGTTGCCTAACTCACCTTACAGTGAAACAGTAAAGATCCAGGAGGAAAAACATGTCTGCTGAGAAGAATCTCAATGAAGTTCCTTTTGACTATGACTCAAACTCTCGACAAAGAAGGTCATCTGATAAAGTTCCTTTCTTCAATGGAACTGAGACTAGCTACCCTTTCTGGAAAACAAATATGTACAGCTATATCATGAGTATTGATTGTGATTTATGGGACATGGTAGAGGATGGAGTTAACTTTGAAAACATGGACTTAGAAGGTGTTGTCAGTTCTCAGAACAGGAAAGCCTTTACACCTACTCAAAAGCTAGAGTACAAGAAGCATCACTCTGTAAAAGGAATGATGACTAATACTATCTCACATGATGAGTACCTTAAAATTGGAGATAAAAGAACTGCAAAATCTATTTGGGACTCCTTAAAATCCAAGTATGAGGGCAACAAACAAGTTAAGGAGGCAAAGGCTAACTTGTTGGTGCATCAGGATGAGCTGTTTAAGATGAAGGACGGAGAGGACATTGAAACTATGTTTTCACGGTTTCAAATTCTAGTATCTGGACTTCAAGTATTAGACAAGAGTTATACTGAAGCTGATCATGTGAGAAAGGTACTCAGAAGCCTACCACCAAAATGGAGACCCAAGGTGACTGCTTTTCAAGAGTCTAAGGATTTGGATACAGTATCCCTTGAAAGCTTGATTAGTTCATTAAAGAGTCATGAGATGGAACTAATGACTGATGAATCAACCAAGAAGATGAAAGGGATAGCCTTAAGCTCTAAAAGTTCATCAAAGGCTCTGAAAGCTAAAATTGTAGAATCTGAAGATGAGGCTTCTGAAGAGGGTCAAGAAGTTGGGTCTGATGATGAAGAAGAGATGCTGCTGATGGCTGCTAAGGTTTCACAATGGGCAAAACGAAGCAAGAAATATGCAGGCAAATTTGGAGGATCTTCCAAGAGACTTAGTACTGCTAAAGACAAGAAGGAAGATCAAAACAAGTGTTTCAAATGCAACAAGCCTGGTCATTTCATTGCTGATTGTCCAGAAAACAAAAGTAGATCATCAAAGCAAAGCTCTAGCAAAGAAAGATATAAGAGTAAAGTCAAGAAGAGCTTTCTGGCAACATGGGAAGATCTTGACAAAGACTCAGACTCAGATGGTGATGAAGAAGCAAATCTAGCACTGATGGCAACTACCTCTGACAGAGAAGACTCAGAAGCGGGTTCAGACTCTGAAGATGAGGAAGAGGTAATTGCTAAACTATCTAGAACTGAATTAGTAGATTCTCTTAAAGATGCCTTAAAAATGCTCACTAAAAAGGCAGGTGAATGTAAGGTCCTAAAAAAGGCTTACAATAACCTAACTGAGAAAATGAACATAATAGTTGAAGAAAATGAGTCTCTAAGTAGTAGAAACTCATTTATGGAAACTCATTATGTTTATGATGATAAGGTTCCTCCAGAGCATGAATTTGCTCTGCAAGAATTTCCTATCAATGGCATGAAGAGAAGTAAGATAGCTTCCTTAATATACCATGTTAGTAGAAACAGAGGTGAAGGTCTTGGATTTTCACGTTTAAAGATAATCCATTATTTTCTAAACCCTCTAAAAGTGATAATTCAAAACCTAAGGCTGTATTTGTTAAAAGCCAATCAGAAGCAATAATTATACCAGAACCTGAAAAAATAATTGTGTCAGAGGCCAAGAAGCCTCAGACTCTGAAACCTTCAGAGCCTAAGGTCTCCAAACCTCAGACCAATGTCAAAATAAAGAAAACTCTGGTATATTCTAAAGTTAAGCACAAGAGTTATACAAAGCCTAAAAGTTTTTCAAAATGCTTCAATAACTCTAGAGCTCCTGATAGGCCTTATAAACAACAACAATCTAAGGTAATGAGGACTAACTCTAAAGGACCCATAAAGGTATGGGTACCAAAGTCTGAGATTGTCTTTGCAGCAGATCTGCACTCAAAGAAGGCCAGAGCAGCATTCTTGGTACCTGGACAGTGGCTGCTCGCGCCATATGACAGGAGACAAGCATATGTTCCAAACCCTGACTCTGAAAGAGGGAGGAACTGTGGGATTTGGAGGAAACCAAAAAGGGAAGATCACTGGTACTGGTACAGTTGGTAATTCTTCTCTCTCTATTAAAGATGTTTGGTTAGTTGATGGCCTCAAACATAATCTACTAAGCATTAGCCAATTTTGTGATAGTGGATTTGTTGTTAAGTTTAATAAAGATGCATGTACTGTAATCAGAGAGTCTGATGAGTCTGTAGTGTTCAGAGGCTTAAGGAAAGGCAATGTTTATAAAATCAATTTGTCAGAACTCTCAGAGCAAAAGATAGTTTGTCTTCTATCTTTGAATGATGAGAAATGGGTCTGGCACCAACGCTTAGGTCATGCTAACTGGAGATTAATCTCTAAGCTTAGCAAACTAAGCTTGGTTAAAGGACTACCCAATCTTAACTATCATTCAGATGCTCTGTGTGGTCCTTGTCAGATTGGAAAGATTTCAAAAACCTCTTTTAAACCTAAAAACATTGTCTCTACCTCAAGACCTCTTGAATTACTTCACATTGATTTGTTTGGTCCTGTAAGTACAGCCTCAATCAATGGAAAGAAATATGGACTTGTTATTGTTGATGATTACAGTAGATGGACTTGGGTCAAATTTCTTAGAGTGAAAGATGATGCATATGATGTGTTTACCATCTTCTGCACACAAGTACAAAGTGAGAAGAGTCTCAAGATCTTAAAGATCAGAAGTGATCATGGGGGTGAGTTTGAAAACGAACCCTTTGCAACTTATTGTGAAGACCATGGAATTGTCCATGAGTTCTCAGCTCCTAGAACACCACAGCAAAATGGTGTTGTAGAGAGAAAGAACAGGTCTTTACAAGAGATGGCAAGAACCATGATGCATGAGACTAAACTTGCTAAGCACTTCTGGGCATAAGCTGTGAACACAGCTTGTTATATTCAAAATAGGATCTATATCAGACCTATATTGAATAAAATAACATATGAACTCTTTAAAGGAAGAAAGCCCAACATCTCTTATTTTCATCAGTTTGGATGTACCTGTTACATTCTGAACAATAAGGCCTACAAAAGAAAATTTGATGCCAAAGCTTGTAAGGGAATCTTTATAGGTTACTCTGAACGCTCAAAGGCATACAAAGTGTATAATTCTGAAACTAACACAGTGGAAGAATCTATACATGTTAGATTTGATGACAAAGAGCCTGATAGTAAAATGTCAGAGCAAGATAATAGCTATGCAGGTGTTCCATATACATATAACAATCCAGAACCTGAGAAAGCATAAGATACAAATGAATCTTCAGAAGCTGTATTGGAAGAAGTCTCTGAAGAAGCATCCCCAATAGAAGCATCTGAAGAACATGATGATATCTCAGAAGATGATACCCAAACAAGTGCTGAAACTAATGAAGCTCCAAAGAGAAAATTCAAATACAGATCATCGCATCCAGAAGATCTTATTCTTGGAAACAAAGAGAGTCCAAGAAAAACAAGATCAGATTATCAACAACATGATTCACTTCTAGGACTCATATCTATGATAGAACCTAAGAATGTTGATGAAGCTCTTTCTGATGATGGATGGATTGTAGCAATGCAAGATGAGCTCAATCAGTTTCAAAGAAATGATGTGTGGGATTTGGTACCAAGACCAACACACAAGAACATCATTGGAACCAAGTGGGTATTTAGGAACAAACTGAATGAACAAGGTGAAGTGGTAAGAAACAAAGCTAGACTAGTAGCACAAGGCTACAGTCAGCAAGAAGGCATTGACTTCACTGAAACATTTGCTCCAGTGGCAAGACTGGAAGCAATCAGGTTATTATTATCATATGCAGTCAATAATGGAATAACCTTATACCAAATGGATGTTAAGAGTGCCTTTCTAAACGGTGTCATTTCTGAAGAAGTATATGTCAAACAACCCCCAGGTTTTGAGGATTTGAAAAACCCTGATTATGTTTATAAACTTAAGAAATCACTCTATGGTCTCAAACAAGCTCCAAGAGCTTGGTATGAAAGACTGAGTAATTTCCTTTTAGAAAATGGTTTTCAAAAAGGTCAAATTGACAATACACTATTCAGAAAGACAACTAAGAAAGACATCTTAATTATTCAAATCTATGTTGATGATATAATATTTGGTTCTACTAACGCTTCCTTGTGCAAGAGTTTTTCAAAGCTGATGCAGGATGAATTTGAAATGAGCATGATGGGTGAACTAAAGTTTTTCCTTGGAATTCAAATCAATCAAGGAAAAGATGGCACTTACATTCATCAAAGCAAGTATACAAAAGAGCTTCTGAAGAAGTTTAATCTTGAAGACTGTAAGATAATGTCAACTCCCATGCATCCTTCAAGCAGCTTAAGCAAGGAAGAAATTGGAAGCAAAGTAGATCAGAAGCTGTATAGAGGTATGATTGGTTCTTTGCTCTATCTAACAGCTTCTAGACCTGATATTTTATATAGTGTATGCTTGTGTGCAAGATTCCAGTCAGATCCTAGAGAACCTCACTTAACTGCAGTTAATAGGGTCTTTAGATATCTGAAAGGAACTACTAATCTAGGACTTCTTTATAAAAAATCCCTAGATAGTAAGCTAGTTGGATTCTGTGATGCTGACTATGATGGAGACAAGATAGAGAGAAAATCCACTAGTGGAAATTGCCAATTTATTGGTGAAAATCTCATATCTTGGGCCAGCAAGAGACAAACAACTATTGCTTTGTTTACAGCAGAAGCAGAATACATCTCAGCTGCTAAATGCTGCACACAACTTCTCTGGATGAAATATCAGTTAGAGGACTATAACATAGCTGAAAGTAGTATTCCACTATATTGTGATAATACTGCTGCTATTCATTTATCTAAGAACCCAATTTTGCATTCCAGAGCTAAGCATATTGAAATTAAGCATCATTTTATAAGAGATCATGTTCAAAAAGGGACAATAAATATTCAATTCATTGATACTGATCATCAATGGGCTGATATATTTACTAAGCCTTTAGCTATTGAAAGATTTGACTTTATTAAAAAGAATCTGAACATGCATTTTATCTCTGAAGAAAACTAGCTCTGAGATGCAAAATAGAATTAGGATCTGAAGCTCTTTCAGAGCCTACATTAATTCAGAGTCTCTTTTTGGAAGTTCTGAATAATATGGGATCTGAAGGATAACAGGTTCTGATGAGGTGATAGATATTAATGAGTTTGGCTCTGAACTAGACGGAAATGAAACGTTTAGTACTAGTTAGTGTACAACAGTTGTCTGTACACGCGTCAGCTTGATTAAGCCTCTCCTGCACGTGTCTAGATCCTGATGGGTAGAGAACAGTTAATGATGAAAATGCAGTTATGCAATTTAAAATTAATTTTAAACTGTTCGCGCTCCCTCCTTTGTGCCTATTTTCTGAGTGTTTATTATATTTGATATAAATTGTCACTTCACTCACAAAGCACAACTTTTTCACATAATCACTTCCTACACAAACCCTAAACCTCAGATATTCCCAAATCTCCCTGCTTCTTAATCTTTTGCGATCATGGCTGCTCGTCCTTCAAACGAAATTGTTCAACGTCCGTTCAACCCTGTTCTACCACCAGTTATTGATCTTTCGTCTCAAGCAAGACTCGTCTTCAAAGATAATGTAACCGACGCTGGTCCGGAATCGTTTGAATTCGTTACGGAGAAATTTGTTGATTTTGAGAGTTTCAAAGTAAATGGGATTGACATTCAAAGTTTATTCTACGATCAACAATGGAAGAATTACTTTGAGATGCTAAACGGGTTTGTCTACTATGATATTGTCAAGTACTTCTGGCAAAAAGCAACCATTTTTGACAAGTTCTGTGCTGATGAAGAGGTTAGAAAGATGGTTGAGAAGGATAGTTCCTTGAAAGGAAAAACAAGGAGTCAACTGGGTTTGAGACCCTATAAAGGAAAAGAGATTAGGTCAAACATCATGGGAATCAATGTTCTTATTACTCAAGAACATATTGCCAAAATTTTGGGTCTGGACAATGAAGGAGAAAACGTGGATGAATATGGTGAGAAGAGTAAGCATATTGAATCCATTAAGAAAGATTTATTTCTTCATGGTAGTTCAAACAATGATTTTGGCAAAGCAAAATTTATGAGGCAAAACTTCAACTTTGCTTTCAAAGTGTTTCTGGCCTCCATCATCACTAGAGAAGGAGGTTATGATACTATTTCTCTACCACACAGACACTTCATCTGGTTTATGTACAAGAAGGTAAAGATAAATCTGGCAAAGCTTCTGTTTGATCACCTATGCATTACTATATCCAAGAGCAGAACCAAATCACCTTCCATTATCCATCATCCAAGGTTGATTTCTGAAATCATTCGTCAAACAAAGCTTATTTAGATTGTCAGTACCAAGGAGAAACTTAGAGTTTTCAATACTGCTAAGTATGATGCAAGTGTTCTTGTAAGACCCAAGATTCCACTGTACAGTTTTTCTAAGGAACTCTAGTAATGGCTACGAGTTTTAGGGTTTTTGGTGAAGCGGTTTTGTGAGTATCGTCGCATTAATGAGATTTTTGCTGAAATGGAGCCTGTTTTGTGCTGGTGCGCTGTAAAGGCACAGACTTTTGTCTTGTAATCCTCTTTTGTGAATAAGAAGGTTGATGTGGATTCAGAATGACGAGTTTTGGATTATCCTTGTTTTTGGAAAAACGAGTAGGATATTACCCGCTGATGGAAAATCTTACTGCGTCTGTTTTAAGCGAGGTTTCGGATGGGAGTTTTATATATCTGCGTGAGTTATGATATGTCCTGAGATTAATTTTCTAAGGTATGGAAGAAAATTACAGTCGCGGAAAAAGATTCAACGATAAGTTTTGGAAATGTTTAAAGATAGGCGTTCTTTCCGTAGGTTTTCGGTTTTTGTGTTTTACATTCGTCGCGATACGCGAGAGCTGAGCACGTAACTTAGTGTGTAAGTTTTGTGTAAGTTTTGTGATTATCCTTAAAGCAAATTGATTCAATGGCTAGGGTTTAAGCTTGGACTTTTGACTTTGATCCAAAGGTGGATAAGTGACCAAGACAATTTAACATGTAAGGAAGTTGATGACAATTTGTCACTTAGAAAATATCACAACTCTCTCTTCTTCTTTCTCTTCTTTCACGTGACTCCATTACTTTCTTTAAACCTTCACTAAAATTTCCATTCTTCACCATTTGAGTCCATATCAAGCTTGGGAGCTTTGTGGAATTGTTGTAGAGAATCAATTGCTTAAGGTAACCATCCTATTTCTCTTCATTTTAGTTGGTTAGAACTCTTAGGGTGTTGAATTTTAGATTATGTTCATGAGATGAAATTGTTAGGAATTGATTCTTGTTTCATGAAAGTTGTTCATGAGAGTTTAGTAAGCATGCTAGGCTTTGTTATTTCAATTTTTCATGAGTTGGTGAGAATCTCATGAGAAAGATAGTTAGGGTTTTGGAAAGAAAATTTATTGATCAAGAACATGAGTTGTGCTTTGGTGATTGTGAAAATGATGTTGTTTTTGAGCTTTTAAGAGAATTGGATATGTGAAAAAATGATTTTGTTTTAAGAGACAAGAAAAATAATAATTTCTATGTCCATGAGGGTTTTGGAAAACTCTTAGGGTTTTTGATTGGTGTTGTGAAAAGGTTTTGATTGTTAAGTTTAATAATTTTGGGAACTTAATGAATTATTCTATGCTTTTGAAATGAAAGAAAATTAGAACTATCTATATTGTTGTTGTTTTGGCCGTGGCCTTTGTGTGTGTTTGTGTCCATGATGTTTCAAATTTTTTAAGCCCTATGGGAAGGCATGATCATGGTTTTAAAATGAAGAATTAATGTGGTTTTGTTTTGAAAGAAAACTAGTAACTTGTGTTCTAAGTAAACAAGTTAATTGGTAAAGTTTTGAAAAGTGTTATGCTTTGATTTGAAATGGTTTTGGTGTAAGAGCTTGATCACTTTTGAGAAATTAATAATGGTTTAAGTATTTTAAACTATGTTTGATTTTTGAAAACAATGTTTTAGGTGTGATCTCAATTCTAGCCGAAATTGAAAAGGGTATTTAGGTCCTTTTAAAATTGTTTTGTGACCTGGAAATTTAACTATTTGATAAAGAATGAGCGAGTTATGGCCATTTTATTTGAAAGGAAAAACTTGTAACTTGTGGCGCAAGTAAACTTTTATTTTTGTGAAAATTTTCAAAGAGTTTTTGGGTTGTTTTCAAATGGTTTTAGTATGTGAAAATTGATTGCCTTGGAGTTAGGAATCAAAGTGTTTCTTAGTTTGTTTTGAAACGAAAATATTTTCGCGTAGCGAGAAATAGTGCAATTAACTTCGTGAATTTTTAATCACTATGGGGAGGACTCGAAATCACTATCCGAGAGTGTTAGAAAGTACCTTAAGCCTCTCTAGAACTTAGAGAATGAGTTTCGTTTCGATAGGATACGTTGAGAGTATTTTATTGATATTACGCTGCTTATATTTTAGGTAGCGTGAATTGTAGAATTTCGTGAGAAAAGTTAACGGAAGCTGCCGAGGTAAGGGCATCACTTTATTTCTGTCTTTTCAACTGGTTATGACATGCTTGGATTTCTGTTGTAATGCTTTGCTGTGTGTTTGGCATGTCTAGTTGATGTATTCTCGTGATGAGAACGTGTTTAAAATACTTACGCTGTTTACATATGATTATGAGAATGTATGTATGAACAGGTTGTTGGAATACATATGGTTGGAAATGTATGTATGTCGTTGTGTTTGATTTACATATATCTGTGTGATATGTAATTGTTGCATGAGCATGGATGGAACGTGTATGTCAGTTGGGACTACACGGATGGATGTGTCTGTGTGACTCCGCCGGGGCTGTGTCTGTGTGACTCCGCCGGGGCTGTGTTTGTGTGACTGCCCTATGTATATGCGTTTCTTAGTTGGCGATAGCATCTGTGTGGCTATGTTCGCCTGGTGTTAGCATCTGTGTGGCTACACTTTTGAGGGGGTGACAGCATCTGTGTGGCTGACAGCATCTGTGTGGCTGGTAGCATCTGTGTGGCTATTTTCACCTGGTGATAGCGTCTGTGTGGCATCACCTGATCCTTGTGGCTTTTTTTTAGTTTGAGTGGGTGACAGCGTCTGTGTGGCTGACAGCATCTGTGTGGCTGGTAGCATCTGTGTGGCTATTTTCACCTGGTGATAGCGTCTGTGTGGCATCACCTGCCCTTGTGGGTTTAGTGGGTTGGACCTACGATTCCGGAATTCATGCATTGTGGTAGCTAGGGTTAGTACCACGCATTGTAGAAGTCTGCATTAGGCTTGATGTGCATTATATATATAAACCCGTTGGTGGGAATTGCTTTGGTGGTTAAGAGCTTTCTCTTGTGTTTGTGGAATTATTGTTATGTGTACAATCTTTCGCACCGGTTATATATATACATACTATATATTTTGTGGTGACCCTTTCTTTCATTTGCGGGCTCATCCCACCCAGATGATGGGTTAGGTCGTGGTGACGACGGTGACTGTTCCAGGCCCCAGTGAGCGGTTGGAGCTTTAGCTTAGTTAGACTATGCGCCGGTGTGGGTTGTACACCGTGCTTTTTGGGTTTAGGCATAGGATTCTAACTTGTTTTGTTGTAAGTATTTGAATACTTAGACTTGGATTGTAATTATTCAGGAATACACTTTGCTTGTCGAAGCACCTTATGGTAATAAGTTCTTTTGTATATTTGAATGCCGGCTCATTTAAAATCTTTTATGCGTAACTCTGATGTGTACAAAAAAAAAAATTATTAATGCCTTTTCTGGCCTTTGAAAAACGGGTTGTTACAATTGGTATCAGAGCACGGCTTTAAATCTTCAAAGGGAAAGTGTATACTTGAGTCGTTAGTCCAGAGTCGGTTAGAACATAGCTAGAGTAGTGACAGTTCTAGTGTTTGTTCTGTGTCGGGTTATGGGTTAGTAATCCGTGGAGTGAGATATTCTGTTAGGATTCAGAATTGTTTGATTAAGGATCTAATCAAAAGGAATTGGTATGTGAGGAATACCCTAAGAGTTATTTTGAAGGTAGGTAACTCGACGAGAGTGGTGATGTCGAAGCAATTAAGAATGGTCAGAGTGACCAACTCTTTTGAGTAAAAGAGGATTTAATGGTAAGAGGAAAGAAACTAGAGAGAGTTCAGAATTAGAATGGAAATACGAGGTGAAGAGGATGTGCGCCGACGATGGTAGTCGACGAGGATAAGCGTTTTGTTTAAAGCACGCGAGATTTATCTAAGTGTCGTTTAGGAGTAATATGAACGCATAAGAAGCCGATTCTGGGGAATTGGGGATTGGATAAAAGGAGTCCAAGAGAAGTAGATGGTATAGTTTGGCAAGTGTCAAGACTATGAGGAGTGTAATCACCAACTGAAGGTTGGGATTGTTTTATGTAAGTCGTGTTTGGAATGAGATTCGTGGGTGAGCATGCGGTTTCGGCGTATTCATTGAGTTGCGGACTCGTGGATATTGGTAAGGTGTGAAGTTCTTCCTAAGAGAAGATAACTTGCTCGGAATGTAATGGTTGGGGTGGTACTTGCCGTAGTGGCACAGTACTACTAGTGGATGATACTCCACGGGTGCTTCAAGAAAGGAAGCATGATAGCTTAAGCTACGTGTCTTGAGCGTTGTGTCTTGCGATTTCGACGTGTAATCGTAAGAGATCGAGGGAAACATTAAGGAAAAACCTCGGAGGAAGTGTTGGACCATTGGGCCTCGGAAGACCTTGGGCTCAAGTTGAATGAAGTATCACTTAAGTTGGGTAAGGATGGTCTAAACCACCAACATGATTGTCGACTGTCTATTGACAAATTGAGGGACTGGCCGTCCTTAATTTATTGTTGATGGTAGACGCGAATCGCGTTGATTGGAATTGACTAGTTTTGCTAGCTTTGGTGGTGCACAGACAACTTCAGTGTTTCTTTTTGGAGGGTAGCCACTCACAACTTCGCGTGAACCTAGGGAAATTGACTATGTCGCGGAGGCGAAAGAGGTGACTTTGGAAATTTTTGTTTGTGGGCACGAGGATCTTTGGGAACTAGAGGTTGTGAACCTCTGTTGTGAGGTTAATTTTTGAGTGGTGAACTCGTTGAGAGTTGCGGTTGGTGCACGGTTGTGCCAGTGTGTTGGTGAGAGTATCGGTGTGACTTCACCTGGTGTTAGCATCTTTGTGGCTACACCTAATCCTGTGGGATTTTATTGTGTTGGTGTTAGTAATGAGTCGTTGAGTTGTTACTCTTATTTTTAGTTTCGAGGACGAAACTTCTTTTTGGAGGGTAGTAATGTAAGACCCAAGATTCCACTGTACAGTTTTTCTAAGGAACTCTAGTAATAGCTACGAGTTTTAGGGTTTTTGGTGAAGCGGTTTTGTGAGTATCGTCGCATTAATGAGATTTTTGCTGAAACGGAGCCTGTTTTGTGCTGGTGCGCTGTAAATGTAACACCCCGATTTTCGAAGGCTAAAAGTAGGCACTTTTTTTTTTTTTTTAAAACAACAAAGACTTTGAAATAAAACATTCACGATCACCCTTAAATTAAATCAGAGTAAACCTTTTCCAAAATAGCGATCGGAATGCAATGCCTCTTTTGTAAATTGTTTTCACGAATAAAAGTTTTAGAATATAAACCAAACACTATGTCTAAACTAACATAGCGGCACCATTTATTCCAAATAAATATCATAACACAATTTTATAATACAATGCAGCAGATAAATAAATAAGAGTAAACAAGACTCTTAAACTACTACCCCTAAGCTGATCTTTAAACTCTAACTGAAGATGACTGGGTGACGAAGACCCACAACAACTTCAAGCCTCGCCGCTTCTCCACGGGGTACCAATAAATCCCTAAAAATGCTCGTAGAGGGTCACGATCTAAAAAATAACATATAACCAAAAATACGCAGCACAAGATATACAATACATGGCAGCATATACTCATTTATCATATGAATCACACATCATGGAATTTAATGCACGGATAGTCTATCAATCACACACAACAATATTCCAATGCACAATCAGCCTATCAATGCAGACTCTACATGATTGTGATCACCCTACCCGGGACTATTTCACATGCATGAATTCCGGAATTTAACCTCTCCGCAGAGAGTCGTAGGTCCAACCCCTACTATACCCCGCAGGGCAGGTGAAGTCTCCAACCGACAAACACCGACTCAATAAAATCCCGCAGAATTAGGTGGTCTCCAACCGACACACCCCGTGCAGTCTCCAACCGACATACACGACTATGAAATGCATGGCATATATTTCTATTTAGCATATATAGGGCAGTCTCCAACCGACACACCCCGTGCAGTCTCCAACCGAAATACACAATCATATATGCTCATGCAACACTTTACATATCATACAAGCATATGTAATCACACCACATGTCAACACATATATTTCGCAAAATCATATGTAAGACAAATAAACATCATGTACAACCAGATATTCAATCATGTACATGCACCAACATTTCATATTATATAATCATATGAAATTCACAACAACCACTCAAACATGTGTAGAATATAGCATGTTCTCAAACAAGTTCTCGTCACGAGAAAAGATCACAAAAAAACCATGCTCATAATTCATATTGCATCACATCAAGCAAATACACATATTCAAGTAAACAATTACACATGCATAAAAAGCACTCGATATTTCGAGGTATATGTAATCGTTAGAAAGTGCCCTTACCTCGGCAAGCTTCCAACACGAACAACTTACGCTACGCGAGCAAAACCGTCTCTCTCAGCCAAGTCCTCAATCCGGATAATTCCTCTTAACCTTTTACAACAGATAACTTATCTAAGTTAATACCACATTCTAATTGGCTACTCAAATAAGTCCTATCTCGGCTACTAATGGATTTAAGACCTA
Source organism: Trifolium repens (assembly GCA_030408175.1). Classification (NCBI taxonomy): domain Eukaryota; kingdom Viridiplantae; phylum Streptophyta; class Magnoliopsida; order Fabales; family Fabaceae; genus Trifolium; species Trifolium repens. The sequence goes on along the minus strand of CP125841.1, from coordinate 18,727,752 downwards.
TGGTTGTTCCCTCACAACTAACTATGCTCAAATCATATTGAAAACAAGTCTTGAAATCATTAACACATTGAAAAGATAGTTTCTCATCACGAAACATCTTTTCAATAAACCTCGGCGATTTTAAACACTCAAAAAGCCAAATCCTTTTTCAAAACAACTCTCGAAAATACAACACTTTAATATATAGCTTTTCTCGTAAAAGCGCTATAACAAATAGTTTTATCCAAAAACGTCGCCAAATAAATTCAAACTATTTTAAAGTTTTTCCAAAAGCAAATCTCTTTTCAAAAAACTTATGCCTCAAACCATAAGTTCCAAAATCTTTTAAAACTGAAGAAGTCCGAACTAAAACTTTTCTCGTTCGACTTATAACAAAATATTTTTCGCGTGTACGTAACTAAAACGTTTCTCTAAATAGTTCACAATGTCAAACTCTTAAAAATATAAATCTTCGACAAAACAATTTCAAACTCAAATGGCTATAACTCATTCAATCTTTGTCCGATCGAGACGAACCATACGTCAAAATCATCGTCTCGAAACGGCGGATTGAATGGTTAACTTTCTTGGACAGAATATAACTTTTAAAATGGACGAAAATGCCCTTCAGATTTCGGCCAGTAGCAAAATACCTCAAAACCATTTTTTTTTTGAAAATCAAACATGGCTAAAACACTTATACAAATACTAATTTCACATAAACCAACTCAAATGTGATCAAGCTCTTATACAAAAACCATTTCAAGACAAGTATAAAACTCTTCAAAACTTTTACAAAATAAATAGTTCACTTACATCACAAGTTACTAGCTTTTATTTCCAAACAAAACCACATTAATTCATTCCTACAAAAACCATGATCATCATTCACTAAAACCAATGATTATTTCCCTCTCATTTAGGACTTAGAAATTTGAAAGCCATGGATGCACACACACACTAAGGCCACGGCCAAACAACAACAACAACATAGTTCCAAATTTCTTTCATAGTAAAAGTATAAAATCAATCCTTTTGTTCTCAAAATCATTGATTTGGACAAACAAAACATTTTCATAACACACTCCACAAACACAAGATTTCTCAAGAACACACACAAAATATATTTTCCTATTTTTCAAAACCAAACCATTTATCACATAACCATTTTTCTAACAAGTCTTAAAATAACATCAATAACACAAACACTAAACAAAAATCCATGTTCTTGATCAATATAAATTTTTCATCAAAACCCTCACCCAAAAATCTCATGAGAATCTCATCAATCTATGAAAATCTATCTCTACTAAGCATGGACAATCACTAACTATCATGAATCTATACCTTTAATGAAGGAAAAATTAAAAGCTCATACTACCATAATATTAGGCCACACGGCCAAGAAGAGAAAAAGTAGGGGAAAGGATTTTCTTACCAAAAGATTTAGCTCACAAGCACAACAATCATGAGAGGGACAACTTTGATTCCAAGCTTCTCTCCTAATTCTTTCTAGATTTCTCTTAAGATGGAGATTTGTGTTCTATCAACACTTAGAAAAAATAAAATGAAAGAGATGGAGGGAGAGCAGCTCACGGTCTTGGAAGGAAAAATGGAAGGCAAAGTCTCATGACTTTCTTATTTAAAGATAACATGAATCAATCTAGGCCATTTGATTGCATAGTGTAAAGTTTCATGACTAAATCCTAGCCAACCATCCAAACTTGGTCACAAAGCAACTCACATAAATATCTAGATATTTCTATGGTCTTAGCCCACTAGCTCGCTCAGTCCCCGCGGTCGCGCTTAAACGAGCCGTATCTCGCGTACCGATAAACTTTACGGAAACAGAAAATTCTACCGTAAACCACTTAATTAAAACAATTCACAAATTTTTTTAATAAACTTTATTCCGAATAAATTTTAGATCCTTAACCCGGAAAAATATAATGAGATCAAATTCTCATCACAGCCGATATATAAAGTCTCCATTTAAATTTTGACGGAAATCGGAAACCGTAAAATTTTCAAACAGCGGGTATATTTTGTCCGTTTTCTCAAAAACCACTAGAAAACTATTTTCAACATTTCGACGAGACAAAAATATTTCTAAACTCATTTAAAGCTCATAAAACCATTGTGCCAATTTTTGAAATGTTAAACTAACGCGCAGGCACAATCTCAGCAAAAATGCTGTCAAAACAGACAATCAAACAGAAAGCCGATAAAACAAATAGCAGAATATTGTTTAATATATCTCAATTCTAATCCATGCTATTGAAATTCTACGGGTCTTACAGTAAAGGCACAGACTTTTGTCTTGTAATCCTCTTTTGTGAATAAGAAGGTTGATGTGGATTCAGAATGACGAGTTTTGGATTATCCTTGTTTTTGGAAAAACGAGTAGGATATTACCCGCTGATGGAAAATCTTACTGCGTCTGTTTTAAGCGAGGTTTCGGATGGGAGTTTTATATATCTGCGTGAGTTAGGATATGTCCTGAGATTAATTTTCTAAGGTATGGAAGAAAATTACAGTCGCGGAAAAAGATTCGACGATAAGTTTTGGAAATGTTTAAAGATAGGCGTTCTTTCCGTAGGTTTTCGGTTTTTGTGTTTTACGTTCGTCGCGATACGCGAGAGCTGAGCACGTAACTTAGTGTGTAAGTTTTGTGATTATCCCTAAAGCAAATTGATCCAATGGCTAGGGTTTAAGCTTGGACTTTTGACTTTGATCCAAGGGTGGATAAGTGACCAAGACAATTTAACATGTAAGGAAGTTGATGACAATTTGTCACTTAGAAAATATCACAACTCTCTCTTCTTCTTTCTCTTCTTTCACGTGACTCTATTACTTTCTTTAAACCTTCACTAAAATTTCCATTCTTCACCATTTGAGTCCATATCAAGCTTGGGAGCTTTGTGGAATTGTTGTAGAGAATCAATTGCTTAAGGTAACCATCCTATTTCTCTTCATTTTAGTTGGTTAGAACTCTTAGGGTGTTGAATTTTAGATTATGTTCATGAGATGAAATTGTTAGGAATTGATTCTTGTTTCATGAAAGTTGTTCATGAGAGTTTAGTAAGCATGCTAGGCTTTGTTATTTCAATTTTTCATGAGTTGGTGAGAATCTCATGAGAAAGATAGTTAGGGTTTTGGAAAGAAAATTTATTGATCAAGAACATGAGTTGTGGTTTGGTGATTGTGAAAATGATGTTGTTTTTGAGCTTTTAAGAGAATTGGATATGTGAAAAAATGATTTTGTTTTAAGAGACAAGAAAAATAATAATTTCTATGTCCATGAGGGTTTTGGAAAACTCTTAGGGTTTTTGATTGGTGTTGTGAAAAGGTTTTGATTGTTAAGTTTAATAATTTTGGGAACTTAATGAATTATTCTATGCTTTTGAAATGAAAGAAAATTAGAACTAGCTATATTGTTGTTGTTTTGGCCGTGGCCTTTGTGTGTGTTTGTGTCCATGATGTTTCAAATTTTTTAAGCCCTATGGGAAGGCATGATCATGGTTTTAAAATGAAGAATTAATGTGGTTTTGTTTTGAAAGAAAACTAGTAACTTGTGTTCTAAGTAAACAAGTTAATTGGTAAAGTTTTGAAAAGTGTTATGCTTTGATTTGAAATGGTTTTGGTGTAAGAGCTTGATCACTTTTGAGAAATTAATAATGGTTTAAGTATTTTAAACTATGTTTGATTTTTGAAAACAATGTTTTAGGTGTGATCTCAATTCTGGCCGAAATTGAAAAGGGTATTTAGGTCCTTTTAAAATTGTTTTGTGACCTGGAAATTTAACTATTTGATTCGTCTTTTCGAGACGAAGATTTCGGCGTATGGCTCGTCTCGATTGGATAAAGAATGAGCGAGTTATGGCCATTTTATTTGAAAGGAAAAACTTGTAACTTGTGGCGCAAGTAAACTTTTATTTTTGTGAAAATTTTCAAAGAGTTTTTGGGTTGTTTTCAAATGGTTTTAGTATGTGAAAATTGATTGCCTTGGAGTTAGGAATCAAAGTGTTTCTTAGTTTGTTTTGAAACGAAAATATTTTCGCGTAGCGAGAAATAGTGCAATTAACTTCGTGAATTTTTAATCACTATGGGGAGGACTCGAAATCACTATCCGAGAGTGTTAGAAAGTACCTTAAGCCTCTCTAGAACTTAGAGAATGGGTTTCGTTTCGATAGGATACGTTGAGAGTATTTTATTGATATTACGCTGCTTATATTTTAGGTAGCGTGAATTGTAGAATTTCGTGAGAAAAGTTAACGGAAGCTGCCGAGGTAAGGGCATCACTTTATTTCTGTCTTTTCAACTGGTTATGACATGCTTGGATTTCTGCTGTAATGCTTTGCTGTGTGTTTGGCATGTCTAGTTGATGTATTCTCGTGATGAGAACGTGTTTAAAATACTTACGCTGTTTACATATGATTATGAGAATGTATGTATGAACAGGTTGTTGGAATACATATGGTTGGAAATGTATGTATGTCGTTGTGTTTGATTTACATATATCTGTGTGATATGTAATTGTTGCATGAGCATGGATGGAACGTGTATGTCAGTTGGGACTACACGGGTGGATGTGTCTGTGTGACTCCGCCGGGGCTGTGTCTGTGTGACTCCGCCGGGGCTGTGTCTGTGTGACTGCCCTATGTATATGCGTTTCTTAGTTGGCGATAGCATCTGTGTGGCTATGTTCGCCTGGTGTTAGCATCTGTGTGGCTACACTTTTGAGGGGGTGACAGCATCTGTGTGGCTGACAGCATCTGTGTGGCTAGTAGCATCTGTGTGGCTATTTTCACCTGGTGATAGCGTCTGTGTGGCATCACCTGATCCTTGTGGCTTTTTTTTAGTTTGAGTGGGTGACAGCGTCTGTGTGGCTGACAGCATCTGTGTGGCTGGTAGCATCTGTGTGGCTATTTTCACCTGGTGATAGCGTATGTGTGGCATCACCTGCCCTTGTGGGTTTAGTGGGTTGGACCTACGATTCCGGAATTCATGCATTGTGGTAGCTAGGGTTAGTACCACGCATTGTAGAAGCCTGCATTAGGCTTGGTGTGCATTATATATATAAACTCGTTGGTGGGAATTGCTTTGGTGGTTAAGAGCTTTCTCTTGTGTTTGTGGAATTATTGTTATGTGTACAATCTTTCGCACCGGTTATATATATACATACTATATATTTTGTGGTGACTCTTTCATTTGCGGGCTCATCCCACCCAGATGATGGGTTAGGTCGTGGTGACGACGGTGACTGTTCCAGGCCCCAGTGAGCGGTTGAAGCTTTAGCTTAGTTAGACTATGCGCCGGTGTGGGTTGTACACCGTGCTTTTTGGGTTTAGGCATAGGATTCTAACTTGTTTTGTTGTAAGTATTTGAATACTTAGACTTGGATTGTAATTATTCAGGAATACACTTTGCTTGTCGAAGCACCTTATGGTAATGAGTTCTTTTGTATATTTGAATGCCGGCTCATTTAAAATCTTTTATGCGTAACTCTGATGTGTACAAAAAAAAATTATTAATGCCTTTTCTGGCCTTTGAAAAACGGGTTGTTACAGTTCTGGTAAACATGAAGCTGAAGACAAAAGAAGAGCTGAAGACAGCCAAGAGCCCTCTAGAGCAGGTTTATGAAAAGTACTTCTGGTGTGATGGTTTTCCAACCATATCAGAATTTGATAATGATGATGTTATCAAGAACTTCTTGGAATTGGTCAGATTAGATTCTGGAGTAAGAGTGCCCAGGAGTATGGTAGTTGGTGTACCAAACTGGGACATTTTCAAAGGACCAAAGCAGATCACCAAGTCTAAGAGAAAACCTCAACCAATTGAACAAGAAATTGTTGAGGAAAGCTCCAAAGAACAATCTGGAGATAAGAATGATGCTGCTGAGGTTACTGATCAAGCAGAAAGTGGTGCTGAAAGATTGGCCACTGAAGATATTGAAGAAGTCACTGAAGAGCAAGTGGCTAAGATGGCTTAGAGAAAAGCTGTTCAGAAGGAGAGAAGATCAAAGAAAAGGAATGAGGGGCCTGAATTTGCAGAAGAGGCTCAACCTGTCAGAGCCCCAAAAAGGAAAAAGACAGTTGTTTCCAAACAGAAAGCTGCTGACTCTTCCAAAGGTAAAAATTCTAAGCCTAATACTGATAGCGTTTCTAGTGCTCAACCTCCTACTCACTCACCCCCTATAGACTATACACAGCCTATACGTATGATTCCACCATCTCCACAACCCTCCTCGCCCTCATCATCCTCATCTGAAGGGACTACTTCTGATGCAAGCACTTTTTCTTCAGAGCTTATTGAAAAACTAGATAAACTTCAGAAGGAACAATCTAAGAAAAAGATCCCTGCAAAAAGAACCCTCAAGAAACCCAAAAACAACTCACCAGAAGAGGAAAATATTTTTATTGACACTTCTATTCATGACCAACCCACCAACACAACCAGAAAATCATCTACAATTCTTGAACACCTCTCCACTCACCTATCTGGTGATGCCTTTACCTACTCCAACACAAACTCACCTGATCAATTTCACTTTGTAAATACATCTTCTAATTTACCTATTGATCCACCAATTCCAGAACCACCAATTCAAACATCACCCTCCTCCCTTGCTGTCATTGAACAAGAAGATCCACCCACCTTCACACCAGCTCAGGATGAAGTTATGAATCATTCTGAACATACCATTGCTGAACCATCCACACCACAACCTGAACCTTCCACACCTGAACCATCACCTGAACCACAAACACCACAATCAGAACCCATCTATGGTCCATCTTTCAAACCCTTAACCATAGATGAACTTAGTCTACCTTCTGACTTCGCCCTACCCATTCTGGAGGATCTGCTAAAAGCAGAAATTAATGTTGATGATGATATAATAACAACCCCCAAAGACCCCCTTGCTGAAATCAGAAAAATCAAAATCATCCCCCTGAAAAGAAAAAGACCTGAACCCACCATTCCCTTCAACACAAACCAGCCCTTCTTCAATCAAAACTCTGAACCAAATCTTGAGCTGCTAGATAATGCTATTAATATCAGTCTTAAGAAATTTAAAAGCATGCAAGAAGAAGTACTGATATTTCCCTCAGATGTTGATGCTAAGATCAGGGAATTGGAACAGAAATTCAGTCAGTCTCTGAGGCTCTTAGGAGGTTATGTGAAAAGGAAGATTGAAGGAAGAGGAATGGAAGTTTTGTCTCAAATAATGAGTGCTGCTGATCGCTCTCATGCTCTGAGACTTACATCTTTCAACCATGAAGAAGAATGTCAGAGATTAGCATTTGTAGCTGCTGTGAATGAAAGTATAAGAAAATCTCTTGATGCTGAGCAGGCTAGGATAGCTGCTGAAATAGAATGTCAGAGGCTTGCTGAACAAGAAGCCTTCAAGTTGTTGGTTGATAGAGTTGTTCACATTGCTGTTATTGAGACTAATAAGATTATTGAGAATCAAGCAGCTGCAGAGGATGTTGTTATGCATGATCAGAACATCAGTGAACCAGATTCTGATAAAGGTAAAGCTCCCATTGTTGCTTCAACTCCTCCTAGATCTCCACCAGTACTCATCCAAGGTTCTTCTTCATCTGCTATACCTTCTGTTATGCAAGAAGCTCTAGATGTGATCAAGAATGACTTAAGAGAGGAACTGAGAAATGAAATGGATGAGTTCAGGGCCGATATAAGAGAAGACAAGAACAGATCTGGTGAAGCTACTAACAAGAAGATCGATGCTATGATGGAGCTTCTGCTGAAGCTTACTCAACAACAACAACTCAAACCTTAACCCTTATGTTTGAGCACTTATTTGTATTCATGTTTATGTAATTTGTTTGGATAATATCTTTTTGATTAATTAAGCTTCTTATTATCCTTATTTATGTGCTTGTGCTGGTGTGTTTATTTTATTTTGTTTTTCAAAATCAACATCATATACTCTGATAATATCTGGTACTCTTGTGGATTCTGAACCTAGTGTAAGGTGTTGGAGAACATCTTTTTTTTTTTTAACTTATATAGGATTTTGAAAACCTAAGGTTCCCCCACATCAGTATTCCTGTTTACTCATGAAATAGCTTCTTAGTATTATAACCTGTTTATAAGCGGGGCAACAATACCGTATGAGGCGTGTCTGGTAACTGGTTTTCTAACGTTTGAAAAGAGTATATAAAAGAAACACGCTCAAAAGAAAGAAATTTATAGCAGGAACTCTTTATTAAATTTATTGAAGAAATTCTTTATTATATAAGATAATGAGATCCTACTTAGAATCAACGTCAGCAGCCTCTGGCTTATTCTTCTTATGCTTCTCATCAACATAAGAAAGTAGGTCACGCAGGGCTTGCTGAGCTTCAGCTCGATACTCATCGTATGGCTTGTCATCATCATATGTCCATAAGAATTCTTCCAGGTCAGAGCCTATTTCTTCAAGCTCTGACTCTGTCAGAACCAATTCTCGCTTGTTTCTTTCATAGAGATGCCTGTTTTCTTCGCAGCGCCAGGGCTCTGCTTCCTTCTTGATCACCTCCTTAGATCCTAAAGCATCCTTCGTAGCTTGCTTTTCCATTGTGTGTTTCTTACGATGCTCTTTGATTATTCTGTATGAATAAAATGAGAAGAATCATCTCTTTTTATAGTGCTCTCAAACTTTCTTGTCTACCTGGGAATCAACACAGTTCATTTAATGAATATAGTTGTAACCAATTTTTGACTTGAATGTTTTGTTTTCTGCGCTTTTTGACTGATGACAAAAGGGGGAGTAAGAACAGCGTTAAAATTGATGATAATTTATTTCTTTTACTGCTAAAGAACTGAAACTGTTATACTCATATCAATTTTTATCCCTTCTGAACTATCGTTATGTGTTTTATTCTGAACCATTATTGAAAGGGGAGAAAATTTAAGAACCTAAAATTGATTTCCATAGATAATATAAGAGAAGCTTGCAAACCTCCTCTGAACATTATCTGACTCTAAGAAGCAAAGCTTACAAAACTATGCTTCTGAGAGTCAAATATGAAAATTTAATTTAAGTTGATAAATTAACTCTTAAACTGTTTTAATTAATTATGGATAAGACTTAGGGGGAGCTTACAAACCTAACCCTATGGATTATCAGACTCAGGGGGAGATTGCAAACCTTTGAAACCTGAAGTCAACATAATTAAATTAAATCAACAACAATTGAATTTTAATGCTTTAGTTTGTCATCATCAAAAAGGGGGAGATTGTTGGAACAAAGTGGGTCTGACATGAACCTCTAAAATTTTAAGTGGTTTTGATGATAACAAAGTATTAAAATTGCAATTGGTATTACTAATGATTATTCTAGTGTGCATAATTATAAGTTAAAATTCATTCAGAAGCACTATGAATAACAAGAGAGAAGCCAAGCTATGAAGCTCTGAAAGCGTATCGCTGTTCATCAGAAGCTTAAAGTTTGCGTGCTGAAGATAATGCTTCTGAGGACCAAAGCTAGACTCTGAGGAGTTCAGAAGCTAAAGACCTTAAGAAGCTACGACAACAGCATCTGAAGCAAAAGGAATTTACGTCACTCAAGAACTGACAGAACCAGAACCAATGTTTGAAGAACAATCTACTTCAAGGCTCTGTCACATCCACAGGAAGGAATATTCGTTGGTACAACGTTAATCTTATCCATAAGTGGAGCGCATTTGAGGATCGTACTATCGTACTATTATTATTCAAAATGGATGAGTGATAATTTGAATTGCAAGGTAGTGGAATTGGATTTCTTTGCTAAAGAAGGCAATCTACAGCTAGCAACTGTACGAGCAAATTCCAGCTGGCACCTTATCTCTCTACAACGGTCATCATCTTCCTTCAAGTATAAATAGAAGACTCAAATGGAAGAAATGACTAATGTTCTACTGTTCCATTACTGCGTTTAAGACTCTGAAGCATTCTGACATTAGTGTTCCATCTGTCATTCAAGTCTTAAAGCAATTTGCGTTGTATTTTGTAAACACCTCTGATAGTATATCAAGTGTTCCTTAACATTCATTCTTATTCTTAAGTTTGTTTGAGAAGTCTCTTGTTAAGTGTAACTTGAGCATTTGAGAAGTCTCTTGTTTAGTGAAACTTGAGCACCTGAGAAGTCTCTTGCAAGTGTGCTTGAGCAATTTGTAATCTTAAGTAGATTATAGTGAAAATCTCTTGTTAGTAACAAGGGGACTGGAGTACTCTCGATTTGTGAGAGGAACCAGGATAATTTTTGTGTCTTTCTCTCTCTCTCTCAGCAACCCCTTTTTATTTTGTGTTTATATCCGCTGCAAACTTAGTTTTATTTGGTAAAAAGTTTTAATTTTTAAAACACAATTCAATCCCCCCTTCTTGTATTTTTCCACCTTCAGATTCTTCTCTTAGAGACATTCTAACAAACACCACATATGCAATGGAATTTCATCAACATATATACATTGAAAGAACTTGACTCACACACAAGCTCTTCTTAAAATAATGTAAGCTTTGGATGCCTTAAAATGATTGAAACTAGTGCTCTTGGTATAGATGATGTATCAAGGTTTAACAATGACTTTACCTGCATTGACAAGACCAGTTCAACATTGCCATCAGATGCATGAATAGCTCAAGATTCTCTCAATCCTCTTCTCTCACGGTCATGTCTCAGGCTATATATTAAATCTAGTCTCACACACACAAACTATATATTTAATCGCATATAAAAGTTGAAATAAAGAAAGAGAAAAGAAAGATAACAATAGAACCATGTTAGCTCTTTTATAGAATGTGGTATGTCTTCCTTTGTAATCATGTTTGCATCCCACAAATACCTAGAAGCTAAGCTAATGAAGAGAACAAACTACTATTCAGATACATTTAGCTTGAAACGTAAAAATTGGTATGAAATATAAAATCAGTTTCACACATTACAATTCCAAAGCAATGCTATTTGCATCTTCAGCACTGCTCAAGATAACATTATCATGAATCAACTATCCCAAAAAGCTTGGTGGTAGGTAAAAGCACATGAATGGTTTTAAATCTAACATATTATTGCACATGAACACCTAACCTTGGGCTGAAACTTAAGCTTTTATATAGAGGACAGGATATAACAAGAATTAAACTCTTCAAATCCCATTGTCACAGAGACTTAAATATCAGGAGATTCTTGTCATGAACCAAACCATAAACCATAAGCCATTAGGTGAAAGCTCATGAATGGTTTTATATCAAAGTCATTAGGTGAAAGCTCATGAATGGTTTTATATCTAACACGTCACAATTGTTATTAGTCCTATCTCAAGCATCTACTTATTCAGAAATTATTTGAGGTTTCTGGCATGAACAAGTATAACACTTAAAGAGGAACAACATTAGAGGACCAATTTGACAGTGCTAAATGCTAATGGATATTACCCTAGAGACTAAGTTGAGTGGATAACAGAGGTCCTCAAATTGCGATCAATTAAAGAGGTCAACCATGGATATTTTCCCTTCTCATTACCCTAGATGCCACAAAAGCCATCAGTTAGGATTACATCATATCAAGCATATCTATATGTCTCTCTAAAGCTACATTGACTTTGAAACGTAACACTAAAAGCGAATGAAGAGATCAAACTACAAAACCTCAGCAGCACAGTAATACTATTAGTAACTAAAATAATCAAGAAATTGAATTTATCATGCATAATAATTTTTATAAAAGTGAGAGAAGTAACTAAAACTATAATTATGCAGTTTTTTCAAAACCCAAAGAAATTGAAAATAAAAAATTATCAGAAATCCACTGTTAATCTAGTAAAGCATAGAAAAATACCTTTTCAGGAGGACTTTGCAACTGTATATGTTTCTCATAGTTGACGAAAACCTTTCTCCTATATCTCCGAGAAAATGCTCAGTGTTCTTTTTCATCGCTTACATGCCTAAAAACATTCTTTTAACTTGGCAAACATACACACAAGACAATAAAAAAACTCTCAAATATCTAAAGACAAATCATGACACTAAAGACCAATCAAGACAATGTTGTGAAGTATGTAGTAGCTGATCTGGTACCTTTTCAAACATCAATAGAAAAGAGAATATCCCTAAAAGTATACGACACTGACAAATCCACGAGCCTAATATTTCTCCTCGTCACAAAATTCAAAACAATACATATAACAACAATATCAATAACTTAAGGAACATTATATTTGGTAACCACAAGATATTTGAGGGAGGCGAGAGATGTCAGGAGGGGATTTACAACCGCAACGAAAACGACAAGGTCTTCACTCAGCAAGTTTTTTATCAATATAAATCATGTTTGGCAAATTAAGATGTCACCAAGTTGAACATTAATTAGTTTCCTACCATAAATCACTATCAACATGGCCAATTAACTCCACCTTCTTTGTGCAGAGTAAGGACTAGCTAAGTGAACTAATTAACCCAAATTAATAACTGCAACATGTCAAGTGGTAGACATACACCAGAAGATAAAACATAACCAAAATACAACAAATAAAAAATCAGGGAGTTGAACACAGGTGCCAGATGGGGAAATTTGTGAAGTTTAGAAGCTTACAAAACCAAGTTTTGCCACCGCAAAACCAAACAACCACTTATAATTTCACATGGGAGTAATGTGATGATCAAATAATAATTATAATTATAGCATAAGGAAGTTACTGAAATTGTAGGCAAAATTTCCATAAAAAAAGAACAAGAAGCACTTTGTAGGAAAAACCACAAAAAGAAACTGAAATTGCAGGGTTGTATGGAACATGGTTTGTTGGTCTTTAATCAGCATCAGTTCAACAACATCGATTTTCAATTAAGTTAACCTAGTTCAAACATGCAACAATGGTAGAAAATTACAAGGGGGAAAAAGAGATAATAGAACAAATCAAAGATGTATACAATGGCATAGGAACCCTAGAATGTGAATATGTTACCTGGAGGAGTAGGAGAACGAGAAGTGTTGTCGAGAGGGAGAATAGACGCCAAACAGAGAGAGTCACGATTGAATGAGACGCTGAGAATTATAAGCGCAGTATGAGTTCGAAGACGATGAGAGTGAAGAGGCGAGTGGTGAGAGGCGTGCGATTTACTATGAGAGTGGAGATGCAACGATGAATGGGTTATGCAATTTTAAAAAGGTGGATTAAATAATTATTTTGTTGTGAAAACTGAAAAGGTGTCTATTAAGTTTTTTTTTTAGTTCTTATAAAAAAAATGTTTTTTTAGTTCTTATAAAAAAAAGTTTTTTTAGTGATTTGTAAAAAAAACATATGTTTGCGTCGGAATTTTTATCGCTATTTATCGGTCTCCAATTCAGTCTCTAAAGCAACGGATTTAGTGACCGAAATGTTTATGGATGTAACCTCAAAATATCAGTCTCTAATTCGATCTCTATAGCAATCGAAATATTGGTTGCTAATTATCGGTCTCTGTTTCGGTCTCTATAATATAGTAGCGACTGATATAGTGACCCTTTTTTTTTAATTTGACGATTAAAATATCAGTCTCTAAATCGGTCTCTAAAGCGACCGAAATTTTTCGGTCTCTAAATCGGTTGCTAAAAGCAAGTTTTCTAGTAGTGACAAAACATTTCAACTACATTAAAGTTCTAAACACACTTCAAGTCATTGTTAGTCTCCAACACTTCCCGTTTAGTTCTACCACCTAGATAAACTTCGTTTCACTAGACCAAGTAAAGCTCACGTCACTAACAAATACCAACCAAAAGTTTCACACAACTCAACCACATGAGAATCACCACTAGAAACAAATGCATAACCACATTAAAGTTCTGGAACAAACCTCACATCATGTACAAGAACCTCACCCATACCTTGAACCTTACAAGTTTTCTCGTCTCCAAGGTGAAAAACTGCACCTTCAACTATAGCTCTAGAGTCCAAAAGCATCCATTCTTTGAACACATGTGATAGGAGCATCCAAAGTCCGTGACTCAAAACTCCACCGATTCCCAACTTCCGCTAGTGCCTCCGAATCCTCATAACAAAGTTGTTGTTTCAAAAGTAACTTGAGTATTACTCCCTCCATTCTTATAAGAAACAGTTTGAAAAAATTACACACACCAAAGAAACACATTGTAAATAGTTCTTTTCATTTAATACTCTTATAAATTTAAACTTATTCCATCTATACCCCAATTTAATTACTCTAAATTCAATTAACTTACTTATTTTTAATATTCTCACAGCCATCTATGGTTCCAAGCTTATGACTATGAGTGCTCCTGCACTCTCACAGCCTTCCTCATAAGCATCATCACTCACCGCAACCTGAGGTGACGAACTACGTACCACCTCCCCTCTCCAAGGATAGTCCTTCTTGAAGTGACTCAGTTCCTGACAATAGTAGCATTGGAACTTGCTGCCACCATCACCTTTTGGCCTAGACTTGGACCCATGATTATTTCCTTTCCCTTTGCCTCCCTTCTCGCTTCTACCCTTTTCCACACTCAAGCCTTCCGCACCATCATCAACTTTCAAGTCTTTAAACTTAGTCAACTCCTTGGTTCTCAAAGCCGATTGGACTTATCCAAGGTGATAGTTCATTCTTTGCCATAAAGCACGACATCCTTGAGGTGTTCATAGGTTGCTATTGTTGTTGACTTTGTCGGCTATTGGAAGTTGTTGTTTGTTGTTGTTTTGGTAGATTTGAGTTGCATTGTTTGGTATGGAGATTCTTCTAATGATGGATTTGGAAGTAAAATTCACTACAAGAAATATGATTTTTTGCAACATCTTTTTTTGTTACAAGTCGCGGGTAAAACTACCCAAGATAGTTTAGCCAACGACTTGTAACAACTTTTAACAAAAAAAGTCGTTGCAAAAAATCATATTTCTTGTAGTGATTAGAGAGAAAGTGGAGGATACTAATTGTTTGATTTGAACTTTGAAGCGAGTTTCTGTTAATGTTCTTTGAATGTCTTAGAAGAAAGATCACGGAAACCAATGTATTAGTCGAAGTTCATATATTGATTTACGTGTTTTTTTCTCTCCTACCAATCATACCAAAATTAATCTTGGTGTATGGGGAATATGTCTGTATAATTAATGCATTAACGTTAAAGGTACATAGACTAACTAACATAGAGAATAATATTCAAAAGAGACTACTTCTCTATGCTATTTTCCCTATCTTTGTATCCATGTTGTTTGAGAAACATATCCAAACTTCCCATGAACATCAATCTGCAATTCAGAAAAGAGAATCAGACACCAGTCAATATATATTACAACCGAAATGAAGGAAAATATATCTTGGTTTTACGTACAAATAGGAAGATTTTAACTCAACAGAGGTGTATTCTTCTCATTTTTGAATGAATTTTTTTATTCATGTATATAATAGTATAAAAATTTCATCTACAAAAATCATAACTTTTTAACAAACTATGAATTAAATTTGAATTTTCAAAGGCCTGAAAGTTGATTTTTTTTAATTTTATTTAATTCATTCCTTTGAATAAATAAAATTCAACTTATTTATTTGTTAGGGGTGTCAACTTAGTTGGGATGTTTAGTCTCCTTTTGATGTCTTGATCCTCTTAGTTTATCTTTAAAATAAA
Source organism: Trifolium repens (assembly GCA_030408175.1). Taxonomy (NCBI): domain Eukaryota; kingdom Viridiplantae; phylum Streptophyta; class Magnoliopsida; order Fabales; family Fabaceae; genus Trifolium; species Trifolium repens. The sequence goes on along the minus strand of CP125841.1, from coordinate 18,712,176 downwards.
ATTGAACTTTTATACGAGAGATTTCTATAATATAATATGACTGCAAAAAACAATTCAAAATTTTGAAAAACATATATAAGTTTACTTAAAACAAAGGATAAAATATCGTGATGGAAAACATTAATTGTGGATCAAAATTACTCAATAATTTGTAGGAACAAATAACAAAATTGGAAATATTTACCGCGACAAAAAAATTATTTAACTCAAAAAGTAATGAATTTTAATGACTAGAAAGTTTTTTATGTTACCCGTTCATTAAATTTGCTTAAGGGACAAACTAAACATATTGCCCACTAAGCATTCCAAAGAAGTAAATACAACTGATTGATAAACTTATTAAGTGCTAAAAATATTAAGGGTTTTTTTTTTAATATTTAGTTGCTATTGAAACGGTGGATTCTTTGTTCGGTGCAATTCACTTTCAATAGGAAAATTCATCAACCCACACACTATAAATTTAGCAATGTTCTTCAATGATTGCAAGACACCACCTATCAAAAGCAAGAGTCGACACTCGATTTTTAATAATAAAATAACACCAATTGTTCAAAAATTGTCAAAACTCTCAAATTTTCTCCTGCTATAATTTTATTTCTTTTCCTATTTTTTGTCCACAAAGAAAGTTAAAAATGAAGCCAAATTTAATTGGAACATTACTATCCATTGATCAACATTACTAGTCATATTTCTCCAGGTGTATTGAAAGGACAACTATACATTGATCTACTAAAGAGATATTTACTAAACCCTCTCTAAAAGAGGAAATACTATCCATTGATCAACTTTAAGTGTTAATTTCTTTTATTGTTGTTAACTTTGCCAAAGTTTTATAAGTATGCTATAAATAGATCAAATTGTATTCTATTTGTTATATACGCAGAGAGAGAGAGGGGGGGGGGGGGGGGGGAGAGACAGAGAGAATGACTAAAACTCTTAAGTTTATTTCCACTATGATTCTATTTTTTTCTCTATTTCTTACTACAAAGCCAGTTCCAAATAGCATTCCATATAGGAAATGTGAAGTTGTTAATGATTGTTATGAGGAGTTCGATATCGTTGCTGACGATTTGGAATATCTAAAAAGTCACGGGAAACAAGTAGTATGCCAGAATGGCCTTTGTCGAAACATTCCCTATCTTTTGGTTTGTTAATTTCATGCACCTTGTATCTTTGACTCTGTACTCTAAAATGAAGGTAATGGAAATTAAATTTAAATGGTATTCTTCTCTCTTAATTTTGGATGTTTGATAGTGGAAAAAATTTTGTTTTACTTTGAAGCCCATATAACTCTAATTCAATTCTATGCGATACAACATTGTCATAGATATCCTATTTATAGGCAGTAGTGGAGCGTATGAATTTGATGTCGTTACAGTGAGGCTAGCCAGCTGGAGATCGTACAATCTTTCTTCACATGGTATTTTAACCAAATCAGGTAACGTTTGCAAAATACCTTTCTTGAGAGGGAAGATTCGCCCATATCGGGTAATAATAGTACCAACGTCATTGTCCTTGAAGATAAGGTTGTTGTACTATGATGATTCTCCAATTTGAATTTGTTAGAAGATGATGAATTCCAATCATAAGGAGCAGAAAATGTTCTTCTGACAAAACGGCTATAATTGCACTTATCAGAGTCTTGTGTCTTCAACATAGCTTCTGAATGGATAGCTTCTGACACGCCTTGTGACTTGTAGCTTCTGATAGCTGCATCTTCTTGAGCTTGTCATCAGAACTTGCTAGAGTCATATTCTTATATTTATTATTTTAGAATGCGTTTCAGAGCTTCTCAAATACTCATTTGTGCATATGAAATTTTAACTTATATATCTGCACACTTAGAGTAAATTATCAGTGTACCCTATTGTATATTAATACTATTGTTATCATCAAAACTCAATTAGGTCATGTAAGAACCACTTTTGTTCCAATACTATGCTCCTAGGGTGATTTTATATATAAATATATCTTGAATTAATTTGCTAACTATATTTCTTTCAAATATCTTTTTATATAAATTTTTTCTGTTTAATTTTTTGACAATACTTTATTTTGTCTTAGACTCTATGGATTGATATTCATATTATCACGAAGATATCTTATGTATTTATTTTTTGGCGCCGTTGTTGATACTAATTGAAGAAATTAAGTAAAGTTCTCTAGAATTAGGAAGATTTTAACTCAATTCACGTGTACTCTTCAAATTTTTTAATAATTTTTTTTATTTATGTTTGTAATACTATAAAAAAAACTTATTCATGTTAATTTCGTTTAAAAATTTCACATGATACTCTCCTAAGTTATCAATGTATGTAAATTAGTTAGCTACATGAACGTTTTAAATTTAAGAGACAAAATTAAAATATAAAATAAACATAAATGACCAAATATGTAGTTAAGCCTTATAAAAATTTCTCCCACAAAAATTTATAACTTTTTAACAAACTATGAATTAAATTTGAATTTTTAAAGGCAATAACTTCATTCATTGCATTAAATAAAACTAAAATTTTTAAATTTTTAGGGGATTCAATTTAGTTGGGATGTCTACTCACCCTTTGATAGCTAGATGCTCTTGGTTTATAAACTTAAATCATCTCCAATAAACTAATGATCCGTATCTTACTTTTTTTAATCATTGTAGTTTCATGACGTGGCATAGAGGGTACCAAAATTGATGATACGGTACCTTATTTAAGGTACCGTATCATCAATTTAATATTACCTTTTTTTGTATACCAAATTAAATAGAATTGATTACTTGTTAATAATATATGATACCCAAAGTAATATCACCATTGGAGCAAAATTTGTATGAGTTGTATAAATATTACATGGCACTGTAGGGACCGGTACTCAAGTGGGTCTATGAATTGAGTCTAGGTCCGGTAGATTACGAGTTGAATTCTAAACTAGTGGTGGACAACTTCCACTCGAATAATCATGACTTTTCCGAGTTTGGTGAGATTATTGTTCATTGTAGATGAGACTTTTCTCTCTTTTCTATAATAACTCCAGTGTTTGGTTCATTAGGCGACAAACAATCGAGGTTGCTCATATATCTAAGGCGGCCACATATGTAGCTAGTCCCCAAATATTGGTTAACATACCAAATTATATGGAACACTTATTGATTAATGAAATGTTATAAGCATTTTTTTTAAATAAAACTTAGTTAATTAGGATGTCTACTCACCCTTTGATGCCTATATGCTTTTAGTATATTTATAAAAAATAAATTAAAATTTTTAAGAGAGATTTCTATAATATAATAAATATGACTTCAAAAAACAATTCAAAATTTTGAAGAACATATTTGAATGATGACAAAATTAGCAAGTGTACTAATTATTATCGTTAAGTAATAAAATTTATGAAGTTCGTATTCGCGGTTTGTTTAAAACTCGACAAAATTGTATCGTATTTAGGATGTAAAAATGTGTTCCTTGGTATTTTTACACTCAAAATCGACCCCTAGATCAATCTCGGAAATACCTGTTTATAGAAAAACACAATTTTAAGATGTGTTGTCACGAGAGTGCACGAGGCCCAGATTATTCTTGTGCTAGGCGCAGCCTACATAACTCAAATCACTTTGCTTTCTTCATAAAAGTTGTAGCTCTTGATTTTAGCTTTCATTTGCCGCAAGTTCCGCCTCATTCCGAGTTACTAAACTCTAGATATGGTCAAAATACCGGGCCTACGTCATGATGCAAAAAGTGCTGATTTTCTTCAACAGTCTTCATATAATTGGTCTGAAACACCTGTTTTAGACTCGTCCAAATCTTCACTTCATGAGAAATCACCTAAAACCGTGTCTAAATGACTCGAATTAACTTAAAACTAATATAAATTGACTCTAAAAACTGAGTGTCATCAACGAGTTGAATTAAAAAAGGGACCAAAAATTATGAAAAAAAAAATTTGTGCGACTAAAATTGCTGAAATAATTTATAGGAAACTAATACAAATATTGTAAAATTTACCGCACCAAAAACTTATTTAATTTAAAAAAATAATAAATTTTAATGATTAGAAAGTGTTTTTATGTTACCCGTTCACTAAATTTGTTTAAGGCACAAACTCAACACATGTTTATTCCTAATACAAATTGGTCTATAAATCCTTTAGATTGCCTTCAAAGCATTTAAACCCCTTATTGTAAAGGGTACTTCCTTTAATATATTTCTCATTGCTTATAAATGGTAAATTGACCTTTACCCCCTGTAAAATAGGCGAATTTTTATTTACCCTTAACTTTTTTTTTAAATTATACCCTTGCAATGTTGACGAATTTTGATTTACCCTATTTTGTTAACTTTTTGCTGATGTGACAGAAAAAAGTCAACTATCACATCATAAAAGTGCATTGCCACATCAGTAAAAAGATAACTATTTTCTGCCACATCAGCAAAAAATAAGCAGAATAAGGTGAATCAAAATTTGTCAACATTACAAGGGAGTAATAAAAAAAAATTACAACGAGTAAAACAAAACCCGTCTATTTTGTTGGGGATACAAGTCTATTTACCCTAAAAAGAAAAACGGACAAACTCAACACATTGCTCTATTGAAGAGAAATTTACTAGGCACTCTATAGGGGTAAATACAACCGATTGATGAATTTAAATGCTAAAAAATATGTAGTTTTTTTTTTAATATTCTATTGAAGCAGTGAATGCATGCACAGAACGAGAATTGCAGTTCGGTGCAATTCACTTTCAATAGGAAATTAGATGGACCCACACGCTATGAATTCATTAGTGTCCTTTAATGAATGGAAGACACCATCAAAAGCAAGAGTTGACACTCTCTGATAAAATAAAACACCAATTGTTCAAAAATTTCCAAAACTCTTACGTGTGATCAACTTACTAAGCATTCTAAAGGGGAAAATACAACCGATTGATCAACTTAAGTGCTAAAAATATTTAGTTTTTTTTTTTTAATATTCTTGTTCGGTGCAATTCACTTTCAATAGGAAAATTGATGAACCCACACACATTCAAGAATTAGCAGTATACTCCTTCAATGAATGGAAGACAACACCTATCAAAAGTAAGAATTCATTTTAAAATAACTCAGATATATTGTTAAAAAATTGCCAAAACTCTCAAGTTTGCTCCACCTATAATTTTATTTCTTTTCGTATTTTTTTTTCTACAAAGAAGGTTAAAACTAAGCCATATTTCATTGCAACATTACTATCCATTGATCAACATTACTGCCCAAATTTTTGTAAGTGTATTGAAGGGACAACTATACGTTGATCTATTGAAGAGTTATTTACTAAACCCTCTAAAGGGCAAAATACTCCATTGATGAATTTATAGTGATAATTTTTTTATTGTTGTTAACTTTGCAAAGCTTTATTCGCTATAAATTAAATAGATCAAATTGTATACTACAACATTTTAAGCCTACCAAAACGCCTAAATTTTGAGATGTAAAAAAACCGTTCTCGTAAAATGTCAAAGGCAACGCTTTTTGTAAATCGTTGTGGTAGTATATATATTTTCCCCAATTGTATGTAACAACGGAAAACCGTTTTCATAGATACCAACGAGAACGGTTTTTTATCTGTATTCTACAGCAACGGTTAAAAAACCATATTCATATAACATTTAATTATTTTAATAAAGGATTTAATTTATATGCACTGACAGTGTAAAATTATACCAATAACAACCATGTATTCCGCCACATCACCCCACTTTACCCCACTATCTTTATATGACATGGAAGTTTAAATCATTTTTATTGATTGCATGTGTAAAATAACTTTACACTGACAGTGCATAACAATTAATATATTTTTAAAACCCTTTTTATTTGATGGAAACTCAGTAACCAACCTTAGCCTAAACCACTTTTGAGTTTTGACCATGGGTAAATAACTGTTGCATATTCCCTCCCTCTTCTTTTTTAAATAAAATTAAAATCTTTTTCCATTGACCAAAATGTAAAACGCAAAACACACAGACCACAATCCCTCATCTCTTCCAAAAACAAAAACACACTTCTTCTTCTTCTTTGATCTCTTCCATCGATGAATGAAGGGTTTTTCACGTCACCTCCGTCAACCATCTCCTTCTATGAAACCCAACAGTGATGATGACCACCTGCAACTGGATCTCCTAGTCCGGCCACTACCACCTGCGATTGCTGCTTCTTTTCGGTGAGTCTACATTTTTCACTCTTTTGTCAAACTATTTTTTTATTACGGAGAATCTTCAGGGGGGTATCACGAAGATTCTCCGTGACCACCTGCTGCTGCTTCTTTTGTCAAACTATTTTCTTTTCTAGTAGTAGCGAACGTGAATTGGATTTCAAAGAGTGTTCGTCTTCCTCTTTCACAAACCCTAATTTTCTTATACGCTGCAGTTCATGCTCCAATGTAGATTGAATTAGCAAAATATTCATTTTAAACAAAACATTTAGGTTTGGATTTTTGGGTCCAAAATATTTGGTGAAAATAGGTTACGGTTTCAATGGAACAGAGGATTAATTGTGTGACAACATTACAAAATCAATTTACTATTTAATAGAAATTAGGGTCTGGTTCTTTTGTTGTTTGGATAATGGTGACATTAGTAGTGGTTAGTGAAAGTGTATGAAAAGAATCTGTGAATATGTATATTAATAGAGATTAATTAAACTATACTTGACTCATGAAGAACTTAGTGATATCTTATTCTAGGGATAAAGTCCACGAATGTAAACAAATTTTCAATGAGCTTAAAACTAGGCACACCAACTATATGAAAAGACTAGAGGTTTGCATGATATGGGACTCGAAATAATCAGTTTGAATGCTGATATGGAAGGACATTATATGCCTATATAGTCATAAGCTCATCAAATAATATAACTAAATTAATTAGCAACTAGATAATTCTTTTTTTCTTTTTTATTGTAGCTTCACATTGAGCAGGGTCCCGAGCTAATCCTTGGTTTTTCTTTTATTTTTGCTAATTGGCTGCAAATTTATTGAGTTAGCATGGTCCTGAGCTAAGCTTATCAGTGAGAATTTGGTAGACACCCCAAATCTGCTCTATCTTCAATTAAAGGAAGCCATAAAAATATTAATTACTTGTCTATGGAGGTCAGTTTTTGTTTTTATTTCAATTTGTTCAACCCATTTTATAAAAACATATGTTTCAATAGACAACACATATAAATTTTGCACTAAGCATAAATTATTGAGGATCATAGGTATATAAAAGGGATACCAAAAAAGAAGAGATTTACAAAAGGGATTAACGAGAATCGGACCATGTTTGTGGTAAAGTTATCATGCCAGAGGCCATATGTATTTAGTATAACAAATCCTAAACCAATCACTTGTGCCACTCCTTATATTTTAGTAGGTAATGCATGTGTAGTTTTCAGTGACTCTGTAATGCAGTAGTTTTTGTATTAGTCCTCGGTTTCTTTGTGTTCTCTTTTTCTACGCTCCATATTCATAGATAATTTTTTAAGCATGTGATGTATTTAGCATAACTACATCTAAATTTTTTTTAATTGATATGCTCGTGATAATTTAATCTCGGTGTGGATTTAGGGTCACCATAACTGCTTTGTCATAATTTTAAAATCCCAGTTATTACTTCTCTTACGTTTATCGAACTATTTTTTTCTTTAAGTATTTAAAATTTGTGTTCCATTGTAAATTTTGCAGCTCATACTAGTTCATCCATGTTATGACTTCTTGAGCTATTGATGGTAATCATAAGGATGAAATATACGATCGAAAGGTACACTAGCTAGATGTGGCATTTGTAGTTACAATGAGATCAAGCTTGAATTATAATTTTTTGTGCTTTGCCTATTTCTTATCATGTTGTATATGGAAGATATATGATGGTCTTGTTTCAGTATGCCTTAGATGTCCTACTTTTACTAAATATATAGTAGTTGAATGATAAGCACTTGATATTAGTCATATATGTTGGCAATTTATTCATCCTTTTATGGGTTTATAGTCATAATTGATTGCCTTTTCCTAAGTTATGTCTAATTTTTTTTTTTGTGCTTATATATTTTGAGAACAAATGATAAAGAAAGCAAACATTAAGATAAATATGAAAAATCATGACAAGGGTCAAAGGGTGCTTCCAACTATGACACCTATAGAGATAAAGTCATGCGTTGAATTTCTCAAGAGGTTCAAAAAGCCTGAGATATGTGTGCTGCAGATTGATGAGCATGCCTAGAGGGAAAGTCATGAGAGTTACGAATTTTTTTTTTTTTTGGTGTGCTAATGTTGTACATTTAACTTTAAGTAGAGTTTAGCTTTATATACTTATTGTTTGTAGCGCAATTATGTGATGGTAGTGATGCGGTTGTGTTAATTGAATGCGGTGACTTGTTGTATTCGGAGTTGTTATCAATTAGTATGCTTGCTGCGACCTCGCCTATATTATATATTACTACTATATTAATGTTTATTATTTATTTACTACTATGATATTATGTATGCTAGATAAAGCTTCAAGACATGATTGATAAACATGGGCAGCCTTCTTCTGAAGCCTTTCAAAGTATAGTTGGCAAAGAAAAACCTGGGAGCTGATTGCATTGCCACGGAAGAACCACAACACCGACTCTCTTGAAAAGAAATGAAGAAATTGCAAAACTTAAAAGAGAGCATCCTGATGAGGTAAAACGGTTAACACAAGAAATGGAGGAGAAACATCGCCAAGAAAAGGAAGCAACACACAAGCCATTATGAATCAAATGATAATGAGGTAAGATTGAACTATATTTTATGCTTGATACAATATATTATAGTTTATATGATTCAATTGAATTGCATAGGCTTGAAGTTATGGCAGTAGATTAGATAAACGCAAATAAGTCAATCCAAATAGGTCAAGAATATCTCTCAAATAAAGTTATAGTTTGAGTAATAAACTAAACTAGAAAGTAGTAGATGGGACACAGTTGAAGCTGGATTAGTTTCATCTGCTTAGTTTTTATTCCTTATGGTGATATTTTATTGTATATAAAATAAGCAAATAGGTTAATTAAATACACCTAAGAGATATTGTTGTGTGACTTTGAAATTGATGGATAAATCTGTGCAATAGAGAAATTTAGTCCTCAATCGAGAAGTTGTTACCTCTATTTTAAATTCTAAAACTTTTTAAATAAGGAAATATGAAGAGAAATTGGTCAAAGAGTTAGCCGAATTTTTTTACCAATTTCAAACCATGTCATTCGCATATTTTCGTTAAACATACTCTTGCACTATTAAGCAATTTCCTTTAATTATATTACTTTTATTTTGTAGATGATAAATGATGATATCAATGAAGATATGCAGGATTTTGATGATGAAGAACTAGATGTAGATGCTTAAGTTTTTATAATAGGATACATTTTGAAAATGTTAGTTTGATTGTGAATGATTCACACTAGGATTTACACTAAAGTATAGTTAGTTTCATTTTGAAGATGTTAGTCGTAATCTGAATGATTGACATTAGGATATACATTAAAGATCCAACAATTTTATGTTGATCAATGTTATTTTCATATATATGAACTAGGGGTGAGCACGAACCCGCAACCCGACTCGAAACCGACATAACCGCCAACATACGGAAGCATTCGGTCGGGTGCGGGTCGGGTCTCGGGTCAACAATTGTGAAAAATCGGTCATGAACGGTTGTATACGGGCGGGTGCGGGTCTCTAAAATTTATTTCTTCATAACCGAAACCGACCGAACAATTACTAAAATATAAATTAAATTTTTTTTTTCAGTTTTGAGCACCTCTTAATCTCTTATACTCTTCGCTTTGTTAATTTTGTCTATCTTTGATAGAGAATAAAAATGTTATATTTTACAAGTTTATCTGAAAGATAATATTCTAGATTTATATTAATTATTATTTTTCATCTACTATCTATTATTGTCGTTGGATTAACAAATTTGAAACAAAATAATAATTGCATCTCATCATTTTTATTGTATCATTTGTTGCCGTGTGTACGAAATATCGAACTATTTGAAGAATAATATTTTTTTGATCAATGAAATTTTAGATGTAACAACAAAGTTGCAATGTAACCCGTTAAAACCGACCCGCTATACCCGTCACCCGTATGACCCGAACCCGAACAAACCGAATATGTAGACGGTTGGAATTGGGTCCAAATTAAGAGGCCGCGGTTTTTATCGGTTTTACGATTTTCGGCCCGAATCCGACCGAACCCGACCGATGCTCACCCCTACATATTAGAGAAGCCAAAAATTCTCATATGTTTGTAAATATGAATTTAATCTAACATTATTGACTAATGTACCAAAAGATATACAATTGAACTCAGAAAATATATTCTAATATAATATGTGACATTAAGCCATATATTTATTTCTTACACTAATATCTTCAAGTAGTATCACTGAAGACAAAAGAATTGAAATTGAATTGAATTTTTAAAAAATTAAAAATGATTTGTGTTTCTTCCTTCAGCTGAAGTTCCACAATCTAATATCACTTTCTTCATACACATCATCATTAAGCAAATGTGATAAAGAATCAATATCAAAGAAAGAAGCACTTAACAACATATGATCAACATATTTAGGAGATTGTAAACCTTCTAATCCATACCAATTAGTTTCTGATATCATATCCATTGATCCATCATTAGCTTTATCATAAGATGTTATAAATGAAGAAACATCATCAGAAGAAGCCATTGATGATGATGGAGATGAAACCAATGATGAAGATGTTGAAGGGACATTAACATTATTGTTGTCAATGAAACTATTTGCAGCAGCAGCAGCAACTCTTTGAATTGATTTTGGAGACATATCTTGAGGATTATCAATATTACAATAATGTGAACAAGAGTTTAGAGGGAAATTGAGATTTGAAGCAGAGGAAGAACCTTTAAGACAAAGAAGTGCAGCATCATAAGCTCTAGCAGCTGCTTCTGGAGTTGAATAAGAACCTAACCAAATTCTTGTTTTTTGATTTGGTGCTCTAATCTCAGAAACCCAAGAACCCCAACTTCTCATTCTTACTCCTTTGTACTTCTTTTTCTTGCTACTATCTGAGATACTAATATTTGGTTTTGTTAATGGTTCTGTTTTGATCTTGGTGTTAATCTCTGACTTAACCATAATAGAAAGATTAAACTTTGATTAAGGTTGTTGAATGTTGAGTGAATGAGAGATATTGTTTGGTGAATGAGATTTGGAGATGAATGTGGAGAGAGAGAGTATTTATAGAGAGGCTTGCTTCTCAAGGTAGCAAATCTTTAGTGGTCAATATAGGACAATTTTGCCAGGTTGTTTTTTGTTTCATTAGTTTAATATAGTTTTTTAAATTACTTCTATGTTCTTCTTTGTGAAGCTTCCTTCTTTATGGGTAAAATACTAAATTATAGTACCACCAATATGTTTCAATTAGATTGACTATATATAATTTTTTTTTATGCAAGCTGAATATATATATCATTAAGTTAAATTCTGGTTAAGAATTGTTCTGGTAAAAATTTGAACTTTAATTTTTCTAAACGATTTATGTGCAGAGCTCTCATTATCACTAGAGTTTAATAATTACAATCATTTGGTTAAAAAAAAACACTATTTAGAACATGTAGATAGTAAAATGGAAAATGTCTCTTCAATGACATATCGCACCTATAACTTTAACTGTATTTTCTCGCAACCACGATTGCAACTGAAATTTTAAACATTAAACATAGTAGAAAGTGTATATTTTAGAAAAGAACAAAATTTCATACTTGTGATTATGTTCATATTTAGAAACTAAGTACTTTAAGAAATAGAGTGATCTTGGATTAATTACTAAGTAATTTCTTATTGTAGAAGGACTAAATCAAGAGTTTATGTTTGTTGGTCTTAACCCATTTAGAGAAATAGACTATAGCAATTTTGGAGTTTGACGACGGGTAAATAATTAAAATTTTACCTTGTTTCATTTAAGTTGTACTTTATTTGAATTTAATTATAAGTAAATATTTTCTTTTTAGATCTATTAAATAATTAGTATATCTGATCTATATTAAAGACCAGATACATCAATTATTTGATAAATTTTAAAAAAAATGTAAACAAATTTTTTTGTTAATAATTAAGGTTGAAGGGAGTATTATAGAACAAAAAGAACATTAAATATTGATTTTATGGAACTACATAGATATAATTTTTTAAAAGTTTATTTATCGAAAATGCAAATTATTATAGCATTTCACTTGTACTAAGAAACTAAATATGATAAATTATTTTGGAATTTGTGTAGTAAAAATTTTAAAAATATAAAAAAAATAGTTAGTTTGAATAAAAAATTTGTTCCCCATGACCCTATTTTATTATTAATGAAACTACGTAGAGAAGGAGACACAGAAATTACTAGTACTAAGTACATTGGATTCTCTAGTTGAGTTCAAAATGATCCAATTTGCGTTTTGCATATGCAATGCAATCACACACAGCTGTTGCTTCTCTGTACTAATACAGATACTGATCATCATATGCAAAACCGCGTTATGGGACCTGCTTTCCTTGTCCATACAAACTGTGCCTTATGATATGTCCGCTACCCTTTTCTTTTCTCTATACTACGGAACAATATTTCATTAATCAAACTCTCACATCATCATCAGCGATATAATAATCACAAACAACAAGATTTTTTCAATATTATCCTATGATATTTATTCAACATATTAAAAACAAGTTGTATAAATATAAATGTAATATAAATATTAATTGTGGATAATACATACAAATTTACTATTACGGACATCCCAACAACCAGGAAGATCCTCCTCAACGACTGTCGAACACAGCCCAAGCATATCAGGCCCAAGGACGCATGCCTCTACCCAACGGTTGCAGTATCCAGTTATACTGTAACGGTCGACATCAGAATGATTGATATTTATTGTCAATCATGACTCCTCAGTCGTTTTCTGACTGTCATTGATGACATAATCATCAATGGTCTTGCCCCAATGCTGAGGGCTATATATACTCCTCTTATGCAAAGGAGTCATCATTTGTCTTTTTATTACTCTCTAAAAACATTTGCTTCACAAACTTGCTGACTTGGAGCACCTGCAGGCCGCAGGTACAAACCTACATCTACTCATCGGAGTTGAAGAGGATCATCACCAAACAAAGATCAACTCTGATCAAAGGTCGACTCACCGGAGTTGTTAGTTTGAACATTGTATATATAATATGCAAATATTGGTTCGGATATACCCACTTATTCATTTAAAAGAGAAATTCTAGGGACTATATGAGTTTAATTGTTATGCACTGTCAGTGTAAAGTTATTTTACACATGCAACCAATAAGAGTGATTTAAACTTCCATGTCATATAAAGATAGTGGGGTAAAGTGGGGTGATTTGGCGGAATACATGGTTGTTATTGGTTGATCGTGTAAAATTATTTTACACTGTCAGTGCATACAAATTAAATTCGGACTAAATATGCTAGTTGATATAAAAAACAATATGCTTGAGTGTAACAAAAATTAACTCCTATTTTTATAATTTCTCTTGATTATATGATTACTAATGTGATTAATATATTTTTGAAAAAATTTAGACAAATTATAATCTTATTGTCTCTCACATTACTAATTTTTTTTTTTGAAATTCCCTCTCACATTACTAATTAATTTGAGAACTATAAAACCAAATAGTAATATGCAAAAAGCATTTTTGGTTACTTGTAGCAAGGCTTTGAAAGGGTCGAAACTCCTCTTGCACATAACAATGACCGATTTTTTGTTATTTATTTTAACCAAAAAAGCAGACTTTTCATATTTTATTTTCTTATATTATTTTATATTCTTTCTTTTCTTTTTCTTTTTTAATATTATTTATTACATCCAAAAGCTACCAGCTCACATGGTGCATGCTAGAGTATGTGTGCAAAAAGAAAACGTTTTTACACGACAAATGAATACTTCATTCTAAGTTGGGTCAAACTTGATTCGCTGGTTCAAATGGTTTCTGAACATTTATGTTAAAATATTCTAAAATGAATAGGTAATCTCAATGCATTTACAAGTTTTTTTTTCTTTTTTTTACTGAATATTAATTCACTAAATTAACATGTAGAAGTTTCCCTAACACTTTAATATGAAACTGAATTTTCAATTTTGTCAACTTTACAGCAAAGGTACAGTCAAAATAGTTACAACAAAGGTTGTGTAATTTTCCACTAGCAATGACGTTCCAATGGGCAAAAAAATCCAAATTAAAAAGGCCAGGTAAGGTAAGGAAAAAATAATTAAAAGCAACTATAATTTGTTTGTTTGTTCGTTGAAACACTAGCCTCTCTCAAAACTCAAAAGTCAAATCCCAAGTTATTGAACAACCTTTTCTAACATTGTTTTTAAGTAATGAATGAAATAATATAAGTTTTTGTTTGTAAAAAAAACATTGTTTTTAAGTATTAAATAAAAGGGATTTTGTCAAATTAAAGAAAAACACAAACAAGCACAAACAAGTATTCTAACGGCGCTTGATCATTTTCTTTCATGTTTGTATTGGTTTTTGTAATTCAAGCTTTTCATCTTCTGAAGCTATCAGAGCCTCTGATGCATTAGAGTCTCTTACGCAGTTATCGCTGAGGTAACAGACTCTGCAAATAGACTCTGCTTGGTTCAGCCTCTGAAGGCTACTAGGTTCTGATACAGGTTCTGAAGGATGTATCTTCTGATGTTTAGGTTCTGAACGTAGTTTTATGCTTTCTTAGTAAGTAGTTAGCAGTTAGTTAGTTGTTACAGCTGACATAGTTTGTTAAGTTAGCTTTGTAACGGTTTTGTGTATATATATACGTTTGTAACCTCATTGTGAATAATAACAAGTTTTCTAATCCTTTCATTTTAACTCTCTCTTTCAATATTCAAATTCTCTCTTCTCTCTTCTTTGAGTTCTTCTCTTTGCTTGGTTTATCCCCAACAAAGTGGTATCTAGAACATTGTTCGTTCCAAGGGACCTTGATCAAGAAAGTGATCAAGACTTGATCTTTTCTAAGTCTTTCTGGTATAGCAAGACTTGTTGGTTGATCACTGCAATCAACCATGGCTGGAAACAATAATTTTCATGCAAATCTCCCGGTATTTGATGGAAAGAATTGGGATACATGGGTAAAGCAGATGAAGGTTATATTCACTTTTCAAGAAGTTTATGAACAAGTGAATGATGGTGTTGCTGCACTCCCAGCCAATGCGAATGAAGAACAAAGAACAACTTTCAGAGAGGCCAAGAAGAAAGACAACAAAGGCTTGTTTCTGATCCATCAGTGCGTAGATTCAAAAGTATTTGAGAAGATTGCTGATGCAGAGACTTCAAAAGCTGCGTGGGATATACTGCAGAAGAGTTATGGTGGTGATGCTAAAGTAAAGAAGGTGAAATTACAAGCATTAAAGAGGCAATATGAATTGTTGCAGATGAAAGGTGATGAAAAGATTTCAGATTACTTCACAAGGTTAGTGACACTCACTAATCAAATGAAGAATTGTGGTAGTAATCTTGAAGAACAAGAAACGGTTGAAAAGGTGCTTAGGACTTTAACTTCAAGATTTGATCACATAGTGGTGACAATTGAAGAGACTAAAGACCTAAGTGAGGTGAAACTTGAAGATTTGCAGAGTACATTAGAGGCTCATGAGATGAAGCATGGTGAGAAAGACCAAGGCAAAGAAGATGAGCAAGCTTTGTACGCAAAGTTCAAGAAGTTTCAGAACAACAAGAAAAATTGGCAAAAGAACAAGAATGGCAAAGATTGTGTTGAAGACAAACCTGAGTCCTCAAGTGGAGGAGGAGGGAAACAGAAGAGTAATTCAAAGAAGAAAGACAAGTCTCACATTCAATGCTTCAAATGTTCAAAGTTTGGACATTATGCAAGTGAATGTGGAAATGAAAAGAAGAACAAAAATCAGAAAAATGGTGAAGAAGCAAATCTGGCAGAGAACAAAGATTCAGATGATGATGTGAGTTTCATGGTGACTCTCACTGATGAAACTGCAGAATCTATGGAATGGTATTTTGATACAGGCTGTTCAAACCACATGACTGGAAACAGAAACATTTTGACTGATTTTGATAATTGTCTCAACACAAAGATCAAACTTGCAAACAGTAAATCCATTGATGCTAAGGGTATTGGCAATGTGGTCATTCAGAGGAAGAATGGAAGGAAATCAGTGATTGAGAAGGTCTTGTATGTGCCTGGGATGCAGTGTAACTTGATGAGTGTAGGTCAGTTACTTGACAAAGGATTCAAGGTGGTTTTGGAAGATGGAACACTGAAGCTGTTTGATTCAAAACAGAATTTGATCCTTAAGTCAAATCAAAGCAAGAACAGGACTTTCAAGACACAGCTGAAAGCCATTGAACATGAGTGCTTGGCTGCATCAACTGAGAATAAAGACAGTGAACTATGGCACAAAAGGTATGGACATTTGAATTTCAAAAGCTTGTCACTATTGAATTCAAAGAACATGGTGTTAGGTCTGCCGAGTGTTATAACTCCTGTAGAGACTTGTACTACCTGCCTGTTAGGAAAACAACCAAGAGATTCATTCAAAAATCATCTACCAATGAGATCCAATGAAGTGTTGAATGTTGTACATTCAGATATTTGTGGACCTATAGATGTGCTATCTACTGGTGGAAACAAATATTTCTTGACATTTGTGGATGAATTCTCTAGAATGACATGGTTGTATCACATAAAGGTCAAGAGTGAAGCCTTTGATGTGTTTAAGAAGTTCAAAGCACTAGTTGAGAAGCAAAGTGGAAAGTCAATCAAAGTGTTGAGAACTGATGGTGGAGGTGAGTATACATCAACAGAGTTTGAGAATTATTGCAAGGAAAAAGGCATAATTCATGAAGTTACAGCACCATACACTCCTCAACACAATGGTCTTGCTGAGAGGAGAAATAGAAGCATACTTAACATGGCTAGAAGCATGGTTAAGCAGAAGCAGTTGCCCAAGAGGTTCTGGGGAGAAGCAGTATCTACTGTAGTGTATATTCTCAACAGATCACCCACAAAGAGATTGGTAGATAAAGTTCCAGAAGAGGTTTGGTCAAAAGTCAAGCCAAGTGTGTCACACTTGAAGGTGTTTGGTTCCTTGTGTTATAAGCATATCCCTGATGTCAAGAGAAAGAAACTAGATGACAAGAGTGAAGCTATGATATTGGTAGGATATCACAGAACAGGTGCTTATAGACTATACAATCCCATCACTGACAAGGTTGAAATCAGCAGAGATGTAAAGGTCATTGAGAATGATAACTGGGATTGGAAACAAAAATCAACATCTAAGAAATCTTATGAAGTGGACTTAGATGATGATTCAGCTCAAAACAATGAACCAGCTACATTTGTGAATGAGAATCATGGTACATGCCTTGATGAAGATATGCACACCTCGAGTGATGATGATGACAGAACTCTACCTACTAGACCTCGGAGAAACATTCAAATGCCTAGAAGACTAGCTGATTGTGAAATAGCTCCAGACAATGTGGTGAATAATGAAGGAGAAATTGTACACTATGCTATGCTAGCTGATACTGAGCCTTTAGATGTGAAGGCTGCATTGAAGAGCAAGGTCTGGAAAGAGGCAATGAATGAAGAATTAAGGTCAATTGAGAAGAATAAAACCTGGGATTTGTGTAATCTACCATCAGACAAGAAAGCAATTGATGTGAAATGGGTGTACAAGGCTAAACAAAACCCTGAAGGCAAGATAATCAAGTACAAAGCAAGGCTTGTAGCTAAAGGTTTTCTGCAGAGACAAGGGTTAGACTATGATGAAGTATTCTCTCCAGTGGCAAGGCATGAAACTATCAGGCTAGTGATTGCTCTAGCTTGTAGTAGAAGATGACCCTTATTCCATTTAGATGTGAAGTCAGCCTTCTTAAATGGACCCTTAGAGGAAGATGTTTATGTGAAGCAACCTCCAGGCTTTGAGCTGAAGGGCAAGGAAGACAAGGTGCTGAAACTGCACAAAGCATTGTATGGCTTGAAACAAGCACCCAGAGCATGGAACAAGAGAATTGACAACTTTCTTGTTATGCAAGGTTTCAGAAAATGCAGTGTTGAATATGGAGTATACGTGAAGACAAGTGATGAAAAACATATGTTAATCATATGTTTATATGTGGATGATCTATTGGTGACTGGTAGCTCACTTATAGAAATTAAGAATTTCAAATCACAGATGCAAAGTGAGTTTGAAATGACTGATCTGGGCAAGCTTACCTACTTCTTAGGAATGGAACTATTGGAAACTTCAGGAGGTATAATACTACACCAAGCAAAGTATGCCAAGGAGATCCTAAGAAAGTTTGAGATGATTGACTGTAATTAATCAGTCACACCAGCAGATACTAAGGGTAAGATTGAAGATGATGACACAAGTGAAGCAGTGGATTCAACTATGTTCAGACAACTAGTGCGATCACTAAGATACTTATGTCAAAGCAGACCTGATATAAGCTATGCAGTAGTCTATATCAGTAGGTTCATGAGCAAGCCATTGAAATCTCACTTCTTAGCAGCTAAAAGAATCCTGAGATACATCAATGGCACATTGCATTATGGTGTTCTATTTCCATACTCAAGCAACAGGGAAACTCTGGAGTTGGTTGGATTCTCTGATGCAGATTGGTGTGGAGATAAGATTGAAAGGAAAAGCACAAGTGGTTACCTATTCAAGTTTCAAGGAGCTCCAGTTTCATGGTGTTCTAAGAAACAGCCAGTGATAGCTCTCTCAAGCTGTGAGGCAGAATATGTGGCAGGATCTCTAGCTTCTTGTCAAGCAAATTGGTTACAATCACTCCTCAGTGAAATGGGCATTATTGAAGACATTACTGTTGTATTGAATCTTGACAACAAATCAGCAATCAACCTGGCTAAGAACCCAATTAGCCATGGTAAAAGCAAACATATAGAGACCAGATTTCATTTCCTCAGAGACCAAGTCAGTAAAGGAAAATTGAAATTAGAGTTTTGTTCAAGTGAGGATCAACAAGCTGACATATTGACCAAGGTTGTGAAGAGAGACCAATTTCTCAAGCTCAGAAGAGAAATAGGAGTTGTTAATTTTGAAAGCTTGAATTAAGGAGGAGTATTGGTTTTTGTAATTCAAGCTTTTCATCTTCTGAAGCTATCAGAGCCTCTGATGCATTAGAGTCTCTTACGCAGTTATCGCTGAGGTAACAGACTCTGCAAATAGACTCTGCTTGGTTCAGCCTCTGAAGGCTACTAGGTTCTGATACAAGTTCTGAAGGATGTATCTTCTGATGTTTAGGTTCTGAACGTAGTTTTATGCTTTCTTAGTAAGTAGTTAGCAGTTAGTTAGTTGTTACAGCTGACATAGTTTGTTAAGTCAGCTTTGTAACGGTTTTGTGTATATATATACGTTTGTAACCTCATTGTGAATAATAACAAGTTTTCTAATCCTTTCATTTTAACTCTCTCTTTCAATATTCAAATTCTCTCTTCTCTCTTCTTTGAGTTCTTCTCTTTGCTTGGTTTATCCCCAACAGTTTGGGTATGTCTGCATTATGCAACTTCATCCATTAGAGTAACAAGTATAGCTAATATGGTGTTTTTTTTTCCTATCTAAACTCCTCTCCGCGTATTTATAGAGTTTAATCCATCAAATCTTATGAATCTTAAATATGACTCAAACTCTCTTTAATTAAGAGTTTTAACGCTACTGCATACTCAAACTAAGAATCAAATTTATTACTTTAATTAAACTAAAATAGACTCATGTCATCTTATTTAAGCACTCTTGAGTAACTAATATGGTAATAGGGTATTCTAAACATGAATAATATTAAGAACACACTTTTAACCTAAAGTATTCATTTAAGTCTTGCAAAATATAAACGGGACCCGAATAATTTGATTTAATTATAAATTTTAATTAATGAAAGAGAGGACAACTTCAATTATACTACTATTTTTTATTTTAAAACTGTTGTTGGGATTGGACAACTGGGGGCTGAGAGATTGAACAAATATTGAAATTCCTACCCCGGCCCGTGAAGCCACAAGACAAAATTGTTCAATACTTTAAACTTTGTCATATAATGCTATGTCATGTATTGTTTTATCTGGTACTTATATTTTACATATCAAACAAATCTTTTAGGTTTTTTTTTTGGATTTTAAGAGTGAAGCTTAAATATTTTCTCAACAACTTGTAATTTGTAAATACTTTCGTAAGCATTTTAATGAATCTTATGATTTTTCTCGAGTCGAGTGAGGTGGTGAGCACATAAAAACTAAGATTTTATTTATTTATTTATAAAATTCCATAAATTGAACTAAAATGTTAAACTCACTTGAATCGCATAAAAAAACCGAATTGTGATAAACAAATTGTGATGAACAATTCAATTCGGATTTTTGCTTTGATATTTTCAAAGGTCCCAACATCATTTAACAATGATATAGTAATTGGTTTAGTTCGGTTCACAAACATCAATACAGAAAACTAACTCGAGTCGGAACGATTACTAAAAATTTGGTCTAATTAATTTTACAAAACAAATACAACGATTTAGTTTGGTTCGTTCCAATTTACTTTCTCAACTGAACCATTAGCAACCTTACATACTAAACTATATATGTATTTTTTTTAAGGGTATGCTAAACAGTGCATCCGGTACACTTGTTAAGCATATCAAAAATAGAAATAAAACATAAAATTAACGTTGATAATGACAACCTTTTACACTTTTAATATATTAAATGCACGAATTTTAAGACACAATTTTTTATTTATATACTAAACTAGTGCATCAGATACACTATTTAACATTTTTCTTCTTTTAAAATCATCAAACTAGTGCATGAGCAGTGAGAACACAGTGTCGTCAATCCGTACAAGTCATCTTCGTGCTCCTTTCCGCTGCTGTAATTACACACAAAATTACATTGGTCAAATTTCAAGACATTTCTCACCATGAACACATGGCCAATGGATATTTTAAAAATTAATCAACAACTCATGAAATGAACTTCATAATAATGAATAATCTGTTTAAAAATTAAACGTGGCAACTAGTCTAAGGCATTACCATAATATTTATATATTTTGATTTCCACATGTACTTGCTAAACTCAAATTGATGTAGGATTGTGATCACATATCATGATAGGATCGTGCTTGTTGTTGGATGTTGAAATGAAACTTCACTTCCCATTAATGGATTTCATTGTTTCTTTTTTTTTTTCTTTGAAAAATTAGCTGGATCTTTGGACACGTTGGATTTCATATGTTTTTTATTATCTCATAGTATATATATAACAATATAACAAAGTTCCCGAACTATCTTGACCATAAATGTAGATGCATGCATGTGTATATGCTTGAGACATTTTTGATAACGTACCATATCTGTACTTTGGTCTGTCCTAACTGGCCCGTACCAACTGTAGGACCATATCCGTACCCCTTAGCCAAGAAGGAGGACACCTGTGAAAATTGTGATATATCTAAATAGTAATAAAAATCAGAGGAAATTGATGTAGGACCGATTAAATTGAATAGCACAAAATTAACACCATAATATAACCCTACTACCATTGCAGGGTCCAGCTACTGCAATGCATTTGAGACTTTTCTAGAGTCACAAGGGGACAAACAAGGGTCATTGCATTTTTTTTTTGTTTTAAAAATAAATATAGTTACAAATTAAATTACAAATGGCGACAAGTGAAAATTTTTAGGAGATTGAGGTACAGTCTAGAAGGGATGGAGAAAAGTGTAGTAGTTACTGTTGGAGATACTCTATGAATTTGGAATTTGGAAATAAGAGAGAATAAAAGGAAAAAATAATTGTCATTGCATATATGAAAAAATCAGTTTGTTACACGCTTTATATAGAGATTACTTGGATAATAAGTAACCGTAGTAAACTCAACTAATTAAAGTAACTTTGCTTAACTAATCACAACAAACTTACAAACCTTAACTAACTAACTAACTTTACAACAACCATTTGGATTATATCTACAACATGCCCCCTGAATTCAAATGGTCTGGAGACATAACTCGAATTTTGGTCCTTTGAACCTATCATGCTTCGATGCCTTGGTCTTTTAATATCATCTTCCTGCTTCTCTGTTGGACAATGAGAAAACTCAGTTCTTCCTTTGTTCACTTTAATGAAGTGGAATCTAGTTTTTATATGATTGCTTCTACCATGAGAAATTGGATTTATTGCAAAGTTGATAGCATATTTATTGTCTACAAAGAGTTGTATAGGTCCAGTTAGCTCAATTCTTATGTCCTTCAGCAAAGACTGTAGCCATATGTCTTGACAAGCAGCATATGCACATGCAATATATTCAGCCTCACAAGATGAGAGGGCAATCACTAGCTGCTTTTTAGAACACCATGAGATTGGTGCATTGAAAAATTTAAAAACATAACATGTAGTGCTTCGTTTGTCCACACGATCTCCACACCAGTCAGAATATGAGAATCCATTTAATTTATTTCCTGCATGCTTACATTATTATTTAGGAAACAACATGTTGGAAAAAAGAGAAGGTTAGGGTGAGGTTATGGAAGAATTGAAGAGAAGAAAATATTTGAGAGAAGAACAATTTTATTACTTGCTAATTGCTTACATGGTTTTTGCTTCTTACTTGCTTGGTTTACAAATGACCACCTCTCCCCTATTTATAACTTTCAAGGGAGAGTTCTAGATACATCAAGAAATACTTCTACACACTTCTAAGTAGAGAGAATTCTACACTCTTCTACATATTGCTCTTTACTACTACATACATTTAACATTGTTTTCCAACTACTAGTTATTTCTATACATCTCTAGAACATTCTTTGGGCTTACTACCTTATTACTAATTTGGGCTAACACTTGATTAGTCCAATGGACCAAATCAAGTTTATTATCCAACACAACACTCCATAAATCATTGTACCTTGTACATATCTCATAATCCTTTTTATTGCCACCATGTGAGATTTCTTTCTACCGCAAATGACAAATCAGGTCTACTATTACATAGATATCTCAACATATATCAATGAGCTAGCCATCTGTTTATAGAGTCTAGCATTAATTGTTTCACCGCGGTCATCTAGTTCCAACTTTGAGTTGACTTCCATATGAGTGATTGCAGAATTGCATCCCAACATATTGAACCTCAACAAGTGCTCCTTCATATACTTCAAATTGCAAACCAATTAAAGTAGCTCAATTTTCTCATATTAGTCATTTCAAATTATGAGTGCATTATTCTCATGAATGCAGTTATGTCACTTGGATTACTACCTGTAACTAGGAGATCATCAACATAAAGATAGATAATTAGCATATTTGATGACTCGAAGTTGTGCTTCACATATACACCATGCTCTACTGCACACTTTTTGAATCCATTTTGAGTTAGAAATCCATTTATCCTCTTATTCCATGCTCTCAGTGCCTGTTTCAATTCATATAGTACGTTATTTAATCTATATAAACCATGCCTTCCTTACCCTTCTTAATGAAACCTTGTGGTTGTGACACATAAACCTCTGCATCAAGAGATTCCTTATGGAATGTTGACTTAACATCCATATGATAAGAGGGCCATCTCTTCACACTTGCAATTGCAACTACTAGCCTTATAGTCTCAATTCTAACTACAGGTTCATACACTTCCTAATAATCTAAGCCAACTTTTTGCAAGAATTCCTTTGCCATTAACATGGCCTTATATCATTATAAGGTGTGTATCAAAAGTATGATATGATAAAATAATAGGATTAATAGATGTTTACTCTTTACAATGTGAGCGAGTTTTGATATATATATTTTTTTGAAATGACAATTTATTAAGCAACTCTATAACAAGAAGTACAAGAATAACAAAAAGCAAAAGGAAAATAGAGAAAGAAATACAAAGGGGTATACGGGGGCTCCCCAAATGGCTAGGCTATATACAACAAGAAAATACAGCCCCTAAACCAACACAAAGAGGAAAAGAAATGCAGCCAACAAAAACCCACACAAAGAAATGCAACACGGGGTACATTAGCCAAAAGGCAATTGTCGGGATCCCAAGTCCACTCAAAAAACAAGCAAGGCGACAAACTTTAGCCTAGCTAAACTCCACTTCCAACTCAATACTTTAATTTCATCTACCAAAGCTTTTGGATTAAAGGAGCCAATCGCAAAAATTGTGTTATTCCTTGTCTTCCAAATTGACCAAATAGTTGCATGCCAAGTCATCAAAAAACCTTGGCGGATTATATTATTTTTGGCCGCACTTCTAAATACTTCAAAGAGCAAAAACAAGTTAGGAGGGATGACAATCACAACCCCGAACCACCTAAAGAGCTCATACCAAATCAAAATAGCACTCGGGCAATGTAAGAATAGATGCGTAGACGATTCAACATTACCAACACACCCCACACAATCTCTTGGCGCATCCAAGGAGAGGATTCATTGATAATCAAGGTTGCACCTAGTTGGGATCCTATCATAAAGAAGTTGCCAAGAGAAAGCTATAACCTTTTGATTTACTTCTATATAATATAAAGATTTTGTCATTTGCCTCCCTCATTGAATACTTAAACTTAAAACTTCATTCTTCTGCCTCCTATAATGTTAACGAAGTTTGGTTTATCCCTCCTACTAACTATATCACATCATCATTTATATGAAATTTTAAGTCAACAAATTCTATTTTATTCGGGTAATAAAAATAAGAGTCAAGGCGAAGTTGGTAAAAAATACCAAAATTATAAAAGTCTTCATATTACATAGGTAAAAAAAAAATGTACTGGAGTGAATATCGAATAAAAATGTAAAATTAATTTACATGACATAATCTATCACTCAATCCATTAAACTCTTTTTTTTTTTTTTAACTTATCTCAATTCATTATTTTTTAATTTATGTGTTAAAGAACCAAAATTACCGATGGAAGAAGACTGTTTAACTTTATTGACGAGAAAAACAATAGACTTTTCCTCCAACACGCCAACTTGAACTTGAGTTCCCGAGAGGCGAAGTTGGTACTTCCTCGGTTTCTTGTACTCCGTCCTTCTTTCCATAAAGGTTAGATCTGAACCCTTCGGTAATGGCAAAATTCTTCAACCTAAGTTCTGTTACCAGAATCGCTCTGATTTTGTTACTATGCTTCAATTCTCTTATTAATCTCCCTCAAACTAAAGCAATTTGGTTAACTATCCCTAGTCATGGAACTAAGTGCGTGTCACAGGAAATCCAAACACATGTTGTCGTTTTAGCTGATTACTATGTTGTTGCCGATAATATCAAGGGTCAACCACTTCCTACTATTTCTGCCAAGGTAACATGTTTTAGTTAGCTTATGTAAATTAAATCTTTTTTTTTTTTGGGTAAAATTCATGTTTGAACTTTATGCTTAATTTGGTTAAAGCATGCACTTAATTTTGTTTAATTTAATTAATTGCTAGTTTCGGATTAAGGAAACTTAAGTTTTTCGTAGGATTAAATTTGGTAATTAGACTTGTACCAAAAATAATAAATTTGGTAATGGGGCAAACATGAATCCTAGCTCAACCTGCAAAAATGTCATATTGTTTGGTTGGATGTCATGACTGGAGTTCGAATCCAGTCCTTCACTTTGTGTGTGAGTTTTCAATAGCTTGTCATTTCGCCTATCTACAAAAAAGGAAATGGTAATGGGGCTAATAGAGATAAAACTAGGACCAAATTTGCCTCAATTTAAATTTTTTGTCTTTAATTTGTTGCTCCATCGACTTTAATAATTAGTTGATAGATATATGTTGACACTCATTAATTTGAACACGGTTAACCATAATAGTCGGGTATTCAACTACATGTAGAATTGAACAACTGAAAATTGTGGTTAATCACTTCCAAATTTATTGTTAATGAAGTTATGTTAGCGGTTATTGTGTTCTGACATAGACACATCGACACCGCTGTAGAAAACATAGGGCACCAAATCATATATATTTATTTATTATAATTAAATAAAGTATGAATATCATTTATGAATGACCAACATTGAGAATAAAACAAGATATTGTAGTCTTTCACCTTCATTTATCAATGCCTCGTACTGAAAAGTTAAAGTAAGTTGCTTGGGCTCCAGTGGCAAGGAGTTTCTTCCAAGGACGTACCCGGGGAATACCGGGTTCGATTCCCAGGGGGAACAACGCTTGGCCAATGCGCATGCCTGTACGCACGAGCCGGATTAGTCGCCCACCTTTGGTGGGTCGGAAACCGGTACGAAAGCAAAAAAAATAAAAAATTTAAGATCTTTAATCGGTCATTGATCATAAGCAATGTAACATATTACTTTTTTATTCTCTTGTTCTTTTTGAAAAAAATTAGAACAGGTGTCCATTTTTACCGCAGATGAGTCTATATCATGTCCGAGGAGTGTTTAAGATGTGTCGAAGCAAAGAAAAAGAGTTTTTGTTTGGGACTTTTTTCGGTGTTGCCCAACTAATGTTGTACAAGTGTTAGAAACTGATACACGGAGACACACCTTATCTTCGGAGTGTCCATACTTTATAACAAACTTGTTAATAACTGAAAAACTAATTTTTTTTCTCCAGGTGACATCTCCATATGGAAATAATCTTCACCACAATGAAAATGTTACCCAAGGTCAATTTGCATTTTCAACTACTGAGAGTGGAAACTACGTCGCATGCTTTTGGATGGATAGTAAAAATCTACAAGGTACTTCAATCAGCCTTGATTGGAAAACTGGAATCTCTGCCAAAGATTGGGACTCTGTTGCAAAAAAAGAAAAGATAGAGGTAATAAATAAATTTCATTCATTTTCTCTATCTGTGTATGTAATATCTCTGTGGCATCTGTTTATATAGAAGTGTTTAATGACATTCCTTTTGGACAATGATTTAAGGGAGTTGAGCTTGAGCTAAGGAAACTTGAAGGAGCCGTGGAAGCCATCCATGAGAATCTGTTATATTTAAAGACTAGGTAAACCTCTTAATTAATTATATTCATTGTGATGTTTGATTTCAGTGTTTTTCAGAGTCTGTTTAAATTAATTTATTTGAGCTTATCTAATGACATAAAAAATGTGCGAGACTCTTTGAGAAAGCCTGTGGAAAGAACTTATGAAATGTCCATAAGTTGTTTTCAACTGCTTTCTATAAGCTCTCTAGGATGGCTTATGAAAATAGCTTATATGAAAACAATTTGTCCGTATTCAGTCTTTTGTTATAGAAAAACTTATGCATAAGCACTTATATAATAAGTGCATACGCTATAAGCACTTAATTAAATTATTTATTCAAACAGAGTCATGGATGTAATCTCTCTTTTGTGAGGTCTTTATGATATTAGGTTCTTCTAATCACTTTGCTTTGTGCCAATGATGATGAGTGGGATGGGAAACATTATGCTTGATTAATGCATTTCATAACCTTTTTTTTTTCTTTCTTGGGCATTTGTATAGGGAAGCAGAGATGAGAGAAGTTAGTGAAGTAACAAATGGAAGAGTTGCTTGGTTCAGTATAATGTCTCTTGGCGTCTGCGTTTCGGTTTCAGTGTTACAGCTGGTGTATCTAAGACGCTACTTTCAAAAGAAGAAGCTCATATAGATTTTACTGTACTTCTTTGCAACACTTGAAAACCAAATAGTTTTTTCTGAGTGATAGAGAATCAGTGATGTACAGTTTTTCTTCTTGTGGATTTAATTTTATGTATCATTGAGGCTTGGTGGATTACATAGGGTATGGTGGGAGTTACATATATGCTGAATTTTGGAGTTTTGTTACTTTATTCCATCGTTTGATTTTGATAACTGAACATCTGTTGTGACTATGAACACCTTCATATCAATTAGAAAAAGGAAAAACAATG
Organism: Trifolium repens; assembly: GCA_030408175.1. Classification (NCBI taxonomy): domain Eukaryota; kingdom Viridiplantae; phylum Streptophyta; class Magnoliopsida; order Fabales; family Fabaceae; genus Trifolium; species Trifolium repens. The sequence continues at coordinate 18,684,257 of CP125841.1, read as the reverse complement.
GCAATTCAATATGTTTGTTGCAAATGACATTTTAAAGAAAGGATAGACTAAGGCACTGAGGGAAATTGTTCATGGTAAGTTACATTTTAGAATTTGAGTTGGGTCAAACTTAACACTTACAAAATCGACTTGTAAGGCGATGAATGTTTTCACTTATATAAACATATTTTCAAGTATTATCTTATTTAATATGAGATTTTTAACACATCTTTCTCATGCCCATTACGAGGATTGAACATATGAAACATGACTTGAGTTGTTTGATAGTTGTGACCCGTTAGTAGGTAGCCTAACATATCTTGGATAGCTCTGAAACCATTTTAAAATTTGAGTTGAACCTAACTCAACCTTTACAAAATTTTAAACGGGCTTTGATGCCAAGATAGAGATCCTGCAATTCAACTATGACCAAGTCGCAAAAGCCAAACTTACAATTAAAATATTCTATCTATCTACTAATATATTTATAGATCAAACCACCAAATGCAAAAGATTCATTGATATGGTGAAAAACATCCTTCTTGATATTGTTATTGATTTCTAAGTAGAATTTGGGCTTCATGAACAAAATTTGGAGTCACGCATCAATATTAAAGTGAATTTTTTATTAAATTGTGATGTTTCAAAAATTAAGATGGGGAGGTGACAAAAGTATTTGTCAAAACATTTAAGTGCGTTGACATAACTCAGTTTAGTTGGTAGAGACGTCCTATTTTACATGCGGATTTGGAATTCAAACCTCATATTCAGATATTCCCAACTTATTCAGCTCCAAAGATGAATATCTAAACTCTGGCTATTTCAACAAAAAAAAAATCTAAACACTAGCTATTTCAAAAAAAAAAAAAATTTAAGTGGGCTTCGTAAATGAGCATTTGCCGGCCCATGAAAGAGGTTGGGTTTGGGGTTTGTTAATTAACAGATTCGGACGGGGGGGTATGATTTTTGTGTGTCTGAGACAGAGAAGAAAATGGCGGTGGCACGTGCGGTAACAGTGTTAGCCGTGGCAACAAGACCCTCAACGGTGTTTACCGGCGGTGCACAAACTCAAAGATTTCTAAAATTCAAAACTAGATGTTATTCATCTACACCTTCTTCTAGAAAACTCATCCTTTACTCAAAACCTGGTTGCTGTTTATGCGATGGCCTCAAAGAGAAGCTTCAATCCGCATTCTTGCTCTCTGGTCCTCATTCCCTTAGCGACGTTGATTTACATGTATCTCTCTCTCTCTCTCTCTCTCTCTCTATTGAAAGTTGTTTTACTCGTGAATATGAATTTGAGGTTTTTGATTTGATTTTGTGTTTTTATCAGATAAGAGATATAACTACCAATCCTGAATGGGAAAAAGCTTATCAGTATGAGATACCTGTGTTGGCTAAAGTTCTCTCTGATGGCACCGAGGTTTGTTATTGTCATTTTGTTACTATTATTTCTTGGTATTGAGGTTTAAGCATATGAAATAAGTTTGTAATAATCTAGAGCTAGAATACTATTAGGACAACTAGGTAAAATTCTAACTGAAGTTTCAAATGTATCAAGTATAAAATATTGAAACACCTCATTGATGAATTTCACAACCAATATTCATAAGGCCTAGCTCACCTGGAAATGGCACAATGCCGATATTGTTAAGCTGAACACTTTCATTCACCCTAGTACTTCACAATTGAGCTTGAGTTTCTGGTGGTGCTTGTCACTTCGTCTATTGACTAAAAAATATTTTGACAATCATTAAAAGAAAATCAGTTATTCACTTAGGTTTCTCGTTAGATGTTAGAAGACCTATATATTTTGGTTGTAAATAGGGTATTTTCTGTATGCAATTGTAGAGACCAATCCATCGAACTGCGTAGGACAACAATGTGCGTTAGAAGACGTGTATATTGAGAACGTCTAAGAAAATTCTAACAATTGTTTTGTTAAATAAATATTCAATATATGTAATTGAGTTAGCAGGGAGTGGTATGTAGTTAGAGAGTCATTTTTTTATTCTCAGGGGCTTCTGATATATATTGAAAGAAACCGCTCAGCCCTATCCCTGTCGGTCTAGCTGGTACTCCCCAAACCTTATTAGTCTAGCTAACTTCTCATTAAGTTGCTTTCACTTCTAAAATGTAAGACTCAAGCGGCTTGAGGAAAAGGAGTTCCTTTCTTCATTCTACTATTGTTGGGCTTTCATTTCATCTCAGTCAACTTCTTGACTTCAAGAGATGCACTAGCATAAGGCAGTTCTCCTGTAGTTTTATAGGAGAGTTCCGCCGGGTAATAGTCATTTATGTCATTCATAGGGTTTCCTCTAAATTTTATGTTGGTGGAAGTTGGCCTGAGGTTAAATAGGATGGAGTTTCAAGGTCACAAGGTGCTGTAGTATAACATATTGGTTGATGTTTGTTCATGACCGACATAATTTATAGTTTTAACTTGTAAGGCTTTGGTTTAGGAGTTAATTTAATGGTGAATGGCTATGAACACCGTTGGATTTTAGGGTTCTTTTTATTTCATAGAGAAAGGTTATGGCTTAAGGATTACTCATGTACACCGTCACTGATAAGGAATTTTTGGGACTTTATAATTCTGATGATATATGTATCAAATAATGGCACAAGCATGCAGACTTAATCAGTATTCAGTAATCAGCCACATTTAATTAACGGCCCCCATATATTCATGATATACACATAAAATTTAGTTGTAAGATCATATTATTGCGTCTATTAATCTATTTGCATTGGGTTAGATGCGTCAATGTAAACAAATATTTCTATCTGCCCTATGGAAATCCAAGCAACATTCATTTTCAGAATGATCCATCATACACAAAAGCATCTGGTGGTCGTTTTTCAGCTCAGTCTGAATGTATTCTAGTTGAACCTGAACCGCAATGCATGGTGCTGGTCTAAGTCCACACACTGGTTGGATTGTATTAAATGCGTGCCAAGTACCATTTAAATTTTGGCCGTTCCTTTTTCAAGGTGTTCTGAAATTATTCAGCCATATGTATGAAGGTGTAGCTTATGGAGTATGGACTTAACCAGATCATTAGATGTTTATATTCCTATTGGGTTTCTGGTTTGGCATCCAACTTTTTGATTTTGGTCTGTTCTGCCAGTTTAGTGTCCCAACCCCCGACTTCTATTATGCATTGATACTCGAGCTTGTTTGCAGCTCAGTCAGTTTTTGTAGCTTGTGAGGCGTGTTACCCCATTTGGCCGTTCCATGGCCTTGTTTACAATCCATACATGAGTTTATAATGTTATATCATATGGCTAGAGTTTCTTATAATGTCCATGACCACTTATTAAGTGTTGTAAAATAAAAGACTCAAAATATTGAAGGAAAAAAAATTCAGTATCTTACGTTGACGGTGTTCTATTTTCCAGGAAATTTTACCGCGATTGTCTCCTCGTTTAGGAGTGGAGCTCCTCCAGAAGAAGATAGCTGCTGCCCTGGGAGAACAATAAAGGCTTCTCAGCGCAGGACTCCTGAGGCATAAGGAATGTTTGTTCTATAACTTTGTCATTTATTACCATTTTTTAAATATATTTATTTAAAGGATTCAGTTCCTTTTAAACAAATTCAAATTGAGATAGAACAACAAACAACTATAATATTTCATTTAAAATTCAAGTTGAGATTATGATCATACATAAACAAGTTATAACAAATTATTAAGTTATTTAAATATGCCCTGTCAAAGAAAAGTTATTTAAATATGGATATGTTATTTTTTTGATCGATATTCTGATCAAATGTAAACAAGTTATAACAAATTATAAAAATATGAACTTATCTTCGTAATAACATCAACTTTTATAATTAGTGGGGGATGAAAGAATAGATTTGCAATGGTTATTATTCCTTCTAACTCATTATTAAGGGGGGAGGAGTTATTGATAACATCGACAACAATTCTTTTAACTGTATTAAAAAATCACGGGGCTATGTTGATAGCCCTTTCACCAAAGCGTGGAGGAGCCTGATGCATTTTCAAAGCAGATTCCAATACCAGAAGTGAAACTATTAGGAAAGAAGGCACAATCTATGTTGCACTTGTAGTGCCCAAGGGGAGGTTTTTCCCTATGATCAGCTTGTGCAATGGTGTTATGAGATGTAAGAAGGCACAATGGTTTTTCCCAAAGAGCTTAAACTTTTCTGTTGTATGTATCTTAAATTATAAACTTGACTTTAAGGTGAAAGATGTCTCTCACTCATAAACATATATTTAAGTCATATTTCATATGATGTGTGACTCTCAACTCAACATACTTTCACGACTAAACATTAAGCATGACTTGAGTGACCCGATAGCAGGTAGTTTGTTCAATGGATCTTAGATCAAATTTTGATATTATCTTAAAATTTAAGTTGGTCTTAACTCTACCTGCAAAATTGATTTGTAAAGTGAGAACTACCCTTCACATATTAACATATTTTCATGTCATATCTCATTTAACATGTGACTTCTCATTAAGGATGTGCGACTCAACCTAACCTAAAAACCCATCCCAACTAAATGATTTTAGGTTGGTTTCAATTTTGCCCCACGTAATTTTCGTCAAAAAGGACCGTCCAAATAATGAGAGCAGCTATGCTCCTTTTCCCTTAGCTCCTTTTCTTCCTTTTCTTCTCACAGATTGAAGACACGTGGCAAAAATAAATTTGATGGCTAGGATTTAAAGTCTATAACTAAATAATAAAAAATTAAAAACAGAACAAAACAAAAGAATCAAAAGGCTGCGTTACTTCTTCTTCACCATGGCTGCCGCAACCACCTCCGCCGCCGCCCCTTTCCGGCCGTCACAACGGCGGCGGTTTCCCTCCCTCCCTCTTACATCTTACATCATTGTCGTACACAAAAATTCCTGAATCTTGTTCTATTCCAAAAACATGTTTCTCATTTTTCTCAAACTTCAATCCATAAGATAGATTACTCTCATACTTTAACAAACCAAACTATCCTCAGTTTCTCACAACCGTGTCTGATTCACAAATGAAGGAAGAAAATAATAACAGCAATCAATAAAAAAACAAGTCCAAAGTTTCAAATTTTCCAATCAAAATCAACCACCAAAGCTTCAAACCAATAAAAGGTTATGGGGTGCTCCCACTGTAAAAGGGTTTTCAGCAGACAAAAAAAAAAAACAACAATCAATAGTTTTCAACAAACAAAAATACAGCAATAACAACAACCACCACCGCTGTGACGGCTAGAAACGGGCGGCGACGGAGATATTAAGAGGAGTGTTGGCAGCCATAGGGAAGAAGATGGAAGAACAGAAAAATAGAGAAACACTCACCGATATTCTTTTCTTTATTTTTTAATTAAATCAAATATTTAATTATTGCTATTAAATCTCAACCATTTGATCTATTATTTCCACATGTCATTCATCAATAAAGTGAAAAGGAAGAAAAGGAGCTAAGGAAAAAGGAGCATAGCTGCTCTCCCAAGTCCCAAATAATGACCCAACATTGGGCAACTGGCAGAAAATGCCGAAATTGTTAGGCCGGACATCCATGACCGGGGTTCGATCCCTAGTCACTCCACTTTGTATGTGTGAGTTTATGATGGCTTTGCCATTTCATCTATGTACCAAAAAAAAAAGTTTTTTATTAGTAACAAAGGGAAACCACTATTATGGACCCTCTTTATTTTGGTCTACCCACGGTCCTCTTGATATAACCGTCTATAGCAAGTTGCAAAGAAAAGTCATTTTCCCTCTCTCTTTTGATTTATTTTTAAAAATCACACTTTTTCAAAAACATATACTCCCTTCGTTTATCAGATTAACACGTTTTACATTTGGAGGTAATACTTGCAATAGGATTGGGAATTGGCAAATCAAGCCACTAACATATATACTCCCTAATTGTTCTAATCTATTGACATTGGGTGAACAAAGCAGAAAGTATATGTTATTCAAAATTCTTCATCGCAAATAAACATGTAAAAGGGTATTAAAATTTCATACAAATCCCTAATACCCATATGTGAATCATAGGAACAGATTAATCGAAATTGAAAAGAGAAACTCAAAATCAAGTTTTTTTTTTCAAATCCAGTGAAAATCTAAAAGAATGTTTCTTCAAGATCAAATCTGCAAAAAATGACATGATTCTGTCGCCATCCCCTCTCTCTCAAACTCCATCTGCACAACTAACTTCCTCTTATTCTAAGAACCTTTGCTCCCTCTCTCTTGATTTCGTTTTTATCTTCGACTATATCGATTGGAACACTCGAAAATGGAGCATGTTTGATACCATAATACCGACTTATAAGAAAATGAGTGTTCGTCACTTATAAACACGTGTTCATGTCAAATCTCACTTAAATGTGATACTATTCAACACTTCCCTCACATAGAATTGAACATTTAGATTTTGACACGAATGACCCAATAACAAATAGTTCAATGAATCTTGAATCAAACTCTAGTATCATAAAATTGACTTATATATGATGAAAGATTATTCACCACTTATAAACATATGTTTCATGTTATATCTCATCAAATGCATCTCAACACCGTTTATGTTTAGGATTAGACATATGAAGCTTGACTCAAGTGATATGATAGCGGATGACCTAATGGATCTTGGCAACATCTTGGAATTTGAGTTGAGCATAATTCAACCTCGATTTGAAGAGTCAAGATTACTTGCTACTTGTTAAAAAAAAAAAAAGATTACCTGCTACTTATAAACATAGTTTTATGTCATATCTCATCTAATACTAGACTTTTTAACATCTAATTTTTTTTTTTATGTTTCTTCTTGGTTTTATTATACTATGATAAATCATTAAATTGTTGTTTGTGTGGTGATTTTATGTTTCTTTTAGTGATCTCTATCTTTCCTTTTCGACTCATATGGCTGAGTTGTGCCACACACTGTTTCCCTAACCCATCATAAGCTATTTTAATCTACCTTTGTCCTTTTCTAATTTGTACCGAAGTATATGGCATATTATTCAACCACACGTGGTTTCCATAACTTGCTCTAAAATTTCCAACTACCAAACAAGTTTAAGATGGGATAGATATTTCATATTTCAATTCCATAAGCAACTTTCTTTACACTTCTTAATGGTCATATAAACTATAGCACTTAACTATATTTATATTGTAATTGTAATCCATGCAATCTAAGAGTTGATCCCCTACTTAGCTTCACATAATTTTAAACTACAAAATAGATTTAATTATATCATATAAAGAAAATGAAATCCACTTATTTTCATGACTCGTGCTAAGCAGGATGCAATGCTGGCATGCTAATCTGGAAACAAGTATGAAATTATACATCCTCACAAATGTTTAAGAAAACATTATTAGCCTTTCCCAGTAAAAAGTGTATAACTAAATTTTTAAAAAATTGAGGTGGAATTAGCTTTTGGCAACAAATAAAAATTTGACGAATTTGTACATGAAGCTTATCTTTAACTGCTCATTCTCTACAGAAACAATTATAGATAACAATATCAATACAATCCATAGTGTATGCAATCTAAGCCATTAATTTGAGAATGTTAATTTTAGATTACACAATAATAAACCAGCTTAAAAATAAAACAATTTCAAATGTTAATTTAAGATCAGACGATTACACTGCAAAACTTCTTGACACAGTCGGTGCACCAAATTGAAGATCGAGATGCCCACAATGCCACCATGACTTTTGACGAAGAGATGATGCAATGCATATGGACCCATAGATTTATAACTTTTCAGATGAAAAGGACTCTTCAAACTTCTTGAATGGTCCATAGGTCCATAGGTCCATCCCGAAGGACCCTATTAATCTCTTCAAGTCTTTTTGAGTTCATAGTATCTATTCCTTACACTTGAAAGTATTACCATAAATTTGTTTGTTTAAAACTAAAACTTCAAATTTGTGATAGTTTGATTTACAATACCTTTCCAATTTGAAAATGCAGTCCAAGAGTTTCGCATTTGATTAGAGAAATCAGGGAACTTGAAGAAATTCAGACAAGTGTCAATGTTAGCAGTCCGATTATCGCGAGACATTTACCTTTGGCACCCTACCAGTTACTCGTGTGTCATATCCTTTCCTATTTTACCTTTCCGCTTCATAAGTAACAGACGTTATAAATTTTTGTAAATGTCGTATGCTACTTAAGTAGCGGGCGTTATAAAAATAAAATATGGTAGGATGTTTTAAGGGGGTGTCCACTACTTAGTAGCGGACAGAGTATTTTAATAAATTCGTAGGGCGTACGAGAAAAAGAGTACTCCACTAAAAGTTAATGTCTTATGGCGAAGCCAACGGCCCAATGCCCACAATGTTTAGAAGTTGACAAAGACAAATGTGTGATGTAACTCGATGGAAACATATTGAACACATAAGATTGATTCTTCTTTTCCAACTAAATTTTCTTTTATATGCAAAAATAAGATAAACTTGATTAAAGGGTCAAAATTTTCTTACAACTTAAACCAATTGGTCATCATCTACCTATTTATACTATATACAACTAAAAGTTTTTCTATCATGTGTAAATTTGTACATGTGTTAAGAAGTTTAAAATAGTACATTTGTATCGGAGTTTGTGTATTTTATATTAAATATATACTATAATTTAGTAATAAAGGATTGTTGTTTTTCAATAAAAAGCTGTTATATTTTGTACCATTAACATGTGTAATATTGCACATGTTAGACAAATCATAATTAAAATATAATTAACCCCGGTTAATTTTTCAGATGAAACACTATTATCATCTCTTTAACATAATGCATGCCACATGGACACCCTAACTGAAGAGTTCAAAAATGTGATGCACCCAATGCTTGTTAATGTGTGAAATTCAAAAACAAAATGACATTCAATACCTTTACAATATTTATAGAATATAAATAAGATCGTTGCTCCATCTATTCTGCACCATGACCAAATCCAAGCAATGTACATCCATGAAATATACATCCATGAACATTAAAAAGCAAATGTTACAACTTTATAAGATTCTAGTTCAATTATAGTCACACCAATGTAATTTTCGTTGCATTGCTTAATATATTATTAAATAATATACTACTTTCCCCTCTAATTTTCTTGTGTGAACTTCTTATCTTATGAACGCAATTGAAGAAATTAATTTCTCAAATCGTATAACTGGAATGATTGTAAAGCTCTTCCTCAAAAAATCTAACATTGTTACATTCCAAATTCTGAATTTTAACCCAAAATCTAGAATTAAATTGGAACAGAGACTTTACCATTTTATTCAAGCCTCCATTTTACCGGTATTTGATACAATTTTTTTTTGTAAAGTTATAATTCATTTTAGAATTTGAATCCTCTAAACTGAGGATGTATAAAGTAAGAAACTCAAGGGTTGTTGCCGCAACAAACTCGTGATTTGTTAAGATGTACGTGCTTATAATATTTATTTTTAATTTATTAATTAATGATTGGTATTATTTACTTTTTTTTAACAGCAATATATATATATATAAGCACAAAACCAAAAAAATAAAGTACAAGATGTACTTTACTCACTAACGAGTGATAAGTACATGCAGTATTCCACCCAACCAAAACACGAAAACAAGAGCTAGCATAAAGCCCCAACCAACTACCTAATAATACAATTCATCGGAATTACACACCATTCATAAAATAAGTAAAAATAATTGACTTTCACCACCAATTTAATTTGATTCAGGGGTCATCAATTCTAACATTAAGTAGTTCAAATCCCCTCCCCGATCGCAGTTGCGAGGGATCGAACTGGTGGTCCTCCCAACCAAATTCATCAGAAGGTATTATTCACTTTACACCTCCAAAATAAATCACTCACTTTAAAGTTTAAACCAATTCTATCTTTCATTTTTTTTCTTTTCCTTTTCCTTTTATTTCATGTCATTGAATTTGTTAAGAAGTCTAGTTAGAGAAAAATAATTATCAAGTCAAAAATTGATCTCCGTAACAGGTGTTGCCTCTTTTCTTGAAAGACCAATTCGTGGTAGAAATTAGTGGAATCTGACTCTCAATTATAGTAAAACACAAAAACCGCAGTTACAACATGGCCGTGTTATTCTCTTATTGTCATAGTACTAATTTTTCTTTTATTTTTCAAAAGTTCAGTCTTAACTAATTTTTATGTTAATCAAACAATTATTGTTAATCAAACAATTATTGAGTGAGTGAGTGCTTTGTAATAAACTGATACAAACACGCAATGACACATACTCTAGTCACAAACACAACAAGGATTGCATGCTCACCTAAACTCAATTATAATCATAGTGTTGTGTATGTAACTCAAAAATGCGTATGCTTTCATACTTTAGCTTTTGCTTTAGCCTTTATGTGTGTATATAAGGAACACAACTCATATTCCATACACATATAATAACAAACCACACTAAACATTTTTCTTTCCTCTAATTCTCTCCTTGATCTTTCATTAGTCACTAATTAACCACCATGACCAATGCCAAAAGTGGTCGAATTGTTAGATTAAAACTTCTATTTACCAATGCTAAACCATACCTTTTAATGATTGGCCTTCAATTTGGTATGGCTGGTAATTACATCTTTGGCAAGGATTTTCTTAACCGTGGAATGAGCCGTTTCATGTTCATTGTATATCGCAATGCCATGGCCGCAGTCGCCGTTGCCCCCTTTGCACTCATTTTTGAAAGGTATCGTGTTAGTCGCCACAACTACTTTTACACTATCAGAACAAATTAAATTAGAGCAAATAAAAAATGAAGTTGTTCTCTAATTTTATCGATAAATTTAGTGGACGAGAAGAAATTTAATTCATCAATAAGGTGTTTTATTCAAATTTTGACATTTTCTGAAAAATCATTATTGATTGATTTTCAGGAGAAAAAGGCCTAAGATGACACTCTCTATCTTCCTACAGATAATGGTGCTGGGATTTCTAGAGTAATGATCAAAGACCTTAATTACATTACATAATATATACTTAATGTTCTAAAATAAACACATTAATTTACTAATTAATTAGAGCATATGCCCATTTTGGGAAAATTATGTTCTTTTTTCAGGATAATGTTAATTATCATCATAACCTTGTTAATTATACATGGTTAATTATGACCAGGCCAGTTTTTAACCAAAGCTTCACTTACTTGGGGATGAAGTATACTTCTGCTTCATTCACTTCTGCTATTATGAATGCAGTGCCTTCTATAACCTTTCTGCTTGCTGTCATTGTCAGGTAATTATTTAACTAATAACTACCAATTAATCAATTTCATTTGACACATATATTACTTTAATTAAATTGACACTAATAATCATTTTACAATCAAGAGTTTTTAAATTTAGCTAACAGAAGTACAAGTAAAGGTGGCAAAACAGGTCGAACCCATTGAGTCGATTTGATTAACTTGTTAATTAGGCGTTATGGTTGAGGTTTTTAAGTTGGCTCGTTCCGTTTAACTCGTTGAAAAAATGAGGTGGATTGACTTGCAAGTTTTTGTTTTATTAAAACATCATTTTTTTTTAATTGTTTTTACTCATAAAACATGTGAATTAAAACATGTGAATGAAACGCTAAATCATTAGGTCTTATGTTGAATTTTTTTTGGTAATAAAAGCAACAACTTTATGAAATGTCGATGAAAAGACAGACTAGTCCGCCAATCCGATAACTCGTCAAAAGACGGATGGAATTTTGATCTTAGAGCATAAATTGGCCCGCTACACCTCAACTTATTTATGACGAATTAAAAGCGAAGTGGATTTAAACAAGGCGGATTAGACCATTTAAATTATTGGCCACTTTGCCATCCCACTACTAATTATGTTTATATTTAGAAAAAATTAATACGAAAAGCTTTATAAGTATTAAGTATAATGACACTTTCTTTTTTGTCAAAAAAAAAAAGAGAAAAGAAAGTAATGACCTTTTTTTATCCATAAATCGTGTCCACTTATTTTCTTTGTTAGAATGTGTTTGCTTATTCATACAATATGTTCTTTTTTAAAAATAGTTTAGTGGATAAATTCACATATTTTAAATATCTGTTTATTTCGTGAATTTATGGAAAAATGTAATTACTAGTATTTATCAACAAAAAGATGCACTACAAATAAACTGAAATTCGGCGGCGGTTATGCCGCATACTCAATCCAACTGCCGTTGCTTTCCAGTTTTGTTGCATAATTGAATATATAATCTATATAAAATGTGGTTTGATTTATGATGGGGTAATTGTTTAGGTTGGAGCATCTTAAATGCAAGGATATTAGAAGTCAAGCCAAAGTGTTTGGAACATTAGTAACCTTTGGCGGCGCTTTGGTAATGGCAATTTACAAAGGACCTGGATTCAACATTTTCCATTCTGGAAGCACCACTCAAAATCAAAATGGAACCCAAGGATCCTCTCATAACCACCAAACTTCTGGAGCTCTTTATATACTAATGGGTTGTGTTGCTTTATCTTCTTTCTACATTTTGCAGGTAAATCTTATTTTACACTCTTAATAGTTAATAGAGTGTGTATATATATATATATATATATATATATATATATATAAAAGAAAAAAGACAAATAAAAACCAAAAAGAAAATAATAATGTAATAAGCGATGTGATTAAAGAGAAAATAGGTTGTTCTTTTCATAGTTAAAGAGAAGTTGAATAAAGTACCATTTAGTTTTTAGCATTGTAAGCAATGTACTAATCTTATCTTTATATTAATTATTAAAGTATATGATCATGAGGTTTAGTGTCTTATATGGATTATTATTTCTAAATTGTTTGTGGGAAATGACATGTAGTCCGTAACGTTAAAAAGATACCCGGCGGAGCTATCATTGGCAACCTTGATATGCCTGACGGGAGGAGCACAGGCAACTGCAGTGGCCCTTGTGGCCGAGCGTCACTCACACGCTTGGACCATTGGTTGGGATTACAGGCTCTATGCTCCTCTTTACACGGTTTGTATAAAATTCAACTTAATTTATTCATTATATTTTTATGGATTTTATAGATTTATATTTTGATAATACCATAATGTTAAGCAAATAGTCAATGACCATTGATATAAATTCAGACGGTTGAAATCAGTAACTGCGACAAGAAATCTATTTTCTTTTTCAATTTTCTCAATAGACCTTATGTTAGAAGATCTCTATATGGATCGCTTTTATTGCGCACCATGTACTGGGCATTTTCATATTCTCCCAGCCCATAAGCCCATTACTCTCCCGGCCTCTAGTGACTATAAAAAAAAGTTTCCACAATAAGAAAAAAAAGAAGATAATGTTATTTAGTCATGTAATTAATTAGAAAAAAAAAACCCAATAATTTTCTTAATCCATTTCTTAATAATTTTTTTAGGGAATAGTTAGTTCAGGAATTGCATACTATGTTCAAGGGCTAGTGATGCAAATGAGAGGGCCTGTATTTGCAACAGCCTTTAATCCTCTTTGCATGATTATAGTTGCTGGTTTAGGCTCCTTTATATTAGGTGAAAATCTCTATCTTGGAAGGTAGATTTCTCTTTCTAATTCCTTAATCAGTTTAAGTTTGAATCTACATGTTTCATATATCTTATATAGCATATTTTTTTTCAATTCATTGTATTTGAAGTATCATTGGAGCTGTTATCATAGCACTAGGCCTTTACACAGTTGTATGGGGAAAGGCCAAAGACTATTCAGAATCAGACTCCAAATTACCATCATCAGAAGATACAAAGTCACTTCCAAGTACTTCAATGGATGATCCCAAAATTGATATTATTTCTGTTAATATGGAAAATCACCCACCAACAAATAATAGATTAGAAGGACTGAACAAATTGGAGAAAGAATCAGAGTTGTATGTTACAACAGAAGTTTACTAGTCATGTAACTCCTCTTTGATCCATAATCATTGGAGAAAAATATCACAATTTGTGTCAAGTGAAATCTGAATGTGGCCATGGATTCTTAGCTTGGGGAAGTTTGTCATAAACTTGAGTAGCAAGACATGTTGAATTTGTAACATATGTAAAATATAAGTCAGTGAGTGAGGAATGTATATGCAATGAATTTTGTAATGTGAACACTTTGGTTTGGTACCAAAGAGAAATATTGTAGAGTTAATTCTGTTTTGTACTTGGGTGAGAATATAAGTAAGAGTTGATCTATGTTGAAAATATTAAACCAAGTTGGACTTTTTAACAAGTCCGCTTAAAAAATTACTACTCCAGATACATCAGTTATTCAATGAACCTAAAAAGTCAATTGTTTTTTATAAAAAGAATCGGAGGTAGTACTTTATAACAAGGGAAATGCTAGTCTGTTACAACAAACTAACAAGAGAAATGCTATAGTCTCTTATATATTGTTATAACATTAAGGTGAAGAGATACGACTGCAAATTAGTCTCAACCAAAGTAGAACCTTACTACCAAGTTTTTATGCTAGATCATAGTAATAATTATCAGCAGACATCAGAATTAGAATCTAATAACATGTACTATGAACAACAATTTTCTACCTTTCCTAATTTAGGTTCATCAAAACATTGATTTGATCCATCATCTAATATTGAGTTTCATGGAATGTTTACAAGGAAACATGGATCACTACAATACATCACTTGCAAGTCCTTCCTCATCAGAGGTTTTTCCATCTATTGATCAAGGAAATTAACAAAATCCTGCAGCTGCAGAAGTGGATCAAGCGAGTACTGCATACATCGATTAAAGATCACTTTCCCTTAACTCGTGCACCGAAACAGAATTCATAACTATCAAAGTTCTAGTTCAAACAACCAAATCTAGCAGTTGCATGGTAGAAACTAGTTAAATGACCGGAAGGATAGAGTAGCTACTACGTACATTTATATCGTGAAACTGTAAGTTTACACGTTGAAGAAGCCCATGGATATGCGGATAACATTGTCTTTATGTCAAGCTGACCACACATTGAAGAAACCCAGATTGTCATGTTTTGTAAAACTTTTGCATTCTTCAAAATATACCTTGCTAGAATAACCTCACCTGGTAGGCCATAGAATTGGAAAAGATTGCAAGTTCTAAGGCGTAAAGAAAGGCATTGCGGAACAACATATGGGTCTACCCAATTTTCTTTGTCAAAGTTTCTAATCCATGTTTCGTCGTCCACTTTGCCCTGTAAATAAAAAAAAACATAAAAGTGTGTATTAAAAAACATAATGTGACGTGGAAATTTATCAGCTCACAAGTCAATTTTGTATGGTTAAGTTAGACCCAACTCAAAATCTAAGAGTGTGATATGAAAAGATAAATGAGATATGATCCTTAACAAACCTGATCAAGTTCAAGCTTTTGAAGATTAGGGCAGTTGTTGAGAAGTTCTACTAAGAATTTCCAAGTATGAGAATCATCACACATAAGCTCCAATTCGGTTAAATTATGAAAAGTAGGAATCAAATCATTGTAAAACACCTAGTTCAAATAAGAAGAAAATTAAATTGTTAGAAATCAGGATAAAATTGTCACACACAAAAAAGGAAACCAAAATACTACATATAAATCACATTTTTCTTTTCCATTCCATTACGAGTAAGGCTCTATTTGGTAAAAAATAGCAGATAGCCGATAAGCTAGCTTATAGCACGTGAGCTTATAGTGGATAGCACATGAGCTTATAGAGAATAAGCTAACTGATTGAATTTGTAGTGTTTGGTAAAATTAGAGTTTGAACTAATTTATAAGTATGAAATGACATAAAAAGATATGTTTAATTAATATTTAATTTTTTTTTCCAAGTAAGAGATGATAGGGGTAAAATTGGAAGAAAAAATGATAAGTTATAAGCTCATAAACTACTTGAAATAGCATTTGAAAAAAAAGCTATAAGCTCTTTTATAAAAACTATTACCAAACAGAGCTTCTAGCTTATAAGCTAACTTATTTGTCTTACCAAACAGAGCCTAAGTATGCAAGGACATTGCAGGGATCGAAATTCGAATCCTGATACTCGTGTTTATTCATCTTTAAAAAAGTAAAATTCTAGTCAATAGACTAATTCAACCAAAAATCAAGAGTATCATAAACAATAAACAAACCTCATGAATTCCAAAGCTCAGAGACTGCACATTATGAACTACTTTCAACGGAAAATAACAATAAGTGCAATCAATATCAGCTGTGGTTAAGTTAGTTAAGCAAAAGCTCTTCCACTCATTACAACTTAACGACTCCTCAGAATCAAAATACAGATCACGTGTGAGTAAATTCTCAAGAATTGGACAAGAGGATAGAAACAACGTAAAATCTCGAAGTTTCGGGAACACAATAGATTTCAAATGAAGGGTTTTGAGAGAAGGAAGTAGAACAGAAGAATAACTCACTCTCAAACAAAAACCCAAAAGTTCAAGAAACACAAGGGTTTTGCAACTAAGAATCTTAAAGGGTAATATAGGTAAATCATCTCTTCCAAAGAGACAGAGATGAAGATATTTAACACCATGTTGTATCACAAATTTAACCCATTTAGCAATACTGTTAGGGCATTCAAGAGGAGAATCATATGAAACCTGAATGTGGAAAGTTTTAATGGGTATTGTAGCATTTCGAGAAACTAAAACGGAGTATACGAAATCGTTAAAGAGAAAACTTGAATTTTCGTCTGTAATTTGTGTGTTGAAGTAAAGAGTGGTAACTGAAAGCCAGAGATGGTTCCATCTTTTGGAAAGAATGCTTGTTGCAACGGATTGTTTGGTTTCTAGAAAAGAGAGAATGTGACAGATAATCTCATCTGGTAAAGTGCTTATTATATCCTTTTCCTTTGTCGCCATTGAAATTGAAACTGGAAGGATGAAGAAGCACTGAAAATGGATGGAATTTTGGTTTGAATTTTATTATGAATATTTTTCATTGACAACCTAACATAGGGCGAAGGTAGTAAGAAGATCAAAGGAATGATATTGGAATACTTTAGTTCTCACGTGAGAAAAGTTGATTTTGATTAAATTGATTATGTAAAATTGATTTTGGTTACAGTTAATTCGAAGATAAAGTGGTTTATTTTTTAATATGTTTCAAAGTGAGTTAAAGAAAAAATTTAAGTGTGAAAATTAATTTTAGAATCGAAGTTACGATTTTTAGCTTCAAGTAGGAACAATTTAGAGGCACAATCAATTTTATTTTTGAAAAACCAAATAAATGTTTTTTAGTCCCTATAAAAAATGATATGTTTTCAATAGCGGAGGAAGAGAATCATGAAGTCATATATACAACCAAAATTACAGTCACAATTCCTCCTCC
Organism: Trifolium repens; assembly: GCA_030408175.1. Classification (NCBI taxonomy): domain Eukaryota; kingdom Viridiplantae; phylum Streptophyta; class Magnoliopsida; order Fabales; family Fabaceae; genus Trifolium; species Trifolium repens. The sequence goes on along the minus strand of CP125841.1, from coordinate 18,667,010 downwards.
ATAAACTCAATCTACTACTGTGGATACTAACGTCGAAACATTGCAGTCGAATGGTGATGAAGTGGCACGAGCTATTGATGTTGTCACTGAAACGGCGTTGTTGAAGGACCGTGAATGTTCGATTAATGGCAATGACGATGATGTGGTAGTAGCTGAAGAATCTGTTCTTCGTCGAGATAAACAAGCTATAGTTTCGTGGATGGACGATGAAGGTGATGGTGCAGCTGTGATCTACTTCAGCAGAAGACGACGACGTGCCATCCGCCGGAGGTTAAGGAAAAATTTAAATAAATGTGATGACGAGCCATCTGAAGGCTCTATTTCCGTCGAAATTATCGGCAAGCGCGGTAGAAATAGGAAAACTATTGTTAGTAGTAATTTCGAGGAAGATGATGAAAATGATGGTTCTGAAACAGTTTTCCTTCTCTTCTGCAGCTTCGTCATTTTCTTCTAAACTACTACGTACAATTCTTTTTCTTTTTCTACGTCTCTTTTTAACATCGGTGGCAACTCCAACTGAAACAGAGCCTCCGAGTGTAATGTCATGTCGTTCATCACCTTCGCCGGAGTGTTTCTCTTGTTGATTTTAGGCACCTTTTGTTCAATTTCAGAACCATCATTGCCTGAAATCAACAAGAGAAACGCTCCGACAAAGGTCATGAACGACATGCCATTACACCCGGAGGTTCTGTTTAAGTTGAAGTTGCCACCGGCGTTAAAAAGAGATGTAGAAAGAGAATTGTAAGCAGTAGTTCCGAAGAAAATGACGAAGCTGCAGAAGAGAAGGAAAACAGTTTCAGAACCATCATTTTCGTCATCTTCCTCAGAATAACTACGGACAATAGTTTTCCTATTTCTAACGTGTTTGCCGATAACTTCGACGGAAACAGAGCCTTCAGATCGATCGTCATTTTATTTATTTAAAGTTTTCCTTAACCTCCGCCGGATGGCACGTCGTCGTCTTCTGTCGAAGTAGATCACGGCCGCGCCATCACCTTCATCGTCCGTCCACGAAACTGTAGCTTGTTTATCTCGACGAACAATGGATTCTTCAGCTACTACCATATCATCTTTATTGCCATTAATCAAAACTTCATCGTCGTTCAACGACGCCATTTCAACGACAACATCAATAGCTTGTGCCACTTCATCACCATTCGACGACAATGTTTCAGTGTTAGCATCCACAATGGTAGGTTGTGTTTCTTGAGGAGGAATTCTGAGTATGAATGTGATTTTGACTGTATATGTGACTTCGTCATTCTCATTCAAATTAAGTTATCAAAATCTCTCTCCTTCTTATATTAAGTCATCCAATGCATGTAATTATGGATGTTTTTTAGCGGCCTCCACCCACATGATTTTTAATATCCAGAAGAAAGCTTTGAAAATTTATATTTTTCTTCAATATTCCCCGCTACGATGAACCCGCTTCATTTTCCTAAGCCATTTAACCTTATATTTTGTAGTTTTAATAGAAGTTTTTAATGTGTGTGAGTGGCTCAAGGTTGCATGGGAAGATGTATACATGTACTCATTGTCTTTCTATCCATCATTTACATGTGCACAACAATCGTTAATTTTCCTACCATTTAACCCAATATTTTGTAATTTCCTTATAAGTTATTTGTGTGTGAGTGTTTCAATGTCTCATAGTTCATAAATGTCATTTACATTAATATTTCATAAAAATTCATCATTTTAAAAATTCTCTAAATTAATCATCCAACTTTTAATGGTTATCATACATCACATAATCATCCAACTATTTGTTGGGATATTGTTCAGTGTGTTCCTTAAGAACAAAAATCATCTATTTGTGGGAATCACCGAAAGCTTAGAAGGAGTGTTATTAAAATGAAGGTTTTTCTTAGTGTAAGTAGGATTCTCTATTCATCTTTAAGCCACATAATTAGGCCAAAGCTCCAGCATAAATTACAATGAATTTCCCGTAGTAACAACTTAATAAAACTTTTGTTAAATTTGCAAGGACTATGTTTTAAGTTTTTCAAGAAGACCATGAAAATCCTTAGTCTAACAATTATAATCATAATAAAATCTCTCCTCTCCAAAAACATCTCGAGTAGCAACCAAAAGACCTGGTATTCACCATCAAAATTGTATCTCATGCATTTACTGTATGAGATACAATGTTGATGGTGAATCTCGGGTCTTTTGGTTGCTGCTCAAAATATTTCTGAAGGGGAAAAATTGTATTATGATTATATTGCTTATGAGAATCAATACTCAACTCATCACTTTGTCTGAGTCAAATACATGATTATATCTTAATAATCCTATAGAATTGAGAATTTGAGATTCAATTTAATTTAGACTATTTTTTATAGCAAAACCAATCCTTTTTTAGACCATTAGAACTTAAAAAAAAATTATAGTGATTCAACAAACAAAATTTTACTTCAATTGTTACTGCAGACAATTCATTGTAACTTATATTGAAACTTGGCCTAATTATGTTGCTTAGAGATGAATATAGAACCCAATAAAAAACCTTCATTTTGACAACACTCCTAAGCTTTTATAGTGTGTCCCACAAATAGATGAAATAAAAAATACCTTCCCCGCATATAAATTGGACATGTTTTTTTATAAAAACTTAAGGAATAGAAATATCCATAAACGAAAAAGTATTAGGGCCCGTTTGGTGCGCAGGATAAGAGACATGATAGGATAAATGTATCATATCCTGTCTTAATCCAGTGTTTGGTGAATCAACAGGATATGATAAGTTAATCCTGCAACTTATCCTATCCTGTCTCTCTAGTTAAAATTCTTATCCTGAGTTTAAGCTGGGTTACGGGCAGGATATGATAAGAAAATAATTTACCCATTTATTTGATAAAATATATTTTAAAATAAAAAATGAAAATTAATAAAATATTAATAATAAAATAATTTGATAGTAAATTTTTTAAAAAAATTAATTTTTAAATATATACACGATTTTCTCAGAAAGGTAATTTTGTAATTTACATAATTTTAAAAATCAAAATTATACTGTAATTACAATATTTTAAAGTAAAATAATTATTAAAAATTGCAAAATAGGGATATTAATTTAAATTTTATAACAAATTAAATATAATTCTCTTGCAATGGTAGTTTTATTATTTACATATAAAATATATGATATATTTATTTACCTTATCTATCATATATAATTAAGTTATTTATTTGATCATATTCATATAAAAATTTAACATGTTTATTTGCTCATTATTTTATTTAAATTTATATGAAAAAATATATTTGATTGCTTATTTAAATTTTTTATTTATAAAATACAAAGTATTACAAAATAATTTTTTTAAATAATTATTTTACAATGTTAATTTTGTAATTAGAATATGATATATATATATATATATATATGGGGAGGGATCAAATTACACCGGTGTAACATTTGAGTAATGTTACACCGCTCAATAACGCTTTAACGAATTCAAATTTTACAAAATTCACCGTTGGATTGAAAGTTTATATTGTATAGATCATCTATGTTGAGTTTTACAAAAATCTAAAATTGTTTGATATGTTATTGAGGCACATCAAGATTAACGGTTTATGCGTTTTTATTGAATACCGTTAATCTTTATGTGTCTCAAAAACATGCCAAACGATTTTAGATTTTTGTGAAACGCAACATAGATGATCTATACAATATAAACTTTCAATCCAACGGTGGATTTTGTAAAATTTGAATTCGTTAAAGCGTTATTGAGCGGTGTAACATTACTCAAATGTTACACCGGTGTAATTTGATCTCTCCCCTATATATATATATATATATATTAAAAACATTATACGATTGTTATCATGTTTGTTATCATGACTGCACCAAACATATGATAGGATAACTGTGGATAACTATTATCATGCTTATATCATATCTTATCCTTATCCTATTTTATATCCTATCCTGACACTATCATATCCTGCGTACCAAACGGGCCCTTAGCATTTTATAATCTTATAGAAGTCAAAATTTGAGTTTTTTAAATAGCACACCAAATCCATATAACACATCAAATGGAAAAATAAATTTCATAATTATTACCTTTCTTTATTTCAAAAACAAAACTGTATATTTTTTTTTTTTGGTAAATAAAACCGTATCTTCTTTAATACGCACAATTTCATCCATAATATTTTCTCAACTATAATATTTTCTGCCTTAGTACCATAATTATTTACAATATCAAGAAAAGGAAAATATGTAAGAGTGACGTACCTTTTCCTTTTCCAAAGGGCTCTATTTCAGCTTTCTCATCTCCAGACGAAGAAGTTTCTTTAGCTTTACCTTTGCCTTTAGCTTGAGCTTTTTTTTTTCCCTTTTGCTTCATGTCTTCTTTTATGAGCACAATTTCATCCATACTTAAGCAAAGAAATCACGGTCAAAGATTGTGTTAAACATTATTATAAAGAACAAATATTCATTTTAACAAAAAAAAAACCAAATATTCAAAGCATAATTGATAACGAGGAAAAGTATAAGACATCATTGACGATTTCCATTCAATCAAGAATTAGATGATGGTACATGAATCGAGTTTGTTTCCACAATCATAAATCTTGTGGGGAGAAAACCAACACAAGATTAAATAAGAAAAAAATGAGGCCAATATAATTTCTTTTTAAAGAACCTAATTATCCTAGTATAACCATATAATCAAATCTAAAATGGTGATATCAACAATGTCAGCACAAAAGTGGAACAAAAAAGAGAGACAACCCTAAACATTTATTACGAAAAACTCTAATAAAAAAGTATCACAGACAAGTCGGAGAACCCGTGTATAGGCATTTAGAACATGAACAATGGTGAATAAATCGACTGCGAACACAGAAATTATCCAAGTATCAATTGCTCCCTGCAAAATAACAGCAAGTCAAAATATCTTTTTTAAGCGACAAAAGCAATACTACCTCTGTTAAAGAACCATAGCAGCAAGGTTTAATGAACAGATCCAAATCCATGACCCAGATCTAAACCTAAACCTCACATGAAACCGAACGAGATCCAGCGGCGGCCTACAAATTGCCAAAAAATTGTCATCAACCAGCGCCGCCTCACACGAAACCCAAACAAAAGTGCAGAGCAACCCAAGGAGAAACATAAATAAGACGGCGATAGAGGCAACACCACCTCTGTTAAAGAACCATACCAGCAAGGTTTAACGAATAGATCTAGATCCATGACCTAGATCTAAACCTAAGCCTCACAAGAAATCGAACGAGATCCAGCGGCAGCCTACAAATTGCAAAAAAATTGCCATCAACCAGCGCCGCCCCACACGAAACCCAAACAAAAGTGCAGAGCAACCAGATTCGAATCACCATAGAACCCTCAAAATTGGGAAAACGAACAGCGACTCATGTGAAAAAAAACTCAAACATGTAAAAAGACAGAGTAGTCCGCATGGGAGCTGACAACTACTTAAACAACCCTAGTTGAGGTCTTAGAGTAGTGCCGCCACAAAATTACATCAACGATATGAGAATAAAATTGCAATTGATGTAGCCCTGAATCCCTAACATGTAATCATAATCAAGCTTGTTCAAAAAAAATGTAATCATAATCAAATCATTTATAGAAGAATATATTGTATATGAATGGTTGACGAATAAATAGTTAAATATTGTTTTTACAACTATTTGTAAATGCAAGAAATGCAACAAATTGAGATTCCTATACCTTTTTGAAGAAGCTGCTATCGTCCTTGCCAGTTACTCAGTTAGTGAAAGTGGTGAGTGATGCTGCTTTTATAAGGGGAAAACCAAAGAAATGTTAAATTTAGGTTAAATTCTTATGTTACCTAAATTTAAGGTTAAGGCCCAAAGCATAAGTCCATCTAAATTGATCCAAGCCCATCTGTTGTAGATTCATCCATTGACACATTGACATCTTGCAGGGCATACACTTGCCTTATTACATGATGAATTCCCCCCCCCCCCCCCCCCCCCCCCCGATTTTCCAAAAAAGTTCGGAAAACGTATTCCAAACTTTTCAACCATGGGCAAAATCGGAATATTGAAGGGGGGGGGGGGAATAATTCATTACATGAGATACATTTGGTTTGTTGCATGTATCACACTTGTCTTATTGCATGTAGTTCATTTAACCCTTGTATTGTTGCATGTATTTCTTTTAACATTTGTCTTCTTGCGCAGTTCTCCTTCCCCTGTAAATAGGAGTTCCTAATATACTTTGGAACATTCAAGCATTAGAAATGCAAGTGAGTGTGTGTTCTCTAAATATCTTTACAGTTATACCACCAACTCCTTGAATATTGCATTTTGACCCCTTAACTTTCAGAATTTGTAAATTGACCCCGAACATTTTGAAATTTGCAATGTTACCCCTAATTTTTAAAAATTGCAATTTTGCCCATTTTTCCAAAAAAAAACATTAAAGATTTGAGAAGGCGAATTTGACAATAACAAAAAACCATGAATGCTCAACAAATTTGTTATTAATACTAGTAACAATCAGAAGTTGAGTAGTCGACACATCTAGTAGCGACTCTTCCTCAACTAAACATCGTCAGCCGCATTGGCAATCATCCAAAAGTGACGATATCATATGGACTAAAATATATCTTTTTTTTATAGGGACTAAAAAACAAAATTTGATAATTTTGTAGGGACTAAAAAATATTTAATCTCTTTGCATTTAGTGTAGTGGAAATTCACCAATAATTGACACAAGTAAAATGAACATTCAAAAATGGTAAATACCACATAAAATTAACATGCACAAATCTTCTGGTGTTGAAGTCCCAACTATGTTCTATTTCCCACCAATCTTTTTGCCTAGGACACTCGTTTTCTTTTGATTAAGTATCTTTCTCGTAAAATGTTTTTCATTTGAACTAAGTACTTTCTTTTTATCACTCAATGAACTTTATTTTATCCATATATATTTAGTTTTTATTTGATGACAAAGGGATAGAGAAAGAAATATGATTTTGATGTGTTTATCCTACGATTATATTCCCAAACATGTCTAATCTATTCTACTTATGCACTATTGATATATTCTGAATTTTTGTTTACATGTGCTTCTATTGTTAGAATTTTCTACAAATTCAAAACTTTACCAAGTCATGAACTCAGGGAGTGCTTGCAAACATCATTCTGTGTACTCGTGTTAAGAAATTTTTTGAAAGTCTAAAAAATTCAGAGGAGCTTGCAAACCTATAACTCTGACTTTTTTAAACTGAAAGAAAATTTTAAAAAACTCAGGGGGGGACTTACAAACCTAACTCTATTGTTTTTTACTATCTTGTTTGATATGTAAAATTTGTTCATCCAAATACATGTGTTTGACTGAAGGTTGAAAAAACACAAGAAGGGAGGTTGAATTGTGTTGGCTTTTTCTTTTTGTTCTTCAAAGAATTAAACAAAGATATAGTGAGTATTGCACCGGATAGAGTAAAGCACAATAAAGAAAGAGAGATAGAGAGAGAGCACACAAAAAAATTATATTGATTCCTCCCACAACAAGGAGTTGTCTAGTCCTCTTGACATTTTAAGAGAGTTCACTATAATCACTCTCGATTACAACTTGCTCAAGTACACCTGCAAAAGATTTCTAATGCTTAAGTCATATGTCAAGAGACTTCTACAAACTTAAATATTTTTAAGAAAGTTTGGATTCAAACACTTGATATACTATCATAGGTGTTTACAGAATACAATCTAGAAATGATGATGAATGTTCATCAACTTGTTCATCACCATCATCATGTTCATCCCCAAATTGAAATCTCCAATTTTTATTAAACCTAGCTTTATCAAACTTGAAATTCCCAATTGAATTATAGTTCCATTCCTATGAGATTCAATTTGAGGATGAACATGATGATGGTTATGAACAAGTAGATGGGCATTTATCATCATTTCACGATTTTTTATCTTTCTATTAAAAATATTAAATTAAATGAGTTTATACGTGTCGCATCAACATTAATGGAATAAAATAAATAAATAATGTATTAATTTTTACGTGTTTATAAAGATAAATAACTGATATGAGAAAAAAAGGTAAATGACCAGTGTGTTACAGATAAAAAACTTGTTGTGTACACGTTTTGAGAGATAAAAGACTGAAATATTACAAAAAAAAAGAAGAACTTAAGTGTTAAAAATAAATAAGATAAAGGATCTGCCGTCTATTTTTGCCTTTAATATATATTTATTTTTTAATTCCACTTCACTGTAAAAAAATTTATTATTAATTTTTAATTAAAAAAATTTACACAAAAATAATTTAAACACTTCAGAAGTTTTGACCAACATTTTTTCCGAATTTTTTAATTAAAAAATAAATATAAATTAAATTATTTCCACGTGTACATGTCATGTCATAAAAAATCACAGTCAGATGTCAAGTTGTCCAACCAGGGGAAAAATGAGGGAATCTTCATATTGCAATGGTGAATTTGAAAAACAAAATTAGGAAGAGGATCATAAATCAAATATTGCTAACTTTGCAGGAGGGTAAACAACTATTTACTTTTGGTCCTTAGAGGCATATTTAGAATATATACACTAAGAAGTTTTTGCACAAAACTTTTAAAAAATTTAAATTAAATTTCAAAAGATAAAGATAAAAATAAGGAGTCCCGTGAGCTTAGCTTAATTTGACAGGGACGTTGCACAATATATGCAAGGGACGGAGCTCGAACTCTGATCATCCACCTTAAGGATGAAATTTCTAGTCATTCGGCTATATAAAAAAAAAAAGATAAAAATAAGGAAAATCTCGACTTAGAAATCAAAAATTATAATTTTTTTTAGAAACTTTTTATAATGTTTTAAACTTATATCCAAAATAATGTTATTTATCTAATGTTTGATAACATGTATATTAGAATTCAATACACCTTCATATACAATTAAACCTTTATGGAGTTTGGGCTTCAGCCAGCCCGAAAGACATGGTACGACCGTCAGAATGTAACATTTTTTTTCTATGAAACTCGATAAAAATCTAATTGAAATCTTAATTAGGTTATTCATTGAATTCGTTCTTTCGAAGTGATAAATTTAACTTTTTTTTTCTTTTTTGTTAATCACACAAATGAAAACCCAAAAGAACTATCACATGAGATTAAATAGAAACGTAACTTTAGATATGTTTGAATTTGTAGGTGGGTTTTGATTCTTGTGTCTCAAGATTTTGTATTTTTGCTTAAAAAATGGCACGGTAGATTATTAGTGATATTTGGTCATTTAGAGGATAAGAATGATGCGTATGAATCAATCTATCATTATTTTTTAAAAATAAAATGAAAAGGAATTCCACTCAGCATATATAGACACAATATATTAATATTGTATCACACGCACCTCCTAAGCTTTTCCTTCATATTTTATTTTGTATGAACTTTCCCCTTTGTTTAGGGAGTCAAACTTTTGGCTCTTTTTGGTAGCTAGTATAGGGTCCACATAATTATGGAATTTTAATTAAGGAAAAAAACAAGTAATCTTTAATTAGTAATTGTAGAATACGTATAAATTTTTTAAAGATGATCGATGAAATTTAAAAATATATTTTCTTATTAATTAAAATAGTATATAACATGTAAAAATAATCCTGAAATAATTGTATTATTAAAACTTCTCATTGTAAAAGGCCATTTAAAACAAAAAATCTAAAATAATAATAAATAAAAAGGATAACTAATTATTGAAAGTTGTAGGTAGCAAAGCATAATGGATATATTGCATGGGCATGTTTGGCAATTGGCAACATCATTTTTTTTTTTTTGGTAGAGGTTTGGCAACATCATTCTATTACCAGAAGAAACATAAGAACAATTATTAAAGAGGTTTCTTATGTCACAAACACAAGTGACAAAATTAATTAAAGCAAAGTAACTTTAATAAGCTGAAAAGCGTCGATAATGGTATATATCTTGACCAAATTTGTTGACCACCATAATGTAAGGCATTACTATTTGTTTATCCATTGTCTTAGCATGCATGCATGTTGGACGTCTAATGGGCTTTAATTTTATTGTCTTCTCACTTTATAATAGTAATAGCTTCCAAATCCATCTACACTTGGTAGCCACGTTAAGCTATTAATTAGAAGTTGATCCAATCGTTAATCACAATTGATTTTATCCGACTTAGCAAATTGTGATTTGCTGATAGACAAATACTTCCACTAAAGTGTAATTAATATTGGCCAAACATTTTCCGACCAATTAGTTTTTAACGTAGACAAGATAAATTTAATTTGCAATCTCTTTGACTCTTTGAAAATAATAAGTTTTATTGCAATTTTAGTACGTGTATTCTTACTCATTTACAAAAAATTTATTCTCATTTTAAAATCATTTAGGTTTGAACTTTCTCATATCTTTAGATTTAAAAATAGTGATGCAACTTTGTCAAAAGAAAAATAGTGATGCAACATATATTTTAAATGATGTGGTATATATAATAATATAATCATTCAGGTGAATTAATTAGTTAAAATCTAAATCTAAAGCAATAATTTCACAAATATTAACAAATTTTTTTGGTCCAGTAACCTAGTGATCCAGTAACCATTTTTTTAATACAATAAATATTAATCATTTAACATTTTATAACGTGTCATTTAAAATTCGGCGTATAAGCTAAAATCTAAATCAATACCGTCACAACGAACTCCTCGATATGTGGGAATTCATCTTTTTCCTCTTATCCTTAAAGATCATCTCCATGTCGATCATGGGGCTTGTAATTTTCATTCTGATCGAGCCAGCTTCCATCTCTTGTTATTTTAATGGTGTAAAGAAAATGAAGTTTCAAGAACACCACATATATCATCCACCAATCGTTTGTGTGCACTATATTTTGAATAATAAAATAATAGTCGCTCAAAAGAAATAATATTATTGAAATAAATAAAGCTGAACCACACTAGTGAGACACAAGGCAAAATATATGTGGCTAAAATTAACTGATTAAGTCAAGAAAGGTTAGGCTAAAAACTTTGTTTATTACTTAAGTAACAATTAATTATTGATCCATGATGTGGTAATATATACAAGTAGTTAACTAGTACTCCTACTACTACCATTAAAAAGAAAAAGGTAACAGATTGGTCCTTTAAGTTTCTTAAGTAACAAATAAGTCCTTTAAGTTTTTTAAGTAACAAATAGGTCCTTTAAGTTTGTAATTTGTAACATCTAGTTCCCTGAATTACTTAAAAAATAGGACTTAGATGTTACAAATTACAAACTTAAAGGACTTATTTGTTACTTAAAAAACTTAAAGGACTTATTTGTTACTTAAAAAACTTAAAGGACCAATCTGTTACAAACATAAAACTTAAAGGACTTATGGATGCATTTTGCCAAAGAAAAACTAGTACTACTTTTTTAAATGCAAATATAATATATATAAATATAAAAGCGAAAAAGTACAAGAGAAAGTTCCAAAAAAATTAAAGAGATACCTGAAGTACACTCCAGCAAAAACAAAATCTCTAAAGAAGACAAAAAACTAAAATCCCTCAGAGACACCACCACGCGAAGAAAAGTCCCCTCAAGAAGAGAGGCAAAGATCAACCACAGGTCGGACAAAGCAACAACTCCAATCTCCCCGACCTAACGAGACCCAACAAGACACCTAAGCAAACTCTACCGGTTCCAGCATAAAGTAGGGTGGATATCCTACTCGTAAAAGGAACAGGGGGTCCGGGTTTTTACCTATAAATCACTTCCAAGAAAGAAGTTTCACCTTATCGACCAGACACTCGACAGAAAAGGTTCATTCCAAAAAGAATACATCATTTCGAGATTTCCAGATAGTCCATAATAATATGTCAAATTAACAAGGCTAAATTGCACAATTGGCCCCTTAACTTATTTATTGGTTTCATATTGGTCCCTTAACTAATTAAAGTTACAAATTGGTCCCTTAACTTATTAATGTCACAAATTGATCCCTTAACTTTAATGTTTGCCATATTGGTCCTTTTTAACAGATTGATAGTGTATTTATCTTCCGTCTAAGATAGATATTTGAACTCATAATCATATTCACTAACAATATTACTCTTAAATAAATCATTTATGTGTTCATATAATGAATAATAGAAAGTAAAATTAATGTTTTTTCATAAAAACTAACAAAAAGGACCAATATGATAAACAAAATTAAAGTTAAGGGACCAATTTGTAACATTAATTAGTTAAAGAACCAATATGAAACCAATAAATAAGTTAAGGGACCAATTGTACAATTTAGCCAATTAACAATCCCCTCAATCTATCTTTTTTACCCATACTCATATCCAAGAAAGCCTCAAATAAATCTAATACACCACGAAGAGCACCAAAACAACACCCAACCACCAAAAAATATCATACCAAAGTACTACTATTTAAACGTAAGAACTTTATTATATATAACACTAAATCTAGCTAAATCAAATCCGTTAGCAAATCACATATGAAATAATAATAATAGAGAGCATTATTGAATTAATTTTGCAACCATAATTAGCCTTTTATATATATAAATGGTTAGTTGGTGTTTGATATGACATCATGGCAATTGATAAAGTTTGAGCGAACGAATGATATGATATCTAAAACAAACTTTAGAGTGAAACACTTGGTTTGTGCTGCTATGGTGCGCCTCTGATTATTATAACAAAATTATCCTGTAAGATTATTTCAATGAACTTTATGGTATTCTCGAATTAGGTTTTTTTTTGACGCACTCTCAAATTTAGTTAGATACTGATATTTTGTATGTAAAATTTAATTTAACGTCGTATTTTGATATAAATTTATTTTAAAATAAATTTAAATTTTGTGTACACATATAGATATCCAAGCAAACTTTTAGATATTTAAAAATTTGTTTATAATTTTATAGTGGCGAATTTCAACATGGAAATGACTTTTATTTAATACGAATGTTTACACGTAATTTTGTTTTCAATTTCAAAAAATTATATATGTAATTTGAATTTGATTTTTGGTGGAATAATTCTTGGTCAAATTTTACTTATTATGTGGATAAATTTTAAATTATTGGACGTCTGGACTTGATACCAGAAACTGACCATCGAACCAAATTAAACTGGTGATGAAAAAAAAATAAAATTAAATTACCGTAATTTCATTTCTTTAAGAAGAATTAGAGGTTTAAAAAAAAGTATTTAAAAATTTAAAATATATCCACATAATAAGTAAAATTATGTGGGAGCATGCAGTTCATTGTCGAGAGCTTCCAGGTTTCAAATACAGACATGACCTTGTTCGGGATGTTCTTTTTGATGTTTTTAAGCGCGCAGGAGTATCTGTGAAGAAAGAGGCGCCTGTGAACTTCTTGACTGATTCCCTAGAAGGGAGATCTATATTGAATCCAGCTGATGTTTTGGTGTACGGCTGGGTAGGAGGGAAACATGCATGTGTGGATTTGACTAGGGTTTCTCCCCTCGTGGGATTGACGACTAGGGATTTTACTGTAGGACATGAGGCCCTCAAAGCTGCTTCAAGTAAATGGTCAAACATGAGAGAGCGTGTTCTGAAAATCAACATGTGTTTATACCTTTTGCATTTGACACTTTTGGTTTTCTATCACCGGAGGCCGTGGATGTTTTAAAAAGAGTTCAAAGAGTCATGCATAGTAATGTGGTGTCTCCTAGGTCTCAAGATGTTGTATTTAAAAGAATTAGTTTTGCCATCCAAAAAGGGTTAGCGGCGCAGCTTGTTGTCCGTTTACCTTCCATTAAAGTCTAATTATCTCTATTTATATGTGGAAAAAAAAATTGGAGTTCTTATTTCAAAGAACTTTTTTTAATATTCTAATATATATATATATTTTTTTTTTTTCCACAACTTTTTTTTAAGCCATAACAAATGTCCAACATTTGTAAGCATAATCCTTAGATTTAACAAGCAGACAAACCACTTTTGCTTTTTTCAATTAGTGTAATCGACCAATATGCTTTCTATAAAATGTGAAGTGTATTATTGCAAAAATAAAAAAGTGAGATGTATTATAACGAGTTAGATTAATCTGAACTCTATAACAATTTTTTTTGTTATACATGAGAGAGAATTTATTATCCACTATGATCCAATTTAGTTTTACTTTATTTTCATGAATGGTGATTTAGTTTGAAAAATTAGTTAGTACTCCCTCCGTCCCTAAATATAAGACCTAATTTGACCACCGCACGTACGCCAATGCACAATTTTGATCAATAATAACGTTAATTGTTTATTAGTAAAAATTATAAAAACTTAATATTTTGAAAATACTCATCAAAACAAATCAAACAAGATCTTATATGCTAATATTTACATTTATATATTATTAAAAAAATATGGTCAAAACAATATAAATGAATAGTACATTTTAGTCAAACTAACTCTTAATTAAAATTATAAAATAATGCTTTTTAGCCTTTCCATTTTATTTATTTATAAAATCAAGTAAAATACGTTGGATGGACAGATATATTAACTTTTACATGATATTTAACTTTATCCTTTTTTTTTTACAAAAATTTAGGGTGAAGGAACGGTGCTCCAGTCTAAGGCGGAGAAAACCTTTAAACTCAAAGAGCACTTGCAAATATATTTACATTTACCTTCCTTCAAAGGTACTAACAGGGATCACTCGGGATCTCTCGGATTCAAGATCTGTCTTTTTACCACTAGACCAAGATCTTGGAGTTTTTTTTGTGTGTACCTTTTTAAAATTAAATTTAAAGCAAACAACGATGTTAGAAAATAAATACCACACAAAAGTATTAAGCACGTTCTAAAAATAATAAAAGTGAAGTGTGTGTATATGGAGGGAAAGAGAGAATCAAACAACAAGAGTTATACAGATTCATCCTTAAAACTTAGGTTATGTTCAGTCTCCATGTCCTATGAGTTTGTCCACTACAATCATATTACAGATTAGACAATCTACACTATTCTACTTAGTAGGAATCATATCTAAGATCTATCCTTTATGTAAAGCACTTTGAAGAATGTTCCAACCATATCATTTTGCAAGTACATTAAAATAAAGAGTGCATAAGACTGTTGTTGCATTTTCATTTGTCTAGGAAGCATGTCCAAATGTTCATTGGAGGATTCATTGATAGCTTGTGCAATGTTCATGTGATAAGCTCATGACCTTTCTTAAATATGTCAAAACAAGAGTGTTCCTTGATTCCATTTAATTCATTTCCTTGATTTGATGCACTTATCCTGTAAAAAGTGCTCGTTATTACTATTCCATTTAACTCAATTGGCTTGATATAAGAGTTAAGAAAGTACTTAAGTTGTAAAAAGATCAAGATTCGCATTTTGATGATGAATTTAAAAAAGTCCTAACATTAACAATTAATTACTGACTTTGATTATTTTAAAAGAAATTATAAGATATCTTTCTATTTTTTAATATTAAGGCTTAAATGCAGTTTTACCCCCTCTATTTTGAATGAATCGGAATTTTACTCATTTATTTTAAAATCCGGAATTTTACTCTTCATATTTTATAATTCTTTGAATTTTGCCCCCCTATACACTACAAGAAAATCCAAAGAATTATAAAATAAAGGGTAAAATTCCTAATTTTAAAATAGAGTAAAATTCCGATTCATTCAAAATAGGAGGTAAAACTGCATTTAAACCTAAAATTAAATAGTTCTTTCAGTTTTCTTTTTCCCCAAAAGTAACATTCTTCTTCTTTGTAATGTCGCACCTCCGACATATGTTTGGCGCCCTTAGGGATCCAAACCGTATATAGTTGGAGAGATACGATACATTGCGGTCAATTATATTTGGACTATTTAATTAGACGGTCTAGATTTTCAGCTCAATTTTATATTTAAAAATAATTAAAATTAGATCTTAAAATCTAATCTAATCTAATATAAGTAATATAAATATGTTGATTACCTACAATCACACTGTACTGAATCCAATTCCTGCCCGCGGTTCCATTGCATAGATACATCTTATATATGTTTTTATAATTTAATAATTAAAGGAATAAAGTTATTATAGTGGGTTTGTGATAAATCTTGCAACTGCTGCCAAAGTGCATTCTTTATTTTGATTACTCCAAAGTGTATTCTGACTCAAGGCAATAAATTCATTAGAGGGGGAATCAACTCAATCAAGCAAAGCTATTTGCATATACTACCACTAATAAATAATTTAGCTTTCATATCCGATTGATAAAAAGCAAAAACTTTATAATAAGGGACTCTTCAAGATATACTTATCATTTTGCTATTTCTAATGGCTCACGTCTTAATCATAATTCTTGCTATTTATAAGGAAGGCCACTTCATACATTTCATTGCATCTCTAAGCATTTTAAAACAATAGTAGCATATATACATACATATATTTTTCATATATATATTTTCTTGAATATACAAAGAAATGGAAAAAATAGGTTCTACTAGTTTTGGCAATAAAATGAGTAAGGCAAGGCCTTATGTGTTAACGGTGGGATTGCAATTTGGGTTTGCAGGAGCATACATATTCTCAATGGCTAGTTTTAACCTTGGAATGAATCGTTTTGTGTTCATTGTTTATCGTAATGTTATTGCTGCAATTGCCCTTGCTCCTTTTGCATTCATCTTTGAAAGGTTCTAGTGCCTACTTATTCTCTTTTATATTATTTGTGGAATAAGCTATTAAATTAGTCTATAGAAATATCTCTCTCAAATTTATTTTATAAACTATATATAAATAAATATAATGAGTTACGCTTAAAGTATATGAAATTTGTCAATTTTATCTATAAATTATATTAAAATTCGTCAATTTAATCTTTTAACATTTTTTTTTTGCTTGTGTTATATATACCATGCAATATATTCTTTCCCATGACATTTTCAATTGTAGGTCAAAATTCTCACCTTTCAATCACCTCTCAAAAACTTTCACTTCATGCATGAGTTAAAAAATAACATGCTAACTAGTAAAGAAAATTAAAGTTAATTTTATATTGAAAATAATATTTTAATATTATCAACTATATAAGTTATAAAATAAATTTATTATGTTAAAGTTTCTTTAACTAGTACATGAAGCTAGTTAGTATTTTTCTAAAATAATGTATTTGGCTTTACCTTTGAAAGGTGTAATACCTAACCTTATGAAAAGTAGAATTAACTTTTATCCTATGTCCTTCTTGAATAATCTTTTTCATATGTCTAATTACCACACTCTTACAATTTTGCAGGAAAATTAGGCCAAAGATGACAATCTCAGTCTTTTTGCGGATAATGGCGCTCGCTTTTTTGGAGTAATGAACTAAAACTGATCTTTATATAAAGCACCTATAAGTACTCTTATTAATCTATGGCAAATGCTAATTAATAAGCACTTAAAAATAGAAATTTATTAAAAATAAAAATAGAAATATTGTCTTGAAAGTAGTATATATATTCAATTAAAAATATTATTCTTTTCAAAACAACCAATCCCTATATTTTGTTCATTAACACATATCCAGCATATTTGCAAGCAAGACCTATAATTTATAACATATATAACATGTTTGACCAGAACTACTTTTTATTTTTTTTAGGAATTGTTAACAAATGTTTTAAAGACATTATTTAATGATAATTTTTTAGAGTAGAACATTTTTAATTATTTTTTTGGTCAATTTTTTTAATGATTTCAAACACCTATTAAAATGAGCTTGACATTGTAATGGATAATTAATAAATATATTTGTCATTTAAATTAATTTCAAATAAATAAATATTTATTTGAGATCGTCTAAAACCTTTTAAACATTACATCCAATAAAATTACATCGTATATCACCTTCTTAAGTTAGTTCTTAAAATATCTATATAAATATTTATATGATATGATTTATGTTTGAATATATCTGTAAAAAAAATTACACTAGGGAATATGTGAATTAAGTCATATTTATATACCAAATTAGACTATTACTTAAAATTAAAGGTTGATAATAGAATATATATTTTATTAAAAAAATATAGGAAAAAAAAAATTTAGTTTGTATATAGTGATAATATAATTTTGGGTCAAATAAGTATTTAGTCTCTATAATTAAATATTCTGAACTTTAT
The DNA here is from genome assembly GCA_030408175.1 of Trifolium repens. NCBI lineage: Eukaryota > Viridiplantae > Streptophyta > Magnoliopsida > Fabales > Fabaceae > Trifolium > Trifolium repens. Next base: position 18,648,901 of record CP125841.1, on the reverse strand, counting down.
TTTTAGTCCCTATAAATATTTTAGCAAATTTTGATCCCTCAAATATTTTCTGCTACAACTTTTGGTCCTACTTTTTAATCAACTCTTGTGTACTTTCATATCTTAGAATAATTTTTTTATTCCGATTTATAATATTATAAGAATCTCTCCTACAAAAATTTAGAATATTTTAATATAAGATTAATTATTTATGAATTTTTAAGCGCAAAAATTACAAAATTCATATTTAATTCATCCATTGTTAAAAAAAAATTAAATTTCTGCTAGAGAGATTCCTATAATATACTGAACTTGATCGTGGAAAAAATTTAAAATTTTGAATGACATACAAGTGCTGACTAAAAAGCAAAGACCAAAAATCATGACATAAAATATTTGAGGGATCAAAACTTGCTGAAATTTTTTATAGAGACTAAAAACTAAATTTAAGATATTTATAGGGATCAAAAATATATTTAACCATATAAATTTTTATGCATGCATCTAATTAAATCAATGTCACCCTTTTAGGAGCTGGAAATATCTAGTAAACATAATTTGATATACATGTATTAAAATATTTTATGCTGTCGCTGTATAAAAATTAATTTCTAAAATATAAATAAAATGGTTTTTGTTTCGATAAAAAAAAAGAATGAATTTAAATCTTTTTCACTAATGAATACAAATCTTAGAGTTGAAATTCTCGTAATTGCTTTTCGAGGGTTGGTAGTCCAACTAGTTTGAGTCAAGGGTTAAAATAGTTAATTGTTAAAAAAAAAAAAATACTTTGCTTTTCAAAACGCTACATAAGTCTTCTTTTATTTAAAAATATCTTTCTTTTAAATTTTATTTTACTCTTCTTTAATATATTTCATAAATTTAATCAATCTATTAAGTTACTATTGTTAAAAATATTCATATCCATATAATTTTTTTCAAAAATATGTCTTTCATAATTTTGCATGTTCATATCTTTTCATCAACTATATAGAAAAATTTAGACAAGATCGATCAACTATAACTTGAAATTCAAAAAAATTATTTTATTTTAACTTTTTTTTTATCTAAAATGTCAATTGAATTTAATTTGCATGCATTGTCATGCAAAACATCATGGTCTTTTTCTTTTGAATAACTATAAACACATATTGTTAACCTATCATGAATTGACGTTAGGGATATAGTGGTCATCCATGACAAGTAAGGGTCTATTTAATAAAAAGAGAAGATTACTTCTTCTTTTTGACAAAAAAAGAGACCATTATTTAAATGTATTGAAACGCCTTTAGAAAAAAGAAAAGAGAATTGAAACACAAATCAAATAATATAGATAGATATTAGTATACATATTTTAAGAACCGATCCAAAAATGTAGCAATATTATGTGGTTTGATTTGATTGATTATATGCATACTATTAGTGGATGAAAATTAATCTCATTTATATAACTTATTTTTAACCGAATAATCAAATATTTTTTACACGAATAACCAAACAAAAAGTGAATCCATGATGTAATATGTGTAGCTTCCGTGCACGTACGAAATTTGTGTCTTCGTTGGAATTATTTTTTGATTTTAGATATACATTTGCTACTCCTTTTAGGCCAGTGATTGATCAAGGATTCACTTTCTTGGGAATGCAATATACATCAGCTTCATTTGCATCTGCTTTGATGAATGCTGTGCCTTCTGTTACCTTTGTGTTAGCCGTAATTTTCAGGTAACTAAAGTGATTATTTTGTTTTTCATAAATAAAAGTGATTTTTAAACAAAGGTAACAAACGAGCTTTTAATTATCAGGATAGAGCGTGTAAATTTGAAGCAGATACGAAGCATAGCTAAGGTGATAGGAACGTTAGTAACATTTGCGGGAGCTTTAATGATGATACTTTATAAAGGACCACCAATCCATCTTTTTTATTCTCCAAACACGGCCCATCAAGATAGTCACAACACGCAAAATCTCAAACATTGGGTTTCAGGAACACTCTTTCTATTATTGGGTTGTGTGGCTTGGTCATCCTTCTTCATTTTACAGGCAATTATTATTCCCTTTCTAAAAATATACATTTTATTCAAATTTGAGACGTAATTATGTTTATATCATTTTCATATTTATTAGCTAACTTATTCGTTATTAGCTATTAAGATACTAAACTATGTTGTGTATAAATTGTGACTTGCAGTCGATAACATTGAAAAAGTATCCGGCTGAAATGTCGTTGTCGACCTTAATATGCTTAGTTGGTGCTTTAATGAGTAGTGTGGTGGCAATGGTGGCGGAGCGTCACTCTGGTGCCGGGGTTTGGGCTGTTGGTTGGGACTTTAGACTATATGGTCCTCTCTATACGGTATGTTCTTCACTATTTATAACATTTTAATTTAGTTCATCTTGAGTTCAAATTTATCTAACAATGCTTATATTTTCATATTTTATTGAATAATTAATGTATTTGATCTGTATTTAAAGGTGAACTATCTTTTATAAAAAAAAAAGAGACCAAATAACATATAATGAAAGAAATGTTTGTCTAACATATTCAATATTGCATATGTTAAAACAACTAAGAATAATAAATTTTATTGAAAACAACAAATATTTATTAAAAAAATATATTTTTAATATAAAATGCATAAGTTTCAATACAAACTTACTAATTTAAACTTCTTATATATACAAATTTGCACATAATAGAAAAATTCATAAATGAAGAATGCTAATGACAACGTACTCTTTAACAACATACTCTTTAATATACATTTTTCAACAATCAATACATATTGATATTTTTCAACATATACTCTTAAAAGCCTAGGAAGGACAACCATGAAAATGAATAAATGATTGTTACTTTTTTTTATTCAACATTACTTTATTGAAAGAAATAAAAAAAGACCAATTGTTACATACTTTATTTTTTGTTAACATGAGCAACATGACCACTAGAAAGAAAATAGAGAAATGTTCTCTTCCCACCCCCCGTGACTCTTTTTCCCCCCCGGATTTCCATTTTTGCCCCTAGTTTTATACTTCGGAACGCGTTTTCCGAAGTTTTTTTGCCTTGAAAATGAACTTCGGAATGTATTTTCCGAAATTTTGATAAATTTGAACTAGAAAAACTTCGGAAAACACGTTCCGAAGTTTTTATACAGGTGTAAAATTGGAATATTGGGGGGTTAAAAAGAGTCATGGGGGGTGGGATGAGAAAATTTCGAAAATAGTAGGCTTTAGGCCCAAGCCATTTCATAGCAAAGAGAAAAAGGCTGTTTAACTTGGGCTTATTTAGCCCTATAATAGTTCACAATGAGAGAAACTTTTGTTATTCCCCATGATTTTTAGGTAATATCCAGAAAATAATAATTGTTTAATGTCCAAAAGGGAATTTTATTATTTTTAATAAATTTTATTAAAATATTATATTTTTTTATGATTATAGTTTATTTTTTCTATCAATGTTAAATGTTTATCATTAGATACTTTTTTAGATGTCCATATTAGATAACCTTAAAAAAATATAGTATATTTTATGTCTTCTTGAGCCCTTAACTAAGTGATAAGAGTTTGATCTTCTATAAGTTCAATTCAAACTCTTGCGTATTTATATCATATTAAAAAAAACACATGTCTAGACAAAAAAAACATTTGACACATCATGTTTGTATATTTCACATATAAATTGCAAGTTTTAAATATTTTCAATCAATTTTAAAATTACAGGGAATAATCACCTCAGGAATAACATATTATGTGCAAGGGTTGGTATTGCAAAGCAGAGGCCCAGTATTTTATACAGCATTTAATCCTCTTTGTATGATCATCACTTGTGCTTTGGGCTCCTTCCTTTTCGCCGAGCAAATCCACTTGGGCAGGTATATATCTTATTATTCTTCCTCTTCTTTCTTATAATCACAATTAAAAAGTTTGATCAACCATGTAATTATTATTATTATTATTATTATTTTCACCACCAATATCCGGTCTACTGGACCATCTAAAATAGTTCAAGGTTCAGTTCTGAAAATCATTATTATTTTTTATCGTTAATACTTCATTTGTCTCATAATAATCGTCGCATTTTTCAATTGCAGTATCATCGGAGCCGTGATTATTGCAATCGGTCTTTATTCTGTGGTGTGGGGTAAAGCAAAAGACTATTCAACCACTACTACGCCAGAATCATCAGTTACAATGAAGCAAATTGAGGGACAACAACTTCCAATTACTTCATCTGATCATGTTTAACAGGAACTAATTATGAATAATATTGTTCTGCTGCTGCCTTAAAAAATTTGCAATAGCTATCTTTGTTATTTCATGTTTTTGTTGTGGTTTACACACTTTGAAGGGATGTTATCATACTCATGCTATAAGCCGTATACATGCACATTCTGAAAGTATATGTACTTTTTTCATACCAAGATGTTTTTATGTGGGTTATCATTTTGTGTTCATTAATCCTTTTGTGTTCCTTTTTTGAAAGTAACAAAATTAAGGGCTACTCGATTCTACTTTATTAAATTTTAGAATTATTTAATTCGCAAAATCAAAAGGTTAAAACTTATGGAATTAAAAACAAAAATTAAAGTTATTTCCAACATATTTTTATAAGTTTATAACACTTGGTGTCCGTTTGATTTACAATGATAATTTTAGACGTAATAACATATGACAAAAAAACATGTGACAAACTTTTATAGTACGTACCAAATTAAGTAATATTTTGTCTTATTTAATATTTGATAGATTAAAGGGTATTTATGTTTTTGTCTAATCTCTTGCTCTCAATTTATCAAATTCCAATAACAGTTTTGTTATATTTGGTCCCTTCTTTAAGTAAATCAAATATACCGTACCAAATTAACATATTTAGAATAATTACTATGATAGTACTAAGACAAGATAAATGTTAATGTATTTAAGAAAAATGTTAATGTTAATTGAACTATTAGGATTTGAGAGGCTTATATCTATGTCATATTTCTAGCTAATGTGGAACTTCTAACACAGTCAAGACTTAACAAACTGGAACGTGGAATTATTAACGTTGGATGGTCCAAATATAAGAGGTCCCAAAAAAAAAACAAATGAATTTGTAATAAACTCTGATACCATATTAAAATGTGGGAGGCAAAGCATAAAAACCACCCAAGTTTTAATATGAACAAATAACTTGGCACTTATTCAATTACTACTATTATGTTATGGTAAACCAAGTTATCAAGGTATTTTTATATATATATATTTATATGCTAAAGATCCATTCTTTAAACTAAATGATATAATGAAGTCAAGCATCTACTTGTGTGTTGCTTTTTGGTAAATTGTTTTAGAAAATGCTAAATAGTGTTCCCGTGACACTAAATCAAAAATCGTTAAATATGAGTTAACTTTTTTTTAAAGAGAAAATAAATAACCTTCTAATGTACTAATTTCGCATTAAAAACCTAAATAATAATTGAGTTCTAGTGGTTAATAAGCTCTTTCTATTATCAAATAACCGTTTATCTTAAAAGCTTAAGCTGTTAAGAAAGGTCGTATCAATGGTTATATTATTTCTAATATGCTCCCTCACACAAGAGCTCATTGAGCTTGAAGTGTGGATAATGTATAGGCCCGGCCACCATATACTTTTTAATTACACTTTTTAATTAGAAAGTGTGGGGAGAAGGGATCGAACCCGTGACCATTGAGTCATAGAGACTCTGATACCATATCAAATAACCATTTATATTTCTAATAGAAACAATTGTTGATAATATTTTACTTACCTTACGACGGAACTTTAAATTATTGAGCTCTTTTAAAAAAAAAATAGAGTTAAAAAAATAAAAATATAATTCACATTAAAAATAACTCCCACTCGCTTGTTGCCCATTTTTGAATGGTTTTTGCATTATTAGTACGTTTGCATACATTACTCAAATTGTACAGATAGACAACTCCATATGTTGTCTTTCCCTCTTGAACCATGTCATCAGTATATAGTGGATGATATTACATTATTATTTTCATATAATCTAATCCCAACAACTCCCCCCACGATTTGAAATTTCATTTTTCTCGAAAGAATTAGAAACATTTTAAGTAGCCATTATAATGTCTTGTGAATTAGAAAGCACTCACAAAATGATAGTGGCATATAATAATTTATAATACATGGCTGGTAACAAACAACTATGTATTGTTCAAAGTAACCTTTCCCTCATGATATTTCGTCACATTATATATTATATGAATATGATGACTAAAAATAAAATAAAAATCATATGGATGAAATGAGAAGCGGGATCAAGTTGCTTGCTTTCACGTTTCATCACAAAATATGTTTTCAGCTTCTTGTCACTTTTATTATTGCATGCTGAATGGGAAACAACCAGGGCCGGTCCAACATAATATGGGGCCTAAAGCGGACATTAATATTAGGCCTAACATAAAAATGTATATATTTTTAGTAAATAATATTATAAGAAATTAGAAAAACATAAAATTTGTATTTATAATAAATAAATAAGCATTTTTTGATAAAAAGGTTAAAAATGCATCGATTTTTTTATGAAAATATAATCAATGCATTTTTATGCATTTTCTTTTCAAAAATGCATCGATTATATTTGTTATAAAAAAAAGTTGTCATAAAAATAACATATACTATTAGAAAATACTTATATAATATGAAAAAAATAAAAATTGTAATTTTTGTTGCATAATATTTATTTTATTCATTTTAGTTTAATATATTTGTTTCAGTTTCATATTTTTTATAATATTAAAAAATGTATTGATTATATTAGTTAAATATGTATAGATTATATATGTAGTAAAAATAATATATACCATTTGAAAATACTTCTATAATATAAAAAAAATAAGAGATATAATTAGCAGTAAAAATTTATTTGTTTCATTTTAATAAGTAATTAAATTTATCTAAATTTTAGCTATAATATTTTTACGGAGTATGTTATTAAATTTAAATAAAATATTAAAATTTTTTGTTAAGGACAAATATTGGTACTAGAAAATCAAACTAATATTAGTAGTTGTATTATGTATTCCCATTTTATATATTCTTTGTTTTTTGAAGCATAAGAAAAAAAAAACTGTGAAAAGCATAAGGGACAAAAAACAGTGAAAAAAAAGCTCAAAAAACAAACATAGAGAACTTCAGGGAAGGATCGAACCCGTGTCCTACAACTAACAATTGGAATGCGCACAACCAATCGAGCTATAAGGCTTGACATGTATAAATTCGGGGGCCTAAATATATATATACTATATAAAGAATTTTCTTTTTTTAGGCCTTAATACTCAATAAAAAAAATTTATTTTGGGGGGCCTAAAGCCCTAGCTTGGGCCGGCCCTGGAAACAACTAAATGGTTGACAATACATTAATTTTTATGGACTAATATTGTTTTATTTTGGATTTTTAGAACCAGAGCAAGTAATTAAAATCGGAGAAGTGTTGAGGAAGGGCTGAGGCCGTTTAGGATATCAAATTTTCAAAGTTACCAAATTATATAATTAATTTAAGAATTTAATTTATATGCACTGACAGTGTAAAATAATTTTACACTGTCAACCAATGACAACCATGTATTCCGCCACGTCACCCCACTTCACCCCACTTTCTTCAAATGACATGGGAGATTGGTGGTTTCTTATTGGATGATCGTGTAAAATTATTTTACACCGTCAGTGCATATCAATTAAACTCTTAATTTAAATATTTTTTAATTAGGACAAACGCAAACTCTAATAAAAAATGAGTTTTTCTATTATGAATAAATTTGTATATGTTAAGAAATTTAAAATAGAAATAGTTCTGTAACAAAAATATTTCAAAATAATAAATTTGTATTGGAATTTGTGCATTTTATATTATATATGTCATTTTTAATATTTTTTAAGCAAAAGAAAATATATTAAATAAAAAGGAGTACAAAAAAGTGGGGCAAAATCTAACCAAAAAACCACATAAAAGTGTATGAATCAAAACAAAAGGGAATTACAACCGTAAAGGCGTAAACAACCTACAAAAGTGGTATAAAAGGCACAACTAGACAAGAATATGTCCACTAATTAAACCCAAATGCTAGGCATACAAATACACACCAATAACACAATCTAGCGAGCCCAATGCGGGACCCGAAACAAGATTAAAAATGTTGTGTATGACTCAAAATTATTATGCTACTTGTTTCTCAAGAAAAAATTAATGCAAGATTTTTTCTTTTCTTGTTTGACAAGACACTTGGGCCAAAAGGATATTTCTTGGAGTGCAAGACTAGCAATCTTGGTTGGCAAGTTATAGTCCATAAAGTGTTGTCTTGGGGTGCAAGCCAAGTAGATTGATGACTATAAATACACAACATGACATTAGTTTGAAGGTGTGGAAAATAAAGGGAGAGCAAAGAGAGTGACAAGATGTAGAGAATTGGAGTTTGCCACCACACAAGGATAGGGTAGATTACCTTGTGGGACCATCTTGGGTAGATTAGGTCAAATTGAGTCTCTTGGCCACGAGAAGAGATTCGGGACTAGGGTAGAATTAGGATTAATTCTTGTAACTCTTGTTTGGAAATTTCTTGTGAAAAGTTTCTCTTTGATCATAGTGGAACAGAGAGTTGCTCTCTCCACCAGATTAGGTTAATTAACACAGAACTTGGTAAACAAATTGATTGTGTTCTTTTCATTCTGACGTTTTATTGTTTGGATTATTGCATCATCATCTCTATTCCGCTTATTATTTGGTTGCTTGTTACGCTTGCCCCACACATCAGTTTATCATTGGTATGAGTTTATCGTCGAATTCACAACACAAAAAATAAAAATGATGAGTAAAATGTTGCAAGCATCAAAACAAACAAACCAGGGATGGTTAAGGAATGACTAGAAAATGTAACTGCTAACACAATAACAGACACCCCAGCCGACAACTAGCTAAGACAATATTGAGTAAAATGTCATTTCTAATCAAATCTGAACCAAATTGAAGCAAGTGACAATAACAGGATGGATGACGACAAATAACCATATGGCCTCTGCCAAAGATACCATGAGAAAGAGAGAGAGTATAGTGTCATTGTAACCTGCTTCAACATCATTGTTGCATAGATCTTAAATGAAGTCTTGACGACTTTTCTATTGCAACTTGATACCAAGAACAAGCTCAACGTCTTCTAAAAAAAACAATGACAAGTTGAACTCCTCCATGAACTTACCTATTGCAAAGACTAGAAGCAATGATCAATGCTTCACCAAGAGGTTCGCGGTGGCAGAAAGACCAGAACGCCGGCGGCCACTAAAAACAACCCTGAAAGGGGTTTAAGGTGGTGACGACGTGTTCACACACACCACCATGAGCCAAAGTTACATCGGAAAGTATGAATTTGGATTAACAAAAAAAGATAGGAGGTGGAAAAGGGTTTTGGATGAATTTAATAAATAATTATTGTTTTTTAATAAAAAATTACTGCATTTTAATAAATATGTTTTAACATATTGCACATGAGAGAGAAACTAAAAAAAAAAATTATGTTTAGACAAATGAAAAATCAAATTTGATAAATTGATCCACATATGACAAAAAAAGTTATGAAGTAATACTCCTTTACTGTACCCCAATTCATATATATTTCCAATAAGACATCCAAAATTTTGAAGACGGGCATTGACAAGTGCTAAGGTAAAGTCAAAAGATGTCTAGCTATATTTTTTTTTTTTTTTATAATTGAAAACAAGCACGATTTCTAAAATTTGAGGACCAAAATAAATTTTTTGAAAACTTATATAACAATGAAGAAATTTTTTTTAAAAAAATTAGTTTTTAGGTATTATTTGAAATTCACTAAATTTAAGTTGAACAAGTACTTTATAAATTTCTATCATTTTAAAAATTCTTCAAATTATAATCCAAATAATGAAATTTATCTCAAATTATTTTAATTCCTTCAAAACATTCTCTCATCCAAATACACTCTAAAGAAACAAAAAGAAATTAATCTTACTTTTATATAAAAAATGTTTATAATAGGATTATAGGATACAATTTTGTCTCTTGTTTTTCTAATCCATAGATCCATCCCTGATTGACGCTAGTAAGAAAACGATTGCATTTATGATTAGCTTGTCATCATATCATATTTAATTATAGAATCTTAGAATCTTTGCTTATTTGTTTATTAAACTTGTACAATGTGTGGTACATATTAAAACTCAAGATTCCACGTCCAAATCGGTGGGTCAGCATATGTAGCCACGTAGGTGAGTGCGTCGATGCATCATACATGGTGGCATGGTGCGGATTCCAATTCTATGAAGTGGCCACTGAGTTTTCCACCTGTAAAATATCACACAACTTAAAAATAGAAGGGTCCATTGTTCATAAATACGAGGAATCTTATTTAGACACAAATAATATAGACACACTCATATAAATTTATTAAATTAAAAAAAAAAACACATTAATCAACACCACTTTAATTATTTTTTCTTTAATTTTTAACATATATTTTCTCTTTAAGTAGACAAATTACAATCCAAGATAAATAATTGGCCGTGTTTGTGATTTTTTTTAGTTTTAAAATCACTTAATAAAATTGGTTTTTTTACCATGCTAAAGTAAAAGAAAAGAAAGAAAAAAAAAACAGAGGAACTATAGTTTTTGGAACCAAGTTTTAGAAGAATCTGCGGAAAGAAGTTTCAACAGGCCATGCACAGTAGGTGAATGGACCAAGCGTTATATGTTTGCCAAGGTGCTAAACTAATTAGCAAAAAGTCAGCACATGATGTCTTGAATCAAGGCTGTGAATCTCATCCAACAATGGAATCTCCATAAAGTCATCATCGAGATGGATGCGCAAACTATTGTCAACGCTGCTCATAGTCGAAGCCAACACCTACTCTTTCAGGATTGGTTTGACTACATGGTTCAGGAGTCAAAAAATGAAGACCTACAAACTATATCAACTCTACTATACAACATTTGGCAAGCTAGAAACGATCGAGAATTCAACGGTAAAAACGTACCTCCAACTGATATGATGCAGAGAGCTATGCAAACCCTCCATGAGTTTCAAGTTAACCAAGGTTCTAGGGCCATGAGAAACCCGACGGAAACGGAGAAGACCCGTAACGACATTAGCTGGAGTCTCCCTCCAAAGGAAGCCCTTAAACTGAACGTGGATGCTCACTCCTTGAGTGATGGCCGTTGGGGGATAGCAGGGCTTCTTTTGCGGCGGGATGATGGGAGCGTCGTCGAAGCGGTGACCCGGGTTCGGATGGGATCGGATTGTGCCCTACTCGCGGAAGCTCTGGGACTCCAAGAGGCTGTGAATCTCATCCAACAATGGAATCTCCATAATGTCATCATCGAGATGGATGCACAAACTATTGTCAACGCTGCTCATAGTTGAAGCCAACACCGTACGATTTGGGGAAGAATCGTCGATCAGTGTGCGAAGAAGATGAAAGATCGAAACGACATCACTTTGGTTTGGACGCGTAGGTGTAGTAACATGGCCGCACATGATTTAGCAAAATGGGCTGAAAATGAGCCCAATAGGGAATGGATATCTAGCTATCCAACTTGTATCTCTCATCATATCCACAAAGATATGATTTATGTTCCTCCTTGCTAATAAATTTTTTGATTTTTTCAAAAAAAAAAAAAAAAACTAAATTATTTTACCTATATATTTTAAATCAGATATATTCCTTCCGTTATAAAATATAAGCAAAAATGAGTCAAAGAAACTTGATGTATTTAGTTCGAAATTTAGACTAAATACATTCACTTTTGTTGACCAATTTTTACTTATATTTTGTAACAGAGGGAGTACATCGGTTATTTAATAAATCTAAAAAATAAACTTTTTTCTTAATTAAGAATGAAGGAATTATAACGAGAGTAAAACTTACAAATGTATTAATTTGCATCATTATCATTAATATGCATAGGAAAGTAGCAAAACTAAGTCTCAATTTCTTTTTTCTTTTTTTTGTACAAACTAAGTCTCAAATTCTAATTCACTCTTTATGTTTATTAATAACAAGGATCATGCTAACTAGTGTCTTTGAAGCACTAGTTAAAGATACAAAATTCATAATTTTTGCATTGAAAATAATATATTTATATATATTTTATAAATATTGGCTATACAAATTTCAATGTAATTTTATTATAGGAAAATTGATTGTTTTTATAAGAAGCTTTGACCAATTTTAAAATATTTTAAGTGTTTAATTTCTCTTATGCTCTTATTTATTATAAGTGAGAATATTTAAAATAAGTAAATTAGTTAAATTAAGAGTAATTAAATAAGAATATATATGAAATAAACACTACTAGAAAACTTTTAAATACCGATGGACAAAATCTGTCTCTAAAATGCAAATATTCTGTCACTAAGCATGCTAGAGACGGATTTGATGCCGTCGATAATTTCCTCGTCTCTGAACTATTAGAGACGGACAAAATCAATCTTTAAAATGAAAATTAATATTTGTCTCTAAAATAAATATATTTGTCTCTAACTGCTTTTTCCGTCTCTAATTCCATCTCTATTAGAGAAGAAATATATTCCGTCTCTAAATTCCGTCGGTATTTCAACTTTTTCTAGTAGTGAAATTTAAATTTATAAAAATATTAAATAAAAATAATTATGTATAATGTATTTCCGACTGTATGACTTTTTCAAAATATTTCTTATAAAAGAGACTGGAGTTAGTATGTTGTACTTTTCTTGCTTATATGTTAAATTGGTGGCAATTTCCAACCTAACATGCACACTTATGCAAACTTGTCACACCTGTGGAAACCAAAAGGAGTGCCATTTTCAAATGCATATTAATGTACGAGAGCAAAATTTATCATCATTAATATGCATTAATTTGCAACCATTGTCATTAATATGCATTGGAAAGTACGGAAACTAAGTTTGAAGTCTCAAATGCACTTGGTAACAATTGCTTATATGTTGTATTTTTTCTTCGAATGTAAATGTTAACTAATGACACTGAAACATTTATTAAGAAATCAAAGATAATTACGCAAGTTGTAAAGAAATTAAAGACCATTATGCAAGTTGTAAAGAAATAAATAGTTACACACAATGTATTTGAAAATTTACAAAATGTATAGATGATCTATGATCAATTTTTTGTACTGTAGTTATTTGGAATCATGAGTGGAATAGAAAGATACTCCCTCCATCCCAATTTACAAAATAGAAAAATTATTTTTTCTAAATTATAAACAAAAAAAAACTAACTTTTATCATTTTCAAAATTTCCTTTTACTTATTATCATGAAATTAAATTCAAATTGCATGTAATGTACTCTATCTTCATTTTCTTATAATCAATAACCAATAAAAGTTCTTTTTAAATTTTCCTGTAAAAATTTATTCCAAATAAAACACAAAAGAGGATGTAAAATTGTCATCCAGGTGATAATTAATATTGAACTTGTTAGGGTGATATTTCTCATTTTAATAGTAACAATTTTTCATATACATGTCCTACAAAACATAAAATAAAATAAACTATTAATAAAAGGGCATCATAAATTTTTAAAATACAACAAAGAAAATATGCACGGGTCGCGACGTTGCTGCGATATTTTTTACTGTACAACGAATATTGTATAGTGCGAATTAGTCCCATAATAAAATTATTCGTTATTGCAAAGATTTTGTCCGGTGTATGACAACTATAGAGTGAGGTAAGATTACTTTTGATAATATGTTTGTAAACTATCTTTTCTATCATTTTGAAAATGGAGGGGAGTAGTAATACGGCTTTGTACTAAACCGTGCAGACTTTTCAATTATTTTAAGTATCATTGATAAATAAATGTCCGTATTTTTTAATGTATTGATGACAAATATTTGTTCCATATTTTTTGTTTGTATTGACGATAAATATTTGTCCTGTATTTATTTATGTATAACAACAAATATTTATCCTGTTTTTTTCTTTATATTTATCAAATAACAAATAGTTGTTTAGTGTTTTATTTTATGTATCAATAACAAATATGTATTTTATTTTTTATTTATAATTATCAAAGATTAATACAATTTTGTCATTTTTTTTACACGTATCAATGTCAAACATCTATCCTATCTATGAGTATTATTAAAATAATGTGTTTTGCCAGGCTTAAGATTGTGAGACCTATTATTACTTTGGATTGTAAGCCTAAGCCAATTTCAATACTTCTGTCTCAAAAAATCTAGATCCGCGTAAAAATTTAAAACAAATAGTGCACCGTATATAATTTATGAATAGAAATAAACATCCTTGTAGAAATTACAAAAAATAGGTATTCGTATTAATTTATGAGTTGGAATATATTTTCTAGTAGAAATTATAAAAAGGCACCCATATTACTGTATAAGTAGAAATATAGGTCCCAAAGAAATTACAAAATAAATAGCCCCCGTTCTAATGTATGGGTAGAAATACCAATTATCGTAGAATTTACAAAAAGAATAATAAAAAAATAGATCGTCGTATTAATATATGAGTATAAATATGGCACTGTGGAAATTACAAAAAAATAGATTCTTGTATTAATATATGAAAAGAAATATGATTGACGTTTAAATCACAAAAAAATAGGCGCACATATTAATATATGAGTAGAAATATAGGTCTGTATACAAATTATAAATTAGTAGACATGCATAACAATATATTTTCTCGTATAAATTATAAAAAAGGCACATATTAAATATAAGTTAATTTGTCTATTAGAGGGGTAGTCTTTGAGGGAGAACACCTTTCTTGTGCCAATTGTGGGGTAGTGAGGAAACCGAAAATCATTTGTTCCCCTTGTGCCCATTGGCATGGGCTATTTGGATTGAGGTGTATAGGTGGTTTGGTGTGGTGGAGATTCTTCCGGGTAATTTTTTTCTCTTTTTTCGAAGGTTTTTTGTCGTCTTTTAAGCATTGAAAAAAGTCTCTCAAAGAGATTAGGTTGGTTTGACATTCGATTATTTGGGTTCTTTGGCGTGTTAGGAACGATAAAATTTTCTCCGTTAAATCCATCTATTTTGAGGAAGTTTTGGATAAAATCAAGTGTATTTCTTAGAAGTGGTTTTTAGCGAGGAAACCAAATTTTCATTGTTTGTACTATGAGTGGTGTGTTAACCCTTTAGATTGTATTGTTAGGGGTTTGTAGGGCGTGGTGTTTTTTCTTTGTAGCCATCTCTTTGTATTTGGGCCTTTTTCTTAGGTTTTAGTACTTCCGTGTACTTTCTCCTAGATTGGGTTGAGTATGTCTTGTATTTTTTCTTCCGTCTTGGTTAGTATATAAGTTTTTCTTGCTGTTCAAAAAAAAAGTTAATATCACATATATTTATCAAAGTTATAAGATGCACATTAGTTAAAAAGGTGATCAATAAGAATGTTTATTTTTTGTTTCAAAAGTCTTTTATCTATGTATTTTACTCATAAAAATTAAGCAATTTTTTTATTAAAAACTTGTTGAAAAATTATTTGGTCTAACTTATCATTTTATTAAGTAAAATTATTTGGTCAAACAGTACCTTAATAATGGAACAAGTGAAGGGCTATCATAGGAGGGTGGAGGGCTAACATACTAGGAGGGTCAATTTAGGACTTTCCATATATCTTACTTTACTAGATGTATCTAATGATAGTTCAACTTCAAAGGAATATGAATTCAAATTCCAGTTGAAATATTTTTTTGCCACTCTTGGCTGAAATCTACATTAGTGTAGGATTCTTTTTTTTTCAATAAAATTAAAAATGGATAATGTGAAATTTGTAGGTAAAAACAAAACTCGCCGCAGCCTCAGCCACTAAAAACTAAAATGACCAGTAAAGGGAAAAAA
This sequence comes from Trifolium repens, assembly GCA_030408175.1. Lineage (NCBI taxonomy): Eukaryota > Viridiplantae > Streptophyta > Magnoliopsida > Fabales > Fabaceae > Trifolium > Trifolium repens. Next base: position 18,633,052 of record CP125841.1, on the reverse strand, counting down.
AAATTCATAAATAGCAAATTCCTGAAATCACATACAAATATGAAATATATATAGCTAATGCTATTAGCTTACATACTGCCCTCTCAATTTGGATTATGAGTCAGCATGCAAATTGTTGCTTGTAGAAAATTATGAGCAAATTGTAAACTATATATTTTTCTATTTATTATTATTTTGTCCACATATACTTGTATTGTCGTTCGTTGCAGCTGCACCTGCACCTGCACTTATGAGACACGATGCTTGAACACTACTATTGCAGAAAGACTTTTAACATAACAATCAAATCAAATCAAATCAAATCTTTCAATATCGCCACTTTTTACATGGTTCCTTCACTCTTCCCAAGTTACTTGTGTTAGTGTTGAGGGATAATTCACATTTCACTACCATGCATTAACTTGTCATCGTTCATCTGCCAAGGAACGTTTCTCTTGTGCCATGTTGGATTTTTTAATAGAAATGTGAGAAATATTGTGGGTCCGGTGGGATTATTTTAGAGTTTTTGATAAGTTGTATGAATATTTAAAAATTGTGATTGAATTGTTTAAATAATTAAAAAATATAAAACAATCTAAAAAGTTAAATAGACTATTTAAAGAACTCAAATAGATGTAATGAATGTGGATGCTCGATGGATGTGGTCATGAGCAGAATTAGGTATAGATTAGGCCACGATCAACCACAAAAATGAGAAATTATGCTACATATATATATATATGTCCCAAACCAATAAACCAAACACATTTTTCTAAAAAAAGTTGCTTCCATATTTATATATTTATGATTAATTAACATCCTCACCAACTTTTCGTGTGAATAAATCATAATCTTCAGTTAGAAAGAATTATTTTCTTGTTCTGTGAGTTTAACTCAATTAGTAGGATATTATATTATATATGTAGGGACTGGGTTTGAATCCCGGTTATCCCACTTATCCACCTTAAAGGTAGAATTTCTAGCCACTAAACTACTTGATAAAAAAAATAAATCATTTTCTTTATTAATAATTTCAAGTTATTTGTTGCATGTAAAATATTATTTTAAGATATGCAATTTGATTATATTTTTATAATCAGTTGTGCTATGATTTAAATTTTTGTATATAATATTTTATCAATTTTTTTATGCGATATAATTTTTGTAGTGGTGAATTCTTGGTACACATTTATTTAAATATGTATCGGTACATTTATTGAGGTAGACAATTGTGATAGATTCACAAGTAGTTTTTATTAATTTTTCTATATTAAACACTATTTAGAATTGTTCATTTCAGCAATATACTGATACATGTTCAAATAAAATGTGTATCAGAGTGTTTAGTATGCAGGGACCTGCACGAATCTTGTTCTAGTTACGTCACAAATGTGGTACAGTACTTGACAATTTTAACAATTTAATGGTTAGTACTTGGTTATAAATATTGAGAAAGCCTTCTACATTAATGTACAAAACCACTAGCACATCCATTAGCAACATCACTTGCTTACGCACCAAAAGAGTAACAGAGATATTGGCAAAGATGGGTGCTTGGTTAAGAAATGCAAAGCCATATCTACTACTCTTGGCTGTTCAATTTGGTTCTGCAGGTATGTTCATTTTTGCCATGGATGCCATCAAGAAAGGAATGAGCCATTATGTCTTCATCGTCTACCGGAATGCCATTGCCGCTGTAACTCTTGCTCCTTTCGCATTTCATCTTGAAAGGTCTCTCCTGTCTCCTCCCTCGATCTCCCATTCATTCATTCATCATTAGTTCATTAAATAACTGATATATCTGGTTTATAATATAGACCGGATACAAAAATTATTTAATGAACCTAAATAAAGTTGATTAAACATATCAAGCATTTTAATTTTAATTAGGCTGTTCTAAATGTGTTTTGTTGTTTTGTTGCAGGAAAATTAGGCCAAAGATGAGTCTTCGTGTGTTTTCAGAGATTATGGCACTGGCTTTCTTCGAGTAATGATGACAATCTTGTTTACAATATATGTATATGAAATTTTTTTGTATTAATTAATTTTATTTTGCAGATTAACAAAACTATATTCTGTTATATTTACAGAATAATACTTGATCAATGTTTTGCTCTGTTGGGGATGAAATTAACTTCTGCGTCGTTCCTGTCTGCTGTGATGAATTCTGCACCGTCCATTACTTTTGTTTTGGCAGTCATCCTAAAGTAAGCAATTAAATTGATGATCTCATGGTTCTAAATTGCGTAATTCGGTTAGAGTTGTTATGCTGCAAAATAAACCAGCAAAATGCAATTGCAATGTCGTTGCAGAAAACTCTAAAATATTTATATGGCAACTACTATCGCAGTTGCAGACGGCAATTTGATACTATAAATTATATGTTAAGTGTTAACTAATTAAATATCAGCTTAACAAAAATATTACAAAATTAATGCATAATGTGTATATATTATAGAGATAGAATAAAATTTAAATTTTTTTGTATTAATTAATTTTATTTTGCAGATTGGAGCACATGAAGATTAAGGAGGTAGCATGTCAAGCAAAGATAATTGGCACTGTAGTAACCTTTGGAGGAACATTGCTAATGGCTCTATACAAAGGTCCTGTTGTTAGTGTTGTGAGGTCATCAATTAGTCATGTTACTCGCCAGCCTGTGAGTGACTCCACCGGTGGTAATGACCGGTGGATCATAGGGACATGTTTCCTCCTCATTGGTTGTGCCGGCTTTTCTGCCTTTTACATATTGCAGGCTATAACGTTAAGAAAGTATCCAGCACCAATGTCTTTGGCTACTTGGGTTTGTTTTGTTGGCGCAATTCAAAGCTTTGTGGTTGCATTTTTCGCTGAGCGACACAACTCTCATGCTTGGTCTCTTGGTTGGGATACACGACTCTTTGCACCCGCTTATGCGGTTAGTGTCTGATCTTTCTTTATTTTTTGAGCTTGCGTGCACGCACACACTATATACCATGCCATTGTGCTCCAACTATTTGCGCTATTTCGACCTATAGCACAAGTATTGGTTCTTCGATTAATTTGCCAAATTTCCATCAAAGATTAAGTTTCATTAACTGTTTACTTTTCGTGTGATCTATTACTACAGGGGATTGTTACATCCGGAGTCCAATATTACATACAAGGTATGGTCATCAAATGTATGGGACCTGTTATTGTAACTGCTTTTAATCCCGTGCGTATGATCATCGTAACCGCCTTGGCGTGCATCATCCTCTCCGAGCAACTCTTTCTTGGAAGGTACTAATATTAAACCCATCGTTCGTTAACATGATTTCTTTTGTTCTAAGGAATCGGCAAAACTCACACACTAAATATAAGAAATGGAGAATTCTGGGTTGAAACTCGCTCCAGCATATCAAATGTTTCTCGGCATTTTACCATCCAAGTTTAATTGTTATTTTTGTTCAATTAACAATTACCTAATTAATTTTATTAGCTCTCATTTTTATTTTTCCTTGAATTATTATTATGATGACAGCATTATTGGAGCAATTGTGGTGGTTCTTGGGCTTTATCTAGTTGTGTGGGGAAAATCCAAGGAATACAAAGCTAGGAATGATATGCAACCATCACCTACAAAGGATAATACATTGCATGACCAACAACAACTACCAGTGACAGCTCCTACAAATGAAAATAGTGATAATAAAGCTAAATTGGTCATTCATGGTAAAGAAAATTGTCAAGGTTGTGACCAAAATTAAATGGGCCTTGGCTTTTTTAAATGTGGCCATTAATTAGAGTTAATTACCAATTTCATTCAGATCATGACACTGATCTAAGCCCAATTTTCATGCCTATGATACACGTAAAAGGAAATTGGCCACTTGGCAAGGAGCACTAATTGCTCATTTAATTAGCGGTCACTTGGTTAGGAGTATATTCATTGAAGGGCTTTTGAAAAAAGGAAAAAAAATGTATGATCCATTTTGTAGTTTGAGATTCTATAATTGTAAAAGTAAATGATATTTTTACACCTCCATTACATATCCTTTGTTTTGAATTTCGATTTTTATTACTTTCAATCACATTATTAGGAATGTAAGTTTGGGTTAAAAAAAAAGATTAAACGGAAGATCAAAATCAATTTATATTGAAAAACACAAGGGGATAAGGGGATTGGACTACTCTTTATCGTAAGAGGAACCAATATAAAATCTCTTGTGTGTTTTTCCTTCCTCTCTTTCTATTGTGTATTTTAAACCACTACAAACTACTATTTTCTTAAAACATCTAAATCACGTGAGATTTGTAAAAGAAAATGAAAGTGAGGAGGGGAATGCAGAGGACGTTGAGAAGCACCAAGACGCCTATACAAGGGCCGAAGGTGGTCACAGGTTATATGAAAACTGCTTAAGGTAACCAAATTTGTATAATAAATATTTTTTTAAGTGTTAAGTAATTGTTAAACGTTAAGTAATTGTTAACCGGTTAATGTTACTTGCAGGTCTTGATCGCTCATCACTTCCCTAATTTGTGCGCATGGTATGAGAATCGTAGGTACAATGACGCACAACCTGCTGCTAACAAATATCTTCATAGAAATGGGCTCATTTCTGTAAAGGCATATCAAACGGAAAATCTCTGTGACGGAAACTCAAGAACACGAATCAGGAAAGGCTAAATGACACTCAAAATCAATTTTTTTTTATTAAAACATTGGACAGAAAAATTACATCAATTTAAACATCCAAAATCTCAAGTTCTAATAAAATAAAGAAAATAGGCTCCTCTTGTGAAATTTTATCCTTGTAACGGATATTGAATATGACTCTTCAGCTGAAACTTTCATCTCATTTGCATTTGAGCTGGAAACGAAGATATAACTATGGGCCGAATTTGGATTATCCTCCTATAGATTTTCACGTGTTAGATGGAAGAGTTTGGTCTGCAAATCCCACTTGTTTTTCGATGAATACCACATAACAGTTTTGCAGGATAGGACAATACCATCTGTGTACGAGAAAGTCCCACATGCCTAGATCTAACTTCAAGCATGCTAGCACCCATTTCGACTAATCATATCATTCCCAAAAGGATGAGATTTACATCAAATTTGATAAAATTAACTATAACTAAATGACCAAAAGGATCATAATGTTCCACCAGTCAATGATTATCAACTTAATGTAGAATAATTAGACATGATTTGTCACCACTTTCAACAGGTCCTGCCTTCGCTCCTACCGGCAGAAATATGGCTACTACCATCTTTGAATTCAGTATCATGGGAAAGTCCCATTTGAGTGGCACTGGCTTCAACTAGTCATTTCGTCATCGAATACCATATTATTCTCAACCATGACAACTAAACAATACCAGTATGAACAATATGAGTAGTTGACGACGGACTATGCGACCGTTTTACACACGAAACGACATAAATTAAACTAAACTAACTAACTAAAACTAACCCCCAGAAAAGAAAAAGTAGGGCATACGAGAAGTTGATATGGGGGCAAAATAAATTTTCCAATTTAATTTATCTTGAGAAATCCTATTTTGTGTGCAAAGGGCTTGGGAGGGTTTGTTAGTTGATATTCTATATAATATTGGGCTTCTTTCAATTTAGCGGCCCTTATTGCTGTTTGAGTTTAATCTCTATATTGTATCAGGCCAACGTATAGGTGCCATCCACCTATTTTTCTCTTTGAGTAAAATGTGTGGCTACATTACATCAAATATGAAAAAACTCTATAATAATTAAATTATCTTCTTGTCATATTTTTGCCTCTTTCTTCCCAATCGGTGTGTATATATAGTTCAAAAGGATGTCATCATAATTTAATTCACCAATAGTCACATTTTCCCTTTTTCTAAAATATATAATGTTTTCATTACAAAAAAAAACACTAAAGTAAATAAATAGAGACTCAAATAGTTTCATTATTCATTCAATTTTGTATAGAGATACAAATACACTAGGGAGAGGCTGAAGACGTGGTTTTCCACTATAGGGAAACTTTGGAGATTTGCTTTTAAGTCTTGGATGCAATCTAATTTCTTCACATTTTTGTAGGTTCTAACTTATGAATATGAGCAATTAAACTCTCTTGTGTTGAGATTAAGTTAGTCATTTATGATTCTAATTTAAACATGTGATCTGATTTGTTATAAATGAAGTATTTTTGGTATATTTATGTTTTATTCATGTGTACTTAATGTCTTTCCGACGTGAAATTCTGAAATTGATCTTTTATTTTAGGAAGTGCTAGAAATAGACTTCTCATCTAAGAGACATGGAATAAGTTCATTCATGGAATCTAAGTTGCTGGGCATAGGGTTAGTTTCATGATCGCATAGGTTATTGGAATCAAATGCTTTTACAATTGATTAATTGAGCTTGACATCAGAAGTTACAATTATAAATGAACTTGCGTTGTTTTTCAGGGATGGAAATGTTCGAAGAGCGATAGGTGTAAACATACTCATGGTATATGAAGTTTATATATAATCGATCACATAAGTAACATTAAGTAATTAAATAGTGATATATCTACTCTCAAACACAAATCTCACTCATTGTTATTTCTACTCTCTTTACATCTCATTTCAATTACAAACAAATTGTATAAATTCAGCTTAAAAATAATTAGAAAGAATCGACTATCACCAAGTCTCTGCATTAAACATTTTATTTATTTTTTTGATGAAAACTGGCATACTTACCACTGTGCTCTGCAAGACAGAAGACAAAGAGAAGAAAAAAAACCCCGTCTCTAGTTTATTGGTACTGAGACTTTGTTATTCTGAGGTCTAGATGATGGTTGATCCAAACCAATAAACGAGATATTGATTTGAAGTTATTTTGTCTAAAAAATATATATATCAAAGTAAAAAAAAAAAATAGAATAGATAATACAAAATAATGAATTAGTTCTATAAATAAATAAAAAAATCAAATTATAAAATGTCGTGAAAGAAAAACTTGAGCAAATGACCATGAGAATTTAAAATGACTTTCGAATTATTTTTGTAAAATATATAAATGTAAGACATATAAATACAAAAAATAAACATTTTAATATAAAATTAATTATAAATAATTTTATATGAAGAATTAAAGTATATGTGCTGCTATTGATTTAATTTGTGATTGTACAAAAACGTGATTTAATTTGTGATATTAGGCACATGAATTAGTTGTTATTATATATGGTTCCATCATTATCATGTCACGAGAAATAATGTATGGATCGATACCAAATACTCCATATTGATTTTGTAATTCAAGTTCTCAAAATATCAAACTTAAAGTGGGAACACTTTTGAAATTGTGTAATACTACGCATTTGTGATTTGTGATATTAATTAGGGGTGGGCAACGGGCGGGTACGGGCCCAATTTAGCAAAGATGTTTGAAATCGATTGGGCTATATGAAGGCCCAATTTCGACCGTATTTGGGTTCGGTTTGGGCGGGTTTCGGGTCAAGCGGTTAATACGGTTCACGGGTTGGGCTTCATTAAAAGTGGGCCAAAGTGGCATTTTTTATATAACTTTAATCAAGTTTTTTTTGTACATTTAATAATAAAAAAATCAAATTGAGCTTAAAAAACTAGTTTTTTTGCAGAATTAATTTTAAATAGGCAATTACAAAATAGTTTTATATTTTATAATATATTGAGTTTAAAATTCAATTAAATAACTTCTAATATGGTGTAACAAATAAAAATATAGAAAAATTAAAATCAAATAAAAGGATAAATTTAAATATACTAATAGGCTGCTTAACAGCAGCATTCATTTGCAGTAGGTTGCTAATATATAGGATTTATCCTACTTGACTGTCATTTTCACATTCAGATTCATCCCTGCTTGACTATCTAATTCAGACATTCAGTTTTGCTAGCATATGTTTTGTTAAACTTGACTTGATCACCAAGTTCAGCTTAGTTGTACTACCGATATATATTACAGACCATTAAAAATATATTACAACCCATTAAAATTCTAAAATTGGCATTGACATGCTTCCATAATTGCTGATTGCTGCCACTGCCACAAGCCACCATTGAGTTGGGCTAGGAAAAAAACCAAACAAATATTGAGTGTCATTTACTTTTGTTTTTAAGGCAAATTTATTACCTTCATTTTTAGGAACAAAATTTGCATCATCAACCAACATCTAATACTCCAAAGGGTGCACAACATCAATTCCACTTTAAGATATGATTCCTAAAAAGAGTATAAGAGAATAAATTCCAAGTGAGAAATAAATAAAATAGAATGAATTAACAAGTTAAAAACTAGTAAAATATAGAAATAACATTACCATCCAAATGACAAAAAAGATGTCATCTTAATTCATTGTCATTGTAATTGTCATATAAAATAAAACAACAAATGAATTACCAAGTTAAAAACTAGTAAAATACAATAACAAATTTGCAATTCAAATGACAAACAAATCTCATCTTAATTCATTGTCATATAAAATACAATAGAATGAATTAACTAGTTAAAACTGTAAAAATACAAACAGAATAGCATTTCAAAAGAGAAATGAAACTCATCTTAATTCAATGTCAAACTCATTTAATAAGAGAAATAGAATGAAATAACAAGTTAAGAACTCATTTAAGTTTTAGATTGTTAAACATACATCATTGAGAGACCAAAACTATTCACAAGTGATGCCACTTCCACAATCAAGTCCTTGTTTCCCACCATCCAATAGAACATGGATCAACTCCATTCATGTGTTTCTTCAACCATTCATGTATAGGCTGAAATAGTACCAAATAAGCAAATCGGGAACAACAAAACACCATAACAGTACCAGCAAAACATCAAAATTAATATACTCACATTCAGCTATTCCAGATTAAGCTTGGGTGCATATTCAGATTCAAAGTATTTACCGTGCATTCCATACCAAAACAAAGAGTAGCCAAGCAGGTTTCACAGTCAACTGAGTCAAGTCTTAGCAATGACTCCGAAAAGCTCAAAAAATCATTTTAACTACAATGAACAAGCAAAATAGAATAACATGAATTAATAGAACTAATTAATATCAAGCATAGGCTGAGAAGTAAGTACGCAGGAAAATAAAAAATTATAAATACCATAAAGTTCTCAATCACGACCAAAAGGCCGTGAATGAGATGGACCAGCAGCAAATGGATCAACTGCTGGTGAAGTTGCAGAGGGAACAGGTGCTGCTCCAAAAGATGTCGAAGCTAAGGATTCACATAATTCTAAGTGACAAAAAATGAGAAAGATGTTAGAAACATTTTCAAATCATACTTCCGAAACAAAAATAGAACTTCAATTGTTCAATACTTTTAATACAAAAACAAAACAAAAGGAGCATACAATTAACATTAAAAAAAAAATTAAAACTTACATAACAATAAATAAAAATAGAACTAAAATACAAAGTTAGAAAACAAACAAGTTAAACTTAAATAACTATCTAAACAAAGCAAACTACAGAATTAAAAGAGCATACACAATTAGGCCGAAGAGCAACCCAAAGGAAAAAAACAAAACACCAAACAAAAGGCACAGACAAAAGAAAGACAAAAACCATCCAGCAGCAAAAACCATCAAGTAGCAGCGGGAATCAACCAAACACAACAGTACCCGCACAGCAGACGGAACACAAAAAAGACACGGCAAGCAGCTAATCATCGGAGCATACAATCAATGTTAAAATAAAATCATAAATAACATTAGACTAAAATAAATTACTTACCATTTTGGATTGATTCATTATCCATATCAACACCAATGTCATCCATAGTGAGTGTTTGAGTCCCTCCTCTTCTGTATTTAAATTAAAGATAAATTAATTAATATTTTAGAATAGTAAAATACAAAATAAGGCAATCCGTCTAGGCCGAAACCGACCGAAGTATTTACTATAGTTATATTTTATATGTACACAAAACCCAATTCTGTAGCAGCCCATATCCAAAGTCCAATTTATCTAGTCTTAACCTAAGTATATAAGGCAACTCTAGTTTTTCTCAATCAAAATCCAACCCTAATTTGAAGAATAGAAACGTAGCCGCCGAAGGAAGAAAATGGTGAAGACCAACAACATAGCAAAACCTTCATCTCTCAACCTCTAAGCTTCCATAATCACAAAATAACGTAACTCTAAGACTTCATCTCTCTATTGCTCGACCTCTAACCTTCATCTCTCGTCTCTCTTCTCTCACTTTCATCATCTCATCGATTAACCTTGTGAGTAACTTATTTTGCTTTGTTCTCGTTTTGTTTTTGTAGTATGTTTTGAGTTCTTGAGTTTTGATTTCTTTTCTGTACTTTGTTTATGTTCTACTAATTTCTGTCCTTGATTTTTTTTTCTTCTATTTTCTGTTCTTGAGTTTTGTTGTGTTATATGCAGTTTGAACATCATCATCATCATTCCCATGAAAAAAAATTGAACTTCTATTTTTTATTAAACCCTAGAGTTTTTACTCTTGATTTCACATTTTTATAAAGAGTTATAGATTTTTTCTTTCTTTGAAAATAGGTTTATCTTTGAAATGTGAACACAACCTTTGTTTTTGTTATTATGTACTTTTGTTCACTGTTGGGTTTATGATTTGTTGTGGTTTACTTTTATTTATGTTTTATTTTGTATTTTACTATTCTAAAATATTAATTAATTTATCTTTAATTTAAATACAGAAGAGGAGGGACTCAAACACTCACTATGGATGGCATTGGTGTTGATATGGATAATGAATCAATCCAAAATGGTAAGTAATTTATTTTAGTCTAATGTTATTTATGATTTTATTTTAACATTGATTGTAGTCTAATGGAGGTGGTCTGCAAGCTGCTGAGACGTATCCGCTTAAGCAATCCTTCTACTGGTGTCCTTCAACTTCTGACTTAAGGAGCTGCCTTGTGGGTTCTGATGGGCCGGTTAGCTTTGATTCGAGATTGGAAGTTAGTGTCTACAGGTTTCCTTTTGGGTTCGGGTAGAAGTCCTCTAGTGGTCGGGGAGTTTTAGGCGTTGTCTGTTTCGGTTTATTCATTGGTGTTCCGCATATATACGGCACCTTTGTTTTGTAGCCTCCTTTCCTAGTCTCCGTTTATCTTAAACGGAGATTAGTTATTTATATATATTATATTTGCCGGTCAAAAAAAACAATTTACTCATTCATATCTTTAAAAATATGGTGTCCACATATACAACACCCACTCTTATTTAACATCACAAAGGAACATATTTGCTTACGTCATGACCAAGCACTAAACTTAAATTCCATTTGTTGGTCAACTAAATCAAACATCTCCCACTTTCCATAAATTAAGCAAACATAAAAGAAAGTTATAAAATATTATTACAATAATTAAGATTTATTTAGACATGCACATAATAATATCTAATCTACGTAGCTTACTTTTTGCATGACTCTATTATAAACATAAAATAGAATTCTAGTAATTGATATGAATATAGGTTTGTTTTGTAAAATGGATAAGGGAATCTATAAGGTGAAAAAATGAGGTGAGAGAATTAGTGGCACTAAGTGCCGGTGTTGTGTGAAATTGGAGCTTCTCTTTTTTTCTTTTAAATAATAATTTTGCTTTTTTGATCTATAAAAAGCCCGTTTTGCGTTTTGTATATTGTCACCCACAAACTCACAATTCACATAACATATAGTTTTGTGTGTGTGTCAAAATGGAGGACCAAAATGTTAATAGTAAATTGAGCAATGGAGTATTATTTCGTAAGTTGAAACCATATCTTGCTATTTTATCCCTTCAATTTGGTTACTCGGGGATGTACATCATTACTATGGTTTCTTTTAAACATGGTATGAGTCATTGGATTCTCTCCGTATACCGTCATGTTGTTGCCGCAATCATAATAACCCCTTTCGCTCTTGTTCTCGAAAGGTACCTTCCGCCATCATTTTATTTCTCTTTCTATGTTTGTGTTGAATTATTGACGGAGATTAGAAATGAAAAAATAAAATCCGTCTCTAAGTTTAGTATTGTCTTTAACATTTAACAAAAAATTAAAAATTGAGACAGAATTTTTTCAGGTTTCTAATTCTTTATGTAATTTAACTTGTTTTAGTAATTGTGTAGCTACTATATATTTTGCTTTCAACAAGGTTTTGTCTTAATTATTTATTTTTACAGAAAAATAAGGCCAAAGATGACTCTCCCCATCTTCTTGAGGATAGTGGCACTTGGTTTCCTCGAGTAAGGCTCTTTTGGATCTTTCCTCCATTTATATATTCTTTGTATCGAATCTTATACATTTGGTTCTATTAATTAGTCTCATCATCATGGAATATTAGACACTGAGAATGTTTTGTTCAAGTATATATGCCTGCATGCATGCCATGCATAAGTAGCTATACCTACAATATTCCCTTTTTCCTAATGTATTTAATTATTTATTTGAAGTACCATATACAAAATCCATATTCTTTCTTGTTGGGTGGAGGAAATAAAAAATATTCCTAGGAAATAAAAATATTCAAATTAAACACTAAAATACAACTAACTTTATATTTGAATCTCTTTTTCTTTTTTTTTTTCAAAATCTTTTGCTTGTTCTAGCATTTTTTTTCTCTAGTTTAGTTGATAATCACAAATACAAGAGTTTAATACATTCATAATTTGTGTAATCGATAGCCTCAAACCAAAATGTGTTATTGTGAAATAATGACACTTCATAATTCCTCACCTATTTCTAGTGGACTCATCATTTTGTATAAAGTGACCTACCACGAAATCATAAAGGATGAAATGTTCCTTATTGTGATTTCGTGTATGTTTGGTTTCACTTCTGGAGCAGTCAGAATTGATTCTGGACGTGTAGAATTGATTCTGACTTGTTTGGTTTCTCAAAAGTAGAATTGATTCTGCCTCCAGAATTGATTCTACTTGAAGCTAGAAATCGTAGCTTCTGATTCTAGAATTGATTTTTACACTAAAAATTTTTGTTCAACTCACTTTCACAAGAATATATCCAAACATAAACCACTTTAACTTAAAATCAATTTTGGCCAGAATCAATTTTACAGAATCAATTCTATCAAAATCAATTATCGTCACCGCAGAACCAAACAGACACTTCATTTCTTGCTATATATCAATAACATTAATTTTTCAAATAATATATGGTTTCTACATGGATCTTCTACATTTGCTGCATGGTGGAGTCGACTCTGCAATCGATGCACTATTCACCATGTAGTGAATATAAAGATTCAAACTCTACAAGTTGCTCAAAGATTTGGATTTAAGGAATACAATCTAGATCCGGTTGCTTAATTTAATAAACAAGAGTGAAGTTATCATTAGTTAATAAGTTGTCTGACATTATTATGTCTACAAATCTTAGTTCAACTAATAAATGTCCATATTATTAAGTTGTGACACATTCATTCAATTCAAACACACAATTGTGCGATACTCTAATATTTATCACTTCGTCTAAGACAAATAAGACTATTATTATTATTTTCATTTTTTTCCTTCTCTTTTTTTTTTTTGGGTATATGAGAAAATTGTCCTTCTACATTTAATCACGTACTATTGGGGGAAATAGCGAAAAAGAAAAAAAAATAGTTTTTGTCATTGTTAAGTTTTAAATAAAACTTTGGTAACAAAAAAACAATCCCATGAATTAGGAAAAAGTTACTATTGAACAAGTAGATTTTTAGTGGTTTGTGGTAGTTAACTTGATTGTCCTATGAATTGTAAAATGTCACTGATTACATTTTTTTAGCTACGTTTTGTTTTATGCGACTAAAAGTATATAAAGATTAAAATTGAAGTCAAATAGTAATTTATTTTATGTTTTGTTGTTGATAAAAAAAAAAATGAAACAGGCCAGTGCTAGATCAAAATTTGTACAACATGGGAATGAAGATGACTTCAACAACGTTTGCATCTGCCACTGTTAATGTTCTTCCAGCTATTACTTTTATAATGGCACTCACTTTCAGGTAAAAGTTTCAATCACTTTCACTATAAAAATATAAACAAAAATTAATGTGCTTATGCAAAGGAAAAAAGCTAGCTAAAATTGTGTTACTGGAAAAAAATAATTTGAGTCAAACTATTTGGAAGCATGGGGCCATATATAATTAGTGGACAAATTAATTTTGTCCCTTACTAGTTTGTCATACTTTTCATGGTTTCATCTTTAAAATTAAATTAAAGCTTGATCTAACATAGTCCAAACTCAAATAATGTCAAGTTGAGATAATTAAGCAACACATAATTTTCAATTTATGCATATCTAATCAGATTCCTCTAATTCTCTAATCTTTTATTTACTTTTTAAGATTTATTCTTAATTTTGTCAACAAAAAAAAAAGAGTTATTCTTAATTATTCCAATGAATCTAGTGACATAGTAATTAATATATTAATATTGTACTAATTAACCAGGTTGGAGTCGGTGAATTGGAAAAAAATTCACAGCGTAGCCAAAGTAATTGGAACGGTTATAACCGTTTCAGGGGCTATGGTTATGACTTTATACAAAGGCCCTGCCTTTCAGATCATAAAGGGAGGAGGAGCCATCGACCACCACGGAGGTGCCGCCAATGACGAACCATCTGACCAAAATTGGGTGATGGGCACAGTAATGCTCATATCAAGTTGTTGTAGTTGGGCTGGATTCTTTATTTTGCAAGTAAGCATAGCCAACTAACCAAGGGCAAGATAAAATAAAATGAGATTTTGTTCTCTGCAGTCTGTGGCAGTTGTCGAGACCGTTCGATCTAGTGAGAGAAAATTGTTATCTTTAGATCTGACGGTCTCCATAATTGTCGACCTGCATCTATACAAAAGATCCACTTTCCAAAAAAGAAGGGGTCATTCTAATGAATTCAGATTCTTTGCAATTGTCAAAATTATACATTGTCAGATCAAGATCGGACGGTGTATAATTTTACTAGATTTTTAAATATTTTTGAAAACTAAAATCACAATAATCTTAAAGTTTTTACCGCCCAAATGGTCGCCGACTTTGTGACAATGTCAATGTGCGATTTTGGCGACCACATAGAATGTGAATTCCATACTAATTAACGTTAACTTAATTAATTAATTAATATGATAATTAACTTGTGTTGCTACTTTGTGGAATTAGTCATTCACTTTGAAGAAGTACCCAGCAGAGCTATCACTCACAGCTTGGATTTGCTTGATGGGTATTATTGAGGGTTCAATTGCATCACTTATATTTGAAAGGGACATGAGTGTGTGGATCATAGGTTGGGACTCAAGGCTTCTTGCTTGTGTTTATTCTGTAAGTCTATACTTTTTTTAGTAATATTTATTTATTTATTTATTTATTTATTTGGTGAATGATGATTTAATTCAACAAATTAATATTTATTCAATATTAATATTTTTTGTATGATAATTATAAAATCAGGGTGTGATATGCTCTGGAATGGCATATTATGTACAAGGAGTTGTAACTAGGGAACGTGGTCCAGTTTTTGTGACTTCTTTTAGTCCACTATGTATGATTATCACTGCTGCATTGGGTTCTCTTGTCTTAGCTGAACAAGTTCATCTTGGAAGGTAACATCTCTTCTCATAAACAAAAAAATAAAAAATGCATGTTAAGTTGTCTGAATCATGGTGGGCTATCGTGATTATAGTTTTTAAAATTACAGTGGCTCATCCTGATTCTGACAAATTAACCACTGTGATAGTAAATATTCAGTAAGTCATAAATTTAATGTTTCTTACATACATCAAACCGAGTAAAAGACAAATTTTGTGTTAATTTAATCTATATTATGTTTAAAAAACAATTCTCATCTAATTGATTTTTTCTATATTTTTTCATTGTATAGTATATTAGGAGCTATTGTGATTGTAACTGGACTTTACACTGTGGTGTGGGGAAAAAGCAAAGATCGTCGTGAAAGCACAATAGAAATAGGGAAATGTGAAGGACAAGATCAATTGCCAATAAAGAATGGAACAAAATCAGAATCAAACATTTTGGATGGAATTGAGATTAATGTTCAAGCTGAAAAATTGAAAAAAGGTGCAGCAAAAAATGTTCCAACACAAGGATGATCATGAAGTTCTAATAATTAAGTATAGTTTATATATCAATTTTTCCTATCTGCTAGAGGTTATGAAAGATTTTCTGCGGTGTGAAAATCTTTTTTAATTTACCTTCCTAAGTAGCTTTACTTTTATTTTGTTACCTTAACTTTTTTATGTGTTTCTGAAAGTATAATGTTGTTTATCAAATAATGCAATATAATGCCTTTGTCTCTGTTTTTGTCCTTTTTACTTTAGTTTTATTTAAAAATTTATTTATTTGCCAAGTTGAGCTACTTATCTAATGATATGTGCTTTTTTAACCAAAGATTCTATCACAATTTTGTAATACTAAGGTACAATTTGGCTCAATAAAACACTAACAAATATATTTACGGGTTATCCACCAACGAAATTTTAACTGTGACAATAACTTACATCCTTTGTACAGTATGAGTCAACTACTTACTAACAAAATTGGTTAATTGGCATCAGTGGCGGAACCAGGAAATAAAATTTCGGGGGGCCGTTAAAAAATTATAATTATAATATAGAAACTAAACAAAAAATTATATTTTATACAAAAATTTAAATAATAAAAAGTACAAATTTGATCATAAAAATATTAAATTGCATATCCAAAATAATATTCTACGTGTGCTAAGTGATTTGAAATTATCAATAATAATTTACTTTAAACTATTATCAATGATTAAATTGCATTTTGTCACCAAAGTATTGATTTTCTTTTAAAAAAACAAAGAAAAAAACAGAAAACGCCCCCTCCAGGAATCGAACACGGGACCATGTGAAAGATGGGGCGCAACTTATACCACTCGGCCACAGTTCTACAGTGTTAGTTTTTCGCTGAAATTAATATATGTAACATACCTTTGTAATTTTATAATAAAAATATCAAGGGTATACTAGTAATTTTTTATTTTTCCGGGGGTGGCCGAGGCCACCCTCAGCCACCCCCTTGGTTCCGCCACTGATTGGCATGTGTGGTTACTTTGTGTAGTCATGTAATTGTAAATGCATTTTATTATATGGACTTAGGAATACCAATACAATCCCATTAAAATTTAATAAAAGAAAGTAGCTAGCAATTATATATTCACTAATTTTATATGTATATCCATTATCATATCTTTCACGTTTTGTCTGGCTATATATACATATACATCTTCCAACATTGCAAGTTGTTAGAATTTAATGATTGATCATTTCATGACGATGATCCTACTATATATATACCATGCATGAGGGGTCATTATATATTCTTTAGCTATATATGCAAAATATTCGAGTATTTTTTTTGGTAAATGTGGTTTGTGTGTCATCAGTTCACTAACTAATTATCAGGAATCTAGACAAGGAGAATCAAATTCAGATTCCTTTTGAATCTTATTCTGTCACAAAGATCCCCTGCCAAGGAAGGGACCTACAACCAACACACTACTCCTACTAAATAAATAAAATATTTATAGTGAGTCAAAAAAATATTATAGTATATGTTATATAATTATGCATATCAAAAAACCTTGAGGTACCAGCTTATTTTATAAGTTTAGCCAGATTAATTAAGTATCATGCTTTATAATAAAGCTTCTAACATGTTGAATTGCACTACTTATGTTTACAAACAACTAATCAAAAGTCTTCATACATTAAAATAACAATAATATATTGCTAAATGAAAACAATCTAGTACTACAAATATACAACAGTATAACAATATTTTAATACTAGTAATAATTGTTAATTAGTGGTATTAATAAATGTTATCCTAGTACAATAATTACTCTTTTCCACTTTAAGTTGGTGCTTGTGTTGCTTTTCCAATGTGATTGGTATTTGGTAGCTCTAGCTCACCACAATAGGAGTAGTATTTCCAACTCCCTTGTTAAGACCATGACCAACAAATTGTTACAATTTGTTGTTTCCATGTCATCCCCTACTTGTTTGTGTTCCATTGGAAGTCGGCAAGTTAAGTCATCTATAAATTAAAGAGAATTAACAAAGAGAATTGTATGGTCAAACTACGTTAGAGTCCATTGAATAGATTAAAGAGTTCAATGTGATATTTATACGAGCTTTTCTTATCTATTGGATAAAAATTTTGGGGCGTTTAAGTTCTAATAATTGATATTTTTATTGAAAGTTAGATCACAGAAAGGGATATTTATAAGTTGGAAGTGCTCCACTGAACAGTTAAAAGTTGTTGTGAAAGTCAACATTTAAAAGACTTGACAATGTTAAGAATCACATATTGAATAGATTAAAATATTCGATGTGATACTTAAGCAATAAAATTGTCTCAAATATTATCATTATCTTTTAGATTTAACTCTCTTCTAGTACATCTAATTTCTAACAAATTATAATTACAAACGCAATATAGCTTGTTGTGAATTCATATAGGATCACATCAATGAAAATTTTATGTGTGAGACAAATGTAACAAGCAACCAATTAAGTATAAAATCATACTACCAGGAAAAAATACAAGCACGCATCCAAGACTTCCACTTATGTCAACCTTGAAAATTATTAGTTGATAATTTTGTTAATAGTTAACTGCATGTGATTCTTTTTTGTTTCAAAACAATTAAGTATGAATATTGAATTTACTTAAATTATTTGTAAGTATATAAATAAGTTTTCGCAATTAAGTGAAAAGATGTGAGAGTTGTTAAATTAATGTGGCATATTTTGATACACAAAAAAGTAGCTAAATTGGGGGCAATGGGGATTAAGTTTTTTAACAGTATTCTGTAAGATTTTATGTAGAAGTTTCTTTTTGGAATCTCTTTAAATTTGCAATCATATATACTATCGTATTGTAAGTGGTGCTTGCTTATGTCAGGGTAATTCCCATTTGGTCTCATCATGGAATAATATCACGTACTCCAGAGCAAAGTTTTAAATAAAGGTCCGCAATCGCGAAAACGGCCGCGACAAAACAGTTTTGGCAGGTGCCGATTGTTGAAGTGTAATTCAAATATCATGTTGTTGTTTACTAGTTTCATATAGTTTTGACAGATGTTGGATACAATGTTGGAACATTGTATACTCTTAGTTAGTTAAGAGTAGTGCTGTCAGTTATGAGTTAGTTGTGACAGTTAGGGAGTTAGTTGGAAACAGTTGTTTGGCTTGTAAGTAACTGATGTGTATAAGTATCATTGTAACTTCCTTTATCAAATGATAATCATAAGTCTTTCCCTTCATATCTCTCTCAATTTCTCAATCCTCTTTTCTCTCTTCTCTTACTCTCAAACTCTAACAACTGGTATCAGCTAGCCTTAACGGTTCTTGGGTGCAAGATTCATTGTTTCATTGAATAGATCATTGGGTAGAAGATGACTAGTTCATTGGAGAATCTTGGCAACAGTTTCGGAGGAAAACTCCCAATTCTTGATAGTTCTAATTGGGATCGGTGGAATAAACAGATGAAGGTGATTTTTGGCTTCCAAGAAGTGCAAGATGTGGTAGAAAATGGTGTGACTCCATTACCAGACAATGCAACAGAAGCTCAAAGAACAGAACACATGGCATTGAAGAAGAAAGACTTCAAAGCTATGTTCTTCATTCATCAATGTGTAGATCTGGTTAATTTCCAGAAGGTAGAAAATGTTACTTCAGCAAAGGAATGTTGGGAGATTCTTGAGAAGGGTCATGCAGGAAATGAGAAACTCAAGCAAGTAAGGCTTCAAACCTTGAAAAGACAATTTGAACTGCTGCAAATGGAATCAAATGAGAAGGTTTCTGATTACTTTAATCGGATAACTCAAGTTTCAAATGCTATGAAGGCTTGTGGAGACATAGTTACAGATCAACACATTGTAAGTAAGATCATGAGAACCTTATCTTACAAATTTGATGCTATTGTTGTAGCCATAGAAGAATCAAAGGACTTGTCTACCATGAAAGTTGAAGAATTGCAATGCTCACTTGAAGCTCATGAGCAGAAAGTGAATGAAAGATCCAAAGAAAGAAGTGTGGATCAGGCATTGCAGGCATAAACAATGAAACAGAATGGAGGGAACAAGTACAAAGGCAAGAACAAGTCCAAGAATGGAGGTTCATAATATGATAACACCAAGAAAGACCAAGATCGAGGTGAATCTTCAAAGAATGATGACAATGGAAAAGGAAAGAAGAAAAACAAGAAACACATCCAATGCTATAATTGTCAAAAGTATGGTCACTTTGCAAGTGAGTGCAGAGGTCAGAAGAACCCAAGACAACATAACAATGATGAATCCAGAGTGAATATGGCACAGAATGACAATGGATCAGAAGTGGAACCTGTGTTGATGATGGCTATTACCAATGAAGATCTTGATAAACAAGAAAGCTGGTATTTGGACACAGGCTGCTCTAATCACATGACAGGTCACAAGAGTTGGTTGATCAACTATGATGCTTCAAGATCATCAACAATTAGATTTGCTGATAGTAGAACACTCAAATCAGAAGGAGTTGGTGATGTGTTGATCAAAGGAAAAAATGGAAATCAAGCACTAATTACTGATGTGCTCTATGTGCCAGATATGAAATCAAACTTGCTGAGTATGGGACAACTAGTGGAGAAGGTATTCACAATGACTTTGGGCAACAATGAGATGAAGGTTTACAATGGTGACAAGAAGTTGATCTTGTGTGCACCATTGTCACAGAGTAGAACTTTTCAGGTACAGTTTACTGCTTCAACCTCACACTGCCTTGCTAGTGAAGCAATCCATGATGCTGCTTGGTTATGGCACCTCAGGTATGGTTACCTTAATTTTCAAAGTCTCAGCAATTTGAAAAATCATAAGATGGTTAGTGGTCTACCTGATATTAGAGTACCTAAAGAAATGTGTCGAAATTGCTTGGTTGGCAAGCAAGCCAGAAAGTCATTTGTTGATCACATAGCTATGAGAGCTAAGAACAAACTAGATGTTGTACATACTGATGTTTGTGGTCCTTTTGAGACAGAATCATTAGGAGGAAATAGATACTTTGTGTCTTTTGTAGATGAATACAGCAGAATGATGTGGATTTATCTCATCAAAACCAAAGATGAAGTGTTGTCTGTGTTTCAAAGATTCAAACTGTTGGTTGAAAAACAAGCAGAAAGGGAATTGAAGATTTTAAGAAGTGATGGAGGTGGTGAATATACCTCAAATGATTTCAAAAATTACTGTATGAATCATAGAATCTCACATGAGGTGATAGCTCCTTACACACCTCAACACAATGGTTTGTGTGAGAGAAGAAACAGGACTATAATGGACATGACTAGGTGTATGCTTAAAGAGAAGAAGTTACCTCATTCATTTTGGGGTGAAGCAGTCACAACAGCATGCTATGTGCTAAACAAATGCCCAACCAAGAGACTAGATAAAGTACCTGAAGCTATATGGACTGGCTCAACACCATCAGTTCAACATTTGAGAGTGTTTGGATCATTGTGCTACAAACACATCCCAGATCAGAGAAGGAGGAAGTTGGATGACAAGAGTGAAGTGCTTATACTGGTGGGTTATCACACTGCAGGATCCTACAAGCTCTATAATCCATTGACTCAGAAGATTACAGCTAGTAGAGATGTGACTGTTAATGAAAAAGAGCAATGGAATTGGGAAAGCACAAGTACACAACCAACATCATCATTCATCTTTCATGACACTGACTATGATGATACTACACCTGTCACTGCTACAGTCCAACCAGAAATCACACATGATGAGCCAGAAGTAAGAAGATCAGAAAGAGCTAGAGCAACACCTACCCATCTTCAAGACTTTGATGTAATTCCAGATAGCATGATCACTAATGAAGGAGATTTAGTGCACTTAGCACTATTTGTTGATATTGAACCACTGAGCTACAATAATGCAGCTAAGTCACCAGTGTGGAGGAAAGCAATGGAAGATGAGATACAGTACATAGAAAAGAACAAAACTTGGCAATTGATGCATATACCACCCAACAAGAGGCCAATAGCAGTTAAATGGGTCTACAAAGTGAAGCATCTACCTGATGGATCAATTGCTAAGCATAAAGCAAGACTTGTGGCCAAAGGTTACTTACAAAAACCTGGTATTGACTTCACAGAGATTTTTGCCCCAGTAGCAAGGCTGGAGACTGTCAGAGTTGTTATTGCAGTTGCAAATCACCACAAATGGCCCATTGTTCAACTTGATGTCAAGTCTGCCTTTCTCAATGGCAAACTTGAGGAGGAAGTGTATGTTGAACAACCACAAGGGTTCAAAGTTAGAGGTGCAGAAGACAAAGTACTCAAGCTCAACAAAGCTCTTTATGGCTTGAAGCAAGCTCCAAGAGCTTGGAATAGAAGAATTGATGAGTTTCTAAAGTACATTGGCTACACTAAATGTACAGTTGAGCATGGAATCTATGTGAAAGGTCAAAGTCAAGATAACTTGAGCATTGTGTGTCTCTATGTGGATGATCTGCTAATAACTGGAAGCAATGAGAAAGAAATTGAAGGCATCAAGTCACAAATGAATGCTGAATTTGACATGACAGATTTTGGCAATTTACACTACTTTCTTGGGTTAGAAGTTACTGAATCCAGTCAAGGTTTAGTAATTCACCAAAGGAAATACATCACTGATATATTGAAGAGGTTTAATTTGTTGAATTGTAATCCATCTAGCACACCCATGGAAGCAAATTTGAAGTTGCATAGTGATGAAAATGGACAGGCAGTAGACAGTACACTATACAAACAGATGGTTGGATGTTTGAGGTATGCATGTAACTCAAGACCTGACATTAGTCATAGTGTAGGTGTTGTGAGTAGATTCATGCAAAGTCCTAAGATATCTCACATGCAAGCAGCTAAGAGAATTTTGAGGTATCTACAAGGCACAATTGATCATGGTGTTCTGTTTCCAAAACCTAAGGAGCATATAGACAAGTTGATTGGTTATTGTGACTCTGACTGGTGTGGTGATCAGGTAGAAAGAAGAAGCACTATGAGGTACATGTTCAAGCTATTTGATTCTCCAATCTCTTGGAGTTCAAAGAAGAAATCTCTAATAGCATTATCCACATGTGAAGCTGAATACATCTCAACTTGCTATGCTGCATGTCAAGGAGTTTGGCTACAGTCATTACTGATGGAAATGAAGCTGAGCAGAAATGAAGAGTTTGAACTAATGGTGGACAACAAATCTGCTATTAGTCTTGCAAGGAATCCTGTAGCACATGGGAGGAGCAAGCATATCGAGACCAAGTTTCATTTTCTTAGAGACCAAGTAAGCAAGGGAAAGTTGAAGCTAACTCACTGCAAGACAGAAATTCAAATTGCAGATATCCTCACCAAGCCACTCAAGATTGAAAGGTTCAAGGAGCTGAGGAGGATGTTGAAAGTAACTAGTTTAGAGTATTTGAATTAAAGGGGTGTGTTGAAGTGTAATTCAAATATCATGTTGTTGTTTACTAGTTTCATATAGTTTTGACAAATGTTGGATACAATGTTGGAACATTGTATACTCTTAGTTAGTTAAGAGTAGTGCTGTCAGTTATGAGTTAGTTGTGACAGTTAGGGAGTTAGTTGGAAACAGTTGTTTGGCTTGTAATTAACTGATGTGTATAAGTATCATTGTAACTTCCTTTATCAAATGATAATCATAAGCCTTTCCCTTCATATCTCTCTCTCAATTTCTCAATCCTCTTTTCTCTCTTCTCTTACTCTCAAACTCTAACACCGATATTGTTACCGTTATCACCGTTTTTTATATTAAAGAACAAATTGTTATTAATTCACACCGCGACGACCGCAATTAGTGTCGTAACACCTGTACCGACCGAAATCGCGAAAACCTTTACGTAACCGAGACACGACCGCGACCGTTTTTTAAAACCTTGCTCCAGAGTAATCAAGAGAATCAAATTTCATTACATTCCGCACAACTTACTCACAATCTCACATAGTACCTTCTCTCACTCCTTATCCTTTAACATCATTGCATCGTACTTCCACTCTTTCATATTATAAATAAATAAAAAATTATTTTACTTTTATTAAAAAAAGTATAATACGATAATTTAAAGTATTACCTTTTGTGTTTTCTTTAAAATAAATTTAATAGGAAAATGTAAAAAAAAAATTATTGATTATTGATTATGAAGAAAAAAAAATAAATTAAATTTTATAATAATAAGTAAAAAAGTAGATTTTGAAAATGATAAAATGAATTATTTTTGCTTATAATTTGGATCAAGAAAAAGTGACTTTTTTGCTTATAATATGGGATGGAGGAAGTACATATTCGAAGTCTTATCTCTAGTTTTTGGGGTCTTTAAAAAATTAATTTACATGGTAATAATTTTTTAACAAAAAAAAAAAGCTTTGGTGTTTTTTCAATCATCATTGTTAAAAAAACATTTTAAAAGGCTCAATTCAAAATGGCTAAGCCCACTAATGCTTTAGCAAAAAAGATAAAGTAAATAAGAAACAATTTTTATTTTTTATATTATTGATGTTATTTATTATTAAAATGAATTTTTTTTTTTTTAAATTTTTTGCATTTTATGTATTAAGTGATCCACTTTGAACATTTGGGGATCATGCCTCCAAATAGTTAGGATCGGCTCTGATAAAATAAAACACCACCGAATTAAACAATAGTTTAAATTGAAAGTCGACTAAACAAGAATCAAAATCATCGATAAGGCAAAAGACCACCGAATTAAGACAAATAATTTGAATATAAATAGTAAAAAAAATTTACAAATTAAAAATATCAATTGTATTTAATAGTTATATAACACTATTTCATGCATTGCAAGAGCCATGATGAGAGTATATTGTCTTTTGATTTCCATTGATTTCAACATTTGGTTGGGTCATTCATACCCCAATTATAAGGTTTTGTCATCGTCTTCTAGTTTCACATCAATGTTTGCCAAATTGTCAATAATTTGATTGAATTCAATCAATTGCTCCGTTATGGATTAAATGTACACAATTTTCAAGATATTACATCACTAATAAATAAGATTATCTTAATAAAATCACTAGGCATGGCAACGGGGCGGGTCGGGGACGGATTTTGTCCTCCCCAAACCCAATCCCATATTAGTTCGGGTTTCCCCAAACCCGTCCCAATTTCGAGCGGGGATAAAAAGTATAACCCCAAACCCTAACTCAACGGGGATCGGGTATACCGACGGGGTTCGGGTATCCCCGTGACGTCTCTTCCTACATGAATTTGGATTGCATTTTAGTTTTTTTTTTATTAAAAAAAAGAAGTTAAAAGCCCAAAATTATTTGTTTCAACGATATATCTTTAAATAAATAAAAGAAATAGAGAAAATAGTTTGTTTAATACTCAAATTAAAGATAAAAAACAAACATATGAATGTAATTTAAGAGATTGTTTAAGGATTTCTAATTTAAAAGAGGTAAAATCTAATTTTAATATAAGCGGGACGGGTTCGGGGACGGGTTCGGGGTGGGTATCAATGTCCCCATTACCCGCCCCAACCCCATCTTTTGAAATCGGGAAAAACCCGAACCCAAACCCAGTCAACTCGGGTTTTCCCCGTCAAAACGGGTATGGTTTGGGCGGGTACCCGCGGGTATGGGTTTTATTGTCATGCCTAAAAATCACCGTATCATTTAACAACATGATTGTATTTCTATTTTGAGCCAAAATGGTGGATACATGATTGGAGTTTTGAGTCTCACTTTTATGATTTTATTTTTAAGGCTTAAATATGTTTTTGGTCCCTGCAATTATGTCTTGTTTTGAAAAGAGCCCCTATTAAAAAAAAATCGATTTTAGTCCCTGCAATGTTTCAAAACTTTTAAAATGGCCTCTGACTTGGATTTCTTGATGACATGTCACTTGGATTGTGACGTGGCAGACTCTGAGTATGATTTAGAGCCGAGGTGGCCAATTTTTAAAACACATGGCATTACGTATTTTAATTTTAATTAGTTTATATTTGTTTTCTGAAAAAGAAAACGTAATTTTAATTTAAAAAGAAAAAGAAAAATGACTGTATAATAACACATGTTTCAAAAATTGGCCACGTCGGCTCTAAATCATACTCAGCATCTGCCATGTCACAATCCAAGTGACATGTCATCAAGAAATCCAGGTCAGGGACCATTTTAAAAGTTTTGAAACATTATAGGGACTAAAATCAATTTTTTTTTAATATGGGCTCTTTTCAAAACATAGCATAATTGCAGGGACCAAAAATATATTTAAGTCTATTTTTAATTAGTGCTACTTTTCTTGAATGTCCCTATTAAGACATGTTGGTAAACATGATATATACACTAATATTTGCCGTCCATAGTTATCTAGCAAGTTCACACACATCATTGCCAAGCTTTCTTGTTTAGGACAAGTGGTAGACCATCATTTCCAACAATTCATTTTATCCAATTTGAAGCGTTATATAGAAAGCAACTTCCAAGTGATAATTTGATTTAGTGGTTGGTAGGTCCAAATTTTCAAGCTATAGCAAGCGCTTATCGATTTTGCTTTCACTTATATCGCTATTGCTTCCACCCTTTAAACTTTTCATAAATCAACAAGACCCTTAAACTAGAAACATGTGAGTGATTTATTATTTAGAGTGTCATTTTATTATTCTTTTTACGTAACACAACACAAGTACAATTAATAAAGTAATGAAAGGAAAACCTAGTCTAATGAAATTTGAACATCTTACAGATTATTACTACTACAACTTAAAAGAAGGGGTATAGTTCACGTTATACATACATAATACATAACAGAACTAT
The DNA here is from genome assembly GCA_030408175.1 of Trifolium repens. NCBI lineage: Eukaryota > Viridiplantae > Streptophyta > Magnoliopsida > Fabales > Fabaceae > Trifolium > Trifolium repens. The sequence goes on along the minus strand of CP125841.1, from coordinate 18,606,267 downwards.
AATCAAATTTGTTGTTAGTTTCCTTAAATGAAAAAATTGCAAAGATCACACTCTATTGTTTACTGCCATCCAAAAAAAAAAATTATGTTATGAATAATTCTAGTTAGTAGATGTCCAATAGATTTGGGCCAATATATTGTCATACAGGGGCGGAGGCACAAGGGGGACAGGGGGTGGCTGTGGTCCCCCTACCTCTTTGAATATTTTTTATATAGTATTAGTAATATGATACTTAGTTCTTTTTTATAGGTGCTGATTGAGTCAATAAAAATTGATGTATTTGGTTTATAATATAATTTAGATAAATCAATTTTTTTTACTCAATTTGTCTCTTATAAAAAGGACAAGAAGAAGTACTACTATATATTTATATATATTGGGTCTTTGTCTTTTACTGTAAAAAAAAGTGTGCAAGCATGAGATGTGTTTAGAGTGAAATTTATTATTGACACTTTTTGGAAATGAGGCTCTTTGGTTAGTAATTGTGGTTGCTTGTATTTGTTGGCTATTTTAATGTGTGAAACTTATGTATTATTTTGTTCATAGTGCTAAAAAGGACTTTGTATTGATTTTTAACTTGTAACATAAAACATGTTGTGTATTGTGTTTTACCTTTGAGTATTCTTTATACTTAAAAAATTTACATATATTGATTTTGGATATATTGCTTATATGTTCTTAAATTTCTTATATATATATAGTAGTTTTTATATAAAAACAACCTTTTATATATACTTAATTATACGACAATTTTTATTAAAAAAAAAATTTATACAGCATTTTAAACTTAGTCCCCCCTATGTTTAATTCCTGGCTCCGCCCCTGTTGTCATATATATATGAGCTATGTTACAATGTAAATGATACTTGTGTATATACAATATAAGAGTTATATTATTCTTTCCTTCATCTCTTTTCTTCTCTATTCCTCCTTATATTTATAGTTTCATAACACGTTATCAGCACGAAGTTTTAACCGAGTAATCATTTTCAAAGGTATGTATTCTAAGGCTCCCATTTTCATTTCATTTTCTTGCGTGACTGTTACACAAATATAACAAGTATAACGTAACTTTATTGAGTCACTGTTTGTAAAGAATAATCAGCACCACACCTTAACTAATATGTTGAGTCACCGTTAATTTTTTTTTTAATTCATTTGTTTCATACATATTGCAAACTATATTTTTATTATATTATTATATAGTTCCTGAAGAACATATAAATTCAATCTAGTAATTCCCGAAGAATTTGATAATATTAGTTCCTGAAGAACATAAAAATTTAATATATGAGTTCTTGAAGAATTCAATAAACTTAATTTTCGAAGAATTCGATAATATTAGTTCCCGAAGAATATAAAAATTTAATCTACAAGTTCTCGAAGAATTCAATAAACTTAATTTCCGAAGAATTTAGAAAACTCAGTTTTTCCATCAAGAATTCCGGAAGAATTCACTAATCTTAATTCCTGACGAACATAATTTTTCCATCAAGAATTCCGGAAGAATTCACTAATCTTAGTTCCCGACGAACATAATTTTTCTATCATGAAATCCGGAAGAATTCACTAATCTTAGTTCCTGGTGAACATACAAAGTATCACCATTTATTATGAATTTTTGAAGAATTTCAATTATCATGCATCCCTGATAGATTGCACATAGAAATGAATTTATATTGTTTAAATTTATGATATAGTTCTTAAAGAACTTAAAAGTCTACTTTTTTTTCTCTCTGTTATAAATTCCAGATGAATTCAATAATTTTATATTCTCGAAGGATTGTAAATTGATAACGATCTATTATGTAGTTCTCGAAAAAAAAAATTATTGATCATCAAGATAACTTTTGGTTTTTGTTTATCAGCATGATGCAATTTTATAAAAAAAAAGGTGACTACTTCTCTACCCATTCATAATTTGAGGGTATTTACCTTTCAACCAATGCGAATAAGCCACATAAGTAGATTTGTACGTGGTCCCAGAACTAACTTGTAACAAACTTGTGAGGACCACATACAAATCTACTTATGTGGCTTATTCTCATTTGTTGAAGGATAAATACCCTCAAATTATGAAAGGGTAAATTAGAAAAAACCTAAAAAAAAATGGTTAAGTAACGTTAAAACGTGTATGCCATACTGTAAATGCTGCTTCAAGTTTATTTTGTTAACTGATGTATAGTCCTTTTGATAATTATCTATATTGTCCCCTAACTATTTAGGCATGATTTTAGCTAAATTCAGTTTGATTTTGGTTACACGTGTACTCCTTTAAACGGTCAATATAGCACATGTTTTAAACCTTAATCTTCCTATATATCCCTTATCAAATTTTTTTGACTTGGTCATTTTATTGTAGAACATGAGTGTTGTTATCCGAACAATTAGTTTTGTCTTATAATAATAGTAGTGAGAAAAATTATCTACTTATTCCTCTGTTTTATACTACACTTATTTATTAGTACAATTGAAACAAAAACTATAGAGTAAACCTGAAGTTTATAAATTATATTAAGATTTTTTGTTGGCAAGGACAGTATGTTGGGTCATCTTTGATCTATTATGATGCAAAATTTTTGTAGATATATTTTGAGAGAGTATTATATTTTCCAAGAACTCGTAGAAATTTATTGAATTTTAAACATGAGCCAGAAGGGCCAAAGTTTGAAGTACTTTAACTACGAATCCAGAAGATTTCTAGCACAAATGAACAAAGAACATGATTTGTTTTATTTATCTTTTCAATCAATCAAATAATGTTATATCTTTGTAAAATGACATACAATATCCTGCATCATTCTACAACCATTATTGATTGTAAATTAGTTGATGAATTTAATGTACTATTGAGATATTTCCTGAAACAAATATTTCATCTAAGTTGTAATCTTTTAGCAAAGTATGATTAAATTGTCCCATAAGGACATGATGGTGTATATGAAATTGTATGGTGATTATCTGGCAGAGATCCATGAAATTCCAAAACAATGTTTATGATGATATGGTGGAAATCACACTTGAGGGGAAGAATATTGAGAATTTAAGTGTGATTTAGACACTCTTATATGAAGATAAAATTAGGAAATATGAAAATCCCTGAAGGATTCAAATTGCGCGAAAATATTATTTGAAATATTGAAGTATCGTTTTTTTTGGGCAATGACAAAGTTCTACATTTGGAAATGCATGTGAATATAATTGGCATGACCGGTTAGACCATCCCGATTCTTATGATGCAACCGAAGAGTATGAACATTCTTCAATGTAATAATTTATCAGATGTTGTTCTCAAAGCCAATAAAAAGTGAAATGAGGGGTTTGAATTTCACATTATTTGATGTGATACATGTGCATATATCTAATATTTTTTCTGGACCACATAGATATTATATAAGTTTATCGATGAATCGATTAAATGGCCAAGTAAATTTCACCAACCTTGATCAAGTTGGTGTGTGACATGATTTTGAATGTCGAGTTGCACATATTCATTTTTAGCTAAATGCTTCATATTTATAGCCAGACAATTATTATGAGAACAAATGTCCTTACTTGGACATGTTATTTTGCTAGTAGCAACATCTATGTGCATCATGTAACAGCCCGGGCCCTTTTCTACGTATATAGTAGGTCACCCCGGCGCTGTACATCACGATCTTCTCCACCCCCCTCTCTAGTGGAGTTTTTGCCTTCCGTGGGAATCGAACCATGTACCATGGGGATAAGTACATGTTCAATCCATTCCCACTACCAATTGGAACAGCTCGGGCCCTTTTCTACGTATATAGTAGGCCACCCCGGCGCTGTACATCACGATCTTCTCCACCCCCCTCTCTAGTGGAGTTTTTGCCTTCCGTGGGAATCGAACCATGTACCATATAAGTACATGTTCAATCCATTCCCACTACCAATTGAGCTACTAGCCCAATTGGTAGTGGGAATGGATTGAACATGTACTTATCCCCATGGTACATGGTTCGATTCCCACGGAAGGCAAAAACTCCACTAGAGAGGGGGGTGGAGAAGATCGTGATGTACAGCGCCGGGGTGACCTACTATATTTTTGTAACAGCGCCGGGGTGGCCTACTATATACGTAGAAAAGGGCTCGGGCTGTTACACATCAAGCCAATGAATCATTAAAATTCTCCCCATTACAATTTGTTCATGGTCAGGAACATAATATCTCTCATCTAAGATTATTTTTATGCGAACTACATGTTATCCATTGTCCAGCAGACAATGTTAGATAAAACTAAAAGAAAACTGAGATTATGTGATGGATTTTTAATCTTTACCATTGAATATTTTATATCTTGTTATTAGTTATCGGCATTAGGGGGAGAGAGAAAAAATAAATATAAGCAGCTCAAATTTTTGTATAGAATGCATTCAAATACTCGCACACAACAATATGAATCTGAAGTTCAAAATATGCATTCTCTGACCAAAAAGGGATTTCTAAATTCCTTTATGCTGCAAATGTCCTTTTATATTGAAATTTTAATAGGCTATGGCATGCCTAAAACTTGGTTCCAAAGATAAAATTTAGAGAAGGAAGATGGTCTTGTTGGTGAGAAAAACAATCATTAAAAGTGTAGAGATTGCAAAATAAGTATTTCAATAAAATTTTGTGAATCATGAAGCTTATATAATAAAATGATTCTATATGAAAAAATTCACATCAATTTTGTACCCTAATAGTTGTAAGTTCATCAATTGTTCAATAATTATTTTAGGAGCTCGAGAAAATGAAGATTACTAATTGGTCCTGAAGTACTGTATATTACAGCAATCAAATCTAATATATTTTACTAATTATTTGTTGAGAAATCATTTGCTATAAATATTATCAGAACTCCTGAAGAGCTTCTGAAATTTGTAGATTAAACAAATATTATATGAAAGTTTTAGCACTACATCAACGGAGTTGAAAATGTGGTTTTGTTGAGGATTTTGATTCTACACATACAAGAAAATTAAGGAAGATAGTATCGCATCAACGGCTAATTCAGAGAAGAGTATAGTAAAAGAGATAAATCAGATCTTTCAATAATGTCACCATGAAGCAAATCTTCTGATCAACCAGTATATAAATTGACCTTCGTCTCAGATATAATTGTTTTTATGAGGGGGGATATAAATGTGCTCTGCACTCTTTTTCCCTTCACCATGGTTTTGTCCCATTGGTTTTTCCTGGTAAGGTTTTTAATGAGGCAGTTCAAACACAAAGGATGATGTACTCTTTTTCCTTCACTAGGATTTTTTTCCCAAAAAGGGTTTTTCTCTAATAAGGTTTTAACGAGGCATATACTCAATGGACATCTAAGGGGGAATGTTATGAATAATTCTAGTTAGTAGATGTCCAATAGGTTTTGGCCACACATCATAATATTAGGCCAATATATTGTCCTATATATATGAGTTATGTTACAATGTAAATGATACTTGTGTATATATAATATAAGAGTTATATTATTCTTTCCTTCATCTCTTTTCTTCTCTATTCCTCCTTATGTTTATAGTTTCATAACAAATTAAAAATTATTGTTTACTCGAAAGTTAAAGTGAAGTATCATACAAAGTTTTTTTTTACGTCATACAAAGTTTTTAGTACACGCTCATTTTAAAATGCATATTGTTAAAAGATGTTCAAAAAAATAACAAGGCCGGTCCAACATTATATGCTGCCTCAAGCAAATGCGGCTTTTATATATTTTAATAATATTTTTGTTAAACATATTTTATTTTTATTTAGATTTTGTTTTACGAGTTTTTTAGAATATATATTGAAATTCTGTTCTTAGGCAGGACAGATGTCGTACACAATGTCTAGGACAATGTGTCTATAGTCCAGATGTCTTAGACAACTGGTTTGACAAACGATTATGAGGATCACGAATTATTGCAGTACTGAAGTAAATAAAAGCAATAAACAACACCAGTAAATTGTTAACCTAGTTCGGCGCTAAACAGCCCTACTCTGGAGGATACCAATCCAGGAAGTGAACACTACTAATCCGAATTAATACTTAGTCTTACAACCATACCAAACACATATTGGCATGTATGCCTTTTCTTAATCCTAGCAATCTTCTACTCAAGGGCTAACTCCCCCTGAATATGAGAACCTACCCAACTCCCTCTAATCACTAATCCCAACTGACGACAACTTTAAACTACAAAGTTTAAAGACTTAGTTGAATGGCAACATTCAACAACAAAGCTACAAAGTATCAAAACCAATACTAAGAGCCACAAAGCTGCAAAGTATCAAAAACGATACTAAGAGCCATGAATGCTTTGCACAGTAGGCACAAAGCTTTGAACTCACAATCTTCAGTTCTTGTGGGTTGAGTTTTAAGCTCTATGTTGAGTTCTATTTATAGGCGTGCAAATCTTCAGATCGTCTTCAGTCTTTCAGATGCACTACAATTAAGAGTTAGTTTTAAAACAAACTTGTTTAAAAACAAACTCCAAAAGATAAAGAAATTAATCTTTATCCACAAATTAAATATGAATCCTAATCGTATCTAACACTTAAGATTAATAACAAACTTTATCATTAATCCTAATCTCAGCTTGTTACTTAAAGATTCGCGCTTCATTCAAATATAAACAAACATGCGTGCTTAATGGATAAGCATTATCTTTTAAGCTGAACTGGGTTTAGATGTCCTACCCACATGTCTTGGGACATCTTGTTCGACATGTTGCTTTAACATGCTCTGAACCCAGTGACAAGATGTCTAGGACATCTTGTTCAACATATTGCATCTGCACATCTTCAATATGCACAAGTGGTTTAGACTTAATTACTTTAGCATTGGTGCTTCAGTTAAGTCACTCTGACCAATTTGTTTTAGCCTTATGATGCAGCCAATTTCAGAAGAACTACATATATATAAATTAATAACAATGAATGAGAAAGATAGAAATTTTCTACCAAAAAAAAAAGAAAAATAGAAATTTGAATTTCTTCAAACATGTAAAAATTGAATCAAATAAAATGTGTACGGATATTGCGGTTCTCATAGAGAATCCGCTCAGACAAAGAATTAAGGGTTTTTCATTTTCTTTTTTTATGGATGACCTTTTGATGAGAGGCTTTTTTTTCACGGTAAATTTTTTATCTTGTGGGGTTTAGCCTATTGGGCTGTTCACTTGTATGAAACATTTTTTTCTTTGTTAAATTTTTTTGCTTCTCTAAAATACCTACTTTGGTTGTTTGGCCTGACGATTAAAATAATTCAGAGCTTTTTTGAACTTTCTTAAATTTCACGTAATTAGACATTGGCTTGTTTTAATTGGCTTATTTGAACTTAATTATTTTCAGATATAAGTTTTGTGAGATTGTTTGGAAGAATTATAAAAACAGATAATGACAACTTTTATAAAAAAATTCGACTTATTTTCTTTCGTTCTTCAATGTAATATACGAGCATATATACAAGCTTTTATCATAATAAGTGGTTATATGGTATAAATTGTAAATAAGTTATTTATCCAAATTCTTTCGTAAAAAGTTATTTATCCAAACAAGCTTAATTCAACATATTATAAGGTATCGTTTATTCACTTTTTTAGGTCTCAAAAGCTATCTGAAAGCTAAAAGTAAAAATCAGAGCTTTTAGAAAATAGTTAAAGTTGTTTGGCAATTGTTGGTTTTTTTAGCTTTAAAAGTCTTTTATCTATGTATTTTACTCATAAAATTTAAGCAACTTTTTTCTAACAAAAACTTCTTGAAAATTTGTTTAGCCTAACTTCTTCTTTTAGTGAATAGAAAAGTTTGAAAAAATTAGGTCAAACAGTACCTAATGCAATCCTGATTTTTTCAATGGGGAGCCGAATTATCTATCTTAGTTATAATTTCAAATAATCTTTTCTGTTTTTTTTGTTCATTGAAATATTCACAAAGTTATTTTTTATAATAGTCATGCATTTATGCGTAAGAAACTAAAGTAAACCAAAGAACAAAAAACTTAAACATACTAAGATATGCACAAACCAGAAAAAATAGATTCCATAAAAGAGAAAGAAGAAAAAAAAAATCTAGATAATACTACCTAACAAACTACTAAAAGTAGAATTGGAATGTATATACATACTAAATTGACACCAATTAAATGAATGATAAATAATGACGGAAAGATGCATCAATTATATCTTGGATACGTTCTTTGATTTTGGAGGACACCATGCTATGAATGACCATAAGGTGCATTGCTTATTGTACAAATTTAAATCATGCATGTCCCATATAGAAAGAAATTGAACACTACAACCTACTAACTTTCTTCCTAAAGAAATCTCATCTTTTTGACCAAAATAAAGACCAGAGAACTTTTCTAGAGATAATTAATAATAAATATAAGCGCAGGCCCGGCTTGCACACATGTGAAGGCTGTGCGCCGGTGCCGGGCTTCCAAAATTTTTAGACCTCAATTTAAAATTTTATAATATTAGTTATATATTATTTGTACTCATAAAATATCAGATGTGTATTAATAGATTAATTTTAAAGTTCTAAAATAATAGTTATATATTGTTAGTGTTCATAAAACATCATATGAATATCAATATATTAATTATTTATACACAAAAATATTGTTCTAGTACATTTTAATCTTAGATTAGGATGTCTCTTTTTGACGTTATATATAATGATAGTTATTTTTTATGTGTTTCTTATGTATAATTTAAATAGAGAATAGTTTTTAATTATTTTGTATATTTTTAGTAGGGCCGATTTTTAATATTTTCACTGGGCCTCCAAATAGTCAGGGACGGCCCTGTATAAGCGTCAATAAATTATAAAAATTATTCCTGCTTCAATCTGTTACCTAGTCACAAACTTGACTCTTATGCTGCACAAGTTGTGCACGAGCATCACTTCGAAGCATAACATTATGAACATTATTGTGTGTTTTGTGGAGAGTTCTTATCTTTTTGGTGAATGTTTTGTGGAGTGTGTGTTTTTTTATTAATATCTTTTGAAGAAATTAAAATAGAAGATGAAATGATAGTATAAAATAGTTTTACATTGATATTTAATGAACATTATGTATTACTCGGGCTGAAAATATCTTAGTCAACTCTCGAATAGTTTGAAATTCGATTCGATAGTTGACTCGTTGAGTTTAGTTCATGAATCAAAAGAGTTGAATTTGTGTTAAAAATTAAATTCGTAAAATAAATGAACTGGACATAAACTATATATAGTTCGATTTGTTTAACTCATGAACTAGCTCGATTATATATATAGATCAATTTTTCGCATATTTATGCCGGTCTGAAGTTTGTATACGTTTTTATTCATTATACAGGAACCTTTGTGGCGACAGAGACAACCTTTATTCCGAATTCATAGCAACCCACAAGGGTGTGATGTAGCGAAACCCACAGGAACCTCATGACTCAAAAAGCACCAGAACTCCGGCGGCGGCAGAACCGAAAAACATCAAACAATAAAATCAAACCGCGTAGTTCCTACAGCTCACATTTAAATGAACTATTCAACCAAAAAAAACTTCTTTTTTTTATGGGAAAAAACTTATTATTTTGTTATTTCATACTTTCAAATTCATGCAATGAATTTTAAAATATACTTATAACAACTAATATTGATGATGTGACAATTATTATATGGGCTCTCATGTCATGTCTTTTTTTAAGAAAAAATAAACTGTTTTAGTCTATAATAGAGGTTGAGAGAGAAATTCTTATTAAACTTCAAATCATAGCAATGTTTATCGCAATTATAATTACGTCCGTTTGAATTAGCTTATTTTTAAATTTATGTAAAATAATTTATGCAAATTAATACATAGATTTGTCAAAGTACTTTATGATAAAATAACTTATAAAAATATAGTTTTTGTTAGTAGAACTAGAAACTTATATATTAACATAAAACCTTATTTATTTGCATTAGTTATTTTGCATAAGCTCATAAATAAGTTAATTCAACAGATCCTTAATTTTTTTATTTATATTAAAAAGTTAATATAAAAATATTAAATATAATTTTCTCTTTTTCATACTTTATTATTATTTTGTTAATGCATATAAACTTTAATTAAGTGGCAGAGCCACATTCAAGTGAATATCGACGTCTACTCTTTTACAGATTATTATGATATGATTGCACAAAAGAGGGTCCTGCATGCATGCGTAATAGTCATATAGAATAGTTTGCTAATTGCTTAGTTAGCATAAACATCATTGACACCCATAAAAAAATATCGTATATTTTTTAATATACTTATTAGTTATTACTAGCCATATATAGTGTGTGGATAAGGAATTTCTTTGAGGTAATATAATTTTATAGTGTAATTCAGATTCTTTTAGATAAATTTTATTGTTTTTAATGAAAAATATTGAGGATTTTTAAAATTAAAAAAAAAATTATGAAGTATTTTGTCAAAAGTTAAATTTAGAGAATTTCAAATTTCATTTAAAAATTAAGAATTAAATTTTTTTCATTACTTTGTGTATATGTATCTCAAATTAGCCCTCGTTATAATTCAATCAAATTTTGCACAGTAATGCTTTTTATATCAAATTTTATAAGTTAGTCCTTATAAATTTTCAAAAATTAATTGTAAATTGTACTCCAATCTTCTAAAAAATGAAAATTAGAATTAGTATGATGCTTAAGAATTTCACTTATAATATTATACAGTGAATACTATGGAACTATCAAGTATGATCGGTTTATTGTCTTCTAAATTAATCAATATCATGTATATTTTTACATTTATTTATTTTAAAATAATTTAAATTTTAAATCAAATTTTTATACAGAGTATTATTACCCCTCAAACTCTAAATCTAACTTATCAAATTATATATATGTATCACTTAAAAATAGTAAGGAAAAAATCGATATTACATTTTTATAACATATATATTACTTACACCACTAAAAAAGAGACTAAGGTAGAAACAAACAAAGAAACTAAAAAAGAGACCAAGATAAAGAAGAAAAAAAGTAAAACGTGAATAGTTTAAATTTGCAAAAGTTTATCACACTTTCAAAAGAGACAACAACTTTTAAAAAGTAGACAGATTTAAATGCAATCAAACAGCTTATAAAAAAAATTGCAAACAAGGAATTAAATTAGAGAAATTCTAATATGGGCACTAAAGATATAACAAAATAAGAGAAAGAAAATATCTTATTCTAAAACTACGTACTATCCCTCAATCTAAAGTTTACTAAGCTTTAGGCTTTTTACAAAATTAATCCTGAGAATAGTCAAACCAACTGATATAATAACCAACAGAAAAGAGCAATCAAAGAAGCATCAACCGATTGAAGTGAGAAATTATCAAAAGTAAGAACCAAAGCAAACCAATCATATATAATCCATCTCAACCAAACAAAGCAACACGGTGCTTAGATTGTCAGTATTGACTCACCAAACAGACAGATTGCGAGCATCTACTCTGATACCGTGTTAATTAAAGGGACTTAGATCTTTTCCCCAAAAGCTAGGTAAGATGATGAGCGTGTCCAACTATATGAGAATTAATATATGATAAATCTTAAAGACAATAATAACTAATTTAGAAACATAAAATTAGAGCTCAATGTCTTGAACCCAAATATTATTATCTAACAATCACAACTATATGAACATGTATAGGTTAAAAATCACAAATAATTTAATTACTCATACAAAAGAAATAATTTTTCCGTACATCTGCTCTCCAAAATCTTTTTAAGTTATTTGCAGCTTGTCATTTTCTAGTTTGTCTGGTGAAATCTAATAGCAATATAACATATATATTCGACAAATACAACATCTAAAAATGATTAGGATAATGATTTGTTCGAACAAATAGGCACCTACATTTTGGTTGAAACCTACTAGTATTACACACCATTTTTCACTATCTACACCTTGATTTATCTACTATTTTCAATTGGATCTAGCAATGAAACTCAAACACACTAAAGCTGTGTTCGAATAATTTAAAACAATAGGAATAGAAAGGAATAGACGGGGTGTAGAAATAATTTCATTCCATTATTTTTTTTTCGGTATATGGGGTGTAGAAATCCTCTACAATATTTTAGATAGATTAAAATTAAAATAGAATAAAATACAAAATATTGGAGGACATCAACCAAATTCAGTCAAACCATACATCAGCTCTCAAATGGGTGTATAGACAATTCAAAATACAACAAAAGTGGTCTAATAAAAACACAAGTCATGGGACAATCGAAAAATAGTAGGTAATGTGAATCTTTGACACATAAATCAAGGCAAATAAAAATTTATTTAAAAAAAATAAAATGACTTTGTGTGAAGGATTATCTAAAGTTATCCCAAATTAAATGTCAAAGTATCATTTTTCTCATGTAAAGGATCAAAAATAAAAATGTTGTTTTAAAATTAGGAAAATACTAACTAGTACCCCTGGGGCACTAGTTAAGAATACCCAATATAGTAAAGTTATATTGGCATTTGTTTAGTCAGTCTTTTTAAAATATAAAAATTGTTATTTTCAATGCAGATTTTACTTTTTTTTATCCTTAATTAGTGCCTCGGGGCACTAGTTATAATGACTTAAATAGTATTTCCAAATTCTAATCCTTAAAAAAATTTAACCATTCATATGTTAAAGTTCTGATACTCACTCGTTGGAATTGGTTTACCTTATACCCTATTTAGCATGTTTTTAACCAAATACAAAAACTGGAAGCCAAACGAATAGAAATTTTATCAAACTGAAACAAATAAGTCAAATAGAAGGTTTTAAATAAAAGAGTAGAGGTGCACAGAATTATACACAATAATAATACAAGCCACTTTTAACGAATAAAATGCCTTAAAACAAATCAATTTTGTTTCATGTTTAGCACACTGTAGACTTCTAAGCAAATTAAATACAAATTATACGTGACGGAAATTTCAACAGACGCCGGAGTTTTCCATCACTATTGGTCTAACTGCCACTTGAAACGAGGCGATCTCACTGCAAACATGTCTATTTAGAATTTTAGAGGGGACAAAAATACTAAATTTTAAACCCAGTGTCTCAATGTTTAAGTTCCTATCCATAGACCAAGAGGAAACTAGGAAAATTTCTGCAACTAGTAACAAACACTGGCCGTCGTAAAAATTTGGACTCTCGATATATAACATTATACACCATCGCTTCCTGATTAATTGAGGAAGAACTCACCTTTTAATTATTGCAGAATCTGCCCTAGTTCAATCACTGTCCTCTTCATCTGCATGAATGAGAGAATATAAGGACAACCACTTTCAAGCAAAGCAACAAACAAAAAAAAGTAACATTTATGTTGCCAATTTGTTGTCAGAGTGAAGATAATGCATGGCAGTTTAAGAAGTCAGTTAAATTTCTTCACAATAAGAACTGTGTTCTAAGTGCAACTCATTTCTTCCTCTTTATTTAAGAGTTAGCTAAAAGCCTAAAACTTTGAAAACACCTTCTAAATTAGGTTACACGAGATACAATACAAAGATCTAGAAAAATGAAATACATAGATACACCTGAAAACGAAATATTTCATCACGCGTGAAAAAGAAATTCATTAGATGTACTGTATTTACTATGTGTTCAGCATATTCAGGTTGCTAATTAATTAAGGCTGCTCAATCTAAGTCCGAAAATTCAGTAATAACTAAAAGCATATGTTTTGAATATTATTGCCAACAGCATCTAGATAACAAAATGGAGCTTAAAATACAGGGCATAGCTCAAAGATATAGATTATGGGTATCATTTGATAGAACAGTCAAGTTTGAATTCCTACTATCCATATTGGTTACCCAATCAAACAATTAAGTATCAACAACAGACTACTTAACCACTGCAAAAAGCACTAGAGAGCACATGATTCCAGAATCTATTATGATTTATGATACACCAACAAAATGAAAACAGTGCAGTGCCTTAAAATATTTTAAATAGACTTACCTTCATTAAATTCTTCACTCTCACTTCCATCATCATCACTACTATCCTCCTCCTCTTCTTCTTCATCTTCTTCATCCTCTTCATTATCATTGCCTTCATCATCGTTGTCGTTATCACTACCTTTGGTATCTTTGCCACTAGTTTCCACTGGAATCTTGGGCTTTGGTGGTGGAGGAGCCGCAAAACTAATGGATGCCCTTCTACGTGTACTTGACACAATATTACTCATATCAATACCCTCAAGTTCCTTGTCTCTCGCCTTCTTCCTATTCATGTCTTTGATTTCTAAGAAAATGAGAAAAAAGGGAAAAATGTAACCAGTAAATTTGAAGATATAATGAGACCATATCAGAGGCACTGAGGCAGTAGCATCTGCATTCTGCAACTAAATGCAGTAGACATTAAATTTCAAATGACCCAATAAACAGGGACTATTATACAAACCTAACATCCTCTAGGGTTAACTGAAATTACATTAATATGCCTTTAATTCCAACCTATCAAATATTCCAGTTTTTGTTTTTCAATACATTTGCACCCTCGCTGTCCAGCCATGTTTGTCTGAGACTGCTTAAAACTATGTCACCTAGCAACATATATCAATAAAAGTGTCCAAAATTTATTTCTGGTTTGTGATGTTGACATTTTACTCCACAGCATACATACTGAATGAAGTTAAGACCCTATAGATGTCACATAGATAATAGGATTAATTTATTTTAAAGTATCAAGGGACAACTTAAATATGTTCATAATATATTCACAAGTACTTCAGCTTAGTATTTAACATATGTCAATTTATTCAGAACTAACTGCACACAAAAATACCAGGATCGAACTGGAAAAAAAACTTTCAATTGTTTGGGTTGTATGAAAGATAATTAGGCACGGCTGATACTACAGCTTCAAGATCTCCTTTTATAATGGAATGCATATATAATTCAATCAGGATGCAAATAATGTAGCTAACATCCAGCGATGAAGGATCACTAACAATAAAAAAAATAAAAAGTAAAAACTCACCCTTTTCAGATGGGTTTGTAGGCAAGCCTTCTTTAGTTAGTATTTCCTCCAATTCTTTAATTAGTTGTCCTTCCCGTTTGTTTTCAGGCACCTGCTTGACTTTTTTATAAATAACGGGAGGAATGCTGTGACAGAAATATATAAAATCAAACAATCATCTTAAAGAAAGAACTGGGATCATAGGAATCCAAACTAGAAAATCACCTCATCCCACATGCTTTAATAACAGATTTCAAGTGCTCCACACGTTTACTGTACACAGGAGTTGAAACTTGTTTCTTCTGAAGTTCAAGGAAAACAGGATGCGGTCAATACATTTAACTTGTAGAAATTGACAAATAATAAACAATGTTGAGGAAAGCTTCATTAAATGTTAAAACTCAATGAAGGGCAACAAGTGGATATTTCATTACATAAGGAGCTGGCATTCACATTTAGCTAAAAGATCATGACTGTTTGATAAATATGACTATGGCCCTGACTTTTCAATTTATAGCAAGCATTTCTATTTGAATCAGTACATAATGATGAATAATTTCGTATCAACCTTAGTAGTATTCTCTGCTGATGAATGGGACTGATCATCTTCAGAGTTTTTTCCATCATCTTCTGCATCACTATTGTCTTCTGCAGCTGCTTTATCAGGCTTGACCCTTTTCTTGCTGGGTAGATTGGTCTCATCTCCTTTACGCTTTTTGGGTCCAACAGGAGTCTGCATCTTGCCTTTTGGAACACTTTTTCTTCTAGGTTTAACTTCATCTTCCTCACTCTCTTCCTCTTCACTCACATCATCTGAATTATCAGAGTTCTCTTCAGTACTGACCTTTTTAGTTACTTTGGTATCAGGTTTCTTCTTAACAATTTTCTTAGCACTTTTTGCAGGTTCCACAACTTCAGGAGGCGTTAATACCTTCACGTTTAACATAGACTTGTTAAGCATCACTCACATATTGTGTGCTTGCATGCTCATCAAAGAAATTTTTGACAGATTTTTAACTCACCTCATCAAGTTCTTTATTTATAAACTTCTTATAGGGATCCAGAGTAAATTTATCAAGTTTAAGATCTTCCTCCAATAGTCGGCGAAGACTACCATAAGTGACTTTCCTGAAATCAACAAATGAAGAGTACTCCATGTTATATCTTAAGAACTAAAATCAAACAATATTGCTTATATTAATAACTGTATCAAAGGTAAAAACAGGATGAATATGTGCATTGTCATAAAGAGAGGTCAGAACAGTGAATAATTGGAAGAATCAGAAACATACTCTGCATTAGCCTTGAGGTATGAAGATCTTTTTCTAATAGCTTTCTTAATTAGGTTCTCACTCGGGACTATTTTTTTCCCATTTCCCTCTTCTTTCTTGGTTTCTTGTTTAACATCCTTTTGTTCTTTAAGCAGGCCTAATACTGGAGAATCTTCCATTTTCTCCTTATCTTCAGGGAGATCCTTTTCATCTTTAGATTGAAGTTCCTCCTTTTGTCCTTCTGTTTCTTGTGTACTTTCACCTTTTTCCCCTTCCTCGCCCGACACCTTTGGGGCATCATCATCACCACCCTCTTGTAAGCACTAGTAAAAATCAGGCAAAAAAACACACACAATCATATAACAAAAAATGGGAGCATTCTTCATAACATCAGAATTTAAAAAAAATTAATCCATTGCAAATATATATTATAAAATAAAACAAACTATCATCACTGGAGGAAAGTGGTAGTAAACGTCTATTTATTATACTTGACCTATGCGAGCAAAGTTTGGTCACACGAAACAAAACAAATTGAGATTCAGCTTAAGTAAAGATAAAATAACAAGTATCCGCCATAAAATAAAATCCAAGCATAACCATAAATAGTGTGATTGACTGAGAGTAAATTTATTCAGCTACATGCCCATATCCAGCAATTTCCGGTATTTAAAACACACATACATATTGGGCTTAGGCCCCTTTTTTAACCGAAAAAACACACAAAAATAATCAAGTGATTGGGCTTAAGTTGCTAATGAGTTCCACTTAAGGACGAACCGTTCGGGAGAACCTAAGTTCGAATCCTAGATTGAACAATTTTTTGTCAGGTTTTGCTTTCCTCCCGGCCGAACTCCAGGTTACAAGGGGGCTTTCCCCTAAGAATCGGAGGGTTAATTTAACACTCAAAAAAAACACACAAAAATGGGCAGAAAAATATATTTTTTTTTCAGCAGCAGCAGAATCCCAGTGAAATGTAAAAACAATAGCAATGAAAGCAATTAGTTGTTAATATGTTAAGCTCAAATAAGCTAATCTTTGAAATCAAAATTTGTGAGTTTTGTTTCATTCCCTAGTAACTAACTAAGATTAGTCAATACTACTGCTACTAGTTCGAAATTAGGGTTTTAAATAAAGAAAAATGTAAGCACCTCTTTCAAACAGTCCTTAATAAATCTTTTGTGAGAATCCAAAGAAAACTGTTCAAAACCTAAATCTTTCTCGAGCAATCTACGAACACCTTCAAATGTCAAAGAACTGCATTGAAAAGAAGAGTATTAGAAAAAGTAGTAGAAGTAGTTTGTTACAGGGAGAGAGTTGTTTGGAAAGAGAGAAAGAGAAACAAACTCGGCTTGTTGCTTGAAGTGAGGGACGCGAGAGCGCATGGCAGTTTGAATCTGAGACTGAACATCATCGTCATTATTCTTCTTCTGTATATCTTCTTCTTCCATCTATACGTATCTTTCTCTCTCGCTCGAAACTTCTAATTTTCTTTCTCTTTTTTGATTTGTTAATCGGTGTCGTGTTATGTTGTGTATATTAGGGTAGTACACACGGACTCAATTTGGGGTCTGAACTGAACTCTATGATTATTTAAAATTATTTACACTAGCGGTGCATCTCCATTAAAATCAAAATGTAATTAATATGGAGAATTAATGTATGAAATTTAATTCATATACACTGACGAACTTAATTGGATTATGTGTAAAAAAAATTACACTGTCAATGTATAATATATTATACATTGAGTTTAATGAACATGCTACATCCGTGTAAAATATTTTTACATGATCGTCCGATAGAAATAAACTATTTTTCCATATCTTACCAAAAAAGTGGGGTGTAGTGGAGTGATTTGGCAGAATATACGGTTGGTATTGAATGACAGTGTAATCTCTTATACGTTTATTTGTAAAAATGAGTTTAATTGTTATGCGTTTTCAATATAAAGTTATTTTACACATGCATCCAATAATATATTGTCACACGAATTAATGAATGTGCCACGACATATGTTTTAAGATATTATTATATGATGTGTCAATATATGATTGAATGCATGTATATAATAACTTTACACCGTGTATATAAATTAAATTCTAAAAATTATATATATATTATTTTTAAAAATGGGAAAAATAATAATTGCAAACAAGTCATTAAAAATATAATAGAAAAAAGGTTGCTAATTTACACTTGCTTAAAAACATGAAGGTGTAAATTAGCAATACAAATACTCTTCCCACTATTCAAAATAATTTTAAATTGAAGGTTAATTTTGTAAATTCCATTAAATATTTAACTAACGCCTTGTTAATTTACACTTCCACATTCATTAGTATTATTTACAATTTCTCAAAAACGTGTATTAATATCATTTCATCTTGTTATTTTTCTAGGTTGTCAATGTCTTTATATGGATTTGTATGTATATAATTGCTTGGGTATAAATTAACAAAGTTGGGGTTGATAATTTAATAAAATTTATCAAACTAATCCTTAACTTTTTAATTTTAAATAATAAATATCAAGAGTATTTCAGTTAATTAAAAAAATATACGTATTGCTAATTTGCACCTTCATATTTTTATATGAATGTAAATTAGCAATTCATAAAAAATTAATATTTTATTCTGTCAACTCATTTGCTTCCTATAGTCCCAATGGATGGATATGTTAGTTTAGCAGCGTAACTGTGATTGAATTTACTCAGTTTATAGATTATTTGAACTCCCTATATTATTATTTTTTTTGTACATCAACTCCCTATATTATATATTGAGGTTGATAGGGAAGTTACTACAGTATAAGCTAAGCAATTCCCCAGCTAGATATATCTTCTCCGCACACCACCAAATGGTGGAAGAATTCTTTCCCTACCCCGTGTCTCTTTTTCACCCTCCGGATTTTCATTTTTACCCCTAAAAAAAACTTCGGTAAATGCGAACCGAAATTTTAAACGGTTGAAAAACACATATTTTTCTATATTGGAAAAGTTCGGTAAATGAAAATCGAATTTTTTGGAGGTAAAATTATGGATAAAATTGTATTTTCAGGGGGTTAAAAAGAGACACGGGGGGAGAAAGAATTCTTCCAAATGGTGGGACAGTGTCAAGGGCGGCCTGGATGTCATGTGCCGAGATAGTGGGATAATGGAAAGAGTGGACTGATATAGTGGACCGAACAAATGAGCAAAAATAGTGGAAAATTGCTCTTTAGATCCCATGGTTGCTATCAGGTCCTTCAAAAATTCCAAAATACCCCTCATATTGGACCTAGTTTACTTCAGATTATACAACCCGAAATGCATACATTGGCTGATTTCGGAAGTTACATTCCGAAATTAAGTAATTCGGAACATGACTTCCGAACCATAAAAAAAATTAAAAAGAAAAAACTCATTTCGGATCGTACATTCCGAAATCCATTTTTTATGCATTCTGTTCAACTACGTCTTTCTATATATAAGTTTGTTTCGGAACATACGTTCCAAAAATACTTAGTTTCAGATTATACGTTCCAAAACCTTTGTTAAGGGCATTTTCGTCAAAACGGAGGGTCTGGGTACAACAGAGGAGGTCTTAAGAGCAATTTTCAAAATAGTGGTCGGACAAAATATATTTATGAAGGTACACTTTGTATAAATAATAAAAAAAAAGGTAACTCAACTTCATTGGATCTTGTAAATTAGAGCTATGATGTTAATAGCGGCGCTATAGCGGAATAGCGTAGCGTTTGGCACCTCGCCGCTATGCTATAAGTCCGCTTTCCGCTATTAAGAGAAGCGTAAATAGCGGCCGCCATTTGCAAGTGAATAGCGGTGCCATAGCGGTGGCGTAGCGGATTGGTAGTGCTTTTTGGCCGCTATTTCCTATTTTGGGGGAAAAATTGATGGAAATCTTAATTTTGAAATTAAATCATAAAGTTTGGGGTATTTTGGGCTTTTCAACACCCCTTTTGAATTGCCCTAAATTCTGATCACGCTTTCTCTTCTACTACTTCTCCAGCCTCGATCTTTTCTTTTCTTTCTCCAAATACAAATCGATTTGTTCTCTTCTTCACCAAATCGATTTGTTCTCTTCTTCACCAAATCGATTTGTTCAGTTTTCTTCTTCCAAGGTTTGTTCTCTTTCTCCAAATCATGGCTTCATCTTCTGGCTCTGTAGCTGGAAGTGGAACTGAGATAATCTTAATTTGGAAGAATTTGAATCAAGTGATGAACAAGATAATCTTAATTTGGTGGAGCTTGCAAGTGAAGATGAGGCAGATGCAGATGTGGAAGCATAATTTTAGATTAATATTTAATACCAATTTTAGATTAATACTAACTTGCTTATGCTTTATTTTAATGGGATGTCATTTTGAGTACTTCTAAAACTTGATGAAGTGTTATTTAATCTTTATTTAGAACCTATTTTGAGGGTAAATGACAATATTAAGTATAATTATTAAGTATGAAAGTTCCTTTATTTTTATGTATTTTTCTATTTTTTTTAGTATTTATGTATGTTGCTGGAATTTATATTTAATTTGTACATGGCTTTTTTGTCTTCACAATAGCGGTCATAGCGCTACCCGCTATACCGCTATAGCATTTTTTGGGGTCGGCGCTACGCACCGCTATCTGCTATTAACAACATAGAATTAGAGGATAATTCATCATTCCAGGTATGTATAAAGAATATAAAATCAATTCAGGTCGGAGATCAGACATCTGTTTAAAAAGCCATGGATCCACTTTCTTTACTATGTTATCAGTTGCCATCATTTGACACCTTTAAACATAGCTCACTTTATGAGACTTCCTCTTACACAACAAAATATCATGATAGCTCATCATCATAAAGGAATAGATGCCATAAAAAGGAAAGAGTTCATTAGACGATTTGAACATCATGCAAATCATAGTCTTGCAAATGCATGAAGCCTTTCAGATAAAAGCCTGTTATGCACCAGCTCCCTCCCATACAAAGAGAGCCTGCTGTTTTGCTAATGTTGTCCCAATTGATGCTGATCTCCGTAACTAACCTGAGTTTCCCGCCATGACAGACGCAAACGCAATTTGATGCCAAAATTTCATTAAGATACATATATGGAAGAGATCAAGAGAGACTTAACAGATAAGCTCTCGTTATAAACCCGGAAACATTAAGAAGCCTTTCTTTTCCGATTGTCTGCTGAGGCAACATCAAATTGAGCCCGGCCAAATACAGAGCTGCGAAACGTGCAAAGGCACAAAATAACAAACAGAGGTAAATGAGAACACGGTAATTCCAGTGCTACAGTTAAGTATCAAGTAACCACATTTTCCATTCAATGACTAAGATATCAATAATGCTGCATTATATGAGGTTGTCCAAAATATAGGACTAAAGAGGTTGCCCTCAGGTAATCAGGTTTTCATATTCAATAATAATAAAAAATTGACGCATATTTATTTAATTATTTGGTAAATTAAGGCTTCAAAAGTTGGGTCATAGACTTATTATAGTAAAAAGCATGAATAAATATATTTCATATCAGTCAACCACAGGTTCATCCTAATAAGTAGGTGTTGTCTTCCTCATAATGTAGGTTTTCTTCAGATTCTAAATATGCTAATCGTTAAATTAGATACACTCTCATCCACAGCTATAAAACTCAGCTACGTAGAGGAACTTTATAATTTGTATTAAATAACAGCTTGATAATAATTGAATAAAAGAATACAATTGAAAGAGAGAGATTTCAGTACAAGTTGAACTGATTACATTCATTTGATGTATCATAAATGGTGAAGCTTGCGGAAATAGAATGAAAAATAAACACTTACCTACAGGTTGAGCACTTGTCGTGATGCTCACAGAATATGGATAAGCATACAGAACATACATAGCCCATGTCAATTGTTTGCTTATGGCAGAAGCACCTGAAAATTTCATACAATTATCTTAGTACGGATCTCATAGTTTCTATTACAAACAGAAGAAAAATGCCGGCACAAGAGGAAGAGGTAAGCAGGTTTCTATATTTAGTAAATAAATTAAGGCTCAAAAGTTGGGTTATAGTAAAGCATGGATAAATATATTTCATATTAATCAAACACAGGTTACGTAAAGAGACTTGCCAAGTTGAATGTCATATAATCTCAAAATACACAATTTGATATCTTCAGATTCTTCACCATATAGAAGCTATGTACAGAACAGATGTGTATTTTCAAACCAACATAAATCAAAAGGGAAAAAGAAACTACCAATTGGACAAAATGATAAACAAGTTTGATGATAGTTAGTTATGCTGTAGTCAAAATGTTTTCAGCTTTACAGGAGGGATGGAGAGACAAAGTGGGAAAAATATTTGAGAAATTTAAAACAGGAAAAGATTAACAGCAAAGGAATAACTTACGAGGCACGAAAATCCACACCCAAAGATTTAGGAAGCCTTAAATATTCACGAGAATGCAAATCAGTTGCAAACACTGTCTACATACATAAACAATGTCATATTAGTGTTAGAAATAAAACAAAAAGTAAAATTGCAAGGACAAATAACCATATCTCGGTAAAACAAAAAAACTCCCATAATTTGTTTATTCTAGCAACACACGCTCCAACACACTTTTTCAACAAAAAAAAGGAACATAGGGATTGGAATCATTTAAAATAACAACTACTAATATTGACCATTTTATGTTGTGACTCGAAAATGATTCCAACATGTAGTTTATACCATATACGTACCACCTTATCTTGAAGTACAACCATGAAAGAGGAAGCTCAAATCCCACATACCAGTAACAGAACAACAAATTGTCCATCATGAAGTACTGTCAAATAGCAATTTGACAATAAATTTGAGGACTTAATTGTTGAATATCCACTAGGTCCATTTAATCATTTTTTACTTTAATATCAATTCTATGCCAAACTACTTATAGGGAAGGAACACATTCATAACATTATAAGAACATTCCATTCATTTTTTTCTTGTGTGTATTTTAAAGGCATTGTAAATTACTTATATGAAATACTGAAAGCTTGATAAGAAGTTTTTTCCATCTTAAAGCAAAGTATGAGGTGGCCCTGTCATCATCTTATACTCTGGTGATGAACATAACTACAACATGGTGTTTTTATTTATCAGAATTAAGCCATGGGTTTGTGAACAGTAGAACACTAGTATCAGCATTATATACTGCCTTATGTTATACATGCATACTGGTATATTGACTTATAAGAAAGGCTCTGCTATACAAATATGGTCTTTAGAGAGAGAGACTTTGATGAATGCTAATATTAACCAACAACCACGGTTCAAGTTTTACTATGGGGCTTCAGCATGGTGACATTTCTATCCATCTCAATTTTTAGTCCACTTTTCCTTCTCCAATTACAGAGGCCACTAATTCATTGAAATATATGAGCAAAAAAATAAACTATATCGCAGATCACACGATAACTTCAAAACAGCCAATTAAGACACAAACTTACTGAAAGATATTGAAAAAGCCCATCCAATTGGGGAGGCCTGTAATATATGCCATCAGTTATGTATGAAGCCTGTAAACATAACATAGAGAGAAATGGCAAAGAGTCAATAAATTGTAATCTGCAATACCAAAATCTGTGGGTGTGTACTTAAGTTAACTACCTGCTGAAGGAATGCAGAATTGTTTGAACCAATATAACAAGAATCTACAGGAACCTGCATAGCAAAAAATATTACACAAAAGAACTGGCTAACATAAAAACACAAGCAACCCTTGTGTGTATAGACTTATATTTTTGAAGTCTTGCTACCTAACAGTATGCAGGCAAGTAAATGGCCATAGTAGAGACCAATCCTAAAGAAACGAAAAAAGAAAAGGTGAAGATTCAGTACATACTGCAGAACGCTGAGCAGAGAATATTGCATTCATGATTGCCACGTACCTGAAAAAGATGGAAAGTGTGATTTAAAGTGAAACAGCAATACAGAAATTAAGTGAAAAATGTAAGGATCATGAGGTAGGTACTGTTCTGGTCCATCAGTAGATCCGTGCAGACATAGAATCTGTTCACATATAAATAAATAAATAAGTCATTATTCAAAGAGAAATGATATATGTACATCAAATTTTAGACAACAAATCGTCAACTACAGTAAAAGTGGTAAAATATTATTATTATTATTATTTCATTATTATAATATTACTCTTTCCTCTTGTTTCTTTTGAGATTTTTCACTTTCTTTCTGTAAATTTAAGTTTCCTCCTCTCTTATTCTGGCTCTCCAAATTTTCACCCTCTCTCATCATTGAGCTCCTTCCGCCCAATTTCCCAGTTTCAAATCAATAGTAAAAATTTTGGTTTACGATATGCAGGAATAAACAAAGGATTAAGAGCTAATTTATTCAAGTAATGCCACCCAAATAGCAAGAATCAACAAAACTAAAACACAACCCAACACCAACACAAAACAAATAACAGCAGCCAAGGACTAGCATTGAAAACAAAAAAATAACACTCAGATATTCACTTCCTCTTCAATTGAAACATGGAAATAAGCCACACGCCATTAACAATTATCTCTGGAGCAAAAAAAGGAAAAATTGAGAGGACAAATGATAGAGATACCAGTGCTTGAGGGAGAGAAATAGCAGTAAGCTAATAGATACCAGCTCAGTCCACAAATTCGTTGTCAGGGGTTCACGAGATAGGAGGATAAGTTTTGGAGCGCTGCGCTGCCACTCCAGCATCGGAGCGACAGAGTTTGAGGGTTTTTCAATTCGGGACTTTAGATTTTTTTATAGCAAAATAGAAAAGAAAATTTGTTTTATGACGTCAATAAAAAAGGAACTTAAAATTGACTAGATGTTAATAACCATTTATAACCTAGAACTACCTAAATCAACTTTGGCCGCAAAACAATTTCTAGAGAACTCTAAACCTTCATTACTGATTGTTGCCACAAACAATTTAAAGTTAACAACCTGTAGATGCGAAACTGAACATAATACATAGCAACAAATAATCAATGAGTTCAAAAACCCAAGGCTTAATAACTTATAAGAACTGTGCTCAAAAAAGCCAAAACGCCACAATATCAACTTTCATTCGACAGACTGGATATGAACCAGGCATGGATCCAATACGGGGGCAGCGGAATCAGCTGACTCCACTTGCTTATTGTTTTTTAGCCAATACTTATATATTTATGTAATGTGACCCCACTTAAAAAATTAATAAAAATACTAATGAGTGTCTTAAGAGTATTGATTAAGAAATCAAAAAAAGTAACTTTGTATAAAAAATTATTGTAATTATTACACTGATAGCAATAACAACTTATATTTTTCTTATGATATGATCTTGACCCTACTTATTAAAATTTCTAGATCCATCCCTGATCTGAACATGATTTTCGCAATAATCATTCAGCTCTAATATCACCACTAGTACTACTATGATACTATCAACCCACAAGGACGCACATTTAACACAAGGAAACACTAAAGTCGGTCATAGTTGACTAACATCTCCAACTACAGCTAATCACATTCAAGTGTAATATATATAAAATTCCATATAAGAACAAATTCATGATTAGGAACAAGTTAAACACACCCGAGGTTGAGGATGCATTGGTCCTGCACGAAAAGCTCTCTGTATATCTAATAATCAAATTAGGTCAAACAAAAATCCCATGAATGCAATACAGATATAAAGTCAAAAATCATTTATCATTCAATTTCAGCAAGAACAACAAAAGTTCCCAATCATGAACAATAATAAAAAGAAATTGAAATTGTCAAAAAAAAATAAATTAAAATCCTAATTCCTAACAGTTAAAACAATGTGTTACTGCTTTTAATTTCAAGAAAAATCAATAACCAAAATGAAAATTCATTGGAAATTAAATCCAATTAATTGCATGAGTAAAATGAATAGCATAAAATGGAGCAGCGAAAAGGATACAACAGAGAGCCATGGACAATGCTCCCGACAACAGTGAAGAAGGAACAGTTCCCGGTTTATGAGTCGTTGTCAACTGCTGATCCTTAGCGACAAATTCATCAAGATTATGAAGAAGATTGGAATAAAGTGCGGGCATTGACCCATTAGTGGAAGCATGGTTCCTGTCGGAAGAGGAATCGTAAACGTAGGAACATGAATTGCATCCGGTGGCAATAACTACAACTTGGTTGAGTTGACCGAGGAGGAGTATTGAATTGAGAAAAGCGAGAACCTGAAAAAGGAAATTAGAATAATGAATGAGTGTTTGTTTGGGAATGGGAAGAGTGTGTTATTGTTGTTGTTGATACTTACTTGAGAGAGAAATTCAGAGAAGTGGAAGGGGAAAGTGGACCAGAAGAAAGGATTGGTGTCGAGTGTGACGACAAGGAGGCTGATGTCATCTGCAACAAAAGAAAGATGGATTAGTGATTAGTGTGAAATCAGAGATTGTGTGTTGAGGGATGAAGGGATGGGAACCTGTGTAATGTTTTGAAGGAGCAGAAGTCATGGTGTCGTTTCACTTCAACAATGCCACCACACTGAATCACAACTGCACAGGGAATAACGAGTAACGCAACAGTAATGAAGGCCCAAGTTCTCAATAAGTAATTCAGAAATGTTTTTTGACACAAATCTTAACATCAGACACTTTTTTATACCTTTGAGAGAGATGTAAAGAATCTACAATTTTTATACCTTTGGCAGAGATGTAAATTGTAAAGAATCTTACATATATAGAAGTTTCTAAATTGAACCAAAAAAATTTTACATGCTTTATTGCTTTCTCCTAGTAGGTTTAGGATTGAACTCAACTCTAAAAAATGTCTTGTCTCCGTTTAATTTGATCCACAAAGCACTAGATTTGTTACGGCCTAACGATAGGTATTTTTAGTGTTAAACCCCAGGGCCATCTTAAACAATTAAGAGGTCCTATTCTAATCTTAAAAATTGGGCCCCTAATACAAAATAGCGCAATTTTAATAATGAGAAATTATTTAAAAACATTACATTTTTACCAGATGAAGCACTTGAACTCAAACTACTTTATTTGAATTGTAAATAACATTCCAATATAACTTCAAGCTAATATCAACCTTCTAGCTACTCAAGAAGAAAATGTGTGTGTGTAATACCTCAGCCATTGGCTTGTTGCATAATAATCATACATCCACACAACACACACAAGTAAACATTGAAAATTGATGCTGAAGTATTAAGCATCTCATCATGGTTACATCAAAAGGTGCAATAAATTATTCATTCCTTTTTCCTTGGGAGGGAACCTAGTCCTGGTATGATTTATTAATTTCCTTGTTGGTATGATTTATTCATGTTTTTTGATAAACAATTGGTAAATATTGAAGCAAGGATTCAGCCAAAAATAAAAGCAGACATTAGGAAAGTTCATGAGACCATGAGAAAAACTGGAACATTATTTTTATGAGCAAAGTTATTTGAACATCCAAAATTGACAACTTTTTGGGACAACTCTCTTTTTCTTTTGTAACAAAAATAATAAAGTGAGAGAAGGAGAGAGAGAGTAAAAATATGATGAGAGTATGAGAGAGTTGTCCAAAAGTTGTCAACTTTTGGTTGTACAAATATCATTTCTCTATTTTTATTTGCAAATTAATGTTATATTTGATTTAATCGAAAAATAATTAATTATTGTAATATTTGGTACGGAGTAAAAAAATAAACGATTCATTTGATCTCAAAGGACACTCCTTCTTTATATAAACTATTCCAAGTCTCACGCTAGCTTCTTCTATTCATTCATTTTATCTATAAACATTTACATTTCCCACTCTTTTCTTTCCTTCTTCTTCTTCTAGGGTTTACATTTTCACTCACAAACCAAACTCAGAAATCTCATCGAGAGTCAGTTTGTTGTTCAACCAAACAATCTTCTACCCAAAATCTCTCAATGGTACCAAAGAAAAGCATTATCGGCGAAGAAGAGAATCAAAGAAGAGTCTTCAATGAAGAAGACGAACTTATCATTTTGAAAGCGATTCTGGAGTTCATGTCCAAAACCGGAATGACTCCTTATTCAACTGATTTTCACACTTTTGTGAAAAATAAAATTCGTGGTAAAATAATTGTCGAACAATTGAAAAGAAAGATTCGCGGTTTTAAGGGAAAGTATGGAAAAGGTGAGACATTCACTAAAACTCGTGAAAAGAAGACTCAAGACTAATGAATGTCTCACCTTCTTTTCCATATTTTCCCTTAAAACCGCGAATCTTCATTTTCAATTGTTCGACAGTTATTTTACCATGAATCTTATTTTTCACAAAAGTGTGAAAATCAGTTGAATAAGGGGTCATTCTGGTTTTGGACATGAACTTCGGAATCGCTTTCAAAATAATAAGTTTGTCTTCTTCATTTAAGACTCTTTGATTCTCTTCTTCGCCGATAATGCTTTTCTTTGGTGTCATTGAGAGATTTTGGGGAGAAGATTGTTTGGTTGAACAAACTGACTCTCGATGAGATTTCTGAGTTTGGTTTGTGAGTGAAAATGTAAACCCTAGAAAAAGAAGAAGAAGAAGGAAAGAAAAGAGTGGGAAATGGAAATGTTTGGATAAAATGAATGAATAGAAGAAGCTGGCGCGAGACTTGGAATTGTTTATATAAAGAAGAAGGAGTGTCCTTTGAGATCAAATGAATGGTTTCTCTTTTTATACATTAATTAATTATTTTTCGATTAAATCAAATATAACATTAATTTGCAAATAAAAATAATGTTCCAATTTTTCTCATGGTCTCCTGAACTTTCCTAATGTCTGCTTTTATTTTTGGCTGAATCCTTGCTTCAATATTTACCGATTGTTTATCAAAAAACATTAATAAATCAATACATTAGAACTAAAACTTCTGGTACCTATGTAAATTATTTTTTCAAGACTAATATATATGTAGTTATTTTCTGACGAAATAAATAGATATACTACAGTGCTTAAATTGAACATTATACAGTAACAGTAGCATCTATGCGTTCCATTTTCAATAGTCCACAACAACCACCTTCAAATTTTCCACCATAACACACTAACCTTTCTTCCATCTTCTTCATTTCTCTATTCTTCTTCTGCCAATGAAGCACAAAACTCTACTAATCTATTTCCATTTTCTTTAATGAAGAAACCACCGTCCTCCTCCTCCTTCAACACCCATTTCACCACCGTCACAATCATCATCATCTTATACCTTTCGTCTTCTTCCAATGCTTTAGGTTCCGGCACCACCCTCTCCGTCATAGACTCCCCTGCCACCGTCTGCGGCATCACATTAGGCCAATCAAAACAGACCATTCAGTGTTACCGTCAAGGGAAAATTTTCTCCATCCTTCCCAACGTTTCATTTTCATCAATCTCCGGTGGAAGAGGCTACTTCTGTGGCCTAAGGTCCGGTAACTATAGTTTACATTGTTGGGATATTTCATCTTCGTTTCAAAGTAAAAAACTTTACGTTAATGATTCTGTTTTATTGGAGATTCTCAAGTTTGCGCCACGGTGGTCGGAACCGGAGCAGTTCGTTGCTGGAGAACTAATGATGATTTTGAACCATCTGGGTCGAACCGATTCGGTTCGATTTCATCTGGGTCGAATTTTTCTTGTGGGATTTTGAAAATGGTTCAAAAGTTCGGTGTTGGGGTGAGAAAGTTATTGCAGAACGGTTACAGAATGAATTTGGGAATATTTCTATGTTGAGTATTGTAGCTGGTGGTTCACATGTTTGTGGTTTGAATTCAACTGGTTTTTTGGTTTGTAAAGGAAGTAATAGTTCTGGACAAATTGATGTTCCAAAAGGTGGTGCTTTTGAGTATGGTGAATTGGCACTTGGTGATGAACATGGTTGTGCAATTAGAAGAAAGAATGGTTCTGCTATTTGTTGGGGTGGAAAAGGGAAATTTTTGGTTAATTTTATTGAAAGTGTTTCTTTTGAATTGATTGTTTCTGCTTCCAATTTTACTTGTGGATTGACAACAACAAATTTTTCTGTTATTTGTTGGGGACCTGGTTGGTCTAATGGATCAATTGGTTCTGAATCTGATGTTTCGTTGTCTCGAATTCTTCCGGGGCCTTGTGTTCAATCTTCTTGTAGTGAGTGTGGTATATAGCCTGATTCTCAATCATTGTGTTCTAGCACAAGTCATCATATTTGTAAGCCAAATATATGTAACACTCAAATAACAAGCCCGCCAACACAGCCGCCATCTGTTCAACCACCTCCTCCACCACCACCACCACCACCGGTGTCTACTTCTCGATCGAAGACATTGACAAGGGGATTATTGATTTTTGCAATTGTTGGATCAGTGGGAGGTTTTATTGGTATATGTGCAATAATCTATTGCTTATGGACAGGTGTTTGTTTTGGTAAAAAGAAAGTGCACAATTCTGTGCAACCAACAGTTACAAGAGGGAGTAGCAGCGGTTCAAATACTAGTTCGTCTTCGATTAAATCGGTGATTATGCGTCAAGGTTCGAGAATAATGAGGTGCCAGAGGAGTGGACCTTCGTCAACTAAGCATCAAGAAAGGGCAGAGGAGTTTTCTCTATCTGTGCATACTCTAGCAAGGGATGCATACTTTTGGGATGAACCTCAGGTGCCATTATTGAGGATGATCGTACTATCACTATGGAGTGTAATACAAAATTGTATAATAAATTATAGGGTTTGAAATAGAAGCAATTGCAATTGCAATTGCATAAGCATAAACCATAAGCAATTTCAATAGCTTGTTCCAGTTCTAGGGTTTGAAAATTGGAACAAGTAAGTAATAATTCAGAAAAGTAACAGACGAAATCAAGCGAGAGATATAAGCATTACCTGCTTGCTAGTTCAGAACGAAGATTCAGAAGAAGAAGAAGAAGAATGAGAATCGCACTCACTCCTTTGCGTTTTCGTATTTTCGTTGTTTATGTTTTATCACTTCCTCGTGTATTTTATATATAAGTGTATCCTAGTACCATTTTATAAAGTTAAAATAAGTTTTTTAAAGGATTTAATTTATATGCACTCACAGTGTAAAATTTTACACTGTCAACTAATAACAACCATGTATTCCGCCACATCACCCCACTTTATCCCACTATCTTTATATGACATGGAAGTTTAAATCATTCTTATTGGTTGCATGTGTAAAATAACTTTACACTGACAGTGCATAACAATTAAACTCTTTTTTAAAATATATAATCTAACATTAAAGTTTCTACAAAAAAAAAAATATATTATTACCGAAGTATTAGTTAATGGAATGTCACATAAAAAATATTATTAAAATATAAAATTAGAGTTTTACAAAAAAAATACAATATTAGAGTTTTACAAAATTTTATATAAGTGTATCCCACCACTATACAAAATTAAAATATCTGGGGATGTATTGAATTGGGATTTCAGTGAATTTTAAAAGACTTTTTTATGTTAAAAAATTTCATTGGTATTCAATCAAGACTTTTATAGAATCAAATCAAATCTTCTGGTATTCAATCGAGACAATTAAGATTTTCTTTTTCAAGGCAATGAAATTCATTGTTATTCGATTGAAATTTCACGGGATTTATAAAATGTCATTTGGTATTCAAAAATCAACCGATTTTAGTGGATTCTTTTGTGCGATTTCGTGAGACTTTTTAGTTAAAAATACAATTGAGAGACTCTTCCAACAATCTCACAAAAAACCCTTTTTCAAACTCTCCAAGACTTTTTATTTTGCTTTCACGATTCATCATCACTGTATCAGAATTTTCTTCTTCTTTTCTTTCTTCTCTTGCTTATCAAATATTCTTCTTCTTTTCTTTCTTCACTTGCTTATCAAATATGGTTTTTGCAAGTTTTCTTTTTGAACAACTTCTGCAACTTTTTTATTAGATTCAACACTTTCGTTATTCCTTGTGTTATTCCGGCCGTTGGTTTAACAATCAAAGATTACAATTTTTTTATACATACAACAACAATATTTCTCAAAGGAACGCTAATTAGTGATTCACTTGCTTCATTTGTTGTTTCATCTTCTTTTATTAACAAATCCAACATTGATTAAGAACATAGAGTTTTTATTGGTGATTAGAAACATAAAAAAGAAACATACACGTTAAAAAAACACAGAGCTTTACATGTATGATTTTTTTTTTGGATTCCCAAAAAAATATAATTTTTTTATTTATTACTGTTATAATTTCTTTTATTAAAATTTATTGAGTCTTTTGAAAATTTCCTAATATATATTGAGTCTTTTGAAATTTTCTTAATACATAAAGTATTATGAAATCTTGATTATAAAAAAAAATGCTCAAAATCCATTCAAATCATGTGTCAAAAATTTTGATTGTAAAAAGGTTTTTGAAAAAAATCATAAAATCAATATAATCTCACAAAGTCATGTAAAATCTTCAAGATTTTTTTTTTCCAAAATAATCTCTTAAAATATCAATCAAATACACCCCCCCATAATATTAGAGTTTTTGTTAAAAAAAATATATAATATTAAAATCTCTACAAAAACTATATATATATAATATTAGAGAAGCTCTAATTGAATGTCATCTAAACAATTTCTATCGAGAATGTACAAGAAAACTCTGTAGAATTTTTGTAATGTATATTATAGAGATATTATAATTAATTAAAGTCTTTTGGATTTGACTTATTTTATAGAAAAATAGTTTATACGAATAATGTTAAGTGGGTAAGAATATGCAGATGATTAGTGTAGAAAATATTTTAGGAAGATATTCTTAAGCTTACAAGACTTACAGTTCACACTAAGAGCATCTTTAGTGGGAGTATACTAAGTAGGCAAACTAAGTTATTTTTTGTGGGTCCAAAGTGATTTGTAAGATTTAAGAAATTTATAATTGATTTGAGTAGTTTTCACTTTAATGGTGGTTGATTATAAAGAACCAAATCTTGACCTATGATATATGATTAAAGAGTAGTTTTTAATGGATTTATTAAAATAGTTATTATTTTTTTTTGACTAAAAACGACATTTATTCATTCAAATTGATAGAATACATCGAACAATACAATTCAAGATCGCTAAAAACTGAAAAGGATGAAACTGCGAACAAACTCACAGCATCCACGTTAATAGCATATAACGGCAAAATGCCTACAAATGTGACAAAGCCTACAAATATGATGAACTTGAAGTGCTCGGAATACCTATGTCTCCGAGTCTGCAATGTTGATGGCGCCAAAGTCATTGATCGTTGAATATGCACCGAGTCGAATCTAATCTGTCAATTTAATCGAACAAACACCGCACCAAGACGGAACAACAAACTAACGCCGTAACAAGACGACGACCAACACAACGTCACACTAAGATGACGAAACCAGAAAAAGAAAAACTAAATATTTGTGAAAATCACTTATTTAAATAAAAGAAAAGGAAAAACAATTTAGATGGGTGATTTTTGGTCAAAAATTGACCCAAAAACCACCCCTCCTTGGTGGATGAAAAAAAAAAAATAGGTTTAGGGGGAAGGGGGTGGCGGCTAGTTGAGAGAGAGGGGAGTGCGGATGAGAATGAATTGAAGTAACAACATTAAAATATTGTTATTATAATGCATGAGTATTGAATAAAATATTGTTTTTTTTAGGCAAGAAGAAGTTAGAGTACGTGAGCTATGTAATGAACGTGAGCTATACTTAATGCATCCTCTCTGCCAAAGTGGCACTTCTCCAATGGCAATGAACTATTAGAAACGTTATTTATAAGAAATTCATCGGTTAACATACCAGCGCTATTGATGCTCTAAATCAATATAAAGTGTAATTAAGTGTTATAAATTCGAAAAATGATGTTAAACTCTTGCTCATACAAAAAATATCAGGCAAAATTATTATAATATTAATTAATATTTTTGCAAATAAGTGGAAACATCCCGATCGTATTTCCTAATTTTCCTTAAATAAAAAAAGTAAAAATCATTCCAGATTGTATTGATGTTATACATTCATAATAAATAAAAAAAATATAAATTTAGAATAATTGTCCTTAAATAAAATATGATTTCCTTTTATAGTTTACTAGCGGCCACGTGCCCGTTTGTGTGATTCGCGTTTTTTATACTATCGAGGTATATAAATTGTAAATCGTGATTTATTATAAATTTGATTTTTATTTAAATTAATATGTGTATCTTTAATTTTCCTATTTTTTAAGTCCTTCATGTGGGCTCAACTAATAATCCAAATCATAATTTAATTTAGCAAACTTATGATAAGTAATTTTTTTTTATATTTAGTTTAATTCTATTAGCAAACTTACATAATTCATGTTGTTATCATAGAATTGTGTTTTTGGTCTAAACTAATTCATGTTGCTATCATTCACAATTCCAATTTGGGTTTTACTATATTTTAATAATATTCAACTTAAAGTGTTATGTATAATAGAAGATTATTAATGTATACGTAATAGTATCATGGTAATGAAATGTATTAAAAGTTCCACAATTTAATTTGTGGTTACTTTTTAAAAAGAGAGTAAACCATAATTGGTGGTTACTTTTTTTGTTAGTAGTTTTTTTTAAGGGTAAAATAAGAATAGTGAAAAAGTCATCCCAAAAATTTGCATCTTTTTTATGTATAGTTGGTTACGTTTTTGGTTGGTAGTTTTTTTTAAGGGCACAAGTTAAGGAGATAAATGTAGAAATATTCTCTTGAAAATAGTGTATTTAACTCAATGTTTTAAAAACCGGACCGGACCGGCCGGTTCAACCGGTTCGACCGTGAATCGAACCTTGTACCGGTCCGGACAACACTGCTAAACCGCTAGTCTGTGGAACCGGTAAAAAACCGGATTTAACCGGATTAAACCGGTGGAAACCGGAAAACCGGTGAACCGGTCCCGGTTTCACCTAACCGGCCGGTCCAACTTTTTTAAAAAAACCAATGAATTTTTTTACTTTTTTTTTTAGTTTACGGTATAGCAATTTAAAAAACAAATTTTTTTATTTTTTAAAACTTCCCCAACGCAACTTTTTTGCGTTTAAAAAAAAAATTCCTATTTTAATTCATAAATCCTCTTTCTCAGTTGTGTTTTCCAGTAATATCGTTTCAATGTAAGGTGTCTTCCGGCAATAATTCATAAATCCTATTTTAATTCATAAACACAATACATGATCAATATCGTTTCAATTTAAGAAAAAGGTGGAGCTTGAAGAAGGAAAAAGTAGAATTTGAGAAGAAGAAGAAGAAGAAGAAGAAGAAGAAGAAGAAGAAGAAGAAGAAGAAGAAGAAGAAGAAGAAGAAGAAGAAGAAGAAGAAGAAGAAGAAAAATATACAGATGAGTTTGAGAAGAGTGGATCTATGGTGGTGGTATATGATCAATTTCTAATATATTAAAGCTATGATTTGCTGCATCATGTGGAAAGTCACCTAAAGAAGAACTAAAATAGAACAAATGTGTTGTTATATGAAATTAAGAAGAAGATGGTAGATTGGTAGTGTTCTGTAGAAGGACAAAGAAATGTTTGAAATTTAAGAAAAAAGAAAGACATGGTGCGGCTGCTGCTATTCTGTGGAATGAAATTAGGGTTACAACATATAAATGCCTTTGAGAATTGAGAATTGGGCTTTAAAAGTGTTGAGAGAAAAAAAAAGGTATTGGGCCTAAAAAATATTGGTAAAATAATGTGTTTGGCTGAAATAGTGAAATGTAAAATAGGAAATTATATGAACGGTTCAATATAAACGGTTCAATAACGGTTGAACCGGTCCAACCGGTTGAACCTTGAACCAGTGGCTACACCGGTTCAAGCACCGGTCCGATTCTTAAAACATTGATTTAACTTTATCAGCATTAAATATCTTACATTATTAAATGCTAAATTTCTATTTTTATGTACCTAAACATGTGCCCTTAAGGCACATGTTAACATAACCCTTTTTTTTAAAGGTAAAATAGGAATAATGAAAAAATCATTCCCAAAATTTGTATCTTTTTGTATATAGTTATAGATATATAGCACAGCCAATTTTCCTTGTTAAAAAAATATTCTTATATAAATAAATAAATAGCCAAAACTATACTCATTCTCACCTAAAACATAAAGATAGACACAAAGAACAACCGAGTCAAACAAACAAACAAACGTTAATAATAACGTAAGCCCCACGCTACAACATTACAAAACAAATCAAATTGAATTTGAACGAAGAATTGTAATTGTAATTGTAATAATATGAGCGAGTTGACTCAGACCGAGATGTACTCGCCGGTGACTCACCAAGCATGGAATGCACTGTTGAGTTGGTTGGGTTTCTTCTACCAAATATTTTCTCAGATTATTGGATCCTTAGCGCATTACCCTTTACTTTCTTTCTCTTCTCATTCTTCCTTCAATTCTATACACACTATTGACCATGATTCGGACCTTCAAATCTATGACGATGATGACGACGCCGATGATCGCCAAAAGCTCACGGTATGATAATATGATATGATCACTTTTTTCTTTCATTGTTTTTTATCGGGTATGCCTCAAAATACGATTTTTATTATTAAATGAGAGATTTTTTTTGTTGGGTTGGGTAGTTCAAGAAGAGAAAAATATTAATCTAACAACTAATAATCAGATAAAAAAGGAGAGATTTTTTTTAATTATGGGTTTATGATGCTTTGATGTGCAGTGATGGAATAATGCATGATAGAGGGTGAGGAAAAGTGAGTTTGGTTATGTGTATTAATAATTGATTTTGAATGAATTGATAGTATTAAAGTTACTTCAGCTAAAAGTGAGTTGAAGGAAAAATTATTTATATTTGGATGCATTCATGTAAAAGTGATTTGAACAATAAATTTAAGTTTAAAAAGCAATTCTAGAATCAAAAGCACTAAACTTTGGGGAGCTTTTGAGAAATGTGATTTTGAATACTAGAATTGATTTTGTAGGGTGGATTTGTTATAATTGAGATTGAACTGAAGTGATGTAAATTATGTTTATATTTTTTATCACTCTAAATTAAAATTAGTATGATGTAAAAAGTAGTTTAAACTTTTCAATTCAAGAACTAATTCTTAGTTCTTAGTACTTTCTGTCAAATTGAGGCTTACGGTCAA
Source organism: Trifolium repens (assembly GCA_030408175.1). Lineage (NCBI taxonomy): Eukaryota > Viridiplantae > Streptophyta > Magnoliopsida > Fabales > Fabaceae > Trifolium > Trifolium repens. The sequence continues at coordinate 18,568,965 of CP125841.1, read as the reverse complement.
AATCAGTTTTATGTGATTGAAACCAAACATGAAGTACATGTAGCATGTGTTTAATCCTGCACTTGCAAATACATTAACGCGTGTCCAATACGAAGCTACTAGCCTTAGGACGCAAGAAATGACAAACTCATCACAGCTCCAAACAGATGTGTAATATAACTAAAACGACGTTTAACCGGTAGTAAAATTAATTATAATACCATCTATCATTAAACTCGCAGAATTACGCGCATATTCTCATGATTTGCATTCTACTTGAAACTACAATTCTATCATGATTTGATTTTGGCTTCTGATCTCATATGTGCATTTGCAAGTAGTGCTTGACTTGGATGAAACACTGATATGTGCATACGAGACATCGAGATTTCCAGATGCACAAAAAACTCAAGCAATTGAAGCCGGTTTAAATTGGTTTGAGCTCGAATGTGTACTCCCTACCAAGGTTTGTTACTTGATTTCTTGTATCCGATTCTTTTTCTTCTAATAAAATATTAAATCTTGACATGGGAATATTGCATCTCCAAGGAAGCGGATGGAAAACCAATAATCAATCATGTTACGGTCTTTGAACGCCCCGGATTGAAAGAATTCTTAAGACAACTTAGTGAATTTGCGGACCTCATTCTGTTCACTGCCGGTCTTGAAGGTTTGATCTTGTACTTTTCATGTTGCATCTTTATTTTATTTTTTTAGCATAAATCAGGTATCCTCTGCGCGCAACTGCAGAGACTAGTGAGACCCAAATGGGCGACAAACCCTCCCTAAAAAATTTAACGTTTCTGCATACCCAAGCCAGGGAAGCTATTTTCTATATTTTTTGAGTGATTTCGATCTTTAAACTTTCACAGGTTATGCTAGACCACTTGTTGACAGATTAGACACAGAAAATCTATTTAGTCTGCGACTTTATCGGCCCTCAACGATTAGCACGTAAGTGCTACTTCATTTCTTTTTCATCAGTCTATATGTAATTAATCTTTCTTTCTAGTCCTTTGTAAATGGTTTCTCTGATACCAACATACATGATACATCGATTTCTATCGTCTTAATGGAGAATGAATTTGCATCACTAGTATTCTTATAATTGTCAAACATTTACAGTGGATATCGGGAACACGTAAAAGATCTTGATTGCATATCAGAAGATCTATGTCACATTGTAATTGTAGACAACATTCCCTACAGCTTTTTATTGCAACCGCACAACGGAATTCCATGCCTCCCGTTTTCTGCAACACAACTACATGACACACAGGTTCATATATTCATTCTCTTGGAAATTCAAATCAACCATCTGATTTTTAATATTTTGATGAATTATTACCAACTATCTTTTTTTGTCTATGTTCATCAGCTTCTTGATGTGATTCTTCCACTTCTGAAGCAACTATCTGACCAAAAAGATGTTAGACATTTGCTCTATGAAAAGTACCATATGCCCGAATGGTTCCAGCAACATGGGATTCCAGTTCCAAGTTGACAACATTGGAAATTTTTCTGATTAAGAATAGCTGATCATTCGACACCATAGATTTTAATGTAGTATACAATTAGATCACTAGATAAATTCTTGTTTACATGCTTGAAATCTAATATTTTGTTGCGGCTACTGTTATGAGAAACATTGAGATATTTTGTGCTGAGTCAATTTAAATGATTTGCTTTCTCACTTATTTTCTTTATAAATGTACACATTTCTTTTTGGTATTAACCATCCAGTAATTTAGAGTTCGGTCGCGAAGTAAGAAAAGTCTGATCAAGAATTGTTCTCACCAGGAATCGAATTCGAGTTTTCTTAAACGATCTGTTTTAGGGAAAACTCATTAACCGCTCGAGTTCAATGCATTTGTTAAACATACACATATAAAACATATAAGAGCATCTCCAATGGTGATACCACTTTGGGTATCATACATCACTAAAAAGTGGTCTCTACAATGCTATATAGTATTAATGTTTTTTGATAAACAATCGGTAAATATTGAAGCAAGGATTCAACCAAAAATAAAAGCAGACATTATGAAAGTTCAGGAGACCATGAGAAAAACTGGAACATTATTTTTATTTGCAAATTAATGTTATATTTGATTTAATCGAAAAATAATTATTTAATGTAATATTTGGTACGGAGTAAGAAAAGAAACGATTCATTTCATCTCAAAGGACACTCCTTCTTTATATAAACAATTCTAAGTCTCACGCCAGCTTCTTCTATTCTATTCATTCATTTTATCTAAACATTTCCATTTCCCACTCTTTTCTTTCCTTCTTCTTCTAGGGTCTACATTTTCACTCACAAATCTCATCGAGAGTCAGTTTGTTGTTCAACCAAACAATCTTCTCCCCAAAATCTATCAATGGCACCAAAGAAAAAGCATTATCGGCGAAGAAGAGAATCAAAGAAGAGTCTTCAATGAAGAAGACGAACATATCATTTTGAAAACGATTCCGGAGTTCATGTCCAAAACCGGAATGACTCCTTATTCAACTGATTTTCACACTTTTGTGAAAAATAACATCCGTGGTAAAATAACTGTCAACAATTGAAAAGGAAGATTCGCGGTTTTAAGGGAAAGTATAGAAAAGAAGGTGAGACAGTTATTTTCCATATTTTCCCATACTTTCCTGGTAAAATAACTATCTCACCTTCTTTTCCATACTTTCTCATAAAACTGCAAATCTTCCTTTTCAATTGTTCGACAGTTATTTTACCACGAATGTTATTTTTCACAAAAGTATGAAAATCAGTTGAATAAGGAGTCATTCCGGTTTTGGACATGAACTCCGGAATCGCTTTCAAAATGATAAGTTCGTCTTCTTCATTGAAGACTCTTCTTTGATTCTCTTCTTCGCCGATAATGCTTTTTCTTTGGTGCCATTGATAGATTTTGGGGAGAAGATTGTTTGGTTGAACAACAAACTGGCTCTCGATGAGATTTCTGAGTTTGGTTTGTGAGTGAAAATGCTATGAAGCACAGACTCTGACACAGACACCGCGACACGACACAACACTGACACTGATAATATAAAAAACATAGGACACTGACACCGCTATATATATGATAAAATTTGATTTTATTTATCGATTAAAAAAATTAATAATATTCTAATCAAAATTAATATCTTTAATTCTTCATTGCTAACATTATTTCAATACATGTTCAACTTTTTTAGAGTGTCAAAGCAAAGAAAAGAAATTATTTTTTTGGTAAAATTTGTTTGACTATTTCGACAGGTGTCGTACGGGTGTCATACAAGTGTCGGACACCGACGCGTGTCGGACACTGACGCGTGTCGGACACCGACGCGTGTCGGACACCGCGACACGCCACCTCCTAGAGGTGTCCGTGCTTCATAGTGAAAATGTAAACCCTAGAAGAAGACGAAGAAGGAAAGAAAAGAGTGGGAAATGGAAATGTTTAGATAAAATGAATGAATGGAAGAAGCTGGCGTGAGACTTGGAATTATTTATATAAAGAAGAAAGAGTGTCCATTGATCAAATGAATCGTTTATTTTTTTTACTCCGTACCAAATATTACATTAATTAATTAATTTTTGATTAAATTAAATATAACATTAATTTGCAAATAAAAATAATGTTCCAATTTTTCTCATGGTCTCAAAAACTATCCTAATGTCTGCTTTTATTTTTGGCTGAATCCTTACTTCAATATTTACCGATTGTTTATCAAAAAACATTTTTAAATCAATACATTAGAACCAAAACTTCACCTATGTAAATTATTTTTTCAAGACTAATATATTGTAGTTATTTTCTGACGAAATAAATAGATATACTACTAATTAGTTAAGGCAAACAGATAGGAAATTATCAAAGCAGAAAAGTAACTAATCACGCAATACTGAGATATTCTCCAATACACTCATACACATAAATATTAACACAAAATTTGGGGTTACATTTTCAATAATTATAAATGTGATATCAGAATCATCATTACAACATATAAATACAAATATGATATCAGAATGCACATTAAGAATGGGATATTTGTGATTAAATTGGAGCAAAATATCTAGGGATTCAAATGACGGAATCAGCATACAGCATAAGTGATGGTGTTTTCAATAATAATTACAAATAATCAACAGTGTTAAAGCATTATATTCTCTGTACAATCACAAACGAAACAATGAATATAATTATCTTCTCCATCAGGTAGAAGTGAAAGTTATTTTAGAAATTAGAAAAGAATAAGAAAATCTGAGCAAGTAGAAAATGAAAGCATTAGTAAAATAATAGGTACCTTGATTTTTGTTTTCCCTTTACCGTTTTTCTCCTAATCCCCTTTTGGTTCAGATAATCAATCAGATGTGCGGTGGAGGGGAGGCAAGCGCCATCGAGACGTAGTCAGAGTCTATCTAGATGTGCGGCGGCGGTAGTGTGATGGGCGGTGCGATGAAGGCTGCAGCAGTGCGTGCAGAGAAGAGAGGGAGAGGTACAAAAGCGAACTGAATTGGGTTTCTACTTTGTAACTTTGACAAATATTGGAATTTATTATTTTGTTTGGTAACGAAATATTGGAATTTATTATGATAAAATCCGTTTATTATTATGTCAAAAAAAAAACGTTTATTATAATTTGGCGAAATTACTATGTTGCAACCTTTATCTTATTTGGGCAAAATGGCAAAATTACTATGTTGCAACCTCTATCTTATTTAGGCAAAATGAATACAGTTAGTTGATTCTTCTGTGATTTGGCATTGAATTTAGGAGGGACGATTATGGATTGATGTCCCATAACTATGATTGAGAGCAGACTGAAACTATTTGATACCATAAGTGGCACTCAGACCAGATTAAATTAGAGGTGAAAGCAAAAAGAAAAAATGCATGCAGAAGGTGTTTTAAAATTGGTGAATTTTTTTTGTACACATTTTATTTAAATGTGTATATGTTTATTGAGGTGGATAATTGTAATAGATCCATAAATAGTGTTTATCTTTTTTTTGACAAAACAAATAGTGTTTATTAATTTTTTTTTATATATTAAACATTATTTGTGGACCTATTAGAATTGTCCATTTGAGTAGTGTACGAGTACATGTTTAAATAAAATGTGTATCGGAGTGTTCACCAAGAAAGTTTACCGCTATTTGTAACATCATTCGTTTTCTACTACTTTAATTATTACCGTAACTCATTAAACATCAAATATTAAATCAAATACAGGTGAATTCTAATATGGACCACTTGGTGGACTAGTATTTCAAAAATATTTAAAATATTATTAATATTATACATTGTTGTTTGAAAATATTGTTTAATGGTCATTTTTATGATTGAAATAGTGACTTAATTGACATTGATTTGATTAAAAGAACATATAATAAAGATGTAACTTGTACTGAACTGGCGTTAATAATGTCATTTTTCTGTAAAGATGAAGAGAGTCATAATTTTTTAGAGTATTATCAACAGTCATTGGAATTTCTAATAATCTTAGTCTTTGATTCACGGTGGACCACTTATGAAATTGATCCACCGAAACATTAGTCGTAATATATTGTTATATGATTAGATTATTGAATGTTATTTTAATATCATATAATTAATTATATTTAATATACATATTATATAATTGAATTATTGTATCAAGTGAGATACTCACGTTTATAAAGTCTAGTTAATATCAACACCAAATTGACAAAAGGAAACTCATATCATTTCATTATATAATAAATTGCGAATACAACACGGTATTAAATTAAAAATATGGCGACGAGACTAAAAAAGGGCCGCTCTATCTATAGTATGAGCGATCCTATTCGCTTGACGTCTAATGGGCTTCACCTCAAAGCTGGAATATAAAGATAAGATACATTTAATCTTATTAAAAAAAGTCTAGTTAATATCTCATTGTTTGTCTATTTGCAACATTTACAATATTGTTGACTAATTTGGTCAATTATTCAAAATAAGCGAGAAACTATTAAACCACACCATCCAATTATTTGTGCATATTTGTGGGTATGGCCATTAGCCAAATTTCAAGCACCAGTTATATGCTCTCTTGAAACTAACATTTACTTACCTCTCGATTGAACTCTAGATTATCATGTTCCTTTCCCCTGGAACCAAAGGGTTATGACCAAAAACAAAACATACGATTACAAGGTGTACAAAATGGCGCCATTATCAATTTCTTGGAACTTCTATGAATGGTTGATAAGAGACTATACCTAGAATTACTGACCCTAGATGCACAAAATAGTTCAGCAAAGCACCAAGGAACAAAAGGCTAAACGTAAGATTAACCCCGAAATCCCGTAGTTCCGTAGTTTTCCAGATTCACAATCAGTTAATGAGTACAAATGAATACTAACAACTAGAATAGATAGGAGCACCTGTGGCATAGACATAATTAAACCCACTACAAAATTGAGAAGATTACAATGCCACAGGGATCATGAACTTCACAAGTAACAACACAAGTGGAAGCGTCAACGTCGGTAAGGGTTTCACCAAGGAGCATGCAGCAGAAGCACCAGAAGAAATTCCACTAATAGGGCCATTGGCAGGAGTAAATCCTGTTGAAGGCACGAAAGATGATTTGGGTGATCTTCCATCAGTTCCGTCTAGCAGTGATGATGGCGATGGTGCCGGTGCAAATACTGAATCTTTCTCAACAGATGTAGGTGGGGCGATAAGAGGAGGGAATTCCTGCTGCCCTGCAGCATCATTTGAAATATATATTTAGCATTTCAATGCCGTCTCAGAAAATCCAACTTACTATAATGCTACATTGCTATGTTTTTTGGCTCCTCCCATCACTTATATCATGAAGATAGAAAATATATATTTATCATTTAAAATATAGATTTAACAGTATGATAATGCTACATGATAGGAAATCTCGGTCATTTTAGTTACTGCAAAATATATGCATTCAAACAAGTTCCTATCATATAGCACATAGAAAAATCATGAGGATAGAAGTATCATCCATTCAGAACCAGTCCATGTTCGTGTAGCTGAGTAGAAGACCTAGTAGTACTGAATCTGGCCACCTAATGCAAATTGCATCGGTGACATCTCAGTAGAGAAATCATTCAGAGTGAAAAGTTTAAAAAATGGTTTATTTAACAGTCAAGAATGCCACTGTGCGATGTAAACTGACCTGGACATCGAGGCTGAAGGGATGGAGTCAACCTGCAGGGAGGCAAGAAAAGTAATCCATCTTAAATTCAAAGACCAGTACAGCAAAATATACATTATTGAAATTGAAATGTCTCAATGAGAAAAGCACGAACACATAGGAGAAACATACGTTGTCACTATGGTGCCATTAGCAATACCATCATAAATGCAAGAAGTCACATTGCAACCACCACTAGTCTGTTGAATGGTAACATTGCCGAGCATAAGATTGCTGTTTTTACATTGCATGCTGGAGCAAGAAACAGCTAGAGAAGCCGGCATACAGTACAAACTGCAGAGGAAGTAATAAACTCAGATACACAAGTCACATAGTCTTCTCATTCTCAATCTCAACAAGTGTCGTGTCAAAACAGTAAAAATTTGGAAAAAATTCCGTTTATCATTAAAAAAACTAAATTGAAAACTTAACCCTGAATATTTTGCCTACATTTTCAAACTTTTGCCACAAACCAAAACAACCGTAGACAAGAATCTAGATTTATGAATAAGGAGAGTAAGGTATGGATTGCAAACAGAAAAAGAAAAGATGCTTAGTGAGTACTTTAAGTTTCGGGGTCCACAGCTACATTGCACACAATGGCCTGCTGTAATGGCATAACTTCCATTAGGGACAAGCAAGCCAAAATCAGAAGAATATTTTGGGAAATTTGATGCGCAAGCTGCAAAATGAAGAACAAATGTTAGCAATTAAAGACCATTACATTTACACCATTTAAGTCCATGTTTAGATAAAAAAAAAAAACTTTATCAAGCCCTTATACAATTAATTGCTTATCATACAAGTGCTCATGTGTAAGCTATGATTGTAACAAAAGATAAAACAAAGTCAAACTATTTTCCTATAAGCTATAAGTTGCTTTCATAAGTTATCCCGAAAGCTTATGGAAGCACGCTAAAAACAACTCATACACATGTCATAAGCTATTTCATAAGCTCTCATAGATAATCTCTAATAAGTCAATACAAACAGACCTAAATTTAGTAAATTATAGAAATTACAAAGAAAAACAAAACAAACACAATTTGAAAAGTTTAAGAACAAGGATAAAATCAAGGGCTTATAGCATAAGTGATAAATCCCATAGAAAGTGTTTATGTACAAGTTACTTTTTTATGAAAAAAGATAAAATGAAATCAAACCATTTTCCTATATGCTATAAGTTGTTTCCATAACTGTCTTGAAAAATGAAAACATACGGTAATAAATTGAAATCAGCTTATATACATTCTAAGCCGTTTCCATAAACTCTCAAAACAGTCTCACAAGTGTTACACATGTAGATAAGCTCAAATAAGTCAATAAAAACATACCCTAAATTCAATTATAGAAAGTACAAACAAAAGCAAAACAAACAAATAAAAAACACAATTCCATAAGCTATCTTGAAACCTTGTAACTTATTGGAACTTATAGCTTGTAGTTCTTTTCAGAAGCTCTAAGTTGTTTTCATAAGCTATCTTGAAACCTTATGAAAGTAAGCTAAAAAAGCTTATATTATATACATGTCATAAGTTGTTTTCATGATCTCTCACTCACAATCAAATAAGCGCTTATGCCAAACAAGTCAATCCAAACAGACCCTAAATTAAATTATAGAAAGAACAAAGAAAAACTACTACAATATAAAAATCTAAAGATGAAGATGAAATTACCCGGAATAGGAATAGCAAGAATATCACCATTAGAGATAGAAGTACCTCCCAAAGCATTAACATTCATCAAATCAGTAAGAGTAGTAAAATACCTAGAAGCAATAGAACCTAAACTATCAAGTGGCTGAACAACATAAGACAAATAAATAGCAGGCAAAGCATTATCAGAACCATTGAAACAAGTACAAGGAAGAGGAACAACAAGATTCTGTCCAACATCAAGAACATTAGGATCAGTTATAGAATTAGCTTCTCTAAGTTGATCAGAAGAAACTAAACCACCATAAACAGAATCAGCAATAGATGAAAGAGTATCAGAAGGACGAATCTTATAGTTTGTTGAAACAGATTTACGAATTCCATCAACACATGAACATGAGATTGGGATTTTGAGGTAAAGTTTTGAAGGGAGGATGTGATGTTCTACATCTGGATATGAGATGTCAATGGCATTGGCGGTTAGAAGAGAGATTGGATCGATTTGAAAAAGAGAAGAAACTTCGGAGACTTTGAGGTTTGTGTAGAGTGTGTAACCGAGTAATGCGTTACATGTGTCTGAGTTTGTGCATGGTTCGATTGTTGATTTTGAGGTTGTTGTTATGAAGAGTAATGATGAAAGGAACAAGAACAAAATGGTTCTGTGCATTGTTGCAATGTTTGAGGGGTTTGTTTAGGGTTTTTGAGTTGTTGTTGTTCTTGTTCTTGTTATGAGAGAAGGGAAAGTTTGAGAGTTTGAAAAGGGGGAAGAAGTAGAAAACAGGTGTGTTGCATTATATGCTATAGAATAGAATAGGACAAGTGAAAACACAAAAGAACACTGGTCGTATAGTCAGATCCTCGATTTTAGAGATTTCAACATTACTTGTCTAGCTGGACTCTTTTGTCCAAAGTTTTCAATTACTTTCATCATTTTGTATTGCATATAATAAATGGGTGTTTTGGTAATTTAATATTTTTAACATACCCAACTGCAGTGTATAGATTAATCTCTTCAATGTAATTGAGATTTATTTAGTCAAAAAAATCTCTCTCAACTAATGTTTTTCCATCCACCCCAATAAAAAATCGAATTCAAAACAAAATAATTAAGAGACTTAAATATTTATCGCTTGTCACTTGTGTCATACTATGTTTATCTTTTAAATGTCGATTAACTTATTTAACCAAAAATGAAACCTAAGAACTGAAATTCTTAACACTTGCACCAAATCATCTATCGATTTACCATTCTTGTTTGTAGACAACATGGTGTGTCCCACATTCAAGCTGGTTGGTGTGGGTATGGTATGGTAAGCTTTTTTAGGAATTTAGGCCGAGAATTATAGATTTCTTGCTACCGTCACATTCATATGCACAAATATATTCAATTAAAAAAAAAATCTCTAAATTCATAGGCAAATATTTGATCTAATTTACCCTATATCAATACAGAATTTTTAAGGGTGAACAAAGACAATTCAACTATTAAACTCGTACTAATTGAACTTAAATTTAGTGTATCGGACATATTTATAACGGAAAATTCTAATATAAGCACAAACACAAATAACACGGTGTTAGATACATATATACAAATAAATAAAAAAATAAAAATGAAAAGAAATAAAATAAAGTTGATTGATGTGATTATATTATTTTTATTTTAAATTTTTGATTTTTTTATAGAGTTTAAAATTTTGAATTTGTGTGTGTGCGCCCAAATATATTTTATTTGGGTTTGGGCTATGCAATTTTTGCTCATTTATATCAAGCTTATGAGTAGTAAATAATGGATACAAATAAAAAATAATAATAATGGATACAAACAATTAAATATGGTTGGATTCAATTTTAAAAATCTAAACATGTAGTTAACCAAATGTGATTGAGGTTGTAAGATCATGAGTTTTTTTCTCTTGTATAAAATATTCAAACATCATTACTTTAAAAAAAAATTGCAAGTGTCTTACACACAAAGTTCAAAATGAACCGTATTATTACAAAGTTAAATTGTGTCTTTCTCATATTAATATCTTGACAGTGTTCATCGACAAATTACTACCTCTATCTCAAAATATAAGAGCTAGTTTGATTACTGCACGAATGACAACGTACAATTTTTATCACTGATATATTTAATTCTCTATTAGTAAAAATTATAAAAACTTGATATTTTGAAAATACTGATCAAAACAAATCAAACAATATCTTATATGCTTATATTTATATCCATATATTGTTAAAAAAAATATGATTGGAGTAAGATAAGTGAATAGTGTAATTTAGTTAAAATAGCTATAATAAAATGAGACAGATGTAATAGCTTAAAAGCAAATATTTAATCATTCTTTATTATGGTAATTCGAATAAACCGAATCGACCAACAAATGACCCATATTAACAAACACGGTACATAATAGGCTAAAGTTTTACTCTCTCTTTAAAAATCAGAGAGTTAACACATAATATTTCTTTTCCTCTTCAAAAAAGCACATAAATATTTTAATTATAATTATGAGATAGTCTTAAAAAAAATCATACGAAAAATTTATGAGATAGTTTTACATAAACACAAATATTTAAGATATAATTTTTAGACAGATCCACATAAATAAATAAAACTAGTATCCAGACCCGTGCCAAGCACGGGTAAAAATGCGTTTTTAGATTTATTGACTTATAAATATACTTTATAAAAATATATCTATACATTTTATAAGAAAAGGCCCCTAAAGAAACAAAAAAAAAAACAAATTAATCTCATAATATGTATAGTAAAATAAATATGAAATAAAAATAACATAAAAAATTACTTGAATATATCTTATATTATTTAATTTTGACATCAATGCCCTTCAAATAAATAAAAAAACAGGTCTATGTATAAGTATATGAATAAAAAAGTAGTCTTGATATTAATATATGCGTAAAAGTATCGGCCCCGTTTAAATTATAACTAAAAACGATTTGTACAATTTTTTTTTAAAAAAAATCATATAAAAAAACAACAACATAGGCGCCGTAAAAAAACAAAAAAAAAGGCATGTATATTAATATATGAGTGAAAATATAAGGTCCCGTATTTAAATATTTCATAAATTAAATGTACAAACATTAAGAGAATATTTAAATCTATTGCACCGGTTACTATGACCCAAAAAAAATTTCCTCTCTTTCAACTCGATCATCAAAGGCATCAAATCTTACAAATTTTCTCATCTCTTTTGACTCGCTACGTGTTGGTGCATATGGTTGGAAAGAAACAACATTATTTTCAACAGAAAGAAAGTTAATCAATCGGAGTTAGCTGACAACATCAAACAAATTACTTGGGTATGGATCTATAATTTAGGAGGGTTTGTGGATATGTTTTCTTATAGTGGCCGGTTATTTGCCCCTTTCTTGCATTCAAAGATTGTAATTGTTGTTGTTTTGTTTCGAGTATCTCTGAATTGTGACTAAAGATTCTTTGATTGCGAGATAATAATTTAAGCACATGCGGTAATGTTGCCGCTTAAAGTTATAATCCCGTGCTTCTTGCTTGCCCATTTGCCTGCTTGTTTCGAATATATAATAGGCTTTTGGTAGCCCAGTTATAGTGTTCTCATAGCTTTGTATCGTCTTAGATGTTTTAATTTGGTAGCATGTTTTTAGAGTAATAACAGGACTGTTGTTTTTGTAGTGCTTGTTTATTGTTTGTGTTTTGTTGGGGTTTTAATTTATTTTGCCCGACTTTCAAGCACATGATTTGGCGGAACTCTACAACTGTTCATAGAAGGTGGATAAGTCGTTTATCTTGCTATGATGATGGGTTCAGACTTCTCTCATTGTAGATGGGTTGGAGTACTCCTTATACTCATATTATTAATATATTTGTTGCTTATTAAAAAAATGACCCAAAGAAATGACTTAAAGAAATTTCCTAAAAATATAGGCCCCATATAAATTAAAAAAACAAAGAATCTCATATAAATTACAAAACAAAAATAGTCTTTCATTTTAATATATACATGTGTATAAATTTAGGCCAAGTATAAATTTTAAAAAATTACCCGGGGTTAAGATATGAATAAGTAAAATTATATGCTAATGCTACTGTATAAATTTTTCAAAAATCCCCTAACAAACTCATAGTATTAACTGTAAGACAAATATGTAATAAAAATAATCTAAAGAAATTATCAACTTAGGCATGTCATGTGACTTGTCTTGTAATTTATATGCATAAATAAACTGCTAAAAAAATAATAATGATCAACTTTAAACTTTAAATCATATTCATATTAGATGATTCCACGTACATACATAAATTATATATGATAATTTATATTTCAAAAGTAAATATATTCTTTTAAAAATTATCTAATTAATTTGTGAAAATGTATAAAAATTGAATTAGATACACTAATTACAATAAAATATTTCTATTTTTGAATCATAATATTCTATTTTGGAATCATTAACATATGTCATAAGGACATATATTAGTTTTTCTCTAAAAAAAATTCCTTAATTCCTTAATGCAGTTGATTCTTTTTAAGGCATAAATAAACTAATTGTAATTATTCTGTTTGATTCTTTTTAAGGCATATAAGTCATTTGCTTTAGAAATTATAACAAACCAAAACAAAGAAAATAACTAAAGAAGATAAAGAGAAATAACTAAAAAGAAAATACTTGTAAAATATGTGAATGATAGTGTTTACTAAATATACGAATAATTGGGTGTATAAGCAATTTTATCTTTAATATACAATTAAACCCATTAATAACAAATATATTCATTATCTTTTCAATATGATTTTTGTTTTACACTATTAATTATATTTCTTACTATTTTTATTTGTTTTAATTGCATTAATACTACGGTCCTAAAAGTCATGCCTTATACATATGGCATAATTCTTGGTTCACCTTAATATTACAAAAACATGTGATAAGCATCCCGTAAGTTTAACTCATTTTAAGGAGATATTACAGGTACATATATAGGGAAAGTGGTTCGAATCTCAGTCATCTCATTTATCCATCTTAAGGATGAAATTTGTAGTCACGGTTACTTGACAAAAAAAGCTGTGATAAACCACAAATCGCATAATTATATACAATTAATTTTGAGTTTGTTGCTTTATGTCTAAAGAAGTAATTGGTTGCATCAAACCTAATCTTCAATGATATATATAGGGATGTCAATTTGCATCCGTTAGAGCGGATCCCCGCGGGGATTGCCCCGTTCGGAGCTCCGGAAATAGAGATTTTTTCCCCGTGGGGACGGGGATGGAGGCAAAAATTCCCCCGCGGGCAGCTCGGGGCGGGGAACGGGGAAGCTGCATCCATCCCCGCGGATTCCCCGAATCCGTCAATATATAGTTAACTATTTATTTTTATTATTATTATTATTATTATTAAATGTTGATTCTTTTTTTAAAAAAAAAAGTACCGAAGAGTCAATCAATGTCCATTATTTTCTCTAGTGATTGTAAAGAATTTTGATCGTTCACTTCATTGCATTTTCCAAGTTCCAATTCCAAACTCCCAATCCTAGAAAAATGACTACTTGGCTATTAGGTTTTGTATGATTATTAGTAGCTAAATGTTTTTGCAATATCTTTTTGGTTATGAATGTATTATTTATGTGTTGTTTTTATGTTTTCAAAAAGAAAATGCAAAATATTTGTTTTTCTAAAAAAAATAACGTCATACTACCAGTACTATCATAATTTTGACCGGAAAATATAATTTTTTTGTTAATATTTGATATTTGTGGATCCCCGCAAGAACCGTGGGGATCTGTGGGGATGAGGATGGGGACAAATATTACTCCGTGGGGATGAGGATGGAGGCAAAATTTTTCCCGAAGGCAGTTCGGGGCGGGGAACGGGGAAGCTTCCTCTGCACATTCCCCGCCCCGTTGACATCCCTAGATATATACACTAACTAAAGTAAATGGCTCCTGGGTATTTTTTTATTTTTTATTTATAATAATGAAAAGAAAAATTATATTGAGATTTAGGGGTAGTAATTTCCATTTCAGCAGCTAATAAAGAATCCATAATTTGAGATGGAGAAAAATTGTTATACGGAAACAACAAAGAATCCCTAATTTGCTAATAATACAAAAGAAAGAAAATAGCAAATTTCAAAACATTTTAGTAACAAAATAAGAAGAAGCAAATTTCATGTGTACTTGACTACATGATCAAACGACCGGTCCTTAAATTGCAGCAAAAGATTTGATAATCACCATACCTGCAAGGATAAAAGAAAGCTAAATTATTTGATTGCATAAACAAAACAAAATGTCTAAGAATGATGCTAGCAATAGGACACTATATATATGTGTGTGTGTAAATGGAAAAATGTCAAGAATGGAAAAGTAGTAAATACAAATAATTACATTTGTTAGTTGGAAGATCCTTCACGTACCAAAGTTGAACAACACGGGCCATCAGATTCCAGTTTTCTTTTGACGCATTCACATAAGCAATTGAATCGTATTTGGGAGCCATTAGAATTATAATTTCTGAATAAGAGTGTTTGTTTACTTTGGATGTGATGAATAAAAAATAACATTATGCAGACTATTTATAGATGTAAAATACTGAAATAAAAGGAAATAATAAAGCATAAACCTAAGGAATATTCTAATGATTATTAAATGTTAGAAAGTCAACTTGGCTAGCTGTATTTTTTTGATAAAATTATACAGTAATTTTTTGTGATTTATTTCAAAGTCAATTTTATGGATTATTTTCACGTGAAAAATATTTAATGCGGGAGATTTGCTTGAATTTTTTTTTGTATACTGTCTTTGCTTATGTGGTGTGATCTGTATCGAAAAAAAAGTGTATTATTTGCTTTCTCGATGTGATTTGTACAAAAAAAAACGTGAATTTATTGACTTGGCCTACGTGATATGTACACAAAAAAATGTGAATTTTTATTTTTGACAAAAAAAAAACGTGAATTAAAGGCCTTTGTTTGTGTGATATGTAAAAAGAAACATTTATTTGAGAGGGCTGAATTGCTAGGTGTATTGTTACGCTGCATCCATGTCCGTAAATTGCTAGGTGTATTTTCTTGATAACTTTAGAGAATTAATAATTATCGAGAATTAATTGCTTAGAGATTGCCATAGAGAATTAATTGCATAATTTGAGAACCACATTTTTGTTATGCTTATAGTTTGATCCTTGTTTTTTTTTTAACTAAATAATTTAATGCATTAATTGCCAAAACAATATAGGAGAAGAATCACTGTGAAATTGCCACGTGTACATGAGGCTTTGAGAAAAAGCTCTCAAATAATATATATATAGATATATAGATATAGATTTAAAAATTTAAAAATATAATAATCACATCAATTAAAACCATGTCAATTATTTTATCTTTAATTTCTTCAATTTAATATGAGTGTGGCTAAGATTGTTTTTGGTAAGGTCCATATAAGTATTTCTCCATAATCATAATTAGTAAAAAAAAACACTTTTAATTAGATACAGCTCATGGCGGGAACGAAACTGCATTCCCTCCAAATTTTCTCACGCTAAATTCAAGTCTCAATCCTCTTTCTTTTCTCCCTCCATCGTTACCCCAAATTCCAAAACCCTAATCGACGAACAATTCCAATTATACGCAATGGTTGGTCCCGTCACGGATCTCATTCCCTCCGACAATCCCGCCACTCCGCCGGTCCGTAATGTCCGCCGGAGGTTGGTTCAATCAACGCTCTTCCCTCACAAGCCACCACAACCCCGCAACAAACCAGAGGAAAACGATGAAAGCAGTGACGAACATGATGAGGATTACTGCGACACGAAGAAGCGCAGGAAGAGAAAATCCAAAGGAAAAATCACTCCCGTAAACAAAGGTTCCAAGGTCGGTGATCTACTTTTTCAATTTCTTTCTATATTTTACATTTCAATTTGAAATTCCATCATAGTGTTATGCTAGTTATGAATTAGGACTTCAAATTCATGTAGTGTTTCGTTTGAATCTAGTTTTATCTTTGTCTGTATTAACAGAGTGCCACACCAAAGAAAAATGCCAGTGGAAAGAAGCAGAGTGATGGAAAAACCTCTATAGCTAATGCAATTATGGGGTCAACTTCGCGGAATGTTTTGTCTGATTTCGATAAGGTTGTTATACCTAAGCCTGATTTGCGGTTAGAGGCAAAATTGTCAGCTGAGGTTAGTGTGGATTGGTTAACGACACAACTATCTATGTGACTAGGGTTTTTGATGAATTTTTTTATTTGAATTGTGTAGAGTAACAGTATATGGTAAATCTATGCATGATGTAATTGTAATTCAGTGAAGACTAAAGCCTGAAACTTTCATTAATGCAGTTTTAGTTTGATACTTTCTACTTCCCTTCTCACTTAGCTGTGACCTAAAAATATGCGACTCTTTTGTGTTTGTTTCTTTTGTTTTTTTATCAGGAAAATTCAAGGATGTTTGCAGGACGGCAAGTACATCCATTTTTTTCATCGTGTAAAGCGGGGAAGAAAGTTCAAGAGCTGTCTGAACCAGGAAATGATGTACTCAAAGCTAAGAGTGGGAATGAAAGCATTACCTGTGGTCCTATTCATGTTTTTGAAAATATCAAGGTATGGTACTCATGACTTCAATTTCCTGTTTGCTTTGCTTTGATGTGATCAAAAGCAGGTAATATATATGCACTTGTTCTCTTGGTTTTGAATTCTATAATATCACATTTTTTCATTCAGGTGTTAAATTCCTCAATGCAGGATGATACCTCATCCCTAGACTGGAGAAACTGGACGTTTTTGGAAAATTCCACCTATGTGAACAGTGGTTCAGAAAGTTCAAATTCATCTGTTTTGGGGGCTTCTGTTGGATGCTTAAATTTTGACAAGCTTCTTAGTACCTTGGATCCAGTGAGAGCTTCAAGTTCTCAGAATGCCTCAAATTCTTTGGATATGTTTTCTACATGTCCAGAAAATATGCAAGAAACATCACTGTCAAACTCAACTTTACCAGAGGAACAAACGACAAGTGCTCCGATGCCAAAAGTTGCTAAAGTGGTATATAATCTGTGTTCTATTTTCAATTTTTTAATGAAGTATGGCATATAGTGGAGGCTAATTCAGAAGGGAAATGTACATTCTCACCTAAGTTGCCTTTATTTTCTAACTTTTGACCAATACTTTTTAAGGACTTGGAGGTGGATGAATCTGGTACATCTTCTGTGGAAGCTAGCTATTTTAGAAAGTCACATACTGGTGAGCCGCTGAGTAGATTTCTTCAAGAAAGGTACTAGTAAATGCATGCCTGAATCAGGCAATAACAATATAATCATGACAATAACATCTGTACATCTATGCTTTTAGTTTTTTCAATTTTATTTATTTCATGCATTTGCTATTGCTTATGGGTAGGCAACACATTCTGTTGAAGATTTCTCTTTGGCCATATCTAACCTGGGTGAAATATGTGGGAGTTATTTGTAAATGATGATAAATTCCCAGTAGTTCTTTGCAAATGCTTATGATCATTAAAGTTCTTTGCTAATGCTTATTATAATCTCTCTATTAAACGTGTTCAAATTTTACCTATTATCTCTTTTAGTTGTCAGTTCAAAAAAGCATGTTTATAATTAAAATAGTTGCCTGAATCTTACAGGACAGGTGTAATGACTGTTCTACATAAATCCCAAATTGCTAGTCTTTTCATAAATATTTTAGCATATATTTATGGCACGTTGGAAAAGATCCCAACTCTTATAATAATTTGTGCTGAAATCAACCCTGTAGTATTAATGTTAGGTCCTTAAAATGCACTAAAGAAAGTGGAATGGTTTTGAAATACTAGAGAAGTGTTGCAATGGTTTCAGTCCTTCAATTCGTTCATCTTTTCACTGCCATTGTAGCTAGAAAACTGTTTATTGAATCGCATTGTGCGACTCTTAATATCTAGAAAAAAATTATGCCTTATTGATTGGTCTATTTATGATTCTCTTGGCATAAAGCAAAGCGGTTGTGTGATGTTTTTTGGTGTTGATATTTTGATAGTCAGCATTTCCTGTTGACAGCAACTTATCTATGTTATCCTCACTTTCTTTACTGTCTCTTAGTCTGCTTAAGCATGATCTGGTGCACTTGAATTCTCTGGGTTGTTAAGGGTTCATAAGTGGAATTTATTAATCTTTAAGGATAATATAGTTGTACTCTATTGTTTTTCTAATGAGCGTGGCTTCATTTTTTAGCTCAGCAAGCTATATGCTTGACTATGAAATTTCCGCCTGATAGTGGATGTTCTCTGTGTTCTATGTTGCAGTCTGAGGTCATACTATATTGGCTGCGAGGATAAGGCAGAAGGCAGCTTATGGACATACAAATACAAGCCAACTAAGGCCGTTGAGGTCATTTTTTTCTTTCTTTTTTAATCTTGCACTTTTTGAATTGTCATGGTCCTAATTTGCGCTTTCTTGTTTCATGATTTTTTTTGCAGGTATGTGGTAATGATGAAGCTGTGAATTTCTTGAGTGACTGGCTACATCAGTGGCATGAAAGACGTTACAAACCCAGGAAGGATACGTCCAATAGGGATACAAGGGTCATTCATGACGACGATGATGATTATATCTGTTCTGACAGTGACTATGATTCGGAAGATATGAATGAGGAGGATTCCCTGCAGAATGTTCTTTTAGTTACAGGACCAATAGGGGTGTGTTGAAATCTACTTTGTCTAAACTGTCGCATGCTCTTCATTACATGAATTGCTTCCTATGCTCATCATTTATGCATCTATTCAAGGCAACTGATGTTCAGTAATGTAATTGTCAGTTTCTGAAAACAGTATTAAAACATGGATAGGTTCAGGAAGAGAATCAGATCTTGAGATTCAAGAACCTTTAAATAAAGATTTCTGTCAAATCAAGATAAAAGCTGATGCTCAGTTGAAAAGGGTAAATCCATGGGGAAGTAAGTAGCATGCAAAAGATCAAACGAACAAAGTGAAAAACTAATATAATCATACAACATTCAGCCATTTGAATTATACCAATAAAATTAATTACTGCACATGATATGGGGAATGCATTTTTTTATTCTGAACAAATAGAAATTAGCTATTGTTGCATTTTTCACTCAAAGGCCATGAAAAACACTAGATCTGGTTTCTTGTGCCTCTGTTACAAAACCATGTGAATAGTGAATTCAGAGCCCTGTGCTCTTGAACCTCTATGTGGTTTATTGAATCCCAGGTAGCAAATCTACATTTACACCTTGTACCGTTTTACTTTTAGTGCATGGGCCATTACTCATTAATGATGGTTCCCTCTCCATGTTTATTCGTCCGTCACCCTGTTTGCAATTTATCATTATCTCCCAGTTACTAGAAGCAATCTTTGAGTCATTGGTAGCTAATAAACAAGTCTATGGTTTTGCAGAGTGGCAAGTCTGCAGCAATCTATGCTTGTGCCCAAGAGCAAGGCTTTGATATATTAGAGGTATGACCGGTTTAATAACATTACAACTATTTAATTTATGCCATAACCAATACACTTTCGTAATGATATTCATGGATTTCATATATTCTGTAAATAACCACCTCAACTTTTTAAAGCATTGCTGAAGATCAAACATGGATTAAGTCTTTTTTTGAGTGGGAACATGGATTAGGTCTGATGCATTGTGAATTTGAAATTTGGATTTAAGATTGTCCTTGGCTGCCCAATGTCAAGAATTGTAGTCTGAAAGATTTCTACTTGTTATAGTTAAAAAAGCATAGAGAAGTCTTGGCAGAGAATGTTGCTTATATTGTCCAGTAACTGTCCCAGTCTTCCCTAGGAAGTCACCGGAAACAGCTGTGCCTGTGCACAACTCATTTCCCTAACATAACACCTTTCAACTTCTTATTTCTTAGAATATCTATTATTCATTAAAGCATTTGTATTTATGCCTTCCCTTTTAACCATGAATATACCCAAATATAATGGAGTTTATGGCTTGTGTTGCTTTAACAGCTCAATGCATCAGATTGTAGAAATGGGACTGTTGTCAAGCAATATTTTGGAGATACTCTTGGTTCACATGGGTTCAAAAGGTTTGTTAATTTGTGCTGTCTATGCTTGCTGATAACTTAATGTTAGAGATATATAATATAAAAACACTACATGCGTTTTAACTTTAGTTTAAGCTTTAGGGCTAGTTAGTTCAAGCATGGCATTAGAACCTCTATGATCAAGTGATTGCTTGATCCTTGTATCACCTCCATTCTTCAAATGAAAATGTTGAACTGGTGGGTGGGGCTATGCACCATACTTGAAGTTTGAAGGACTCTTGTTGGAGAGTGTTAGAGATGTAATGTAAAACCATTTATGAATCATCACCTAACAGTTTCAACTTTAGAGGTAGTTGGTCCATGACATTTCCAATCTTCTGGAGCTGAGTTACTATAATCAACTATACTTGCATTATATTCTGAAATACTTTGTTGGGTTAGTTGAGTGCTCTACTTTTCTGAGTAGGAACATGAACATTTCATATTTCACAGCAAATCATTACTTTATTCAACATGAGAACGTAGATCCGTTTTTACAAAAAAGTGTATTCCAGGTCAATAGTGTATTCCATGGCAATAGTGTATTCCATATTACAAAAAAGTGTTGGTAGTTGCTGCACTGCAAAATCACAGGTCTTCTCTGTTTGTTGTCTCTATGCCACTGATTGGACATTTATAAGCTATATTATTGCGATCATCCAATTGGCGCATCAGAGAACCAGGTTTATTTATTAAGGAAGTGAGTAGAAATTAGCAAACAAGTATGAACTTAGCATGAAGAAATGGTGTTTTAGTTCCTAGAAGCCTCAAGTTATAAGCTTTTGATGTGGGGCTGGGATAGTTCTCCCCCCTTCAATCTTCTCTAAGATATAGAAAAATGAAATAGCAGGATTACGTAAAATAAGAGTATGTCACGTATAATTAAATTGTCTGTCTACCTTGATTCGATCTAATTTTTAGCAAAATAAGCTTTTCTGTGAATCTATTCTGTGATAATATATATCTTACTCGATGCTAATATTTAGGTTATCAGAACACACTGTGAGTTCACAGAAGATGACTACAAAGTTGCCCCCAGCTCCTGCTCTGGTTAATGGTAAAGCTGCAGATGAGGTGAAGGACGGAGTAGTTGAACTAATAACCATATCTGATGATGAAGCTTGTAGCCCTGGTGAAATATCACAGAAGTTACATGGCAAGAATAATGTTGCATGTGATAAAGTCCAAACTTTGATTCTGGTTGAGGATGTGGACATACTTTTTCCTGAAGATCGTGGATGTATTGCTGCCATACAACAGATTGCCGGGACAGCAAGGGGGCCAATTATATTGACCAGCAATAGTAAGATTACTATTTAGAATAATGTATTTTTGCTTAAGATATAGCTTTTGAGTTATTCATATTTATGAAAATGTATTGTTGTATAGGTGATAATCCCGGCCTTCCAGATAATTTTGATAGGCTTCATGTTTCATTCTCATTGCCAACACCAAAGGAGTTGCTTTGCCATTTGTACTCTGTATGTGCACGAGGACTTTCCTCCCTCAAATATATTAAAGAAAAATTGTCCAAATTTATATTAATGGTATCTATTATATCAATGACCTACAGGTTTGTCTCAGAGAAGGAGCCAGCATCCATCCTCTTCTACTGGAGAAGTTTATACAATCATGTGATGGAGACATCAGGAAAACCATTATGCATCTTCAGTTCTGGTTGCAGAGTAAAATATTTAGAAAAGGTGACACACAACATACAGTTATTCTCGTTGTCAAATACATAATTGATTATTGATATTCAATTAGGACCAGCTATTTGTTAATTCATATTTGTAGTAACCCATAGCATGTACGCATCAAGTAAACTTTTTATTTACATGTATTTATTTGCTATGGTACAGTTAAGGTGATACTACCCACATTTGAGGGTAATATGAATAAAGTTATGCAATTATGAGAAGTAAAACTATGGGGCAACCAGCAAAGTTAATTTGAACCACAATTTATTTTTTCAAAAAATAAATTGCTTGTAGGTGTTTTGTCTTCCATATTTCCATGATAAGAATTAGTTTCTGGATCAAAATCAACATTTTTTTTAATCTAGTAGCCTAGTGGCTAGACTCACGCACTATAAGTGTGGAGAAGTGGGGAATCCAGGGTTTGAACTCCGATCCCTCCAATAACGTCCCTAGTAGCTTCAACCGAGCTACCCTTGCGGGACACCATCATGTTTAAATACACAATATCATCCTTCAAGTAACTTTGCTGTTCTTGTACAATGCTGTTCATGTTTAAATACACAATCCCCCTTCCTCTCTTTTGTCTTGGTCTTTCTTATGGTGTTTGTTGGTATATGGTAAAGTTGATTTTGGATTCCACATGGTTTTAAGAAGTGTAAAGTATATAGGAAAGTATTAAGTAATGATGTAAGTAATTTTTTACTCATAATACTAGCACAATACATTGTTATGGAGTAAAAATTACTCCATAATATGTTTTCTCTTGCTTTTTTTACTCAGTTTTGACTCCATTTTTGGGATGAGGATTTTGTTCGCCTAAGATACGATCAGAGTTAACTCTAATAGTTTTTTTTTGTTATGATGTATGTGTTTAGGGAATTAATTTTGGAATATATTTTTATATGCAATTCCCTTTATCTTACTGCCATTGTAATGGCTTAGGAAACCTTATGAATGCCCCCTTTTTTGTACAGATCTAAAAGCACATACAGGTTATGTCTCACTTCCATTTGATCTTGAGGTTGGTCATCAGATACTACCCAAGATAATGCCGTGGGATTTCCCCTCAGAGATATCCGAACTAATTGAGAACGAATTTGTCAAATCAGTAAATCAAATGGAAGATAATTCCAGTTTGCAAGGGTTAGTTGATGAAGAGCTTCTTCGCATAAATGAAAGTCAAAATGATTTAGATGAGCAGTATATGGAGACTGATTATATAAAAGCCAAGAAGGTGGAGATGATTCAGAGAAATGGGTCTATAACAGATTACTGTGAGCTTGAAATTCAATGCAAAGCTATTTCAGAGTTTTCCAATTCTTCTGGATCCCCTGTAGCATCCTATGTGCAAAATGGTCGAAGGAAACTTGTAGTAATGTCCTCTGATTCTGAAGAGGAGGATTCAAATAATGGATATCCTCAAGACACAGACGATGGAGCTAACAAGAGACATTCCATCAAAGGAAATAATGAATGTACCTCTGAGTTTCAGTTGAATGATAATTTCCCCAGCACATCTGTTCGTAAACTGGTTTGTTCTGAATTGGAGGATTCAGATGATGAATATGTTAAATATTCAGAAGCAGCTGATGTTACTTGCATAAATGATACATCTCAATCATTTGATATATCCTGTGTACCAGAATCAACGTTTGTTCCTGAGACTGCAATTGAAAATGGAACCGATACAATGTCTGGAGCGGTGTCTTCTGGCCACTGTCTAGAGGTTTCTATGAATAATGAGTTAAAACCGTCCACTTTAAGTGTTCGCAGGCGCTTAGCAAAATTGTCAGAAAATTCAGATATATTGATGGATACTGAAGTTCCAGATTCTTCTCAGAGAAATGCTCTACAAGATTTCCGAGATGAAAATATGGAAACTACAATTATCAAGGTGATGGATGAGTGCAGTCGTGTGGATTTCAAACTAAAGTCAACATTTGTTGAGTCCAGTCCATCATTGGAAACAGATGTGGTACAGAATTTGTGGGAAAAACTCCGACAAATGGATTTAAAACAGCATGCTATCTCAGAACAGCTAGGTGTTTCTCAAGTTGTTAAACTTGCTAGTGGCTTGAGCAATCTAATTTCAGAAGCGGACGTGTTTCATAATTACCAACATAAACATGTAAGTGACTTTTATAGCTGAAAAGAAAATTGTGAAAGTTTTCTTTCTTTTGACGTTCTTTCACTTTTTCTGGGACCAAGTATGATGTCCTTCACTTAATTATCACTATCACTAATTAATTCATGAATACACAGGATATTTTAGTGCCCCGAAGTTTCATTTCTAATGAAGCTACAACTAGTTGGTACAATGATGAAACAATGATGTCCAGCGTTGCTGTGCATGGGTTTTGTTTTTATGTTAAACTTATAGCAGATGTTGGATCAAAGCTAGGTTGTGCGAATAGGATTGATTTAACTTCGGAGGTGTTGGCTTCCACAACTAATACTATGGCATTGGGGAAATTATCCAGACTGGATATTGCCAAAAGCACAGTTATTTATACCGGGAAGGAATTAGAGTTGAACAACCCAATGGAGAGGTATATAGCCTTTATTTTAGAATGGTTAAATACACAATTTCATCAGAGTTGCGATACTTCTGTTTCTTTTATTCTTACAATTTTTGGGCATGTGTGTAATACAGTGAAAATAAAGCATCTCTGTTTGAGGTTGTCCAATCCATTGTTCCTGCAAGAATATCCTTAGCATTGAAAGGTGATATCTTCAATGAATATCTATCCTCATTGCGCCAAATTTCAAGGTCAGAAGCAGTCCGTGTTTCGCAAGGTGTTGAAAAGAAGAGAAGAGGAAGGTACGCATGCGTTCAGTAAATTTGGTTGTTTTCCACCTTTTGATTGCAATATGCTAACCTGATATCCTCGAATATTTGCTCAATTGCATGATATTTAAACTCAGGTCGCGGGGTGCTCAACATTATTTGAGCAGATGCACAGCGTTGTCTCCCGAAGATATAACGTTGGTCAGTGGTGATTTGTACAGGAATGTTTCCTCACAACATACAATTAATACGGAAAGTAATCTGCTATAGCATAGGTTTAATATTAATAATACAGCTATTGGCTCTGATATATATTAGCAAATGGTTGCTATCAGCGAGCCTGGATCCTTTCCTTCACATTACGAAGAGATGGATGGGAGAGAATAGGGAATTGAAGGGTAAAAAGAGATAAAAGAAGAGAACAGATAGAAAGGATGGAGGGAGTGAAGGAGAGGATCCACATCCGCTATAAGCAACTACAACTACAAGTACGCTCCTGTGATTGTTGCCGTAATGGCATGCACTGGAATGTGAGAAGATGAGGCAAGGGGCCGATTGGAACACACCGTAGGATGTTAGAGTCCATGTAGTTTGTTTTTTCTCAATGATGATTGTCTTTGGGTTGAGATTGTAAATTAAACTAGAAGTTAGAAGAGATGGGAATTGCTCAATTCTTAAAAATGATTTACTAGTCATGTTTTTGTAAAGCTTAAATTAGTTAAATTAGTTATTATCTTTGTCTGCACTATACTGTTCTTGGCTGTTTCATGTTTGAGAGTACAACAAAATAACAGCGCAAGTGACTGAGTTTCAAGACAGTTGTGTTGTGATTTGTGAGATTCATAATTTTATTAGATTTTCTTTTGCCACTCTACCAATTTTCTCGCGTGCCCTACAAATTTGTAGTCGAAACCAAAGTCGATTACAAGCACTGCAAGAACGATAACACCTCTACTGTGTCTATACAAACATAACTTTTCCATCAACCTTTGCTAGCTGTGAATAGGGATGGGCATAAAATCCCAAAAACCAAACTTGTAAACTGAACCGAACCAAACCATTTAAAACTGAACCAAACCATTTGTGAGATAACAGTTCAGTTCACCAGTTTTTTTTAATAAAAACTGTGTTAACTGAACCAAAACTGTTAACTAAACCTAAAATCAAAATATAAAAAATTATATGACAGTAAAAATTATAAAAAATTAATATTTTAAAATACTCATTGAGACTAATCCAACAAAATATTATATGCTAATGTTTATTTTTATTTATTAGTAGAAAAATTGACTGTTTCACATATATCAATGCATAGTTTTGACGATTAATATCTTTAATTGTATGATAATAAAAATTACAAAAATTTGATATTTTAAAATATTCATCGAGACGAATCAAAAAACATATTATATGCTAATATTTATTTTTATTTATGATTAGGAAAATTGATTGTTTTACACATGTCAATATATAACTTTGACGATTAATATCTTTAATTGTATGATAGTAAAAATTACAAAAAGTTGATATTTTTAAAATACTCATCGATACGAATCCAAAAACATATTATATGCTAATATTTATTTTTATTTATGATTAGAAAAATTGATTGTTTTACACATGTCAATATATAACTTTGACGATTAATATCTTTAATTGTATGATAGTAAAAATTATAAAAAGTTGATATTTTTAAAATATTCATCGAGACGAATCCAAAAACATATTATATGCTAATATTTATTTTTATTTATTATTAGAAAACTTGATTGTTTTACACATGTCAATATATAACTTTGACGATTAATATCTTTAATTGTATGATAGTAAAAATTATAAAAAGTTGATATTTTTAAAATATTCATCGAGACGAATCCAAAAACATATTATATGCTAATATTTATTTTTATTTATTATTAGAAAAATTGACTGTTTCACACGTGTCAATGTATAACTTTGATGATTTATATATTTATTTATGAAGAAATGATCCGTTGGATTTCTAAAAATTGTTGGATGGATCAAATCCATCCATTTTGTTAGATTATTGTTATATTATTATTAATATTAGTTTTTATTATTGTTATATTATTATTAATATTAGTTTTTATTATTTTGTCAATTTGAAAGATTATTTTTATTATATTTTTATTTATGTAAATGTAAAAAAGACAGTTACGGTTAACTGAACTGGTTAACTAGTTAACCGAACTATTTGGTTCAATTTATGTTTCTACTAACGGTTCAGTTTGGTTTTTCTGAACTGTAAAAACAGTTCGGTTCAGTTTTTATGCAGTTTTGGTTTTAAACCAAACCATGCCCACTCCTAGCTGTGAAGTGTGAACAAAAAAGGTAGGAGAGAGAACGAGAACACGAGAATCCTAGTGCGGTTGGGGTTTAGAAACCGTGGTTTCTCAGTGTATGAAAAACTCTGCCCAAAGGTTCTATTTATAGAGCCACTTGTGTGAATCGTACCTTAAGGTGTACTGTGACTTTTACTCATGTGCACCGTACCTTACAGTGCATTGTTTTTCTCTAATTTGTATTGGTGCATCATAAGAATTCTTCGTTGAATTATAAATCAATGTTATTGATTCATTTAATCTCCCGTCTATCTGTTCTCATGTGTGAACTTGTAGGTTCTCGCAATGTTGATAATAATATTAAATCACCTTTTCTATATTATAAACAGTGAGCGGTGTGTAACAACACACCACTGCTACCCAAGTGACGAGAAGTTGATAATGTCATGTGATGTGACCTGACGTAATATTTTTATGATAACAATTGTGTACATAATTAGCCCTTTTTCCCTTATATCTAATTTGAACTCGACATAATGTGTGTTGTCCTTGTATAGTCTCATTATCGTATTCCTTCCTTGCTACGTGAATCTACTTAATCCAAGTTCAATGCTTCAAAAAAATAATAATCCAAGTTCAATATCGCATTAACTTATTTTGACGGGACCACACACTTCACAGTCACACTCAATCAAGGGACTCATAGATATTACTATTGTTCTGTAGCGGGAGAAATTTTTTATCTAGGTCACTCATGTTCCTCAATATGATTCATCGAGTACCCATCAACTAACTTTATAGTCATCCTGCTACACACAACGTTTGAACGACAACAAAACACTCGACTTCACATCTAGGGTCCATAGAGGTTTCAGGTCGAAGAGTGGTATACACAACTATGACGATGAAAATAACATATGACATTTACATAAGACACTATGTACTTTAGTCATATCAAGTCAATTCAGTATGAATATTATTTCTATAGCTTATAATTTATTTTACTGATTTATATGTTATTTTTCAAACGTTGTTTCAAGTAGATTATGAGCTTAAACCCAATTTTATCCTTGACATACAAACCATCTTTCCGTTAAAAAAGAAAAAGAAAAAGAAAATAAACCATCTTAAACCAACACGGTGGTTCATATGTATATATACATTGTCGTGTGACAATGTCGTACTTTCTTCCCGTCGTTTCAGCTATGTTCTCAACCTCCACTATCGTTGTTTTGTTTCATCGACCACTCCTACTCCAGCAAGTGGTGTCCACCATCAAACTTGTTGGTTAGATATGTTCTCTACACTGTTATATTCTTTATGCTTTGGATAACAATTTGAGATAGTTAAATGTATATTTCACTTACACATGATTACATCAATGGTGGTTCAACATCTAGCTTGAACTATAGTCTGATATTGCACTTACTTTTACTTACATCAATGGTTCAGAATAATTAAATATAGGAGAATGGGCACATGTTAACATGATAAATGTAGAAACAATTTATTAGATTTGTGGTATATCTAATTCTCTAAACATTAAATTCTTTGTATCATTAAATATTATATTTCTATTTTTGGGTACTGTTGTGACAAGTGTGAGTGAAAAGTCTCACATTGCTTAGAATGATGGAGGTTGAACACTTTATAAGGGAGATGACCCATAAACCTAACATCTTAAGGTTTTGGGTTAAAGTGTGGTGTCCAACTCACTTGTATAATTGTTCTTGAGCTCAATGTGGATGATCCCCCTGGCTGCCCCCTCTTGGTGACCCAACAGTGGTATCAGAGCCGATGGTTCGACGAAGGTTTCGACCGGCTCCTTGTATCGAAAGTGTTCGACGAAGGGTTCGACTGGCTCCTTGTATCGAAAGTCTTCCTAACAAAGGTGGTTAGGCGGCGTGTCCCGTTGAGTGTGGCCAACGGCGGTGCAAGTGTATGGATGAAGAAAGCTTCCGCTTGAGGGGGAGCATATCCAAGAATGGATGGACTCACACTTGAGGGGGAGATTGTTGTGACAAGTGTGAGTGAAAAGTCACACATTGCTTAGAATGGTGGAGGTTGAACACTTTATAATGGAAAGGACCCATAAACCTAACACCTTAAGGTTTTGGGTTAAAGTGTGGTGTCCAACTCACTTGTATAGTTGTTCTTGAGCCCAATGTGGATGATCCCCCTGGCTGCCCCCTCTTGGTGACCCAACAGGTACCTTAACATGTGCCCTTAGGGCACAAGTTAACACGACCCTTAAATATATTTTTCTATTAGCACCTTATATCATAAGACCAAAGGATCAAACATTGAAATAAAAATAAATTTAAAATAAAATAAAATTTTAGCACACACAAATTAATTTAATAATAAAATATAAGAGATTTCTGTCAAAAAAAAAAATAAGAGATATTTTTTTACGGTAATAAAATATAAGAGATATATTAATTAAGAATGTCATTTTATGTTTTTTTACATTTATCAGCTAATTAAATCATTAATTTTACCAAACACTTCAATTAATTTATCTGCTTATGCTATAAGCTATCATCTATCAACCATCAGCCATAAACTATAAACTATCGACCAGCTTATCAACCATCCATTATGGCTCTGTTTGGTAAACCAAATAAGCTAGCTTATAGCTTTTAGCTTATAAGCTAAAAGTTATGTTTGGCAACCATTTTTAAAAAAGAGCTTATAGCTTATTTTACTAGCTTATAGCTTATTTTTCAAATGCTATTTCGAGTAGCTTATGAGCTTATAGCTTATTATCTTTTCTTCCAATTTTACCCCTATCATCTTACTTGAAAAAAATAAAATATTAATTAAACATATTTTTTATGTCATTTCATACTTATAAGCTAGTTCAACCGCTAATTTTACCAAACACTACAAATTCAATCAGCTAGCTTATTCGCTATAAGCTAAAAGCTAGCTTATAAACTATCCGTTATAAGCTCATCCGCTATAAACTAGCTTATCAGCTATCCGTTATTTTTTACCAAACAGAGCCTATGTTTTTGCCAATATATACATTCTCTCCCTCCCATCCCATATGTGGTCTGTCTAATTCTTTTTTTTGGTACAAATACGATCTATCTACATAACATTGTTTTTGTTTAGCTTAAATTAAACAATAAGTTTATCTAAAAGTTTATAGAACTTAGATGCTCTTTGCATATAAAAAAAAATATTTATAGAAAATTACGGATAAAATATTTAAAATTTGATACAGATATTTATGCATCTTTATAAGAAAAAAGTGGAAAATATTTTCCCCTTAACTTAAATCATGTAGGGGGGAATCTTTTCAATTCAAATGGCCATTGATAAACATTTTTATTTCAACAAAATAATCATTCTAAGCTTCTAAAAAGCTTGATGTGTCCTGATGGAACAGTAATTATTTTCTTCTTTCTAATTGTTTTTTTTGCATACCAAGCCTGCCACTTCCCCAAGCTTGGCTGTGTTCTCAGTCTCACACAGGCCTTTTGTGGCATAGACCTTCATAATTGCAATCACTATATTTTACTTTTGCTTGCAACTCCAATGAAAAATTGAAACTATCATATCTATACTCTACTACCCTCTCCTTTTGTTTTCTGCTTTTCACTTTATGTGTGCACCGTAGGCAGCGTGAAGAAAGAAATTGGAGAGAATCCATATCTTCTCTTTTACTAGTATCATACTCTTTATTTTAAGGTCTAAGACAAAATTTTAATTATTATAGAAATTGGAGTAATTCTTTTTCTCATCATCACCTCTTTATTTTTAATTTTTAATTTTTAATTTTCTCTTCACACTCAAAATCAAAACTGCACTTCTATCCAATAGATGCCGATCCAATTCTAAAAAGCATTCACCTCCATAGAGAGGCTTGGGTTAAGTTTAAAGAATTATATTTTGACACACAATTTGATAGAGAGGCGTGTATAGAAATTTTAAGGCCTAAGACAAAATATTTAAAGAAATTTGATATTATATGAATTATTAATTTTTTGTATAATCACTTAGCTATTTCATGAAATTTTGACTCTACATTCATTTTAATGGTCAATTTTTTGGCGGACTCTAAAGTCGATGCAAACTCATTTTCTCAATATTTTTTTAAATAAGTGATAAGGCCTAAGACAACAAACAAATATCATTCCATTCCTAGAATCCAAACACAGAAACCTTCCACGAATCCAAACCCTTAACAAACTCATCTTCTCTAGTGATCTTGAACTCCACAGATTGAAACCCTAACTACTCATATCTCTCTCGCAATCTCTCTCGCAATCTCTCTTTCCCAGTCAATCTTGCGTCTGATTCATCTTCTCGTATCGTGTGTGTTAGCTGCAAAGATCCCCATTTTCTGGTTTCAACTTGTTTCCAAGATCTACAGGATTTCTGTTTTCAAAATTGAAATTATGTTCTTCAGATGACAAATGTCTTACAGGATGTTTAAGAGAACCGTATATTTTGCAAGATGTTTAGGACAACTTGTAAGACAATTGGATGCAGGAATAACTTGATGTAGAAGAAAGCAATAAAGAGCACAAGTAATTTTTTACCCAGTTAGGTGAAAACCACACCTACTCTAGGGGATACCAATCCAGGAAAGGAAACTCACTACTCCGAATTAATATTTAGTCTTACAACATACAACAAAATCCATTGTTGTGCATGCATTTTCTTAATCCTAGTGTTTTTCTACCTAAGAGCACACTCCTCCTAGATATGAGAACATACCCACTTTCTCAAAATTACTAGTCCCAAGTGATTACAACTTTAGTAAATAACAATGGTATGTTGAACAACTATTCAAAAGAAATCCTAACTCTAAATCTTAACATCTAAGACTTAAAGAAAGTACAGACATGTGGAAACACACAAGTAATCAAGGTTGGAACATATTCCAAACCAATATTAGGTTGAATGCAAATTTAACCGACCCAAACGAACCTCTATGTGTTAATTAACATAGAGTGGTATAGAAAGAATGACTCGAGCTGAGACATTTTGTTCAATATGTTGCACCTGTACATCTTGTATTGCACATGTTGTTTTAGCTTAACAATGGAGTCAATCTAAAGGAACTACAATCTCCCCCTTTAGCAAATTATATTGAAAGTTGTGTCGCCACTTTTTTAAAAGTTTAAAAGGTGTTATATTAATATAAATTTTTCTCTTTTTAGTTAATTATTGCATGTATAGTAAATGATATTAATGTAGTACTATACTTCCTCCGATTCTATATATAAGTAAAATTTAATTTTTCAAATTTATTGAAAAAATAATGTATTTAGTCTATATTATTGACTAAATATATTACTTTTTCAATAAATTCTAAAAAAATTAATTTTGCTTATATGTAAAACCAGAATGAGTATATAACAAGTGTTAGAAGTCATTAAGGCTATGCTTTGCAAAAAATAACGAATAATTGATAAGATGATTTATAGCGAATTAACTTATAACTTATAGCGGATAAGTTATTGATTGAATTTTTAGTGTTTGGTAAAATTAGCGATCGAACTAGCTTGTAGATATGAAATGACATAAAAAAATATGTTTAATTAATATTCGATTCTTTTAGTAAGACGATAGGGGTAAAATTGAAAGAAAAATGATAAGTTATAAGCTTTAATTAAGCTTATAGCTTTAGGGTCCGTTTGAATTTGACTTATTTTATAGCTTATAGAAATAAATTAATTTTTATGTTAATTCATAAGATTTTACTATTAAAAATTGTATTTTTATAAGTTTTTTCTCATAAACTACCTTGAAAAATTTATAATAATACATAAAAGCTTATTTATTTGCATAAACTCAAAAATAAGTCAATCCAAATGGATCCTTAAACTCATGAGAAAAAAAATTAGTTTATCAAAATAAGCTATACAATCATGAGAAAAAAAATGTTATCAAACTGTCTTTTTCTCAATATAAGTGTACATCCCGAATTTTAGCAAAAATAAGCTATCATTTTTTATGACGAAAATAACTTAAAAAACTCATTTTTTTTAAAAAACTAATTGAAGGTAAAAATGTTTCTCATAATAATTTTCTCAAATAGAAATAAAAAAAAGAGAATTGTCATACAACAAATAATTTGGAAACGGAAAATTTAATTTAAAAATTAGTAAGCTAAGACTCTTGATCTTTTACTACACAAACATTGAACTTATAGTTGGTCTTAACTTTGAATGCTTGTGAGAATCTGTTTCAACAAGACCAATATCCATGAATCTCAGAGTCTCATTCTACATATCACTGCGCCTTTCACAAACTCATAATGATCCTCATAAAGACAAATTAGGGCAATGATGTTCAATGTCATGAATATGAGGGTTATGGTCACATTAGATCTGAATGTGCTACATATATGAAGAAACAGAAGAAGGGCTTAACTGTGTCTTGGTCTGATGAAGATGACTCTGACAATGAGTTAATGAGTGAAGCTGCAAATCATGTAAGTGCCATGACTGGTGTGTGCTTTTCTGATACCGAGTCATGTGATGATGAACTCACCTATGAAGAATTAGCCTCAGCTTACAAAGATCTATGTATCAAAAGTGAGGAAGTATGCAGAACTGGAGAAAAGCAAAAAGTAGTCATTAATCAACTCAAGTCAGAGAAAGCTAATCTACAAGTCACAATAACCAACCTTCAAAGTGAAGTTAAGTTATTATCATCTAACTTGGAGAACATGACCAAGTCTGTCATAATGCTCAACAATGGAATAAACATGCTTGATGAGATTCTCATGGTTGGCAAGCATGCTAAAGACTCGACTGGGATAGGTTATGAAAAAAATCATGACAATGAAACCCTAGAAACAAAGTTTGTCCCTGCTTAAAAGAAATCTGACTTCAACGTGATGTTGCCACATCTCACTCCAGATCAGAAACCTCCACACAAAGGGAAGTTTACTGCACTGAAGTGTCACTATTGTGGCAAGAATGGTCATATCAAGCCCTTCTGCTAGAAACTCTATGGGTACCCAAAGAAGTAACCTTAAGTCAGAGCACATCAGGTAAAGACCAAGTCCAAAAAGGTATGGAAGCCAAAAGCTACATAAGTTGCTCAGATAGCTCACACATCCTTTATAGCTCAGATAGCCAAAAGACTCGTGTTGGTTTGTGGGGTCAGTCGGTCATCATAAAAGCAGTTTGGGGCGTTACAAATGGTATCAGAGCAGACCTCTCCCAGTACGATGTGGTTCGGGGACAAACCAAGTGGAAGCTGGTGGGCATGTAATACCCGAGGCTGACGAGGGCAGGGAGTGGTCGCCGGTGCACGAGGCATGACAATGTGCGGCTCCTGGCAGCTTCTAGGCAAAAACCGAATTCACAATGGAATGAGTTGGATCCTGAGGCTGTGTAGGTTTGAGACTGCATGGTTGAAGGAAGGCTTATAAGGATTGATGGGTACTACCTATACCAACAAGATGCATCTTCTTTTTGGTAGCTCATTCCATAAGAACTCCAGAGTTAAGCGTGCTTGACTTGGAGTAGTCTTTGGATGAGTGAGCTTCCGGGAAGTTTTCCGGAAAGCGTGCAAGTGAGGACAAAGCTCGCTGAAAAGACTCGTGTTGGTTTGTGGGGTCAGCCGGTCATCCTAAAAGCAGTTTGGGGCGTTACATAGTGTTTAAGTGATAAGTTGTAAACGAGGTTTGCTAGGACTTTGAATTAAAACTATCATAGTGGATTCCTCGCTGGATTGATATCCCCAGAGTAGGTGACGTTGCACCGAAATGGGTTAACAAACTCATTGTGTTATTTTTACTTTATGCACTCTATTATTTACCTTATTCATCAAGTTTCAGTATGTCCATGATGTTGGCACATTAGGTAGCACATCATACATCATAATCCTAAAGTGCCCACATTGTGCTGCACATGTGTCATTTGCTACAAGAATTTCAATTAGCTAGTGATGTAAGAGACCAACCTAAACTTTTTAAATATAGAGGACCAACTTAAAACATAAAATAAATATAAGAGACAAGATATGCAATTAAACTTTCATTGAAATTGAATCTCTGATGACCCCAATAGGCACTCTTCGGTATCCTATAGTTTAAGCTCTTTGGATTTACTCTGAGCTGAGACTAATCCTTATGCTAACGAGACATTAATTTTTGTAAAATGTTAAACAATACTTTTGGAGCAATGATTAATAAAATAAAAATAGTAATATAATCTTAAAAGTAATGTATTCAATATCTTAAAATTTTAAAAAACATTTTTTTCTATTTAAAACTTTTATTTTCATTTTCATTTCATTAGCTATTACTCTGGAATACTGTTTAGCATCACTTTTAGGTGCATTTGATCTGCAAAATATAAATATCGGACAATTAATAAAACACAATTAATTTTTTTATTAGGATTGAGTTAATTTTAAAATGAAAAGATAATGCCAATTAATTGGAACTTTGGGAGTACTATAAACCGACCACCCCCATTAGGATTTACAAAGAGTTATGCTTGGTTGTCTTATTGTAGATGTTCTTTGTCTTATTGTATGAATGAATGCAATGAGATGAAATCATTTGTTATTTTACCAATTGTGAAGACTCAGTGACTTGAAGCTGAACACTAATTCGTCTTTACTCTCTTTTTCTTTCGAATCCTTTATTCCTTCCCTTTTTCCAATGCTCTCCTGTTCAATGTTCATGCTCCCTTAACTACCGTTTCACGTTTTCAAGTTCAAATTTAATTGGATGTTGTAATTATTAGTAGTAGTACTACTACTTAGGCTTTGTTTGAAAGTTGAGTTTTGAAGGGAAAAGAAGGGGGAAAAAAGACTTGGAAAAAGGTAAATCCTTGTTTGGGAGTTTTAAAAAAATAAGGAAAGGTTTTGGGGGGTTTTGGAGGGCTTATTTTATCCAATTTTAAAGTTTCCCAAAATTGAGGGGTTTTGGAGGGTTAACTATATAAATTGACTATTTTACCCGCACAATAATTCAAAATTCCAATTTTAGCCCTAGCCTACTTTCATTCCAAAAGATCAAAAACTTTTTTCCGGAAAAATCGAGAACATTTTTTCGGAAAAAATCGGGAACTTTTTTTCGGGAAAAAATCGGAAACTTTTTTCCCAAAAAAAAACCGGAAACTTTTTTCTGGAAAAATTGGGAACTTTTTTTTCGAATAAAATATTAGATCTTTTTTCCCGAAAAAAGATCGTAAATTTTTGTTCCGAAAAAACTCCGAAATTGTTTTTTATCTGAAATCGAAACTTTATTCCCAAAAAGGGCAAAATAGTATAACACTATGTATTGATTTTAAGAGAAAAAATGGTAAAATAGTAAAATTATCACATAATCTCTTTATCTTCTTCCTTGTTGGTTTTTCAACTCCCAAACAAGGGGAAATATTTCCCTCCTTTCTCTCTTCCCTCCCTTTCCTTCCCTTCCTCTCCTTAACCATTCATTCCTTTCCCTCAAAACTCCCAAACATAGCCTTAGGGATGTAAATATGATATATATCCACTTCATGTATAACTTAGGAATGTAAATGGATCCATGGATGTGGAGAGTATAATATTCGTATATGTTTCGTTGAATAAATATAAATATGATATTCATGTATGTTTCATATGTACAATTTCGGGATGTAAATGAATTCACGGGGTATAATATTTGTATTTGTTCCCTCGAATAAATATGATATTCATTCCGCTTCATGTACACTATTATCCCACTTACTACTTTATATTAGAACGCTCTTTTTTTAATGAAAATACTATCTCTCAAAACTTTTTTCTTTTAAAATTTGAAAGTATATTAAAAAATGCACCGTGTGATTTTGATTACTATTATAAGCAATTTACATAGACTAATTTACCCTTACCTTAAAAATTAGATTTTAAATTAAATTAAACTAGGGTCTAGGAGTATATCAGTATCACTTTTATATTTTTATTTGGTGCATATGAAAAATAAAATAAAACATAGAGTTTGAGTGGTTCTAGATTTGAGTCCTACTAAAGTTCTTAAGAATACTGTTCTTAAAAATAGATAAATATAAATATTTTTTAAGCTCATCCCCTTGCTTTAATAAAAATTTAACAGTAAAATAATGACTTAAAAAATGAACTAGACTTTCAACCAGTTGAACTATAGATCAATGTACCATCAATAATTTGGTTATTTGAGCGGTTAGATTGATGTTTCATCTCAGTTTGAAAATTTTCAAGTAGTTAAGCATTAAAGGTTGGATGTCCAATTTAATTTTAAACAATTGGTTCTAGCAAGAGATATCCGAAGTATTTTTAATTATCGTATCCTCAGAGACTTAATAATAGATTTTTTTCGTCAAATGATAATAGATGATCTGGTCAGAGTTTTTCAAAAATCTAAGTTAGGGTTTGGTAAATGTTTGTGTAAAGGTAATATAACGTAAAAGTCGTGGAAATTGACTGATAAAAAGTAGTGTTGCGATATTATATATCATTAACTATTCATTAAATCTATCCTCTTGATCGATTACACACTTTCTAAGTTTCAAATATATTTACACCTACCGCTCTATATACGTTTCTGTTTATGATAAACGACGATGAATTCATTATACCTATTAGCTTTCGATGTCTCGCTGATCAGTTAATTGGTACAATGACATTAAAATTCGATAGTGTTTGTGAACCTAACTCTATGTCTAGAAATTATAATTCACATGTGATCATATTCTACTTCCTTAAGTAAAAAGTTTAATTCTAGTACTTTCTAAATCAAAACATCAATTTCAAAGTTTAAACCTAAAAAACATTAAGCTGAGGAATAAACCACAAACATACTGAAACATATATTATATATAATCGGGCAAATCAAGTATTTATATCAAAATTCTAACCAACTAAACTTAATTCCACAGAGGCAAGTTTAGACATACTCATGGTTGCTAATGCAAACAAGAACATATGAGATGGAGTTAAGCCCAATGGTTGAGAATCA
Organism: Trifolium repens; assembly: GCA_030408175.1. NCBI lineage: Eukaryota > Viridiplantae > Streptophyta > Magnoliopsida > Fabales > Fabaceae > Trifolium > Trifolium repens. The sequence goes on along the minus strand of CP125841.1, from coordinate 18,530,339 downwards.
AAACCAAATGTCCTCCGATGGTGAAAAGCAAACTCTTCTCAGTTTTCTCCTTCTGTTTTAAGCTCTAAGTTATAAGAAGATAAATGAAAAAGTGTTTCTAAAACATATTTATATTAAGTCAAAAGGTAAATTACCTTGAACCGTTAGATTCGCTTAGCGGAATTGCTCGCTTTGTGAATTTGCTAATTTAGCAACCCTGATGCATTATGGAACTCTTCACTTTGACCTTGCCACTGCTCGCCTAGTGAATTGCCTTGATGTCAAAGTACCATCCATTTTGTTTCGGCTCGCTATTGGCTCGCTGCTGGTTCTTTAACGAATTTATATACCCTAAAACTAAGATACTTTATGTTTTGTCTCGTTGGGCTCGCTTAGAGAGAATACTTTGGCCTAGAATCTTTAATCTTTTAAGTTCAGATCCATTTAGCTCCAAAATTTTACAAAAGTGACGGGAAATTGGTAAAAACATCTAAAATGGTTAATTTACTGATAAAAACTCATATTTATAACTAATTTGATTTTCAATTGAAATAACTTGTAAATCAAGTCAATAAATGTTTAAAATATATTTGTAAAATCATAGATTTTTTTACACTTATCAACTTTTTCTTGAACATCAAAAGTAACTAAATTAATTGGGCAAGAAGTACAAATGACACTATATACCCTCAAGTTTAAAAAATAGAAATTATACATGCAATCACCAAAAATTCAAATGATAAAGCAATCCCTACCTTCTAATGCAATCAATGAGATTAATTAGTATTCTATTGATATAATGCATGAGCCACTTTTTTTTTTACCTAGTAACCATTTCCGTGATAGTCTTTTTACCCTTCAAATACCTCTTCAAGCAATGGTTACTCTTTAAATTGATCATACCACCGCATGTCATATGATTAATAGTCCCTTGAGATGTTTCCCTTGACCAAACCAAAAGAAAAAAAGTTCTAACAAAACAATTTTGACCCTTATTAACTACCAAATCACAAGGCTAGCCTGGTTGGTTTGGTGATTGTATTAAATCATGACCTGCCCGACTCAGGTTCGGATGGGGTGCCTAGTTGAAATGTCTACTCTCTATCTTGATATCTAAAAGTTCTTAATTTATCTAAAAAAATTATCAAATCACAAAGGGAAAAATATATTAATGGTAAAAATGCTTATAATAAATAAATATATTAATTGTGAAAATTGCTCAAAGAAAGTAGGTGGCCTCAAATTATACAATTATAATACATTAGGAGATCAAAAGTGCAATTAAGATAAAATATGTGTTTTGAGTGCTAGCGGGTTAAATATAGAGACTAGAGAATGAAGAATTGGGTATCAATGGTCTATCAATTTTAGTATTTTTAAATTTTGATCCACCAACTTAGGAAATAATGTTAATTATTCTACCGACGAACAAAATTACAAAATGACACTTCTCTTCGATAAAAAGTGATATTTCTAAGGCAAATATAATTTCTTTAAGTTTGATCTTGTAATCAAAATTTATTTTACCTTTAAATCTCCCAAAGTGAAATCAATAATTTAATTAAGAGATTAAATTTTTTATCTAAATTGATTTTATATAAAAGTGAATAAAATATAAAATAATTTATATTTCTATATATTTATATAAAAGAGCGTTGAACAATAAATTTTAATATCAAAATCACATTGTTGCGTCAACAAAAAAAGTCAAAACTCAAAATCACATTTAAACTAAAAATTACAAATACTAACTATAAGTTTTTTTTTTTTATTGAATACTAACTTTTAAAAGTGAGATTTGAGCCTAACTCAACCTTACAAAACCAACTTGTAAAAGTGATGACTGCATCTACTTTATAAATACATAATCAAGCCATCTTGCAACAAATATGAGATTTCTTAACATACCTTCTCGCGTGCGGCACTTTTCTATTATAAAGAAAAAATTAATTCAATTTAAAAGTAACCAACATATCAAAATACTTTCAAAATCAATTTTAACTACTCCAAAAAAACCACACTAACACTGTGTTTGGTTTAAGGGAAAGAGGAAGGAAAGAAAGTCAGGGGAGAGAAAGATGGTGGAAAGTGAATCTTTCCATTGTTTGGAACAACCTTTAAAAGTGAAGGAAAGAAAGTTTTGTATAGTGATGATTCCTCATCATGATTGCATTTCAAGGGTGTTTTCAAGGTAAATTGGTAGGTTTTAGCCCATAAAAGTTGCTACAAATGATAGAAAAGGAAGGTTTACAAGGGATTACTTAAACTACAAGCCAAAGTCAAAAAGGAGGGAAAAAGTCAAAATTATGATTTGAATTGCGCTTGACTTTCGCGCAAGCGAAGATGGAGTTCGCGTGCGCGAGAAAAGGAGCAAGAAATGGGTTTCATTCTGTCGATTTCGCGTGCGCGAAAGAAGTTCTCGCGTGCGCGAAGGTTGCGCGAGTCAGGGTAGCGTGCGCGAAGAAATTGCACTGTAAAGAGGAAGTTCGCGCACGCGAACTGGGTCGAGGCGAAGCGAATTTGGCGCGAATATTGCTGTCTATATAAGCCAAACTGCAACCCTTTGCTGAGGTTCGGATTTTGAAGACTAGAAGCTTAGGATTGAGGATTTTCTACCTCCAAGGACCAGATCCAAGAAGGTTTGAAGAGAAGATTGATGATGATGAATGGAGATGAAGAATTCCACTTCAAATCCACCATGACCATTGGCTAAGACTCTTTAGGATTGAATCTCCATGTAACTTGAACTTTCTCATGTTGTAGCTAAGTTCTTGTATTGAATTCAAAGTTTATGCATCTATTAATCTTGTGTTTAATGCCTATCTTTCCTTGATCTCGTTAGATTTGAATCTAGTAATTGAGTTTCTATGAGAATAGCACTTTAATTATGGATCTAGATTAATAGGACACATGTGTATGCTTAAGAGATTTTGTATGTATGTGTGTGATTGCATGATTAACCGTTCTTAATCCTCTATTAATGTTGAATTAGTTAAGAGATTAGGTAATTGACATTATTTAGAGAGTGTGACTAGCAAAGAGATTTGTAGTTGCAACTTAGGTTAATCAATCTTGCATGAAATTGATTCAATACTTGTGAATTTAGCTACTACACCTTAATGAGTTCATAGAAGCATGGAGGTTCAATCGTTTCTAACTTCGCACTTGAAAAATTCGTTGCTAATTGCATTTGTTTCGAACTTGATACTTAAAAAAAAACCCCCCAATTATGTGTATGTTAGATAATAGTTTTATAATTCTAATTGCCTTGAAATTCGATTAAAAACAATCTCCGTGGATCGATAATCTTTTATTACTTGCGACATTCGTATACTTGCGAATAGCTCATCAAGTTTTTGGCGCCGTTGCCGGGGATTGTTGATTCATTTCAACAAGGCAATTGGCTTGTTAGGACTTTATTTGTTTTAGTTTTTGTGTAGTGTTTTATTTTTAGTTTTAGCTTTTACGTAGGTTTTCTTTGTTATTTGTTATCCTCGTTATTTTTAGAAAAGAAAAAAATTGCTCTCTTTATGTCTTCTTCATTGTGCTTGTGCTACTAACTATTTTCTCTAAGTGTTGTAGCAATGAATTGGATTGAAAATAGATTGGTTGATTCCGAAGAAATTGCTATTATTCGTTATCAACTTTGTCTACTAGCTTATGAGCAAAGATGGGTAAATGAAGAGCTTCAACGATTGAAGGTGAGGTATGATCATCATACCAACTATTGTGAGAAGCCTTACATTGAAGAAGATCATGAAGTGATCAACATCCATTACAACATTCAACTCATCAAGTTCTTGGATGAATTTTTGAAGTTCCATCAAGGTTCATTTGGTGGATTTGAAGTTGAGTGTGGTAATCTTGTTACAAAGGCAAGTGAGTGTGAGAAATTGGTTGAGATGAGGACCAAACATCATGTTATTTGGGTAGAAGAAGAGATTTTGAAGCCCAAGAAGAACGGTATTAGAAGAGTGAACCATGATGATCTCTATGTGACACTTGAGTCTCAACAAATGGAGCTAGAAGAGAAAGATCATTTGCCAAAGAAACATCAACCTTCTTCAAGGTTGGAGAGTGCTCATTCCACGAGCTTATTTGTTGGAGCATGGGGGCTCTTGATTCCCTATGTGAAGTTCATGGAATTCTTACCAAACAAGAGAAAGAAGAAGGATGACGTGTTCTTCCTATCATTTAAGCCTCCCTAACATGGTTTTGATGCATCAAGCTTGAGACGTCAACAACAAGCGCTTCATGGGAGGCAACCCATGTGTTTTGTGTTTCTATCCCTCTTGTCTTCAATAAGTTGAATGATCTTGAATGTTGCATGATTCTTAAATTTTTCTTGTTAATTGTTGTTTAGGCACACATTTATCCTTTGGAAGATTTCAAAGATTTGATATCATTTTTGAATTTCTTTGATGAATAGTTTGTTTGGTTTTGACCTTAGGCATGGATTTGTGATGCTTGAAGTGCAATGGATTTTTGCAATGCATGGATTGAAGCACAAGCTAGGGGACATTCACGTATTTGATGATCTAATGATCCGAGCCTTTAAACCGTGAGGATTTGAGCCTATACACTCTATTTGCTTGAATATGTGAGTCCACTATCTCTCTCGACTCTAGAACTTGCTTTTATTCTCTTGATTTATTGAGTAGCATTGATTAGCACACGAGGCAAGTTTGTTGGTACCTAGAGCCTTTGTAGCCTACCTTATCATGTTATATCCTTTGCTAACCCACTTTTGAGCCTAAAAACAAATTTTATTGGTTGATTGTCTTCTTAACCCTTGTTTTTTCTAAAAAAATTGTTTTCTTGGAGTTAAGTTGATTGTTTTTGTTTGTTCATATGGCAAATGCATAAGTTTGGGGTTGCTTTTGGAACTAGCAACAAATTAAGTTTGGGGTGAGTATACTAGAGCAAGCAATGTTATGAAAATTGTTGAAAAAGCATGAAAAAGAAAATGTTGAAAGTGAAAAAAAAAAAAATATTGTGAAAAGTTGTGAGAAATAAGAAGTCCAAAAGTTGAAAAGAAAAAAAATATATGACTTCTTCAAAAAGATTGTGAAAAGAAAATCTTTAAAAAGTTTGAAAAAGAATGTTTATGATTGTGGAAATAAAATGCTCTCTAGTATAGCCTTGAAAAATGGAAGTTTTGTGTTGAAAGTTGTGTGAAAAGATTGTCCTTAACTCCAAGTTTTTAACTCACTTCCCAAAAACATCCACCTTACCTTAAGCCCCATTATAATCTTGAAAGTCCTCTAATGTGTGTTTCATATGCTATTTGATTTATCTTTAGAATGCTTGCAAGCTTATGGTAGAAGAGTTAGGTATGTGTTGATTGAGTGATTAGCCTACTATATAATCGAGTGAATGTGAGTGGTGTGAAGTGGTCATTGTTTATCAAATATTGTGAATGTGTCCATGGTTGTGTGAATTGAAGTCATTGTAGGGAAATGTTGCATGGAAGGTTGATCAATTGAAGTGCTTGATGAAAAGATCAAATGAATTATGTGTTGAAGTGATTTAAGAAGGTTGTCAAATTTTTGGTGGTTTTTCGTTTGATAAACGTGTTCCTTGAGGACAAGGAACGAGATAAGTTTGGGGTTGTGATGATTCCTCATCATGATTGCATTTCAAGGGTGTTTTCAAGGTAAATTGGTAGGTTTTAGCCCATAAAAGTTGCTACAAATGATAGAAAAGGAAGGTTTACAAGGGATTACTTAAACTACAAGCCAAAGTCAAAAAGGAGGGAAAAAGTCAAAATTATGATTTGAATTGCGCTTGACTTTCGCGCAAGCGAAGATGGAGTTCGCGTGCGCGAGAAAAGGAGCAAGAAATGGGTTTCATTCTGTCGATTTCGCGTGCGCGAAAGAAGTTCTCGCGTGCGCGAAGGTTGCGCGAGTCAGGGTAGCGTGCGCGAAGAAATTGCACTGTAAAGAGGAAGTTCGCGCACGCGAACTGGGTCGAGGCGAAGCGAATTTGGCGCGAATATTGCTGTCTATATAAGCCAAACTGCAACCCTTTGCTGAGGTTCGGATTTTGAAGACTAGAAGCTTAGGATTGAGGATTTTCTACCTCCAAGGACCAGATCCAAGAAGGTTTGAAGAGAAGATTGATGATGATGAATGGAGATGAAGAATTCCACTTCAAATCCACCATGACCATTGGCTAAGACTCTTTAGGATTGAATCTCCATGTAACTTGAACTTTCTCATGTTGTAGCTAAGTTCTTGTATTGAATTCAAAGTTTATGCATCTATTAATCTTGTGTTTAATGCCTATCTTTCCTTGATCTCGTTAGATTTGAATCTAGTAATTGAGTTTCTATGAGAATAGCACTTTAATTATGGATCTAGATTAATAGGACACATGTGTATGCTTAAGAGATTTTGTATGTATGTGTGTGATTGCATGATTAACCGTTCTTAATCCTCTATTAATGTTGAATTAGTTAAGAGATTAGGTAATTGACATTATTTAGAGAGTGTGACTAGCAAAGAGATTTGTAGTTGCAACTTAGGTTAATCAATCTTGCATGAAATTGATTCAATACTTGTGAATTTAGCTACTACACCTTAATGAGTTCATAGAAGCATGGAGGTTCAATCGTTTCTAACTTCGCACTTGAAAAATTCGTTGCTAATTGCATTTGTTTCGAACTTGATACTTAAAAAAAAACCCCCCAATTATGTGTATGTTAGATAATAGTTTTATAATTCTAATTGCCTTGAAATTCGATTAAAAACAATCTCCGTGGATCGATAATCTTTTATTACTTGCGACATTCGTATACTTGCGAATAGCTCATCATATAGGCCCCACCCCAAAATCTTTTCCGCGCTACTTTGGACGGAAAGCGGGAAGATTCAGCAAAATTTTGGGCAAAATGACATTTATACCCTTCTTCTTCATCAAATTCTATAAACGTTTTCTACTATCCTTCAAATTCAAATCCCTAAAAAACATTGCTTGCTCTCATTCACCTTTTCACAATCATACCTGTTTACTTCATTTGCTCACTCTCACCACCTTTCAATTGCTCTGTAAGGTATCATCTCTCTTCTTTTGTCTCATATGGGTTCTTTGAAAAGCTTTCAATTTTATTTTGTTTTTTGAAAAAATTATGAAAACTCATAATGAAGTTTGTGTTGTTTGTGGGTTGTTGCTACTGGTTTTAGCTTTGTTGTGATAAAGGATGATTGAATATTTTAAACTTACTCTTTATTAAATTGCCACTGTGTTTTTTTTTGTTTTTTGGAATGGTGATGCTTCTATCCATGCTACATGTCTTTTGTGATGCAGCAATTTAGAGTGTTTTGGCTCTTGTTTGTAATTTATATGTTACTTGGTTGTGTGTGTTTTTATTCTTTCTAGTTTTATAGTTGTTGTTCTGTGTTATTAGCCTCTTGTATGCGCTCTTTGGCTCTTTTCTTTTTGCTTTGTCCCTTTGTGCTCTTGTGTGTTCTTAGGTAACCCTTGTACTTGGACTACTTTATTGAAATAAAATTTTGGCTTATTAAAAAAAAATCTTAAAAATGGCCATTTTTTATTTTGATTATTCTTCTATTATCATATTGGTACTTATTGAATATGTATTGAAAAATGTATATCAAAACTCATTGATTTATTAAAATGTATATTGATTGAAGGTTAACATTTAAACCTTGTGATATGGAGTTCTTAATTAATGAAGAAGACAAGTTTGGTGATGCATTGGATGGTATAAAGGAAGAGCAGTCCAAAATAAAACATTTAACTAATCTTAGCATCCAAAACTTAAGTCATTTTCGTCGAGGATTTGACAAACAACAACGTCTTTGTTCTGTAGTCTTATTGTGCTATATTGTTCATGCGTTACATATGCTTCAAACAATGCCACGTTTAATTCGTAATCCAATTTGTCATGGAAGTCATGAAAGGGAGCATAGACGTCTCGATTTAATGAGACAATTAGTACATACCGGAAAATGTCGAGACATCATACGAATGGGACCCGAGGCATTTATGTTATTGTGTCATAAATTGAGGGGAACTTATGTGAAGGATACTGTACGATCCACAGTTGAAGAACAAGTTGCTAAATTCTTACACATTATTGGCCATAATGCGAAAAACCGCACCGTGTCATTCTTCTTCCACCGCTCTGGTGAGACTGTTAGCCGTCACTTTCACAATGTTTTACGTGCCATCATTTCATTAGAAGATGAGTTCCTAGTTCAACCTTCTGGTAGGGATGTACCTCCACAAATATTAAACAATAGTAGATTCTATCCTTTTTTTAAGGTACTTATGACTTAAATTCACTTTAATATGATTAGCCTAACCAACTCATCCTACAATTTCATCGCTAATCAAATTGCTAATTTAATAACAAGGATTGCATTGGAGCTATAGATGGGACACATATTCGGGTGAAGGTCCCAAGAGCGGAAGCCCCTCGATTTCGTGGAAGAAAAGACTACCCTACACAATGTTTTGGCTGCGTGTAACTTCGATATGAAATTCACTTATGTTTTGCCAGGGTGGGAAGGCAGGGCATCTGACTCTAGGATTTTGAAAGATGCTTTAAGTAGGGAAGATTCGCTAAAAATTCCTGAAGGTTAGTAGTCAATTAATTTGGTTTGACTATTAAGTATCAAAATTTATAATTACACTAGTTAACACGCCAAATAATAATTTATATCACAACTTTTGTAGGAAAATATTATCTTGGGGATGCCGGTTTTATGCTAAAACGTGGGGTGCTTACACCTTATAGAGGTGTTCGTTATCACTTGAAGGAATATTCTACCCGGGGCCCACAAAATTTTAAGGAGTTGTTCAATCATCGTCATGCTTCACTTCGAAATGTTATTGAGAGATGTTTCGGAGTACTAAAGAAAAGATTTCCAATTTTATCTACCGGCACTGAACCCTTTTATTCATTTGAAGTCATGACTGACATTGTACTTGCTTGTTGTATATTGCATAACTTCTTAATGGGTGTTGATGCTGATGAGGCCTTAATTGCTGAAGTAGATCATGAGTTACTTCAACAAGAGATTGATAGATCCCAAGCACAACAGCCACGTGATGATGAGTATAGATTGGGAACAATTTTAAGGGACAATGTTGCTATTGGAATGTGGAATCTTTATCCAATATGATTACACCATATATGTAACTTATATTGTGTTTATCAGTTTGTCAGTATTTGTTTGACTCAGTAGAGAATTGATATCTTAGGCCTAACCTAGATTGATCATGTAGTGATGTTGCTTCTGTTTTTTGACTTTGTGTAGTTAGTGGAAATGGTTGATTGCATAGGCCATATATTGTAAATTGATGGATTGGAAGATCTATATTGTTCTGCTTGTATCTAGATTGACATTTCTTATGCCTTGTGATTTATTAATAAAATTCTTTTGCTTGTCTAGAAAAAGTTTTGAATTTAAGTGGATACCTTGGTGCTAGCTTGAAATGTGGCTGTTTGGATGTGGAGTTTTTGATCACAGTGTTGTCTATCTTAAACTTAAAGTAGCACATTTGGTTATATATTAGGAATGTATGTTAATTAAGTGCTACTATAATTTGGTGTGATATGTATACCAAGGCTTTGGGAAAAAATTTGCCATCTATAACTTTGAACTCATAAGCCTTATCAGGAAAAGAGGTTGAATTAGCTTTGTTGAAGAGTTGTTTTTGTATATGTATTGCAATTTGGGTTCTTTAAATTTGAGTTGCAATCAATGGCATTCCTTATGCTTTGTTATATAAATTATTTTTTCATGGCCTTTCAAAATAAAATTCATTTTTTTTACAGTAATAAAATTCATTTTATTGAAGATAAGTTAACATGTTTTATTCTATTCACCATCTTTAATTTTTATATAAGGTTAGTTTTGTCATTTCACAAATGTACCTCTTTCTTTCCTTGGTACTTTCCATCAAAACAAACGGGGGAAAGAAAGTTAAAAAACTTTCTTTCCTTCCACTTTCACTTGTTCCAAACAACTAATATTATCCTTCCACTTTCTACTATCTTTCTTTCCATCTTCTTTCTTTCCTTTAACTTTCTTTCCTTTAACTTTCTTTCCTCCCACTTTCTTCTCCAAACCAAACACAGTGTGGGTCAAGTTGTGTATTGAATTTTTCTTTGTACTGTAAAATTGAGTGTTGTGCTTGAGTTGGTTCAGCGAGCTAGACGGGAGCAATTATTTGGAAGTACAGAGTTCTGATGAGTTGTGATCAAAGCACTCACTCGTCGTCATACCAAACAAAAAACAAAACCCAATTCACGAGGGCCTCTATTCCTTTCTGACATCCTTTCTTTATTATCTCTGTATACATAATAGTTTTTTTTTTATTTTTTTTTATTTACATAATAGTAATTCATTACATTATTTTAAATTTTCAAGCAGTATTATTTTTTCTTTAGTCTATGATGACAAATATTAATATTGATGAATTAATTATATAAAATTGATTCCCACAAAAATTAAATTAAATCTAAATTAGTTTATATTTAAAAAATAAATTGAATAATAACTTTTAGTGCAAAATTTACGTTTCATTACTGTTAACTTGCCGTTATTTAAATAAGGAAAATGCTAACTAGTACCCCCGAGGTACTAGTTAAGGAACCTAATATAGTAATATATCATTGGAACTTGTGCAATCATTCTTTTCAAAATATAAAATTTACTCTTTTCAATATAAAAATTACATTTTTTGGTATCATTAACTAGTGCCCCGGGGATACTAGTTAGCATACCCTTTAAACAAACTATAAATTATACTCCCTTTAGACTTAATTATGAGCAAATTTATACTTTTTAGATACATTAGATAACCAATGTATCTGGTCTATAAATAAGATAAAATACATTTATTATTTAATAAATCTAAAAAATAAAAATTTACTATAATTAAGAGTAGAGGAACAGCTTTCTACCAATTGCGGTAGAAACAAACATCTTCTACTAATGTCAATCCAAACCTAGGAAAGACATGAGAAACACAAGTTATTAGCAAATTCTTACTTGGTTTTCATAATCCAGTGAATTAATTGAAACATTAAATTTAAGTGTTAATAAATTTCCCCTAAAATAATTATTTCACAGAACTCTAAGTTTGATTTCTAATAGTAATAGTTCATGACCAGATTTTATTTATCTTATAATTGGGGATCTCATGACTCATTCCATGAAATTAGACGATTAATAAAAATAAATTATTTTATATTTATTTAATGAGGCAATACTAGTAGTATTATAAAATAAAATAACATTAATAAGTTGTCAGGTCCGGATTCTTTACTCCTGTCTGACTTCTGAAAACGAGTGAATGAGAAGTAAAGAAACCATTTTTTATTACTGTATTTTAAATAATTGGTGCAGTGAAATATTAGTACTATCATTCAATTATACTGTTATTTAATTATGTTGATTATGTTATGTTTATTGTTTATACCCAGCAAAGGATGACGATTTATAGTAAGATTTTTTATTAACGTGTAGTACATTACTGAATAGTCACATGTTATATATAAGCAAAATTTAATTTTTTAAATTTATTAAAAAAGTAACGTATTTAGTCTATATTATTAAGGTTGCTTATTTTTAAGTTATATGTTAATTTATTAGCTATTTTTGCATAAATTACTTTGATGAACTTATAATAATGCATAAAAATTTATTTATTTACATAAACTATTTTGTATAAACTCAAGCTATTTCAAATGGACCTTAAGTTTATTTTATATTTTCTTATGATAAAATTTAAGTTTAAATATAAAATAAACTTAAAATTTAAGTTTATTTTATACTTAAAAATCTGTATAGTATCTAATACTCTCTCTGATCCTTTTATAAGAGACAATTCGCTTTTTAAATTCATTCAATAATTAATGTATTTGATCTATATTATAGTTTATATACATTAATTATTGAATGAATTTAAAAAGTCAAATGTCTTTTATAAAAAGAATCGAAGAGAGTAACAATTTTTAAATTTATTTTATATTTTCTTATGATAAAATTTAATTATTTCATCCATGTCTATTTTCTCAGATCTCAAAGACAATAAATTGAATTTATTTTTGGAAGGTGAGGTTGTCTCACCCAAGCTTGCTAAAATGGTGAAAACTTAAAAATCATACCCATCTTCAACAAAAAACTAGAACAAGGGAATTAAAGCAAGCATCACATTTCCTCAAAAATAATAAAGCCATCATCACCATCACACATCAGCCTTTTTTATTACAACTAAGATTTTGTAGTTAATATTATTTTGGTACTAGATGATTTTGTAGTTAATTTATAATTAATTTCAGAACAACTTAATAGTACTATCTAGCTTCCCTTACGTTAGTTCTATTTGGGGCATTGTTTGATCATTTGGTTAAAATCATAAGTAGAAGGAGACACGACAAGGATAACTAAATTTTCGTATTTTTGAACTTAAAACAAGTACTAAGTGTTTTTTTTTTATTATAAATATAACATCATTTGTCAAAAAAAAATCAAAATCAAAATATAACATCATGAGCATATGTATGCAAACGTTGAATTTTAGATCCATGCGCATGAGTTTGCTCATCAAAATATGGTCTATATATCCATATACATATTGATTGCATGTCATCGAAGAGAGGTAAGTGCACAATAGTTCATCATATTTGAATGTTTGATTAAAATTAGACAATTTAGTCTATATTTGATATCACGGTGGGTATGTCAGAATTACGTTGATTCACTATGATTTTATATAAATTACATAAAATTAAGGTGATATCATGGTGGATATGCCAGAATTACGGTGGGTATTCCAGATACACATTTAAATTTTTAGCTCGAATTTCATATTTAAATACCATTAAAATTTGATTTTAAAATCTGAACCGTATGATATTAATCGAACGATTCAGATTTCTAACTACTGTATGTAGTAAAACAACACAAAATCCAAATTCATACAGATCTAAGTATCTAACTAACTAGTAATGACATTGGTCTTTATTGATGGACCACTTTACATCATGTGACATGAGGTATATAACCCATCATATGTTATGGATAACTTTTGTTTTTTATTATCATTATCATTATTAATATTATGAGCCAGATTATAATTATTGTCTATACAATAATTATAATACAGATATAATGACCAAAATCTATCATAAAAAAGAAATATTATAAAACATGTAATTAGTACATACACAATTGTACAAAGGAATCTTAATTACATGAAAGAGATTTCACAAAGATCTAGTTTTCCATCATACACAAATCAGACCACAGATTCCCGTGACACTTTAATCTGCACAAAATATATAACTTTGCAATTTACATTACTCTCTCTCTCTCTCTCTCTCTCTCTCTCTCTATTTCTTTCCTGTAGTAGTTCTGTTTTCCCAGCTATAGTAAGTAATAATCTGCCAAACAAAACCTCTGCTACACTCTAGCACTCTACCCTCCCATTTTCATCTATTCAACTAGCAATAATTGTTACATAAATAACACACACAAGAGAAGTTGTGAAAATGCCAAGTTCTTCTTCATCTTCATTTTTGAGACAGTTAAGTTCTAAAGAAACTTGGAAATCAACATCAAATAGGTGGAGTAGTAGTAAAAACACATACAACAACAATAGTTTAGGACATTCTTGTGACACAAATTTGAATCAAATGGAAGGTTTTAATATTAACATGTATGGAAATGATGAGAGTAGTGGAATTATGGTAAGGAAAAGAGTTATGGTTATTGTTGATGGAACTTCTCATTCTAAACATGCAATGATTTGGGCTCTTACTCATGTTGTTAATAAGGGTGATTTGTTAACTTTGCTTCACATTGTTTCTCCACAAACTGCTTCTGAATCTTATTCTTCCACTTATCTTGTTAATCATCTTGGTTCACTTTGCAAAGATTGCAAGCCAGAGGTAACTTGGTTAATTTGTTTCATTTACTTTGTAGATCTTGATTCAAAAAATTCTCTGAAATTTTCAATGTTGTTCAAAACAAGTTAATTAAGTTGGAATTAGGATACTTCTACTTAGTAGAGTAGTAGTAGAACTAATTTTTCTTTTGTAATTAATTGATTTTTCAACTTTTCTATTCTTTAGATGGTAGTAATAATAGTATCTGAACTCTAAGCTGCATGCATTAGTCCTTTGTTTTAATTTCAGCTTTTCTTTTAAGTTTTAACATGTCTTCCTTTTTTGTCTCATTACAAAGAAAAAGGTTGTTGATAATGTTATGGTTTGACATAGGTGGAAGTTGAAGCACTTGTAATTCAAGGACCAAAACTTGCCACAGTGATGAGCCAAGTTAAGAAATTGGAGGTCTCTATCCTTGTACTAGGCCAAAAGAAGCCATCTTCTCTCTTTAGCTGGTAAGAGTCCTATCATCCAAAACACCTTCCAATTTGCATCCTTTTTGTCCATGAGATCTTAAGCTTGATCTTATAAAATGAATATTTAATGTCACTTTAATTAATGTTTATTTCCTACTTCACCAATTTTTATGTCACACTTTCAAACTTTCTCTTGTTACTACTAGTAAGTTATTTTGAGTTTTTTAAATGATTTAGTGTTTGTAATTGATTCATTAGTACTTTTTACAGTCTTTGTGGAAGTGGTAGCAGCTGCAGCAGCACAGAAGAGTTTGTGGAGTATTGTATCAATAATGCAGAGTGTTTGACAATTGGAGTAAGGAAGAGAAGCAAGGGCAATAATGGCTACCTAATCAGCACCAGGTGGCAGAAGAACTTCTGGCTTTTGGCTTAGATCATAGTTTATCTGCTAGTAATTACTACTAGTTTAGATCTTATAAGAGGGGTTAACTGAGGAAATAAATTAACCTTTGTATTCTCATCTAGTATCTTAGTATAATCTATAATCTATCTCACCATGTAACTAATTAATTCTAACTATATATCCTACTTTTACTAATGTAATAAGTCTTGTGATTTTTAGGCACTATTGTGACCTCAACTTCATGTTTGAAAATCACCAACTTGGCCATTCTTGTGATGTGAGCAATTTTTTCATTATATTTTTTAGTAGATAACTCTGGTGTAGGATCTACAAAAAAGTCACTGTAGCACATTAGTAATTGTAATTGTTCTACAAATCTGATAAATAAGTAACCTGCATCCACTTAATGCCAACACTAAATATTAGTTGCAAATCACATGCAATTGAAACACTAATAGACAAATCAACACTGATAAGAAGCACTGAAATAGAAACAGAAATTTGGAGTTGAAATTCAAATATGTTAGAATTATTACTGTTAGGTGTGTTATTCATTGCAGCACATTAGTAATTGTACTGGTTATTGTACTATCTACAACTTCAAGTATGAAAATAAATAAGTATCCTGCATCAATTTAATACTAAAACTAAATTTTGTACGATTGTATCACATGCATTAGAAACACTAATGGACAAATTACTGTTAGGTATGATAAGTCCAACTCATTTGCAATTACAAAATCACAAAAAATAACAATAACTTAACAATCATCGTCCGTGGGCTACATACAACCCATAAAACTCTATGCTAAGACAAGAGAATTGACAAAGATGGGGGGTTAAAGAAACAAGAAAGAATCTTGTATTAAAATTTTTGGTGTATTCTAACAGAATAAATAACCAAACTCACTTTCATATTTTTATACCTATTGCTATAACTGTCTTCCAAATGACAGAAGAAACATCATATATATGTAGTTAAGACAATTAGACCTTATTTTCTAATTTATCATTTACAAGTGGAAGCGACTCCATTTTACTCCGAGGTGTTCTTGGTGTTCGAGGAGTTCCCGGAACTGATGGCTGTTGAGAGAGCAAGTGCCTAATATAACCATAGAATGTACAACCCACAAGAGTGATGGCACATCCAACAGCATTTAAATATGAAATTGGGTTCCTAAATATCAGCCAAGAAACAAGGACAGCAACTGCAACCTGCAAAAATGCAAAAACACGATTCTGGTTAATTTCAAAAATACAAAAATAACTTGTTAACATTGTAGTTTCGTTTTATCATTACTATCTTGACATTCATTCAATAATCTAGTAACACAATCAACAATGCATTTAGTGACTAATATGCAATGTTGCATCATGAATTGAAACCAATTATCGACGAGGAGAATTTGAATGTTAAAAGAAAGAAAAATATAGTTTGTCGTTTGAAACATTGTCTTATAGATCTCACCTTAAGGTTCCCAGCGACGTTAAATGTTACAGCAGTGGTGGAGTGGATCACATAAAAAATGGAGAAGTTAAGACAGAAAGCCAACACCCCAGAACTAAAAATAATGATGAGGGCCGTCCAAGGATATGGATGAGTGTTTAGCCATTCAAGAACTCCATTGCCTTCAAGTACCATGGCAGGAAGCACCAAGATCATGGTCGCATAAGGAGCCATGTAATAAACCGTGTTTATGCTAAAGGTAACTTGAAAAGAAAATTAGGTTGTGTGATGCAGAAAAAACAAGGCATAGCAATTCATATAAATCAACACAGGCATGGAAGTTGAACAAAGTAAAGCATGCGTACTACAAATGCAACGAATAAAAGGTGAAGAGAAGTAATAATTGATAAAAAGTAATTGATAAAAAGTCTAGTATGCAAGGATAAAGATGAACAGAAAAAATTAAGAAAAAAATCCTGCAACAATGAATTAAAAGATTATTTGACATACAGGTAGGTCTACCTAGGATACAGTTAGTTTGGAGAAAAGAGTAGGACACAGGCATCCAAAAAGCATAACACTATTGCATTTTACCACTGTGGTAGTAATATATGATAGACTAGGACATTTGATTTGATGCGGCACTATTGCATTTCACTGTGGTACAAATATCCAATGCAAACATGAAAAAGACAAGTATTTTGCAAAAGTTCATCTTTCAAAATATATGGTTGGGCAATTTCTAACATCAAGATATAAATGAACTATTTCACACAAACATGCAAAGATTAAACCATCCTGGTTTTTACTAGAAAAACATCTGCTTATGTTATTGGTCAGTATGATTCCAATTAAGATGCATGTTCAATTGTATCTTGTCTATATTACAGAGCATTTCTCTGTTATAATATTACTGTTTAACAAAAACATTGATCATCAATGATTACAAATTTACATTCACTATGTAGAGGATTGATAGAAACCCAGAATAGAATTCTGGTTCAGACGGGGAGGCACCATAGTAAGAGCCTCACCAGTGCGAAGTTAATTAAATATTATTGGATATATCAATTATAAAATTAACAAATATGGTTTTAAATAAAATAAATTTTTCAAAACCCAATCCCAAATCTTCTGAGTTCTCCACATTGATTTTTTCCGGCTTGATGCGAGACAATGTCGTTTCTACAAAGAACCTCGTCCTCAAAACCAAACCCTTGTGATGGTTCGGGAAATTACACCCTCACTAGCACCACTGAACCTAAAATCCTGAAAACTACACATTAAACATGCCACTGCTGCCAGGACAACTCTATTTGAAGTTATCAGTCACCTGCGACACCAATTTATTATGGGATCCAATCCAAGTCATCCTCACACACCAGGATGAAGAGAATCTCAATGCCATTGACAATGAGGTTGCTCAGAAGCTGGTTTTCTACCCAATTCTCATTTTAAGGAGATGCCTTTTACTGAAAATGACACCGAAAGACACGATTGTTTATACTGAGCTCGAAAGTAAACTTAGCCGCTCAACAAGTTAACTCAGCCATGTGCTTTTCTCGTCCCTCTCGACCTTGTCAGACCCCAGCATAAGCTCTACTGGGGGATTCAGGTAGGGAAATCAGTGTCCTCGAAACGGAGTCAAAACGGATTTCCTCATCCCTCTTGGGATTCAAGGTAGTGGTGTATTATTGTTGATGTCCTCCAACAGTGTGTCATCATTGGTAAGAAACTAAGGCAGGAGCCAGAATTCCTGATCATTTAAATTTTTTGCCAAGGAGAGTGAATCTTGATTTGAATTTAGATTTTGGTTGGGGATTTTGTTATGGACATGGTTTAATAATAATTAGTGGTAGTGGAATCAAACTATCATGGATTGAAGGGGGGATGATAGGACACTGAGTTGTGGGCTTTAGCCCCACAAATAGGCTGAGTAACCATTTAGATGTTGGGGTAGATTGATGTTTATTGTTGGAAGGTAGCGATTGAAGGAAAGGTTGGCGAAGATGCAAAGATTCTCTTAACAAAATCTAGACATGTAAACGAGAGGCATGGGAGAAACAAATAATAAATGAAAGAATGAGTATTCTGCAATTTCAATTTGATGGCACTTTGGTGAGGGATCATCATTTATTTGTGCCTCACCCTAGATGGCACCGATTCAAAGAAATGTTTATTGAATTAAAACGGACCTCAAAGAGACTATAACAAGGAAACGTCGGACCCTAAGCTCCTCATAAAATATGTTGTGCCCGGCAGACCTAACACACTGCTTTCTCTCCATTTACACACCTCCCTTGTATCCTCCTTTCCCAAGGGCATCATTTCCCTATCCACCTGCTACCTCAATTACTTAACACAATCTAGAATTCTTGTTATTCCTTCCAGCGCAAACATTCCATATTGTAGGCCTGTCTGTTGCAGAATGCTGACCCAATAATATTAATTGGACCTCTTCCGTTACTGGATCATTTTCCACATTTGCATTAGAACCATAAGTTCTATCATGTCATGGGCCTTCTATATTAAATATCTTGATAACAGAACTACCCATTGCAAGCCAATTTTGTGGGAGGTAAGTTCAGTAAATTTTGAATGATAGCTTAAAATACATTTTGTTTTTATGACTGAAAGATGCTAATTTGTAATAACATTTGTTGGCTTGCTAAATATGACGTTAGAATAATAGAAATTGTTAGTATATAGATGATACCTGTCAAATTTGTATCCGTGGAGAAGAGATTCTGCAAGGATAGTCTTTGTAGATGTAGCCAAACAGCCGAATAAGGCAGCACAAAATCCAAACATATTAAAGCTCATCTCTGTAACAGATGTGAGAAGAATCCCTCCAACAATGGGTATAAGAGAGGCCCAAATACGCCAATCAAAATGCTTCCTCCACACTAACCATTGCAACACAACTGTGCAAGTTCACCAAGATCAGATGAAAATATCCTAAAGTAAAAGTAAAACATTAACTCTTACAAAACCGTTTATCGAACCTTACCTGTGGTTGCAGGTGTGAATGACTTTATTGTCTGCATAAATGAAACTGGAATGTACCGTAGGCTCACATTCCCCAGCACTATGTTAATACAGAACACCAATGACATCGGAAAGATTCTTTTCAAGCGATCTTCAGGGTTAACAGTTATCAGTGGTTTAAGCTTCAACACCTTAATTACTACATATGCTCCAATGGCTGAGATGATAAAGTGGACACAGGATACTGATAGGGGAAACTTGAAATCTAATTTCTGCAAATAGAAAATAAAATAAAATATTTGCTACGATCCATACAATTCTTTACCATGATAATGATTATTGGGTGATTAAGGTGTGGATTGTGGAAGAAGTTTTAAATATTGATAAACCTTTTCTTCGCTATAAATTAAATGGAACAAATACATAGAAGATCTAAACAATCTAGTGATTAGAATCGCTTAGGTCCTCAAAAAGTTTTTTCGAGACCTCAATACCATCATTAAAGAAACCTTTAAATATATAAGTCCTTCATTTGCTTGCTCCTCAAATATAAAATAAAATAATAACAACTCCCTTCTAAATTTAGATCTAAATCTGACTTATGGGAACCAGGAATACTTCCTCCGGTCTTAATTATAAGCAAATATTCACGTTTTAGATTCAGTGAATAATTGATGAATCTGGTATATATTAAAGACCAAATACATCAATTATTCAATAAATTTTCATTTCCAAAAAAAAATTTATTCAATAAATTTGAAAAATAAATATTTGCTAGGCCGGAGGGAGTACAATCTAAGAAAACCAGAAGACCTTTTTTGACCATCAAAACAAAGAATTGGATATTTTAGATACACAAGGAAAAAACCAATTTCCATAGGAAAAAACAAAAATGATACAATTTTAGAAGCTCTGAAAGTTTGATGCCATATTTATTTATTTAGAAATTAATAACACATATCATCTGTCAGGACCATTTTCAATTTATTTAAAATCACATTCACACTTTCTTGTGTTCTAATGTAAGTTACATAAAGTTTTTTCTTCGTATATTTTGGTTCGACAATTTTGATTCATATGATGCAATCCAATATTGACTTAAACATGAACATTCGAGTTTTCAAATCAAAGAAAATCGATAATCAAACACGAACAAGAAAATTCGATACAATTAACTATATATAACAATTTCAAAATTTACAATTTTCAATAAAAAATATTAAAATTGAAACAAAATTAAGGACCCATAGAATTTTTAAGCTCAATTAAACAGTTTCTTAAAAACTAAAGCATTTGTTTAACAGTGAAATTCTGATAGCAGTAGCAACAAACAACGTAAAAAAGGGGATTAATTAACATTAACAATGAAATAAAATGATTATTGAAAAATGGAAAACATGAAGATGATAAGATAAAATGAACCTGGAAGATCCATTTGTTGATGATGATAACGGTGACATTGAAAGTCCACCATTGAAGGATAGATAAGAGAGATCTGATTACAGTCCATTGAAAAACAAAGGTTTCTTCCATTAAAGAAGGGAAGAAGAAAACGGTGTGAATATGAAGAGAAAGAGAAAGAGAAAGGGTGAATGAGGAGTAGGAGGAGGAGGAGGAGGAGGAGGTTCTACTCAACTCTGTTTCTTCTTCTTCTCATGTAATTTGCATCCTCTTCTACTCTTTCTTCACACCTTTCTTCTCTCTTTCTTTCTTTTTTTTCGTTCCTTTTTATTGTCAAAATTCTTTCTTTTTCAAACGTTTATATTTGTCATTTTCTCTCTCACCTTGTGGAAAATTATGGCCTGCTTTTATTTTAATTAAAAAAGTTAGAAAATAAAACAAAGTACTAGTAATAATATCTTTAAAGAGACTAGTCCATAAATCATAGTTCAACTGGCAAAAATATTAAAATTGTTCGTGTCGGTTGCTATAATTTGAGTTTGAACTCCGCTTCCTCCACTTTGTGTGTGCGAGTTTCCATTGAATTGTTATTTTGTCTATTTACCAATTTTTTATTTTGAAGAGTCTCGAGAGAGGACAATGACTCTAGAGTAGAACGAGTTAAGACTATAAAAGAGATGTTACAAAATCTTAAGACATTAGGTATATAAGTCACATCAAATCACGACTATGATATTATTTGTTGGGGAGAGTTTGAGGGAGCGTAGAGAGCAATAACATGTCAATGTTTCAGGACCACAAGAGTGAGATGTCACATCTACACACGAAAGTTTAAGACATTAAGTTTATGGGTGTTCCAACTTATAAATTTAACATTCTTTTTATTTATAGTTGACTTGAGACTTAACCACTCACATTTGAAAACCAAAATATTACCAGTTCTAACTTAAATGACAAATATCGAAATTATTAGGTTGGACATTCGTAATGTTCTATGATAAAATTTGAGATTCTTAGTTTAATATGTGAAGTTTATGTGGTAATTATTATTTCGTCAAATGACAAAAGAAAAAATATAATAAAACAAAGTGATTGTAAATCAAATAGTTCATAAGATCCGGAGAAGCATTTTTTATTAGATTTTATTTACATTATGTCAAATAGTGTTAGACATTTCCACAGAGAGTCGGAAGGTTAACATTAAAAGTAGGTATGATAATGTATAGTATATGAGTAGGGTATTATAGTAAACATCATTATAGCCGCAGTTTGAAAAAAAAATATTTATACACATCCCATATAAGCGTGGGTAATAACTTTTGTACTTAAGTATCAATACTCGTACATGTTACCCGTACTTTTGCAAAAAAATAAATCGATCAATTAAAATATCATACCATTTTAATAAAAAAGAAAATAAAAAATTTTAATGTTAAATCATAAAAATACTCTATAAATAAAATTATTACTAAACTTGTGTTAAAGATCATATTGACATATCTACATTATGCTTACATTATTATGTTATAATTAAACATTTTTATTAAAAATGTATAATTGTTTAATATTATTGTATTTTTTATAAATAAATATATATTATGTGTGTATGAGGTGGGGTGGATACTAAGGTACTCGTATCCACACCCATACCCATTTATTTTTTTGGGTAATTATTCATACTGATGTCGGTATAAAAAATGCGAGTTTTTACTCTATTTATTGTGAGTACTTTTTATGAGTATCCACTAAATATAAGTTAAATTGTCATCCTTGATGGAGTTTAGAAAATAAAAGGAATTTAACTTTTTATTATATTTTGTCTAATAAATATTTTGTATTTATATAAATAATATTTATTTTTTATACAAGACATAAATAATAATATTATATAAATAATAATTATTAAATATAACCAGACCGGCCTATCAGGCTTCGCAGGCTTTTTTAAAAGCCTAAGTCTGACATATTTAGATAAACAGACTTTTTTCAAGGCCTGAGCCTGACATTTTTAATAAACAGGCCAGATCAGGTCAGGCCTAAGACAGGCCAGGCCGAAGGCCCCTGGAGGCCGCCCGGCCTATTCCCAACCCTATGTGTGGGTCCAAAAGCATTTGAGTTACGAGGTTTGGGTCAGTTTGATCATAAAACGGCACCCTTCTCCTAAATGTCTTTATTCTATGGTTGGTTCTTAAAAAGTTTTTTTTTTTAATAATAAGTTCTTAAGAAGAAATTTTAGATGATAGAAATAGAATGAAAATTGAGAATTATTCACATAATCGAGAATTAATTTGATAGTTTGGTCTTTTCTATTTTTGCATCTAGTAAAACTATTTTCCCTCTTTCTGTCAAAAAAAAAAAACTATTTTCCCTCTAATAAAACTCTTTTAATATAATTATATAGGGGGTCATATGTAAAATGTTTTTCAATTTTACATTATTTGCCACTCTAAAAATATACTCCGTATTTTTTAAATAATTCTCGATCTCATTTAAAAACTATCATTTGTTACAGCTCTAATTAATATCAACATTAATATTTTTTTTTTGGTCTTAATAATATTTTACTATTAACATAGTAGTATTTGGATTACCAACATTATATTATATGGGGCTCAAAGTGGAATTGGACTCAAATATCTTGCATATTTAAACTTCATAGATTGAAAAATGTGTCGAGATGAAAGGTGGCCAATCGAGTTTTGTGGCGGATGTGTTAGTATGTAAAGTCAGTAGTTACTTCACACAAATTGTTGTGAAATTTCCCAAAAATTTACTTATATAGAAAGTGTAAAAATGTAAATTAGATATTTTACATATATAAAATGTAAATTAAAGTAACACCATAAAATAAAAAAAATGATAGCTCTTTATTTGGTATAGTTAAATATATTTTATTGACCAACAATGAATTAGTCCAAAGTGGATCCAGAAATTTTCTTTAGTGGAGGCTAGAAAATATTATAACTAATGATTTTTTTTAAGATGTTGCTTGACTTATTATAATAAAACACAAAAAATAAAAAACAAAACATTTCTACAAATTTGCAATTGTTCAGAGAAATAGAAGATAAAAATTTATTTAATTAAAGTAAAGTTATATCCCTTAAATATTTGTTGAGAGAATGAACCGGAAACAAAATTTAGTTGATGCTAAGCTGCAACTTTAAACTTTAAATATATATATATATATATATATATATATATATATATATATATATATATATATATTGAAGGTAGATAATTGCAAGAAAATGGTTTATGAGTCTCTATGAGAGGAGAGTTTGCACATGACAGTAAAATAATAAAGTTAGAAAATAGAGGATGTACGAATAATTTGATTGGAGACCGAGAGAACCCATACTCAAATATAAAAAAAGAAATTGAGATTATGAATTTATTTTATTATATCCAAGATTATGAAAAGTTGAAAATGAAAATGTAAATTTGTGGTGATGTATAAATGTAAAGTGTAAGTTAATGGATTTAATTTTTTTGGGTATATAGACAAAATCGCAAAGTCATTATAAACTCACAAACACAAGTGAGATAGTCGGGGTTCGAAGTTCAAACTCTAATCATGACGTCTGACCTAACAATTTCGATATTGTAACCAATTAAGCTAGGACTTGTGGACGGATTTAATTAATTTTTATGGGGTTGAAATAAATATAAAATAGAAATTTCCTTATTATATAATAAATAGATGTAATAGTATTATTATAGATTTTTTCTCTTCGCTTGTGGGGGCTTGAGCCCCCATTCCAATATACATGGATCCGCCACTAGTCCAAAGTAGTAAGGAATTTGGTCCTCTTAAGTATGTGGTTAGATGTTTGATTCCTGACTCATGCTTATGGGGAAAATTTGATTAGGAGGGAAGAACCAACCTTATGTGCCCCACAGGTTCTCTGACGGTGATTAATCATCGCTAACGACAGTGGAAACTTCGTACCAATATCATACTAACCCAAAAAAAAAATTTATTGAATTAATCCTAAAAACAAATTTTTTATTAGAGTGGCTAAACATAAAATATACTTATATAAATAAAAAATTATAATTTTTAGATAGCTTGGCCACCCCATCCTCCTAACCCACATAGCTGCTCCCCCAGGAGTATCAAAATCGTGTGAGATGAGGCGAGGGGAAGGGAGTATTTGATGGTCATAAATTTTTGCATCTCATTTTCAAATCTCATAATTAATATGATAAGAATATTCGTTAATGGTGCGTCAAAAAGGAATATTCGTTATTGTTGCCACTAAAGAGCAACATATTACAGAGGAGGCTAAAATTGGATTTGGATGTTGCATCCTATTATTAATTATTATATGTAATATTTTATCTAGTTTCTTGTTAAAAATTAGTATAAATTCTAATTTATTATGTATCTAATTTTACTTTTACTTTTAAGTTATGTGGTTTTAGCTATAATGAGCTTATTTGAATTGTTCGTGAATTCAAATTATATTAAGTTTGAGGTAAATTTTTTCTTCGTGTCAATCTCTTTAGTTGAGTTTTTAGCCGTAAATAATTTGAATTTAACAAATCGAACTAAATTGTTCATAAATTTTAAACAAATTAAACTCGAGCTAGAAAACAGTTCATAATGAACTCAAACTGAATTTTGAATTAAAACCAATTCTTATCAAGTCGTCGACCCTACTAACTACAGTATATCTTTGATACATACACTACAATATAAAAGTGACATTTTATAAGATTTATACGTGGAAGACACTGTTAGCAGTGATGTGTACTGTACAATATTAATATAAAACTAATTTTCATTGGATATTTATGTTGCAACTTAAATTTTGAGAAATGATATTTTGACACCCATTTGGGACAATTTAGTTGACAACCCGTCATTTTAATTTTTTTAATAATTTTTTAGTTGTCTTGACTTTTGTGCCAATGCTCATATTGCCTTGTATTTTTGGTTGTCCACAAAAGTTGTTAAAATATGGTTGTACAAATAACATGACTCTAAATTTTTGGTTTTTCTGTAACAATGTGCTTTGTGATGGTCCAACTTTGACTAAGAGTTGCTTGATACAACAATTAATCGTTTTTAGATCTCTTTCCACGGCCACCTAACAAATTAATCAGCCAGAAATGTGACTGCGCCGCAAGTTTGGCAAAGTAAAGTACATGCAATTGCTGAAATTAAACGATAAGATGAATAGAGAGACTTCATATTATGAAAGTCTTCTATCCAATGTGATTTGTTTCTTCATCCTATGAGATGAGATATCGTGTGTATATTTTTGGGTTTGAAAAATGTGGTCGTGCCTTAATTGTTGTGTGAATCAATAGGGAGTGTTTTGCTATTGTTTTACTATTGTACCAGACCCATAATATGTACTAGTATGCTTCGTAAAAAGAAAAAGAAAAAGAAAAACAACAATATGTATATATGCAATAATAATATAAATTACATTGATTTTTAATTTTTTTTAATAAAAGATGCTTATAACATATTATTTATAATTAAGGGTAAATGTTTTCAGTCTCTACTTTTATGGTGAGTTTTGGTTTTCGTCCATGTAAAATAAAATTATTTGTACAAAATTTTTCTTTTGTTTTTAGTCCCTAATGGGCAAAATATTGACATTTTTGACATTTTTTAACATAATATATATGGACTTATGTTTAACATGGTATATAGGGGTGGCCGTATTAGGGGTGGGGAAGGTAATGCGTCAATATGGTGGAAGGATTTGAATGTTGTTAGAGAGGGGAGGGGGGTTAGCGAGGGTAGATGGATTGATGACAATATTAATAGATTAGTTGGCAGCGGCGAAAGAGTGTTATTCTGAAATAATTGGTTGGGGGGAGGAACATTAGAAAATAGATTTCATAGATTATTTGGCTTAGATGTGTAGATTGGGTTGGGATGTTTGTGGAGAGGGTTGGCGATGGCTGATAAGTTAGCCCCTCCTAGAGTTTCTCTTTTCACGTGGCGTCTTCTCAATAATAGATTGCCTAATAAAGATAATTTGATTCGACGCGAGATACTACACGGGGACTCAGGCCCGTGTTTTGGTGCTTGTGGCAAGGAGGAAACTCTTTCACACTAATTCTTTGACTGTGACTTCTACGGGACTGTGGTATGAGGTGGCAAGCTGGCTGAGTTTCTCTATTGTCCCTCCTCGTGATGCCACTGCCCATGCTCTTTACTTTGGAGGATCGGTGTCTAAAGGTGGCGGTGTTAGAAATGCCCTTTATTTGATTTGGGCGATGTGTTGTTGGTCTGTTTGGAAGGAACGTAACAATCACATTTTTAAAGCTAAGGATCAACTGGTGGAGGCTATTAAAATGGTCTTTTGGTGGTGGCTTAAAGCTAGGAAAAATGATTTTAGTTATAATTGTCATCAGTGGTTGTTGAATCCTCTTGTATGTTTGGGTATCTAGTTGCTGGTTCTTAGTGTCCTGAGAACGGAAGATAGTGTCTTTGGGAATTTCTATCTTCTATGCTCTTGATCTTGGTGCGAAGAAATTATTGTATTCTTTTCCTTCAAAAATCAAGATGTTTTGTGCAATGACGGGAGATTTCCTTTAGATTCTACCATCTTCCTTCTCCCTTGGGGATGTATGGTACTTTGTCTTGTGCTCCAGTTTGTTTTCGAATTTTGTAATTTTTTTATGACATATCTTGTGCCTTTCTTTAAAAAATGATATATAGACACGTTTGAACATAAAAATGTCATAATATTAACATTAAAATGAACAAAAATTAGCCATTAGGGGCAAAAAGCAAAGGAAAAATAAATTGTAGGGATAAAAACAAATGATTTTATTTTATATGGACGAAAATCAAAATTCGCTATAAAAATACATTGGGTACATCAAATTACATTGATATTAGTAAAAAAAAGATTTTATTAGTATTACGGTATTTTTATATGATTTTAAAAAATAATATTACAATATAATTTTAAGTTTTAAATAATAAAAAATAGTTGTGATCAAGTTAAAAAAGTGAATTAGATATATAAATTATGATAAAATATTTTTTTTTTGAATTATTATCATATGCGCTAAGAGCACACATTAGCTTTTCCCTAAAAAATATACCGCATTAGTGCATGCAAATTAAACTCCTTTAATATATTTTAAATTTCTGGTTATAGATTTTACTTATTTTATAAAGTCCAACGACAAAATTTATATATTTACTTCTTAAAAACGTAGAAGTACGAAATTATAAATTCAAATTTGCATTCTGTTACATCAAATGTTTCTACAACTTTTTACTATTTGAATATTTACAAGTAACAACATCTAGTTACGGTGTTTCTTTAAAAGTTTCATTTTATGAGTTAGTGGTACACTACCTATGAAGCACCGACACCTCTATAATTAGACGTGTCGCGTGTCCGACACTCGTATGACACACGTACGACACTCGTACAAACGTGTCGGAGAGGTGTCAAAAAAACAATTTTTTCTTTATTCCGACACTCCTTAAATCGGTGTCCGACACCTATAAGACACTCGTACAAACGTGTCGGGGTAAGTGTTCAAATTTTATTTTATTTATTTGCTTCTACTTTTCTCGGACATATATACAACGATTAAAGATGTGTGGAAATAATAATATTGATCAATAAGGGATTAAAGATATTACATTTTGATTACATTATTTTTAGTTTTTCGATAGTAGTTGGATGAGTAAATGTCAAATGTACTATCATATATTCTTTTAAAACTTTTTTTATTGAAAAATTTGTTCAACTTAGATGCATATGTATGTATTTTTAATTCTAAACTTATATATTTTATAAATATGTAGCGGTGTCGGTGTCGTATATTTTTTACATTAGCGGTGTCAGAGTGTCCGTGTCGTGTCGTGTCGCGGTGTCCGTGTCAGAGTCCGTGCTTCATAGTACACTACTACACCAACCTAAACTACAATAAAGTAACTTTTGCTTGTAATAACCTTAGATACAAACTAATCCATTATTATAATTTATTATTATTTCTTTTATCTCAAACTATATGATTAATATAGTGTTATCTTAAAAAATATGTCGTGTTCACGTATTTTTTAATCATTATATATTTTTATTTGAACTATGTATTTTTTCTAATGGTTTAAAAAAATTATAATGTTTGATTGATGTTTTGAATAGATTTTTTAAACTATATTTATTAAATTTTCAAAAATTGCAAATCTTATATTGATTTAAAATAAACTAACATATTCATTATCGTTTTAGTTTGATTTAGATTTTGCTAGAAATTTTTTGCAAAACCAAACCATGCTACTATTTTTGTGATAAATCGGGTATCATTTGCACGAAATTGTAGAAGCTAATTTTTCGAATTTTTTAAGATTTAAATGAGTGACAAACAACTATTTTTTTAATTGGTTTTTTGATTTTTTTTTCAAAAGTCAAATTAAACTTACCTTTTACCCCCCCCTAAAGCGTGCATGTTGCATTTTAAACCTTCTAATGGGCATGCATGATTTATTTTATGGACAATATGTTAATGTCACTGTTCCACAAGGAAAAAAAATGTTAATGTCACTTGTATCATTTTATTTTCAATTTATGATATACGACCTTAGATGATTGATTGGTTCACCAAAAAGAGATGTCACCATTTGATGAGAAATTTTCTCTTCCCACCCCCCATGACTCTTTCCCCCCCCCCCCCGGATTTCCATTTTTGCCCTTGATTTTAAAATTCGGAACGCGTTTTTCGAAGTTTTTTTTGCCTTGAATATGAACTTCGGAATGTATTTTCCGAAGTTTTCGACGAATTTGAACTAGAAAAACTTCGGAAAACACGTTCCGAAGTTTTTGGACAGGGGTAAAATCGGATTATTGGGGGGTTAAAAAGAGTCATGGGGGGTGAGAAGAGAATCTTTCATTTGATGAGGGTCTGTTGGAGAATAGGCCTGGCAATGGGCTGCTTAATTTTGTGGTAGACTTTTGCTTTTCCCACCCTATTAATTACTCGCGTATTCTACGCATTTTTCATTTTACTCTTCTGCTACTTAAGTTGCAGATATTGTAAAAATGAGTAATTTTAAAGAAAAATACCCCACATGAAATTTAAGATTTTAAACGTCAACTACTTAGGTATCAGATTCTGTCCGCTACTTAAGTAGCGGGCATTATAAAAATATGAAATTTGAGTAAAAAGTAAAAACACACCCTTAACATAAAAATTTCTCATTTTTATACATTCAGCTACTTAAGTAGTGAATCAGTCGATGGTCAAGTCTCTTACCACATTCAAAGGTCTGCCAAGCGGCCAATTTTAATTGGCCATTTATGCGGCCATATGTCATAGCTCTAGCCAACGGGGAGCTTTAAAAAATTCTATAAAAATCCCTCACCACTTCACTTATCTCACACCTCTCCCACTTCTCTTCTCTACTTCTGTATTTTTTGTTTTGTTTTAATTTTAGTTTTAGTTGGTTTAATTTAACTTTTGTTGTTTCGTGTGTAAACGACTGCATAGTTCGTCGTTGACTATTCATATCGCTCTTACCGATATTGTTTAATCATCATTGTTGAAAATAATATGGTAATCGACAAAGAACTTTTTATGTCCCAATTAAAAACGATATCACTAGCTGAAACGACCTCTCTAGAGTTAAAACTCAGTCCACCAAGCTGAAACGAACTTTTTGGTGGTCTTTTTCTTCATTTGCTTCATTTAGTGAGGGTCCTCAACTCTTGGGTTAATGGTTGTTGGCTTCTCGTATGTGTTAGCCTTTTTTTTTTTCTTCCTGTCTTTGTTTTTTTGGGTACTATGTCTTTACTTGTTGTTCTCGATTTGGTATTTGTTGGTGGAATATGTTATTTCTTTTAGAGTCTTTGTTGGTGTCCAAATCTGTTGAGATTTGTAGGTTTCTTATATATATGGTTAACCTCTACCGCGTCGGTGTTGACTGTCTGGAGGTGATCTGCGAGCTGAGCCTTATCTGACTAGATTCCCATTCTACCGTTGTCCCATTAACTTTTGGCGCACGAAGCTACTTTTTGGATTATGATGGGCCGATCACTTTTAATTCGAGATTGGGAGCTACTGTCTAGGGGCGTCTTTATGGGCCAGGTTGGTGTCTCCTATGGTGGTATGAAAGCTGAGGAGTGTATTTCTAAGAATGAGATTAGAAGTTGACCTCTATTAGGTGGTATCTGTTTTAGTATTTTCCATTGGTGTTCCGCTTATATACGACACATTTGTTTTGTAGTATCTCTTTTACCGATCTTTGTTCGTCTTGTGCAGAGACTTGATTTTTATTAATAATATATTTGCCGTTTAAAAAAACAATCATAATCCGATAGACATGTAAGTATAAGTTAGGGGACTTGGATTTCCTGTTGTCCAGTTTACACATTGTATTACGCTGTTTTCAATCACAGCCGTTGATTTGAAATCGAACAGTTCAAATTACTCATTAAAAATAACACTTTCAAAAATCTCAACCTTTGATCTAGATCAAATGGCTCACAACAATAACTATATTACGCAATTACTCCGTGAAATTCATTCCCTAAGTTTTTGAGCAATTTTTTTGTTTATTGGTAAATTATTTCCACAAGATTCATACTTATGACTGCCAACTTTACCTTCAGGACTTAGAAAAATAATTTACCTTGACCCCATCCCTTTATTTTTATTGTTTTCAAATAATTAAAATACCTAAGTTCTTTCCTTTCATGATTTAACTCATTCATAAAAACCTTAAAATTGAATCATTCACTTGATCAGAATAATTGAATCTGTCCTCCCATCATAGATCAAGACGAAAAGAAATGGCGACAAATATAGTAGGGAGCCAGCGTGCCTGTGTCTATAGAGATGGAGAAATAAACCAAAAGTTTATCAAATGAAAACCACAAAACAGATCTGATCCAAAGTTTTATACTAATTTGCTATAATATCAAATCACATTAATTGTTTATATACGTTTCGGACTCACTTATTTCCTCCCATAATTGATTTTTGTATCAATGTTAGACCATCTCCAATAAGAGTATCATAGAGAGTTTTATAGATTAATGATTTGTATCCTTATTTTTTTTATTATTGGAGTTCCATGACGTGGCATAGAGAGTATCAAAGTTGATGATACTACCGTATCATCAATTTAATATTACATTTTTTGGTATATCGAATTAAATACAATTAATGAATTGTTAATAATGTATGATATCTAGAGTGGTATCACCATTGGAGCAAAACATGTATGAGTTGCATAAATATTATATGGCATTGTAGGGACCACTTTTTAGTGATGTATGATACCCAAAGTGATATCACCATTGGAGATGCTCCAAGCAAAATATAGAGTATCTTGTCGATCGTTAGTTGGTTCAGTGATTAACGCTGAACTTAGTAAAGAGGACCACAGTTCGATCCTCGCAACTGCGATCGGAAGAGGACTGAAATTACTTGGTGTCAGAACTGATGCCGAACCAGATTAAACTAATGGTGAAAAAAAATAAAAAAATATAGAGTATCTTGAAACTAAGTTATTGAGATGAATAGATTAATCCATTTAATACACTATTTTTTAAAGGAAAAAATCTTTATTTATTGTGCTTTTTTTTTGTAATGTGTGATGGCGGAATTAAAAAAAATGGACGGGTTATTAAAAAAATTATAAAATATAAATTAAATATAAAAATTATATTATCGAACCTTACTTCATCCTATAATAACTTTTTAGTAGGTTTGCTATGCGTCAAGAAAACAGTAGCACTTCTATTTTTTTTTTTTTTTGTGGTACAAAGCACTCCTATTCTTATAGGGGCAACTTTATCATGTGTTTTTTTGTAATACTTTTGATTTTTTTTCTATTTGTATTGCTACTTTTATTATGAACGAAATACCATGACTTTGTTCGCGTAAAAAAATTGGTCATTAAAAATTTATATATTTTTTATTATATTACGTATATACTAAAAAGAGAATGATATAATCCAAAATAAATAATACTAATCAAGATTAACAGTTTATGAGTTTTTATTGGATACTGTTAATTTCGATTGATTTCAATAACATATTAAATAATTTTCAATTTTTTAAAAAATAAGTTATGGATGATCTATATGAT
Source organism: Trifolium repens (assembly GCA_030408175.1). Lineage (NCBI taxonomy): Eukaryota > Viridiplantae > Streptophyta > Magnoliopsida > Fabales > Fabaceae > Trifolium > Trifolium repens. The sequence continues at coordinate 18,497,693 of CP125841.1, read as the reverse complement.
ATAAACTTTCAATCCAAAAATAAATTTTGTAAAATTCATATTATTTATAATATTATTAATGACTTGTGCATCACACATCACTTAAACCACTCTTTCATATTAGACATGACATATATTTATATCTTTAAGAATTGATTATGCATTGAGGCAGGAGCAACCTATGATCAATAGATATAAGCAAACTATAATATATTTGTTTTATATCTATATATATTCTTTTCGGTTTTTTATATAAGCAAAATTGACTTTTTAAATTCATTGAAAACGTAATATGTATCTATATCACTTTTTAAATGAATTTATAAGTCATTTTTTATTTATATATGAAATCGGAGGAAGCATATGCAAAAGAAATTCAAGTTTATAAGATTTGATTTTGTACCGATCGACCTTGTAAAATGCAGGGTGTATCTATTGATCATATGTTTGAAGTATACAACATATTTTTAATCTTGATCATAAGAAATATGACATCAATATTATGCATGTTTCACACATTTAGATAGTCTCCCACACTCATCATTTTAAATACATTAACAACAAAATTTTCAAAGATTTCTACAAGATGTAAAAAACATCTAAATAACAACCAAGGAATTAATTAAGATTAAACTAAAGTACCGCACCATGGCTTACAGTTGCATTCTTCATGCTCCCAAAAGGATAACACCCTTTAAGCCCATTTGAAAACTTGGTTCTCAAAGAAGTTGAAGAGTGAGGAGATCTTGATAGCCTTCCGTCTCTCGTCGAAAACGAGGACGACGATGAAGACGACGACCAAGATGATGAAGACGAAGACGGCGACACATGAGATTTCCTTGAACCTACAAACCTAGGCAAAATGGTTAAAAACATGTTGTTGACTTTTGAGTTTCTTCTCTTACCATTAGACTTGTAATTAGTACTAGAATATGAAGGTGGAGGTGTGAGAGGAGGCAAAGAAGTTTCTGACAAAGGATGTTTAGGAGTTCCTGGTTGTGCCTCCCACATGAAAGGAACAGCAACTGATGTTTCACCATAATAGAACACTCTCCTTGAAGATGAGTTTGAATTTGAGGTTTCTTTGGACATTAGCCTAGAAAAAAACCTACCATCTTGTGTTATTCTGAAGGACATTTCAGATGAATGATGATGATTGACACTATCATTATTCAAAACCATTTTGGATTTGGAAAATGTTTTGAGTACTTTCTAGCTAAGATTAAAAACTTAGATCTAAAAAAATGCCTCTAGATTGGAGTCAAAAAACAGCTACATGTATAGTGTCTATAGACATTATTAATTTATCATATGGTTCTGACTCTTAGGCAATATAAATAGAAAGTTCACGTTCTTTAACATAAATAAAGAATTGGATTGTTAATAGGGGAATGGTGTAATATAGGTATAGTCATGAATCATTAAAGTGGGGACTACGTTTTCAATTTATTTATTTTTTGGAACGGGACCAATTTAATTGTTACAAAATTTAATGCTTGAAGTTACTCTTTTCCCACTTAATGAAATGGGTAGCTGTACAATTATGTTTTGAAGTTTATGAACCATTGATTAAGAAATTGATACATATATATATACTTGTGGTGGAGCAAGGAGCATTTATTAATCAGTAAAATCTAGTACATATCATGATCTATGGTTAAATGTTAATCATCGGTAACAATTGTATGAGTGAATGATGCCCAATTTAGAATAGATTGTACTATGATATGATGAGAGATGAGGGCACATGTAAGTTTTATTGCACATGATGAAAATCATGGAAATGGATTTGGTGCGATTAATATTAACCATTGGATCAATTTGCATCATAAGATGGTGATTTGATAGTTTTAATTTATACCATTCAATAAAATAAGAGATCCAAAAACCACAATACAAAACAGTGTAAAATTGTGCTATTTCAATATTGTAGCAGATTCAAATCTTGAAAATCATACGTAATATTTGATTATGGAGCGAACCCCTCAACGACCTTAACAAAATTTTCATCAAAGTCTATCTCAAATGTACGATTTTACTAATATCTATATGGTGAATTCTTCAGTACATTTATTATGTGGATTTGTACCGATACAATTGTTGAGGTGGATGATTTTGATTGATTTATAAATAGTATTTATTAAATTTTTTTGTATTAAATATTATTTATGAACCAATCAGAATCATTCATCTAAGCTGTATACTGATATATATCTATATAATATGTGTATCAGAATGTTCATCAATTATATAAGAGGTTGAATTTTGCTGACAAATTTTTATCTATTATACAAATTTACCATCAATTAGACTAATACGACATAGTTAAGTTACTCAATTATTTGTATGTGATGTAGCTATAGTTAGAAATTAAAACATGTGTACTACAAAAAAAGAAATTAAAGCATGTGTTGTTGAGTACTGCCCCAAATAAAAAATAACTGTTGAGCAGAGGGAAGCGGAATTTCTCTTGTTAATATGGTTACTGATGAACACTAATAAATGATAACATGTCATGGTCGATGACCCCATGAAAAGATTTGTTGGCAATTGGGCAAGTGAAGGTTAAGTAGTACACGTAAATGCACATAAGAAAAACAGAATCAATGTCTTGTCGATGTCGAGGCCTAAGCAAAAACAACATGACATGGTATGAAGGACAACCATTTTTTTTAACAACCGCGCTTCATTAATTATATTGTTCAAAAATATGATTAATTTAGTTGAATAAATATGATCAAAATTGTGGTTAATTTTACTACTATTAAAAAGTCTCACATCGGATATGTGATAATCTGAATATGTCTTTATAAGTAAGTGACAGTCCTCACCTTACAAGCCGGTTTTACGAGGATGAGTTAAGTCCATACTTATTTTTAAAGGTCATACTAACTAGTCCCCCCGGTCTCACATCGGATATGTGATAATCTGAATATGTCTTTATAAGTAAGTGACAGTCCTCACCTTACAAGCCGGTTTTACGATGATGGGTTAAGTCCATACTTATTTTTAAGGGTCATACTAACTAGTCCCCCGGGCACTAGTTAATGATACTTTAAAAGGTAATTTTTGTATTGAAAAATACACATTTTATATTTTAAAAAGAATGATTGCACAAGTTCCAATGCTAAATTACTATATTGAGTTCCTTATTTCCTGTTTTTAATAATTTCTAACAACTACACATGTGAATTGAATTAATCATTTTTTACATGTAATTAATTATATACCGCACAATGTAAGTGAGTGTACAAAGAAAAATTGTAAGCAAAATTTTATGTACTCTTGCAATTGTTATGTGTCCCTCTCATATCATTCGCATTTTAAACGTTTTTCTATACACATCGGTAAAAGATTGGATTATGAAAGTTAAAGGAATTTTTTTTTTTGACAAAGAAAGTTAAAGGATTTAAGAGCATCCACATCCATATCACTCATATGGGTGGTATAAATGGACCCCACATAATATATTATATTATTTTACATTTTTCAACTATTTAAACCACTCAGTACTTTATAAATATCTATACCACTCATCTAAAACTCTAACATGGACCCCACAAACTTTCCTTTTAGCTTAAACTTCCCTTTTTCAATTGTTTGAATGCAAAGTCTTTTGAATGAAGACAAAAAAAAATGTAATACTACCTTGTCCATGAATGGAACCGTGGTAGTCTATTACCACTGCCTTTTTTTTCAAATATGCATGCTCCTCTTACACAAGTGTCACATGTGGCAAAAGCCACTCCCTATATTTATGCTCTAAGTATCTACAATTATGCCACTTAGTGGTGTCAAAGCATTCACATTATTCTTGGTCTTTTGGTTTTCTATGTTGATTTTTTTTTGTTTTCTAAGTTGATTTTTTTTACGTAAATTGGGTATCTCTGCGTGCAATTGTAGAGACTAATACCTCGAATTTTGTGAGACTCAAACGGGTGACAAACTCTCAATAAAAGTTTTAACATTGTTATTGTCAACAATTTTTTTTTTAATATTGTTGCATGTCCAAGTCAAAAATCAAATCCTAAACTCTGGTTAAGTTAGAAATCACTCGCGCATTTCATTTAAGTGCCCTTCAGTTATATTGATTGATTTTCCAACCAGAGTAATTCTAGCTAACAAAAGAGAAAAAGGGAGTTAGTATAAATGAAGATATAAGAGAAAGAGGCTGCAAAGAAATTAAATTCATTAATAAGATAACTAACTTTGATGCTAACAATTCTACTTCATTAATTTGAGGCAATAAGCAAAGTTATTTCACACAGAGAGAAGGGTAGCAATTTAATGTCATAGTAATGAGGTGAGCTGTATGTTGGACTTAGAGACTGAGAATGGTGTTGAGAAGAGAGAAAAGAGAAGAGATTGACGAGAGAATATTTTGAGAGAAGGGAAAGAAATTTATTATTGAATGCTTATAGAAACAATTACACATGATCACGTATTTATACTACTCATACGATGCCAGCTAAGACTAACTGAATTGTTACAGAAATCTAAACTAACTAACTGACTTCTTATTAAACGCGCGAACCTTCAGAACCTGTACCAAGCCAGAACCTCTGATAACCTTCAGAACCTGTACCAAGCCAGAACCTCTGATAACCTTCAGAACCTGATATTTGAATTATACTTCAATACACCCCCATAAGTCAAATATCCAAGCTTGTTACTGCTAACATCTTCTTCAGATCCTTGAATCTCTCAATCTTGAGGGGCTTGGTGAAGATATCAGCTACTTGAACTTCTGTCTTGCAATGTGTGAGTTTCAACTTCCCCTTACATACTTGATCTCTCAAAAAATGGTATTTTGTCTCAATATGCTTACTTCTCCCATGAGCTATGGGATTTTTGGCTAAATTGATCGCTGACTTATTGTCTATCAGTAGCTCAAACTCTTCATTCTTGTTCAATTTTATCTCCATCAGCAGTGATTGCAGCCAGACCCCTTGACAAGCTGCATGACAGGCTGAGATATATTCAGCTTCACATGTGGATAGAGCAACCACAGTCTGCTTCTTTGAACTCCATGAGATTGGAGAATCAAATAGCCTAAACACATATCCCATGGTGCTTCTCCTCTCTATCTGATCACCACACCAATCTGAGTCACAATACCCAATTAAGTTGTTCTTGTGATTCAGTGGTTTAGGAAATAAAATGCCATGATCTGCAGTACCCTGCAAGTACCTCAGAATCCTTTTCACTGCTTGCATATGAGCTACCCTTGGCTTCTGCATAAATCTGCTTACTACTCCTACACTGTGACATATATCAGGCCTTGAATTGCATGCATATCTCAAGCAACCAACCATTTGCTTGTACAAAGTACTATCCACTGCTGCACCCTCTTCATCATTATTCAGTTTCAAGTTTGCTTCCATTGGTGAGTTTGCAGGATTGCAGTTCATCATATTGAACCTCTTCAATATGTCAGTGATGTACTTCCTTTGATGAATTACTAAACCCTTGCTGGTTTCAGTAAATTCAAGCCCAAGAAAGTAATTCAAGTTGCCTAGATCAGTCATGTCAAATTCCTTGTTCATTTGAAATTTGAGCCTTTCAATCTCCCTTCTATTACTTCCAGTGATCAATAAGTCATCTACATACAAGCATACAATACTTAGATCACTTTGATTCTGACCTTTCACATAGATTCCATGTTCCACAGTACATTTGGTGTAGCCAGCTTGCTTCAGAAATTCATCTATTCTTTTATTCCAAGCTCTTGGTGCTTGTTTCAATCCATATAAGGCCTTGTTGAGCTTCAGTACTTTGTGTTCTTCACCTTTAACTTTGAAACCCTGTGGCTGTTCAACATAAACTTCCTCCTCAAGTTTGCCATTGAGAAAGGCAGACTTGACGTCTAGTTGAACTATAGGCCAGCTGAACTGATATGCAACTGCAACTACTAGTCTAACTGTTTCTAATCTTGCTACTGGTGCAAAGATTTCAGTGTAGTCTATACCTTCCTGTTGCAGAAATCCCTTAGCTACAAGTCTTGCTTTGTGCTTAGCAATGCTTCCATCTGAATTGTGTTTCACTTTGTAGACCCACTTCACTGCAATTGACTTCTTATTAGTAGGTAGTGAAACTAATTCCCATGTATCATTCTTTTCTATGGATTGAATTTCCTCCTGCATAGCTTTCCTCCATACTTCAGACTTGGCTGCACTGATGTAGCTCAATGGTTCTATATCAACAAATAGAGCCAAGTGAACTAAGTCACCATCATCTGTTATCAAGTTATCTGGAATAGTTGAAAAGTCTTGAAGATTTCTATTTGGAGCTCTTTGCCTATCTGATCTTCTTAATGCATGCTCTGCATTGTTATCATTCACTTGTGGAGTTGGATTAACTGGTGGGACTGGTTCTGCATCCTCATCATGAAAAATGAATGGTAGTACTGACTGTGAGGTACTACTATTGTTAGTCCAATCCCACTGATCTTTTTCATTCACAGTAACATCCCTGCTGGCAATTAACTTCTTGGTGATTGGATTGTAAAGCTTGTAAGAACCTGCAGTGTGGTATCCTACCAGAATCAGTGCTTCACTCTTGTCATCCAACTTCTTTCGTCTCTGATCTGGAATGTGTCTGTAACACAGTGAACCAAACACCCTTAAATGCTTCACTGATGGTGTTGAACCATTCCATATAGCTTCAGGAACTTTGTCAAGCCTTTTTGTAGGGCATCGATTCAATACATAACATGCTGTTGTGACTGCTTCACCCCAAAATTCATTTGGCAACTGCTTCTCTTTCAACATACATCTTGTCATATCCATGATGGTTCTGTTCCTCCTTTCACAGAGACCATTGTGTTGAGGTGTGTATGGGGCTGTAATTTCATGCACTATGCCTTCACTAGTGCAGAAATTCCTGAATGCAGTAGAGTTATACTCACCACCTCCATCACTCCTAAGTATTTTGATCTTCCTTTCTGCTTGTTTCTCTACCATGACCTTAAACTTATGAAAAACATGTAGAACTTCATCTTTTGTCTTGATGAGATATAGCCACATCATCCTGCTATATTCATCAACAAATGATACAAAATACTTGTTGCCTCCTAGTGACTCAGTGTCAAAAGGACCACACACATCAGTGTACACAACATCTAGCTTCTCCTTGGCTCTCATAGCTATATGATCAACAAAGGATTTCCTTGATTGTTTGCCAACTAAGCAATTTCTACACATATCCTTTGGTACCCTAATTTCTGGTAGTCCACTAACCATACAGCGATTCTTCAAATTGCTAAGACTTTTGAAATTTAGGTGACCATACCTGAGATGCCATAACCAAGCTGCATCATGGATAACTTCACTTGCAAGGCAGTGTGAATCTGAGGCTGTGAACTGCACTTGAAATGTCCTACTCTTTGATAGTGGAGCACACAAGATCAACTTCTTATCATTACTGAAAACCTTCATTTCATTGTTTCCTAAAGTCATACTGAATCCCTTTTCAACCAACTGTCCCATACTCAAGAGATTAGACTTCATATCTGGTACATACAACACACCAGTAATCAATGCTTGATTGCCATTTTTTCCTTTGATCAACACATCACCGATCCCTTCTGATTGAACTGTCCTACTATCAGCAAATCGAATTGTTGATTTTTTTGAAGCATCATAGTTAATCAACCAACTCTTGTTTCCTGTCATGTGGGTTGAACATCCTGTATCCAAATACCAGCCATCATCTTTTGGAAAGGTATCATCTGTTGTAGCCATCATCTGCACTAACAATGGATCTGGATCAGAACCATTGTCATTCTCCGCAACATTTGCCTTTGATTCTTCATTATTGTGCTGTCTTGGAACTTTCTTCCCCCTACACTCACTTGCAAAATGTCCATATTTCTGACAGTTATAACATTGGATGTGCTTCTTGTTCATAGGTTTCTTACCCTTGCCATTGCCCTCATTCTTTGAAGATTCACCCTTCTCTTGATCTTTCTTTGAACCTTCTTGCTGGTTATATTGATTCTTGTTCTTGTTCTTCCCTTTACCTTTGTTCCAGCCATTCTTGTTGGAACTTTGAGCTTGCAATGCTTGTTCAGAACCTCTATCTTTGTTCCTTTCATTCACTCTCTGCTCATGTGCTTCAAGTGAGCATTGTAATTCTTCAACTTTCAAGTTGGAAAGATCCTTTGATTCTTCTATAGCTACAGCAATTGTATCAAATTTGTAAGAAAGAGTCCTCATGATCTTACTTACAATGGTGTGATCTGTGATCTCTTCTCCACACCCCTTCATGGCATTTGATACTTGCTGAATTCGATTGAAATACTCTGAAACCGTTTCATTTGGTTCCATCTGTAGAAGCTCAAATTGTCTCTTCAAAGTTTGCAACCTAACTTGCTTCAATTTATCATTACCAGCATGACATCTTTGCAAGATATCCCAGCATTCCTTTGACGAAGTTGCATTCTCAATCTTTTGAAAATTGGTAAGATCCACACACTGATGGATAAAGAACATAGCTTTAAAGTCTTTCTTCTTCAATGCTCTATGCGCAGCTTGTTGTGCATCAGTGGCATTTGCAGGTAGTGGTTCAATGGCAGTTTCAACCACATCTTGCACTTCTTGAAAGCCAAAGATCACCTTCATCTGTTTGTGCCACCTATCCCAGTTCTTCGCATCAAGAAGAGGAAGTTTCCCCCCAAATGCATTACCCAAATTCTCCAATGAGCTTGTCATTTTTGAATTGATGAGTAATCTGCAACAATCTACAGAAGATTGTATGAATCTTGAAGCTTTCTTGATGAATTCTTGAACCCAAAACCGTATAGGCTCTAGATACCAGTTGTTGGACTTAGAGACTGAGAATGGTGTTGAGAAGAGAGAAAAGAGAAGAGATTGACGAGAGAATATTTTGAGAGAAGGGAAAGAAATTTATTATTGAATGCTTATAGAAACAATTACACATGGTCACGTATTTATACTACTCATACGATGCCAGCTAAGACTAACTGAATTGTTACAGAAATCTAAACTAACTAACTGACTTCTTATTAAACGCGCGAACCTTCAGAACCTGTACCAAGCCAGAACCTCTGATAACCTTCAGAACCTGTACCAAGCCAGAACCTCTGATAACCTTCAGAACCTGATATTTGAATTATACTTCAATACTGTATAATCAGCTAATTTTCTGTTTTCTTATTAGAAGTGCTAATGCTATGCATGGTCTTGAGTTCTTAGCTTTTATTATTTGAACCCACCCTAAAACATCAAGTTTTAATGCAAAATATATTATGAGTGTAAATTGATTGAATTAGTATCAAACATGGGAGATATATTGTTTAAAAGGTTTAAACTAACAAGAGTCAATTCCTCTATTCATATACACAATTTTGCTTAGGGTGAAAATGAGTTGACTATTAAGAAGACTGTCTCTAAAATTGATGATTCTGAAAATTGAACTCATGTTCTGTTTTTTAAGGAGAGTCAAGCTACATTGCTACAAATTCTATCAACCATAATATTGATTGTAAAACGATTATGTTATTTACACAAAAAGATAATATTATATGCATAACTCGCAAGTTACTTATATTTTACTATACATTTTTATTATAAAAGTTATTGTAATTGTCTTTTTGAGCATAACTTAGTTGCTAGATACATTAAATAAAATATGCAGGATAAGAGTTTAAACCCTAATAATAATCTCACTTATTTATTTTAAAAAGTAAAATTCTAGCCGCTGACTACTTGAAAAAAAATAAAAAATAAATAAAGGTTAATATTAAATAAATTAATAAAAACTATTTTGTAAAATTGTTTAGTAAATTTATTTATATATTGTTTGGTAAATTTATTTATTTATGTATTTAAATTTTTTCTTAATCTATGTAAAAAATAAATTAAACGACTATATTTATAAGACCTAAGTAGTAATAATATATAAAGAATAAACTATTATAGGTTTTGAGAAATTCATTTATTTTATTTTTCGTTACATGGGTTTGACAGGGATTGGTGAAATATTTGGTCTAATAGTTGCGAATGAGTGTCTTGAGAGGTTATTCTTGAAAAAATTTGTGCCTTTTCTTTTTGGGTACAAATTTGTGTGCCTGTGTTTTTTAACCTCTTCAATAACTAAATAAAAAAATGTGGTGATCGAGGTTTATTCTATCTTTTTACAATTTAGAGTATTTATCTATCAACTAATAAAAACAAGGTATATAAGTAGATTTGTATATAGTCATTAGTCCTCACAACTAAAAACCCTAAATTATAAAAGTGTAATTTAGAAGGGAAAAAAACCAAAAAACGCTGCTATTTGTAAAGCTATGAAGTGCATTTTCATTTGTTCTAATTAAATTAAAGAGGTTTGTATAAACACCCTCAATAAAAATGCCTCAAATTAACATATTTTTTGTAGTGTAAATTTGTCCATTTTTTTTATAACCTGCTCTCAAATAAATTGACTCATTTAATATCTAAAATTAACTTATGTCTCTTTCAAACATTTCTCAATTTAGTTTCTTTATAACATTTGTTTTAATTAATGTCAAATAAGTTCATATTTTCATCTACTTTTTATTAAAATAGTTCCTGACATTCTTAACTTACCGTCAAATTTAACAAAGTTTTACTAATTTTTTTTCTTCAAATAACCACTATTTTAAATTGATCGGTGATTATATGCCACTTAAATTGTATGTTATCTAGGGGTGATCGCGGTGCGGTTTGGTTCGGTTTTGAGTATAAATGTCATCCTAACTGCGAGAAAAAAATGTATGCGGTTCGGTTTGGTTCGGTTGATTTTTAAAAAGTCATCCAAATCAAACCAATGCGGTTACGGTTGGTTCGGTTTGTGCGGTTTATCGCGATATAAAAAATATAATAATATTACTAACTTGTTACAAAATAAACATAGAAAACTTTAATTTATTTTATTGTTTACATGATATAATATGCAAATATATAAGAACTAATTTTTAATATCAACAATATAGTTCTAGATCGCGTGAAACGATATGTTTTGACAGCCTTTATGGACTCAATTTGGTTTGGATTTGCTAAGTTGGACTAGGTAATAGGTTAATTGCTAGTAGTTGATAGAGTTAAGTATTGCGGTTTGATTTTCTAAAATGAAAACCACAAACCAAACCAACCCATGCGGTTTAGAAGAAAAATGATCTGTGCGGTTTACACTAAATGCGATTTTTTGTGGTTTTCGATTTAGATTGGTTCGATTTACAGTTTTACTTTTGAATTGGTTTGGATACGATCATCTCTAATATTATCAATTTTATATGAAACTTAACATTTAATGGTGTTTGAAAACCTATCAATAGAAGGACCAAATTAGAAAATGTTTGACAAATATAATAGGCTTAATTAGTACACAAGTCCCTTAAAGATATTTTTTGTTTCACATTGGTCCTTTAAAGAAAAAAGGTTTCAGTTTGGTCCTTTAAAGATATCACTGTTTGCCATATTGGTCATTTCCGTCCATTTTTTTCACAAAATGTTAACTATTGACAGGTGGCATTGTAGCCAGTGGCGACTCTAGGAATGTTAGAGAGCCTGGGCAAAATTTTAGAGGGAGTTCTATGAATCCAACTTTCGAGTACAGTAATATTTTAAAGGATTGATAGGCTTTTTGATATTTTAAAGGCCGGAATGAAACTTTCATCGACCGTTGGTATTCACTGAGTCGTCTTTTATATTTATAATGAGAAAATATTTTCTTGTAAATAAAATGTTAAGTTTTAAAATAGATTTTAACTACGTAATCTAACTGTCCGCTTTCGTGTGTCCAACGTGTTACGACACAAAATCTTATTTATGAAAATAATTACTTTTAATTACTCAAAAAGTTGCTTCAGGTAGAAAAATTAATTTAAAGGTACTGTCAGCTGTCACATGTTCGGTACCGAATTTTAAGCGTATAAACGCCCGCTCTCGCGTGTCCGTTTACACTCTTAAAATTACCTTTTTGAAAACTGAATTTTTCCTAATTGATAAAAAATTGCTTTCGCAGTGTTTAGAAGAAAAAAATTGAATTTTTCTACGGTCAAATAAAGTTTTTATTCTTTCAAATTGAAACCGGTATCTCTGTGTTTCTACTTTCGCAGTAAACTATGAGTTCTAAATACAAAACTAATTCAGGCCTTAAACAATTCTCACTATAAACATTTATTTTCGACTCAATAAAATACTGTTGGAACGACGATCATTACTTTCCGAACTTTATAAAAAAAATAGTGGGGCAGCAGCCCGGGCACGTGCCCAGGCATGCTGGCCGGTATAATCGCCACCGATTGTAGCTGTGTAAGCTGAAACAAATTGAAACAAAATCCAAAAAGGAACAAAAAATAACAGTAAAATTTGGATTTTTTAGATAAAATTGGAAAATAAGCACTACTAATAGATTTGAAAGTCTTACAAAAAAATAAAAAGATTTGAAAGTAAAATCCCAAACTTGAAAGTGAAGTATCTTAACTGGGATAAAGCAAGAGGTTTTTTTTAAATTTTTTTTTTTTGTAATTTGAAGGTTTAGATTGAAAAGCAGCAGTAGCAGCCATGGAAACAAGGTTGATTATTTGATTTGATTGTTGGGTTGAAGATTTTAAGGAAAAAGATGATATTTTTTTTTTGTTTTTTTTATAGAATAGAACATTGATTCATGGGTAAGTGAATCTAAGATGATGATGTTGTGTTGTGTGTGGATGAATAGAATCCAAATTGTGTCTTTGAGGAAGAAAGGGGTTGTCTTATTAAAATGTAGAATTTAGGGAGTTAGAGTTTTTGTTTTGAGATTTTGATAAAAATTAAGATTTTTTCAATTTTGAGATTTATTTTTTCTATATTTATTTAGAAATTCTGAGTTTTAATGATGAAGCTATGCAGAACATAATGAATAAATGGAAGAAGAAGATTAAGGATGAGGAAGATGATGGTGTATTATTAGATTCGATGGACATATAAAATCTAATAGTTAATTTTTTTTTCCAGAAAGAACTATTGGCTAAGATTAAAAAATGTGTTGAAGTATATGGTGGACCACTTACAATGTTGGTCCACCTAATATATTTGAGGTTGATAAATTAATGGATGGGATCAATGTGGCAAACGGTGAATCTTTAAAGGACCAAATCAAAACATTTTTTTTAAGGGACCAATGTGAAACCAAAAATATTTTTAAGGGACTTGATACTAATTAAGCCAATATAATACTAACTAAATAGAGATATTAAACGGATTAAGTGTCTATTTGAGAGCAAATTACATACACACAACACAAGACAACCCTTTTTAATGATTTTTTTTCTACAATTTAATGATTTATTGAACAAATAAATATTCGTTCAGCATCAACCACCTTATTGATTAGTACTGTAATTTGATGTCTTGTTTGCATGTGAGAATTGTACAGGATGTGGCCCAATAAAATGTACTACTCCCTCCGGTCTCAAATATAGGAAAAAAAAAAATGCACACCCTTTAATAAAATTGGATAAAGTATAAAAAAAGATAGTCATTTCCAATTTTACCCTTAAGGATTATGATAGGAACAAAGAAAGAAAAAAAACAAGGGATTTATAGGAGTATTACCAGTACTTGAGTAAATGGCCTTTGATATGCCAAAGAAAAGATACTCCTATAAGCAAGCAATGAAGCATGGCGTGTGGTTACAGTGCATTACCGGGATCAGTAGAAAACCCTTGGAAACAGTAGAAATAAGGCAAAATTACATGTATGGTCCTTTATCTTATTTTTTTGTAACGATTTGGTCCTTTATCTTTCGTTTGTAACGATTTGATCCTTTATCTCTCAAAACCGTAACATGTTGGTCTTTTTCGTCACTTTCGTGGAAATAATTGCTGATGTGTCTATTTTGCTGCTGATGTGGAGTTAACACCGTTACACACCGTTACACATTCGGAATTGGATTGGAAACGTTGAAACATATCAAACTCCTCCTTATGTGCGATTGAAGATGTGCGATTTGGAACGGACGAACAGCTAGGGCAGCGATTTGGAACGATTTTCTCTCTGCGATTCTTCATGCGATTTGGTTCGATTACTAGTATGGAAGGTACGATTCTAGAAACTCTTCATTTTAGGGTTCGTAAAAGGGGCGATTTGGATTTTCTCTCTGCGATTCTTTTTGGTTATGGATAACAACTTTGCATAGTTTATGGTTTCTTCTCTATGTGATTCATGTCTTTTTGTTGAAGCTTCTTGAATTTGAAGAACTGGAGCGGATTGAAGCCATTGAGAATTCTAATTTCTCTTTTTTCGTTTTAGGGTTCATAAATTGGGGAAAAACCAATTTATGTTTGTTTCTACATTTTATGAGTAAGAAAGTGTGCCAAGGTGTAAATTCCATATAGATAATGTTTATTTCAGTTTTATTAACACATTAGTAACAGAACTAACCTGTCAACATCTTCTTAAACGTAAGTGACGAAAAGGACCAAAGTGTTACTGTTTTGAGAGATAAAGGACCATATCGTTACAAACGAAAGATAAAGGACCAAATCGTTACAAAAAAATAAGATAAAGGACCATACGTGTAATTTTGCCTAGAAATAATGATTATGACTATAGCCTTGTAGTAGTAGGAGAAATATTGGAAAAGTCAAATCAAGGGTAATATTGGAATATCAAAAATAAATGCAATTATTGTAGTTGCCCCGCCAGGAATATTGTAGAGCCTGGGCAAAATTTTAACCGCAAATGTCTTCTCCGAAACTTCTTTGCGGTGAATGTTCGAATAATATCGAAAATTTCCCAAATTAAAATTTTATATACAACAAAATTTAACATTAATCTTCATTCATATATATATATATATATGTTTGGTTCAACCGAGGGGGGAGGGGAGGTGTGGGGAGGGATTTTTAAGGAGGGGAGGCGAGACAAAACATAATTTATTATGTTGACAAAATTACCCTCACTTTTTTATTAAAATTCTAAATTATCCTTGTTGGAATATTAAAATTTTAGGTTTTTTTTTTTTTACAACAAAAAAAATTTAGGTTTTCTACTCATTAGATTTTTTTTGATTATATATCAATTAGTTTTTTTTTTGACGTAATATATCCATTAAAATTTAATCTTTATTTTGAGTTTATAAGGTTAAGGCAAAAAGTAAATTACTTCTCCCTTTCCCTCCCCTCCCCTCGTTAAAAAAATTGAACAAACATAGAAATTTAAAATATCACCTCTCTTCCCCTCCCCTCTCCTCCAAAACTTCCGAACCAAACAGACTCTAAAGCAAAAAGATAACTAAACAACAGCTCCACTAATCAAGCATATAAATAACCAAAGAACTAAATAAATAAATAAATGAATAAACAAAAACAAATAAATAAACAAAAAAAAAATGAATAAGCAAATAAATAAAGAAAGAAGAGACACGATGGAAACAAAGAGAAACACACAGAAACAGAACAAGTGAACAACACAAAAGCAGAGCACGTGAGAGAAGATCGACGGCGTGTGAGGGAGAGGGAGCCCAGCGGCAGCGTGCGGCGGTGCGAGTGGTAGTGTCTCGGCTGGAGTTTGTGGTGGTATTTCGACCGGATTTAGTAACGGCGACGGCAGAGACGGTGGCGGCTTAGATCAGTGCTTTCATCTCCAATCTACTCCTTCTTTCTTTCTTTCTCAACTTGCTCTGTTTGTTTTTTGTTTTGTGTGATGATGTTGCTATTGCTAGTGGCGGTTTATTGTGGAAGGCGGTGATGGTTTGTGTTGGTGGTACGAAAACAAAAAAACTTTGAGCGGAGCCCGGGCACGTGCCCAGGCATGCTGTGCGTTGAATCCGCCACTGCCGGAGGGAGTAGTATATAGTATCAGGATTAGTCATTAGTGTCTATTAATTAATAATAATCATATCATATCTCTTCAGAGATCAAACTGGTACCGATGTATAAAGCTAATGCACCTGTCCTGCTCTGGACCAAGAATTTAAGGCAGAGATGTTCTTCTTCTTTCTTTTGTGACCCTGTGAGTAACATATAGAAATACATTTAATGATATTATAAAGGGATTTTGATTTTATGAAGTCAGGAAAATATGCAGTGTGTTGTAAACTTTATAATTGAGATCGAAAGTGAAAATTAATTACTCAAAAAATAAATGATAAATTATATTACAGAATGGATGATTAAGATCATCCTCCAGTTACTATTTTACTACAGAGAATTCATTTCAATTAGAAAGTGTTGTCCACTTTAATTATATTTGCCCACAGGGAATTCATTTGAATTAGAAAGTGTTGCACAGCACTTTAAACTTTTTTTTTTAGTTGTTACAAATTACAAAACCACTATGTTATTATGATCGATAATCTCTTTTCTATTTCTGTTAAGAAAATTGAAATATCTTCCATTCATAGAAGAGATATTGTTATGAACATAACTTAAGTATGAGACGGTTGTTGTGTTCATGGCCTGGATTTTGGAGCTTCTGCTATGTTGCGGTGTTCACCAAAGCTTGCTTTCCTGCAGATCTCGGCTGGCGTACGTGATTCTGGTCTATGGGCTTGCAATTTTGGATGGTGTGGTTTTGCTTACAACTATGAAAGGCCATGTATTTGTTGGATATTTTCATATATTAATTTATTTTAAAGTTAATTATTATTTTAATGGTTTGTTTTATTTCTTGACTTAGTCATACGTTCCTCTTAAACATCAATTAAATGTGCCTTAATCTTATTCAAGTGCCTTATTGAAACGGATATTTACATAATAGTTGCATGTTAATAGCATTTATTGGTTGGCAAGTGACAGCAAGAAAGATCATGAATATATATATCAATACGCTGGTTTGGGAAGAAATAGAGTGAAGAAGAAAGAAATATAAGTCATGTATATGGATTATAAAACTAAGTGGCATCCAAAAGTAGTTCCTTTAGACCTTGCTAATTCACGTGCAGTGCTAACAAGAAGTGATTGTTGTATCCTGGAGGGTATTAGCTATGAGACCAACTGCACCGGATAATTTACATGTGGTGGCGAAATACTCTTAAGCCCAGTGCTTTTGCACGCCTCAGTCAATTCCAATAAGCCTTTCTTCTTCTCTATTTTATGTTATTATGTTCTCAATTTTATTTTATGATATATTATATTTATTTGTTCCAATATGAATTTGATTTATTCAATTGAGATAATTCTATGTCACATTTTTCCAACAATCTTAAGAGTATTTTTATTGACATGGAATTATGTAGAATTATCATTAATTTTATTTTTGGAACAAATGACTTTGATGAATTTCTGGGTTCGTTTGAATTGCATAGAGTTATTATATTATTATACAGTATACTTGTTAATAATTCTATTTTTGGATTTGTTTATACGGTTGGCGGTTGCTAATGAAAAATGATTGGAGTGCCATGTTGTGACTATTTTGATCGCGTGACTAAATCTGGAAAATTTTATGAGCTATGTGCCTGGAATTTGGTGGACTTGATTTGCAGGAAATGGTGAATAAATTTCTAAAGCTATATATATAGTCAACCCAGGTTCTATTTATTTCACCTTATATATTGAAGATTATCCGTTGTATTAGAATAATACAATGATGTATATTGTGATATGAAGATTAATATTTATGTGAATTTAATTTCTCCAATGTGGGGGTTTTGTCATTTCAAGTAGACTTAGATAAATAATTTGCATTGAGAACTAATTCACCCAATGTGGGGGCGTTGTCGCTTGGAAGTTTTCCAAGTAGACATGTGTAATGAATTGAAATAAAAATTTAATTTCTCCTTTGTGAGAATGTTGTTGCTTAGAATTTATCTAAGTAAACCTATGATAATATATCATAGATGTATATTTGGCAAAAGATGAGACATTGATTAAGAGACGTCTTAATCAATATATAATGTGATTTTGTGAAACAGCTGTTAAATGAGTATATTAAGGATCCTGTGATAACCCACTGAGGGAAAAAACTAGTGGATGATATATACATTGAGGGAGATGAATTTATGCCCGCTACAAAAATTGAGAGTGATATCATAGATGTATATTTGGCAAAAGATGAGACATTGATTAAGAGACGTCTTAATCAATATATAATGTGATTTTGTGAAACAGCTGTTAAATGAGTATATTAAGGATCCTGTGATAACCCACTGAGGGAAGAAACTAGTGGATGATATATACATCGAGGGGGATGAATTTATGCCCGCTACAAAAATTGAGAGTGATGGTAACCCAACATAGATTGTGAAGATTCGCAAGACTATGTTCATATGGGTAAGAACAAGTCACTTGTCAATTTGATGAGACACTATCTATTTTTTATTTGTGAGAAATCATCCCTATGGTGCAGATAGTGTATACTACAGCGTAGAGGTTGAGTTTATACTCTTAATGAATCTATAGCTTATAAATGAGTGGTGTGCTTGACTGTGGTGTACACTTGATAGATTCACCTATATGAGTGTTGAGGTGGGGCCGCCTCCATGAAAGCTTGGGCAGACTTTCTAGAGACACTCATGAAATCCAGGTATAGGTGCAAGGCCAAAATGCACCACACCGCGTTGAACAACTTTGGACGAGAGATCAATGTGAGTGATGAGATCACTGTTTCACATACGGAATGAAGTTCATAGAGGTTATAATCTCACCGACATTCTAGTGGATCAAATTTCATTTGCTCTATGTGCTAGTTCATAGTCCAAAAGACACTAGTGCTTATGCGTTGATGTCTCACGCTCTTGGGAACACTTAAAACTTACTTAAAACTTTAAAATAAATTGTGGGGGATTGTTGGATATTTTCATATATTAATTTAATTTAAAGTTAATTATTATTTTAATGGTTTGTTTTATTTCTTGACTTAGTCATACGTTCCTCTTAAACATCAATTAAATGTGCCTTAATCTTATTCAAGTGCCTTATTGAAACGGATATTTACATAATAGTTGCATGTTAATAGCATTTATTGGTTGGCAAGTGACAGCAAGAAAGATCATGAATATATATCAATACGCTGGTTTGGGAAGAAATAGAGTGAAGAAGAAAGAAATATAAGTCATGTATATGGATTATAAAACTAAGTGGCATCCAAAAGTAGTTCCTTTAGACCATTGCTAATTCACGTGCAGTGCTAGCAAGAAGTGATTGTTGTATCCTGGAGGGTATTAGCTATGAGACCAACTGCACCGGGTAATTTACATGTGGTGGCGAAATACTCTTAAGCCCAGTGCTTTTGCACGCCTCAGTCAATTCCAATAAGCCTTTCTTCTTCTCTATTTTATGTTATTATGTTCTCAATTTTATTTTATGATGTATTATATTTATTTGTTCCAATATGAATTTGATTTATTCAATTGAGATAATTCTATGTCACATTTTTCCAACAGTATTATGGCCATGATGTTTTTGCAACACCAACAACATGTCGAATGTGTGTTGTTGGGTTGTGGTTGGATTCAGTTCTCTGGATTGTTGGCTCGAAAAGGCTTGGTTTTGCGATTGATATTGTGCTTCATTCGTGGCTATTGTTGCTTGCTAGTGTAGAATTTTTGTCATAGCGAATTGTTACGAGGATTAGCTTATGTGTGTTGGCTGTCGGGTTCTCTTGCCGAAATTAATAGGAATATGTTATTTATCAAAATTTGGATTTGTCTCAAGATTAAAGGTTCACCTCTGTTATTCGTTTTAGTCTAGGCGATTGATTTTGAACTAATTGGATCGAAAGAGTCATATTATGCTTACTGTCGTTTGTCGTTTGTTGCAGGGAATCGATTCTACATGGACGATTTCATGTCTGCGGTTAGTTTATTCACCAGCTTTATTAGGAACCAACATCGGGTGCAAAATAGTTTGAATATGTATTTATAAAGTAGAGACAATTCTAATCTTACAAGCCGATTTTGTAAGGATGAATTAAACCAAACTCAATTCTAAGATGGTATAAGAGTCTCTCCACGATCCGCTCAGCCGCCTGCTAACGGGTACATCAGTTATGAAATGACCTGAATATTTATTTATAAAATAGAGGGAATTCTCACCTAATTTTATAAGGATGAGTGTAGAAATTACTTTAAATGTTTTAAATATAAACATAAAAAGCAAAATTAGATTCATTGAATAATCAATAAATTTGATTTATAATATAAATCAAACTCAATAATTATTGAATGATTATAAACCAATTCATAAATTATTTAATAAATTTTAAAAAATGATTTTTTTTACTTATATTGAAAATGATAGAAATACTTTCTCATGCTCTCAATTGTGAGAAATCAGAACCGGCTTCATTGGAGAAGGCTTTTTGTTTTGCCAGTGGCAGTGGATTTGTGGGGTAAACAATAACACGTCGTCGTTTACTCCAAAACAATCTCAAAAAACCTTTTCCCCGCCAAATATTCAATCATATCATAACCGCGTAAATCACGCTCCATATCAAACATTTTCTCTTTCTTACGTGTCACGTCTTCATTGGCCATACTCCGCAATCATAACCACCATTCAACTACCAAAAAGCACACAATCACACACAAAAAAAGCAACCAAAAAAGCGTTCCCTTTTCTTTTCTTCTTTCCCCGTTTCATTAACTGAGTTATATAACTCGTTCCCTTTTTGCTACCGAGTGGTAACTCGGCCCCGCGACACAATCATCACACTCTCTCAGTATTGCATAAATTCCCCCCAATGGATCTTTCTCGAGACTCCATGCTTCAATCCTTAACCAACTTTTTTTCCATTCCCTCTTTTCGATGCTTCTCTGAAATTCACGTTTCCGTATGGCTGAAACTCACGAAACCGAATCGGGGACCCGTAGACCCGATCCTGGAATCGGATCGGGTGAAAACCCTAATAACGGGATTAGGAAGGTGAGTTTTCGAGCTGAGATTGATACATCGCCGCCGTTCGAATCAGTGAAGGAAGCTGTGACTCGTTTCGGTGGAAGCGGACCTTGGATACCTCTTTACAGGCTTGGAGAAGCTTTTGTATGTTTTTCTCTCTTGATCTCAATTTTTATTTATGTGTTTTGAAACTATGAATGTGAACTTTGTAGTAAACATTAGCTGCATTTTTTTATTTTTTAATGTCAAATGATAACTAGATTCCAACACATTTAAGTGCGGAGAAGTGGAGAGTCTCGAGTTCAAATTCAAATTCAAATTCAGGCCTCTACAAATAATGTTTCTGATAACTACCGACTAAGATACATTTACAGAAATTAGCTGCATTTTTTAAATAATAAATAATGATAATGTGATTTCACTTCTTAAAGGAACTGGGTTGCTTGCTTAATGCAAATTTGTATATTTCTATTGTTTTTGGTCAAGTAGCCTAGTGGCTAGAGATTCTACCATTAAAGGTGAATAAGTGGAGTGTCCGGAGTTTGAACCCTGGTCCTTGCATATAAAATGCGATGTCTTTGTCAACTGAGTTAAGCTCACGGGGATGTATGTTTCTATTTTAATTTCATCCTACTAATAATCTGACTATGACATATCATTCCATGAATTTCTGAGAGCTAATTGCTTTTGTAACCATAGATATTTCTTTTTCTGGTTTTGTTTGCATTTTGATAAGGTGGCAATTTAGTGGTTTATTTTTTACTATATTATTATTGGGTAGTAATAGAGTTCTGAAATGGAATTAATCTAATGATTTAAATATTTGGTATAACTTTGCTTTTTTGAGAATTTGGATGCTAGTTGCCAAGATTGGTTTGAATGTGACAGAACTATGCATTTTTCCTGTGTTGCTGTAAAATGAGTATTGACAAAGTTGGACCTAAATGGTACTGACATGCATGGATCTCAATATCTTATGACACAAGCGAGTTGTATCTCGAATCGATACAAAACAGAACCCAACTGATACAAATTCTTGGTGATTATCTATTATAGACACGAATGTCATCTTAAATTCAGATTCACTAAAATGAATCCCGATTAATTCTAACAAATCACTACCTAAATTTAGTGTAATCTGCCACTTTTTTCATCAACTTTGTATAACCAACCACTTTTCTTTTGTCCTTTGATTCATGACTTGAATCTTGAATTTTTTTGATGTTTTTATATATCACCTTATAGTTTTGCTATGTCATTTGTTTTTACTTAAAAATATCTTATTTCTATTTGCAATGCATCTTACGAGTTGTGATTCATAATAAGATTCAATTGACAATTTGGAAAGTAGATTTTCCGAACCACGATTGGAATCTCGATTTGTACTCCATTCACATATAGGATTTATTTTTTTTCGTTATATATTTTTCCGCTTGTACTTCCCTGTATGATTGATCTATTTTAATATAACATAGTTTTTACAACATTCTTGTTGACTGCACGTGTTAGTTTACTTGCTGATGTAGAAGAATATTGTCATTAATAGAACAACTTTGAAGATTTTGATATAAAGAAAGTGGAGGAACAAGCAGCAGAGTTGGAGAAGGATTTGATTGTCAAAGAACTCGAAACACTTGATGTGCTCGAAGAATTGGGAGCTACTAAAAGGATTGTGGAGGTCTTAAAGCAGCAGCTACAAAAAGAAGCATTGAAATTATCCGCAACTCCAGATTTAAATTCTTATGAACAGGTTGGAACTCCTGTTATTAAGGAGATGAACAAGGAAAGTAATGAGAATATAGTCAACAATCAAGAACAAATATTGCAAATTCCAAGTTCATGCTCTATGTCATCACCTGATATGATTTTAATGGAGTTGAAACAAGCCAAAGTGAATCTTGGTAATACTATGAATGAACTTGAGGCGATACAATCATCTGTTGAATCTTTAAATAAGAAGATGAAGAAGGAGAAAGCTTTTCTGGAGAAGACACGAGAAAAGCTAGCATCAAAGTTTGCAGCCGTCTCTGCTCAAGAGAAGGTCCAAGAGGAAGCAAGATTGAATCCACCATCATCTCATGTGGAATTCACTTTCGATACTCCTGCAAATATGAGAAACTTCAATTGTGATTCTGAGCAGCACAATAGAATGGTTGAGACAAGAAGATCTGAAGTTTCAAAGCCCTTATCTGTGTATGAGGAGCATGAGTTTAATGTTAAGACCGCTGAAATGAGGTGGCTAGCAGCCAAAAAGATGGAAGAAGCTGCAAGGGCAGCAGAAGCTATTGCACTTGCTGAAATCAAGGCTCTATCCGGCACTGAGAGATCATATGAATTTGCTCTGCCGGAACCTCGTAAAGTCACTTTTGCTTTAGCAGAAAACATTCCTCTAAACCCCAAGGCTATGATGCTACCTGAGGAGCCTACCTTGAAGAAGGTAACTGATTCAAAGTTTCAATTTGATGAAACAAATATTTCTAAACTGACTATTCTGAAAAAGTTGGAGGAGGCTTCTGAAGAAATTCTACACAGCAAACAAGTCTTAACTGATGCTTTAAACAGAATTGAAACTGCAAATAGAAAGCAACATGCTGCTAAGGAAGCTCTGCGGAAATGGATACCGGAGGTTGATCTAAAGGAGAAAACAATGTATAACTCTTTTAATTTTAACAAGTTTAATCAAGCTGGATTTCTTCAAGATTCTTCTCTACCAGATGTAACCAGGTCAACAATAACAAACAATAATCCAAGGCCTGTTTCGAGGCCAACAACTTCAATGAGAGATGTACTTAGCAGAAAACAAGTTCCTGAAGGATATGCTGCAAGAAAGGAGATGGACGAGCATACCGAAAGACGAAAGGTAGCATTGAGTCAAATGCTTAGAGCATTGAGAGAAGATCTAACCCTTTCACCAAAAGCTGAGAAAAATCATGGGAGCGATCAAAAACCGACCGTGACACCGAGGAAGAAGTTTGGATTCATCCATATATCACTCCCTATGGCTAGGTCAAGTAAGAAAAGGACATGAAATTTCGTTCGAAGTTACCGTTACTGGGTCATTCATGATTCATTATTGGTTCATGATTTTGATTGATTTCTGTTATTTATATAGAATAAAGTTTGTGTGGTTGTATGATTTTGTTAAATATGTTGTGTTTGAGATTGAGTGGTGGTGTATATTCTGAAACTAGCTTTGGTGGAGCTAGTACATTATGCTGTTCTCATTGGATGCATTGATTAGAGTGATGTTGAATTTATCTACAGGTATGGACTATGGAGGTCTTACTGTTGACCAATCTGTTTGTAAAATTGTTAGAAGTATAATGATCATGTGGATGCCCTGTTGTACCTATATAGATAAATTTATATTTGTCGATCTACATTAATGGAACTTCAAATCTTCAAGGTTCAGTTCAACTCATAAAACAACATATATTTGCAAAATATTGAAAGTTCAAAAACTTTTTTGTGGATATGTGTAGGAGAAATAGCTATCCAAATTTATCAGCAAGGTGGTTATGAGGTGTATTCTGTATATATCAAGTTTCTATTGTTATCAATACGGTAATGATGCTCCTGGTTTTGTAATGGGGGGATTAGGACATATTTTTATTAGTTATAAGTATATATGCTAATGTTAGGTCTTGAGCTTTCAAAACTTTCAGAACCAACATAACCTAGCAACCACCCTCAACCTCCTTTCTCCTCACTTACGCGCTGCCACTCTGAAGACAACCACCAGCTGGGGTTGTTTGAAGAAGATAGTGGCACCACCACAAACTTCTCTGTCTTTCAAGCATTTTGCGCCAGCTTGCAATGTGTTTTTGCTCTTTTGTAGGATCGATTACTCTAAACGACAACCAATAGTTCACTTCGGTGGATCTATAGTAGTCGATGGCCTCCTGCGGATTTTCCATGTATCTCTTAAACCCACATGGCTATGGGGTTGATTATGGGTTTTCACCCTTGAATTTGCCTGTAACGATGAAGGCTTGCCCAAATTTGGTGTTTCTAGAATTGGATTTGTCCTCGTCGCTATTAGTTGGGTTTCTATCATCACATTGCTCTGGTTTTGATTTTTTTCGACTATGGACTTGGTTGTTTTGCTCGAAAGAGCGTTAGCCTCATGTTATGGATGTGTTGCGTCTCAGATTGATTGATCGTTTCTTGTTGTTGTCGAGTTTCATTCAGCAAGTTGGTGGCTAGTGGATTTATTTCTGTGTTGGCGTGTGGTTTCTGGTTGATGCTCACAATCGCTCTCACACCATTTTTATTTTGCAATGTGGTTTGTGCTTCGTGTTGGGTTCACTAGGTTGTGCTAGTGGTGAGTTTATATTTGCTGCACATTTGGGTTTTGTTGAACCAAAATGGTTTGAAGAACAACAACCTCTAATGTTGAGTTTTTATTATAACAATACATGCGAGAACAATTTGATACTATAATGTGTTTCTCCCTTTGTGTATTTCAATTTGATCATCTAGACAGGAAAATTCAAGCTCTAGATGCATCTCACTATCATACTATGGACATAGATGACCAGTCATTCTCTGAACAACACAGATGATCAGAAAATCAAAGTCTAACGCTTCACTTCTTCGTTTGGACACAACCTCTTTGTATTCTGGCAAGAGCAATCTCACATGTGAAAGCATCAATGTTATCAAAGGTTTACATAGTCACAAATAATATTTTCTATCAACAGTCATATCACGCTAACCATATATACACAAACACATAACCCAATGACAATGACCCAACACCTAATTGTAAATCAAGACAAAAAATAGTACGAGGTACACCACCAACAATTGTACTATGAGGAGACAAGCTGCAACTACACTGTTCACAAAGAAAATTCAAATGAAAAAGATTCAACTTTCAATTCTTATATAAAGAAAAATCAATTCTCATTTTAAGATATAACAACTAAGATAAAAAAAATATCAAGGTAGAAATGCAAAATAATTTCTTAAAGAGCTATGCTAACTTTGAGTCTTAGCAAAACAATAATAAAATTGTCAAGTGTTGTTTCTTCTTGCATACTCTTTCTTAGGAAAGTTATCAACACTTCTATTTAAGATTAACATTGTTTATATCTCTTTGAGTTGTTGTAAACTCAAATCATTATTGTATTTTCTTAAGTTCTCTAGTTTGAGACAAATGAAGTCCTCTAGGTTGAGGCAAGAAAGTCCTTATTTGTAAGGCATGAAATTTAAGACTAGAGAGTAGTGTGTTTGTTATTGTAATATGTCAAATTATACCGAAAATTCTTCAAGTGTGAAGGGATTGAATTAACACTAACCTGAGGTGTGACCCAGAATAAATTTCTTGTGTGTTCTATTTCTTTCTATATTTATTTTTATTTTCAGCACTAAGTTTTGATTTCAAAAAGATTTTAGACAACTTAAAACACAATTTAAACCCCTATTTCTTGTATTTTTCTCCATCCGTCGGGTTGTTTTCTTACCACTTTCGTATAGACTATCTTTAGGGTGATTCCTACACTTTTGTGTGGTTTACTATGTGAAGTCTAAATCCCCTGGTACTTTGTATTTCCTTTATCTTTTCAATATATTTTGTGCTTTAAAAAATATATTATAAGTATATCTGTTGTGCATTTAATATGAAATTATATATTTGTATTTTATTAGTTAGGACTATAAATAAATTATTTATAAAAATTCACACTAAATGTGTCATTCATTCATTTAATATTTGGTTCAATTGTAGTTTAACGGATGCAACGGTTGAATCATATTTCGGTACCGTTTGGCTTAATTTTTTTAGGTGTAGAAGCTATTTTAACCACAAAGTTAGAAGTAAGAGCTTTAAAATCGAAAGTAAAGCTGTTTGGTAAATCTTACTTTTATTTTAAAAAGTGTTAAAAGTTTTTTTTTAATTATAATAGGATTAAAAGATATTTGATAATAAGATAAAGTTTTTTTTATAAACAATAACTTATTTAAAGATGGAGTAAAAAAAACTTATTTAAAGATATTAATTTGATAAATAATAATAAAGTTGTTGCAAAGTAACTATTATCATCTTATTTTGAAACTTTTTTGTTAATATTTTTTTTTGAAAAATAGAAGTTACTTTTTTCTTACTAGAGCTTTTAAAAATTATTGTTTCGCCTAACTTCTTACTTCTAAGAGAAGAAAAGAGAAAAAAAAGCTAGGCCAAACGGTATCTTCATATACATTGGTTTGACCTCTGACATATTTAAAACATTGCTTTGTAGGCTTAAATATATATTTTTATGCTATTAAATTAAATGTTGTGAGTTGTATAAACAAAACAAATAAATACTGTGAATTTGTTCACATATTCATTTTTCTTAGAATGTTAAATTTGTGTTTATAATTAGAGTAAAATATTTTTTCAGTCCTTACTTTTATAGCGAGTTTTGATTTTCGTTTCTATAAAATAAAATCACTTCATTTCATCCTGCAAAAAAATTCTTTTATTTTTAGGCCTTAATGGGCAAAATTTTGACATTTTAATGGCAATATTATGCCAATTTTATGTTTAAAATGTGTTTAAATTATGTTTATATATCATATTAAACCTATATAAGTCCATATTATGTTAAAAAAAAGTATAAAAAAAGTCGAAATTTTGTCCATTAGGGACTAAAAAGCAAGGAATTTTTTTTTAAGGATGAAAACAAATGATTTTATTTTACAGGGATGAAAATCAAAACTCGCTATAAAAATAGAGACTCAAAACATATTTTACCCTTATAATTATATCTAATTTATTATTTTAATAATAAAAATATTTATTTTGAATAAGATCAATCGAGTGAATAATACTCAAGGGTTGCACATTAGAAAACTAAATAGAATTAAATAAAATTTTTATTTCTATAAATATCTCAAATTTTATTTTTAGCGATATACACAAATTAAACAAAAAATAAAGACTAAAAATTATAATTGGAAATATTTGAAATACTTAAACAATAAAATTTAAGATATTTATAAAAACTAAAAACATATTTAACGCAACTAAATATAAAAAAATCAGTGTTTTAAAGCACATGTTACCCGGACCCAAAAAAAAAAATCACTCACGTGACTCACTCCATCCTAGATTTTTTTACCTAAATGTCCCTTATTTTACCAGAAATTCCCACACTACCCCCCTTTTGAAAAAATTCCCCATTCTGCCCCCCAATACCCTCCCTTTAGGACAGGCCGCCGGACACAATGGCCCACACAGCAGGTGGTGCCATTGTCAACGGCGCCACTTGACTTGGCATGGTGCCAGTCAAAGTGGCGCCACCTGCACACACTGCACACACGTCAGCTGTTGTCCCCTGCATGCCAACACAACTTTATTTCTTTCTTTTTTCTTTTTCGATTTTTATATTAAATTTTTGTTTTTTTCAACTATCAACTCCTTCTATAAATACCACACTCTATACTTTCATTTTTCACTCACAAACTTCATATTTTTTCATCTCTCTATTTTTTTCACCCTCTATTTATTTTATCACAAATGGCAATAAATAAATTTAATTTATGATAAAAATGTTATAATAACAGAAAATTAAATGATAAAAAATAAAAATATTATATATTAATTTTTTTTTTATTACAATTGTTCTAATGCCGCTGATTACCATCACCAGGTCTAACTCTATGTGAACCAGTGCCACACAGTGGAGGATAACCTTGCCGATGTCCTAGTCCATATTGTTGTTGATTCTCCTCCTCCTCTTGAGGTCGAGTCACCTCCAAGTCCATAAAATTATGGACTCGTGTCGGTGGATTATATGGAACCGCAGCCGATGACGAACCTTGACCATAATTAGCCCACGATGAATTCATAAGTTCATTGAACATATCTTGGGAGACTTCTTGGGTTGGTTGGGGTTGTGTGGGTTGGTAGGGAGTTGTGTCGTGGTAGTGTGCGTAATTTTCATTAAAACGCTGAGTTCCCGGTGACTCAAAGTCGAAGTTGAAAAAATTACGCGTTTGTGAGAACGGGCTAAGAATATCTGATTCATTATATGATTGGGTATATGGTGGTGGTTGTGGGATGTAGGTATCTGGTTGTTGTGGTGGATACGATGGTTGGTCTGGGTTGGTGTATAATGATAGCTTTGGAAGAGGGGTATGTGGATGTGGTTGTTCGCTGTAATGTTGTGGGGAAGGTTGATGTTGGGATGAAGATTGTGCGCCGGTATCATGTGGTTGGGGATATGATTGTGGGCGCGGGTCGTTCAAGAAATAATCTCCAGACAGATATGGCATGTAATCTCTTCTGTATTGATCAAGATAATCGGCTGGGAACACAGGTTCATCGGCAACAACTTGTTCTCCCTGTAGAATATAGAGATGGCGGTTATTCCAATTCTGGCATCACATGCTAGTCAATAAAAAATTTAATATATAATATTTTTATTTTTTATCATTTAATTTTCTGTTATTATAACATTTTTATCATAAATTAAATTTATTTATTGTCATTTGTGATAAAATAAATAGAGGGTGAAAAAAATAGAGAGATGAAAAAATATGAAGTTTGTGAGTGAAAAATGAATGTATAGAGTGTGGTATTTATAGAAAGAGTTGATAGTTGAAAAAAACAAAAATTTAATATAAAAATCGAAAACAAAAAGAAAAAAGAAAGAAATAAAGCTGTGTTGGCATGCAGGGGACAACAACTGACGTGTGTGCAGTGTGTGCAGGTGGCGCCACTTTGACTGGCACCATGCCAAGTCAAGTGACGCCGTTGACAGTGGCACCACCTGCTGTGTGGGCCATTGTGTCCGGCGGCCTGTCCTAAAGGGAGGGTATTGGGGGGTATTGGGGGGCAGAATGGGGAATTTTTTCAAAAGGGGGTAGTGTGGGAATTTCTGGTAAAATAAGGGACATTTAGGTAAAAAAATCTCCATTATACTACTACCACTACCACTACCACTACCATCGGCATATCACAACCACAATCACATTATTTAATTTTTTGAAAACACTATATACGCTTTTGATTTGACCAAATAAATTATCCACAATCACAATATTTAAACCTCAAAAAATTGTGAAAACTGAGAAAGAAAGAACGAAACCAAACCAAACCAAAACACAACACACACATCATAATCATCTTCTACTACTTCGCTTAGTAATAATTTGTTCTGCTTCCGTAACATTAACGTTGTTTGTTTCCGTGTCCGAATACTATGGACTCATCCACTTTCTCCAATTTCAGACCCTCTTCTCATTCAATTCCTCTCTCACAACAACCTTATCATCGTCTTCAATTCTCTCCTCATAATTTTCTGGTACTTCTCCTCTTCGTTCTCTTTATCTATCTATCTCCATCAATTTCTTTCTATTGTTTTTTCATTTTTACTTATTATTATTATTTTTTCAGAAATTTAAACGGTTGGGTTTGGTTAAAAATCGCTTAATTGCTCGTTCTACTTCTTCTGGTTCTGATCAATCTGATGCTGGTAATAAGCTTTTCTTGCAGGAGGTAACTGTTCTATTCTACTCTTTTTTTGTTTTAATTCATGTTTTGTTTTTTTTTTTTATAACCAAGTTTAAAGTTTGTCCTTTTTTGTGCTCACTATCCTTTTATTGGAACATTGAATTGAGTATTGTAAAGTTAGTGAAACTTTGTACTATTTGGTGTTGTTTTTTGAATAAAGTGATTGAAACTCTTTTTATTTGGTGTTGTTTCTTGAATTTCAGGCTATTGGGGCTGAATATGGAGAAGGCTTTGAGACTTTTAGGGCAGATGGACCATTAAAAGTTGATGTGGTAAGGATTTGTTTTTCACTATAATGAAATTTTTCTAAGCATGTATAGTGTAATTTTGCAGAAAGGGTTAGTTGCGCAACTTGTTGTCTGCTTGCCTTGTATACTATATCGTTTAATTTATGATTGAAGTATGGTAATTGTTGTTGAAAATAGGACTATTTGAATGATAAGTTACAAGATGGTATTCTTCAACGCATACGTTATGCTATGAAGCCGGATGAGGCTTATGGTCTTATCTTCTCTTGGGACAATGTGGTGGTAAGTTATTTTAACTCACAATAGTACTCAGGTTTGTGAGGTGTTATTTTTTGGTTAGAATGGAAGGTGTCACATGGCTGTCTTTTACTTTTCAGTGATTAATTTAAGGCGTGTTAAGTTATTCAAATTGAGTTTACAACATTTATTGCTATATCACATGTAATATGTGCACTTTTGTGGTTGTTAGTTATTGCAATGAAACACAAACATGGCTGCCAAATGCGATACTGCACTGACACATAGATTTCGATAATAATTTTAGACATGAAAGTGATTCAATATAACACATGTGCCGGTATCGTATCATGTTGGTGTGAGACACCAACAAGTGTTAGACACCTCGGGTCCTTACACGTTTTCGATAAAGTGTCTGTGCTACCTATATTATGTGTGGCTTTGAAGCATAAATCACTTTTTTTTTCTTTAATAAGGAAAAGCACAAATACTGTACAACATGAGTTATCTATTTATCATAAAATGTTGATGTATATTTAATTTTTGCACTATTTGTGTGTCTGTATTGGTATAAAAGTTCAGAAAACGGGGGAAGTTATACAGTACAACCATTAAGTGTCCGCGTGAAGTGTTTGGTGGATAGAGTGTCTAACACGACAAGACTACTTTTCGAAAGTCAGTGTTTCCTTGCTCGTGAGAGTGAGACAACAAACTGCTAAGAGAACTTGATTGCAACGCACATAATATCATGCATCCACTCGGTTTAAATTAACTACTATTAATGGTACATGAATGTAATTTGTTTCAGGCTGATACTCGAGCTCTGAAGAGGAAGGCATGGAACCAGCTAGCCTCTGAAGAAGGTATGTTATAATTGTTTTAATTTTGTTTGTGGCATGCCCTTTTGGATGAACGTAACAAAACAAAAATAAAAGGATATAATTACCACTACATGAGAAAGTATAACAAACAACCATTCTTTTGCTTATTGTTTAATTATAGGCTAAATTATATATTTTGTCCCTTACGTTTATTTTAGGTTTCAATTTGGTCCCTCACGTTTAAAAAGTTTCAATTTGGTCCCTTATGTTATCAACGTTTGCATTAATTGGTCCCTTCCGTCAGATTCCACTGTTCCACTATTTCAATTGGACACGTGTCAACATGTCCATGTGTCCACGTGTGCAAACTGTCTGCCACGTAAGCAAACCGTCTACAACATGTGCAAAAAATGACGGAAGGGACCAAATTGAAACCTAAGATAAACGTAAGGGACCAAATTGAAACTTTTTAAACGTAAGGGACCAAATTGAAATCTAAAATAAACGTAAGGGACCAAATATGTAGTTTAGCCTTAATTATATTATATATGTCAATAGAAAGGAAAGGAGAATTTTTATTATTATAGTTTCATTTTTTCAACTCATCTATTGTTGTTGTATAATATTTCTATGCAGGAAAGGATATTCCTGAAGATGGTGATATTGAAAAGTTAATGCTTAATGCAGGTGCTGATCATGTATTAAATAAGGTTAGTTGGCCTTTTCTTTTGACACTGTTCTGTTTTGTTTGGTTATTGAATTATGATGAAATACTTATATTAGAAGATAGTTACATTATTAGGAATCTCAAGCCTTGTATTAAGCACATCTTATTTTTGTTGATTAGCATTTCTTGATTTGCAGCTTTTTCTCTCTGATAAGGAAGAAAGTAAGCTGGATAGACTGAAGTTGAGGTTTTCTCAAATATATTATGATAATCTTCTGAAAGTAAGTTGTTTCCTTGATTTGTTGCGATGACTATTATCTAGTGTCTAGCGTCTTAATGGAATAATCCTGATGTATATGCATATATTATAACTTTATCTAGGTTGAAAGACCAATGGAGGGCTTGAAAGACTGGTTGGAAGCGGTTTATACAGCTCGCATCCCCTGTGCTGTTGTTTCAAGTCTTGATAGAAAACATATGGTAGAAGCTTTGCAACAAATGGGACTCGATAAGTACTTTCAGGTTGGTGATATGCTTCATAAAAGTTAAAAATATTTACGTCATTTAAAAGCATATTGGTATTAATGACAAATTTCACTTGATCTTAATCGAATAATTTCTACTTCCGTTTGAGTTATGGTCAGTATATTTTGGAAGAATGCTGTTAGCATACTCTCATAATTAAAGAAGAATGAATTTTGTTTTGATTTGATTTAAGACAAGATTTATTTATCATAGGGATTTTTCTTTTTATAAATGGCCTAATATGGTCATGAATTGGTAACTTTCTGATTGCTTCATTGGTTTTGCAGGCAATTGTGACAGAGGAGGATGGGATGGAGTCAATAGCTCATAGATTCCTTTCTGCGGCTGTCAAGGTACAATTCCACTCGTATATAGTATTTTGATGAAATATCTGTCTTGGAATGATTATTATTTTATTATCACTATTTATTACAATATTGTCACTAGCTAATTTCTAGGTAAATCTTTGAGATGTTGCATTGTTGTCTTTATGTGAGAGTACTTTAAGTTCCGCTAGCTAATTTTTGGGCAAATCTTCCATAATTTTTTTCTCATTCTGTCTACAATTTGCTGCTAACTTTTGACTTATTTGCCTAAAATGCCTTGTAGCTTGACCGGAAACCTTCCAAGTGTGTGGTTTTTGAAGATGATCCTCGAGGAGTAACTGCTGCGCACAATTGCACAATGATGGCTGTAGCATTGATTGGAGCTTATCGCGCGTGAGTAATTTTCATTAATGCATAAATAAATAGCATATGATGTTAATACGAAAATAAAACTCCACGAAACTTACACAAGTGCATAAAATTCTGTTTGGTATTCAGTTGAGTTAATGACATAATTCACTCGTATTACCCTTCCATTGAAATGAACACATTAGTACTTCAAAACTTTTGATGTAATGTTTCTTTTCGCATTTAGAAACTGATTAAAATTGAAACATGCAGGTATGATTTAGAACAAGCTGATCTTGCTGTTGCTAACTTCAGTGAACTTTCTGTAATCAACTTGAGGAGACTATTTGCCAACAAGGGCTCTACATTTATGGACTTGCAGAAGCAGATTATAGATAAAACTCCTCCTAAAAGGAGACTTGGAATAGACACCATTTTCTAATATGTTTACCTGTCCATTCTTTTTGCCTCCCTCTTATAATTTCCCTTGTAATTAAATCATTATTATGCAGCATAGATTTTATTATCAAATAAATATGGCAATCAGTTTGATCTGATGTAATCCTTATGTCGTACACAGTCCCTCCCCCCCCCCCCCCCCCCTCCTTTTTCACTATCCCTTTTTGCCTTATTGAAAATGGGATTTGCCACATCCACCTTTTGCAGTTTCTTGTTGTATGAAGATAAATATGGTTGGTATAAGTTGAATGTCGATGCTGAAAGGGTTGTCTGTGGTGGTTTGAGATGTTGAAGGGGTTGTGGTTACTGCATCTTGTTGTCAAATCAAGTTACCACTTGATTCTGATTTAGCCGAAAACATGATCATGAAAAAGAGGCTGCAATTTGCAAAGGATATGCTATTCTTAAACTTAATTGCAGAGCAAAAATAACAAAAAAATAAGAAGATAAGCATAAAACAAATCTACTCATAAAATTAGCAACAAAAATCACCTCTAAAGAACCGTCAAAAAAAAAAAAAAAAAAAATCACCTCTAAAGATAAGCATAAAAGTATTAATCCAATCTAAATATAACGACGTTTTTCCTATAAGAATAGTAACCACGATCAAAGATTAATAAAATAATTTGACTGCTTGCTGTTTTTAAACTTTTACCGATTTCTATCTAATTTCATAACAATATATTAAAAGAAACTACTACTAAAAATCCTAATTTGTCCTCAATAGTTTTAATCATATTTCAAATCTTCTACCTTAAATGTAATTCTACCTCAATAGATAAAAAATATACAAAACATACAAATAAGAAGAAATAATTTTTTAGTTAAAAGAAATCTACACATAAAAATTTAATAACAATATATTAAAAGAAACTACTACTAAAAATCCTAATTTGTCCTCAATAGTTTTAATCATATTTCAAATCTTCTACCTTAAATGTAATTTTACCTCAATAGATAAAAAATATACAAAACATACAAATAAGAAGAAATAATTGTTTAGTTAAAAGAAATCTACACATAAAAATTTAATAACAATATATTAAAAGAAACTGCTACTAAAAATCCTAATTTGTCCTCAATAGTTTTAATCATATTTCAAATCTTCTACCTTAAATGTAATTTTAACTCAATAGATAAAAAAATATACAGTACAAAACATACAAATAAGAAGAAATAATTTTTTAGTTAAAAGAAATCTACAATAAAAATATAAATAAAAACCACGATAAAAGATACGGATCAAAGATAATAACTTAAATTAATCTAACATATAACAACTTTAGTAAGGAGAGCGGGAACAGGGTCCTCCTTTTTGACTTTAGTAACCCAAAATGCGTTGATGGCAGCCTCGTCAATAAAACCTTCTAGATTAGGGAATAGAACTAGGCCAAAGATAAGTAAGGCCAGGACGTCTCCAAGGGATATCCATTCTTGGGTATTCGCAAATTCACCTGCTTTCTTCTCCAAGTAGCTCCTTGGGAATCCATAAACATTACCATCAGATCTATATTTGTAATTGGAAGTTAGATCTAACACAGGTATGTTTAATGTCGGGGACAATTCTTTGAGGTCTACAACACGCCCGATTCCTTTGAATGGACCCTTCCCTTGGTTGGGAAAGTCCAAGATTTGCCCGAATTCCTCGAGCCAACTGAAAGTCTTGAAAAGTGAAGCACCGTAGAGGTGGGTCATAGAATTGAGCAAGAGCGGTGATGGCCTATACTTGTACCGGGGTGTTCAAGAGGTCAATAATCTTCCCATATTTGTGGACGAAGTTACTTCGAGCGAGGCTAGTCAACTTTGCACCATAGGCTTATATATATATATATATATATATGAGTCATGATCCGTTGACACCAGGTGTCAAACTTTATTTTGACACCAAATCTTAGCCATCAATTCTTTAAAAATCAAAGGCTAATAATCGCTTTCTAAATTAACTTACATGAGCCTATTTTAGTATTCACATTAGATTTGGTGTCAAAATAAAGTTTGACATCTGGTGTCAACGGATCCTGGCTATATATATATGAGATCCGTTGACACCATGTGAGTTAATTTAGAAAGCGATTATTAGCCTTTGATTTTTAAAGAATTGAAGGCTAAGATTTGGTGTCAAAATAAAGTTTGACACCTGATGTCAACGGATCTTGACTTATATATATATATATATATATATTACACAACTTTAAAAAAATAATAATAGAAGAACGTAATAAAAGAAGATACCTGAGACAAAAATAAAAATATTAAGCCAACTTATACATAAAAAATATTATATCTATAATAAAATATTAAGAACAGAACAATATTAACAAAAATACCATGTACTAAAAGAAATTACAACTAAAACACCTAATTTATCCTCGTCAATTTTTAATAATATTTCAAATCATCAAATGTTCTACCCTTATATGTAATTTTTTTAATTTCGTATATTTTTTTATATTTACTCTAATTTTATATAATATTTCAGTTCTACTATAATTCTATTATACATATGAAAAAAAATCTACTCTTTTTTTTATGTTTACTCGTAAATGTATTATTGATGAATATATATTATAACAATTATGGGATTAATAATTTTCGTTGATACTTAAAATGTCACGGGACAAATGTTGATCACTAATACCAAAAAAATTAACTAATAGTTTTTTAAACAAGACAATTAGTTCTTATCGATAAATATAAAAAATCATGGACAAATATTTTTCACTCTTGTATAAAAAATTGGATAAATAAAGTGAAGGGCAAAAGTGACAATAAGAAAAGTCTATACCAAAGGGATATTCTCTTTATATATTGGTAAAGATTTCTAAATATTTTATTCTAAACTAGCGGCCACGTACCCGTTTCTGTGATCGACATTCTCTATTGTGCTTAGTTATTAAGAAGAAAAAAAATCCTTTTTTTTTACTTAAAAAAAAACTGAAAACCAACTTTTATGTGGAGATTCTTTTTTCAACATATACAAATATTTGAATCTGTATAAAAAAAATTGAATAAAGTGAAAGACAAAAGTGGCAATAAAAAAGTTCACGCCAAAAGGGGTATTTTCTTTAAGCATTGGTATAGATAGATACAATTTATACTTTAGTATAATATCAATCTTAAATATCAAGGAAACAAAATAATGAACATGGTCGTTAACAAATAATTATTTTGTTTTGTTTTGTTTTAAACAATAGAAGAAAGAATTCGCAATGATAATAAATATAAATAAACATAGGACAAATATTTATCACCAATACATAAAAAGAATTGAATAAATATTTATTATTAATAACTATAATTTATTACAAAAATCATACACGGGATAATAGATTTAATAATAATACTTTTTTTTTTAATTTAATGAGTTTTACCATAAAGAGCACAATGATTTTACTTATATTTTAAAAATATTTTTAATGACATTCATATATTCCACAGCTTCTTAGCTTTGAAGCACAATTTTCTCTCTTCTTGGTCAACTATATTCCATAGCTCCTTCATCTATTACAAAACCAAAATATTTATTTTCTTTTAATTATAGATTAAATGCAATTTACTTACTCTTTTTAAAGTGTAAAAAATATTCATTTCAATTATTATTTTTCTTGTTTTTTTTAGCATAATCCATACTAATAATGAATACTACAAACGATGAAAAACATGTATAGCATCTCCTTTAATACTGATATTCTTGAATCCAAATTCAATGACCTTCTCAAGTTCTAAAATCAGAGCTTTATACTCACTCAACAATTTTGTTGTGCGCCCTAATGACTTGCTAAACTTCTATATCTGAATAAAAATAAAATAAAAATTGACTCAAATTTATTTTATGAATAAATGAATAAACAAATGTAAGAATTAAAATTTCCACTATAATAACTTAAACTCATTTCCATCCTCAGCCATGAGGAAATTAAACAGCCACACCAGTAGGTGCTGCTGCACCTTTAGCGACAATCGACCCACTGAAATTTGTATATGATGAAATACAACTGTGATCGGGTTAGATTTTGATTTGTTGCGTTTCATCATGTATGATATAAATAAATGCTGTAAATATATACCTTGTCCTCAAAAAAAGAGAAATGATTGTTCGATTGTTTAATAAATTTCTACTTGCTGGACAAAATGTTGAATATAAATATAAATATAATACATTTCTTTCATAAATTTGTTGGTGATTTCAAATTCTTTTGCTAGTAATGTACAATGATGTCAAAATATATGCTCTATCTGTTGTGGCGAGGCCGACTGAAGGTTCTATCTCGGAGGACCATCAACGGTGACCGGTCAAAAGTATTTCTATTAGGAAAAACTCATAGGACCCGTGCTTCCACACATAGTACCCTCTTACGGCCGTCTGAATCTTCGTGACTGCTGAATCGGGTTCAATCTATCATACATATTGAAAATAATAGCTCAACATGAGTTGTACTAACAGTTACATGGATTAAAATGAATTGTTCTATCTGTTGCACAACCAAAGGAGTAGTAAAAGGAGAAACAATATTTATTCCATATACATAGGAGTTTATTGTTTCATTCTTATGCAGTAGTTGTTCCATACAGAGAAGAATTTGTTACTTCAATCCTATCACTAGGAGCCTCTTCGCAGTCTATAGACTAGATTGATAACAAAGTAATGGCAAGAAGATAATGCTCTTCGTAGAAATAACATAGTATAAACAACATTAACCGTTAATTTTTAAACATGTTTAAATTACAATGCAACAACCGTGTAAAGATTAATATTAAAATAAAATATAAACTAAGTACGCTAACTTTGGTAAGAACTATGACAATAAATATATTATTTCCATATTACAATACCAATATAGTTACAATATTTTTTTAAGTACTTTTTAGTGTGTTTTCATTTTTAGTATGTTCAACAAGTGTTCCAGATACACCGTTTATCATGACTTAAAATTAGACTATATGAAAACATCATTATTTGCAATATTTTATGAAAAATTAGTCTAATTAATCTTTATAGCATGTAAGATACACCAATACCAAGTGTATACAAAGAATAATACAATAACGTGAGATTCATCATTTATTTACTGTTAGATTACACTAAGGGAAGCGCCTTAGGCGGCTGCAAAAGCAATATTTCCCACCACGTACCTTCGCTAGGTTGATAATGATATGATATGATGTTAACTACATACCTTCGCTAGGTTGATATGATTTTATGTTAACTACGTACCTTCGACTAAAAAATGTGGCTTACCAAGTAACTAAGACGAAATTTGCTTGGTGTAATTGGAAAATTAGCAAATATATATATATATGAACTATAAATTTTCTTTCAACCTAATATAACCCCCATGCAATTGCAAATCAAATCTCTTATAAACAATAACACAGCTTCTCTTAAAATTGGATTTATTTTTTGTTGAGTTTCCCTAGGACAAATCTTTTGAAAGAATTCTATTACAGTTTGTAGTATTTTTATAATTTTATCTACATTTCCTACCTAGCTAAAAAGGAGTTAAACAAATGAAATTCCAAAAGAAGAAGCAAAAGGGTTGTAATTTGTAGACTAGACTTTTCTTTTAGGATTGACAAAAAAAAAAACTTTTTCTAGGATAATGGATCATGGACATATCACTTCTAAATTTCTAATATATATTTTTAAAATTAAAATAAAATAAGAAAAATTAAAACATTGAGTAAAGGTAATTTTGTTAAGGAAGAAGAAAAGATTATTTTGACAGATTAAAGATATACAAATTAAGTAAAATAAAAAAAAATATTTACTCAATGTTTAGGATTTAATTTGTATGCACCGACAGTGTAAAATAATTTTACACTGTCAACCAATGACAACCATGTATTCCGCCACATCACCCCACTTTACCCCACTTTCTTCATATGATATGGAAGATTGGTGATTTCTTATTGGATGACCGTGTAAAATTATTTTACACCGTCGGTGCATATAAATTAAATCCTTAATTTTTCTTGACCTTGTTTTTTGACATAATATTTTTTTTCTTCATAATTAGATGAAATAATAAGTTATTAGAAACTTACACACATAATGAAGAAATCAGAGTTCAAACTTTAATCATAACATTCAACCTATTAATTTTAACATTTTTATCGGTTAAATTAAAATATAGATTTTGACGCAATATTTTATCTCTATCTATATTTGCCTAAATCTTTACAATAGAAAGGTGACATGGCAGAAGTGAGTACCCACAAAGAATGGTGAAGTTGATCGTGATTGGTTGTTAGATTCCCTTATCCTTCCCATGCTTCTCCCCGTACCGTAACAAAGCTCAAACCAACCCAGACACTGCGATTCAATTCAGTTTTTCAAACAATCTTCAATTCAAACATGTTATCCGGTGGTGTCGTCAGCACTTCCTTCACCTCAATCTTACCCAGAAAAAATCATCATTCATCTCTCTTTTTACCATCCAAATCAATTTCATGTTCCCTTCCAGGTATATATCTATAATATCAATTAATTAGGGTTTTATCTTCTCCTTTTCTTCAATTTCACTTCTCATTTTCATTTATGTATGTATCTCAATTATGTTACAGGAGCTGTTGCTGAACCTAAAGCAACAAATGCTACTGAACCGCTTTTGCTTAATGCTGTTCGTGGTTTAGATGTTGAAAGACCTCCGGTTTGGCTTATGAGACAAGCTGGGAGGTACATGAAGGCAGGTTTATGCATTTTATTAACATTCAAATTTGCAGTCGTTTTTAGCTTATTTATGTAATTCTCCAAGATAGCTTATGAAAAATTTGAAAATAGCTTATAGCTTAATACGAAAACACATTTTGACTTTATTTTATCTTGTGCAATAGAAATAGATTATTCCTTAGTCATTACAGATTATATGATAATCGCTTATGCTATATGCTGCAGGGTTAAGCCGTTACTGTTCTGAAATTACTTGCATTTTCAACCAATATGAAATACTGAATTGACTTTGTTAGCATGTGCAGTGGAAATTGCATTTGGTATTAGCTGATATTTGTGTTTAATGCTTTCATTTTTCACTTTTTTCTGAAACTTATCTCCATAGTAGAAATTTTTCTGATGTTCTTAAACTGAATTCAGAGCAAGTATTTGTCACATTTTTAGGTTTCCTATACTTATCCTGTTTTTAAAACTACCGAATATTGGATTGGTTGGGCTTTTATCCTACTGAAAAGAGATCTGATTTTTTAACATTATTATTAACCAGAGTTACCAAGTCATCTGCGAAAAATATCCTTCATTCCGTGAAAGGTCTGAAAACGTTGATCTTGTGGTGGAAATTTCGTTGCAACCGTGGAAGGTTTTCAAGCCTGATGGGGTAACGTAATCATTATTTATTGTTAAGCTCTGTGAAGTAATTTTACTACCCTACTTCTTGTGACGTGGTTCTGGTATGCTAATGTGTTTGATACTGATTATGTAACAGGTGATTTTATTCTCAGACATTCTTACCCCACTTTCTGGAATGAATATCCCGTTCGATATTGTGAAAGGTAAGGGCCCTGTAATATTTGACCCTGTTCACTCGGCAAGCCAAGTTGATGAAGTGAGGGAGTTTATCCCTGAAGACTCAGTTCCTTATGTCGGTGAAGCATTGACAATTTTGAGGAAAGAGGTCCGAGTATCCTATATATTACCTTTGCATCCTTGTTTCATCATTTCAATCCACACTTATTTTTATTGCTGAATAAAAGTAAAACCTGTCTGTTGTGTCCAATACCATAAGGCTGCAAGCAAGTTCTTTAGATTTATTTGAGTTAAAAAGCACTCTGCATTTTGTGCATGTTTGTTGGTTTTGAGAAATGACATTGGGTGAATGAACAAATGATTGAAGGTGCGGTTCATTTTGCTCATGACTAATGAGGAAACATTTAATCTTGAAAACTCACAGAACTGTCCATGCTATTCAATAATTCAACTGTTTGACCTGCTAGTGACTATCAAGATAATATGAATGTTTGAATTGATTTGTATGTCCTGATTCTATTAAAACGCTTTTTCATGTATTAAATAAAAGTTACCTGGAGACTAATTATCTAATCTAGATTTCATATAGTTGTTGGTTCTCTATTATTCTCTGGCTGAATTAATGTATTATAATCCCACTATGATTTAAGTTTTTTAATTAAATTATAAAGTACTGATTACAGGTGGATAATAAAGCTGCAGTCCTTGGTTTTGTTGGCGCTCCATTCACCCTGGCGTCGTATGTGGTTGAAGGAGGTTCATCAAAACACTTCTCAAAAATAAAGAGATTGGCTTTCTCTGAACCCAAGGTAATCTTCTACCATCTTACTCTGTCTCTTAGGCACAATAAACTTGTCGCCATGGAAATTTATGATGTGCTTATGTTTAAAAATCCAGCAGTTCAAAACCCGGAATGTTTTGCTAGTCCACACAATAACCAATGAATTCCTTAAATTGTTCCATTTAGAGCGGACCTGTTTAAGCTATTTTCCCCTAGAAAAAGTCACTTTTATTTTTAAATTTAAAGTTGTAACATGTTGTTTGTTTGGGAAAAAATCTGAAGATGAAAAAAAAATCAGATTTGTATTATTTGGTGAAACTATTTGAGTAGCATCTGAATAAAAGCTATAATTTGTTTGTTTTTCTTCTTTTTAATTTTGTGTATTACGATGCGGCTGTTACATTGATGATGAAGCTTGAGTTATTGATGCTATGATTAAAAACGGTCCGCATGATTCATGTTTACCCCTTCGTCTCTGTAATATCATG
The DNA here is from genome assembly GCA_030408175.1 of Trifolium repens. Lineage (NCBI taxonomy): Eukaryota > Viridiplantae > Streptophyta > Magnoliopsida > Fabales > Fabaceae > Trifolium > Trifolium repens. Next base: position 18,455,026 of record CP125841.1, on the reverse strand, counting down.
TAGTTTTTTAGTATTATATTTATGCTGCAGTGCTCTCAACTTCCCATCAAGTTCTGCATCCTTATTTCTTCAAATTATCACACTCATTTACTTATTGAACTGTGATTTGTCCACAGATCCTCCACTCGTTACTGCAGAAATTCACAACATCAATGGCAAGATACATTCAATACCAAGCTGACAATGGAGCTCAAGCTGTTCAGATATTCGATTCATGGGCAACAGAGCTTAGTCCGGTGGATTTTGAACAATTCAGTTTACCTTACTTGAAGCAGATTATTGATACCGTAAAGAAAAGCCATCCAGAACTCCCTCTTATCCTTTATGCAAGTGGATCAGGAGGCCTTCTTGAGAGAATAGCTTTGACCGGTGTGGATGTAGTTAGTTTGGATTGGACGGTTGATATGGCTGATGGTAGACGGAGATTAGGACCAAATGTAGCTATCCAAGGTAACGTTGATCCTGGCGTTCTTTTTGGTTCAAAAGAGCTAATCACTGATAGGATAAATGATACTGTGAGAAAAGCTGGTAGAGGAAAACATATCTTGAATCTTGGTCATGGCATTGTAGTAGGTACCCCTGAGGAGAATGTAGCACATTTTTTTGAGGTTGCCAAAGGAATCAAATACTAAGAAGTTAACTATGATTTTTAAATTATTAGCATTTTTATTCATTTCATTATGGTTAATATAATATTTTGGTTTGTCAATATTTTTTTCCTGTTGCAGTAATAAGTTAGTTACATAACTAACAGTTTATACATGTTGATGACACTTTGTTAACATTTTAAATAATTCACTCGACTTTATCTCTTTGAGGTTCAAAGTATAAAAAGACATTTAATTGTCTTAACTTCATTAACAAGTTCATTATGAATCTATGATGTTTTACTTGGCAAAGTTTCATCTCATGTGAAAATAGTGTCAAATCTTTCGGTCAGTAATTGAGCATCAGGCTGATAGGAGGGCTTTTTATTTTTTATTATTTTTTTAATGAAATTTGAAATTGAATTTTTTTTATTTTTTATTTTTATTTTTCACCACCAGTTTAATCTGGTTCGGGGGTCAGTTCTGGCAAAAAATTGAAATTTAATTATTCATAAGATTCCTAATTTCCTAATAAAATTCCTAATTTCCTATTTCCCTGTTCGGTCATGTGGAGTGATCCTATATGTTGTTTTGGGAGGTCACTCACCTTTTAACGATTTAAATCTAATGGCCATGTATATCTAATGGCCATGTATAAGAAAGGGAGAATAAAAATGTCCAAACTGGTTTCCAGTAAATGATTCTTGATCCCAATCTATTGGCACTAGAGGGGTCTGGATTTTCTACATTGGAAAAAGCACACTTTAACAGTGTTTTTAATCTGGACCACTGATTTCACTAGATTATATATACTCTAAAATAATTTTGACCATCCAATTAGATCGGACGGTTCACACTGTAACTGCATCAATGCAGTTACAACAAAGAATCTTTTTCCGCACTAGAGTGACAAGATAGGTTACAAATGACGTATCTTTGAGCCAAATTCTGATAGGTTACGAATGTGGTTGCAGATGTAGATTCTGATAAAGGATTGACTCGAGTGACAATGAATGTGTATCTTGAGCCAACTAGTCAATGGTGTTTTGATACAATTAGCCATTTTTAAGATGGACACCGAGAAGTTGGAGGAACTATATTTGAGAGCTTTGACTCTTTGAGTACGATTCACATGTCTTTGGCGAAGAATGTTCTTGATACGTCGTCAGCCAAGGAGTTTTGGGAGAAACTTGAAGGGCTATATCAGGCAAATGGTATCTCTAATTGCTTGTTGTTGAAAGAGCAATTTCATTGTTTACGTATGGATGATAATACAAAAGTATATGATCATCTAAGTATTCTTAACGATAATATCTCTTGACTAGAAACTATTGGAGTTACGATTGATGATGAAGATAAAGCGTTGAGACTCATATGGTCTCTTCCATCTTACTATGAGCATATTAGATTTGTCTTGATATATGGGAATGAAATTTTGAGCTTGCAAGAAGTTGCTAGCAAAATTATTTCTGAAAAAAGAAGATTGAAAAGTGAGGATAACACTTCATCAAACTCGGTGTTGGTAGTTAGAGGTGCCCTTATGTGAAGAAAAGCAACACGTTGTTTTAAATCTCAATCGTTGATTTTAAATTGGACAGTCCAAATTACACAATAATAAAATCAACTATAAATGATCTGATAGAAAAATAAATGAACTAAATCTTGGTCCTTCATATTCATATTTTTAGATTTTGAATTCTCTATATAGTATATGGTTCATTCTAAAAAGCACATAGTGGAATGAGACTATTAATGAATATGTTTTCACATAAAAGTACTTTGTATTTTGCAAAACTATATAATGTTCATCAATAAGTTGTCAACTCCACATTTTTCTCTGTAAATAAGTTTAGGGTATATTGTATGGATCACAATCACTCTTTCTAAGTTAGAGTGAAGGCTGTTCGAGTTAGAGGTTGGAGCTCTCTCCGAAAACTTAGCATTTTGATGCTCTAGTCTAGTTATTAATTGATGCATGTAGTTTACTAAAAAAAATGTCACTGTTCTAAATAGAATCAGAAAGTTTGTCTCCAACTTGCAGCCGTGCTTTTCTTGTGGACCCAAATGGGCAGCAAATTTTACGTAAGAATTTTAATACTGTTGTATGTCCAAACTAGAGATCAGTTCTAGAACTTTGGTTAAGTTATAAGAGACCCGCGCCATCTCATGTAAGCAAAATTGTCAGAATCGAGATTTTACTTTAACTCTTTTTGCCTAGGTAAAATCGAAACGTAAAATCGAAACGTAAGTATATATACATGTTATGTATATAAAATTAATATTATTTTAATATGAGGTAAAATATACTAAATCACCATAATAAAATGTAATATTCATAAAAATTGAGTTTTTTTTAAAGAAATTGTCAATTTTTTATTTTTTATAAAAAAAAGGTAAAATCGTCTCAAAGAGTTAAAACCAAGGATTTTACACGATTTCGCTACGATTTTACACGATTTTACTACGAGTTAAATCGTGTAAAATCGTTCAAGATCACGATTTTACCAGAAAATAATTCTACCAGCGATTTAACTCGTTTTTGCTACCTAGAAATGTAAAAACTATGATTTTTACGTTTTAAATCGCGATTTTAACAATATGCATTGGGTAACTTGCAGCTATGCTTTAGAGCAAGTGTAGCAAAATGAAATGAGTAGAAACTAATAAGTGTTCTATAAAAAAAAAAAGAAACTAATAAGTGTTCTTACTTTTTAGTGATGAGGGTGTATGTTCATTATTGTGTTTCTTTTTATAGATAATCATATTGATAATTTTTTTAATGAAATTAGATCAAATTTTGTGTAGTTTTGAAATGAAATTTTTTTAGCCATCTTAAGGTTAAGATTATAATCGTAAAAATCGGGTGGAGATTTGTCAAACATTTTTTTTCCAAATAAAGACCGTCTTCTTTAATGCGTGTAAATATGTATGAGTCGTTTAACTTTTCAGGGCATCTCTTGTTCAATTTAGCACCATTAATTAACTAGCTTACCATATGATTAAGTTTTTGTTTATCATTCTACCTGGACATTTTCGGTTTATAGATATCTATTTCAAAGCAATGAATGTTCCTCTAATGGATGCATTCCTTAGTTATTTAAAATGAAACCCTATTCCATAAACCATTGATTGCACACATAATTTACAAAATATTACACAAGGTGTAACGAAGATAGATATTTTATACTTAACAAGCCCTACCTACTTAATTTTTATCTAGTTTTCATACTCTTTTTTAAGGGATCCAAATCTATTTTACTTGGATTTAGATCCCATGCTTGAAATTTTCTCCAAATATATCAAACGGTCTCTGCGGCGCTTCACCGTGCAACAGTTGTAGAATATCATGTCTAACCTTTCATACTTGTAAACCAAGAGATGCATCCAAAGTTGGAATTTCTTCCATTTGAACACAAAGTGCCTCTTTAACACTTGTTGATTCCTTTTTGTAAATGTATTTACTTGAAACCCAAAGATACACCAACAAATTAATACTTGACATAATCAAAAGAAACCCATAATAGTAATCCAAATGAGAATCATTCAAGTTATCAGCTATCCAACTCTTTCTATCCCCTCTTCCTGTTATCTTATCAGTGATTGTTACCAAAAAGCTATTCAAGAAATTTCCAACACCAATTCCACTAGTGAAGAAAGTAGTTCCAAGACTTTGCATATCTTCAGGAGATTGATCATAGAAGAATTCCAACAATCCAATGGCATTGAAAACATCAGCTATACCAATAAGAACATATTGTGGTAACAACCAAAATATACTCATAGGGACAATATCTTTAGGACCAGAAATTTGGTTTTGTTTTATGACATGCATTCTTCTAACTTCAACTGCATAAGCAATTGCAATGGCAATGATTTGGATTGAAAATCCAATTCCAAGTCTTTGAAGCAATGTGATTCCTCTAGGGTGGCCGGTTTTCTGTCGCATGAAGGGTACGAAAAGCCGGTCATACATTGGAACTGAGAGCAACATGGAGAGAGTTACAAAGCTACCTAGAGAAGCTGCTGGGATTTTGAAATCAGAACCAAGGTTTCTGTCTAATGTTGTGCCTTGTTTCACAAAAAGAGTGTTGATTTGTGCCCAAATGGTGCTTGGAATCAGTGTCACTAGCCATATTAAGAGCATACCAAAGATTAGCTTTGCTCCTTCTACTTGGTTTACTGTCATTGGTACTCTTTTGGAACCAGTTGTAGGATCTTCTTTGATAGCAGCTTTGTCCAAAAACCTGAATTGCATTCACTTCATCAGTGGTTAATTCCATGGTTACCAAATCTCGATTCAAATCGTGAATCTTATATATTATGAATCATACGACTACGAACATTGCTAATAAAAGTATGTTAATTTTAAGCTCAAAACAAGAGATATAACAAGGTTATAAGTTGATACAAAGTTGACATAAACATGGATTGGCTACAGTAAGTTTAGGTAATGATTTATCATACTGGATAAAGATTTGAGATGTCATACATGTCCCTAGTGATTCTTTACCAAAAAAAAACACTAGAGATTCGTATGAATTGGGTTTATTTTGATATCGAATAGACATATGACTCGCACGTATCGGATGATACTGATAATTATGGTTAATTAATTTTTTCAATCACTTTCTAGCCAAAAATATTAATGTAAGAATCTAATTTATTTACATAAAGAAGTAGTTGTGGAATGCATATATGGATTCAAATTCCAATTTTCTTCTGGTAATTTATCTATGCACCTAGAATAATGCATATGTGGACAGTACTATACAATAGACTATCTCATGCAATGAGTTATGGTTGGTGATTATCACAGTGATGAGTTGGTGGACACAACTGTAACACATTTCCTATTTATGGAAAAACAACTTGGCTCAAAATAGTAGTGGTGGACCTCATAGCATTACTTGAAGAAAGCACATGTAAGGAACAACTTGCATCACCTCTGCTATGGTTATACATGTGGAATCAAAATGATGTTTGAACTTTGAACAGTAAAATAGAATATCAAATACAATATTCCTTTGTTTTTATGGGGCATTTAAAAAATTTAGTGACACACACAGATAGATCAGGTAAACTATGTTACATACAAATATCCCAAATTTGATATTCAGATAACATATTTGTGGCAGAAAAGGCATTAGATGGAAAAATTCAATGAAATTAATACTCCTAGATTCAACCACCCTTGGTACCCCACCTTTGTTAATTAAGCAAATGAAATTGTACTACTTAAAGTTGACTACATGTGGACCAAGAAAGACATTAAAAAGATGGGGAACACCTAATCTTAGGACATGTACCATTTTCTAGATTCTCTATCACATTGATGAGTCTATAATAAAGATGGAAAATGCATTTTCTCTACCAAATTTTATGGTCCCAAATTTTACCATTTTTTAGCCCACAAGACCACAAAACCACTAGCTACTAGAATGAACTATATATTATAAGTGCATGTTTGGAATTTAGGTGAGTTTGAAGAAAGTAATACTGTGATTTTGTTGAATCTTCAAAATCACAGTAATACACCGTGTTTCTGTTAAATCTACAACCAATCCAAACATACGCTAAATTAGTCCGCGGTTTTTTTTCCTCACTCCTTTCTCTAGTTATAGTAGATGACAAAAAACAAACATATGAAGCTCAAAATGGAAGTATGATATGATTAATTAATTTGCTAACCTCAAACTTGGAGTGTGATAGACATGCCTTTTCCCCCTAATAACACAATGTTCCATCTGAAACTCATGTAAATCTGAAGGGTTACTTGGAAGTTGAAGATTTCTATTCTTGAAGGCAGCAATAAGGACACGAACTATATCCTTAGCAGGACTTTTAGAAGTCCTAACTTTATGCCTATAAATTGGTGTCCCTATATAAAAAATAACTAGTGACAATATTAAACCAGCAGTAGGAATACCATATCCAAGTCCCCATCCTAAATTCTCTTGAATGTATACAAGGCCTAATGTTGCAATTAAGGCACCTAAAAATGATGTAAACATCCACCAGTTAAAGAAAGAAGCCTTTAACTCTTTCTCATGAGGATTAAAATCATCAAATTGGTCAGCACCAAATGTTGAGATATTTGGTTTTGTTCCACCTGCCCCTATTGCCATTGTGTAAAGTGCTGTATAGAAAAATGCAATTTGTGATGTTGAGGCCTTGTTGCACACACCATTTGTGCATGTTGGTTTCAAGCTCTTGAGTGATACAGCTATAGTAAGAAGTGTCATTCCCTGTCACATGAGCTAGCTAAATTAATTTGATACACAAATAATTATAATTAATTCATACTATAACATCACTGTGGCATAAAAATAAGGTAAGCAGAATGATGATTTAAAATAGTTTTTTTGTCTTGTGGCACACGTAAGAGATTTAAGGGTCATTCATTTTGTTTCCATCAATTCAATGTGGGGCAATAACTTCATTGTTGGGTTACATATTCATAAATAAGTTGGTTTGGACTATTTATTTAATGTTGACAAATGACTTATAAAGCACTGTATCCCACGAGTGCAATTAGTGGACTTGTTTGCTCCAATTGCTTTAATTTTATATAGATATAGATTCTAGTATATATCTATAATTGAAAGTACTACAATTAATGTTAGAATAGTAATTTAATCTAGGATTATGTTCCTTGTTTAATAATCATTTTAAATTTTTGATAAACTATATTTATAGACATTCTTTTCTCCTTAATTCGGTATTTTCTGTGTCCAACTGTAGATATTAATCCTTCAAACTGAGTAAGACTTAAAGGGTGGAAATCTTTCCCTCGTGAGTTTTAACATTGTTGCATTCTTAGGACTAGATTGTGTTCACAAGGAATTAGTAATTCATGCTAGTTTGGCCTTTGGCCTGTCTTTTTTTCTTTTTTTTTTCTTGACATAATGGAAAATACCACTAAAACTCACACAAGCTGCAAGGTTCCAAGTTCAAACTCAAATGAGGGCATCCAATCTAGCATATCGGCATTATCAGTTGAGCTAAGACATATAGACGTTTACTCAAACAAGTGGTGTGCTTGAAAAATTAATACAGAAATATTGAAGTTTTGACATTATAAATGGATTAATTAATTAGATTGAATTAATGTTAGCTTAATTACCAAAACATAAATGAGAGATGAGAGGGTGAAAGTCCAGAAGCGACCCAAGTGTGAATCAGCTATATAAGCACCAAGAATTGGTGTTATCCAAACAGATCCTGACCAATTATTAACATTCCTGACTGATGAAACAGTATCTTCATGAAGTTGTGTTGTAAGGTAATTCACCAAGTTTGATGCAACTCCATAGAAGGCCATCCTTTCAAATGCTTCATACCCTAAAGTTGACATAAAAGTAAAAACTTATTAGCCTATGTCTGGTATCACACGGTGAATATGCCAGAATTACTGTCTGGCGTATCCATCGTGATACTAAATATACACTTAGTATCATGCTATATATAACTCCACAGATTATTAACAACTATATGTGTGCGTGCGCGTGCGTGCATGCGCTCTTACCAACAAGAAAGGCGCAAGCCTTCCATTTGCCAGTTTTGGATGGAACAGCAGGCTTGCCATGGAAATCAACAGTGCCATCTTGTGTGTAATCTTCTTTGGCTTCCATATAATATATTATATACAGGAAAATGCAAGGAAAATAAGAGCTAGCTAGTAATATACTATGAAAGAATAGAATTAGTTGAGATTGAGACAATGCTAGCAGTAGTAGCAGCAGGTATATATAGAGTGAAGGACCGAAGGCTCACCGATTAGTTATCATTTATCACAAGCTAAACTAATATATATGGGGACCACCAAAATTGTCCTATCACTTTGTTGGTGTTAAATGAGATTGAGGATGGTTTGTTTTGGATTTTTTAAGAAAAAATTTCATTTTATAATTTTAATAGTGTTTCTTATAGATTTTTTGAAAAATTATTTTTAATTTCAAAATGAAATTAATTTTTTTTTTTTGGTCAAGTAGCCTAAGTGGGATGACCGGGGTTCGAACCCCGATCCTCTGCATAATAATGCAAATGTCCACCAATTGAACTAAGCTTATGGGACTAATGAAAAATTATTTCTAATAGCTTTTTAAATTATTTTTTTTAAACTAAAAAATGTAAGGGTAAGAACTTTTTATTTTACAAAAAAATGATTTTTTTTTATAGTAAACAAATAGAAAATAACTTTAATTTTTTTATTTTTTTTTAAAAAAAGAATCTCTAAATCTTTTTAAAATAAAATAATTTATTTTAAAGTTTAAACAAACGCACCCTAAATTTTATCATAAAAATTAGCTCAAATCATGATGGTATTTAAATATTATCATACACACCAACCCACACATCTTGCCTTGCTCCAATGCATCAAGAGAATACTTTAATACTCGATTTCCATGTAAATGCATTGCTATGATAATCATGTCGGTTAGCTTTTTTCTTCCTCCGATTCTTTTAATTAAATGTCGCTTTTGACTATTGTAGATAACTTTAATCACTTATATCTTTAATTATTTTATCATAAAAATTATAAAAAAAATTATATTTTAAAAATATTCGTCGAGACAAATTAAACAATATCTTATATTTTAACATTTATTTTTATATATTAATAAAAATATAGTAAAAATAGATTATGTAAATAGTACACAAGATCAAACCGCGACACTTAAAAAAGGACAAAAAGAGTATTTAACAAGGGTGAAATATATACCATGATTCTTTGGTTATTGAGGGTGGTGGCAGCCCCTTTTCTTTTCTATCTAGTTTTTTTTTTTTTTAGCAAAAGGAAAATTAAAATAAATATAACGAAGCGATACAAAGACTGGGGGGACATAAAACCTGACCCAGGTACAACCCAAAAGGGAATATAACAATGTAAACCAGACCTAGAGAAACAACTCTAAACTATCCTAACAAAAATCCAACAATCTCAGGCGCAACCAAGCGAACCCGCGTACGGGCGCGAAACCAGATTACAAAAAAAAGAAGAGAAGTGAACCTGTGCTAAAACAGTTAGAGTTTAAGAACGGCGAATGGATCGCCCGCCAACACGGTAACAAAATCCAAGTGCCAATAGCTCCCTGCACTACGCAGCAAGCATAAAAGCTCTTTCGAGCAATAAAACCCCCAAAGTGTAGGCAGACAAGACGACTTGAAACCTGCAGATCTCAACAGACCTGGAAACACCAGAGAGACAAAGTATCCAGGCCACCAGACACAATGAGAGTCAAACATACGCGTAAGAACTCAGATCGAGGGATGAGTCCAATACGTTAGTAACCAGACCCTTACGGGTTAAAAGAACCATACCCCTTCGGGTTTTTGAAACCATACCGCAGTAGAAAGTAGTCAAAAGTCTATATCCACCCAATCTCTAAACAACACGAACAAAAACGAAAAGCAAACCAGACGCAGTGAAGAGCACCCGGTTGTAAACACCACCAGCAACCCAGACAAGCACAACAGCAGCTCCGCCACCCAACCAACCGTCGGTGCGAACAGGACCAACACCAACCCAATCAGCAACAGGAATCGAAGCAAACCACAACCAGCAGACCATCAAACCCAAAAGCTACCAAACAGTGCGAATCTGTAGAGAAATAGAAAAAAAGACGACTAACAGTACAACAAAAAACCATCAACCACCACCTCAAGGGAGGTGGTGGTGGCTGAAACAGTACAATCTACAAACTGCAAAGAAAGAGAGAAAACAGAGGACCAAAACCCAGATCCAGAGCAAACAGTCAGAGAACCTTTAGAATCCACCACTACCCACCGTGACCCAAGCCAAACAGCAACAGCAGAGGAAGGAAACGCAAATGAACAGTGACCGCGCCGAAAGAGATGAGTTTCGATCAACCCCACAGGGGGGACGATGGTGCGGCCGTAAAAACGCCACAAAACAACAAACAGAACAAGAACAACACCAGAACAGACATAACAAAGCAAACAACAAACAGGAGCGAAACACAGAGACCACAAACGGCGAGAAACAAACCTCCACCACGAATCTCCGACGTCGAACTCCAAGAAGAACGAAAATAGAAAACGCCAGAACCGGAAAAGAAGCACCAGATCCAACGAAAACGAAGACGAACAAAACCACCGCTAAAAACAAAGCCAACGAACAAACCCAAAAAAGCACAGCCGCCGGACGCCGATCGGAACCAGAACGAACAGCAAAGCAGGCCGACAAAGGTAGAATGATGATGAGGAGGACAAGGACATCCTCAACGCACCACCACCAACCATATCTACAAGCTTGAGGAAGCTTTGGATGTTAAGGGAAAAGAGCAGCGCGTAGAAACTTAGTGAGAGGACAGAGCACAAGTTTTTTTAGAGAGAGAAAGTTATTGTCCCGCCTCTGTCTAAATGGGAAAAAAAAAGAGACTAATTTATTATAAATAAATAAGATAAAACATATACTGTATTATATTATTGTGTTCGCATAGACTTGAGCGATATAATGCAATCAACAAAATGTGGAATCTTTTTTTTGACAAAATGTGGAATCTTAATCTTTGAGAGATTTTATTAATTGAATTGAGTTTTCTATATAACAAATTAAGCCACTAGATTTGGCCCAGTGGTGAGGAGTTTGAGTAGAATTGTTGGTACCGGAGTTATAAAACCATTAAAAATAGTTTTCAGCCACCGAGAGATTACTGAGATGAGCCGCAGACTAGGTCGCTCAATTTTAAGACGTTTCTTTTCTGCCATGACTAGCGAAGAAATTACTGGCTCAGATTATGGTGTTGCTAACTAGAACAAACCATTTCGTTTTGAAGCGAATCACTTCAAACATTGGCGCAACAAATGATTACGATTTTAAAATAACAAAAGAGTTGCTATTGTTTTGAAGAAAGATACTCCAGATATTCCCCTGAAAGTCTGATAAGTTATATTTGCATTGAAGTGTCTGTTGTCTCGAACAACAACACTAGAAAGAAATTCACACGAGTCATGTTCTGAAGCCTATTTACAAGTTAGGTTGCCTTTTCTTCAAAACAATAATTAATACTCCCTTTGTCTCAAAATAAGTGTCATTTTAGGAGTAATTTTTTTTTTCCAGAATGAATATCATTCTTACTTTTCAATTCAATATTTTTCAATTGTACCCCTTTATTATATGCTCCCAAGGAAACCAAACAATAGCTTGTAGGGATAATTTAGTAAAAATATTATTTTTTTTGACAAAATAATTACATATATATGTGTGCAAAAACATTAAATGAAATTGTTTTTTAGACAAAGGGAATATTTCAACTTTAAAATTATTATATCATTTTATTTCGTGTGTTTGATCTCACTTCAAATGGATGTGTTGTGTCAATGAGAGGGAGTCAACCCACCAACGACTAGCTACCTAATCATGTTTAGGGACAAAACCAAATGATTGAACTCAAGTTGTTAATAAATTACATTAAAGGGCAATTATTCAAGATAATTTGAGTTTGAATTCTTAATGAAGCAATTATTGATTAAACTTTGTTTACTTTATGACCGAACCCTGAATTACCACATTTCTCTTTCCCTTTGAAAAAAGGATATCGAGTTAACACACACAAAAAAAAAATTGTTAATTTAATTAGGGATCAATGCATGTTTATTAAATGAAGATGAAAATCATGAATCAAATATCTATTTTTTAAAGGGCGAGGCCTACACTACCCCTTAATAATTTGGAGACATTTCTAAATAATGATAATAAATTACATAAGTAGATTTATACGTACTCAACTCACAAGTAACTTTTAATCAATTTTTACTTCACATGCACGGGACTTGTTCCAATTAGTTGTTGGATAAATACCCTCAAATTATAAAAGAATAGTGTAGAATTTTCTAAATATCTCTATTATATACATTACGAAATTCCCACAGAGCTTTCTCGTGCATTCTCAATAGTAATGGCTTATGTGGCATTCAATTAGAGTTTTCCTTGCTTATGTGTCATTCAGAGGTTTTTAGCTTAAGGTATGTTGTTCGAATTCCACTGACAACAATAATTGAATTTTTATAATATTTTATGGAAAGCTACCTTTCTTTTTGTAGAGAAAATTACCTTATAGTTACTAACAAATGTATGTTGTTCGAATCTCACTGACAACAATAATTGAATTTTTATAATTTTTGTTTTTGGTAAAAACTCTTTTAAATATTTTTTTTTCTTTTTGTAGAAACTTTTTCAAATATTATATTTTTTTAACTCTCAATTTTATTTTATTTTTTTTTGTGAAAACTCTCTCAAATATTATATACTATATTTTTTTTAGAAACTCTTATTTTTTTAAAACTCTCAGAAATATCACCTTTTTTTTATAGAAACTCTCAAATATTATATTTATATATATACACTTTTTTTTTGATAAACCAAAGGTATCATTCATGCGCAACTGCATAGATTAATCCCCTCGATTTAACTGAAATCTATTTAAGGTATTGGCCTCTCCTAAGAAATGATTCTCCATATGCACCGGTCAGGATCGATCTCAAGACCAAATGGTTAAGGAGCCCAAGTATCTACCACTTGTGCGACACTATTTTGGTATATTTCTAATTTTTTTAATTTTGTAAAATGAAGGAACATTTATATTTAGATTACTTTGAAACAAATTGAAATAAGAAAATACACTATTTTTTTCATGGATAAGATCACTCGAAAAATTGAAGTTTTGAACCCAAAAAATAGCTTATAACATATCTGTAAACTTTTTTTTTTTACGTAAACACATTTTATTTTATTTTGAAAAAAAAATGTTCATTAGACACAAAAACAAAATAGAAGATTTTGAGAGAGAGAGAGAGAGAGAAAAAAAAACTCTCTGTGTTGGAGAATGAGAAACGATAAGTACTTCTCACCCCACTAATAAAAGTACACATTGACGAATTAAAATTTGAATTCCAACTGGGAGAATTATCCTAATTTTCATATTTTATCATGGGGAAAACGTATTCAAAATTTTATCTAGCACGAAGAAACGTGATCCTCATGATGAATAGTGTATGTAGATCATAGTGAGAACTAAACACAAAAATTTAATTGATATTCATTAAAAAAAGTGATATTGAATTGACACCTATTTTTTGTTGATGAAGCATCTATAGAATCATGTAATGGAGACGGAAGAGAGATAGAAATAGAGAGAGAGAGAGAGAGATTGAGAGAGAGAGAGAGAGAAATCTCTTAGTGGTGTAGAATAGAAAACGGGAAGCACTTTTCACCCGACTATTAAAATTACACATTGACTAATTAAATTTTGAATTCTGACTGCGCGGTTATCCATATTTTCATATTTAATATTTTATCACGGGGATCATTTATTAAAAATTTTATTTAACACGATAAAATGTGATCCCCAATGATGAAAAGTGTATGTAGAAGATAGTGATAACTTAACACGAGAATTTTATTGATATTCATTAAAAAAATAATATAGAATTAGCAATTATTTTACTGTTGATGGAGCCCCTATAGAGTCTTGCGACGGAGACAGGAGAGAGAGGGAGAGAGAGAGGGAGAGAATCTCTCAGTGGTATATAATAGAAAACGGGTAACACTTCTCACTCCACTACTAAAAATACACATTGACTAATTAAAATTTGAATTTCGACTTAGGGGGTTTTTCCATATTATGTGTCCATCGCACTTTAATTAGATTACATATGAGTGATGAAATCTATGGAAAATCTAAAATTAATTATTTTAATTTTAATTTTTTATAATTTATGCTATTTTAAACTTTGCATAACCTTCGTTTGAACTTTTTAAACTTTCCATAACCTTCGTTCGAACTTTTTTAAGAACCTTGATTTATTAATGTGAGTGGAGAGATTCATGAAGGTGGAAAAACACAAGAGGGGGGGGGGGGGGGGGGGTTGAATTGTGTTTTGAGAATAAAACTTTTTCGAAATAAAAACAAGTTTGCAGCGGATATAAACACAAGATAAAGAAGGGTGCTGAGAGAGAGAAAGAAAGACACAGAAATTTATACTGGTTCCTCTTACAAAACGAGAGTACGTCCAGTCCCCTTGCACTTCCAAGGGCTTCTAACTAAATCTTATAAGATTACAAGATGCTCAAGCACAATGGCAAGAGACTTCTCTAATGCACAAGTTACACTTAACAAGAGGCTTCTCAAATGCTCAAGTTACAACTAACAAGAGACTTCTCAAACACACTTAATAATAAGAATGAATGTTAAGGAACACTTGATATTACAAAATACAACGCAAATTGCTTTTAAGACTTGAATGACAGATAGAACAATAATGTCAGAATGCTTCAGAGCCTTAAAACGCAGTAATAGAACGGTGGTCATTTCTTCCATATGAGTCTTCTATTTATACTTGAAGGAAGATGATGACCGTTGTAGAGAGATAAGATGCCAGCTGGAATATGCTCGTACAATTGCTAGCTGTAGATTGCCTTCTTTAGCAAAGAAATCCAATTCCACTACCTTGCAATTCAAATTATCACTCATCCATTTTGAGTAATAATAGTACGATAGTACGATCCTCAAATGCGCTCCACTTATGGATAAGATTAACGTTGTACCAACGAATATTCCTTCCTGTGGATGTGACAGAGCCTTGAAGTAGATTGTTCTTCAAACATTGGTTCTGATTCTGTCAGTTCTTGAGTGACGTAAATTCCTTTTGCTTCAGATGCTGTTGTCGTAGCTTCTTAAGGTCTTCAGCTTCTGAACTCCTCAGAGTCTAGCTTTGGTCCTCAGAAGCATTATCTTCAGCACGCAAATTTTAAGCTTCTGATGAACAGCGATACGCTTTCAGAGCTTCATAGCTTGGCTTCTCTCTTGTTATTCATAGTGCTTCTGAATGAATTTTAACTTATAATTCTGCACACTAGAATAATCATTAGTAATACCAATTGCAATTTTAATACTTTGTTATCATCAAAACCACTTAAAATCTTAGAGGTTCATGTCAGACCCACTTTGTTCCAACAATCTCCCCCTTTTTGATGATGACAAACTAAAACATTAAAATTCAATTGTTGTTGATTTAATTATTTATGTTGACTTCAGGTTTCAAAGGTTTGCAATCTCCCCCTGAGTCTGATAATCTATAGGGTTAGGTTTGTAAGCTCCCCCTAAGTCTTATCCATAACTAATTAAAACAGTTTAAGAGTTAATTTATTAATTTGAAATAAATTTTCATATTTGACTCTCAGAGGCAGAGGTTTGTAAGCTCTTCCTTCAGAGTCTGATAATATTCAGAGAAGGTTTGCAAGCTTCTCTCATTTTATCTACGAAAATGTATTTCAAATCTAAAATTTTCTCCCCTTTCAATAAGGTTCAGAAAGAATCACATAATGACAGTTCAGAAGGGATAGAAATTGATATGAGTATAACAGTTTCAGTTCTTTAGCAGTTAAAAAAAAATCAATTATCATTAATTTTAACGTTGTTCTTACTCTCCCTTTTGGCATCAGTCAAAATGCGCAGAAAACAAGACATTCAAGTCAAAAATTGGTTACAACTATATTCATTAAATGAACTGTGTTGATTCCCAGGTAGACAAGAAAGCTTGAGAGCACTATAAAAAGAGATGATTCTTCTCATTTTATTCATACAGAATAATCAAAGGGCATCATAAGAAACACACAATGGAAAAGCAAGCTGCGAAGGATGCTTCAGGATCAAAAGAAGTGATCAAGAAGGAAGCAGAGCCTTGGCGCTGCGAAAGAAACAAGCATCTCTATGAAAGAAATAAGCGAGAGGTGGTTCTGACAGAGTTTGAGCTTGAAGAAATAGGCTCTGACCTGGAAGAGTTCTTATGGACATATGATGATGACAAACCTTACGAAGAGTATCAAGCTGAAGCTCAGCAAGCCCTGCGTGACCTACTCTCTTATGTGAGTGCAAAACGTAAGAAGGGTAAGCCAGAGGCTGCTGACGTTGATTCTAAGTAGGATATCACTGTCATATGTAATAAAGAATTCTTCAAAAAATATTAATAAAGAGTTCTTGCTATTAATTTCTTTCTTTTTGATTAAGCATGTTTCTTTTATATTCTCTTTTCAAACGTCAGAAAACCAGTTACCAGACACGCCTCATTCGGTATTGTTGCCCCGCTTATAAACAGGCTATAATACTAAGAAGCTATTTCATGAGTAAACAGGAATACTGATGTGGGGGAACCTTAGGTTTTCAAAATCCTATATAAGTTGACAAAAACAAGATGTTCTCCAACACCTTACACTAGGTTCAGAATCCACAAGAGTATCAGACGTAAGAAGTGAATATATTTTTAATTTTGAAAAACAAAAGTAAAAAAAAATAACACACATTCAGATACACAAACACACAATTAAGGATAATAAGAAGCTTAATTAACCAAAAAGATATTATCCAAACGAATTACATAAAACATGAATACAAACAAGTGCTCAAACATAAGAGTTAAGGTTTGGGTTGTTGTTGAGTAAGCTTCAGAAGTAGCTCCATCATTGCATCTATCTTCTTATTAGTAGCTTCACCAGATTTGTTCATATCTTCTCTTATATCCGCCCTAAACTCATCCATTTCATTTCTCAGCTCTTCTCTTAAGTCACTCTTGATCTCATCTAGAGCCAGTTGAATAGCTGAAGGTATGGCAGATGAGGAAGAGCCTTGAACAAGTCTTGGTGGAGATCTGGGAGGAGATGAATCAACAATAGGCTTCTTACCCTTGTCAGAGTCTTCACCACTTAGGTTCTGATCAGGCATTACAAAGTCCTCTTCAGATGCTTGATTCTCCTTGATCTTATTTGTCTCAACCTCAGCAATGTGAACAGCCATATCTACCATCAACTTAAGTGCCTCTTGATCAGCTAGCCTCTTATGTTCAATCTCAGCCATTCTAGCCTAATCAGCATCACTCATCAAACTGGCATAACTTGCCTCTTCTCCAACCACTCTCTCAGCAGCTTTCAGAACTTGCTCTGCTGCAGCAGCTATCCAAGCCTGCTCAGTAGCTAAAACCGTATTTTCATACGTAGCTTCTTCTCTAGCCAACCTTGCAGCTACTTCACATGCATTCCTTGAGAGCTTCTTAAACTCAGCATCCAAAGTTGCTAAACGTTCAAGTTCTTTTTCATGATTGTAGAATGTGAGGCGGGGAGCACGTGATCTTTCAGCTATATCAAACAAATCCCTCACAGCAGTCATTCCTCTTCCTTGAATCTTGGATTTCAAGTGATTACCCAGAATCCTTAAAGATTGGCTGAACAAGTATTCCATTTGTCTTATCTCAACATCTACATCAGAAGGAAATACCAGAACCTCTTCATCTATTGTCTTAAATCTCTTAAGTCTAAGACTGATAGCAGAACCTAATTGCTCAATATTTGGTTCAGATGAGGAATTGAAGAATGGTTTGGTTGGGTCAAAAGGAATGGTTGGTTCAGGTTTCTTTCTTTTCAAGGGAATGATTTTGATTTTGCTTAGGTCAGTGGGTAGTTTAGGTTCATCATCTATATTGATTTGCTTCTTAAGATAGTCTTCAAGAATGGGTAAAGCAAAGTCAACAGGTAGAATTAGTTCTTCTACAGTTAAAGGTTTGTAAGATGGACCATAGATGGGTTCTGATTGTGGTGTTTGTGGTTCAGGTGTTGATTCAGGTGTGGAAGGTTCAGGTTGTGGTGTGGATGGTTCGGCAGTGGTATGTTCAGGTGATTGATGAGGTGATTTGGGTGTAGCATTGTGATGTTCAGAATGAGTCATAACTTCATCCTGAACTGGTGTGAAAGTGGGTGGATTTTCTTGTTCAATGTCAGCAAGGGAGGGAGGTGGTGTTTGAATTGGTGGATTTAGAGGTAGATCAGAAGAAGTATTAACAAAATGAAATTGGTTTGGTGAGTTTGTGTTAGAGTGGGTAAAGGCATCACCAGATAGGTGAGTGGCGAGGTGTTCAAGAATTGTAGGTGATTTTCTTGTTGTGTTGGTGGGTTGGTCAAGGATTGAGGTGTCAATGAAAATATTTTCTTCTTCTGGTGAGTTGTTTTTGGGTTTCTTGAGGGTCTTTTTCACTGGGATCTTTTTCTTGGATTTCTCCTTCTGAATTTTATTAAGTTTTTCAATCAGCTCTGAAGAGTCAGTGTTTGTATCAGAAGAAGTCCCTTCAGATGAGGATGATGAGGATGCTGAGGGTTGTGGAGATGGCGGAATCATATTTATAGGCTTTGTAAAGTCTATAGGAGGTGATTGGTTAAGAGGTTGAGCATTAGAAGCGCTATCAGTATTAGGCTTAGAGATTTTACCTTTGGACGTGTCAGCAGCTTTCTTTTTCCTTTTTGGAGCTCTGACAGGTTGATCCTCTTCTGCATCTTCAGGCCTCTCATTCCTCTTCTTGGATCTTCTTTCCTTCTGAACAGCTTTTCTTTGAGCTATCTTAGTCACTTGCTCTTTAGTGACTCCTTCATTCTCTTCAATGGCCAATCTTTCAGTACCACTATCTACTTGATCAGTAACATCAGCAGCATCATCCTTATCTCCAGATTGTTCTTTGGAGCCTTCCTCAACAATTTCTTGTTCAACAGGTTGAGGTTTTCTCTTAGACTTTGTGATCTGCTTTGGGCCTTTGAAAATATCCCAGTTTGGTACACCAACTACCATGCTCCTGGGCACTCTTACTCCAGAATCTATTCTTACCAGCTCCAAGAAGTTTTTGATGACATCATCATTATCATATTCTGATATGGTTGTAAAACCATCACACCAGAAGTACTTTTCATAAACTGCCTCCAGAGGGCTCTTGGCTGTCTTCAGCTCTTCTTTTGTTTTCAGCTTCATGTTTACCAGAACACTTGCATCATACTTAGCAGTATTAAAAACTCTAAGTTTCTCCTTGGTACTGACAATCTGAATAAGCTTTGTTTGACGAATGATTTCTGAAATCAACCTTGGATGATGGATTATGGAAGGTGATTTGGTTCTGCTCTTGGATATTGTAAAACATAGATGATCAAACAAAAGCTTTGCCAGATTTATCTTCACTTTCTTGTACATAAACCAGATGAAGTGCCTGTGTGGTATAGAGATAGTATCATATCCTCCTTCTCTAGTAATGATGGAGGCCATAAACACTTTGAAAGCAAAGCTGAAGTTTTGCCTCATGAATTTTGCTTTGCCAAAATCATTGTTTGAACTACCAGGAAGGAATAAATCCTTCTTAATGGATTCAATATGCTTACTCTTCTAACCATACTCATCCACGTTTTCTCCTTCGTTGTCCAGACCCAAAATCTTTGCTATATGTTCTTGAGTAATAAGAACATTGATTCCCATGATGTTTGACCTAATTTCTTTTCCTTTATAAGGTCTTAAACCAAGCTGACTCCTTGTTTTTCCTTTCAGAGAACTATCCTTCTCTACCATCTTCCTAACTTCTTCATCAGCACTGAACTTGTCAAAGATGGTTGCTTTTTGCCATAAGTACTTGACAATATCATAGTAAACAAACCCATTCAGCATCTCAAAGTAGTTCTTCCATTGTTGATCGTAGAATAAACTTTGAATGTCAATCCCGTTTACTTTGAAACTCTCAAAATCAACAAATTTCTCCGTAACGAACTCAAACGATTCCGGACCAGCATCAGTTACATTATCTTTGAAGACGAGTCGTGCTTGAGACGACAGATCAATGACAGGTGGTAAGACGGGGTTGAATGAACGTTGAACAATTTCGTTTGAAGGTCGAACAGCCATGATTACAGAAGATTAAGAAGCAGAGAGATTTGGGAAAATCTGAGGTTTAGGGTTTGTGTAGGAAGTGATTATGTGAAAAAGTTGTGCTTTGTGAGTGAAGTGACAATTTATATCAAAATAGAATAAACACTCAGAAAATAAGCACAAAGGAGGGAGCGCGAACAGTTTAAAATTAATTTTAAATTGTATAACTGCATTTTCATCATTAACTGTTCTCTACCCATCAGGATCTAGACACGTGTAAGAGAGGCTTAATCACAGCTGACGCGTGTACTGACAATAGTTGTACACTAACTAGTACTAAACGTTTCGTTTCCGTCTAGTTCAGAGCCAAACTCATTTATTTCTGACACCTCATCAGAACCTGTTACTCTTCAGAACCCATTTATTCAGAACTTCCCACAGGAGACTCTGAATTATTAGTGGCTCTGATAGAGCTTCAGACCCTAATTCTATTTTGCATCTCAGAGCTAGTTTTCTTCAGAGATAGAATGCATGTTCAAATTCTTTTTAATAAAATCAAAGCGTTCAATGGCCAAAGGTTTGGTAAATATATCAGCCCATTGATGATCCGTATCAATGAATTGAATATTTATTGTCCCTTTTTGAACATGATCTCTTATAAAATGATGCTTAATTTCAATATGCTTAGCTCTGGAATGCAAAATTGGATTCTTAGATAAATGAATAGCAGCAGTATTATCACAATATAGTGGAATACTACTTTCAGCTATGTTATAGTCCTCTAACTGATATTTCATCCAGAGAAGCTGTGTGCAGCATTTAGCTGCTGAGATGTATTCTGCTTCTGCTGTAGACAAAGCGATAGTTGTTTGTCTTTTGCTGGCCCAAGATATGAGATTTTCACCAATAAATTGGCAATTTCCACTAGTGGATTTCCTCTCTATCTTGTCTTCAGCATAGTCAGCATCACAGAATCCAACTAGCTTACTATCTAGGGATTTTTTATAAAGAAGTCCTAGATTGATAGTTCCTTTCAGATATCTAAAGATCCTCTTAACAGCAGTTAAGTGGGGTTCTCTAGGATCTGACTGGAATCTTGCACACAAGCATACACTATAAAAAATATCAGGTCTAGAAGCTGTTAGATAGAGTAAAGAACCAATCATACCTCTATACAACTTCTGATCTATTTTGCTTCCAATTTCTTCCTTGCTTAAGCTGCTTGTAGGATGCATGGGAGTTGACATTATCTTACAGTCTTCAAGATTAAACTTCTTCAGAAGCTCTTTTGTATACTTGCTTTGATGAATGTAAGTGCCATCTTTTCCTTGATTGATTTGAATTCCAAGGAAAAAACTTTAGTTCACCCATCATGCTCATCTCAAATTCATCCTGCATCAGCTTTGAAAAACTCTTGCACAAGGAAGCATTAGTAGAACCAAATATTATATCATCAACATAGATTTGAATAATTAAGATGTCTTTCTCAGTTGTCTTTCTGAATAGTGTATTGTCAATTTGACCTTTTTGAAAACCATTTTCTAAAAGAAAATTACTCAGTCTTTCATACCAAGCTCTTGGAGCTTGTTTGAGACCATAGAGTGATTTCTTAAGTTTATAAACATAATCAGGGTTTTTCAAATCCTCAAAACCTGGGGGTTGTTTGACATATACTTCTTCAGAAATGACACCATTTAGAAAGGCACTCTTAACAT
This sequence comes from Trifolium repens, assembly GCA_030408175.1. Taxonomy (NCBI): domain Eukaryota; kingdom Viridiplantae; phylum Streptophyta; class Magnoliopsida; order Fabales; family Fabaceae; genus Trifolium; species Trifolium repens. Next base: position 18,433,039 of record CP125841.1, on the reverse strand, counting down.
CCATTTGGTATAAGGTTATTCCATTATTAACTGCATATGATAACAATAACCTGATTGCTTCCAGTCTTGCCACTGGAGCAAATGTTTCAGTGAAGTCAATGCCTTCTTGCTGACTGTAGCCTTGTGCTACTAGTCTAGCTTTGTTTCTTACCACTTCACCTTGTTCATTTAGTTTGTTCCTAAATACCCACTTGGTTCCAATGATGTTCTTGTGTGTTGGTCTTGGTACCAAATCCCACACATCATTTCTTTGAAACTGATTGAGCTCATCTTGCATTGCTACAATCCATCCATCATCAGAAAGAGCTTCATCAACATTCTTAGGTTCTATCATAGATATGAGTCCTAGAAATGAATCATGTTGTTGATAATCTGATCTTGTTTTTCTTGGACTCTCTTTGTTCAAGAATAAGATCTTCTGGATGTGATGATCTGTATTTGAATTTTCTCTTTGGAGCTTCATTAGTTTCAGCACTTGTTTGGGTATCATCTTCTGAGATATCATCATGTCCTTCAGATGCTTCTATTGGGGATGCTTCTTCAGAGACTTCTTCCAATACAGCTTCTGAAGTTTCATTTGCATCTGATGCTTTCTCAGGTTCTGGATTGTTATATATATATGGAACACCTGCATAGCTATCATCTTGCTCTGACATTTTACTGTCAGGCTCTTTGTCATCAAATCTAACATGTATAGATTCTTCCACTGTCTTAGTTTCAGAATTATACACTCTGTATGCTTTTGAGCGTTCAGAGTAACCCATAAAGATTCCCTTACAAGCTTTGGCATCAAATTTTCTTTTGTAGGCCTTATTGTTCAGAATGTAACAGGTACATCCAAACTGATGAAAATAAGAGATGTTGGGCTTTCTTCCTTTAAAGAGTTCATATGTTGTTTTATTCAATATAGGTCTGATATAGATCCTATTTTGAATATAACAAGCTGTGTTCACAGCTTCTGCCCAGAAGTGCTTAGCAAGTTTAGTCTCATGCATCATGGTTCTTGCCATCTCTTATAAAGACCTGTTCTTTCTCTCTACAACACCATTTTGCTGTGGTGTTCTAGGAGCTGAGAACTCATGGACAATTCCATGGTCTTCACAATGAGTTGCAAAGGGTTTGTTTTCAAACTCACCCCCATGATCACTTCTGATCTTAAGATCTTGAGACTCTTCTCACTTTGCACTTGTGTGCAGAAGATGGTAAACACATCATATGCATCATCTTTAAGCCTCTGAACACTACAGACTCATCAGACTCTCTAATTACAGTACATGCATCTTTATTAAACTTAACAACAAATCCACTATCACAAAATTGGCTAATGCTCAGTAGATTATGTTTGAGGCCATCAACTAACCAAACATCTTTAATAGAGAGAGAAGAGTTACTAATTGTACCCGTACCAGTGATCTTCCCTTTTTGGTTTCCTCCAAATCCCACAGTTCCCCCCTCTTTCAGAGTCAGGGTTTGGAACATATGCTTGTCTCCTGTCATATGACGCGAGCAGCCACTGTCCAGGTACCAAGAATGCTGCTCTGGCCTTCTTTGAGTGCAGATCTGCTGCAAAGACAATCTCAGACTTTGGTACCCATACCTTTATGGGTCCTTTAGAGTTAGTCCTCATTACCTTAGATTGTTTTTGTTTATATGGCCTATCAGGAGCTCTAGAGTTATTGGAGCATTTTGAAAATTTTTTAGGCTTTGTATAACTCTTGGGCTTAGCTTTAGAATATACCAGAGTTTTATTTATTTTGACATTGGTCTGAGGTTTGGAGACCTTAGGCTCTGAAGATTTCAGAGTCCGAGACTTCTTGGCCTCTGACACAATTATTTTTTCAGGTTCTGGTATAACTATTGCTTCTGATTGGCTTTTAACAAATACAGCCTTAGGTTTTGAATTATCACTTTTAGAGGGTTTAGAAAATAATGGATTATCTTTAAAACGTGAAAATCCAAGACCTTCACCTATGTTTCTACTAACATGGTATATTAAGGAAGCTATCTTACTTCTCTTCATGCCATTGATAAGAAATTCTTGCAGAGCAAATTCATGCTCTGGAGGAACCTTATCATCATAAACATAATGAGTTTCCATAAATGAGTTTCTACTTCTTAGAGACTCATTTTCTTCAACTATTATGTTCATTTTCTCAGTTAGGTTATTGTAAGCCTTTTTCAAGACCTTACATTCACCTGCCTTTTTAGTGAGCATTTTTAAGGCATCTTTAAGAGAATCTACTAATTCAGTTCTAGATAGTTTAGCAATTACCTCTTCCTCATCTTCAGAGTCTGAACCTGCTTCAGAGTCTTCTCTGTCAGAGGTAGTTGCCATCAGTGCTAGATTTGCTTCCTCATCACCATCTGAGTCTGAGTCTTTGTCAAGATCTTCCCATGTTGCCAGAAAGCTCTTCTTGACTTTACTCTTATATCTTTCCTTGCTAGAGCTTTGCTTTGATGATCTATTTTTGTTTTCTGGACAATCAGCAATGAAATGACCAGGCTTGTTGCATTTGAAACACTTGCTTTGATCTTCCTTCTTGTCTTTAGCAGTACTAAGTCTCTTGGAAGATCCTCCAAATTTGCCTGCATATTTCTTGCTTCGTTTTGCCCATTGTGAAACCTTAGCAGCCATCAGCACCATCTCTTCTTCATCATCAGACCCAACTTCTTGACCCTCTTCAGAAGACTCATCTTCAGATTCTATAATTTTAGCTTTCAGAGCCTTTGATGAGCTCTTAGAGCTTAAGGCTATCCCTTTCATCTTCTTGGTTGATTCATCAGTCATTAGTTCCATCTCATGACTCTTCAATGAACTAATCAAGCTTTCAAGGGATACAGTATCCAAATCCTTAGACTCTTGAAAAGCAGTCACCTTGGGTCTCCATTTTGGTGGTAGGCTTCTGAGTACCTTTCTCACATGATCAGCTTCAGTATAACTCTTGTCTAATACTTGAAGTCCAGATACTAGAATTTGAAACCGTGAAAACATAGTTTTAATGTCCTCTCCATCCTTCATCTTAAACAGCTCATACTAAGCACCAACAAGTTAGCCTTTGCCTCCTTAACCTGTTTGTTGCCCTCATACTTGGATTTTAAGGAATCCCAAATAGATTTTGCATTTCTTTTATCTCCAATTTTAAGATACTCATCATGTGAGATAGCATTGGTCATCATTCCTTTTACAGAGTGATGCTTCTTGTACTCTAGCTTTTGAGTAGGTGTTAAAGATTTCCTGTTCTGAGAACTGACTACTCCTTCTAAGTCCATATTTTCAAAGTTAACTCCATCTTCTACCAAGTCCCATAAATCACAATCAATACTCATGATGTGACTATACATATTGGTCTTCCAGAAGGGGTAACTAGTCTCAGTTCCGTTGAAGAAGGGAACTTTATCAGATGACCTCCTTTGTCGAGAGTTTAAGTCATAGTCGAAAGGAACTTCATTGAGGTTCTTCTCAGCAGACATGTTTTTCCTCCTGGATCTTTACTGCTTCACTGTGAGGTGAGTTAGGCAACAAACCAGGCTCTGATACCAATTGAAGGTGGAAAAACACAAGAAAGAGGGGGGGGGGGTTGAATTGTGTTTTGAGAATAAAACTTTTTCGAAAACAAGTTTGCAGCGGATATAAACACAAGATAAAGAAGGGTGCTGAGAGAGAGAAAGAAAGACACAGAAATTTATACTGGTTCCTCTCACAAAACGAGAGTACGTCCAATCCCCTTGCACTTCCAAGGGCTTCTAACTAAATCTTATAAGATTACAAGATGCTCAAGCACAATAGCAAGAGACTTCTCTAATGCTCAAGTTACACTTAACAAGAGGCTTCTCAAATGCTCAAGTTACAACTAACAAGAGACTTCTCAAACACACTTAATAATAAGAATGAATGTTAAGGAACACTTGATATACTATCAGAGGTGTTTACAAAATACAACGCAAATTGCTTTTAAGACTTGAATGACAGATAGAACAATAATGTCAGAATGCTTCAGAGCCTTAAAACGCAGTAATAGAACGGTGGTCATTTCTTCCATATGAGTCTTCTATTTATACTTGAAGGAAGATGATGACCGTTGTAGAGAGATAAGATGCCAGCTGGAATATGCTCGTACAATTGCTAGCTGTAGATTGCCTTCTTTAGCAAAGAAATCCAATTCCACTACCTTGCAATTCAAATTATCACTCATCCATTTTGAGTAATAATAATACGATAGTACGATCCTCAAATGTGCTCCACTTATGGATAAGATTAACGTTGTACCAACGAATATTCCTTCCTGTGGATGTGACAGAGCCTTGAAGTAGATTGTTCTTCAAACATTGGTTCTGATTCTGTCAGTTCTTGAGTGACGTAAATTCATTTTGCTTCAGATGCTGTTGTCGTAGCTTCTTAAGGTCTTCAGCTTCTGAACTCCTCAGAGTCTAGCTTTGGTCCTCAGAAGCATTATCTTCAGCACGCAAATTTTAAGCTTCTGATGAACAGCGATACGCTTTCAGAGCTTCATAGCTTGGCTTCTCTCTTGTTATTCATAGTGCTTCTGAATGAATTTTAACTTATAATTCTACACACTAGAATAATCATTAGTAATACCAATTGCAATTTTAATACTTTGTTATCATCAAAACCACTTAAAATCTTAGAGGTTCATGTCAGACCCACTTTGTTCCAACAATTCACACATAGGTTTTCCCATTTGACGCTCACGCGTGAAGATTGCTTCTTTGTGGTACGGTGAAAAGAAAAAATTTGAGAATAGAAACAGGGTCAAAGTATGTTAATATTCATTTAAAAAATAGTAGAAAATTTACAATTATTTTATGTTGATGAAGTCCTACAGAGTCCTGTGTTAAAGATATATCGTATTTTCATACTCAAATAAACTAAAAGAAAGCAATCTCATAGACAATTGAAAAAACGTAGATAACCTTCTAAATAATGTAAAATGAAAAAAGACATTGACAACCTTCAAAAGAAAAAACAACATATGGAAATAAAAAGACATTAACAATGAACTTAATGTAAATTTTCTATAAAGAGTCGGCTCGAGATGAAAAATAGAAAAAAATCATGGTATATTTTAATTTTATGGGTACGGTCCAAAAAAATCTTAAGGCCATGAAATATCAAAGCATATTTTCCTTTGAGAATGAAGTTTAAAATTATTTTATATTTATAGGATCACTATATAGTTTCGGGGATGAAGATGAGATAAAAAAATCTATCTCATAATAGTGTAAAATGGGAAGCGAAGTAATACTTCTAATCTCGCTTTATTTTGTAACATCGTTAAATCTATATCATGCAAAACCTCTCTCAATTTTACATTAAAATTTTAAACCAAATTAATCAAATAATATATCAAAATAAACATATAAATAATGTAAAAAAAGAAAATAATCTCGTGCACGACACATGCTAACATACTAGTATACTATGAATTGTTAGATCTTCTAATTGGCTATAATTAAGTTTCACAGTTTGTAATTGGGTTGAGCGGGGCAGATCTTGTGCTCTCTAATATTACATTTAATCCCTATAAATTTCAGTGATTATTTTATCCTCCATAATATACTAGTACTAGTTTGTAAAAATAATCTTTATTTTTTTCTGTAAAAAAAATAATCATTATTTTTTTAAAAATAACAATAAATAGATACCTTTGGTCCTCAAAATAATATCTATAAAATATAAATAAGGACAAAATGAATAATTTTTTTAAAGAATTAAAAGTGAATACAAATTTTTGTGTAAAAAAAAAAGTGAATACAAATTTTCAGGGAATAAACTTAAAATTCAAAATTTAAGTCATGAATCAACTTTCAAAAGGAAAGTGACTGGCTATAAAAATGTACGACCAGCTACGCAAAGTTCAGAAGCAAGTTGTGATTAATGACAATGAATTGAATAGAGATTAGAGTTTTAATGATCATGACTAAGATAGATATGCATATATAGTATTTGTCTCAATTGAGTTCATTTTTTTTATTTCGAATTACGATCGTGATACGTATACTCATACAAATAACACAGTAACATCCATCGTAATCATGGACCAAAGTACTCCAAAACATTAAACAAAACATCTTACACAAGGCCATTGAATGTCGACGGTATCTCCAATAAAATTATTTTAGTGAGTTTTATGGAAGGATAAATTATTTCTTTTTTTTTTTTATTGGAGGAATTTGACATGATGTGAGGAGAGAAAATTCTTTCAATTATAAAAAAAAAAGAGAACAATGTTGAATCTTAAGCCATTAAAATTAGTTAGAGATGATATAGAATTTGAATTTTATAAAAAGGAGTAAAGTTAGTTAAAGATTTAGATGTAAAAATTGAGAGAATTTATTTGCATCAAGTGAATATTATAAAATTTGCAGAAGTAATTTAAATAAGGTACGCTATAATTAATAATTTATATTGGATTGTAATAATGTTTTTTTTTGTCAGGTAGTCTAGTGGCTAGACTCACATTTAAATATGGAGAAATGTGGAATTGTGGAATTTGGAGTTCAAATCCTAATGACCACTCCAAAAATGTCCCTGGTAGTTATCATTTGAGCTATACTTATGGGACGTAATAATGTATTCTATTATCATTAATATATGATACTTTTTTTTTCACCATTGAAACAAAATGTGTATGAGTTGTAAAAGTATGACGTACTGTTACAAAGTCTCACATCGAATATGAGATGACTTGTATATAAGTTTATAAAGTAGATGTTATCTTTATCTTACAAGCCGATTTTGTAAGGTCGCCCGCCATTTTAGCCATGTATCAATAGTGTTGGACGTGAGAAGATATGACTTCCATATTATATATTATATGTGAGATAGTTCATGGTTGTATATAAGTTTATAAAATAGGGACAATTTTTACCTTATAAACCGACGAATTAGATTTTTTGAGAAAAACCATTCAAAATGCTAGTATTTGGAAATAAATTTATGTATGATCCCTTATCTTATATATATGTTCAAAATAATGTTATCAGCACCGATTTATGGATTTATCATGAATCACACATGGTGAGAAACTTGAATTGAGGGAACAGATCGTTGATCATCCTCATTTAAGGGCCAAAAATTTGTGATAAAATTAATTAATTAAGTTGCTATAAACATGTTGCATAGCATCGAGGGCAAATACCTTGATGACATAAACCCTCACCAAGTCCAACCTGCATCACAGCTTATTAATGGTCCATATATAACTTATGTTTGTGTACTAGAAATGGACAAGAAGAAAGAGACTAAAAATTGACCGTAGCAATATTAAGAGCATAGGCGGTCCGAATAAAAACTGAAGAAAACCAAAAAATCAAATTAAATAATTTGAGAATTATCCGATTTTGCTTAGTTTGAATTAAATATAACTTTTTATGATCAATTTTGTGCAAGTATTAATTCAAAGTTAATTATTGATTATTTTTAGTTACTTGGTACACATAAATATCTTAAGGTAAGCAATTTAATTTTTTAATGAAGAACTTTTTTTACGTGAGCAAACTTATGATAGTTCATCTCGAATAATCAACTTTATACTTATTACAACTTCAATTGTTATATATACAATATAATTTTCATATTTAATTTATATATTATAATTTTTTTGCAGCTCACCCAATTTTTTTCGTGCCTCCTCCACTGGACCTCTCTACTTGTAATTTCATATTTAATATGTAGTTAGTAGTATGAATCATTAGATTAAAAATAGAACGAAGAATTCATTTGATTAAAAAATTGCAGAACACACAAATAGGAAATGTTGATTTTTCTTAATTATGTTTTTAGATGAATCAATTAATAAAATCGAATCAATTAAACCAATCGTTAGTTGATTCAGTGGTGATTGACGCTGAACTTGGTATGGAGGACCACGGTTCGATCCCCCGCAACTGTGATCGGAAGGGGGCTAGAACCACTTGATGCCAGAACTGATCCCCGAGCGAATTAAACTAGTGTGGTTAAAGCCAAAAAAAAAAAGGAATCAAATAATCATAGGTTTAGTTGGGTTCCACTTCTAAAAAATATTGAAAACCGGATTGACCAATATAATTTTTGTCAGTTCTGACATTTTTTTGCATAAAAACCAAATCAAATTGGGCTGTTATACTTATACCTCGTCCTCAAAACAATATACGTTTTACGTTCTAAAATATAATTAAAATTTGATCGATAAAAGTGAATGTATTTGGTTCAAATTTTAAATCTAATATATCAAGTTTTTCACTAATAATTTTTGCTTATATTTTAGAATGGAAAAAATATTATAATAGGAAATAATTATTTTAAAATACACATTATTTACTTTTTCTTTTAATTTTATATATGTACCTAAATATCGTGCATACATACATAATACATTTTGTAACTAAACAAAACTTTCTCGTGTAAGAGTACGAAATAAAACTCACCTTTTTGATTTGGTCCCGCCTTTTAAAATTGACCTAGCTAGAGGTCATTTAAATCATATTCATATCATATTAGTGCATCTACTCATCAATGATTCCCCTAAGAAAGCACACATGTTTCATGTTTGTATTGCATGCCTTCGAAAATGAGTCTCACGAGCAACAGTCTCCTTCTCTGCCAGATTATTTGTTGTATATAAATATAGTTAAAGAAATAAAAATGAAAAATTTTACATTAAAAAAAAAAATTCTACACTTTTAAAAGATTGACTACACAATTTTCTTTTTTGGTACAAAAGCTAAAGGAAACTATTTAGATTTGTTAACTAATGTCCCAAAGACGCACTATTTATTATTTTATTTTTCTTAAAATATTTTTTAAAAAACAAAAAAAATATGTAAAAGCACCACATTATAAATTATAATTAAATTATAAGCTACAATCACCTATCATTTGTGGGAATAGAAAAATATTTTGTGATTATAATTAAATTCACATATAATTTGAATCCGATATTTTTCAATTATTTGAAATGTCAATTACCGCCCACATGGTTCACCATGAATTCACATTGAATATCACTCTGGTAGTCCGGTACATCAAAATATGACACTCAAATATTAAATAGGGTATTGAAAGGTTAATAAAAATGAGACTTCTTTTGATCTTATATATTAGGGTTAATAGGTTTTTTACCCCCTGCAAAGTAGACGACTTTTGCGTTACCCCCTATAATTTTTTTTTTTTTGAGATTACCCCCCTGCAAAATTTACTTTTTTGATTTACCCCCTTTTGCTGACGTGGCTGGAAAAAAAACAGAATAACCGATTTAAAAAACAACACTTTTTAAATCGGTTGAACAAAATAACCGATTTAAAAAGTGCATCCAAGGGGGTAAATAAAAAAATAAATTTTGCAGGGGGTAATCTCAAAAAAAATTTATAGGGGGGTAACGCAAAAATCGCTTACTTTGCAGGGGGGATAAAAGCCTATTAACCCTATATATTAGTAAAAATTAACTTTTTATTATATTCATTGAAAATGTAATATATTTACTCTACAATATAAATTATATATATATATTATTTTTTCAATAAATTTAAAATTATTTTTATTTATATACGAGATCAAATGAAATAGTTCTTGAGGGGACTTTGAAGGTTGAGTAATTAGACAAGTGAATTTGAAATTATATTTTAATTCAAAACATTAAGGCAATAAATTATATTAGATATTTTTAAATTTCAATTACACCTCATGTACCCACTATCATGAGTTCTCATTGAATATCACTAGAATACCAAAATGTACAACTTAAAAAGTTCAGAAGGTAATTATATTGAACTTTTTTTTTTTTACAAACAAAATAAATAAAAATTATATAGTGGATTTGACACATTTTAACCTAAAATTGGATGACATTATATAGTGTGATGAATCTCATTAGTTACATATTTTTTAACATCTACTTTTTTTACTCAAACTGAGACTCTTATTCATAGTTGAAATGTCAACAAAATTGACTCTCGACCATTATAGCACTTAGTAAATATATTAACTATTATATTTCACAAAAAAACACACTTTATTATGTTTTGCGGCAGTTTTTAAAAGAGTTTAATTGTTGTGTACTGTTGATATAAAGCTTTTTTACACATGCATCCCGCATAAAATTCTAAAAATTATCTTCGGGAGTTTTAGTAAACCGCTTGCATTCGGAGGCGGTTATTTTACGAAGGTCCAAAACCTCCGCTAAATAGTAAAATATCACTATGTAACGACTTCATAATATTTGTACCCTTATGTAACGACACTCTATAGATCATTTTCATTTGCTGCCAATGATATTGGACGAGTGTTATAACTTTGTTGGCATCTATTCTATTGGTAAGCAATCAAATCACATTCTTTAAGAAACTTAGATTCATAGTATACAACATCAAACTGTCAATCATGGGCCTCTTGGACACATCAAATTGAGCAGTATATCTTCAACTTGAATTGTTAGATGTTAGGTCACAACAATTAGAGATAAGGAAAGTGAAGTAGATTGAGGCTAACACTTTTTGTTTTGGTGGTGAAATATTAGTCACTTGTAACCTTTGACATTCATATAATTCCTATCATTTTATTGGTCCCTAATTGTGAAAGATGAATCCTGTAAGTCAGGGCACAATGTTGGAATTAAAAAAAAATGTTCATTGTGACCGATTGTATATCATGGTCCCGTATATCATAAGACGTTGCCGTTTGCGAGGAAATTCCTACACTTCTCAATAAGTAAAACATACTCTCACAAACTAAAGCCTATGATTCATGTCCATCGATAACTTATGTCATCGCACATGTCGCATATGTAGAAAAGACGCCTCTGCATATCATTAACAACCATGTTGCAACATATTTCAAACACCGCCTTGTGTTTTAATATTATGCAATTGGTCTTAAATATAAGAAATTGTTAAATCGATAAAAATTAATGTATTTAGTTGGATATCGATACTTTATAGATAAAATTCAATGTTATATAATATTTTTATATTAATTAATACTCCCTCCGTTTCTTTTTAATTGTCTTTTATTATCATATTTAGCGTTTCTATTTAATTGTCCTTTTTGTATTTCATGGGTATGATTTGTCAATTATACCATTTGTCAATTGCTCTTATCTTTTTCCATAAAACCAATTAATGCTATATATTTGGAAAACTAAATCTTTTTTTTTTAATTTTTGTTGGTACATAACATATTAAATTTTGTTTTTTTTGTACATAATATATTAAATTTATTGGAAAGAAAAAGTGTAGGCAAAAAAATAGGAATTTATTGGTGGATTAAAACGAGGGTATAATAGGAAGATAACGTACAAAAATACATTTCCTTAATTTTGTTGTTATCATTCTAAAAGACAATTAAAAAGAAACGGAGGGAGTATTAAAGTAAATGTCATATGTGTGGCGTCAAAATGGGTACTCACTACTCATCCAAAAAGTCTCGCATCGAGTTGTTGAAAGAAAAAGAAGTAGAAGGTTATCATAAATATGGAGAGTTATATTGAGTTTTGATCACCACAACAACTTTAGTCTTTTTGGTGTATTGGGGTTTGGGTATAGTTGTGAGTCTTGAGAGAAGGATTTGTAATTTTTCCGTGCAAAAATTGTAGTTGAGAGTTTGCAAATTTGATTCTTATACAAAATTGCAATTGAGAGGTTGTAATTTCGCCTCGCAAAAATTGTAGACTTAGTAATAAATTACTATTGTGGGTTGATTTTGTTGGAGATAACTCCCACAAAGATGAACAACAAAGAACACTAAGAAAGAATAGAGAAAATTATGAATTGAAATTGAAGAGAATGAATTAAAGGAGAAGTATTTTTATTAATCACAAAAGCACCTACTTATAGGTGAATGTACAATAGGTGAGAGAGGTAGCTTATGAAACAAGCCAACTAACAATCCTATAACCTCTCTAACTAACTAACAGAAAATACAGTTGTACATAACAAACTAATCTAACTGTCAAAACAGAAAACATAACTGAACCAGAGGTTCAGAACCTGTGAAGGTATCAGAAGCTACGCTAGCTTGATCATAAGCTGTAACCTTCAGAAGTTGTTGCTTCAGAACCAATTCCTTCAGAAGCTAGGAAGATCAGAATCTGGTTAAGAGGTTCTAGTAGACATCAGAAGCTGTTTCGAGACAGAAGCTGCAGAGCTTGAATTACAAATTCAACATTCCTCCTTAATTCAAGCTGCAAAAACTCACAGCTCCCATTTCCCTTCTGAGCACCAGAAACTAAGTGATTTCTGGTTTGTTGTCAATCTTTAGCACATTTGTAATATCCTCAATGATATTCATTTCACTGAGAAGTGATTGTAACCAATTTGCTTGACATGCAGCTAGAGAACCTGCTACATATTCTGCTTCACAGCTAGAGAGTGCTATGATCGGTTGCTTCTTGGAGCACCAGCACACTGATGCATTACAGCCAACCATTTTGAACCTTTTCAAAATGTCTTCTGCATATTTCTTTTTCTTTGTAGCCTCTAACCAATTTGAATCATTCATGACTTGATCCAAATCTATTGGTTCAGCCTCTACCAACATGGTTTCTTCAGACACAGTTGTCATACCAGATGTTGCAACATCCTGGTGTACAGCATTACCACTCAAATTCCAACTCTTAGCTTTATCAAACTGCACATCTCTACATGTAACCATCTTGTTTCTTGTTGGAGAATACAGTTTATAAGCCCCAGTTGAGTGATAACTAAGGAAACTCATTCCTTGACTTTTGTCATCTAACTTCCTTCTACAATGTGTTGGCACATGTCTTAAACATAGCAACCCAAACACCTTAAAGTGACCTATAATAGGCCTCACACCAGTCCATGCTATATGTGGTGTCTTGTCCAGTAACTTCTTTGTTGACTTGGCTATGCAACACTCTTTGCACAGTTGCTTTTGAACTTTAATCTGAGGAAGACCATTCACCATCTTCTTCAGATTCAACAAGTTCAAGCTCCTGAAATAGAAATGGCCATACCTGTGATGCCAAATCCAGTTCTGATTTTCATTCACAGTTGGGACAACACACTGATGTTCCAACATGTTGTTCGACATCCTGAAGGTTTTGTTGCTGGACATTGGAGCTTTCAGGATCTCTCTATCCTTTGCATCAACCAGCTTCAGCTCCTTATCTTGCATTTTCACCGAGTAGTTCTTCTCTAGTAATTGACCTATACTTATCAAATTACTCTCCATTGGGGGAACATACAACTCATCCGTGATAATAGCTTCTTGTCCATCCTTTCTCTTCACCAAGATACTTCCAACCCCTTCAGAAATCTCTTGACTGTTATCAACAGTTGCAGATAGGCATTCAGCTCCAATGGCTTTGAATTGAGTCTTGTAGGTCATGTTCTTGTTCTGAGCAGTCTTGAGGATCAGTCTCTTCTTAGAGTCAAAGAGTTGTAGTGTCTCATCTTCAATCACTACTTTGAAACCCTTTGAGATCAATTTCCATACAATCATCAAATTGCACTGCATTCCAGGCACATAAAGAACCTTTTCAATCACAACTTTCTTGCCATTTGACATCTCAACAATAACATTCCCCATACCTTCAGCTTTGATGGATTCATTGTTGGCAAGCTTGATCTTTGTGTTGAGACACTTATCAAAGTCAATCAAAATGCTTCTATTACCAGTCATATGGTTAGAACATCCTGAGTCAAAGTACCACTCCATAGAATCTGCTGTTTCATCAGCATCTGTCACCATGAAGCTTGTTTCATCTTCTGAACTCGAGCTATCATGTGCTACATTTGCTTCTTCTCCATTGTCTTGGCCCTTCTTCTTCTTTGAACTCTTACACTCATTAGCATAATGGCCATATTTGTCACAGTTGTAGCACTGAATTTTGCTTTTGTCCACCTTCTTTGACTTATCTTTCTGTTTCCCTCCTCCTCCAACAGAGGATTCAGACAATGTCTCAACATCATTCTTCAACATGATCTTTGCTTTTCTTGGAATGTTTCTTGTTCTGCCACTTCTTCTTGTCACTTTGATATTTCTTGAACTTTGAAAACAGAGCTTGCGCATCTTCTTTTCCATGGCTCCTCTCACCATGCTTCAACTCATGAGCTTCAAGAGTGCTTTGCAGATCCTCGATCTTGACTTCACTCAAGTCTTTTGTCTCTTCTATAGTCACCACTATGTGATCAAATTTAGAAGTCAAAGTTCTTAGTACCTTTTCCACCGTTTCTTGCTCACCAAGATTACTTCCACAATTCTTCATTTGATTAGTGAGAGTCACCAATCTTGTGAAGTAATCAGCAATGGATTCATCACTCTTCATCTGCAACAGTTCATACTGTCTCTTCAAGGCCTGAAGCTTAACTTTCTTCACCTTTGCATCACCACCATAGCTCTTTTGCAAGATATCCCATGCATCTTTGGAGGTCTCAGCATCTGCAATCTTCTCAAACACCTTCGAATCAACACATTGATGGATGAGAAACAGGGCCTTGTTATCTTTCTTCTTTGCTTCTCTGAATGTTGTTCTTTGTTCTTCATTTGCATTTTCTGGTAGAGGAGTGATTGTTGCATTCACTTGTTCATTGACTTCTTGAACATTGAATATCACCTTCATCTGCTTCACCCATCTATCCCAATTCTTTCCATCGAAAACTGGTAAATTCGCATGGAAATTGTTGTTCTCAGCCATGGTTGATTCACTTTCAACCTGATTCTTCTTTCAAGAACGAATCAAGATCCCTCGGATCGTACGAGCTCTAGATACCACTTTGTTGGGGATAACTCCCACAAAGATGAACAACAAAGAACACTAAGAAAGAATAGAGAAAACTATGAATTGAAATTGAAGAGAATGAATTAAAGAAAAAGTATTTTTATTAATCACAAAAGCACCTACTTATAGGTGAATGTACAATAGGTGAGAGAGGTAGCTTATGAAACAAGCCAACTAACAATCCTATAACCTCTCTAACTAACTAATAGAAAATACAGCTGTACATAACAAACTAATCTAACTGTCAAAACAGAAAACATAACTGAACCAGAGGTTCAGAACCTGTGAAGGTATCAGAAGCTACGCTAGCTTGATCAGAAGCTGTAACCTTCAGAAGCTGTTGCTTCAGAACCAGTTCCTTCATAAGCTAGGAAGATCAGAATCTGGTTAAGAGGTTCTAGTAGACATCAGAAGCTGTTTCGAGTCAGAAGCTGCAGAGCTTGAATTACAAATTCAACAGATTTTTGCTTATTGTGTGGAGAGTTTTTCCGAGTGCTTTCCCAACAAGTAGTATCAAAGGCTAGTTAATGGGGGACAATAAGTGAGTGGTGATGGATTGTGGACACGGAGAGACTCATACTTGAGCGAAGAAGTTGAGTTCTATGAACTATCAAGTGTGAGTTAAATGTCACATTTGTTTGAAGAGTAAAGGTTGAACACTTTAATAGTGAGAGACCCATAAACCTAATGCATTAAGGTTTTGGGTGAAGATGTGGTGTCAAAAATCACTTGTATAGTTTCTCAATAGTCAATGTGCCGATACAATCCAGTGAGACTCCCCCTCACGACCCAACAATGACATTAGAGCAAAGGTTCCGATCAAGGGAAGAAGAAAAGTTGTGTTGTGCAATTATTTGAAGAGAGGTTAGATATTATCTTATTTGTGTTTTTTTCTTAAACAATGTTATGGCTACTTTGAAATTGGAAGTTCCCTAGTTTGATAAGAGGATAGACTTCTCCTTATGGCAATGCAATCCAAGGTCTTGATCGCGCTCTAAAAAAAGAAACTAAGTAAGATGAAAGATTCACGGTGGAGTACAATTCAGAAAAAAGCATCACTAAAAGAAATTCTGCTATTACTCATGGAAAAAATTGTGGTAATGACAAAAGTCGTGGGTATCGTTGCACAAGTGACGAATTACCCAGTGCCGGTGGTGGGCAAAACACTCGTGGGAAATTTTTACCCACAGCCAAAAAACCGTCTGTAATTTACCGTTGGCTTCACCATGAGTAATTTGTAGATATGTATCATTTCAATAAAAAATTACTTTTCTCGATTTACCCATGGCTAAACCATCAATAACATTATTCGAGATTAAACCAACCTATATCTAATTTGATTATGCTTGATATGTATCACTAATTATCATTGATTATGCTTGATATGTATCAATAAAAAATGTTATATCACACCACCGATTAGAGACATCCTTGGCTCCACCGGAATCATTCTTGTATATTAATTGGCCCATAATATTAGGACACACTACACATTAACAGTAACACTTCCAATCGTGCCCCTCCCAATGGGAGGTGTTATTATTAAATATATGGTCAACTCTTTTGCTCAAATGGGAGGTGATACGACCCAATTAATTAAACTTAATAGAAGAGGTTAATCTCTATCTTCATGAGCTTAGTCCAGTTAACAAGAACACCATATTATATATGTAGAAGTTAAAGTTTAAATTCTGAATATTCTATTTATTTATTTTAAGGGTAAAAATTTTAATCATTAAGTTACTTGACAAAAAAAATAAGAGGTTAATCTTTATAACATGAAAAATCAAAGCAAGGCAATTGAGACTATTGTTAAAATACAAGGAATCACATTCTAAGTAATAGCTTACACGGTTAAGAACATATAATAATACACCTTCACTTACTTTTGATATAAGTTATTGAAGAAAAAAAAAACATTTGATTTTGTACACCATTTATAAATAATTCACTTAAACTAATGTAGATAAACAAAGTGCGGGATAAAGATTGACTTGACTCTGACTTTTATTTATGGTTTTTGCAAAACAAAAGGTTAAGGAGGATTGTCTACACTTGAATTTAAAAGGCAAACTAGAATCATTTAGAACAAATTCATCCTAAATACGAATAATTTATCACCCTATTTTCTTTAATTTTCTCTTAATGACAGTAACAACTATAGTGTTTTTCCCAATATCAGTTGTTATTATTAACCTTATATCATTAGATAACCCAATGGTCTTACCAATGCTTCTCCTGGGAATAACAACAAACCCTACCTTTAGTTTCAAAATTAATTAGAAATTTCCGAACACTTAGGGTCCGTTTGGTTCGAAGTTTTTGGAGGGGAGGGGAGGGGAGGGAATATTTTAAATTTTTATGTTTGGTTCAATTTTTTAACGAGGGAAGGGGAGGGAAGGGGAGAAGTAATTTACTTTTTTACTCTTAACATTATAAATTCAAAATAAGGATTAAATTATAATGGATATATTACGTCAAAAAAAAAATCTAATGAATATATAACAAAAAAAAAATCTAATGAGTAGAAAATCTAAATATTTTTTGTTGTAAAAAAAAAAATAAAACCTAGAATTTTAATATTCCAACAAGGATAATTTTGAATTTTAATAAAAAAATGAGGATAATTTTGTCAACATAATAAATTATATTTTACCTCGCCTCCCCTCCTTAAAAATCCCTCCCCTCACCTCCCCTCCCCTCCTTCTCAGTTAAACCAAACAGACCCTTAATATCCTTCAAAAAAAATTATGGTGAGCCACTCACTTTGAAATAAACACACTTAATATCCTTTAAGATTATAATTATAATCTTTGAAATAAACACACCCCTAGAGTCAGGCCCGACCCAAAGGCAGGGAAAGCAGGCCTGTAGCCCTGGGTCTCAACATTTCAAGGGCCTTAATTTGGTCTCTCTAATAAATTTGAAATATAAGATATCAGCGAGACAACATATCTAATAGGAATAGATATATTTTGTAATATATCACAAGGAAAGTTGGGATTATCTTATAAATGCTATATCATTTAAGTATTGGAGAGATTCATAATTGAAAGATACTTTGAATGGATAGTTCCTATTAAGTAAATGGTCAAATTTAAAAGAAATGCAATTTCTTAGAAACGATTTGGAACAAAAGGAAATTGAGTATATTTCTTATGTATTGAAATTTATTATTGAAAGTTTCAAACACCGTAGATTCATTGGTAAATGGTAATTATAAGGAACCAAAGATTACATGCATACGTAGTGAAGGTCAAATAACCTTGAAATAGTTGACTATTCTAATTTAAACTTAATAGGATATATGTGGACTTGGAGAATTTGGAATTCCACATTTGAAGTTTGCTATTTAGGCTCTCTACTATTACTCGCAAGCCCCTCATCGTGACCAAAATGCCCTTATAAGCATTCGTATCCTAGGAAACGAAGGAAACAAACTTCGTCACATAGAAGATGAAATTATGTTAAAACATAGTAGGTTTGCATTGTCGCGCACATCTGGGCATAAAACACGCAATTTCGTCTCATAGTTACCGAAACGCCAATTTTTTTAAATTTTGTCACCTAGAAGACGAAATTGTGTGTTTTGTCACCTAGAAGACGAATTTTTGGTTAAACGTAGTATGTCTTCCTTGTCGTGCACATCTGGGCACAAAACACACAATTTCGTCTCGTATTTACCAAAAAATCCATTTTTTGAAATTTTGTCACCTAGAAGATGAAATTGTGTGTTTTGTCACCTAGAAGACGAAATTTTGATTTTCTGCGATTTCGTTTCCACCAAAGTATCATGGGTGCAAAAGTGGGGGTATTTTGGAATTTTTGGGAAGCCTGAGATCAACATGGGAGGCCTAGATAGCAATTTTCTCCACATTTTGACTTGAGTAATAGTTGATGAAGTAATTCTTCTTGACCCTTTTTTTTTAATGGCCAAGACCCTCCTGATTTGACAGTTCATCATCTCTTTCTTGCAACTATTACTCTTCACACCAGCTTGTAATAATTTAAGTACTTGGGTCTCATCTTGTTTCTGTTGGACTTTCGTTGCCCATACCCACACCTCTTCTTTTGTGGGCTCATCACCATCTTGGGCCATAACACCTCCACCACCACTTTATTTTGGTAAGAAAATTTCTTTTCCGACCCCCCATGGTTCTTTTATACCCCCCTAAGGTACCCTTTTGCCCTTGCACGGTATCGTGGTTTATAGAAACCGCGATTTAAGGTTTTCGCGGTTCGTAGAAACCGTGACGGATTAATATAGTAACACACTGCTTCTCTTATGTTAAAGACGTCGCGGTTTGTGGAAACCATGGTAGTCTTTTATTTGTCATGGTTCTCAGAAACCATGACTCTGGAAGATGTACCTTGCTAATTTAGAAACATCATAAATTAAACATGGTGAAAGTTGGAAGCATCTTCCTTGATTGAAACAATAAAATGGTGGTAGATGAAATTTAATTAGGTTATGTATGAGAATTTGGATTAGGGTTATGTATTTATACACGAATCCGAATAATTATAGCCACATAAATTTCCTGATGTTATCTCAACCACAGAAAAAAAAGGTAGAGGGTGCAATTTAAACCACAATTTAAACCCTTGTTAAATTTTCAGTAAACTCTCGTCATGGTTTGTATAAACCGCAAAACCGTAATATACAAATGTCATGGTTCGCAGAAACCGCGACAATTGTTGCAAAAAGTATACCGTTTTAGGGACCAAAATTGGATTTTGGGGGGTATAAAAGAACCATGGGGTCGGAAGAGAAAACATCTTTTGGTAATTACTATTCTCACTCTTGTATTATATTCAATCAATGCAAAATACTATATACTATTCCAGATATATTTTTCGAAAAATATGTACTATTCAAAAATTTCTTCAATTTTTTTTCTTACAATAAATTGAATAAAATATCTTCAACTTTAGATTGGGGAATCCTGAGCATTAACACGGGAGAAGAGCAATTAGCTTTTAGTTGTATTTATATTCATTATTGACATAGACCTATAACGAATATCACGACTTTTTTTTTGTATAACCTAATACCACAACTATATCAATGTGTCTGTGTATTAAGAAAAGATACACACTACACGTGATTTACAACATCACAGACATGACCATCTTTCTCCTCTATATAATATAGTAGTCACTATAATTTAACATACTTATTAAATTACTATTTTAAAATATTTCTATATATCTATATATAAAGTAGAGACACTAAAATTCATTTAATTCAATTATTTTAATAGTAATTTTTGTAGATTTTTCTTCCGATGTGATCTTCAAACCAAAACAAAATTTTGAAGTTCCTTTACAAACACCATACACATGGTGCCTTCCATTTTTCTGGGGCCCTTCCTATAAAAAAATGACACTGATTGAACCCTGTACGAGCAATACATGCAAAAGTGGCACAATTATAATTATAGGCACTGCTTTTTTGCGGTAAAAACAAAAATGATAAAATGACATTTCAACCAGTGTCAATAATTGTTTGCTTTGCCTATTATTATATTATAGTCATACTGTAACTAAACTAGATTGACTTGGCAAAACCGTAAAAGAAAAAGAGAAAAAAAAAGTAAAACTAGATTGATACAAGTGCCTAAATAGAAAGCCAATTACAACACTATTGTCTATTGTCGGTTAACTGAAGCTGGTAATGTATTGTGTGGTAATGTACAATATAAATTTACATTAAATCTTTGAAATTCAGTAATCAGATTAACTATCACCAAAATGAAAAGAAAGACATACCATATACAAGTTGTATCATATGAAAAGATAACATTGTTTTATTTTAACTTTTATACCTAAAAGCAGTTTAAATTGGATAGGATCAATTGAGTAATATTCTCTCTTAAATGTAAGAAGGTTGGTTGATAATTATGCATAATTTATTATGATATTTGGATAGACTTTTTTGGAAATATTTTTGTTATCTCAAAAATCTCTAATACATGAAAATAAAATACAATAAATTTGTAACAAACAAAAGAATGTATTTTTCTAACATTTTATTTCCAAAAAATATACAAATATGACTTGAACCAAATACCCCCACATATCATTCTTTTATATATGAGTGAAAACCAATTTTAATCTCACAAATTTCACAATTTTGTCTCTAATAAAAATAAAACTCAAATTTATCAATGACATTTTTATATTGAGGACAAATTAGTCTCTCTATTATAACGAATCAGAGACTAGTTTTTCTTTAATATAATGTCAGGGACAAATTTAAGTTTTATTTTTGTTAGAAAATGAATTGTCCCGTCAGAAATTTGTGAGATCAAAATGTTTCTTCGCTCCTTTTATATTTAATTCTTGTAAAGAAAGTTTAAATTTTAAATTGATTTTGTCTTAAGGATATCAACCCCCAACAAAACTCCCTGTACAAAAATAATTTAACCAAATTTATCCTTCATTGTTATTACTATAAGTGAAGGCACCAATTGTTTCATTTTTGTGTGCTTGGTGAAAGCTTACATACATGGCTTCTTACACCTTCCTCTTGTTAGTTCTTATTGCTGCTTTTGCAATTTCTGAAGCAGATGGCAAAAAGAAGTTGTCTACAGATTTCTACCACAGCAGCTGCCCGGAACTGTTGTCTATAGTGAACAAAGGAATCATATCAGCCATTAAAAAAGAAACTCGCATCGGAGCTTCCTTACTTCGATTGCATTTCCATGACTGCTTTGTTAACGTGAGTATATAATATAGAGTATTGAACTATATACACAATTTAACTTGATTTTAGTTATCTACTTCACTTAATTTGGCTTCATTTAACACAATGATCATTCAGGGCTGTGATGCATCAATACTGTTGGATGATACAAGCAGTTTCATAGGAGAAAAAACAGCAGCAGCTAACAATAATTCAGCTAGAGGATTCAATGTGATTGATGACATCAAAGCTAACGTGGAGAAAGCATGCCCAAGGGTTGTGTCATGTGCTGATATTCTTACTCTGGCTGCTAGAGACTCTGTTGTTAATGTAATATCATATCACAATAGCATAATGAATCAATGATTATACTATGCCCTTAATTAAAGGGATTTAATTTAATATAGAGTTACATGGTTGTTGAAATTTACAGCTAGGAGGCCCTTCTTGGAAAGTAGGCTTGGGAAGAAGGGATTCAATCACAGCAAGTAGATCTGATGCTAATAACTCAATTCCTGCACCCTTTCTCAATCGAGGTGCTCTCGAAACAAATTTTGCTAACCAAGGACTCTCAGTGATTGACTTGGTGGCTCTTTCAGGTACCATAGTATTACTATATATTCATGACAACTACCTTGTTATACCATTATGCTTGGCATTCAATTAATGTTCAATATAGTATACTATGTTTGAATTCAATTGAGTATATATATCTTTAATAACAGGTGCACATACAATTGGCCTAGCTAGATGTGTGAATTTTCGAGCACACGTCTACAATGATTCCAACATTAATGCCTCATTTGCCAAGTCACTACAGAGCAAATGCCCAAGAAGTGGAAATGACAATGTACACGAACCCCTCGACCATCAAACTCCGACCCATTTCGATAATCTCTACTTCAAGAACTTAGTGGCGAAAAAGGCTCTTCTCCATTCAGACCAAGAGCTGTTCAATGGAAGTTCTACTACTGATAATCTGGTGAAGAAATATGCTACTAGTAATGATGCATTTTTTAAAGCCTTTGCCAAAAGTATGGTCAAATTGAGTAGCATCAAGCCTCTCACAGGAAATAAAGGACAGATCAGACTCAATTGCAGAAAAGCCAACTGAAAATGAGTGAATATTACTGAACAATGTGTATGTATGATTATTATATATATGGTTTTTTTTTACTGAATAATGAATATTACTAAATATTCTGTATCGAGTGAGTAAATATCCATCTATATTTCCAAAATTATGCTGAATAATTTTACATCTCTTTTCATTAGTTTTCAAGGAATCATAAATGTAAATTGTAAAACATGGCAAGTATTCATATATTCATATATTCATATCAAGGTTTGAATTATAAGAACATACTACAAGATAGAGTTTCTAAGGTCAATTTACGAAACTCGTGTAATTACCAGTATTAAACAACTTTATTCCCCTTGATTATAACCTAATTAGGAAATTGGGAAGACTATATACTATATATATCTGAATTATCAGCATCAACAATTAACTATTACTACTACTACTACATTTATGTATTAACCTAAAGTAGTGAAATACTATTATATCAGGCATCAATAGATTCAACCTCTTCCTCTTCAAGTTCAAATGCATCAATCTCCTTATAGTATGCTTTCTGTTTCTCAATGAAATCTTGAAGCTCCTCTTGTTCAATAGACACAACACGCTGCTTCTGAAAAAACAAATTAAGCAAAATTAAAATTCAGATTCAGATATAGCTTTCAGCATCAACAGCAATTCAAATTGAGATCTAGATATACCTTACGGCATCGAACAGTTAATGGAGTAGGTAATGCTAGTGCTTTCTTTTGATTCTGAAAACAAATTTAAGCAAATTGAATCGAACAGTTACTAGAAATTGGGGAAATGTAGATCGATGAATCAGACGGTTGTATTTTACCTTTCCGGAACGAACTGTTGTTGATGGCTTAACATCAATCGGATTGAAACTAGTTTGCGAACGGAGAATGTTGGAGGTGTTGATTGGATTGTTCTTGATTGGGAGAATAGTGGCTGATGAAGAAACGGATGAAGATGAAAAATGGTTTGAATTGGTGAGATCTGAAAGAGGGTTTCGTTTTGCATTCCTCATTTGATTTGTTTGTTGTAATAACTAACACTCTCACTAACTCGCATTTGCGATGCATTTGTGTGTGTTTTATAGTCACTTTTCTTTGTTTTCGTTGGCGGGAAGGAACGAGACGCGGTGTGTGCTATACTTGTGAGATTGTGTGTGATGAATTGAATTGAATCTGACTTGGGTAGAAAGCGTGAACTAATCTTACTGTAAAAATAAAATTAAATAAATAAATATATAAATAAGAAATTTTTAAGATGCTTATTCGGGTAATAATATTAGTGGAACTCTAATAGCTAGAGATTAATTAAGTTGAGATAAAAATTCTTTGGCGAGGTGACAACAATGACTGCTGAGTGATCTTGGTTTTGGTTGTTTGATTTGTTATACCCAAATTTTAATTATTTACCGAGTTTTAAATATATACTGTCTGATTTCAAATATAAAGTCTGAAATACACTGATTTTGTGATTACGTTGTTCTATGATTGAAGCAAATTTAAGATTTGGTGAAGCACCTCAACGCAACGCATTGTATGTTTGAATTTTGTGTTGGAATGATATTTTGAGACATAAATTTGACATAATTCTTTTTTTCGTAAATCAAGTATGATATGTGCGCAATTGCAGAGACTAATTTCTCGAGTCTTATGAGATATAAATGGTCGGCAAACTCCCCTAAAAGTATTAACACTATTGATGTCAAACCTAAAAATCAAACTTAGAATTCTGATTAAGTTAAAAGAAACTCGTGTCATCTCATTTAAACTTTTGAGTAAATTTGACATAAATTGGTTAGCTTAGTATAAATATGTGATTATTTTTATTTTGTCGTTGGTTAATAAATATGATTAGTTTTGTAATACTTGAAAATTGTTGTTAATGATGTTTTTTTTTGACAAATGTTGTTAATGATGTTGAGAATTATTAATATTGTTAATTTTAATTATAAATATAATTTAATAAATATAAAAATGAATATTTTACTGTACAAAACCAAATGTGTATATTGCTTGTAGTAATTGCAAATGATGATATAACTAATGGAAATTGTCTACATTAAAATTTAAAGATTTTTTTTTTTAACATGCTAAAATGGAATCCAAGTAAAAAGTAGACCCCTCAGCACAAGGTGTGCCGAGGAGCGCTACACAAGTTTATAAGAGAATCCAAGTAAGCAACAACAAAAATGAATATTAGTCGATGCCCAAACAAAGCAAGAGGCTCGACCACCAATGATGATAGTTGGTAGCTAAAGTAACATCTGTCGTACGCATCCACTGATATGAGAAAAATTTGACTTTGTCTAGGAGCTGATGTACAGAAGTCGCCGAATTTTTGAAGACCCAAAGATTTCTTTCATTCCACACTACCCAAACACACACGAGCTAGACGAGCTGCAAGAAGGATCTCTGAGCACGGAGTCCACCAACTGAATAAGTAAACTGTATGAAGTGATCTGTGAGACTGTAAGCATCCACTGCCGAGAAGTGAATCCAAGACCGGACTAAAGCCCATAGAAAGAAATTCTTATAAGTTATAACTAATGATGATTTAACTTAATGAATTGAATTTAACGAGCTAAATTGTTCGTGATCTTTAAATGAGTCAAATTCAAATTGAAAAAAAGAATTTGTGTTGAACTTGAGCGGAATTTCAAGTTTGACCAATTGTCAAACTTATACGAGTTCGACTCAACTCGGCTCATTTTCAGTCTTAACTACAATATTCACTTTGGTCTTGGGTATAATAAAGGTATAATAAAAGTAAATTTAGATTTGATAATCTAAAACATAAACGAATTGTCAGAAACTCTTGTGTGATCACAGGAGTTTGGTCTCTTGATTTGGTCACTCTTATAAAAATAAAATAAAAAACGTAGAAAGAGAAAAAAAATTATATAGTATGTATTTTAAAATAATTTATTTTACGGTAATGTATTTTAAAATAATTAAATAACATCCAATGTGATCAAATTTTTAGGACCAAATTCTTATATCCATTCAAATATTTTTCACAAATCTTAACTAGTATCAATATCATCCTATTCAACACTCAATATAGGAGAAAATTAAATTTCTTGGGGAACCAATCTTAAATAGTTTCATCTTATTCAACACTCGATATAACACTTCTTTGGGAAAGTAAAAATAAAATAAATAAAATAAAATGAAGAAAAAAAAAAAACCTTCTTGGAGAAATTGCATTGACCTGCCCTCATGTCTCTTTAATTAATTAGCGCTCACCTCCATGTTAAAACAATTGTGCATAATATTTACTCGGAATTGGATTTCAAACAGTTACTGTGTGACGTAGTAACTATTTTTGACCATTCGATTAAAATGGACATTCCTGATTAAATAAAATTTGATTTCTTGTACTGTAGCCGTCTGATCATAAAGTTGTGACCATGATCCTTTACTGAGTAAAACAGTTATAGCAGTGGATCCAGATCCACATTTACTCCCTTCGTCTTTAATTATAAGATCATATTACAAAAGAAATTGTCTCTAGGGTGTGTTTGATCTGCTAAAAAACAGGAAACTGAACAATTTTTGTTGTATCTTGTTTGATTCATAAACTGGTTATGAGACTGGACAAAAAATGCAGTAAGGGACAGGACAAAAAAGAGATTTTTTATCCCCTATTAAACCACAGAACAACTTTTTGTCCATAGTACAACTGTAAAAAATACGAAGATATCCATTTTATTTTTTAATATAAAAAATATTATATATCCATCTCTCTCAAGTACAGTTTTGTCGTGTCATGTACTATCTTGTTCTGTCATGTACAGTTCTGTCAAATACTTACTGTTTTGCAAATCAAACGGACCCTAAATATAAAAATCCTAACTTTTTTTAAGTGTATTTATTATTCTTTTTCAAATATACCCCTTATCATACATCAATTTTGTCTTAAAATATGAAAAGTCAATAATAAATACATATAAGACAGAGTATTCCAGTTATAATCACACACATTTTAAACAAATTTATTACTAATTTTTCTTACTATCGTATAATTTTTGTAAAAAATTCCTATAATAAAAGACATATGGAGTATTTTTTGTCGCACTATGCCTATTAGCCATTCACCAAAAAGACACTCTAATCCACATTCCGATTGTGCCACTAAGAATATAACCATAGTTTTTTCTTACAAAGTGATAATTGCCTCAATTATAAATATATTTTCAGCTCATCTTTAATCTAATCTAATATAGAATTAGAACTTTTAACCGTAATATAATCCCATTTCCATTTGTTATTTATCCTATCTGAGGACCAGAGATCCAGATACTTAAAAAATCTGTTGGCTTTGGCTCTACTATGTACTTCCCACATGCCCGCATGAAAGTAAAGCAGAGGAATTAGAAAGAAAAAAATGACTAAGTACCAATAAAGTAGACCCACTAATAACAAAACCAGAGTAAGTAAGCCTCTAGTTTAACTCATTCCGTGTTCCAACCTCCAATTAAAACACACAAACCCCTCTAAACCCATGGGCTAACCCAACCCAAGTACCAATAAGCCACAATTTTCAACTTCAACAAATCTCACCCACCTATCTATAAATATTCATTCCACTTCACAACACTCTTCACAGCTTCACTACCAATTAAATTACAACTCCTCAAAGACTCAAGATTACATACACATACATTTCACATTATAACAACATGGAGGCAGTTCAGTCATGGGTTTCAAAAAACAAACTCGCCAGCCTTGGTAAGTTTTTTTTTTTATATCATTGCTCAAACTTTAATTAGGTTAAACTACACATTTGATCTCTTACGTTTATTTTAAGTTTCAATTTGATCTCTTACGTTTAAAAAGTTTTAATTTGGTCCTTACATTTATTTTAGGTTTCAATTTGGTCTTTTCCGTCAGTTTTTGCATATGTGGATTGACACGTGGACACATGGACACGTTGACACGTGTCCAATTGAAACATTGGAATCATCAAAACTGACGGAAGGGACCAACTAATGCAAAAATTGATAACATAAGAGACCAAATTAAAAATTTTAAATGAAGAGAGTATATCATAATATATATTATTACATTTTTAGTAGTTAAACTAAATATGAAATTAAAACAAAATGGTGTTATAATTAATTTTTTGAATACAGGGGCATTGTGGGCTTCTGGAATTGGAGCAACACTTGTAGCTTATTCAAGAGCTAAATCTCCAATGAAGCCAAGTCTTAGGCTTATCCATGCTAGAATGCACGCACAGGCGCTAACTCTAGCAGTACTATCGGGTGCAGCTGCTTATCACTATTATGAGATTAATCGTGATGATGTTCATCATCATCAAATAACAGTGGAAGATAACTCTGCTCCAAATGTTACCAACCTAGTTGAATGGGAGCTCCACACTAACAGTCCATTTTAAGATTACAAGAAATTAATTAATTCCTATGTATTATTAATTTTATCTTGTTATCATTATGTTATTGCGATCTTGTTATATAGAAAAGATCCTTGTGTTTTTTTTTTTTTTTTAATGTATGATCAGACTCTAGAACTCGGGGTCATAGCTACTATTGCTAGCTGTGCATATGTATGTTCTGGGGAAAGACTTCCTAATTTTCTAACTGAAGTATAATATACAAGGGTTTTGTTTGGCAATATTATATTTATTGCTTGAACAAGTTTTAATCTTCTCTAAACTATAACTTAAACAAGTTTCTTCTTCTTCATAATATTACATAATAATATAAAAGAATACTCGTTTTACATACGAGGGAGTGGATGAGAAGAGAATATAGAGAATAGAGATAATGCACGACACGCAGACCGTATTTAAAAACCAAATGCAATAAAATAAATAAACTAAGGCCATAACCGATCATCAAATATAATAATAACAAACAAACTTTATTATTATTAAAGTCTCATAATTAATTAAATCCGGCGATTGATCAAATCGGGTAACTTTGATTCAAATATTTAATTCACAATTAAATATTTCGAATCAAAATTTGCTAAAATAAATAACATTATTTTAAAGTAGAATTAAATCTTTTGACAATTCTCCAAATATGGAAAATTATTTAATCAAAACCTTTTTGAATAAAATATTTCCAAAATTGGTAATATTATCTTTTAAAACAATTTTAAAAGATATTTCTAGAGATTTGAAACGATTTCATAATTAAATATATTTGTCAAATATGGAAAATTATTTAATCAAAACCCTTTTGAATAAAATATTTCCAAAATTGATGATATTATCTTTTAAAACAATTTTAAAAGATATTTCTAGAATTTTGAAACGATTTCAAAATTAAATATATTTATCATCTACTTTTCGCATCAACACTTGATACGTTTTGCAAATCCTAATTTTAATGACACAACATTTGTGCAACCCTTAATTGATCATCACAAATCATAACAATAAACACATATTTTATTATTATAATCAATTTAAGTCGTGTAGATTAATGAAATTAAAATTTTGGCGAACGGTCAAAATCGAAGCTGTCACCTGCGCCCCGCGCAGATGCCCTGCGCCCCGCTCAATTTCAGCAAAAAGTGATTTTGATTCTGCCACCTGCGCCCCGCGCAGATGCCCTGCGCCCCGCGCAGGCCCGTGGGAAAACCTAGTTTTTCGCGAATCCTAATCCAACAATTTCGTGCCGTCAAAACCTTTCATGATCGAAATTCAATATGATTGATTAACATGTCATTGCTTCACCATACTATTGTCGGATTCCAAAGCAAATGAACATGAATCAATTCAATATCAAATAACTTTCATAATTTATCTTATTGAACGAAATTATTAACGGTATATCACATACACCATTTTGCATTACGGTTACTTATATCATATATAAGTTTATGGCCGTTCTTGATTGTGTAACCTTAGGACAATTAACATATCGCATGCTTCACCATACAAGTGTCAGATTCCGAAGCCGTTTCAATGTTAATTACCCAATTCATACACAAAACTTACATCACATGTAAGTATTGACCGTTCTTGTTCGTGTAACCTTAGGACAATCAACATATCGCATGCTCCACCATACAAGTGTCGGATTCCTGAGTCGTTTCAATGTTAATCATCCAATTTATACACAAACAACCGTCAAATTTTAATTACTCGATTTTAATCTTTTATTAACCGTTTTAATCATATTAAAACTGAATTCATGAATTTAAACAAACATCAATTCATGGTTTCGTAAGTGGCTCTGATACCACTGAAGGAAAATAGATACGATAAAAGCAGCGGAATTTTAAAATTTTCCTTTTGTGATCCTTACGAATGGTCATGAATTGTGTTTAGAGTTTTACCTTTTGATTCGAAAACTCCCTTTAAATCACGAACGGCTATCGAACACTTCGAATCACGAACAAGGTCACGAACAAGAACCTCGAACCGTCACGAACAAGGTCACCACCAAGTCACCAACGAATTTGATCACAAGCGTTAAAGGTATAACACCTCTAGCCAGTCCACACGAACAACAACCTTCAATGGAGTGCTAGCTCCAATGGTTTGAAGGGTTAGGAGAAAGGAGGCACAAAATAAGGATTATGGTTTTTCACAAAAACTCTAGAAAGGTGATTAGGGTTTCTCAAGAGAGGAGAGAACAAAGGCTCATGAGAATGAGTAACAAAAGTGTGTAACACTTTCTCTTTACCACAAGGGTTCTATTTATAGAACCACTTGCCATGGCAAAATTACACTAAAGCCCTTTTAACTAAATGGGCTATAGTGGGCGCCATTCTCATGTAAATATGTCTAGTACATATTTGCACCCCCTTCTTGCTACATCATACCATATGATGTAATGCTCATTTTGATTACCATAATACCCTTATCGTATTTCCTTATTTCTCCAAGGTGCACCGTACCTTACGGTGTTCCAATCTCACTAGATTGTTCTTATGTGTGTGACCCTGTAGGTTTCCGTAACGTTGACAATTATAATAAATCACTATTTATTATAATAAACAGTGAGCGGTATCTAGCAACACATCACTGCTACTCAAGTTACGAGAAATTAACATGTGATCTAAACATAACCTCTTGTGATAATATCAGTGTGTATAATTACCCCTTTGCCCTTATGTCTATATTGAACACAAGGCATACACAGTGTCATCCTTGTCCAGTTCAATATTGGGCCCGTGACATTTATCCTGTTATGCAGGATTGGCAAATTCCATCTAGGTCACTACTGTCCCTCGGCATGCTTCGTAAAGTACCCATCAACTGCCTTTATAATTATCCTGTTACGGATAACGTTAGATCAGCAACAAAGTACTTCACTCCCCATCTAGGGTACAAAGTGGTTTCAGGTCTAAGGGTGGTCTACACCATTATCACCATGACAGTAACTTATGACACTTTGCATAACTTTGCATGTAGTACTCTCATAGCGGGTCAATCCAGTATAAATATTACTCCTAATATTTATACCTACGTCAAGACTTGATAACTCCTTATCCCATGATCCATGAGATGTGATCATCAGTCTATCTTCATAATAGTCTTTATGCTTTAAGGTTATCCCCTTTACCTTAAAGCTCGACTACGGATACTTTAAGAATAGTGTCCTTATGTTTAATATTATCTCATGATTAAGTCACACTTAATTATTAAACGGACTTTCTATTCTAGGGACTTCATTATTTTGCAACCTTACAAACATAATAAATAAATGTCATATTTATATTCAAACTCCTAAAGCAAATACTATGAAAATAGATTGGCTCTTAGGGCTTACTCCAACAGTTTTATCGATTTAATTTTCAACCCGAACCGACCGAAATCGACCGATCCTCATATCTAATTTATCGTATAGAGAAGCTCTTGTGTAGTCACAAATCTCTTGACTAATATTGCCTTGACTTCTAAGAAGGGCTGGTCCAACATAACTAAAGGCTTAAAGCAAGTTTTATGATGAGCCTCGTAAAATAAAATATAATTACAATAGACTTTATGAAAAATAAATCAAAATGCTAAATATTGCTAAGGTTAAGGGTTGGGACTTTAGTTTTAAGAATTTGAGGTATCAATTTTACTGACTAAACTTAAAAAATACTTAAAATTTAAATGTCATATTTTATATTTATAACCAAATGGAACTTTTTTTAGGCATTTTTTTGGCCTAAAATTTTGGGGTTTAAAGTCTTTGCTTGACCTTCGGGCCAGCCCTGCTTCTAAGAAAGATAATCTATATATGAACTATGAACTAATATTACGTTTAACAATTTAATTTTTAATTTAAAGTTATAGATAAAATAAATCATTAAAAATATTAAAAATTAAATAGTTAAATTATTAAACTAATAATATTTTAAAGTCTTAATAATAATATGTAATAAAAAATTTCATTTAGAATATGTTAAGTGAACTTTTATAAAAGATGAGGTACTAAAATTTAAACCAGAAAATTTAAAGGAACAAAAAATTAAAGAAATTTTTTAGAGATTAGAGGTAAAAAATATGCTATACTTGATGGACATAAAATAAATTGAGGGTAACTTTTCCCACCCCCTGGTTTGCTTTTTCAACCCCTGTGCTGCCCTTTATGCCCCTGAAAAAAAAGTTCTGCTTACGCGTGCAGAACTTTTGTTTAATTTAAACCCCCCAAACTATTTTTTTAGTGTAAAATTTACACTAAAAAAAAGTTTTGCTTACGTAAACCGAACTTTTCAAAAAGTTCTGCTCGCATAAACCGAACTTTTGAGGGGTAAAATTGGATTTTAGGGGGGTGAAAAAGAGTTACAGGGGGTGGGAAGAGAATTCCTCAAATAAATTTGACCCTAATCACGTGCAGTGCAACATGGTGGGCCTTATCTATTTTAGATGAGTTACTTTTCGCACCCCCTGGAAATCCTCAAACACTCCCTAAAATTATCAAAATAACTTCTCGCATTTTAGAATGCGAGCACTATTCGCACCCTATTTTGTGAGTGACAATTTTATTTGACTCAAGTCAAACATCTGCACCCTCCATGAAAGAAAATATTATGAAAAAAAGAGTTCTCATTCTAAAATGCGAGCACTATTTGCATTCTAGGATGCGAATTTTATAAGTTGTTTCAAATGGAAATATGTTTCATTCAAAATTGTTTCATGGGAGATGAGAGAAGGGTGGAAAGGACAAAAAAAATTGATTTTATAAGGTTCGCATCTTAGAAAGCAAACTCAGTTCGCAGTTTGCATCCTAGAATGCAAACTCTTTTTTTCTCAATTTTTGCTATTTACACACTCACATTCTAAATAGCAAGAGGGGTAAATTGTGCGTGTAAGATTCGAGAGTTGCAAAAAGTAAATCTCTTGAAAAGATGCATATGCCTAGACAAAAAAAAAAACCAAAGATATGGGACTTTAGTGGAGGAAATTCTTTTTGAAGTGAAGCACACAAAAAGAGCACATGCCCAAGCTAAAAAAATATTAGAAATTAAAAAATGAGACAAGTTTAGAGGGCCGCCTCAATATCTTTAGAAAATTGCTATTTAGACCCCTTCTATGCTCCCCAGACTCCTCTAACTGACAAAATTACCCTTAAGATATTTCGGAACCTATGATTCAAAATTAGTTAATTTCGGAACGTAAGTTCTAAAACACCATTTTGGAATCTAGATTTTAAAACCATTGACTGAAGCAAAACAAATATTTAACCATTTCAGACCCTAGGTTTCAAAACACTCAATTTCGAAAGTTATGTTCCAAAATCTAAAAAAAAAAATTTAAAAATTAGTTAATTTTGTAACGTAGCTTCCGAATTGGTAGCATCTAAGGGGATTAGAGGACCATTAATTTTCATGTCTTTATAGACCTAAAACAACTTTTAAAGTGAAATCTTTAAAAACAAATTGGAAAAATAAAGACTTCTAAAAAATTAAATACAAAACCAAGTTATGCTTACTCAAATGTTTGAACCCATATCTTTGTTTTATTTTGTATTGGCCGGTAGATATCAAACATATTTGTTGGGAGGTCGATGTCTATTTCTTAATAATTTTTAGTTATATTATGAATTAGTCTCTATAATTGCTCATAGAGAATATGTTTAACTTTTTTTTAGAAAAAGTTTTTGAACCTAAATCCTAGAAGATAAACAAATTATTTTTGAATAGGTTGTCATATTATATGTACTTATAATTAAATTGTTTTAGAATTGTACCAGAAAAAATAAATTGTTTTAAAGACCCTTCTTCCTTAATTCTCTTGATGATATTAATGTTGCCTTGATTTGTAAGAAGGGTAATCTATGAATTATGCAAGATAGAGACCCTTCTTCCTTAATTCTCTTGATGATATTAATGTTGCCTTGATTTCTAAGAAGGGTAATCTATGAATTATGCAAGATATATGAAACCCATCTCTTTTGTGTAATGTCATGCACAAACTTTTTATTATATAACTTTGTAAACAAAATTAGAGAACGGTTGAGTTCTTGGAGTACATTTCTCTTAAGGTTTCAAGTTTGAATTATTCCAGTTCCATTTTTTGTATTGGATCAGTTTATACAGAATAAAATTTTAATTTTGAATAGGCTGATATCTTTCAAATTAGCGATTTTTGAGTTGGATACTGAGTTTTAAGAAAAGTTTAACGATATGTTACCAAAACATGTTTTTGAGGTTGTGTTGGGCCTCACTAAGTGAATCAACACATTGAGCCTTGAACAATTATATAAGTGACTTTTGACAACACCACACATTCATCTAAAATCTTCAGACGTTAGATTTATGAGTCATCTCATTTATATATTGTTCAACCTCAATTCTTTCAACTACTGTGAGACTTAACTCACACTTGATAAATCTCAATATCTCCCCTCAAGTATGAATATCTTCGTGTCCACGATCCATCACCACTCACTTATTGCTCCTCCAATTGGGTTTTAATACCATTGCTGGGCTATAATGAGGAGTCTCGCTGGTTTGGATCAACACATTGAGCCTTGAGCAACCACATAAGTGAATTTTGACACTACATTTTTCACTTAAGAACTTAAGGATTTTCTTTTGTCATTCTACCCATTTTCTCGCATGCCCCACAAGTTTACCAAAATAGTCATATTCGCTACTTAAGTAACGGATACACCCCAAAGACACCCCACTACATTTTGTTTTACAACGTCTATTACTTAAGTAGCGAACAACATTTATAAAATTTCTCTAAAATTTCTCATTCTTACAACACATGCTACTTAGTAGTGGAGAGTAAACTAGAAAATACACACAATGCGCGGGAAATTGGTAGAATGCAAAAATAGATCTCAAAATCTTAATATATATGGATTAACTCACTTATATATTATTCAAATTCAATATTTCTAATCATATGAAATTTAGCCGATACTTGATAGATATCAACAAATTGAATATACTTTTGTGGGTAATAGATTTATGACCAAGGTAGTTTTTTTTTTTTGACAAATTGCTCAAGTAGTTAAGATATCTATTAAAGGTGACTAGCTAATTTTCTCAACAGTCATCAATAAAATTGGTGAATTCATGCTAATAATATAGTTAAAAAAAAGTTATTTTAAACGTGCCCACTGAATATGAATCTTTTTAAAAAAGAACTATGTCAACGTGGCCTACTATAAAATGTCACTTACTATGTAAAAAATTTATTAGTTAAAAGTTTAAACTAGCAACTATCCTTTTACATATTTTTCTGTATTTTTCATTCCTCTAAATGTTCAGTTTTTTCTTCAATCTAAATCGCTCACTCTAATAGTGTGTTTGGTTATGAGAAAAAATAGAGAAGAGAGAAAAAGGTGAAAAAAAGTATGAGAAGAGAAAGATAAGTGAAAAATGAAGTAGATTTAATGTATTATTTGGTATGAGAGAAAAAGAAGAGAAATAAGAAAGAGAAAACTAAAGTGGTTTAACAAATTGACAAAAAAGTCCATATTTAATAACTTTTTAAAAATAATTTATGAAAAAATGCTAGCTAAATATTTTATTTATATTTTACAATCGATTAATTTAAACAAATAAGTTACTATATATTCATTTTATTTTAATTTTAAATCTACAGTATTTTATGTTTTGCCTTCGTAAAGAAAAAGTGTCATACGTTTTTGTTTCGTGTCATTTCAAGGCTTTATAATAAATTCCAAGAGGAGGGGCATTTTTAAGTGACATTTTTCATTAAAACATTAATTAATTGTTTAATTTTAGTTTTGTCCTTGGATAAAAATAAACTCTCAAACTATAAATTATGACAGCCTATAATATTCCAATGATAAAAAAATTTGATAAAGTAATTGTACTCATTTTTTTACGCAAGAATTGTACTCATTTACATTTGTAAAAAAAAATAGTACTCATTTACTTCTTCTTCTTTTTTTTTTACTTTCCTTAATGATTTTTATGTATCAATTTTTTTTCTTTAATTTTACTGCATGAAAAAATTTTACGTGACAAAAATTTTACTCAAAAAACGCGTACACAGATTATCAACTAATTTTTGTTTCTGATTATAGGATTAGGAGAAAGATCTTGATTAAGTGGAATTTTATGTTTGGTGTTTACTTTCGGTGTCCATATATATACAGTGCCGTTGTTATATACTTTCTTTTATATCGGTTTTTATTCGTCTTGTGCATAGACCTAATTTTTAATATATTTGCCGTTAAAAAAATTTTAAGCGTTAAAAAATACGGTGATTGTGGAAATTGAACTTGTTAGATAATAAGACTTTATGTTATTGGGCTTTTAGGTTAGTAGTCCATTAAATGTTATTATATATTGTCTTGTAATCCTATTTTGTGAAGTTAAGCTATTGGTATTCTACGAAACCCTAGCCGTTATTTGTGTTTCTCTATTTTGTATATCTAAAGTTAACATGGCATCAAGAGCATGGTTCGATCCTCCATAAATTATTTGTGGCTTCCGCTGTTGAATTCCCAAAAGTTTGGGAATAAAATTGTGATTCTTCGTTTCTGAATTTTGATTTAAAATCAGATTTTGTTTTTGTTTTGTTGTTTGATTTTTTTAGTCATAGTTAATTGAAAGAAGAAAAAAATAGAGAATTGAATTGTGGTAATTGCATGAGTGTTGTTCTTAAGTGCCTCCATGAATTGAATTGCAAGGTTGCAATTGTTGTGCGTGAAAACAGTATGACGCACAGGAAAAGAATTGCATTGTGCAATTGTGTGAACAGTGCTACGTGAAAGGCCAATGTGCAAATAGAGGCACACTTGGTTTTGAAAGGAATCGGAGAGCTCAACATAGAGAAAGAAATTGGTACAGGTGGCAAAAGTGTGTTTGGAAAATGTTTTCTGTTTCGACCGAAATTTGAGTATGTTGATTTGTTTAGGTTGATCTGATTTATTTAGTTATGTCTGGTTACGTTTTTTTTTTTGTCTGGTAAGCGAAAGCTTACAATCTGAAGTTTGAAATCTGAATCCGGTGAGGGAATACTTACAATCTGAATCCGGTGAGGAAATACTCACATCTGAATCCGGTGAGGGAAAACTCACAATCTGAATCCGGTGAAAGAATACTCACATCTGAATCTGGTGATGGAATACTCACATCTGAATTCACATCTGAATCCAGTGAGGGAATACTCACATCTGAATCCGGTGAGGGAAAACTCACAATCTGAATCTGGTGAGGGAATACTCACATTTGAATCCGGTGAAGGAATACTCACAATTTGAAGTCTGAAATTTGAACTTTGAATCTGAAAATTTGAAGTCTTAAGTTTGAAGTTGAATCTGATTTTAGATTATTTTCAGGGTTGATTTTGTTACAAGCTCAAAGCTTAGTAAGCTTTAGCTTGAGGGGTAGCATTAGAAGTTTATTTTAGTTGATATATGTTTTTCGTATTTTGTTTGACAAACTCATAATGTTTCTTGTTAGATAATAAGACTTTATGTTATTGGGCTTTTAGGTTAGTAGTCCATTAAGTGTTAATATATATTGTCTTGTAATCCTATTTTGTGAAATTAAGCTATTGGTATTCTACGAAACCCTAGCCGTTATTTGTGTTTCTCTATTTTGTATATCTAAAGTTAACAGAACTTTGTTTCTTTAGTTCTTGTCAAATCAAATACTAACCTCAAACCTCATACTATAATTTAGGACAGACTAACAATTGACGCTACCTAGTACCTACATAGGTTCAAAGTTCAATCCTTCATGCTGTTGTAACAACAAGTGAACATGATTGGCCAATTAATTATGTCATAAAAAAATTGCAATTGCAGCTTGCACCATTAGTTATCCAGGCTGGCCTAAAATACACGATTACAACTCTTTATATTAAATTAATCTTGAAATTAATAATTAATACTAGTGGTTATGTCTTTCCAAGAACTACATGAAGGGAATGAATGATAACAACAAAAGTGGTTACAACTTACATGGATAGAGAATTTTCTTTGCTCATTTTTGTTTGATATTGTATGGTTGGAAAGTCTTCTTCTTCCTAACTGATTGATTCTTTTTGTTAAGTATTTTACTAACAACTACTCTAAAGAGATACCCTACCAAACCACTTCCTAATTAACACCAATCTCATTCTCAAATTCACTTTCCTCTACTATTTAATTTTCTATAAAAAAAAGGCTTAAATGCAGTTTTACCTCCCGTATTTTGAATGAATCGGAATTTTACCCCCCCTTATTTTAAAATCCGGAATTTTACCCCCCTATTTTAAAATCTGGAATTTTACATCCTCTATTTTACAATTATTTGGATTTTGCCCCTTACAAGAAAAGCTGAGATTAACTACGACAGTATTTGTAGCTAATTGGTAGCTATTTTCTAGGAAAACAGAGTTAAAATCAATAAATAATAAGTCATATAATGGATAAAGATGTTTGGCAGAATATCATGTAGATCAATGTGCATCAATGTCTATCCCAAAGGTGAATAAGGGCACTGCTTGAAGATAGAATGCAGTGGGCTAGCTGGGTGATATTAATTGAGCTTGCATGGCATCTCCTAGTGCTTGTGCCTTGTTGTTCATCAAGTAACACAAGCACCTCCTTGTGTACACGAGGAATGATACCATAGTCTCACCATTGATGAACTACACAAACATCCAATAGATAAAGCATTAGATAAACCATTTTCTTCATCTTCTTTCATTTGAGTTGTTTCTGTTTTTTCTGTCTAAAATTTTTATTGAACTCCTCAATGTATTGTTTCACTGTCTACTTCTTATCCATTTTGTAGTTTATGGCGTGAATTTGTGAAAATTTGTTCATCCAGATTGTCATATTTTTATGTTACTAGAAAATAGCTATCAATTAGTTACAAACATTCTTGTAGCTAATCCTAGATTTTCTTGTAGTGTATAAAGGGGCAAAATCCAAAGAATTACAAAATAGGGGGGGTAAAATTTTGGATTTTAAAATAGGGGGGGTAAAATTCCGATTCATTCAAAATAGGGGGGTAAAACTGCATTTAAGCCTAAAAAAAATCAACAAAAAGATAATGATTGGACATCTTAATATTGTTATGTGGTTACATCCAACCTACTATTCTTTTTTTCAAAATCAGGTATCCTCTGCGCACAACTGTAGAGACTAGTTCATCGAGCTTTATGAGACCGTTTAAATAAACAACAAACTCTCCCTAAAAATTTTAATGTTGTTGCATGTCTAAATCAAATATCAAACTCAAAAACCTAATTAAATATGAAAACACCTGTGTCATTTCATCTAACAGCTGCCTACTATTCTCTTTTAGTTATATGAAATGTATGCAAGCTATTAATAAAGGATAATGTCATAATTGATAATGTATTACTGTATTACTAAATTAATTGCACATGAGACATGAATCATTCCTAATAGGGTCAAAGGGACATATATATTATATTTTTTTTTTATGAAAAGAGGAACATATTATTTAAACAATAAAGGTAGATGGCAACTATATATTTATAAATATAACAAGTTCAGAAGAAACATATGTATATTATCTCCTTCAATTCCTTCTTCAATATTGTTGTGTGATTTAAGAAAGCAGAGGAGGGGAAATTCTAAGAAGCAAAAATGGATTGTTGTGTGTGCACAACTATGCCATTGATATTAAGGCCACCAAGGAATACAATATGTGGTGCATGTTATGAAGGTGTTAGGAGCATAATCAACATGATGAATAGTCTTGAAATTGAGAAAGCAAAAGCAATCACTAATCCAAATGGTTCTCCGGTTTCGCCGCGAAATTCGAGTAAGGCAAGCTCTAATTCTTTTCATGATTCATATGATTGATTTATAAAAAGTTTATAATCAGAAAGTGGTAATCATGAACAATATAATTTTACCTCTGCAGTCACTTGATGATTGTATAAGATGGTGTTCAGAACAAATAGACCAATATAATCAACAAAAACAAGATTTGGCTTTTCTCAGAGGCTATGTTGATGCCTTCAAAGAGCAAATTCACACAGATATATTGATTAGTCCAGGCAATCATGGTCCACCTATACCTGCACATAAATCTGTTTTGGTGAGTTCTTATTGTTTTTCATAACTATTCTTTTAAAACTTAAATCATTCTTTGGCCATGTTTGGATAAGCAGTACATCTAAGCAATTATAGTATAAGTGCCTAATGCTTATCTTATAACTAGGGGTAAAAGGTGTTTTTCGTTCATATAAAATTGGTGGAATTTGGGTTTTTGTCATTGTAAGAAAAATCCTCCCATTTTGCCCCAGCAATTTCAAATTATTTAGGTTTTAATCTTTAATGTGGAAATATCACAAAAATTACAGGAACGAAAACTAAATTTTGCACAAATTACAGGAACGAAAATCAAAATTCACACAAATTACAGGGATGAAAATCTAAGTAATTGCACAAATTACATGGACGAAAACTGAAGTAATTTGTATGGTATGCCCACATTAAGGACTAAAACCTAAGTAATTTGAAATTACAGGGGCAAAACGGGAGGATTTTTTTTATAATGACTAAAATCCAAATTCGTCAATTTTACAGGGACAAAAAACACCTTTTACCCTATAGTTATAGTGCTCATGCATAAATATTATAAGTTATTATGAAGAGCTCATTGAAACAATCTCATAAGTTATTTTCATAAGATATTCCAAACAATCTCACAGATACTTATGTCAATAGATAAGCTCAAATAATTCAAACTTTCAAGTATACCTTTTCTGAGAAATGTGTTAATTATTTATTTATTTATTTTGGTATTTCAAATTGAGATGTATATATCTAATGAGTATATGAATATATGTTATAATATAGGCTGCAAGATCAGAAATTTTTAAGAACATGCTAGAGTGTGATGAATGTAAAGCTGCACCAACTTGTAACACAATAACAATACCTGATTTGAACCATGAAGAACTAGAATCCCTTCTAGAGTTTCTCTATAGTGGAACATTATCATTGGAAAAATTGGAGAAACATGTTTATGCTTTGTCACAAGCAGCTGATAAGTATATTATTCCACACTTGTTAAAATATTGTGAAAGATACTTAGGCCCCGTTTGGCCCAGCTTATTTTTTACTTTTTATTTTAGCTTAAACGAAATAGAGAAGTATAAAATTATATTTGACGCTATTTCTTCTTAAAAGTATTAAAGAAATAAAGTAAAGAAGTAAAAAATAAAGAAAAATGAAGTCAAACACAATTTTTTCCTTCTTTACTATTTTTAAGGAGAAGAAAAAAAGAGGAAAATAAGCCGGGCCAAACGGGGCCTTATACAACTCACTTAGCACTTCTAATGCATTTGAGACACTAGAGATTGCTGACACTTGTTCAAACAATAATCTGAAGGAGACAACTTTTAATTTCTTAGTTAAAAATATTGAGCATATGGTTTCTTCTCCTAAATTTGAAGCTTTTGTGCATAGGAGTCCACATTTAACTGTGCAATTAGTTACAAGAGCATTTGTGAATGGTTCCAAATTAGTATTGTGAAAGAGGCACAGATGTTTCTGTTTTGAATTTTGTTTTTTCATTGTGTTTTTATTGAAACCGATTCATGTGATTGTGAAGCAGAATAAAATAATACTATATACTAAAGTTGGTCTCTGGTTTGTAAACATTTTATCTCCCATTTTCTTTTCTTTTTTTCTTGTTCTTTTAATTCTGAAGTGTAATTTTTTTAATTGAAAAAACAGAAAAAGACTTGTACATGATATAGATGATATTTGAAACCTAGTTAAGGAGTTTTCTAGCTAGTAGATTAGTAGTAAAAAATCTTGATGTAGGACTAATTTAGTGATGGAAAATATTTTGGGTTCTCTAGCTATCAATTTAGTAACTAATTTTAAAATTGATCGCAAAATAAGTCGGTCTCTAATTCATCGCTAAATCATAACTTCCCATGAATTTAGCCTAAACTTCGACGATTGTAACTATCAAGAGCTCTATTAGCATAGTACATCAAGTAGAGCATAGTACATCAAGTAGAGCATACAGTTCGCGATGGGTGTTCATGCCTTGGGGTTGAGAACCAAATTGTGCTCCTCCACCGTATACCCGTTTAGAAGAAACAACTCCGAAAAAGCGTTGGGATAAACTACTCCAGACGCACAACTCTTGGTTTGAAGTTTCTTCGCCAACAACACAAGAAACAACAATAAAATAAAGCATTGCAAACAAAAAGCATAAATGCACGCACATACAAGATGTATACATTCGAACAATTTAAAATGGAACGAGACATGAATGCCACAATTGTCATGGCATTACCCGCCTATTACAAAACTGATCGAATACAAAAAAAATCTGAACAATGGAGACAAACACTCAGTTAGTTTGTCTATCTAGAGAAATTTGGCAAGACGAAATCACCTCTACGGTCTATGCCTATGTCATGGGGTATAAAGCTTCTGCTGTTTCCACCACGTACTGTCAGTATGTCTCGTATCACAAATATTACCGCAACAAACCAGGGTCCCTTCCAAGCATAGTTTTAAAATCCGAACCGGTGATTGACCCAGTCAAGACGTTGGGTCACAATCTTTGATTGTAAATTCACGTACAAATCTTTGAAATCTTGTAGTGTCAGCCTGATTTTGGCATTGTATTTAGTAATTGTATTATAAAATCAATTATCCTCTTGGATGTTATCATCG
Source organism: Trifolium repens (assembly GCA_030408175.1). Classification (NCBI taxonomy): domain Eukaryota; kingdom Viridiplantae; phylum Streptophyta; class Magnoliopsida; order Fabales; family Fabaceae; genus Trifolium; species Trifolium repens. The sequence goes on along the minus strand of CP125841.1, from coordinate 18,390,443 downwards.
CCGCCACCGTGAGTCCCTATACAATTATCCTTTTTTAAACAAATAATATCATATTATGTGGTTTTTCGGTTTTAGTCCCTATAAGATATTATAGACGAAAAGATTTAATGTGTTTTTAGTTTTTATAAATATTAGATTTTTCGGTTTAATACCTATAAAATAAAATGGTATTTTTAAAGGCCTAATTGCAGCTCGTTTCAAATGCACAATAGGGGCAGTTCCACTTTCCTCTCTCTTGCACCAAAGATAAAGCAAACTTAGAATGTTCAAGCCATGAACATTCTAAAGATCTGAAGCAAACTTAAAAGGTTCATTGTAGAACTTCATAAGCTAGACTCTGAGCAAAGGACACACGTCTACGTCTAAGTGTCATTTGACAACCTACAATGATCATGAGGCCAAAAGCTTTTATAAATCAAAGGCAATACTCAACATTGAAGAGAAGGGATGGCTTACAAGCCAAAGAGTAAACAAGCAAGTACAAACAACTTACAAAAGTGTTTAGGTCCATAATCTCTTCAAAGATCCTTTTTGCTAATCACAAAAGCTCAAGAGGCAAAGAACTCTTAGAGTGTGTAACAGTTAATTAACTTGAGGTAAGCCATCCAACCATTCTCTCCCTCATTACCTTTGTAAACATTCTCATCTATGCTTATTAGTTTGTAAAGGTGATGTTGAGTGAACTACAACTTCTATAGTGTTTAGGTTGACTTATAAGTAGGGGTGGCAAAGTGGGCATGCCCGCCCTATTTAAGCTCGCCCAAAAGCAGGGCGGGCCAACTTAGGTGTCCGGGTTCAAAACTCAAGCCCTCTCGTTTATTGGCGGGTAGGCCCGCCAAATACTTTTTTTTCTTTTTACAATTTGAATTATAACTTCACAATTCTCTGTTAAAAAAGTACTAGCATATTGCATTAAGAGAAGATTGTGAAGTTAAGCAGGCTGAATTATAACTTCACAATTCCTTACAATTCTTACCTCCTATTTTTAAACTAACAGAGAATAGGGGTAATTAAGAGAAGATTACAGCAGAGAATAAAGATAATTAAACTAAAAGAAACATTAACCAAGTTAATAAGTAATTAAGAGAACTTATGGTACTGGGCTTAAAACCTCAGTCCAGTCCGCCCCAAATGGCGGACCAAACGGATTGGCCCGGCAGGCTCGGCCCGTTTTGCCACCCCTACTTATAAATGTTGTAAATAGTTCTAAGTGGCAAAATTGTAAGGTGCAAGAGTTAAAAATGTTTCTAAAGCATCATAGTAGAAAATGTCACCAAGAGTTGAAAAACAAAGTTGCACTTAGATGACAAAAACACATAAAAATATAAATAAATAAATAAAACTACAGATATATGAAAACAACTTATTTATTTTAGATATAATTAAGTTCAAATTTTAGAATCTGAAACAAGAAAGACATGCTTCAAAATATAGAATTTGAGTTGATATTTATGAAAAATCAAGAGAGTGCAAATAACTTAACGGAAAGTATTTTTTTTAAAGTATTTTAGTGGCTAAAAATTTCATCCTTAAGGTGATAAGTGGGATGATCGGGGTTCGAATTCCAACTCATACATATATAATGTCATGTTCTACCAACTGAAATAAGTTCATGGGACTATCAGAGAGTAATTTTATTTACTAACAAAGGCATTCCTGTGGAACAAATTTTGGCCAAATTTTAATTAACTCGCGGCCTAATTCTGAATTATCGGTCTCCTTTCCTAAGAATCAGAGGTAATAAAAAAAAAAAACTGAATATTGGGCTCCAGGGTCAACTTTTCTCAAATCTCAAGCCCAAAAGTTGCTGGTCCACCGAATGGAAATTTTCTCATCCCACCCCCCAACACTCTTTTTAACCCCCCGGAAATCCAATTTTGCCCCTGAAAAGTCTAGTTCGGAACGTAGAATCCGAAAAGGTTTAAAAGTAATTTTCGTTCGGAACGTATTCCCCGAACCATATTTCGGGGAGTAGAGCCCGAAATAATTAAATATAGTAATAGAAATGCGCTAGTTTATGTCAGTTTCTAATTTTACGTTTTCAAAATAGGGTTGGGTGGGAAAAGGGTAGAAAACGTGACAACTCCCATTTGATCAACACTTCTACTAATTCAAGCACTCTAATTTGACAAGTAAGTAACTTATTTTCATCTTAGATCACTCATTCCTCTTTAATTCATTTTTTTATCAAATTTTTCCATTTTCTCTTGGATTTTTTCAATTTTTGAGTTCATGTTGATGTTGTTAATTATGTTGATTCTGTGTTGTTTGTGGCATTGGGTTGATGTATGCATCAATGCATGTTTCAAAACTATGATCATGTGTTGTTGATATAAACACTATGATTTTTGCACATGAATTGTTTGATAAAATGTTTGAATGAAATAATTGGTATAGCAAATGTTTGTATGCATAAATGTTGATATATACATGTCTGAATTGGATTTGATTGTATGTTAAATAGTATTTAGATTATGATTTTGTGTTTGAATTTTTATTGTAGAAATGGAAGAAGATGTTGGAAGAACAAGATTAGGCAGAGAGACACGCGCACATGCTTCTGCGCGTGAAGCGGTTGCCCCTCGTGCTAAAAGCGGACGCCGTCGCCCATCACCGGTGCCGTTTCAAGGAAGAAGTGATAATGAAACGGGAGGTTCTTCCACGGGTGGTTCACAACGGCGATCAATGCCTTCACAAGATCAAGCACATGGTAGTGAGGTTGAACATGATGTTGGAGATGAAGCGAATGTTGCTGAAGCTGAAGCGAATGTTGCTGAAGATGAAGAAAATGTTGCTGAAGATGAAGATGGTGGTGATGATGATGGACAGGCACCTGTGGTTCCTGAAGAGGGTTATGGAGGGGGTCCGAGCGATTTGTCTCTATTGCATGAGTACCATAAGCATAGAGCAAATCAAATATGGGAATGTACGAACAGTGAAGCGCCGGTAAATATTGTCTTAAAATTTGTTAATAAATATGTTTGTGCGATTTAATATTAGTTGGTAATAAATTGTTTGTATTGTAGATTTTGAAGAAAGTGATGCGGTCTGTAGCAAACGGGAAGAAGGTGATTAATCTTCCGAAGCTTCCGCGGACTAGAGCGTACGACTGGTTTTGGAAGGCTATCGAGGCAACGGGTTTAGAGGGTTTAACGAGGACGAGTTACAGCATAATCGACCACGGGCTGATGACGGCATTTGCGGAAAGATGGCATCCAGAGACAAACACTTTCCACCTTCCAATTGGTGAAGTGGCCATCACATTGGATGATATCCAATGTTTGCTGCATCTTCCTATTACGGGGCGTTTCTTGCACCACTCGCGGATGAGGAAAGACGAAGCGTTGGATCTATTGAAGAGGCATTTGGGAGTTGAGGAGGAAATTATTCTGCTGAATTTTAAAACAACAAAAGGATGTCATATCAAGTACAATCAGTTGCAAGCTATTTACGTGCAGAATAAGGATGCGGCTTTGGCGGCGGAGAAAGAAAATAAGCCTATGGAGGAGATTGTTTTCTACAGGGAAAGGTGTATCAAGGCCTTTTTGTTGTATTTGGTGTGCTGCACCATTTTCAGCAACAAGAGCCAAAATTATTGTGATGTTGTGTATTTGCAGTATTTTGAGGACCTGTCGGAGGTGGGTAACTGGAATTGGGGTGCTGCTGCACTCGTGTATCTTCAGGCGTACATGGCAAAATCTTGTAAGAAGTTGGGGAAGCGTATTGGTCTAATGGCAGGATACATGTCATTACTTCAGGTATGGTTACTAATTTATGCTCCGATAGTTTAGTTATTAATTACAAAAATTAAGTTTGCTGTGCTTAATAAATGTCGTTTGATTGTTTGTTTCAGGGATGGGTCATATCTCACATGCCGAGAATGAGTGTGTGGAAATTGGCTACCAATTGGAAAGAAACCCTTCCTTATAATGCGAAGTATGAGCCTGGGCAAGGACATAGGGATCAGGCAGCTTATAGGGAGCATCTGGATAACATGCAGATGTCAGATTTCGTGTACACTCCCTATACTGCACACCGCCAAGTGAGGCCGTTGATTGACGAATGTTGGTTTTCTGGGTGGTTAAGGTGCGGAGGCGACACAAGCACACATTTGCCTGAACGTGTGCTGAGGCAATATGGATATGTTCAGACCATTCCAAGACCTCCTGCTGCAGCTGCTCCTTCCGGCCTGGCGGTAGACAAGATTGACCAGGTCTTTATGGAAGAGATGGAGGAGAGATTGATTGATCAGGAAATGCAGGGTGCAGCAGTGGAAAACCCGTGGGACCATCAGCCTGGGTACATAGCATGGTATTACAAAGTCTCACATCCGAAGATGCTCCGATTAGAGGCACATTCTAAGCCTCCTGAACCACCGCATTTGGAGGTGTTGGTTGAGCAGCAAGCAAGCCAAGGTGTGAGGGATCATTTTGCTATCTGTCAGAATGTAAGGCTTGAGCTTGAGCGGGCGGTTAGCGATGGTGAGGCGTTGCCCGGGACTCCGATATACGACACTGTGCAGCGTTGTCTTTCTATGGTTGCCCCATCTGTTATTTATTCAAGAAGGCGCAGACCTCCGGGTGCACCTCAATACCCTTACCGCCGTCCCCCTGGTCGATCAGCTACGCAGTAGATTTTTCTAGTGTTTATGAACTTTGATGGTTTTTGTAATGACATTTATGGTTTTTCGCTTTTAAACTTTGATGAATGTAATGACAATTATGGTGTTTGTATAATTGACAAGTACTCTTATGTAGTTTGTATGGTTTTATGTTTTGCATTTACGTATGTTCAATTATAAAAATTTGCGTAAATTAATTTGTGCGCGCATTTAAATGTGTGTTGGCAGCATTGCTTGTTCTGGCTTTTGATGTTGCAATTGCAGGTTTGAGAACATGCTTGTTCTGAATTTTGATGTTGCAATTGCAGCATTTGTGTAACATCCCAGTATTTTGGAATGTACATTCCGAAATATGGTTCTGATTGTACATTCCGAACCATATTTCGGGTTCTGTCTTCCGAACTCTATTAAATTAAATAAAAAGGTCTGGGGCGAGGGGGATTCGAACCCCAGACCTTAGGTACACGCTTTCAAATAGAAGAACCAGTGTCTTAACCACTGGGGCGCAATGCCAATTCGTTTATTATTTACGTTATCAAATAGATATAGCATTAATAAAGACATTTTTTTTAATAAAAACGATTACATTATAAAGAAAAACCTTACACAAAATATAAAAACAATTACATTTAACAAAAAAAAACTTACACAAAATATAAAAACAATTACATGAAAAATAACAACGTTACACGAAATATAAAAACGATTACATGAAAAATAAAAACGTTACACGAAATATAAAAACGATTACATGAAAAATAAAAACCTTACACGGTAAATAAAGACGACTACAAGAAAAATAAAAAGACGAAAATAAGAACAACAACAACAAGGTTTACAAGAAGAAAATCATTCTAAAGAGCATTTCAAACGGTATGGAGATGGATCACCTTCGATGGTGTTAAACATGAAACGCACATCGTCGTCATTTTCTAAAATTACCCAATGATATTTCTTGATATGATCGTCAAACCAGCCAGCATTATCCTCTGTAATATCAATGTAAGATTCGTAAAATGCAATTTTGTGGATCCTTAGCTCTTTCGCATATTTAAATGCATACAAGAATTCAATTCTATCTTTTAGGTCTTGTAGAGTTGTAACTTATTATTTATTTTGTTATTATAACTTGTTATTATTAATTGTATTATTATTATTATAATAACTTATATTAATTTTTTTTTAATAATAACAACACAATTAATAATAATTTATAATAATATTATTTATTATTATTATTATTTTTATAACTTATTATTTATTTTGTTATTATAACTTATTCTTAATTGGTTTATTATTATTATAAATTATTTATTATTATAGATATAGCAATATTTGAAATGTTATTTTTTATTATTATAGGATATTTTATAACTTATTATTTATTATAAATTATTATTAATTGTATTGTTATTTTTAAAAAAATAAATAAAATAAATAAATAAAAGTTATTATAATAATAATAATACAATTAATAATAACTTATAATAACAAGTTATAATAACAAAATAAATAATAAGTTACAACAAATAATAATAATCACGTTTTAAATATGCTATATCTATTTAAAAGTGTATATTATAAATGAATTGGCATTGCGCCCCAGTGGTTAAGACACTGGTTTATGTATTTGAAAGCGTGTACCTAAGGTCTGGGGTTTGAATCCCCCTCGCCCCAGACCTTTTAATTTTTTTTTTAAATAGTTCGGAGAACGTTTGCCGAACCATATTTCGGGCTATAGAATCCGAAATAACAGTTAGCAGAAGTTCTGAACAGCTCAAAACACAGTCAGGACCTGTAATAATTTTACAGTTTCAAATGTACCTATAAAAAGGAAACCAGCCAGACAATCAAACAAAATACTTAAAATTCTTTAACATAAATATAAAATACGTAAATTCGATTACATGATATAATTCGATTACATAACTTTCATTACATAAAATATTACAAAATACATGCCGCTTTGCAATTACATCATAGTTCACAACTATATTGCCAAAAAAATTATAAGTCATGAATACAAAAGAAGCGAGCATGTTGCAACAACCAAACAATCACTCACTGTCAGAGCATGTCAGTGGATTGTCCTTGCTAGAACCAATGCCAACAATTTTTTTAACTTTAATCTTCCTCTTTTTGATTAAATCCTTTCTTTCAATATCGATCAAATCTTCGAACACCAACATTCTATCCATGAAAGGATACTCCCAGGCCATAGCGTCATCATTACAATAACGCCTCCATTCCGACGACGCCTTGGGTAAAATAGCACCGGGCTTCAACTTAACTTGGACAAAGTGATCCGGAATCAAACCTAAGCACAAAATCCGTGATTCCGGATTACTTGGTGGTTTTGATCGAAGCGGGAAAAAAGTCTCACTAACTCCGATAACGGGTGATGTCAACTCCACTACAATCCTGTTATAGTAACTCGCAATCACATGACCCATATCCGGAAATGATAGCCACTTTTCCTTAGGAGCTACAGAGCGACGTGTACTTTTTGGACCTGGGTGCAAAGCTTCTATAATGACCTCAACACGAGCCTTGCCACCAAACACGTTCTCATACAATTTCCTATGGTTTTTAATCTCCCTTATCATGTTAAGCTTAACTAACTCATAGTGATCCTCCGATCCACTTTCATGCAATGCAACCACACGATAACCGCAATAGCCGTCACCCAACACATCGACAAAATCTTCAATATATGGTTGCATGAACTGAGGCATATGCTTGAAAAATGGACTACTAACTTGTGAGCTTTGGCTTGGAGTCCATTTACCAATTCTCGCTCCCTTCCGAGAAGAACTTGCAGCAGTGGTTTGTGAATTTTGACAATCGGGAAATTGCGCATCAACATGCTCCCAATATGACTTCTCCCGTGCCGTCGAATTTTCAACCCCACTTGATCTTCTTGTAACGACACTTGGTTTTTTAACAACGGCAGGACTTGTCAAAGTCGTTGTTTCCGGAAAAGCAAGTTGTCGAAGCTTGTTTCTTATCTCCGCTTTCATGCTCACATCAACAACCTTCAAGCGTTCCTAAAGAATAAAAAAAAATACACAAATTATTAGTATTCAACGAAATTCAACAACAAAATCAACGACAAATTCAAATATTAAACAACATTGCATAGAAACTTAACGATGAAAGTTTTATAAAATATTAAAAAACAAACCTTAATTGCTTCAAACTCAGCGGTGCACGCATAATCATCTTCAACTTCTTCGTCAGCATCATCTTCAAATTGACCAAACTCGATCGTCAACTTCTTCCAATGCGAATTGACCTCATCAAGTCTAATCGGAAGCCTGTTGCGAATCTTCTTGGCAATTACACAAGCACAAGGCAAACCATATGATTTCCTAATAATGCACCCACACTTTTTCGGATCCGAACCACATTCCACTACTCTTTTTGCCTCATGGAAAATATAGTTCAAAGCTTTGCGAGATATTTTAAACAACAGCAAGGGGTACAGAAAAGCATTTTCCTCGCCATACCTATGTTCTTTAACCGACAAGCTGTGACCAAAACTTGTTTTTATGTCACTGAACTTAATCAACAACATTTGTTCACACGCCTCCCAAACCTTCACAAAATCACCATTACAATCGGGCAAATACTTCTTTAACAATCCGTGCGCCGACTCAGCCCTGTTGGTTGTAGTATTCCCAAAATGCATAATCTCATTTGTCCACACATTTGCCACTTTTTCTTTGTCGGTGTCAACAATGGTTTTTTCAACATAGGTAACAAATTTTGGCCATTTCGCACAAACATTCCTAAATTCCACAACAGCCTCAGCATAATCGTCTTGGGTTTGCGCGTCCAATATAGCGATAAAGCTATTTGTCGCCATGTTAACGACTTGTGCGTGGATCGTTTCATCTCCATCTCTACCTTTACACATGGTCTTTGCTTTTGCGTTCACATTTTTGATAACATGATAGCGACAAACCAACAGTGTTGCATCTGGAAAGACCTTACCAACCGCATTCATAAGACCGGGATCCCTATCCGTCACCGTTACCTTCGGTCCTACGGCCTCACTCCTCAATAGGCTCCGACAATGTTGTAGTGCCCATGTAAAATTCTCCTCTTTCTCATTAGTGAGAAAGGCAAATGCAACATTGAAAGTCAACCCGGTCGACGTCGATCCCACCATCTCAAACAACGGCCTACCATACCGGTTTGTCTTGTACGTCGAGTCCATCAATAAAACACTAGGGAAAGTGTTGAACAACGCAACAGAGGTAGGATGCACAAAGAATATGTCCTTCACAACAGTGGAATTTTCATCAAGATCATCCGGCCTAAACTTGAACACATATTGCTTTTGCTCCAAACAATGAAAGAAATGTTGAATTTCATTCCTCGGCCCCCTTTCTTGCTGTCTCATTCTATGGCGTGCATTGTAAACCATTTTCTTGTGGCTGACATTTTTCGGATCTCTATTCTTCATTGTAGACATAATATTCCTAGGCGAAACCAAGTTTCTAGTCATTTCGGCAACCAACTCCTTCTCTTCCGGTTTCAACCTTCCCTGAACTAGATGGCCATCTAACTCTTTATCAAACTCATGGTTGTGTACGCCGTTCACAACACTTAGATGCCAATCCTTGGTTGTATTATAAAAATAACCATGGAGCTTAAACGGGCATCCGCACTTCCTCGTTCCCGTTTCTTCGAACTTTATCTTCTTGCTAGTTCTTTTGTAGGCACCTCCCCTTTCACAACCCAAAACCAACTTTTGCTTCCTCTTTCCATCACCATAATCAGAGTTTACAATCACAACTACAAACTTTAAACCAGCAGCTACGTCGCGAACCCACTTCAGTAAATCATCGCGAGTCTTGAAAGCTTGCTCCGTCAAAAAACTTGAGCTAGAATCAAAATGTATTGCTGGAGGACCACTTTCAGGAGGAGGAGCGGGAACAGGAGGAGCAGGAAGAGCAAGAGGTGCTTCTTGCGGTTGATGAAAATTGACAGGCTTAACATCGCCCACAACTTCGTAGACACCTATATCAAGCACTACTTGTCTAGATTTATGATCCACCATAACTACAACAAAAAAAAATATCAATATCAACTACAATTCATATCAAATAACATAAGGAACTTAAACTCAAATATCTAAGCTATAATCATTAAACATATTATTAATAATAACCATTAAGCAAATCAAAACATTTAATCTTCCTAAATTTGGAAGAAAAAAAAAATTGGCAGTAGCAGATAGCAGTGCAGAAGGAAAACATGAAAATTTTTCAAAGTATAATTTCGGGCCGTATTTTCCAAACTATTTTGTCCCTTTTTTCGAAAAACATTCCCCGAACGAGAGCATGTCAGAGATTTCGGAAACCTAGGTGCATCAGTCAATTCAAAGCTAAAATATACAAAATCTAATCGGATAGAAACGCAATTTACCTTATGTTGATGTATCAGTGAGTGTTGATTCCGTTAGATAGCCTCCTAAACGTCAGATTGAGCCAACAATGGTGAAAAACGCGTTTGGAACCAAAGAGAATGAGAGATTGAGTGTTTGACATGAATGAGAGGAAGTGAGCTGGTTTTCTGAAATATAACGTATTGTTTCGGGCTCTAGTCCCCGAAATATGGTTCGGAAAAGGTGTCCCGAACCAGATTCATGGTTTTAAATTATTTCGGAACGTAGAGCCCGAACTAAACTTTTATAAGGGTAAAAAGGGAAATCCGGGGGGGGGAAAGAATCATGGGGGTGGGATGAGAAAATTCCCACCGAATGAGCGTCAACACTGTATCCCAGAATCTTCGTGATTCGGGTTACGGTTTCTCAAACCGACCCGGATAAAACACACGAATCCGGATCCTTCATCTTCGTATCGTATCCGTGCTCGGAGTCGTTGAACTAATCTTAACGCAGAGAGCATTGCCACTTCCGATCGCGAGTTTCAGCACCGATTGCACAATGCGCAACTTAGCAGCTCAATTTTCTAACGTAATTTTCTCTCTAATCCTTCTTTGATCATGCTCAATTTTAACCCTAATTTTACAATCCATTTTTCATTCATTTTCAAATTCATCTCAAAATTTGAACTCTATTTTTGTTTTTGCAGTATTTATTTAGAAGAAGAGTTGCGATTAATCAACAATCTCGTAATTTTTCATCTTCTAGTAGCAAAGGTATCACCTTACTCTTTTTACAGTTGAAATATTGGTGCAATATATAATCATATTGCTGAGAACAAAAAATAAAGCCCTCAAATTGAAGAACTAACTAATCTTCTGTGAAAATGTCAAAGGAATTAAGTATTAGATTATTAGTTTATTTTAAATGTGTACTTGTTAATGCTGATTTTGAGGAATTTTTTAGATTCAATTGTTATTATGTCAAAATCTGGAACTGTAAAATGAAAGATGAATTTGGTTTGATTGTGTTAATGAACTGCTCTATTATATTGCATGACCAGAGGAACTACTATTGGAGCATGAAGTTGAGAGAAAATTTGGGTGGTTATTGAAGAGTCTATTTTTCGGGTCTGCACTTTATGCGGGATACCAGTTCTTTCCTTATATGGGTATCGATCGTACAACTATCGACAGTTTTCCTGCAACAATTTCCAGCTCATAAAGCCTTTGTTTAAACTTGGTGGTTCAAGCCTGACAGTGTTGTTAAAATAAAAAATTTCAGGGGAAAATTTGATGCAACAGTCGGTATCTCTTTTGCGTGTCAAGGATCCCTTGTTCAAAAGGATGGGAGCTTCTAGATTGGCCCGTTTTGCGAAAGATGGTAATTTTCAATTGCACTATCTATATCTTTCTTCGCGAATCACTTGGAATCTGTATTTTAATTATTTATAACCATATATTGAAGCGCTTTGTGGTGTATCAGTTATTTGGATACTGAGGTATTAGTTCTGCTAAACAAGTTTTGGTCATTTTTCTTGTCCTTGAATTGAGTAATATAGAGTACTAATCTCAGCTTGCTGATGAGATGACAAAATTCTGATTAAAGGGGGGAGTTGAATCAGTTGATGGGAGATTTTAAACTTAGATAAAAGAGTTATAGAATAAAATTTTGCCCTTGAACTGTTCCTGATCGGCTGAAACAGTTACTGAGATTTTAATTGATCTGGAACTGAAATTTTTGAATTAATGGTTAAAAGAGTTGCCTTGTTCTCAGTTACTACTTACGACCTATTTTATTATTACTAAGCAAAGATGTAGCAATGATAATAAATTGAGTTATGTTCACCAACAAATAGCCTCTTTTTGGTATTAGTTGGATGGAGTATTCAATTATATTTGCTATGCTCACAGTATTTTGTAATTATATTAAATACATCCATAGTTTTTCAATGTAAGGTATAGCTACCTTCCATGCCTGCATGTGTATATTCCGATTGTTCACTTTCCTTTTGCTCAAAGATGAAAGCAGGATGAAGATAGTTGAGTTGGGTGGAGATAAAGAGCTCATAAATATGCTAAGCACGGCTAAAGACGACCGTACACGGAAAGCAGCACTGAACGCTCTGGCTAAGCTGTCACACTCAGGTTGAACGTTAAATTCTTAAATTCCTATGCATATTACTTACCAGATTTTGGCTTCTTGGTAGACCATTTCTTTTTCATATGCTTATGAACATGCTGCTGGATATTCAGACAAATAGTAGTAAGTAGTAACTTTGTGGTCCTAAATAGTAAACCAGAAATGTTCATCCATTGTAATTTATTTATTTTTTTAAACAGCCAATGTTATTAATTAGTATGGTTAGATTTTGTTAGTTTTTGTTGTCGGTGAGAATGGAACCCCTACCTCCTTATCACTCCACTCTCTAACTCATTCACCTCAGCCACCACATCATCCTTATAACTCCCATCCATTGCAATTTATTTGTATAATATTATATAGTTGGAAATCATCTGTAAGATCAAATTGTAATTAAGAACTTCATAAAACTATTACTTGTTTCAAGTGTTTGTCATCTTTAACCAATCCATATATTTGTCAATTGATTTTGTGACTATTACTTGTTTCAAGTGTTTGTCATCTTTATTCAATCCATATATTTGTCAATTGATTTTTTGACATTATATGCATGAGGCCTCGTGTATTTTAGCGAGGGAGTTGAACCCACAACCCCTTATCTCTCCACCCTTATGTTCTTTGGTTCAAAACTACGAAAGCACATTATAAGTCCTTGTATGATGATAAATTATCAACATATCTATGTACAAATTGAATAAGAATCCTGTTCTTACAATATTATAAGTCTTCTTTTTTATTTTCTATTTTCTATTGACATGAATTATTTCATTTGTTATAGATGAAGCTCTTGCATCCTTGCATCGTGCTGGGGCCATTTCAGTTATTAGGTCTGCTCCAAGTTCACTTGAAGATGCAGATGTTGAGAAATTCAAGTTGAGCTTGATGAAAAGGTTCCAAGATCTTAAGTATGATGTGTCTTCATAAATTTTAATAGAGGTTCTCTTTTCCCCCCTCATAAGCTTGCCATGAAGGCATTTTTATGGTACACTGGAAATTGGTATGTATCGTTTGTCCAAAATTTAATAGAATATTAGAAATTGATTACTGGAAATTGCTGTGTATTTTATGTCAATATTCTACTTCAAATAGCGTTTGAGTTTGTTATACATACACGTGGACAACTTTTTATTTTTATTTTTGAAGAGATACTCGTGGATAACCTCTTCAACATAAAAGCAGACCTTCGGCTAATATATTATTCACTTTAAAGCATGGATGACTCTAATAATTTAGATTTGAGGTTGTGACCACACAAGCATCACTCTTGAAGTATATATGGATCATTGATCTTCCAAACACATTTCTATATCTATTATGCAATTACAATGTGAACATTTGGTTTATACAGTAAAATGTTTGATCAACCTCCTAAATCATGATAACCATTCAATGAGTCAACTGAAATAAGTAATCACCAACATAATTTCTTAAGGAGAAAGTATAATAACAGAAAGCAACAATGTAAGAAGAAAAAGTAAACTTTTATAAGTATAGTTAGATACATATGTATGGTTAAAATTGTGCAGGCACACCCTCCCAAAGTGGTGCATGTAGCTCCGCCCATGATTATGAAACATTTTTTTATGTTTAACTCTATCACCCCCACAATCTAAAATTTCTGGTTCCGTCACTGGTTAGACACGTTATAATTTTTAATTGTTTTTATAGAAATCAGAAGAAAACATGCGTCATGAAGGGTTATCACAAAAAACATGCTAAAATAAAATATGAGTGAAAACGTTTGACGGATATTTGAATTTTTTTTCCCATCCGCTCTGGGAAATGGGTGAAAACGTTTGATGGATTGCGGGTTTATTGTTGAGTGGTGGAGAATTTGCGAAAAGGCTCACGTACCAGTCTGAAATGTTTTCTGTTGCAACTTATGCCCTTTGTTATCAGAGGAGGAGGGATGGTGGTGGAGCGGCTACGTAGTAGTTTATGATTTTTTTTGTTTGAATATATTTTGGTGTTTTTTGTTAAAACTTTTAGATAATTATATTGGTGTTTTATGCATGATAATTGTTGGATAATATTATGATCTTTATATTAATACCGGCTTATTTTATTGTTACATGCATTAGTGCGAATTAAATATAAATGTACTATCTTTTTTTCTTTTTGTTCTGGTGTAGTTCGCTACTTAAGTAAAGTAGCGGATGGTTTGTTTTGTTACAGAATATAAAAGTGGCCGGACAAAATTGAAATTTAAAATCAAAACAATATTACATTAGACAAAAAAATTATATCAATTTAGAGATTTCATCAAGTGTTTCAACTTCACTTGTGGGCTAGTTACTACATGCTTGCACTTAAAGTTGGTGTTTGTGTTTAGATCCTCTCAAGCCTCCCAATATTCATTTGGGTTTGTGTTTATGTAAGACTTTCTCTCCCAATGATATTGTTTGATCTGATGCTTTGATTGTCATTATATATTAGCAATCAACACCATAGTTAAATTGATGGATGGTTCAAATTAGTGAATGATAGAAAACTAGAAAAGGATAGGAGAAGATCCAAATCTTAGATCGAGTCATCAAATTTAATTCTATACCCGCAACACCAAATTTTTCCCCATGTTACTGACTAAACATGTTTTGGTTGCTCTCAAAACAAAAACCTTTTTTATAAAAAAATTTGGATATCTATGCACATAATTGTAAAGATTAATTTCTCAAACTTATTGGGACGCAAATGTATAACAATTTCTCTCTAAATTTTTTAATATTATTGCATGTCTAAATTAAACATCAAACTCAAGACCTTAATTAAATTAAATTACAAAAATCCCACGCCATTTTATCTAACCAATTATGCTCACCCAAAACAATTGTATCCATGCCATCGTTTTAAATACACTTACGTACCAATTACCAATTGGGGGTTATATCACATGGTTTTGCATAAAATAATACCACCACCACATACTTCACTGCTACTTTTTTTTTTTAATAATAAAATAGCCTTCCTCTATAATATTCCAAACAAAGATTATTCTTTTGGATAAAGATTGCGCAACATGGGACCTTTTTATTTGACAAGATCATGACATGGGACATGTAGTAATTTGCCAAACAGATGAGTAATTCAAACAATAACTAAGTTCACACGGAAGTGACAAATACAATATTGTGATCTTTGCACGGCACAAATCTCTTTGTTCCAAATCTCTTTATAATACTAAAAGTAGAGTATGGTTTTTCCTATTCCAACCCAAAAACCCTAATGCCTTATGTCTAGGGATGAGTATTTTAACCGGTTATCATGGATTAACCATAACCAAATCCATATCCAATTTTAAAAACCAGTTATTTATATTTGGGTTTTATAACCAAACCAAATAGTTTTTTATTTAGATATCCATAACCATGACCACAACCAAATTTTATGATTAAATTACTCAATGTCCAAATTTTATCAATAACCAAATTTTTTATTTCTCCCAAATTGAAAAGATGAACCCTAATCCCCAAATCCATTCTCTCTCTCTCAAAATCCTCTCTCCGTCAAATCCCAAATCCATCGCCCAGTTCCGTCAAATTAAATAGCAACTCCAAAAATTAGCCGAAAACTAAAAATTGGCCGAAAAACTGAAAATCGGCCGAAAATCCAAAAAACACCCGACAATCCACAAAACGGCCGAAAAACGAAAAATCGGCCGAAAAACCGAAAAATCGGCTGAAAACTCAAAAAATCGGCCGAAAACCCAAAAATCGGCCGAAAACTCAAAAATCGGCCGAAAACCCAAAAATCAGACGAAAAACCAAAAATCGGCCGAAAACTCAAAAAATTGGCCGAAAACCCAAAAATCGGCCGAAAACCCAAAAAACGGCCGAAAAACTGAAAATCGGCCGAAAACACAAAAATCGGCCGAAAACCCAAAAATCGGCTGAAATCCCAAAAAATCGGCCGAAAATCCAAAAAACGGCGGAAAACCCAAAAAACGGCCGAAAACAAAAAAATCGGCCGAAAACACAAAAAATCGGCCAACAAACCTAAAAACGGCCGAAAAACTGATTTTAGGTTTTTCGGCCGATTTTCGGTTGTTCGGCCGATTTTTGGGTTTTCGGCCAATTTTTTGGGTTTTCAGCCGATTTTTGGGTTTTCGGCCGATTTTTGTGTTTTCGGCCGATTTTTTGAGTTTTCGGCCGATTTTCAGTTTTTCGGCCGTTTTTTGGGTTTTCAGCCGATTTTTGGGTTTTCGGCCGATTTTTGAGTTTTCGGCCGATTTTCGGGTTTTCGGCCGATTTTTGTGTTTTCGGCCGATTGTTTGTGTTTTCGGCCGATTTTTTGAGTTTTCGGCCGATTTTTGGTTTTTCGGCCGATTTTTGTGTTTTCGGCCGATTTTTTGTGTTTTAGGCCTATTTTCGATTTTTCGGCCGATTTTCGGTTTTTCCGCCGATTTTTTGGATTTTCGGCCGACTTTTTGTGTTTTCGGTTTTCGGCTGATTTTTGGGTTTTTTGGGTTTTCGTCCGATTGTTTGTTTTTTATTTATTTTAGTGTTATTATTATTATTATTATTTTATTTTTTGGAAAAAAAATCCAGTTATTAAACCAAAAACCGGTTTTTAAAAGTAAAAACCGGTTATAAAAGTGGTTATGGATATAACCAGTTTTATAACCGGTTATGATATTTGGTTTTAATGTCCAATTATAACAAATGGATATGGATTGGTTATGGACGGTTATTTTGGATTGTCCAAGATGCTCATCCCTACTTATGTCATAGATGATGCAAGCGTGATGCAATTTTATTATGTGGACCAATCAAATACCAACATCTTTCTTATTAGGGCTCACATGGAATCCAACCAAGCCCTAATTTACAATTGGACAATGCATAAGTTGCATGTGGAATCCACATAAGCCCTATTTTTTCTTTGGCCAATGGTTAAGTTACATATAATTAATTTGAATTTGAATGCACATCAATTTCCACCAAACACACATGTAACCCTAATATATTCACATATCACGTGAAACTTTCTTTCCATTGTCACATGGTGCCATCATTGTGTCTCAATCATTATTATCCCTATTATATTCCTATCATGATTACACCTATTAATTCCTATCATGATTACCTCTACTCTTCATTATTCATGTGCTAAGTGGAGCACATGCATTGGCCAAATTTCTCTACCTCACTTTCAACCATCCTATATAAACCCTCTCCACCTCACCAACATTTCTCATCTCACCCCTCTCCACCTCACTCTTCTAAGATCAATTTTCTCTCTTTCAATTTCTAAGTCATATTCACTTAACTTTCATTTTTCCTTCAACTCACATCTCCCTCTTTTTTCTTTCTTTGTTCTCTCTCTCTCTACAAAAAAGAATTTGCATCCTAATTGATTTTTTTTTTTTTTATATTTTGAATTGGAAATCTGGGATTGAATTCATGAATAATAATGTTAGACAATTAATTCAATTATATTTTTAGTATTTTGCATAGGATTAAATTTTTAGTTGACAATGAGTAAAAAAAAACTCGCATGAGTTGAGAAAGCATAGTAACAAAAAAGAATTTACACTTTATATTGGGATTGAATTGAGGAATGATAATTTGAGACAATTAATTCAATTATGTTTCAATAAGCAAACACACAATGAATAATAGATCTAAAAAGGAAAAAAAATCAAATATAGAAACAAAGAATTTTCCTAGAGAATATTTATATAAAGAAAGGAATATAATTACTTTTTCTTTCATGTCAATCTCATATTTTTAATTTCTAAATATAACACATAACAAAGATGGAAATAATATACAAAATATTAGAATAGCAATAAAAAGATATAGATTCAAACCATATATGATTTCACTAGAAATAATGTTTAAAAAAAATCAAGAGAGCACAACAATGAAGCCGCAACTCCGGCGTGGTGGCTGTCGATGACACCATGAGGGTGATTGAAAAATGGAAAGAAAGGGAAACAGGATCAAGAAAATTAAAATTAAAATATTCATTCATCGATTTCATCCCAAATTAAACAATCAGAACTAATGTCATTGATATGCTCATTTTGTTCTAAATTTTTTAATTATTCAACCTTGAAAGTAAGAAGAACAACAGTTGACGATGACAGTAGTAGAGAGAGGAAAAGACAAGTGACTGCATACAAAATCATCTGAAAAACCAAAATCCAAACAGAAAATATAAACACATCCAAAGAAATCATCTCTTTTATCAAATAAAAATACATACAAAATCTACAAAATATCCAAACTCTGATTTTTTATTTTGTTGATTTTGTTGCTTGCATGTGTGAGAGAAGTTGAAAAGATGAAAACAAAAAATGTAGGGAAAAAGGGTAAAACATAAGGTTTTCACAGAGAAGGAGATTTGACAGAAAAAATTACATCAAGAAATTCTAAAAAAAAATAAAAAATACATACAGTACACAAACAGTACAAAAAAATCCAAATCTCTAAGTCCAGAAAAAAAACTAAGCCTCTATCATCCATCAGCACCTTGCAAAGATAAAAAGAGAAATAAGAGTCAGGAGAGGAAAAAAGCGAAAAATAAATAGAAAAGAAAAAAAAAACTTACAGGTTTGTTTGAAAAAAAAATTCTTACCTGTTGTTGTTGTTTATGACGATGTTAGACTAATTTTTTGGGTAAAAAATCGTTTGGAATCTTGATTTTTCGATTTGGATTTTCAAGATGATTTTGTGTTTTTGAGGTTGGATTTGTGTTTAGATGTATATTGGGTTGAATTTGGATTATTTTTTTTTGTAGTTTAAGGGTTCCGGCAGCGGTTTAGGGTGGTCGTCGCGGTGGCAGCCGGTCGGAATCTAGGAAACGCGGCGGCACACGGAGGCGAACCGCCACTAGTTCATGGGAAAGTGAAGAACATATGAACATGTTCTTGAAGGATAGAGAGATCAGTTTGAGAGAAAGAAGGGAGAAGAGAGAAAAAAAAAAAGAAAAATGAAAGAAATCTGATAAGTTGGGAATTTATAAACCTATAATCCAGTGTGCCCACGTTCATCTAGTCGCTGCTATACGATTCGCCGGATCCAATCAGACGGCTCACCATCAACCCTCCTGCGATTAAACCAAACCCGTCAGATTAATCAGACGGCTATAATCAATTCGCTGTTTTTTGTTTGTCCTTAGACTTCCTTGCTGGGCTGTTGGGCTGGGACTTTGTTTTTTTTTTGTTTAGGCTAATTCTTTTTGCACCCCACTGTACTTTCTAACTGCACCCCTTTTTGTTTGTTTTATTTATTTTTTTTGTGTTATTTTTTTTTCTTCATTTTATCCAAATCCAATGAAATAATAAAAATACAAAAAAAATCAAGTTATTAATTTTCTTTTCTTTTTTTAAAAACCAAATATAAGGAAACTCTTTAATAAAATAAAACATAAAAAGATAAAATTTAGACAAGGAAGAATTGTGTATGGGAGCTTGGAATTGTATAGGAGCTTTTTGTTAAGAAGCAGTGCTAATTTCATTCATAGTTTATCTCATTTCTTGAATTGTGTAGAATCCACTTGATTTATATTTTGCTTATAATATGTTTTTGTTATTAATTTGCGCTTTTAATATTTTTGTAAGAGATCAAAATTAATGTAAATTATAAGATATGATTTAGTGTATAGTGTTTCTTTTGTTGACTTGGTGTATTTTGGTTATAATATATTTTTTTAATCAAATTGTGCTTTTAATATTTTTGTAAGAGATCAAAATTAATGTATATTATTTATATAAGATAGGATTTAATGCATAATGTTTCTTACACTTTATTTACCATATGCAACAAAATTATAAATCAAGCTATAACATATAATACCACCACTACCACAAAAAAACATATAATACCACCACTTAAAATTCATCTTTTTATAAAATAGTTAGAAATAAAAACACATTATAATTTCCTCAACCATATATAAAGATTCGAATTAATTGTTAAATCAATAACTTGGATTATTCTGTTCCAAATCATCTACTTTGACTCTTTCTCGATCAAAATCATTTGTCCATTGTTTGATCAAAGAATTGACATCATCAACCGAATAATCGAGGACTTAGGGTGCGCTTTTTTCAAATGATTATAAGTTACCGTTGATAAAAAATTATAAGTGTAGACCAAGCTTTTGCCAAATTTGTGAACCATATTAATTGCGCAAAAAAAATTGGTAAAAAATAAATTTTATACATGTCACGGGTCTTTGATGGCTCCACTATACAATTCGATGTGGTTGCGTCATCCAACAATAGAGTGGTTCACTTTTGTATTGTAGTTATTGTGATTTGGTTTTTAAGTTTGTTACAAGTTATTACTCATATATAAAGATTTGAATTAACTGTAAAATCAATAACTTGGATTATTCTGTTCCAAATCATCTACTTTGACTATTTCTCGATCAAAATCATTTGTCCATTGTTTGATCAAAGAATTGACATCATCAACCGAATAATCGAGGACTTATGGTGCGCTTTTTTTAAATGATTATAAGTTATCGTTGATAAAAAATTATAAGTATAGACCAAGCTTTTGCCAAATTTGTGAACCATATTAATTGCACAAAAAAAATGGTAAAAATTAAATGTTATACATGTCACGGGTCTTTGACAGCTCCACTATAAAGTTCGATGTGGTTGCATCATCCAACAATAGAGTGGTTCACTTTTGTATTGTACTTATTGTGATTTGTTTTTTAAGTTTGTTACAAGTTATTACCAGTTTTAAAATCACTAATGACAATTTTTAGCGCTGATAAAAGTTTGAAATGACAATTATAAGTTATCACTGATAAAAATTTATAATTAACAGGGAGATGACCTATTTTACAGTTGATAAAAGTTTTAAAATTACTATTACATAAATTATAAAAAATAAAAGTTTATAATTCACGGGGACATGACAATTTTATCACTAATACAAATTAGTACTAATAAAAATATATAATTCACGGGAAGATGATAATTTTTATCGCTGATAAAAGTTTGTCCGAAATATATATGGTGATTTGCAAATTAGAAGCGACTATTGACTATTGCCCTCAATTAGAAATAATAAACTTTATTATCTTAACTCGATGAATAATTAGAAGCGACTATTGAATATTAGCTCAGTTCGAACCTCGATCATCCCACTTATCCAAGGCTACATGACAAACAAAAAAAACATAAATAACAAGTAATTAATTTTATTTTCGTCTCTTTTTTTAAAAAAAACCAAATAAAAGAAAACTAATTAATAAAATAAAACATAAAAATGTCAATCTTAATATTAGTTTTCTATTTATAATGATTTGACATTAATTTCATGTTAATTTGTGATGTTCATAATTAAGTCATTGTATGAAGATCTTCATGATATTTCTTTTGTCGTCTATAATGTTTGAATTCGGAAACCATATTTCTATGAAATTTGAAATATACAGTTAATGAAC
Organism: Trifolium repens; assembly: GCA_030408175.1. Classification (NCBI taxonomy): domain Eukaryota; kingdom Viridiplantae; phylum Streptophyta; class Magnoliopsida; order Fabales; family Fabaceae; genus Trifolium; species Trifolium repens. The sequence continues at coordinate 18,368,877 of CP125841.1, read as the reverse complement.
TATGTCATAACCAAAAATGTCATTCTAAATAAAAAAAAATTATAGTGCAATTATTCACCAATCATATCTCTTCTAACCAATTAATAAAAACCAATACTTCATTTAAAATATTTCAGCTTAATTATCCTATATTAATGGAAATTAAACCAAAAAAAATTTGATAATAATAATGGGAGAGATGCGCCGCAGTAAAAGTCTGAATTAGGTTTCTTTATATATTGCTTTTATTTCTTTTATTATTATATTATTATTATTTAAAATAATAAAATAAGAAAGCTATGCTTTTTTATAGGTTGTGTTGTCTTTTTTTTAGATATATATTATTTGAGATGTAATAGTTGATTTTGTTTTTGTTACAATATTGTAAAGTTATTGTGATTTTATTGGTGAACCTTTCATTAATATTATTTAATTTATAATTCTATTTGGAGACTTTTTTTATAGTAATATTTTTCATAGTTTTCACTTTTTATGAAAAATATATAGATTCGTTGGCTTTTAGATAAAATGTCTTTAATTTAGATTATGAAATTTTTATATAAAACTTATATTTTTATTATTGAGTAAAAATATCGTTATATTTTTAAAGATTGAGTTCGTCGGTTCAACCCTACTTAACTTTATATCGAGACTAAGTTATACGGCTGAGTTTTTCGGTTCAATCCGGTTCTATCATACAGTTCGACCAGTCATCCAGTTTGATCACCGGTTTGGTTTTTAAACCATTACGGATAGATGACATTTTTAATCTCTGGTAAAAAATTTAAAATAACTATTATAAGTTATTACTAATAAAATTTTAATTCACGGACAGATGACTATTTTATATCGCCAATAAAGATTTCAAAATTACTATTATAAGTTATTACTGAATTTTTTTAAAATTCAATTGGAGATGACAATTTTTATGCCTATAGAAAATTTAAAATCACTATTACAAACTATTATTGATACAAATTTTAATATTGAATTTTTTTATTTATATGGCTTTGGTGTTCCGTCAAACCCGTACAATGCCTATACTAAAAGTAGAACACAACCCTATTTACATGAAAATAACATGTTCACAAAAAAAAAAAATCTATAAATCAAACATACAAGAGATATAAACACTAGAAATATTTTTATAATTAATCAAAATCTAGATTGAAAATAGTTAGTACCATTACTATACTACAAAAAAATCATCTCCAAATACTTGGGGGTTTATAGCTTGATTTATATGGCTTGGCGATCCGTCAAAACCGTGCGTAGCACGGGCAGCCGACTAGTTATAAATCATTTCCAATAACAGAAAACTTGTAACAAAAAAAATTGTCTTAATTGTAGTCATTTTATTTTTTTTTGACAGTAATTGTAGTCATTTTATAATATACTAAACATCAATATTTTTTTCATACTAGTATTTACTATTTATTTCTTTACTTTTCTATAATTCTATTAATTTCTCTTTATTATATCATTAATGAAAAATAATTTTATAAAGTAATTCATAAATTTATCTTTCTTATACATTAATTACATTTTTTATTTATGTAAAATTGATAAAATGACATAATATAGAGGTAGGAACACAGCCCAAACTTTGTCACGCTTCAACTACACTTCTGAATTTTATAACTTGCTTCTGAATTTTATGACTTGGAATTGAATACTTTGATATTATACACAACAATTCCTTTCAAGATTTCTACAACAATGCATCCAAAAAAAATCAAAGAAACTAAACTACACAAGGGGCCAAAACATACAAAGGCACCTGGAATTTATGCCCCTTCCACGCCCCATCTTAACCAATAAAACTTTCTGTAGTAGAAAGCAACAACAAAAGAAAAGGGAAAAAGAGAACACCAACATTATGACTTGCTACTTAAAGCATTGTATATGTTGGTAGAAATTGCAATTGCACTTGTCACTACAGCTAGTATAATCATAACCAGTGCTATAATTTTGTCTTTTCTTGTTGATATGCCAAGAGCATCCCTGTCATTATTGCAAACAAAGAAAATTAGGACAATGACCTATTCATTTCTTTCATCTGTTTCCAATTTGTCATATTTAATAACCAGTTTTGAATATAAGCAACAAACAACTTTTTAAACAGATACATGTTTTATTCAATGAACCTAAAAAGTTGTTTGTTTGCTTATATTCAAAACCGGAGTAGTAATAATATTATGAAAGATAGGTTAGATTACCTTAAAGCAATAGTTCCTGGGAAAATAAAGGCAAGGCATAGTGCAGTTGTTGATCCTAGAAACTGAAAGAAGTACCAAATATCTGGGATTGCTATAGCAGCTAGATAGGAGAATACTAAGAGCAAAAGAGTGATAATTACAAATCTCTTGTTGTCTGTGGCTAGTAGAGGCTTCTTAGGGAATAGCAGTTCATCAATGTTGGCTCTTAAAGAGAAATTCAAAATAGGGAATACTAGCATGATGTGGAGTGCATAGCTAACTCGAATTAAACTATTGCACAAGGAACCAACAGTAGAATCGGAACTCTGATCAAAATTGATTAGAATGTCTGACTGTGTTGAATCTCCGAATAAGAGGTAGCCAAATAAACCAATTGTGAAGTATATAAATGCACAAAACATTATTGCTAATCGAACTGCGGTTTTCATATCGGATGGATTTGCAAGCTCAAATCCAATTGGATGCACTGCAAAGTAAAATAAAATGACTCATCAGTAAACAAAAAAAGATTTGTTTATTCACCACCAAATAATGCAATGCTAGCTAATTAGGAAGTACCATTGAAATGAAATGTGAATGCTGTGACTACAACGGGAACTGCAGTGAACAAATCGAAGAATGATGTTTGGTAGTCTAATCGAGGAACTAATTTAGGAGTTTGTGTTTTTCCTTGCACCAAAGCAACAATAGCCAAGCCAGAACAAATGGCAACAAATGCCACAGCAAGAAGAGTTGATATTGCCGAACTGTACTTCAAGGATTCTGACAAATTTCAAAACAGCATATAACAAAAATCAATAACAAATACCATGAGTCTTATGCCATTAAATTCAATTCAAAATGAAAAAGTTCATGTTTGGAATTACATGAATACAATATGACAAAACTCCAATATAATTTTTACCAAAATCACGACGGCACACTGTGATTCTAACAAATTCACCGACAATCCTAACATAACATGGACTAAGAAATCATGGAAGAACATTGGAACACTGACCTACACGTCTGTACAAGACCAATGGAAGCATAACAAGAACCAAGGTGATGAGAAGAGCAACTTCCCTTGAATTCCACCAGTGAATCCCAAACCATTGCTGCAAAATTCCCAAGTGCACTTCATCTCCACTTTCCTTTCCAGATAGAACATCCCCTGTTATTCCATTACACACAAACATAAAATAATTAAAACAAGTAACAACCCATTATTCAAAAACCTATCTTTTTATCGTTCGGAAACCGAGTTCAATCTCTGGCAGAACAATTCTTGACCAGACTTCACTTAAATTGCGGGAACTCTGGATTACCAGAGCTCCCTTCCCATGCGAATCGGAGAGTTAATAATAAATAAAAAACTATCTTTTTATATCACAAAACCGAAAAGAACAAATCTTTAAAGTGAAAAAATTCACCACTCAGCTGGGTTTGGCTCAAAAAAAGAAAATCCCAAGTTGAAAAACAAACAAAAAAAAAAAGTTGATTTCTATTGGTTAGCTCTTTTAATCAACTTAGTTAATGATTAAGAATTCAATTAAGAAGAAAATCAAGAAATGAAATTGGTTCTAACCGATGATAATAAGATATAGAATTAAAGCCCCAAAGTTTGTAACTATGACACAAACTTGAACGGATATTGCTCCATAGGACCCAAAAGCTTCCCTCATGACACCGGAGTAAGTCGTAGTTTCACCGGCATGTGTAAAACGCAAGAGAAATTCGACGGAAACTTCGGCTAACACGGCGACGATCAGAATTAAGGCGAAAGAGGGAAATACTCCAAGAACTTTTAGAATCGCCGGGATTGACATGATTCCGGCGCCAATTATTGTAGTTGCAACATTGAATACAGCGCCGGGAACTGAACCAGGCTCAGCCGCCGAATTTGTTGTTCCGGTTAATAGGGGGACGTGGGATCCGGCGGACGGTGACATCCCGGCGGTGAAATTATTGGGGAGAGTTTGAAAGAGGAAAAGTGGAGTTGGTTACGTCCAAAACTACTTGCAATGTTAGTACGTTATGCATCCATTTATATTAATTCTTTTTTATGCTAAAAAAAATTAATTTTTTTATTATTGATTTTATAAAATAAATCCAAGACCATTTGATTAGATAAATGTCCACATCCATAAATTTCTTTTCATGAAACGTGAATATATCTCTTTTCGTACATCTCTAGGAAATCCAATTGACTAGTTACACTTACACCTATTTAAGGAAGTAATATTAATAATATCCCTATACAAGTATTCTTCTTAAACAAAGTTTAGGACTAGTAGTAATTGATAAACTAAGATATTATAGTCATAAGTGGTTAATTAGAACGAATTGTTAAGAGATTATTTTTTTTTTAGTAAAAATAATTATTAGTTAGATTTTATTTATTTTGCGATCAAAATTTATATTATCGGACTCCTTTCTTGGAGAATCAAATGATTAATATTTTAAAAGTTGAATTAAACATTGATGTTAACCTCTATCAAAAAAAAAAAAAAAACATTGATGTTAAGTAAAAATTGCAATTGAATCATAGTTTAGATAAATTTTTAGATTCAACATGTTGTGAATTAGAATCCTCTCAAATAACAAAATAATATAAGAAAATAAGGTGGAGATTTAAACTATTGAAATATAAAGAGGAGATAATATTAGAAATTGAAGAAAAAAAAATAAGTAGAAAAAGTTGGTTAAGAGTTAAAATGTAAGATTTGCAAAAACATGAGAAAGAAAAGCAAAGGATTCATTTCCAACATGTTACACTGATTGTTTTGGCTTTCAAAACACAATCTAAAGTATTAGAATATTTTAGTAGATTATTTATCTCATTTCATACAACCTCTTTGAAATTTTGTTTATTGTTTTTAAATAGATCAGTTTAATGGATATACATTGATAGTACTATAAAGTAGTTTTACATTAAATAAATACCCAATGGGACATGCACAGTTATTTTTTCATGTCAAACCACTAATTTTAAAAAATGTGAATTAATATTCTTATGTTATAGGAGTAAAATGCGTATAACCATTTTTTGTTTCAGAATTTTAGATAACTTTAATGTTTCTTTTGGGGTTAAACTGCTTTAAACTAAGCATCTTGCATAGTTAAAGTTAAGTCAGTAAAAGTAACAAATATTTATGTTTAAGTTTTTAATATTTAAAAAAAAAAAAGACTAAGAAAAATAATGCAAATCCATTTTAGTCTAAAAAAACAACTAGGATCTGTCTGGATTAGTTTATTTTTGAGTTTATACAAACAACTTATACAATTTTTATGTATTATTATAAATTTGTCAAAATAGTTTATGATAAAATAGATTATAAAAATACAATTTTCATTTGTGTGAACTTGTAAAATAGCATAAAACCTAATTTATATTGAATGAGCTCAAAAATAAATTAATTTAAACTAGTCTCAGTTTTTAATCTTAAGAAAATAATTTTTCCATTCTTTTTTAGATAAGTACATCAACTTCTATTATTACTCCCTCCGGTCCTAATTATAAGAGAACTTTTACTTTTTAGATTCATTAGAAAACTAATGTATTTGGACTATATTATAGTCTAGATACATTAGCATTCTAATGAATCTAAAAAGTAAAAATTCTCTTATAATTAGAACTAGAGGGAGTATAAAATAGTATAAATCAAGTAAACAACAAAAAAAATATATAGAAAGGTGTGATGTTTAAGTTTAACCCTCTTAATAATTAATGATATGGAACAAAAAATGGATATTGATATGATACAGAATTTATTTAATTAAGAAAAGAAAGAAAATTAGTTCTTATACCTGTAATAATAAGTAAGAGAATTAATCCCCCAAAGTTGTTAATTATAACAAAAACTTTAGTGGTCAATGCTCCTACCGGTCCAAAAGCCTCCTTCATGACACCGGCATACGTCGTTTTTGCACCGGCATCGGTAAAACGCATCAGAAAATCTACGGAAACTTCCGCAAGCACCGCCACGATCAGAATCAATGCGAATGAAGGAAACACACCGAGAACTTTTAGAATTGCTGGAATTGACATTATTCCAGATCCAATTATGCTTGTAGCGACATTGAATACGGCGCCGGGGATTGTACCATGCTCCGCCGTTGATTTTGATCCAGGTAAAAGAGGGACGTTGATTCCGGCGGACGGTGACATCCCGGCGGTGAGATTATTGGGAGGAGATAGAGTTTGAGAAAGGAAAGTTGGAGGAATTGGTTACATGAGAAAATGCGTTTAACCATTCATTTATTTATATATTATTTTTTTAAAAAAAAATATACATGATCATTATTCATTTGGTTGGATTTGTGTCCACATTCATACATTTCTTTTCGTAAAACACGTTATTAGTAATTTTTTATTAATACAAGATCATTTGGTTGGATTTGCGTCCACATCCATAATTATCTTTTTCATGTAACACATGTTGATTTACAGATTTACTAGTAAATTCAAGAGTAATGATCAATAATTTTAAGGAAGTTAAATCAATATTCTTCTATAAATAAACATTAAGAAGATATTGTATATAAAGGGCTTTAGCCCTCTTTGTAATAAAAAAAGAAATTAAATAAATAAAAATCAAACAAAACATTGAATTGGGACAAAAATGTGGTAGATGGACTCTTTATTTTTGTAATAAAAAAATGTGGCACGCTGTTAAAAAAGAAAAATGATTGTTGTTATGAGAAGTGAAAGAGAAGAAACACAAGAAGATAAAATTAATGGAGCAATTTTAATATCAACTTATTCATGATCTCCTCAAAAAGGAGAGTTATATTTTGACTCACCACTAATAGTATTACACGTAAGCATTCTTGCTTTTATTGCTCAAATTCTCCCGTAACAAATAGCAATGCTCGTTAAAAAAATCGAAACCATAGTAAATATCGGTTTATGGTTAAATCGATTGAATTGTCCGATTCTATTTTTAAAATATTGTTAGAATAATTTAAAATTGTTTGATATGTAAAATAGTTTTACAATTGCATCTTCTAATAAAATTTCAGGATATTATAACTTTTTAACCACGATTTAAAATAAAATGTAGGGATTTTCATCATATATTCGGTATAAGACGAGTTTACACATACAGTGCATATGTCATTTTCTTTTATTTGATTCATGTTGTTCTTTTTTACGTATAATAAATTAGGTAATTTATCGACGCAAACTCCTTGTAATAATGCCATTAAGATGCCCAAAGCTCCATTAAGTGTAGGCCAACAGTAAAAAGTTTAGGGTGTTGTAGTTTAAGAAGAAAGTTTAGTGTTCGATCCTTGTTCCTTATTTTAATTAAAAATAGTATGTTTTCATATTACAATTTAAATATCATCTTCGTCCCTATAAGTTCACGATTTTTTTTTTTAGTCCTTGTATCTTTTTTTGTTGCAAATTAGTTCCTGTATGTTGAAATCTTTTGGTTTAGTCCCTTAAAATTAAAATCCGCAGGAAACCAATCAATTTTTCTGCAGATTTTCCTGCGGATTTTAGCTTTAATGACTAAAATAAAAAAGATTTGCACATGCAGAGACTAATTTGCAACAAAAAAAATATACAGGGACTAAAACAAAAAATTTATGAACTTATAGGGACGAAAATGATGTTTAAACCTACAATTTAATTTAATATATAGTTGGATGAGTAAAATTTAAAATAAAGTTTCTTGGTTTATTATATATTTTTGCATATACAAACACACACAAAAATCTCACATAAACTTCCCCACAATATTGCAATTCCGTTTAATAAAAGAGTCATCGATCTTTTGATAGTAGATACATACCGAACAAAACTCTACTAAGGTACCAGAGGCTACATCCGAAAAATATTAACGTGTATTTTGGTAATATTATGTATTTACTCCATTTTAGATTGAAAATATATATATATATATATATATATATATATATATATATTACTTATTTTGAAATTTGAATTATGAACAAAAACAAGTACAAAGCTTTAGCAAATAAAAAATCCAATTTTACTCATTTTACTTCTAATCCTACCTGAGATTTAGATGGTAAACTTGTTTCAGGTTGTTGAATTCAGAATGTTGAAGGATGAACCCTGTTGAGAGGGAAATTGTACATGTGCACACTCTCACAAAAAGTCAGTAGGCGCATGATGTGGGAGGAATTAGGGTTTATATATGATATATTTGACCTAGATCATCATAAGTAAAGTTTTTATAGATGGAGAATTAGGGTTTTTCGTACATAGAACCTTCTCTTGGACACGTGTCCCTTAGGGGATATATATCTAGGATGTTTCCTGTGAGGTGCGATCCGGCTAATGTTTTAAAAACTATACAGCACCAGTTGGTCGAACTGGGAATTGGGTCTCAATCCGGTCCGAACATACCTTGTAAACCATTAAAAAATTGCAAAAAATAGGATAAATTGTCCAAAACCGTGGAACCGATCCGGTTTCTAAAAATTGCTTAGTCCATTTTTTTTCCAAAATATATCGTTTTTCCAAAAAAAAAAAAAATTAACGAACAAATTGAAGAAGATGAAGCATTGGGAGAGAAAAGGATCGAAAATGGAAAGAAAAGTATATCGGATCTTTTATAAAAAAAATGGCTTCAGTCAATTAAGTTGTAAGATCGATTTCTTAGAGATATGGTGACCATTCATTGAACAATGCCATTTTTTATTAAAAACAAATTGAAGAATGAAAGTCTTTATTTGATCGGAGGGAAAGATTTAAGCTATTGTGTGTTGAGATGAGAGTCGCGGCGCCTAAACCTAAAAGCTGCAGACATATTTAATGGATATTGCTATTGAAATTCATGGGCTCTCTTTTTGTTTGGTATTTATTTTTATTGGACCTTGTAAAGAAAACACTATAATGATTTGTAATTTTTTTTATGAATTAATTAATGAGTTCAATCGGTTGAACCATGGACTGAAGCTCTAGTAAGTCACTTTTGGTCCAATTTTTAAAACATTAGATCTGACGGTCCATACATGTCCATGTGGGTTGTGACAGGGTGCATTTTAGGGTGTGCCCATCGTATGGTCCGAACAACTATGCTTGTGCTTGGTTCGGATAACTTGATGGAGTTCGCGAATAAATCTTGGTCAAGTCCGGAACAACTTAAAATGTTTGAACAACTTCAAATGTGGAAGGGATAAATTTGGTCTTAAATATGTGGTCAAGTATTTGTTTATAACGATTAACTCAAATAATTAAGGATTAATTATTTTTTCTAGATAATTTATAATGTAATTTTCATTCAAAAAATAAATGGCTTCATATTTTTATGTTGTTTGTTTCTTAACATCATGTATTTTGGATCAGTGTGAGACCCAAAATCCGCTTCATCCATAAGGTCCAACTACTATAAGACCCATGAAGCTTCAACCCAAATAGGTTCTCGCTGACTCGGGATCCTAAGAGAGTCGTAAATAACCAAATCGCAAGCCTCCTAAACAAATACTTCACTCTGCATTTAATATATGACAAACGGAATATCATCTCCAGTTCAATACTCAAACAACCATTATGGGCAATTCAAAATTATGAAATTTCTATCTAAAACTACTCATTTCATGTTTGTAGATACTCCTACTAACGTCATTCTTAATAGTTCATTATTCGACTTCTGATCACTTCTCATGACCCCATATCACAATGATTTGATGTTTTACAAAACTCCATTTTCCTTTTGTGTCTGTTTTTTTTTCCTTCTTCTAATTAATTATTCCATGCTTTTTTTTTATAGAAATTATTCCATGCTTTGGTTTTAAGTGGAAAAAATATTTTCATTTTTTTATGAAGTTGAAGAATTCCTCAAAAAAAAAATGAAAGTTGAATTGAATGTAGATCACGATAGGGGTGCTCAAATCCAAACCAATCCAAATAAAAACCGCAAACCGATCCAAAAAAATCGAAAATCTCAAAAAATCAAATATTTTTGGATGTGTTTGGATGTTCTTTTTGTGAAAACCGTTGGATCGGATCGAATTCTGGATTGATTTTTCAAAACCGATCCAAACTGCATATATATTTTTTAATATTTATTTAAATTTTTATTAATATGATATATTGCATTAATATATTAATTATTGATTTTTATTTTCTCAATAATACTTATTAGTTCAATTTAATGCATTTCTTTTTACTATTTCATAGATTTCAAATATAATTGATAATTTTCATTGCAAAATATTAATTTTTAACATATTATATATTGTGTTTTACATCAAATATATTATTTTACCGTGTCATTATAATTTTAATATTTAATTAAAAAAATTTCAATTTGTAATTTGGATATCCAAAAACCGATCCAAATTAAACCGCACAAAATTGGATCGGATTGGATCGGATATTTTTTAATTAGTCATCCAAAACCGAACCAAACCGCAAGTAATATCAACTTTGGATCGGATGAATTTTTGTCTCAAAACCGATCCAAACCAAACCGCGAGCACCCCTAGATCACGACATAGAAGCCCAATGGAGCCCAAGACCTCGAAGCCCGAAAACCAGTCCAACGACCGAGCGAGAAAATAAACAATTTCCAAAGAAAAGTAAAAAAAAATAAAAATTTAAAGAAAAAATTAAATCGACAATTTTCACAGACCTTTTCGTTTCGTTTGGTTTCTTCCTCTTTTTTTCCTTTCCAGTTTTTGGGTTTAGACTCGGTCTTCATTCTTCAACAGAGTCTAATATCTCTTTTTCTTCTTTCACGATTCTTATTCATCTCCTTTTTCATACAACACAGTGAATCGATCCATTGTTTTCTTCAATTCCGACTTAAAATGGCCGATCAGTTAGCGAGGGCAGAGGATTTCGAGAAGAAAGCTGAGAAGAAGCTCAGCGGTTGGGGATTATTCGGTTCAAAATACGAAGATGCTGCTGATCTCTTCGATAAAGCTGCAAATTCATTCAAACTCGCTAAATCATGTATTTTCTCTTTACATTTTCCCTTTTTATTCCCTTTCTTGAATCGATTATTTGTTTAATTAACTGAAATTGTTATTATTGTATTGATCGGCGAGTGTTGATTTTAGGTGTTTGATTCCTGATTTAAAATGCTGATTCACTGTTCTTATTACCCTAATTTATTTAAAGTATAAATTTAATTTGATTTTACTGGAAATCGTTGTTTACCTAAATTTATTTTTGATCAATTTAGTTGCGAGAGAACAGAATTTTAGGAATATTGTGAGAGACGATGGAATTATTATCGTTTTTCATTATGGATGAGATTTTCCGATGAAAGAAGTGGATATTGTTAACGTGATTATTGATTTTTGTTGCATGAATGAATATTTTTGGTAGTGATCTAACTGATGAATCAAACTCTTGCTTTAATTTTGGCTGCCTACTTTAAATTTGGTGACCTATTACTTTAATTTGTTATAAGTAAATGTGATTAACTTTTATAATCGAGGATAGGATGGTTCTGTATGTTGTGTTGATTTGATTGTTATGGTATTTTAGGGGACAAAGCGGGATCAACCTACCTAAAGTTGGCGAATTGTCATTTGAAGGTAACAAATAGGATTATGTTTTTGGCATGTGGTCTTTTATGATGTATTTCTTTTAAGCTGGCAATGACAATGTAGTCTTCTGTTTCTAGTTGGAAAGCAAACATGAGGCTGCACAAGCGTATGTTGACGCTGCACATTGCTATAAAAAGACTAATATAAGTGGTATGTATGTAGGTTGTTACCAGTGTATGCACTAGGATTCTTTCTATAATTGTTAATGCTGTTATTTCATTTTGAACATGCTACTGCATTGAAATCTTACGCAAAGGAAACATTTATGCAGAATAAAAGTTAGGTTCCCTATAGTTTCCACACTAAACTTTATATTCAACAAAAGGAAACACTGCCTATTTTGCATAAACGATTGGTTCCTGTTGTTTTACTTAGTAACTTTTTGCTTCCATATGGACCAACATCTTAATGCTATGAATTTTGAATTATAGAGTCCAAAGCTCTAATGAGTGAAAACTATACTGTAGTCACCAAAATGTACATTGAATCTAGAAATAATTAATACTATTGGCTTTTGATTATATGCCATTCCATTCTTGTTTTTCTTTTGTTCTTTTGGTATCTGTTCTATTCTTTCCCATTTATAATTTCTACTCCAAGTGCTGCTCTTGCCTCCATAGGCAAGGCCAATTCTTTTTAGCACTAGTGTTTCTGTTTATCAACTTCAATGCAAATCAGATAAAGCAACTGTATCATTTTTGCATAATCATGTAATATAAGAAGTCCTTATGTTTTCTCGATGATTGAGCCACCCCATATGTATTAATCAAATACTGACTTCGTATATGCTTTGGACCAACTTTAATTAGGGATTCATTTCATACTTCTAGACTTGTTTACGTCAGTTATTGAAAATAATTTGTGCAAGTAGCTGATATTTGATTTCCATCTGATTGGTGTCTTTTACATATGTCTTTTTTCCATATTTTGATATGTTATTTGCTGGCTATTGGTAGATTGGAATCCCTGGTTATGTAGCTTAGCTTGAACTAAATATAAATCAGTCTAGCATGTGTTAGCATTTCCATTGCTTAGATAGTGTGAGAATGATAGCATTTCTAATGTTAAGTTCATTTAACTCTTTTGTGCTACAGAGGCTGTTTCCTGTTTAGACCATGCTGTGAATCTTTTATGTGATATTGGTCGACTGTCTATGGCTGCTAGATATTTGAAGGTATATCTCTGCATCTTTATTAGATTTTTGATTCAGTTCAATAATCTAAATTAATGGCTTAAGGTCAGGTGTCCCCTCTTGCGGGTTGACATTTTTTATTCACTCTCACCCATATCCCAAGCTTTTGGACATTGATTTTGTGACTCATCACATTGAACTGGAATCTTCGTGAACATGTCATAACTGAGTTTTACTATTATACACAGGAAATTGCAGAATTGTATGAGTCTGAACAAAATATTGAGCAGGCTGTTGTTTACTATGAAAAATCAGCTGATTTTTATCAAAATGAAGAGGTCACAACTTCTGCAAACCAGTGCAAGCAGAAAGTGGCCCAATTCGCTGCTCAGCTGGAACAGTAAGATTATACTTTCTGCATGTTTTATCTATTAATTATTTCTTTTGGGCTAGTAATTTATTCTAAGAATTTTCTTTTTATCTATTAACATTCTTTTAGAGCATTACAAATCGTTTGACTTTAGGAATTTAGTATGTCTGTAATCTTAAGAGAATTGTAGGACGTTTCTTTCTACAATTCATATTATGTTGACTTGTGTACATACTTCATAGTGTTAATTAAAGTTTGTCCATTGAGTCCTTTGCTCTCTGACATATCTCAGGGTGCGCGATTTGCTCTAGTAAGTGCAAGACCTGTTAGAGAAGTGCAGTTTTTTTTAAATGGAAGCGCGAGTTCCTGAATATTAACTGTTTTTTCAATCATAATTCTTCAGATATCAGAAGTCTATCGATATTTATGAAGAGATTGCACGCCAATCTCTAAACAATAATCTGCTGAAATATGGAGTTAAAGGCCATCTTCTTAATGCTGGCATTTGCCAACTCTGCAAAGGGGATGTTGTTGCCATAAACAATGCATTGGAGAAATACCAGGTTTACTAATTGTCAACAATACACACCTTGAGACTCTAAACATCTTACTAGTTGCCTCAACAAAAAAATCTTACAAGTTGCTCAATTCTTTGGTTCTGTTTTTCTTTTGTAGGAGTTAGATCCAACATTTTCAGGAACTCGTGAATATAAATTGTTGGCGGTATGTCTCTATTATTGAATATTAAATTTCATTATTCTTTCTTATGACCAAAAGTTATTGAATATTAAATTTCATTATTCTTTTTTATGACCAAACGAATTGGGATTATTTTCCTGAGAGTTTACTCGTATGTTTTGCATATGAAATACTGACTTTTTTTGGGTGGATAGGATGTTGCTGCTGCAGTTGATGAAGAAGATGTTGTAAAGTTTACTGATGTTGTCAAGGATTTTGATAGCATGACCCCTCTGGTAAGATTCAAAAAATGTAAATTTGGATTTTGGAATCATCATTTCCTATGTAGTTTATATTTAACAGAAAAATTCTCAAATGTAGCTTTTGTTCACATTTGGTTATAACAATAAACATTTCTCATAGCTGAATCCCCCTATTTTACATTTGATTAACTTACACCTGCTTGGAATTTTATATTGAAATCTAAGTTCTGTTTGACTGCCTAGAGTAAAATTTGTATGTTCCGTTACTTAGTCAATATGCATTATTCTGTTGAAATTCAAGCTATCTTGATTGGAAAATTATAATTTTGGGTAGTAAAAAGTCACCAAAGTTGGTGAGATTTGATATGCTTAGAAACATTTGTTTTTTGTTTTCAACTTCATGGTTAAATGTGATGCCATTAAGAGTTCACTTTAGAGGAGCCATGTTTGAAGTTCAGCTGCTATTCTCATATCTCAGCTGCTGTTTTTAGTTGCTTGATGATACAAAGCTCCCTCTATGGCTGTGGGGGAAGGGTTTGGATCGTATGTTGCAGATAGTCTTTGTATTTGCAAGATGTTAATTTCATGCAATGAACTCATGACTTTCTGGTTACACGACTGCAACTCCCAACTATTGCACCACTGTACACTCTTTTTCCTCTTTGATATGTAAGAAGAAAGTCAAGGAAAAATGTTTTTTCTTCTATCTGTCTTACACATTCTGTTTGACGTACAAATGATGTGTAACTAGATGGTTTTGGGTTCAAGCAGCTGCATCAATTACTTGTTAATACAAATAAACTTGCAATGAATCCGACCCTTCCCTGGGCTTGCTATGGTGGGAGCTTTGTAACACAAGTTTTCCCTTTTTCTTTTATCAGTGTTACATACTACATTTACATTATGCTTTGAACTTAGATGATAGACAGCTATGATATCCTTCAGGTGTTTTTTAGGAGTGTTCTTGAGCATTTATGAGTGTGTTCTTGAGCATTTATGAGTGTGTTCTTGATTCACACGCACCTGATTCTGTTACTGTAATAATAGCTGTGTATCTTTTGTTAAAATGCTAACGAGTGCCCGAGGGCCCTACAAATAAATTGTTTGCTTATGAAATAGTGTGCTTGCCATTTTGTGTCCAAGGCATACTGAACTGGTCCGGAAGAGTTTAGAAATGTTTTTTAGAGTTAAACGTCTGATCTTGGTGCTGATTTGTTCCCTATTTTTTGCATTCATTAGTAGATATAGTGTGAGTAGTTCATCAAACATTATATGCTTGTGCAGGATTCTTGGAAGACAACACTTCTTTTGAGGGTGAAGGAAAAGCTGAAAGCCAAAGAACTTGAGGAGGATGATCTCACATAAACTGTAATCCAGCATTCTGTTGGTTGGACATAATATTTGATGATTTACTTTGTTCTATGATTGTCTGTCATGTTGTTATGCCCTACACATGTATTTTAGAGTGTACTTCAATTGAATCAGGCCTACTGAATTCAAGAAATTTGTTTCAATGAGGTTTCTTGAGTATGAGTGAAACTACTATGATATATTGTTTACACATTTTTATGCGAACCTCGGTGTAATGCTATATAAGTAGAGAGCGATGTTTGGACATAAAAAATTGTTGTCAAATACGTTGTCAAGTGTTTTTTGTGTGTATTTTAAAAATGTGTGTAAAGTGTAGAAAATAAAAAGAGAGATAAAGATAAATTCACGGTGTTAGATATATTGTTGGTGTTTTGATGTTCAAAAAACATAAAGTATATAAGTATATTCAAGTTTTTTCCTTAAATTATATACCAATAACAATTTATAAAAACAATAACCTTTTAAGATGAATAAGTGAGAGTATTCAAGTTTGAATTTTGGTCCTGCAGACATGCAATATTTCTCCCAATTTAGCTATGTTTATGGGGACCTAATTTTTTTGTACTATAAGCCAAAGTGGCATTTATAATTTTTTTTGTTTGTATTATTAGTTATTTTACCTTTCAAATGATACCTTTTTCCCATTCCACGACAATGTGTAGCGGATTTCCTTTTCGACTCCGTTTTGTGAAGATTCCATTCCAACAAAAAGATGTGAAATCAAAATGCAAGCCACAGCTAGTCGTAGCTTTTTGTTTACACTAAAGTTTTATCCATTATTAGTTTAAGAAAACTATTAAGGTCTTGTAATTTTTTGTTAAAATAAGTTTTTTGAATTTCTTTTTGGAGATTGACATATTTGCTTAAATAGGAAATTGACATATTTGTATAAACAAATCATCAACAACAATGAATTAGTACAATTGGTAAGGATTTTGATCTCTTTTAAATTTGTGGATAGAGCGTTTGATTTTTAGTTTATGTGTATGGAGAAACGTCGGGGGATTATAGTAACCCAAAGAAAAAAACAAATTTTATTTTCTTATAACTTCTATGTATTTAACCACAATAAAATACCTACTTTGAAAAAGTAGTTAAATTAAGTGTGTTTTCTAGAATCACAAACAATTAGAGGCTATTTGTTACAGCATTTCTTAGAAAAAATAATTTTCTAAAATAAAAATAATCACTTTTAAAAACATTTCATTGATAATTAAGACATTGAGTTTAAGTGTTAATGAACTTCCCTTTATGATAAATCGTTTGAAAAAAATTCAAATTCAAGAAATATAAGTGTTAAAAAATGGATGTAATTACTTTAATATTTAAAAAAATTACTTTTACATGTTGTATCCAAACAAATTAAAAATTATGTAATTTAAAAAAATAATTTTTATTACAATAAATAAATATAAAGTAAATTCTAGTTAGTCAAAAAAAGGAAGTAAATTCTAGTTTTCTATACATCTCTAAAAAATAATTTCTAAATTATTAAATAGTAAAAATCATTATTTTTTTAATCCCTAACAAACAAACTTTATTAATATTTTTTTTGACAAAATTTATTCTTAAACTTCCTTAAAAACATTTTTGTTTCGACGTTTAATTAATTACTAACTTTTAAGAAAAAAAATGGGACAGTTCAGTCATAGAAATAAGTTAGGACCATATCCCTAGAAATATTCTTAATTTAATTAACTTACCATTATTATCTGCAATAATAGGAATTTTGGAATAAGCTAATTATTATTATGCGAAGAGGTGCGTGGCAGCAGAGGATCGTGCATGGAAATAAAAGAGAAAAAAACCAAAAGAGAAAATCTTCTTTCCACCCACAATCCCAAATTTTCATTCCTACTTTCACTTTTCCTTTTTTCTTGCAGATTTCGACAAAATCTTAACACATCTCTCATTGCTATGCTTAAGGGTACCAGGAGCCATCCACTTCAGTATCAATGCCTAGCTTGTACGTAAACTTTACCAAATACAAATCATAATTTTGTGAATGAAACAGAATCGCTTTTTCCATCCAAAACGCTTTTCTTGTGATAAGTCGGTTAATAGGTATGTATTACGTGTTTCTCACTCACTTTACTATCTTCACAGTTTTATTTCCTCTATAGATTATTTAAGGAATTAAGGTTGTCTCAGTTTCATTTTTCAGTTAGCTTCTTAGCAATTCTGTTTTTACCGTTTTAGAAATTGTTTAATTTTAGTAATATTATGTTTATTATAATCTGTTTAATGGTCATTATCACATAGTATCTCAAATAATTAGTTCTGATATGTGTCTTGATTTTTTAATTTGCTTCGAATTTGAATACTTTTCCCTCACATTGGAAACTTGGTATGTACTATGTTATTATATATTTGAAATCTTAGTAACAATAGACTGTTATGTCTTCGCAGTGTTGTCGAATAGCGGCACTATAGCATAGCGAAATTTGAACAAATCGCTATTGCTTTGCGATCTGCTATTTAGTACGAGGTGTTATCAAGTAGCCGTTATTGCTGCGTTATGGTGCTGTAGCATAGTGGAATTTGAACAAAACGCTATTTTTAGCGATCTGCGATTAACAACATTGGTGAAAGATCAAAGTTTAGTATCAGAATGAATCAAGTTGATAATGGTAATATAAATCCCAAAGATGAAATTGAAGAATCTAATGGGAGTCAAGTGAAGGAGTTATTTTCTATAGATATTCCACATACTAAAAATACAATTCCAACCAATGAAAATCTTCATAGAAATTTCATCAAATTTGGTTCTGCATCTGCCAAATTCAAGCAGTTTGCTATTGAGAAAGACCAGATTTCACAGTCTGTGCCTTCTCCGCGTTCCGATAGCCTAAAATCACGTTTTGGTATGATGTTTGGTCAGAAACTTGAATGGAATTCAGTCAAGAAAATGTGCATGGAATGGATCAAAAATCCAATGAACATGGCCCTTTTCGCGTGGATAATCTGTGTCGCTGTTTCAGGTGCAATTCTGTTCTTTGTCATGACAGGAATGTTGAATAATGTGCTAAAAACTAAGTCTGAGAGGAACACATGGTTTGAAGTAAATAACCAAATACTAAATGCACTCTTTACACTTATGTGTTTGTATCATCATCCAAAGAGGTTCCACTATCTTGTTCTTCTGTGTAGATGGAAACCAAATGACATTTTAACACTTAGAATGATTTACTGCAAAAATGGAACTTATAAGCCTCATGAATGGACACATATGATGGTAGTGATTATTCTCCTTCATGTTAACTGTTTTGCTCAATATGCACTTTGTAGTCTAAACTTAGGATATAAAAGGTCCGAGAGACCTGCTATCGGAGTTGGAATTACTATATCCGTTGCAATCGCGGCACCGGCAATAGCTGGATTGTACACTATTCTTAGTCCACTTGGGAAAGACTATAATGATTGTGTAATGGATGAGGAATCACAGGTTCAATTTGAGAAAAAATATGCATTCGCGTCTAAAGATCAACAAGGACGAGTTAAAGAAAATAGACCAAGTTGGAATGGAAGAATACTTGACATTTGGAATGATTTATCTTTATCTTATCTCTCACTTTTCTGTACCTTTTGTGTGTTTGGATGGAACATGGAAAGACTTGGATTTGGAAACATGTATGTTCATATAGCTACTTTCATGCTGTTTTGTATGGCTCCTTTTTGGATATTTGTATTGGCTTCTGTTAACATTGATGATGACAATGTTAGACAAGCTTTAGTAGCTATTGGAATCATTCTTTGTTTTTGTGGTTTACTTTATGGTGGATTTTGGAGGATTCAAATGAGAAAGAGGTTTAATTTACCTGCTTATGATTTTTTTTTTGGAAAACCTTCAGTTTCTGATTGTGCACTTTGGTTATGCTGTTGTTGGTGCCCTCTTGCACAAGAAGTTAGGACTGGGAATAGTTATGATATCTTGGAAGATAAGTTATGTATGAAAGAAATTGATACTTGTGATCAAGTTTCAATTTCATCTTTGCATAGAGAAGATGTAGTATCATCATCCAAATCTGGTACAAGTTCTTCTCTTGAAAGAGATAAAGATGGAATAATGAATCCACCAATAGCTTTGATAATACAAAAAGAAGGTTCTGTATAACTATATTGTATGAGATGATCCCTTAAATTTTTGTATTTAACAATTTCTGTTAGTATAAGGATTTTAGTTATTGAGTAACCATCAGATTATATATTTAATTGCTTACATGTCTGTGTGAATAGTAGATCTTGTGTGTGTTTTCCTTTACAAGAAGATCATATGAAATATATATAAGACATAATCATATATGAACTGATTGTTGAGAGTGTTTTACAACCTGTCAATGTAACTTGAATTTATCAAGTAGTGAACATGTTTTAATCAAATTTGTAAACTATTTTCGTGATTTGACAAAAAAGTTATAAAAAAAATGTTAAAATCAACTTTTGAAGGAATCATCCAGCCACCTCGATTGGTCACACGGTTTATTCCAATCTGTATCGGTAAATATGTTTTTTTCTTTATATTACAAAGACGGCCTAAGTTCAATCATAAGTTATTTTCATTAGTTCTATGACGTTTAAACAAATGTCATAATATAACTATAAATTTCAAATCCACACAAAATTTACCTGCTGATCTCATAACATTTTTTTTTGGCGTAAATCAAGTAACACTACCGTATGTCCAAGATAGAGATCGAACTCAAAATCTTAATTAAACTAAAAAAGACTTGCGTCATTTCATCTTATAGCTCTTAAATTGATCTCATCGCATTTAGCAGAGGCCTTGATTTAACCTTATAATAAGGAGGGTTAATTGTGGAAGTGGAACCATACAATTACAGTACTTCTTTTTACTATAAAAATTGGTCTCAAAGCAAACATTACTTCGTGTCTTAATAATACAAAAGTTATCTACATTCTGCACTTAACAAACTCTTTTTCTAATTGGTCTCTATTCAATGCTACACCTATGAATGTGTGATATAATATCATATCATACTATACTGAAATACAAGGAATGACACGTGCTGATCATGTATGTTGTTGACTCAGCATATTCACACGATTGTGGGCTGTAGTATTTCGCAGTGGCTATTGCACGTGTCACTCATAAGCCAATGTCCAATATTAGCTTTAAGATTGGATAGAGTAGGAACATACATTTTCTCTGTCTTGGTTTCTTATGAACATCCATGTTGTTGATATGCTTCTAATTAAAAAAAAGGCTTTAATGCAGTTTTGATCCCCCTATTTAGAAAAATCTAAACTTTTGATCCCCTTATTTTAAAACCCAACTTTTTGGTCTCCCTATTTAGAAATAACTGAACTTTTAATCCCCCTATTTTAAAAACCAGCTTTTTGGTCCCCCTATTTTAGTTTTTTTGGAATTTTGGTCCCCCAACTCAGTTTGACTAATTTTTTGCTGATGTGTCAAAATCATTAATGATGTGGCAGTGACCAATATTTTCTTTAAATAAAATATTTTGTTTTAAAAAATATTAAAACAATAAATAATTGATATTTTTGTTGTTTAAATAATTATGGTTTTAATATTTTTAAAACAAAATATTTGATTTAAAGAGAAACAAATAATGACGTGGTAAATGTTTTGTCAACATGGACACTGCCACGTCTTTAATGAGCGTGACACATTAGCAAAAAATTGGCTAAACTGAGTTTGGGGACCAAAATTCTGAAAAAACTAAAATAGGGGGACCAAAAAGCTGGTTTTTGAAATAGGGAGATCAAAAGTTCAGGTTTTTCAAAATAGGGGGACCAAAAAGTTGACTTTTAAAATAGGGGGATCAAAAGTTCAGATTTTTCAAAATAGGGGGACCAAAACTGCATTAAAGTCTAAAAATATTTAAATTTTAATAATGAAATATATTGTTGTTTGGAAGTATAAATTGATGATTATTTTTATTTTTATGGTTGAAATAATGATTTAATTGATATCAGTTTGATTAAAACAATAAAAAATAAAAATGTGACTTTTAAAGATTAGGAGAGTTGTGAATTTTTACTTTTAAAGAATATTATTAACAGTCATTAAAATTTTCAGATAAATTTACACATGATGTTTAAAAAAGTGTTGCCGGAGACAATAATATTGTAGTGTGTTATTTTTTAATTTGATCAGACACCTCAGCGTCGCTTTGCTGTTGATTTGGTGCTTTTTTGAGATGGATTAATGGTTCATGCTATTTCTTATTTGTCTGAGTCTGTATGGTCAGAAATGACCGTTATTACTTGAAGGTGCAAATTTGTGAGTTACTATGTAGGTGTTTGTTCTTGTTGTTGGCCGTGTAGGTTCTTGTTGTTGTTGTTGTTGTTGTTGCAAGAAGTTGTTGGTTTATGAACTCGTACTTTGTTGACAGCCGGTCCATACACAACTATAATACCTCTGATCGGTGTTAGGTTGAATTAGAGGCTGAACAGTTGAATTATGTTTGCATTACCCGTATAGATCATCCTTCACTTTACATGGTATCCATTGGCGGAGCTACATAGAAGTCGGGGGTGCAGCTGAATCCCTGGTTTTCTAAATTTACTCTTATTATGCCATGCAATATTGTTAAAGTCTAATTTTAAATCGGAAACTTCGTCGGTTCTACATTTTTAGGTATGAATTTCTTGTTAAATCGGAGCTAAAATTATTTTGGGTGACATCACAAGTCAAAATGAGTTTACACGATTTAACTCTATAAAATATGTAAAATCGCTTAAACTCACACATTTTCACCTATTTATATGATCTTTACTTTCAAAATCGATCTCAATTTAACATTTAAAAAGAGCACCAAGTTATTTAGTAATATATATATATATACTTTTAATAATATATGTTAATAGTTAGAGGTATAATAATTTTGGCACTCATATGTATTTTTTATAATAGTAAATGTTTTTTTTTTTTGAAGAAACTAAAATGGAATATATATATATATATATAAAAGTCACGAGGACAAGTAGTCTCCTCAGCACAAGGCGTGCCAAGAAGTACTACAATAGTTTACAAAAGAATCCGAACAAGTACCAAAATGATAGGCAATAAAATACAACTAGTCGATGCACAAACAAAGCAATGGGTCCGACCACCAACAATGGGAATTAGTAGCTAAAGTAACGTCCGTCGTCCGCAGCCAATGATATGAGAAGAGCTTAACTTTATCCAGTAGCTGGTACATAGTATTCTCCGAATTGCTGAAGATCCGGTGGTTTCTTTCATTCCAGATCACCCATACGCAAGCGAGCCAGACGAGCTGCAGAAAGGACCGACGAGCCCGGAGACCACCTGCTGAGAAAGTGAACTGAGTAAAATGATCCGTAAGGCTGGGAGCGTCCACCCCTGAGAAGCCAATCCAAGATCGGACCAATCCCCACAGAGAACCAAAAGTATCGCATAAGAGAAATAAGTGTTGAGCTGTCTCGACCCCACCGCAACCGGACGAGCAAAGGTGATGGTCTGGAGCTAGACTACCGCGAGAAACAAAGATTTATCTTTGTTGGCAAACGATCACGCAGGAGGCGCCACGCGAAAATAGACACCTTAAAAGGGACCTGTCTGTGCCATAAAAGATCTTCTGCTTCCCCTAAAGTAACAAAGTCCTGAGAAGTCAGAAGCTGATAAACATCTCGAACTGAATAACCCAAAGCAGGATCAAGCCGCCACTGCCACCTGTCTGGCACTGCTACCTGTAAAGTCACAGTAAGAAGTAAAGTCTGACACTCCCTCAGTAACTACAATTTTTTATACTAGTACATTTCCAACCGTGTCTCTTATTTTTTATGCATGTATTTAAAAAGAAGAAAGAAATGAAAAGAATAAAATACAATAGAATAGAAGAGATGAAAACAAGTGAGAGAGAGGCAAAACAAATAAATAATAATTTTTTTATAAAATAATATTACAAAATTTTATGCGATTATTAATTATAATAACTTATTTGATAAATAATAGATACAAAAATGTAATGAGTTTCATAACAATAAAATAGAGTAATAAGGTTAAAATTTACAATCACGTACTTTTGTATTTCAATCATATATAATATCCATTTTCACATGACATGCATGACTCAAAGAGTCATGACTCAAAGAGTCATGTTAGCACATGAAAAAAATGAGATATTATTCTTTACAAATATTTATTGATAATATAGTCGTTGGTGTTCTTCGTTAATAAAACACGTGAGTCTAGTCATATTTAATTCATGTAAATGAGAAAAAAATCAATTGTCCGTTAATTATCTAATATTTAAAATTGATTTTTAATTTAAAAATAGTAATTTTTTAATTTTTAATATATTCTTTAATTAATATTCATAGAACTTAAGTTTTTAAATTAAAAGTAAAAGTAAAATATTTAATTTAAGATTGAATTCAACATTAAATTATCAATTACGAGAGTTTAAGTTTGATCTCTAATTTGAGTAATACTTCGTATATTTTTCTTATCTACTGACTAAATTTTAGATTAATAAAAATTATTTCCCTTGAGAATTGGAGGGATCAGCTTTTTATTTCAAATAATTGACAATTCTCATAACTAATTGATGATTACTAGTTTAGAGTTTGTTATTAGTTTTCTATTCAAAACAACCGTCCTTTTTTTTTTGGTTTGATTTTTATAAATTTGCAACTTACATTTTTTATCTTCACTTTGACACTCACAAGTTTCTTATTCTAGTTCTTTTATTGTGCTTAAACAAAAAGTTCCAATGATATGAAGGGTACAATTTTTTTTTTGGTACGAAAGGGCACAATTATTTTAATTGGCCTAAGACACCGAAAATTTTAAAACCGACTTCAATGATGGACATTTAGATTAAAAATTAATGATATGATTTTTTATATATTTTTAACTTATAATAAATTATAGAGAGAGAGGAGGGATTCATTGACTCCAAGAGTAACTCTCTAAAGTTAGTCCAAATCTCAACCCTCCATTTCATTTAATCTAAGTTAGTCCAATGGTGGTGCGGTTGTAGCCATGGCATCGCATCACCTTCTCCTCTCGCCGGCGCCGGTGGGGTGTTTTTCCGGTGAGTTCGTGTTTTCCATGGCGGTTGCTTTGTTTTTCTTTGTTTTGTTTTGTGGTGTTCCCTCTCTGTTCGTGGTGCTCGGCCTTCATCTTCGGTGGTTCGTTTGATGATGGTGGTCCTTGCTCGGCGGATGAGTTTGTTCTGTTTCCGGTTGCGCGCGATCTGTTTTGGTTCACTTGGATGGCTCTGTTTGGTTCGCGCTGGAGGTTGGTTGTTCGGTGGTGATCCGGTGGTGGGTGCTTTTTGGTTTGATGGTGGTGTTTGCAACTGGTGTGGCTGTTCGTGATTGTTTGTGTGCAAGACTGGGTGGTTGAACTTTTGGCCTCTGTTACTGTGTTATGGTTTCAAAAACCCGAAAGGGTATGGTTCTGTTAACCCGCAAGGGTCTGGTTACTAACGTATTGGACTCATCCCTCGATCTGAGTTCTCACGCGTTGTTTGATACTCATTGTGTTTGGTGGACTGGATAATTTGTCTCTCTGATTTTTCCAGGTCTGTTGAGATCTGCAGGTTTCAAGTCGTCTTGTCTGCCTTTACTCTGATGGTATTTGGTGCTCGAAAGAGCTTTTATGCTTGCTATGCTGTTAGGGAGCTGTTGGCACTTGGATTTTGTTACTGTGTTGGCTGTCGATCCATTCGCCGTTTTTAAATTCTAACTGTTTTGACAGAGGTTCACTTCTCTTTATTTTTTTGTAACTTGGTTTCGCGCCCGTGCGCGGGTTCGCTAGGTTGCGCCTGAGATTGGTGGATTTTTGTTGAGATAGTTTAGGGTTGTTCCTCTAGGTCTGTTTTACATCGTTGTATTCCCTTTTGGGTTGTACCTGGGTCAGGTTTCATGTCCCCCCAGTCTTTGTATCGTTCTCTTTTTTATTTATCTTAATTTTCCTTTTGCTTAAAAAAAAAAAAATCTAATGACCCTAATTAGTTATAAATTTATTTCACATGATCACTATTTTAATTCACCTCACATAATCACTATTTTCCTTTCTATTTACCAAAAAATTCTTTGACATATTCTATTATTATTAAGTGATTTCATCTTTCTTATGAATGTTTATAGATTGGTTGCACCTCAAATTGTTTTACATTGCAATATTGCACGCTGCAAGTACTGGTGGAGCTAGACGAAAACATTGGGAGGGGGGCGCAACGGTGTAATTTTTTTTTCATGGGAGTTAAGAATATATAAATCGTATAAAATTTAAGAAAAACTAAATTTATAAATAATTATATAAAGTTTAAAGAAAACTAAAATAAATAATATGTTATTGAGATTGATTAAAATTAACAATGTTCAATAAAATTGCAATAATAATAAATTTACTACAACTAATGTTCTTTTTCTACGAAAAAAGTCAATAAAAAGTAAAATTTGTGGTAAGGAGGAATTGAACCCAATTCTCCTAAGCTTTTGAGGAGACAACTCTACCACTTGGCCAAAAAGAAACAATTGATATTTTGTATAGCGCTTATAACTATTTATAATATAATATCTATAAAGAAAAAAAAACAGGGGCGGGCTATGAGCCCATTAAGGGCTCCGTCCCTGGCTGCAAGGTTGCAACATGGAGCACCTCACCTCTTATTTTTTTTGAACAAACTAAACTGGTATATATATATATATATATATATATATATATATATATATATATATATATATATATATATATATATATATATATATATATATATATATATATATAGATAACACAATAATAAAGTAAACCCCTTAGCACAAGGCGTACCGAGAGGCACAGTCAAAGTTTACAAGGCAATCCGAATAATCAACATAAAAAAGAGAATTAGTCGATGCCCAAACAAAACAATGGGCTCGACCACCAACAATGAAAATTAGTAGCCAAAGTAACATCCGTCGTCCGCAGCCACCCATAGGAAAAAAGCTTGACTTTGCCTAGGAGTTGATGCACAGTATTCGCCGAATTTCTGAAAACCCGGAGATTTCTTTCGCTCCAAACAACCTAAACACAAGCAAGCCAAACGAGCTGCAAGAAAGACCGCCTAGCTCGGAGGCCACCAGCCGAATAAGTGAACTGGACGAAATGGTCTGTGAGATTGAAAGCATCCACCGCAGAGAAACCAATCCAAGACTGGACTAGGGCCCAAAGAGAACCAAAAGTGTTGCATGATAAAAATAAATGTCGAGCTGTCTCAATACCACCGCAACCTGTCACACAATCATGGAGCTCTGGAGCAAGGATGCCTCGCGAAACAAGGTTTACCTTCGTAGGCAGCCGATCACGCAGGAGACGCCACGCAAGAATAGACACCTTCAACGGTACCTGTGTGTGCCAGAAAAGATCCTCAGCTTCCCCTAAAATAACTGGATCCTGAGAACTCAGGATCTGATACGCATCATGAACTGTATAGCCCACAGCTGGATCAGGCCGCCACTGCCGCATATCTGGAGTCGCTACCTGCAAAGTCACAGGAAGAAGTAAGGCCTGACACTCCCTCAGTAACTCCTCCTCCCACACCCACAACTGTCTCCTCCATTCCCATGCCCCCCTCCAGCCTCCCAACCCGCAGCGCACATCTCGGCCACCGTACGCGACTTGGAGGCCGCTAAATCATACAGACACACAAACCTCTCACAAAAAGGGATCCCGCCTAGCCAGGGATCGGACCAGAAAAAAGTGTCTGACCCGTCCCCCATCTTCCTCGTCACACTCTCCCCGAACCAACCATCCCTAATTCCGCCTACTCCATCCATAATCCTCACAATCTCCCTCCACCAAGCTGACCTATCTCTGCCACCCTCCCTCGGCCTACCACGCTCCAGCCCATAGCGGGCTACCAACACCCTAAACCAAAGGCCCTCACGATCCACCAACATCCTCCAACACCATTTGCCCAGAAGGGCAGTGTTAAACTCCCTAAACTGCCTGACCCCCAAACCTCCGTACTCCTTACGTAAGCAAATAGTTTTCCAGTTGATCCAAGAGGTTTTCCTAGAATCCTCACCTCCCCCTAAAAAAATTTAATCAAAAGAGATTCAATAGACGAGATAGTACCTGAGGGGACTTTGAAGAAAGAAAAAGCATAGACAGGCAAAGACGTCAAGACAAATTTAAGAAGAACCAAACGACCGCCGAAAGATAAGAAACGACTTCCCCACCCAGACAGTCTACTCCTAATGCGTGACAACACCGGTTCCCAAAAACCCAGACGTCTCGGATCACCGCCAATAGGGAGGCCAAGATAGAGAAAAGGGATCTTCCCCACCCTACAATGCGACGCAGACGCAGCCTCGTGTAGCCAGGAATCCGGAATATTCACCCCAACCAGCATACTCTTGTTAAAATTCACTTTCAGTCCAGACATAAGCTCGAACAACACTAGCACCGCACGCAGAGCCCGGACGTTCGCCCAACTCTTAACCCCCAGCAAGAGTTTGTCATCAGCAAACTGCAGGTGAGACACAGTCACCGCTCCCTGACAATCCACACGGTAACCCTCAAATCTATTATCCTCCACCATGGCCCGCATTATTACGTTCAACCCTTCGGCGGCCAAAAGGAACAGGAAAGGAGACAGAGGGTCCCCCTGACGTAAGCCACGTTAAAGCGGAAATTCATCGGTCTTGAACTGATATTTATGTAAAACCCTAGAATTACACACTATCCCAAATACTATTTTTTTTATATTCATAGAATTTCATCAAATGTTGATTTTTTTAACCAAGCAGCTAGCAATCCAAATTATAAAAAATGAGACAAATGTTGATTCCAAAATTGTAGCTATGGTCGTGCATGTCAACGGTAAGCATATAAGAAAGATGATCAACTATACCACTCAGTAGGGTGAGCATATATTGAATGGAGGCAGAACACTGATCACAGTGGAAAATTTTGAGAGTTACTCTTAGAATCAACAGATCTCTCTTCATATTACATTTTAATTTTATCCAATCAAAACTAATTGACGGAAAAACTCAATTCCAACAATCTTAATACCATGTTATTTTAATATTGAACCCACTCAATTCTAAATATTGAACCCCTTTGCACCATCTACTTCTCCCAAGTGCTGTAATGTGCTGAGTGGAACAAGATTTTATATTATAAATTTATAATTAATATAGGTTGTAATCGAAAATGTCTTACATGAAAATTGAACCCAATTGTAATAGTCTATAATATAGCCACCAATTTTGCCACTGAGTTGAAGGCAATCATGTGTTGTGCACTTAATCGTTTTGAGGCACATATAAGGTATGCATGTTATATTAAATATATTTAATATACAGTAGAATTTATAATTCTACTTACTCTTTGTAAATATAAGAAGATTAAATAAAATATGTGCTAATGTAAAATAATTTTATACTATTGCTTAATAATAACTTTGTATTTCATTAAATTATCTTCACTATATTCCACTTTAATTATATTACATAGTTGAATGATTGACTTTTATTGAATCTTAATGTAAAATTGATGTACACTCACAAAACATATCCATTAAACTAATATAAGAAGCTCTTAATTTCTTTTTAGATATCTAACTTTCAAATTTTCAAATATATTAATTATTATGATAAAAAAATAAATTGCTCTTCTCTCTTTAAGGGTAAATTTGAAAGAAAAAAAAATTATTTATCAAGAAATTTATTAATAATATTATAGATTTTGTAATTTTTGTATTTTGGTCAATGAAATCTTATATTTAAAAAGGGTAAAAAGTAGTACATTTATCTACACAAATATAATAATTTCCATAAAAAAGAATATATATATATAAAATAATTTTTACTATTATTAAATATTATTCGAAACCTCTAGACCGGTGTCCTTGCTCCGCCACTAGTGGTATATAGTTTTTATTTCTCTTGTAATTTAATAAATAAATAATAAGTAATAATGAATAAACCTTCATTGTTTTTTTTAAACAAACAATTCTTGGTTGTTTTAAATAACAATTGTGTTACCAATCAATTCTATCAAATATAAATCTTCGTGTGAATACACGTGTACTTCTTATAATTTAATTTTTGCATAAATAAAAATACGATCAAATATAATCAGCTCATATGGTCGCATTATAGTTTTGATAACATCAAAAATCAATCATGCGCCGACTCACATATCTCAGTTGCATTTTGGGGACATGATTTGTACACGAAGCAGGTTTTATACACCATCTTGTAAGAAACTTCATCCAAAGTGAAATCTTATAGGGTTTGGGTTTTCTGGTGACATTATTCTCATGTGAAATCTGAGCCAACAAAATGTTAAAATTTAAAGAATAGATCTGAAATTGAGTTTTAGGTTAAGGATTGTTACACATGAGAAAAATAGAAAGAATTCCACTAATTAAAAGTAATTCATTTCCAAACACATAGTAGTGTATGACAAAATAAACACAATACTGACATAGATAGCGATATATCGATGAGCTGTGACCAGTATGGTATGACTCATTGACCAGCTACTATTCCATTAATCAATTTGATGAACAATACAAAACTATTTTATTTTATTTTTTGGTATGGGAGAGTGGATAGTTCCATCTAGGGTAGTGCTTATTTGGTCCTTAACACAAGGCAACACACATAGTGATAAAATACTAGTAATGTGGACAATGGACATCACGCAGTTCAATTATGAATAGTCCTATACTACTAGACTACTAGTAGTGCTTTGGAGACTATTTGGTCCAATATCAAATGGAGACAAGTGTCAACTATGCGATTGATGACTATTCTAATTCTTTATTCTTTAATTTTTAGTAATTTATATAGTTTAGATATCAAATATTGTCGATGCCAGAACTGACCCCCGAATCAGATTCAATTGGTAGTGAAAAAAAAAAATCAAATACTGTTAATCTGTTATAGTAAGTTAACGTATCCGGTCTTTAATAAATTAATATATTTAGCATATGTTATATGTTAGATACTTTAGTTATTTAATTAGGGATGTCAATTTCATCTGTAAATGGGAATCTACGCAAGAATTACTCCATTTGGAAATTTAAAGATGGAGAATTTTTCCCCGTGGGGTTGGGAATTGAGGAGAAAGTCCCCCCAAAAGAGGTTTAGAGATTGGAACAATATTTTAGCCCTCCGCCCAATGAAGACTCCATCCCCAAAAAATTTATTAAAATAACATTTATAAATATATATTTAATTTAAGTACTTTATAATTATTTATAATCATATTTTCACACCATTTGTTTATATACATTTGTTTATAACATTTATAATATGTGTATACATTTGTTTATATAATATGTTTATAATATGTGTATTATACTTTATTAAAATAATATTTATAATATGTGTATATATTTGTTTATATATGATGTTTATTACTATCACAAGTCTCACAATATTTTTTTTTTATTTTTTATTTGTTTTATAATTAATCTTTACTATTTTTTTTTACAATTAGTTTGATTGAAAATAATAGAAATTTGATACTTTAATTTTTTTAAGGTCGGTGGATCTCCGCGAGAACTGTGTGGATCTGCGGGGATGAGAATGAAGGAAGAATACTCCCCGAAATAGTAAATGAGGACTGGATGGGGAACACATTAGATGGTGAGCCAAGAAGTGGTAAAATATCCCGGCTCAATCTCCGCCTCATTGGCATCTTATATTCAATGTATTTAAAAAGTATTTTTTTTTAAGAAGCCAAAGAATATATTAAATAAAAGTAAGCACAAAGAGTGGCTACATAACAGACTTCAAATACAACAACAAGCTACGAAAGTTATCATATGTTGAACCCTATACAGGTTTTTGGATTTAACATTCAATGATCTAAGATCGAAACAAAAATCTTTTTTCCTTGCCTTAAACCACCACCAGGTATGAACTTTGATAGAAAAGATTAACCTGTCAACAGTAATTGCCGTGCCATTAAAAAGTCTATCATTTCTAGCTTTTCAAATGGACCAGATTGAGGCTAACCAAATTGCTTGTAAATTGGTCCTAATATTTTTGCAAATGCCATAAGCCCCACAAAATTGAGATGCCACCAAAATTGCATCATCAGGATAAACTCACGTGATCCCCAACCAAGAAATGATGCCACTCCAAAACGGGACAGTGCAAAAACAGATGATGGATATCCTCAATAGCATCGCATCCAATGGAACATAACAGGGAATTATTATGTAAACAACCACGAGCAAAAAGATTAGGCTTTGTGGGTAACCTGTCATTGATAAACCGCCAAGCAAAATGGAAACCTTTGATGGTACAAGCTTATTCCAGATAAGATCGCTGTGAGTAGACGTCTCTCTTGAGTACAAGAGAGTCAACAAATGATAAGCTCCTCCTACTGTATATCCTATAACAGGATCGGGTAACCACTCTCACTTATCAGGGAAAGTAACCTGCACAACAACGTTAGCCACAATAGTACAACACTCGGCCCACAACTGTTCCTCCCATGCTAACAAGCGCCTACGCCACCGCCACCCATTCCCTCCTAACTCCCACCCGAGCCTACACATATCGGCTACAGTCACCTCTTTATCTAAGCACAACTCAAACAATCTACCAAATCGAATCTTCAACGAAGTTCCATCCACCCAATTATCCAACCAAAATAAAGTCTTTTCTCCATCCTCTACCCTCTTTTCAACATTGTCCCCAAACCACCTCCCAACCCCCACATCGTTCCCAAATCGAATATTATTAATATTTTGTCACCAACTAGAAGCTCTACTATCTCCGCTATCCAATTTTTTTTTTAAGAATTAGAAGGAGTAGCTCATTAATAGTAGTATCACACAATTGTTAGTTATTAGTATCACTAATTAGTACAACTAGCTAGAGAATGAACCTATAATTTTCATAAAAATAAAAATATGGGTTAAGGATTGTCTCAACCTTGTAATTATTTGTCCATGACATTTTAAGATCGAACATTTTAAGCGTAATTTAAGTAATATGATACCGATAATTATAACATTTTAAGCGTAATTGTATATTTAATTTTATAAAATGGCTTGTTAAATAAAATTGTGTTTACTCATAAACTTATATTTAAATTATATATCATGCAATGTGGAACTCATGGTATAAATTTTCATTTCTTAGGTGATACAATTGTGGATTAAATAAATATATATAATAATAGTAGTATAATAATAATGCCTTTCGGTCTTAGTCGGTGCCATTTTTCTAAAAGTAAAAAAACACAGACATGTCATGTATCAAAAAAAAAAAAAAACACACGCATGGCAGCACATACACGAGAGCTAATTGTCTGATACTACCTCTCACTTTTTGGCGCTCTTTGTGACTTTGTGGTATGTTGTGGAGACGATGCGGACGCAAATCCAACGTGTTCCTCATTTTTTAATCACACGTACACTCTTCATTTTATTTTATATTACGTAGATTAGGTAGATATATATGTGTATACTTTAAAAAATATATTATTGAAGTTATAAAAAAAGAAGAAGAAGATACTCCTGAATATCTATTACTATATATAAAAAGATACAAATTTTTAGGATGACTTTTTCATTATACTTATTTTACCCTTAAAAAAACTACCAACAAAAAAAACTAAATATTTGTATATGTTGAAAAATAACTTCCACATAAAAATAGATTTTCAATTTTTTTTTAGTAAATAATTTTTTCTCTCTTAATAACTAAGCACAACTTCCACATAAAAGTATGTTTTCAGTTTTTTTATAGCAAAAAAAAAAATATATTTTTTTCTTCTTAATAATTAGCCACAACAAAAAAGGATGTTAAGTAGTTATCAATTAACTAAGTCCAATAAAATAGGAGATTAAGTAGTTATTTATATTTGCACAATAGAGAATTTTGATCATAGCAAATAATAAAAAAAGAATATCGATCACACGGACGTGCCCGTTTGGCGGCTAGTATTAATAAAATAATTTTTGAGCCAGTAATTCTAATTCTAAACACCAATATTATATGAACTTATCTTAGTTAACATGAACCTATCCAAAGACGCAATACACAACAAGTAACGTATCTACCTTACTAATGTCTTTTTTTATGGTAAAGTTCTACCTTCCCAAAGTCTTCAAGGCAAACTCAATCTTGTTTTCTAATTTTCTATAGAGTTTCCACCTACCAAAAGTAAGTTGAGCTAAACGAGTTAGCGTGAGAAAGTAGCTCAAAAACATAATTATACCCATTCATTACTTATTAACTGATATTGAAAAAAAATCATCTAACCCTAATTACGACGGGAAGGGTCCCCTCATGTCAAAATATCTCATGTTTTCTCATGCCAAAAAGCCTATATATTTTTATTTTTTAAAACCGTCATATGTAAAGCAATTAGTATAATTAATTTTTGTTAAGGGTAAAAATTGAAATATATGACTTCCTTATCATGAACTCTAACTTGTTCACCCCGATTACCAGATCATTCTTGATTATATCTCTTCACACTTTTTTTGTTGTTGTTGTTGTTGTTGTTGTTGTTGTATAAATCAGATATTCTTTGCGCACAATTGCAGAGACTAATCTTCGAGCTTTATGAGATCTAAATGGATGACAAACTTTTACTGTTGTAGATCCAAGTCAGAGATCAAACCCAGGATATTAACATGTTTTTTTAGGTTATGCATGTTAAAATGAACAAATTCCAAAAATAATTCATGCACACCCCTTGAATGCTCTCTCGTCAACAGTGTTAGGATCGTTAGATTCATCGCAATGACCCCAATTACTCTTTTTTTTTTGGTACAAATGACCCCAATTACTCTATGTCAGCTGTTAATGACGGTTATAATTGTCTCCCCATGTATAAAGGCATAGCTTTAGCGCTAATGTACACAATTCAATCACTTTTCACTTCATTCCTCACATAATTTATTCAATGAATCTTAAAATGTGAACAGTCTTTTATAAAAACAACCAGAAGAATTTAAAATAGTCAAATAAAGTACTACCTCTGTCACTAAATATAAGACTCAATTGAAAAAATTACGGAGATTAAGAAAATTTATTGTATTATTTTTACAATTTTATCTTCAAAATTTAATGTTTTTTCTTCAGTATTTCTTATAGATTGAACTACCTCCATCCCTAATTTATAAAATTCTTTTGAAACATTTTTCTTATCCTTTTTTATAAGAATCTCTTTAAATTCTCAACCACATTAATTATTTCTTTACCAAAGACACACATGATTGTTCTACCTATTTTCCTTCACCTTACAATAAATACCTTGAAAAAATATAAAAAATTATCTCTCTTAACATATACAATTGTAAAAACAACCTCCACTATCAATAAATTTATTACTACTACCAATTTTTTTAAGAGATATTGGACTCGGTAATTTAGAGTTCGGCCACAATTATAAGTAAGGTCTAACAAAAAATTGCTGGTAAAAATATACTTTAATTAGAGATATATTGGTAAAGAAATAATTAATGTCCTTAAAAAATTTAAAATAAACAAAGAAAAATTTAAATAGATCTTATATTTATAAACAAAGGTAATATTTAATGTTTGTTTGGTATAGTCCAATAAGCTAGCTTATATATAGCTTATTGGCTTAGCATATAAGCTTGTTTGTTAGAAATGAGACGTGTTTGGTAACTAACTTATTTAATTATCTTATCACGTTTTTTGAGATGCTATTTAATTATCTTATCGCGTTTCCTACTTTCTTTTTTTCCGACAAAACGGCCCTATGAAATGATAAAAATGAGATGGAAAAAGGGTAATAGTAGGGATTTGGGTTTGGTGCTGTACAAAAAGCACGCGATTTCACGCTGTGGTATATTCTGACTGTCCGATCATGATCCAGCAGATCAGATTTATAGTCAGGGCCATCCCTATATATCTAAAGGCCCTGAACAAATTAGATAAAGAGACCCTTTAAAATAAAATAAATTTAGTAAAATTAATATGTTTTTTAATTAAAAAAAATAATTTTAAAAAAAGAGTAATCTTTTATTTGAAATACAATAATATAAATAATATTAAAAAATAGTCATATTATAATTAATAATAACAAAATACACTTCCACACTGATATCTTTAAAAACTGAATGTTTTTAATAAAAATTGCAACTTAATTGTAAAAATTATTTTTTTTAAAGAAGAAATTAATTCTTTATTTTCAAAAAAATTACAAAATATAGTTTTTTTTTAAATATAAAAAATTAAAAACTTATTATAAGTTGTAAAGTTATTTTATTTATTTATAGAGATAATTAATTATTTTGTTGCTTTTTGTATATTACTAAGATTATCAAATATCTTATAAAATGGAATTTTAAAAAGCTGTTATGGGTGAAACTTGAACTCACACCCTTTGGATACTAGACAAACATGCAAGCCATTGTACCAAGCGCCTTTTTCCCTAACAATTTCTAAGCAAAATTACTTAATCAATACTTTGTATGTTAGACTTCAAAAAAAAAAAAATGAGGCCCCCAAAATTTGGAGGCCCAGTGCTATGGGCCTGCTTGCACGGGCTCTGGGCCGGCCCTGTTTATAGTAACTGCTTTTTACTGTATTTAATATAAGTCGTTAGATGGTGATCGAACAGTCAGATACACCATAGCATGAAACTGTGTGCTTTTTGCATAACAGGCAATCCAACCGCGGAATAGTAGTAGTACGAGTAACATCCCTACCTAGTAGCCATAGTTGAAAGGTCAAAAAAAATTGAGTCTATTATTGTTGTCATCCGGTTATCGCTTTCGTGTTCCAGCTATATGTCTTCCTTAGTATAGTATAGTACGCGTATCACATCAAACTCCAAAACTTC
The DNA here is from genome assembly GCA_030408175.1 of Trifolium repens. Lineage (NCBI taxonomy): Eukaryota > Viridiplantae > Streptophyta > Magnoliopsida > Fabales > Fabaceae > Trifolium > Trifolium repens. The sequence goes on along the minus strand of CP125841.1, from coordinate 18,332,552 downwards.
ATCTCAATTCTCAACCTCAATCACCCCAATAAAAAACCACCACGTCATCACACAAAAAAGTTTCACGTAAAACCCCCCACACACAATCAGAAACATCTTCCTATAAAAACCCCTCACAATCACGAGTTCAATCACAATTCTCATCCAACCAACAACTATCTCTTTAAAATCGAAATTTCTAGAGAAACACTTTTTCTCGAACTGGCTAACTCAAGCAGTGAATTAGACACTGATTCCAGCAATCAAAAGCTGGTTCTCAAACTATATGAAGCCTTAAACTCTCGAGATTCTGATACCGTCGTCAAGATTCTTGCATCTGATCTTGAGTGGTGGTTTCACGGTCCACCTTCTCATCAGTTTTTGATGCGCGTTCTCACCGGCGATTCTACCGCCGTTGATACTTTCCGTTTTGTTCCACAGTCACTCGTTTCGTTTGGATCCATTGTTATTGTTGAAGGTTGTGATAATTCCCGCAAAATCTCTTGGGTTCACGCTTTGACTGTTGTGGATGGGATAGTCACTCAAGTTAGGGAGTATTTCAACACTTCCCTTACCGTCACACGCTTTGCCGGGAAAGAATCCGGTGAGATTGTGCCGGCGGTCACTGATTCCGGTCGTTTCCCTTGCGTTTGGGAAAGTAGCGTTTCCAATCGGGTCGGGAAATCCGTACCCGGTTTGGTCCTCGCGATATAAATAATACTATTATATATATTAAGATATTATAATAAAATAAAGGCGACACGTGGCGGGTGGTGATTGGATTGGTTTCGCTTTTTTCACGGGACTTGACTTTCGGTGGTGTTTTCCGCGGAAAATGTGAGACCGCGTTACCGTCGGCGCGTGATTAGTACTGGTGTTGTGTTTTTTTTTCTTTCTTGCTTATTTGTTTGATTGCTTGTGTGGAAACATTATTATCATTATGGGTGTGTTAAGTTGGTTGTATCCTTGTGAGTTTGTAATATGGTGTTTGGAAGATGTAATAAAAAAGGTATCTATGAATCTTTGTTTTAAGAATGGAGTGATGCTAAATTCAAATAATCTATATTTACTAGTACTTGTCTTCTTGTTTCATAGTGTTAAAATGGTTGTCTAATTTGTGATAGCGATTGATAATTGATAATAACTAAAACAAAAATGTTAATTAAAGAACTAAATATGGTAAATAACTTTTAGAACTTGTGTAATTTGCTCCATTTGTCATAATATAGAAGTAAAATTTATCTATTTAAATTCATTGTATAATTTTATATAGATTAAATATATTATTATACAGTGAACATAAAAAAAAATATGGTTTGTTGATTTAGTGATGATTGATGTTGAATTTGATAGGAATGATCATACAATTCGATCCTCGCAACTGCGATTGGTAGAAGCTTGAACCATTTGATGTCAGATTTAATCCTGAATCAGATTAAATTGATGGTAAAAGTAGAAAAAAAAAGTGAATTTTGTTTATAATTTTTTTTGGTTGCTTTAACTAGTATATAGAAGACACCGAAATTAATAATTGTCACTTGAAATGAATGTGCGCCCCAAAGGTCGTTTTATGAACATTTTCATTAAGTAAATCTTATGTAAGAATAATTTATTATTTAATTTTGTAAGAAACAATTAGTTACTTGTATCTTTTTGGTATCTTACACACAGACACTCATATATTGAGGCAGAGTATTTTAAAAGGATTTAATTTATATGCACTGACAGTGTAAAATAATTTATTTTACACTGTCAACCAATAACAACCATGTATTCCGCCACATCACCCCACTTTACCCCACTATCTTTATATGACATGGAAGTTTAAATCATTCTTATTGGTTGCATGTGTAAAATAACTTTACACTGACAGTGCATAATAATTAAACTCATTTTAAAAACAAGACAAACAAATATTAACTTTTTGATTAAAAAAATTCATTTAATTCAACCTAGTGTCATTTATATGAATGTCAACAGGGTGAATGAAGTTGAGTAGGAGTATTCCTCCTCCATTAACTTTCCACCATTTAAAATATTTTTCATCTTCATTCTCTAAAAATAGTTTTTCTCCATTTGTGCGGGTCCTTACAACTTATGCAGGGATCCATCAATATTTTGAAAAATATTATTTTTATTTTCAATCAAACTAGTTGTAAAAAAAAAATTAATGTTACCATAAAATAAATGAAAAATTAAAATATTATTGTGAGTCTAATAAACATCATATATAGATAAAAATTTATATACTTATTACGTCAAAATATACATAGAGTACATGAATATATACATATAAATATTATTTAATAAAATATTCGGTAAAAAAGTCTCTGCGGTACGAGGGATAAAATTTCATCCTCATCTCCAAACATTATTTGAAGGGACTTTGTCCACAATTCCGATCCCCCCCCCCCCCCCCCCCCGAAAAACAATTTCCGCCTTCGGTCCCCAAAACGAGACAATACCCATTTATTTACATATGCAATTGATATCCCTAATAATTTATGGCAAATTTCCATCAAGACTTGGATTGCCCAATTATACTGATAAATTCGGTCCCCAATCACCTTTTTTTATATAATTAAAAATTTAATTAGGGCGAGTGAGGCCACTTCAAGTCAAGAAATACCTTGCGAGTCAAAGAACACTTAAATATTTACATTTATCTCCCTCTAATCGCACTGATGGAAATTGAACCGAGACCTCTCTGATCCAATCACCAATACTTAATTGATCTGCAGTGATAAAAAAGTTAGCCATATGTCGAACAACAAAAGGTCAAGGTTAAAGTAGATGAAAGTACCTGCAAGCACTAGCAGTGGCGGTTCCATAAATTTTTGCTAGTAAGGGCTAGAAAATAAAGTATATTTTGACTAAAGAAAAATATTACGAACTCTTACAAAATACACGGATACAGTGACAAGAAAACCTCAAAATACATAAAAGCTTATATAAATTACAATGAACATCTACGAGGTTTCACTACCAATGTTATAAAAAGTTTTCACTACCATTATTATAAAAATTATCACTCTATATATGTAACTATATATAGAGTGACAAAAAATGGTTGAAAAAGAAGAAGTTGATGCTTCGATGAATTAAGAGAAAAAATGTGTGAAAATTGAAAAATTAGAATAGTGAAAACTTAAAAATAAAAACATAAATTTACGGTGAATGGATAATGGACTTAGTCTTGATGTCTTAAAAATAATATTAGTACATTAAAGTAAAATTATTATTTTTGGTGGGGGCTTGAACCCTCCAATGTCTACTACTTCATACTTGCATCCGCCCGTGAGCACAGTGTGCATATCTTGTAGTGTTAGACCATCTCCAATAGTAGTACTTATTTCAATAAGAAGTGGTACCTATTAGGTACTACCATTGAAGCAAAACACTTTTTAGTACCTATTAGGTATTATTTCCTAAATAAGCACTCTTTCGCTCTTCATTAAAAAATATTTTTGTTGGACCCATTTATAAAGACATAGAGTTATTGGTTAGATATAGAGTTATTTGTAGACCCAATTTAGAACTTTTTAAGAGGTGCTGAGTTGGAGGAATTGAGTGCTTAACAAATACTATTATTAAAAAAATATAAATGAGTGATGTGCACACGTGTGGCCTGGTTAAGCACTAAAAAATGAATAGCTTCATCGTGGATGCTCTTAGAGACATCTTATAGACTACGCAATGGAAAGTTGAAGCAATAAAGAATGATCTTTAGGAGATGACGGTTATCAATGTTGTGCTATGGCACCATTGAATGTTGCAAAAGTGTTATTTTCTCCTTACCGAAATATAAGTCATTTTGACCATATTACACAAATTAAGAAATATAATTAATATCGCATGGAAAAGATAAATTATGAGTTAGTTTACAAAATTGTCCTTCATTAATGATATACAATAGATAAATTAAAAAATTGAAAGAAGAAAGATAAATAGATAGTTAAAGGTATAATAAGAAAAAAAACATTAAATGTTTCATTGGTAATGTAAAGCGATTTATAATTTGATACAAATTTTTTTCCTCAAAGTGACTTATATTTTAATACGGAGGGAGTATGATCATTTAGAATAAAATGAACACTTTAATACACATCTTTTTTAAATATATATATGATATAGTACTCTTGAAGTGGATAATTTTGATAGGTCTACAAATAATATTTAATATAAAAAATTAATAAACACTATTTATAAATTTATCAAAACTATCTATAACCCAGTATAAATATATGAATAAATATCTAAATAAAATATGTACAAAAGAATTCATCTTAAAATAATCAATGGCAGCCAATGGCGCCAAATTTTCATGAGTATGTCCCAAAAGTATAAAGGCTCATATTTGTATATCGAGTCAAATATTATTCAAAAAGTAATTATTGGAATAGATTTGACTAAATTAATGATTTATTGTCTGCACGTCTAGGTTGTTATGAATGGATTTGAACGTTTTATTAAAACTTAATTTTTTAAAAAAATAATTTCAAATTGTTATTTTATTGGAAGAATCAAATTTGATATTTTGAAGTTTATAAAATTCATACACCCTGCTCACGAGCAAGGGTGGACAATGGGCCGGTTTGGGTCGGTGCAGGCCCAAAATGTCCAACCGGCCCAATCCACGGGTGGAACTTTATAGCCCACACCGATCCAAAATTATCTTACGGATTATACGGGTTCGGGTCGAACGGATTTGCGGGTTCGCGGATGGATTTGTGCGGGTTCAGAACAACAAGTTCAACAAGAACATGGTCAGAACATAGTGAGTGAAAAAAAAAACTTAAAACCAGAGTACAAAAACTGAAAAATTAATATCAACTAATTCAGATCTGTAGGCAACACAAAAACTAAAAAAAACTAGAAACTAAAACAAGAACTAAATTGAAAAAGAAAAACTTCATATCTATGTCATCAACCATCTAGAAAGAAAAATGGAAACTTGAATTACAGAAAAGATGAAGAAGACAAGTTGACATTTGAGAATAGAAAAGGGGCAATTTCCTTTTTCTTAATTGTTATCATCTTGTTCGGTTGCTAGAAAAAACCAGAAAGACTTGTGTATTTTGAAGAAAGAATGAAGAAGAGAGAATATTTTTTTTTTATTGGTTCAAAGGAAGAAGAGAGATTGAATTGGTGTTAAACTGTTAATAGATAATGAATATGCAGAAAGAAAGAGATGACAAGAGACTAATTATTTTTCTACTTTATTATTATTAATAAATAAATATTTGTGTTGCAAAGTTAATGCATACATTGAGTACTTTCTCCAAAAGAATATATGTATTAATTACTAGGATATTGTGCTTCTTTGGAAATATGTATATATTAATTATATTTTTTCTCTGTGTAGAGTCAAATAAAGTCACTATTGTGCAGCTTTAATTTTTTTGAAAGGAACGATGCCAGCTATATGCATTCTGTCATGTATACATTCACGGGTCGGTTTGGATACCCATGGTCCTAGTTTACTCAACCGAACCGGACCGTGCTTAGTCATGTGAACCCGTGTTTTAGACCCATCTGACCCGTTTAACCGCCAAAATCCGACCCAGTTCGGTTTTTTTTATTCGGTTATGGTGGGCTGGACCGGTTTTGCGGGTTTTGTCCACCCCTACTCACGAGTCACGAGGTACTTGCGTTAGACTTGGTGATTTTAAATTCTTTATTGAGGCGTTGGAAGAATCTTTAAAGCCATCAATGCACAAGAATTGTTTTTTTTTTATGAACATCAGACAACAAAAACAAATTAGGAAAACTCCCTTCATGAGAGCATTTTTAGTGAGAGTGAACTAAATGGGTAAACAAAGTTATTTTTTGTGGGTTCAAAGTGATTTGTAGGATTTAAAAAATTTATAGTTGATTTTAGTTATTTTTATTTTAATGGTGGTTATTTATAAAGAACCAAAACTAGACTCCACATGTGTTATACTTTTTTATTTGTAATTAATTTTGATTCAAATTTAATATTGATTTAACTATTTTAATTAAAATGCATAAAAATAATAATTATGAATATCCTGCAAATCTATTATATTGTTTGTTTTTATATTAGATAAATACCCCAAATTATTAACGAGCACTGGAGCAGTGTAAGTTTCATTGTAAAAAAATGTAAAAAAAAATGAGTATAATATTTATAGCATTGTCGTTTGAATGACAAAATATAAATTTGGTAATTTTTCAGTAACAAATTATAAAGGATATATGATTGATAAAATAATGATTTTTTTTTTCTTGAAATTTGTTAGTTAACGTTGTTTCTATAGTTGATGTGAACTAATTTTAGTTCACCCACCTGCCATGTCATTTATGCTACAATGCAAGTTTTTTATATTTGCCGTGGTATATAAAGAATCTGAGACATAGCTAATCCGCAATAAAGTTGCTCTAAGCTATAAAAGGAGAAGGAAAGACTTGAAGATACATACTTGCACATACAATATACACTTCAATTTTTTTTTGTAATTCTCTGTACAAAACACTTGTTTGTTGTGCGCAAGGCGCAGCAGACATGCGAGATAGCATATATTTTCTTGCGTTTTCTGATTCTAGGTGGAATAATAAGGGTTTTAATTTGCAGCCAACTTGAAGCTAGGGTTTATAGAGAGTTCTCTTGGCAATCAGGGACGAATCTATGTTGTGGCCTAGTGTGGCCATGGCCACACCAAAGTTTGCAATTTTTTCTATACACATATGCCTATATATATAGTTAGTTAAATATGTTTTATCCCTGTGAACTTAACTCAATTGTTTGAGACATCGTATATATTATTCAGGAGTTGGAGTTTGAACTTTGGACACTCTACTTATTCACTTTTAAGGTGAAATTTCTAGTCACTGGACTAATAGACAAAAAAAGTTAAATATGTTTTTAGTCTCTATAAAATAGTGACATTTTAAATTTGGTCTTTACTTAATTTTTATTAAATTTTTAATCCTTAAAAAATTATCATGCACTCAATTTTGACCTTTACTTTTAATTAAACTTGTATTTTTGAATGATTATTTCATAGGTATATTTACAAAACAATTCGGCTAAAAAAAGAAAAAAAGAACACAAAATATTTGATTATGGATCATAATTTTCATTACTTTTTTCTTGAATTGTTGTCATTTTAAAAAGTTATATTTAAATACATATATATCACGTCAAAAAACGATAAATAAAGAGAAGTACAATTATTTAGTGTTGTAAATTTCCACTTGCATGAGTGTAATGTTAAATAAATATGGTGAAGAGAATACTAAACTTTTCATATTCCCTCTATCTCTAATATTTTATTTTTTTAGCTTTTTATTTTTGTCACAAAATTTTAGATCTTTTAAAAAACCAAGGTACAATTAATGATATTTTACCCTTTGTTCCTTTATAAAAACTAAAAACATCTATTAAATAATTTTTTTAAATAAAAAATAAGAGTAAAAATAACATAACATTTTAATATTTATTATTTTTTAATCTATGTGTAAAACTCTAAAATGACCAAAGATTTGAGACAAGTAGAGTATATATTTCATGCTTAAATTCAACATTGTTATTTAAATTTTTTTATGCTAATAAATTTTGGCCTCACCCAGAAAACTATCCTAAATCCGTCCCTTTTGGCAATATATAATTATAGGGGTTGGGATCAATTCATCTTTGTTAAACACATAATTACATTGATAGTCTCTTAGCCACATGAAGAGATCCGGGAATTGGGTAAAAATTAGGTATTAAAGCTAATTCTTGTAACTCGGTTGAAATCTCTTGTAAACAAGTACTCTTTGATTATAGTGGAACAGAGAGCTGTTCTCTCCCTCAGAGTATGTCATTTTGACCGAACTGGGTAAACAATTTTATTGTGTCCGTTTACTTTCTCGCTGTTTAATTTTTGTTCGTGATTATTATTGTGATTTCGTTGTTTGGTTGGTTATTTCAATTTGATCCATGCATCAAGTTTATTGGTGTGATTAATTCGAATTCACAATAAAGTAGAATCAATTATAACTTGAGTTAAGGGATTAATGGAATAATTCTACTGAAAAACTATTATAACATCTAACATATTTTTTCTTTTATTAAAAAAATAACACACAATTTAGTCATTCACCATAAATTCTTGTGGCCTATTTTATCACTGACAAAAAATAATATAAAGTACTCCCCGACATTTTTAGACCAGGTACGAATGAGTCCATACACTATAATAAATCAGAGACTAATTTACTTTTTATATAAAGATATCAAGGATTAATATGAATTTTATTTTTATTAGAAATTAAATTGAGCAAGATTATTGAGGTTGAAGTTTAATTATCACCCTGAAAAAAAATTCAAAACATAATGGATTATGGATGGCACAATCTTTACAATCTTTTAACATGTCTTTCGTTTTGTCATATGATTTTTTTTTAGAATAGTAAAAAGTTTATTTTTTAAAAAATTTAGTGTAGGTCATTTCTCATAACTCATGGACTACTATAAACATAATGGAAAAATAATTGGGCTAAAATATATTTGAAGTTTGAACAATAGTGTGTGATCATGGAATTTATATATAACAAACTTTATTTATTTTAAAGAGAAAAACATTAGATAAAATAATATGATCAGTTTAGATAATTTACTGTGATCTAGAAGTTTAATTTGTTTTTAAAATTATATAAATCAAATATTTAAACCAAACATATGACATATCAAGCAAAAGCTAATTAAAGTTATAACTTATAATAATTAAGATTGAGAACTTGAGTAGGACATGCATAATGTCCCTTTCTCACATCCTGTTAATGTGAGGTGACATAATTAAAGTGAGAATATAGACAAGGTTTGATTTATTCCTCAAATCTATGAAGTGATAGGTTCATTTTCCTAATCTTTAATAGGAATTAAGTCAATATGAAAATATCTAATATGAAAATATTTGTGTATAAGTTTTCTTCTGGGTGAACTAAAATATCATTGTGCAATTGGAATTTATTTAAAGAGTTGATTTCTTTCAACATATATAATTTTTTTTTTTATATGCAGTGACTAGAAATTTAACTATGCATGAACCAAATAACTAAATGATTCAATTTTTTACTATTTATACCGTACTATATTTCAAATTCATGTTATCTGTGTAATTTAATCCGAATATCTGATGTCAATATTACTACATGATCGAAGAGCCTTTTATAAGAAAATATAATCAATTATTAGAAGATTTTTGTAGAATCTCAATAAATTATTAACGATTGAGACATACATCTGTGGCAATAAACTCAATCTTTTTTGTGACCGAAATAAAAAGATATTTGGTTATTAGGACCAAAAATAAAACAAGAAATTTTTCGGAATGATAATATGTGATTTTTTAAAAGGACGAAAATCAAAATTCATTAATTTTTTAGGGACGAAAAACATATTTAACCATAAATTTTATTATTTTTAGCTTTACTTTTACTTTGGTCTTTTGCTCTCTTCTCCCTCACCTCATCTATCCTAAACCAGCCACCACCACCATTGCTCCACCTCTTACTCTCCTTCAATCCAAACACAATCATCACTATATAGCTTCTCGCGTGGGTGGTACGGTCACGGTTCCTCTGTACATCATCACCTCCAAAACCCTTTTTGTGGTTGTTGTTCTTCTAAAACCATTGTGAATTTGCTTCTTGTTCTTCTAAAATCACTGTGGGTTGGTCCATAATATTTTCGTGCTGATGGTTGATTCATTCACCACGTCCGTAGGTGGATTCGCTATGCAGTATTGTGATGAGTGTGCATTTGCTTCTGTCTCTTTCTTGCCTATTAAGGTTGGTTCTAAATCACTTTCGTTGTAATTTGATTGTCTTTATTGCCCTTTTTGACTTGATTTCTATATTTTTGTATGGTTCGACTGAACCAGGTCTTTTTTCCCCATTGTTTTGTGTTATCTTTATTGCCCTTCTTGTGTTGCGATTGCGTTCCTTAGTTTCTCTATGTTATTCCTTGATTGTATTCCTTAAATTCTCTTTGTTGTGATTGTGTAACCCTAAAGAAAATCAAACAAAGTTAATGTACTTGATCAAATTTTGAGGCTAAATACTCTACTTTTCCTTATCTAATATTTATTTATAATTGACAGACCAAATGGAGTATATATCACTCTATGCCTCAAAATTAGTGTTTTTTTTGGAAAAAAAAATATTATTCTAAAATAATTTATCTTTCTAATTTTCAATACCAAATTCTTTTTTCTCTTCAATCTTCTCCTCCAATCAATACTATTTACATAGGACTATAAATGGATATCTATGGGGACGGATAGTACGATATTCGTGTCCGTTCCGTTGGATAAATGTCATATTCATGTCCGCTCCATATTCGTGTGAGTATCTGCTAAGTGGTAATCCACATATATTGAGATACCCATGAATATTTACAAATATCCATGAATGATGTTTTTTTAATAAAATTGATTATTGAAAAAAAGTTGGCTTACTTTAAAGACATAAAAAATATTCACACATAATATTCATACATTTTGCTAAATAGAATTTTTATCGAATATGAAAGTTGTTTCAATAGAAGTATATGAAAAATTATGCCTTAAAAGATTAAAAAAGAATATGAAAAGTTTTTTTTTTTTTACCAAATATGAACATAAAACATTTTTTTTGAGGTAATGAACATAAAACATAACAATATTAATAATACTCGAGTTTATATTTAAATCGATATTTTTAAACAATTTACTAATTTATTAATTGGTTCGCAGGTACTATATTTTTTGCCATCCCTACTCCTGAGTTACTATCTTTTACTTTGTATTTATTACAAATATAAATACAATTAAGTAAAAAAAATATAAAAACAGTAAAATTATTAAGATTATTTTAATAAAATACTATTTTCTTTTATTTATATACTTTTATTAATAAATGTAAAATCATATCTTGCGGCTCATTTTGGAATTGACGGAGTAATATTATACTTTATTTTTTTTACACTTTAATTATATTTATATTTTATCTGCAGTAATATTATAATTATATTTAGCAAAGTAATGTTGATATGTTTTTTTTGAAGAAACTAAATTAGTTCACTAAAATTGACTTTAGAGAAAATTGAATCCGAGACTTTAAGGAGGAATACACTCTTACCTACCAATCCAAGTGGGTTCGTAATGTTGATATTCTTGAAACATACTTAAATAGAACTTTGATACGTAAGAGTTGTCTAATTAGTGATAACTTATCCTTGATCTTGGTCCATAAAATCTGTCTGAATATTAACGTATTTAAATTTTTGTCAAAAATCCTAACGTATTAAAATTGTCATATATATTGCAACAAAAAATTGTCAAATCTGTAGTTTTCAGTTTTCATGATCAAAGAAATTTTTGAAAGTGTAAATCTTTATCAATTCCATTTTGTGACAAAAGTCATTTTCTTTAGCCCCACCGATCGCACATCACAATATAGACATTTTCCTCCAAAAACGTTACATTAAAGAGATAAGGTAAGAATTAGTCTATTCGTGTATCACACCACTAATCTATTTACAATATATTAAAAGAAACTACTATTAAAAATTCAAGTTTGTCCTTATTACTTTTAACGGTGTTCCAAGTTTGACGCCCTTATACGTAATTTTAACTCTAAACTAATAAAAAAAATACAAAAAAGAAAGGAAAGAAAGATAAGCATAAAAAAAATCTTCCCATAAAAATCTACTTACAATATATTAAAAGAAACTACTATTAAAAATTCAAGTTTGTCCTTATTACTTTTAACGGTGTTCCAAGTTTGACGCCCTTATACGTAATTTTAACTCTAAACTAATAAAAAAATACAAAAAAGAAAGGAAAGAAAGATAAGCATAAAAAAAATCTTCCCATAAAAATAGCATCATAAACTACATCTCTAAACAAAAAAAAAAAACACAAAAGAAAAATAGGAAAAAAAGAAGATAAACATCAAATAAATCTTCCTATAAAAATTTAATTAAAATAAATATACATATAAAAATAGGCCCAATATATTAGTAACTATAATAGTAACTTTTTTTAATGAAAGAATATTAACTCAATCTAACATATAAAAACTTATATATAAAAAATAAAAATAGAATAACCTAATAAAAGAAGATACTTATTTATAAGCTTAAAAATAAAAGAACATAAAAATAGAAACAAAAACACAATCGATCCATTTTGATTGACTTATTTATGAGTTTATGCGAAATAATTTATGCAAATAAATAAGTTTTTATGTATTATTATAAGTTTTTTATGGTAGTTCATAAAAATAATTTATAAAGATATAATTTTTGTTAGTGAAAACTTATGAATTAACATGTGAAAAAAAACTTATGAATTAACATAAAAATTTATTTATAAATTATAATCATAAACTATTTTCATAAGCTTAAAAATAAGCCAAATTCAAACAGGCCCAATATATTAAAAGGTATTACTATTAAAAATTCTAATTTGTCCTCATCAATTCTTAAAAATATTTCAAATCTTCTATTTCATAATTTTTTTTTAATTTGATATATTATTATATAATAGTTAAATTCTACTCTATTTTTGTTTACTCTTATATAAAAAATACAGAAGAAGTGCATTATTGATGAATATATATTATAATAATTACGGGGTAAATATTTGTCATTATACTTAAAATATCACGGGACAAGTGTTAATCAATAATTTTGTTAAAAAGAAAGAAAGTGTTGATCACTAATATATAAAAAATCATACACGGGACAATTGTTGTAATAAAAAAAAAATTAATCATACACGGGACAATTACTTTAAGATTTTTTTTTATCATACACGGGACAATTGTTTTAATAAAAAAATTTTAATCATACACGAGACAATTACTTTAATAAAAAAATTAATCATACACGGGATAATTGCTTTAATAAAAAAATTTAATAATAGACAAGACAATTGCTTTAATAAAAAAAAATTTAATCATATACCGGATAATTGCTTTAGTAAAAAAAATTTAATCATATACGGGAAAATTGCTTTAATAAAACAAATTAATCATACACGGAATAATTGCTTTAATAAAAAAAAGAAATTGAATAGTAAATATTTTTTATTATAATTATGATTTATTACACAAAAATCATACACGGGATAATTACTTTAATAAAAAAATGACTTAATTTAATATATTTTACAAAAAATAACAGAAGGACGTCATTTATAATTTAACAATATTTTATAAAAAAAAGTCGATAGACCCGTGCATTCAAAACTAGTTTATATATAATTTTTTGTGAACGATGCCCTTATCACATATCACAAAACTGTTTTCTATATTAAAGCACTGAATTTTTTAATTACAATTTACAAGTAATTACATAATTTAACCCGAGCTATCTCCATCTCAAATCATATGGATCGTGATCAAATTTATGTGGATCAAGGCTAAGTTCAATTTTACTTTTTGGATTATTGTGTTTTTGGCTAAGTTAAAATATTTCACTTATAATCTGAATTATTGGTGGTTTAATCTTTTATATTGTCTCGGATTAATTGCAGCTTCTTGATATGCCTATCTTGTACAGTAATTTTTTTTCTTCTTGTTTTTCTTTTTACTTTGCTTCTATATCTTGAAAGCCTATCTTATAAATTTAACTCATTTTTCGATAATTCAAAAGACGTTCCTATTGATGTATTTCATTGACGTATCAAATAATTTTTTTTATTATGCCATATTTTATAGACATAATTTATATTATATTCTCTTTCAATCGGACTGTCAATTTTATAATACGTTTATCCAATAAGAAATTATTAGATGTGTCATATAGAAAGTTTGACCCTTTGGTGTCATTTGATCCTGACTCCCTCCCTCCCTTATTAAGGTGTGCATTAGCAACGTGCATCTTAAGGTGTATTAAGTTACTTTTTAGTTATCATTTGTTAACACGCATCTTCTTAAAAGCAAGTGGATGTATTATACCAAATACCTATAAGAGTTGTTAAAGTACACCTGTTTTTTTAGAAGGAATGTTTTAGCAACATGCACTTCGATATATATTTAACTACATTTTAATTATAACTTGCTAAGACGCACCTATAAAATAAATGGATGTCTGTTAGCAAATCTCTGTGTGTATATATACCATCCATTGTGAGAATAATATGAAACTAACCATTTAGATTTAAATTTCAACAACTCTAGATATGTCATGATCATATTTCGTAATGTTAGAGTGGTTGTAATTCGTAGGTTGTGGTAGTTAATCGTCGACGTAACCGATAAGAATCTAATGTGGCATCAAATTATGTTATTCCATGGATACCCTTTTATGGTACGAAGGCCAACCAAGCATAATAGTGGTATATGTAAGTGGAAGAAGAAATCAACTAATTTGTAATTTGCTTCTTCAAAAAGCAGACCTAGCAATGTGTTGGAATCTGATCAAACATATGCTCATTAACATTGTTCGAGTGAATAATCCACAATAAGCGTGTAGATTAGGAATATATTTGCAGTGAAAGTTCAGTATAACATACCCAAAAAATACTTACATGAGACATACTTAAATATAACATACTTTGCCGCTTATACTTAAAAATGAGAATATTCCTTATAACAGTGAGTGGGACATTAGTGTGGGTGCCCAAAATGACATAATGGCATACAGATATTTATGCCATAAAGTGAACATTTCCACACATACACTTTGTTTTTTTAACAAGTGTATGTTCTTTAAGAGATTTGTTTGTATGACCCTTACATTTAAAATGTGTATAAAAGCATTATCTATAATCAAAATAAGTGTTGCTATTTTTCGTCTTTCATTACTGTAGTGCTGTTATTTTTCGTATATAAGTTACTTCAATGCACATCTTAAGGAGATGTTCAAAATTGGAACACCTATTTTGATGTATAGTGGATGTATTCTAATTAGATAAGCATGTTACCATGTCCATTTTTATCAAATAAATTTATAAGCTAGTTCAATAAGCAATAAGTTAGTTTATTGGACTTATCAAATACATTCAAAATATGAATTTAATTCTTATATATTGTGAGGTAAATCCAAAAACAAATAAATTGAAGTTATGTTATTATTATTGGCTAAACTGTAATTTTGGTTCCTTACGTTTATTTTAGGTTTGAATCAGATCCCTTACGTTTTAAAAGTTTCAATTTGGTCCCTCATGTTATCAACTTTTACATTAGTTAGTCAATTCCGTCAAATATTTCACTTATCCCGTTTGATTTATACACGTGGTTGACGGTTTGGACACGTGGACGTTATTTTGGACACGTAGACACTATTTTGGACACTTTTTTTGGAGCCAATTCCATTATTATAAGTAGGCTAAACTACACATTTGGTCCCTTACGTTTAAAAAGTTTCAATTTGATCCCTTACGTTTATTTTAGGTTTCAATTTGCTCTCTTCCGTCAGTTTTTGCATATGTGGCAGGCGGTTTGCTTACGTGGCAGACGGTTTGCACACGTGGATTGACACGTGGACACCTGGACATGTTGACACGTGTCAAATTTAAACAGTGGAACAATGGAATCTAACTGAAGGGACCAACTAATGCAAACGTTGATAACGTAAGGGACCAAATTAAAACTTTTTAAACGTAAGGGACCAAATTGAAACCTAAAATAAACGTAAAGGACCAAATATGTAGTTTAGCCTTATAAGTAATATATTATTTTTAATTTTTTTTTTTTTACTTAGTCAGCACCCCACATGACACTGAATGTATCCAAAATAGTGTCCACGTGTCCAAACCATCAGTCACGTCTAAGGATCAAACAGAGTTAGTGAAAAATTTGACGGAAGGGACTAACTAATGCAAACGTTGATAACATGAAGGACCAAATTGAAACTTTTAAAACGTAAGGGATCTGATTCAAACATAAAATAAACGTAAAGGACCAAAAGTACAGTTTAGCCATTATTATTCGATAGCAATTTACATTCACTTTATATTTTCAAATTTCAAACTAGATATGTAGTAACGAGAAAATACCAAATTCTTATCTATAGTCACGAATTTATCAATTCTTGAATCCCAAACTCTCGTCATCGAATCTGTTAGTTAGGGATCGAGGCATCCTCTGTCAATGGACCCTCGCACACAGAGGCGGCCGACTCCGCCCGGTTTCCGGTGTGCTAGAATCAGCAGCTATAGAACCTGCCTTACCTTCTTAAGTAATGTTTAATTCACCGAGTTGCTCTTTCATTTAGTTTCAGAGAGAGTTTATTTCGTTAATATTTTTGGTTTAATAATTTAATGATTAAAAATTCCATTGTGCTTAAGTCGGAAATTTCAAATTTAAACCATGACCCTCGCATATAAAATGCGATATTCATACCAACCTGAACTATGCTCGCCAAGACATTTCATTTATGATTTTATTTCACCTTAAACTCGTTATATGTTCAAGCCTACGAGACTAATTATAGACCTAATTGATCATTTAAGATGAATGTGTTTATCAAATTTGTAACAATAAAATACAAACTTTTTTACATACATGTTTAGTTGCAAACTAACACCTTGACAAAAAAAACTGTTGCAACATAATGCGTGCAAAAAATCATATATATTAAATAAAAATATTATTACAATTATCACACCTAGAAAATGACTATTGAATTGTCTTTGTGAGTTTAGCTCAGTTGGTAGCGACACCACATTATATATGCAGGGTTGGGGTTCGAGTCTCAGACACTCCACTTATTCACCTAAAAGGTGTAATTCCAGCCACTAAACTACTTGACAAAAAAAAAACTAACGAGTTCAGCAAAATGAACCAACATCTCAACTCAGTCAATTTAACAAACAAGCTAAACTTTTCATATCATAAATCTGCCATAAGAAAACCTAGCAATGTGCAAGTTCACAAGCTTAGCTTGGCTGGTTCCCCACCTTAATAGTAAATATCAGTAGTTAGTCAAACGACCGCAACGGGAGTGGTTATGGTGCATAAGCTTTTTCCTTATGCACCGTGCATAAATAATGAAAATTACTTAATGCACCCTCCAGATTGTTTAGTACACCCCCCAAATTACTTAGCGCACCCTCCAGATTTCTAGTGCACCCCTAAATTTCTAACGCACCCCCTAAAAATCTGGGGGTGCGCTAAGTAATTTAGGGGGTGCACTAGAAATCTGGGGGGTGAGCTAAGCAATTTTGGGTATTTATGCACGGTGCATAAACATGGCTTATGCACCATAACTTATGCCGACCGCAACATACATTTTCCTTCCGGGTGTATCCTGTGGAAGAAACACTCATGTTTGTAACCAAAACATAAAAAGAACACAAAACAATTTCAGGTCTCCTTTCAATGAATCAGTCAAATCTTTTTACAACTGATGCAAATCAACATCTTGTTATCTACAGAAATTTGAGCTGTACAATTGAAGTCAGATGGAGCCAGGCATGCAATAATGTCAAGAGACATAGCTCATAGCTGCAAACTTCAACATTCCCAGTGATGAGTTTCAGTTTAATTTCACAATTTCCAAATTACCCTATAGCGAACTGAATACAAGAGAATGGGAGGACATAAAAGGGGCTAGTTTGAAAGCTGATTTGAAAATGGGATCAAATCCAAATATAATAGGAAATATCCAGGTTATAATATGAAGTCAATTTAGAATATCTCCAACTTGTGACTGATTGATGTCATCAATCAATCCATACGCATAAGATGACAGTAAATTCAATGGTAATATAAAAAGGGAAAAATGAGCTAGATTTTCATTTTACCTTATTAAGTTGAAGTATCAGAATGAGTTCTCTCATACAATCGATATAAGAGTGATGATTTGGATATCTGAGGTTCCCTCTCCAAGACTGCAATCACATCCTTCACAGAGATACTACGAGCTATGCAAGTTTGAGATCCAGGGAATTGATTTTTCCAAAATTTCCTAGCAGCCGCTGTTGGCAACAAGATCACAAGGACATAGTATCAACAAAAATGTTGCAGTGTAATCAGACAATGGAGATACACACATATTGTATTGTATTTAGAGACCATGGGGACATAAAGTCTTACTGGTGCAGTTTGAATTTTATAATACTTTTTATGCATACCAGTTTTTCGAAACTCCAGACAATTTGATCACGGGAAACAGGGGGGAAACAAACAATACTGTCCTACACTGTTATTTAACAAAAAGGTTGACAAGAGAAAGATATTCCTTATGTAGTTATCTATATTTACCACTTCAGCCAAAAAACGAATATAAACAAAAGCTTAGTTCTTTCCATTTATGTAATTGATCTATGTATTTATGTAATTGCGGAGTTTTCATTCTGCTTACTAAATTGGAATATTAGGCCATAGATGTATAATTAATGTTTGTTTTGAAGTAAATAATTAGTTATGTAAGTTATTTTAAGATATGCAAAAAAAAAAATGAAACTCGTGCGAACGCACAAGGGAACTAACTAGTTTGAATACGACGGTAAAGATAGAAACTCCATTGAATTTGTAGACAGCTGAAGTGGTAGGAAACAACAAAGAAACGCACCTGAATTCCTAAGAGAAGTTGGACCTTTTCTCCCCCTTTCTTGATTATCTTTTGTGTTCCTTCCTGATGATGGTGAAGATTTGCGACTGACATCTTTAGTTGGCTGAGAACCAGATGCAGTGTCTGTCCCCCCTTCACGTTTTTGCTTAGCTTGCTCAGCCATAAGTTGCCACTTTGACATCATGTCATCTCCCCCAACAGCAGCTCGGGCTGCAACATTTGCAGCATTTGTCCTCATCTTGTCATCTACTTCCGTGTTCACCTACAACAAATTACCAATAAAAAACAAGACTTCCCACATAGATAAAGGTGAATTGCATAATCTAAATTGATAGCGGTACCTTTGTTGCTTTATTGCGACCATCACCCTTCTCCTTGTCACCATCAACTCCGGAAGTACCTTCTACCTATACATAAAAAATAGATTACAATTGTGTCAAAAAAAAAAAAAAGATTACAATGATAAGTACATAGGTTTGAGTCTAAGTTGCAAAAATATAAAATATATGCATGCACAAGAAATGTACAAGGACAAGAGTTATATTATGTCGTCAACTAAACAAAAATTTCCACAATGTGACAAAGTGGAACCCACATCATTTAGTTTCCGGAGCTTGTCTGCTTCAGCCTGTTTTTTCTCCCACTCTTCCCTTGCTTTCCTATTCATGGCCATGATTTGCTGTCGAACATCTGAAGTGACAACAGTCCGATGTCTTGTTTTCTCAATATCCACCCGCTGGTACAAAAACTATTGGAATTAAAAAACTTTAAAGATTGACAAAAGGATACTCATGCAAGCGGTTAGAGAAAATAACTGACCTGTTTTGACATTCTAATTATGTTACTTATTACTCCATGCATTCTCTCCTCCACACACTGAACATTCATTTTCAGCCGTAAGATTACATGGAATCCAACTTGTAACAAATATTGAAAAAATGGTTTAATCTCACCAGTGACAAGCATCTTTCCACATCATTACTCATGCCTTTCAAACCACACTCAGTTACTGCCAAGGTGACAAAATAGAACAGCTATAAGGCTTATATGGACCAAATTACAGATCTAGATAAGTTTGAAGAATGAAAAGACAATCGGATGAACAGAATAATGGCATAAAAATATGACTAACTAATCTCAATCAATTTTCTCTGCAATGGAGCTTTCAGAAAAATCAGACTTTCCTCCTCTTCTTGCACAACTCTTCGAGATGCTTCTGAAACTCGACTGTCCTCTTTGGGCCCAGAAAATAACTGTTCTTCCTCTTCCTATAAAAAGAGAACACAAAAATTGACTAAGATTTTACATAGAAAAAACTATGGTTTTCTTCAATATGACAAAGTATCATACCCTAATATCAATACCACTAACAGCAGTAACATCATTAAGCTTCTCAATGCTTTGTTCCAGAGATGACCCAGACACCTTTTGTTTCTTACTGCAGGATAGCAAGCAGATATGCATATAATCAAAATCAGTAAGAGATTTCAATAACTAACCCAGGAAAAAAACACATACAAATCATAAAGGAGCAGAATATTGCAACTCGCCTTGGAGGAGGGGGTGAAGAACCAAGTGCTTCAAGCGGTTTCTTCTGGCCAAGAGGAGTTTTTTTTAGAGGTGTCTTTGACATAATACCAGAAGTGCCAACTGGGATCTGAGAGCTTAACTGATACAAATGGAGTTGATGTAATTGGGTATCAGCAGACAGCAGGTATTAAGATATCATTAAAAACACAGATGGAGCACACCATTGTAAACAGAACGATGGCTTGGTATTCAAGAAAAACTTAAAAAAATGAAGAAACTTAAATCATATTTCCTAACAGAAAAATGCTTTAAAAGGTGGAAGCACAGTGACATTAAACAGAACCGAACACAAAATTCAGAAAGAGAATAAGAAATCCTCTAAAACAAAAGAGCAAAAAAGAGAACAACAAGAAAAGGAGAAAGTGAATGTAGCAAAGCTTCCTGATCTCTCAAAAAGAAATCATAATACTTGATTTTAGTAGAAAAATTTTAATGCAGAAAACACTTCTAAGAAAATGATATTCCAATTAATGCACAAAGTATTGGAAGATTATAGACGGTAGAAGAAAATTAAAGAAAACATTCAGAGAGAAATGCAGAAACTCTTTGAAGAAAGTGATATTCCAATTAATTATTAACAGGTTAGTGCTATTCAGGCTGCACACGAGGTGTTTATATTCTGTTACAAGTTACAACTGTCTAATAGAGTCTGAAAAAGAAACTAACTAACTAATCCAGATGTGCAAGCTTAGGCTGGTTCTTTGTAGTACAGAGACTTGCAACACAAAATTTCCTAGTATTATACCCTCAAAAAAATTTACTCATCCTTATAAAACCGGCTTGTAATCTAAGGGGTATCACTTTCTATAAACTTTTTCAGGCCTTGTCTTTTTTCAATGTGCGACTTGATTTTGTTTCCAATACACCTCTTCACGCTAAGAACTATTGGGAACGGTGGGTGGCCCGAATAGATAACCTCTGAATCACATAAGGTTTATTTATATTGAATCTAAATCTTTACAAACCAGTTTGTAAGGTGAAGGGTCCACACTTCATAAACCCTTCAATTAAATTATAGATTTCATTTTTCAATAATACCTCTTTTTTTTCTTATGAAACATGTTTCCATGAAGGGTATTTTGGAGAATGCAATTATTTTTATTATCACATCAAGGAAAATAGTTGAGTTTAACCACTATTCTTGATTATCGTTATTTTCTTTCTTATGTAGAAACAAAGTAATATTGTATCTTCCAATATTGACAGACCCGGTGTTTTATAAATTTGCGCTTAAGATGCATAAAATATATAACATCAACATAGGGTGCAACATGCTCATGACCGAGAAAACAAAAAAGAACATTTGGATACTGTTCGATCCCCAAAACTTTAGGCATTGCATCTTTTAGAGAAAGACATGCACATTAGTTTATAACTAATGTTAAGAAGAAAAAAAAACGTTTATAACTTACAGACACAGTTGGATCTAGTTGAGATACAGAAGGGGAAGCAGAATTTGCCGGCAAGCTAGCAGAAGTTGTATGCGGCATGCTGGTAGATGCTACAGAACCTCTTGAAAACTCATCCTTTACAGTGCCTTGATTGATACCACTACCCTGTTCATTTTGACCAGAATTAACAGAAGGCAGCCCATGCAATTTAGACAAATGATACCTCTTTTGCTGCTCAATACAAAGATCATTAGGTTGCTTTTTTACATATGACATAGATGTAAACAAGCCCGAATTTTGTTCTGCTGATGGTTGCCAAGAAATTGAGTTTTGTTGTGATGCTGTATTGTTTACCACAGTCGACACAGATCCACCTGGCATTCTCTTAGGATCATTGAAAGAACTCTGCCGATCTACACCTAAGTTACTTAGACCAATGCTTTGTTGTGGAATTTTCCTTATGTGAGAATTATGAGGATGAGGTTGTTGTATGAGAGATGATGATGATGAACTGGTGGTTGTTCCAGAAAAAGGGTTATAGTTACCACCACTGCTTCCATATGTCGATGGGAAATGTATATGCTGTTGTTGCTGCTTATTAAGGCCTTGTATGTGAACTGAGGATCTTTCGGTTTCTTGATTAACGGCATTAGAACTGGATGATGGTAATTGATTTGGTTGCAGTACTCGAACAACATGTTCCCGAGATTTTTTAGCACAAATGTCCATACTTGAATAGGTAGGCTCACTCTTCACTTGGATAGCCGAAGAAGTATTATGAGAATGGTCTGGAGCAGCACTCGTACTTCTCTTATGCACTTGTGCTAATGCTGATGCATGGGGATTGTTAAATTTTGTTACAGGGTGCTTCTGTCCAGAAGAACCTGTGTTGCCTTCTGTCTGCAAGAAAAAAGGACGGTCCTTAGCATAACGTTGAAATCAATATTCAACCACCTTAAGAAAAAACATATGTAAGACTGCATAAACCATCTACTCTGCCTACCTGTTGTTGCGCTTTTGTTACTGCTATTCTAACCATCTGGTCCCCCGCAATCCCTTTCATTCGGCGTACAAAATCATCTTTAGGTATTTCATGTCTCTAGAACAAATAACAACAAAATTGGCAAAACAAAGACTTAGTAATATGAAAAAGCATTGCACAGAACTTTAACTGTTTAGCACAGAAGAGAGAGAAAAAGGACATGATAGTGAAACTGGTTTGAGAAACCCACCTTCAATTTGTTATATAAAGTTTGAAGTTGCATGGCTCTGTCTTTGGGAAGTTGGGGCATCAAAACATGGAGAAGCGAGTCAAATGATACCTGTTTACTACGATTGATTTGGCTACTAGGTTGTTCATTGACCGTGGCCTGTTGATTACTCATCTGCTGCAGCTTTGTATACTGAGATTTCTGAACTTCATTTGTTTGAGAATGTTGGTGGGAAACAGGTACAGTCTGGCGTTGGAGACATTCATCTTGAGATTGTTTGTGTGATAAAGTAAGATTACTCGCATCCTGTGAGGCAACATTATTTATCTGTTCCACGATAGGTCCTTGTTGCTTCAGCTCTTGCTGCTGTGCAATTTTAGGCTCCTGATTTTTACAGTCAATCTGGTTGTCATGGCTAAAAGTTGTCGAAGTTGATAATGATTGACTGAATGAATTATTGATTCCTTCAGATGAAAACAAAATGAAGCAATCACAAAAGCATTATGTGGTAAAGTGATTAAATTTTATCATGCAAACATAAAAATAACATTAATCAACAGCCAATATAACATTTCTATACTCCGGTCCAGATATTCTGATTATATAAAACCCATTTTTACAATCATATCTTGATTCATACAGATTCAAACACAATCGATACAGATCAAACTGTGAATCTCTTTTGGACTTGAAATGCAGTATGAATCTCAATTGTTTGCAACTTTATTGGGAGGGAGTGAAACACACAACCCTTTATCTCTCAAACACGCGAACCACCTTATCAATCCTTCTACTATAACTAATTCATAGGAATTATTATCTATGAAGCACGGACACCGACACAACACAGACACTTCGACACCGATAATTTGAAAAAAATAACGTAATTCAATGTAATCGTATTGTATGTGTCAGTATCAGACACAGATGCTTGTCTACACAGGGACGCATCTAATCCGAGGAGTGTCCGTGCTTCATAGATTATTATTATTATCATTATGTAAAAATTGATGGATACCATACCAGCTGCATCTGAACGAGAAAGGACAGAACTAGAAGCATCTCCTGCGCCGCCGCCTATGTCTCTATTCAATGCAGCTTGGAACGCTTGGACATCTGCCCCGGAATGCATAGTTTCATCCTGTGTACACGAAAAGACAGTGATGTTAAAAGTTAATCCCCAATTCAAAGAAAGTGAACAGATGTTTGTTTGTTTTATGGAAAGAAAGTATACCTCATCATCATCTTCTTCAAGAAGCTTCACTATAGATGGGTCCATAGCAGCGTTTTCTTTGTTACTCTTTTATTTATAACAACAACAACAACCGCAATTCAGATATTAAACAAAGAAAATGGTGCCATCAACATATGCATTATTAGGTTATAGGCATAATCAAAATTTCAGGATTATAACATTTAGAAGCATAAACAGGGTTAAAATAATTGAATTAATTTCACAAAAAAAATAACAAAAGATGAGTTCTGTGATTGAATTAGTACTACCTGAAGAGTTGAATGAAGAACGGCGAAGTGCGCGGCGTGAGAGAGATGAATGAGAGGGTTCACTATTCTGTTTGGCGGCAATATTTTTTCAATTCAATAGTAAAATGATGTGATGATATTATTCTTTAGCGCAATATGTGAGAATTTGCTCAATGTGTTGGCAAGCAAAATTCAAAATCAAAATGGAGAAACTACAAAGAATAATAATCTCATTCAAGATGAAGAAAAAAAAAATAATGTGCTCCAATTTGTAATCCCCATTTAAATATTTTGAATGAAGGAATGTTTTGAAATGATAAAATAATATTTTGGGTAAAATAACTGATACCCCTGTAATATGGGCGTGTTTTGCTTTTCCCCCCTATAAAATATTTCCTTGCAACTCGCCCCTTACAAAATGTTAACTCTTTGTTTTTGCCCCCTATACACAACACATGGCAGCTGATTGTACAGAAATTCTATGTGGCATGTCCACATGGATTTATTTTAAATTTTTATTTAAATTAATGCCACGTGTTATTAACACGGCATATTTCAAATTATTAATTTTTGTGAAAAAACAGGAAATTCATTTTATTAATAAACTGAATTTATTAATTATATAAAACAGAATTAAAAAAAAAAACCTAAATAAATTATATAAAACAGAATTTAAAAAAACCTAAATTACAAAAGTGAAATCAAATCAAATAAGAAGAAGAAGTTGAAACGCTGAAGCTACAATCCATTGGTTTTCCACTCTTCCCATTTTAAGCTACAATCTTCTCACCATTCAAACAAGCAACCAAAAAGTTTATGTCACTTCCATCTTTGCTAAACCAATTTTACAGTAAAAACAATCAAGAATCCAAACTCAATTTTGTCCAATGGACATGAAAACTCATCAATACTCTCTATAAATTGAGAGCAAAAAATCAGACAAAGGGTAGAGAAAATTAGGGTAGAAAAGATTGGAGATAAAAACAGAAGAACAGAGACAGAGGCAATCAAAACCAAACTCTGAGAAAAAGAAAGAAAACTAGAAAATATACAAATTATCAGTAGAAAAATTCATTTTTCATTCTCATAATCTCTTTCAAACCACAAACTACCACTATTTTCAATTAATAAACCACAAACCACCCGTATCACCACACAAAACCACCAACAAATCTTTAACCCATAACTTTGCAAAACAGAAACCCAAAATCAAACTCAAAATCAAAGAACCAAAAATCAGAAGAAAAAAAAATCAAAAGAACAAGCAACGAAAAGGAAAGGAAGGAGATCGGTCGGAGCTCGTGAATCCGACGAACCATCGCCGACCCGCAATCGCCGCCGCCGCTTCTTTTTCTCTCGGTCGGACCTTCTCTCTCGGTGACTTTTCTCACGCGTTTTGTTTTCTGTTTGATGAGATGTGTTTTCTGAATTTTTAACTTTACCATATTAAGTTTATGTTTTTAATATATAATTTAAATGAAATAATTAAATTTTCTGTTATTAATTGTTTTTAAATGAAATAATTAAATAAATAATAAGTTTTTGTTTTTTTTAAATTTTTTTAAAATTACACGTGGCAGTACACGTATAATTAAATTTAAATAAAAAATAAAATTGACCAACGTGGAATTGACACGTGGCAAAACGTCCAGTCAGCTGCCAGATTTTGGTAATAGGGGGCAAATGCAAAGAGTCAATATTTGGCAAGGGGCGAGTTGCAAGGAAACATTTTATAGGGGGGAAAAGCAAAACACGCCCATATTACAGGGGGTATCAGTTATTTTACCCTAAAATTTTTGATTTGGATTGCTTGCATTTTTTAAATAAAGTTTTATAGTATACTTTCTCGCCCCATAAATATTAGCAAAATTGGATTTTTTCTATTCATTGAATCTAAAAAATGTAATTAATCTCATCTTTGTTATAGCCTTATAGGGGGAGTATATAAATTTTACACAATTGGTCTATTTTATTTATTTTACTATACTTATTGATCTCCCCTCTTAGACTTTGTTTTCTAGTCGGAAGGAAAAGGGAGGGGAGTATTTGTTAGAAAATAACAACATTAAAGAAGAAAAATAAACACAATCACAACACAAGAAAATAATGTGGAAACTCCAAACCGGAGAAAAAATCACAAACAGTTGTCTAAACCGACAACTAGAGAATTATCACTATGTGAAAATTATTACAACACATAGACTTCTCTCACTCTCACCCCAATGCCCCAATACAACCACACTCTCACAAAGCAAATATTTAAACTAAGAGTCAGATATAAGCTTAAAGTGCTACTGACTGGTGCAATTACAAACAAAGAACTTAGGTTCTATATATAGCCTTGGTTTTCCCCTTGCTTCACAATTCTAAGCAATGTGGGACTTCTCCAGTATAGGTAATTTTTAACCTCCTTCTTTATTTAAGAAACTCGGCAATGTGGGACTTAACAATCAACCCCAACAATCTCCACCTTGATTGCAAGAGTTCCATCTTCCGATTCCATTGTCTATACCGACAATCATACTCCACCATAAAGAGTATACTTCACTTGGAACTAAACCATTCCAATATGTTTCTTCACTTGGAACTAAACCATCCCAAGAATTTCATGTCGAAACCTGCTGAAAGATTATGGTGCAACTCCCATGTTGGCTTTCAGAAAAGTTCTTCAGCCATCGACACACCTCACCACACACCTTGCATCAATGTCAACCAATGCCCGTGTATTGTTCTGAATCCGCTAGCAATAACTTGTCCTTTCCCATGGTATAGCGGAAATACCATAACGACACACTTTATCTTCTAAATGAGATCACCATCATCTCCCAAAACAAGGGAGACATTGCTAGCACTTGTCTCAGAGTCTTTTTCAGATACTGCTCCACCTGGACAATTTCTCTTTAAATGCCCAGACTTTCCACACTTCCAACACGGCAGATTCTTTGCATGGATCTTCTTCTCATTAGTCTCACTTCTAGTTAGCAACATCGAGCTTGATGAAGTGCTTTCATCACTTTTCATCCTCCTTTCTTCAGAAATAATTTTAGTTGCAACTTCTTCAAAATTCAATTTTTCCTTCCCATACATCAAAACAGGTTTGAGATGAGCATAAGAAGATGGAAGAGACCAAATGAGCCTTAACGTCTTATCCTCATCATCAATCTCAACTTTAATAGATTCTAACTCAGAAACAATATTATTCAAAGTACTAAGATGATCAGAAATTTTCGTACCCTCATCCATGCGCAAATTGTGGAATTGCTCTTTCAACAACAACCGATTTGAGATGTCCTTTGCCTGGTACAACCCTTCAAGCCTTTCCCAGAGTTCCTTGGCTGATGACAGATTCTGCACATTCGCAAGAACATTCTTTGCCAAACACAAGCGAATTGCACTTGCAGCCCTCAAATCTAGTTCCTCCCACTTGTCGGCCTCCATCTTGGAAGTGTTTCCTTTCAGCGCCTTGTGTAAACCTGATTGTATTAACACATCATTGACTTGTACTTTCCACAAGCCAAAGTTGATTCTTCCATCAAACTTCTCTATGTCAAACTTCATAGCACTTGAATAAGACATAGAAAAGCCCCTTCTTTAGCACCTTCACAATATCACACTTCTTTTTTCTGATGTGGAAGATCAGACAATGCTGCAACCATAGAGCATACAAAGAATTGTGATATCTCACCGAACCGAAGCTCTTGATACCACTGTTAGGAAATAACAACACTAAAGAAGAAAAATAAACACAATCACAACACAAGAAAATAATGTGGAAACTCCAAACCGGAGAAAAAACCACAAACAGTTGTCTAAACCGACAACTAGAGAATTATCACTATGTGAAAATTATTACAACACATAGACTTCTCTCACTCTCACCCCAATGCCCCAATACAACCACACTCTCACAAAGCAAATATTTAAACTAAGAGTCAGATATAAGCTTAAAGTGCTACTGACTGGTGCAATTACAAACAAAGAACTTAGGTTCTATATATAGCCTTGGTTTTCCCCTTGCTTCACAATTCTAAGCAATGTGGGACTTCTCCAATATAACTAATTTTTAACCTCCTTCTTTATTTAAGAAACTCGGCAATGTGGGACTTAACAATCAACCCCAACAATATTTTGGAGAGAAGGAGAGAATTTTCATAGAGGAAGTGAGATGAAAATATTTGAGGATTTTTTTATGGATTTAATTTATATATTTGAGGATTTTTTTAATTTAATTTATATACATCGCAGTGTAAATTATTTTAAACATGCATCTAATAATATATTAACATATCATTTAGTGTTTATAACTTGTCACATTTATTAAATGACATGGCAAAACATTATTAAATGCATCTGTAAAATAAAATTTATAGAAATTAATCTCATTTTTTATCTATTTTGAAAGTGTTATAAAATTTATTCAAAATATTCTAAATTCCTCCCCTAGAGTTTGCACAAATTAAATTTAGTGAAGAAAAATAAAATCTCATGGTGAACAGACTGTTCATCATTATTTTTCCTTTTACTCACTCCTTTATTCTCGAAACTCCTCTCATTTTACCTCCAAACTCTCAAAGAAAAACTTTAAGAGTGTGTTTGAATGAAGTAATTAAAAATTTCAGGGGATTTAAAATTCTAAGCAATTCAAATGATTGTATTTGAATTGCCATAATTTTAAATGTGTGTTTGGATTTTTTTTACAACATGTTTTGGATTGAGTAAGAAAAATTTCATTGTAAATATTTTGGGTCACTTTTATAAATTTAAAAATAAGGACCAATTTGTAATTTTTAAAATGCAACTTATGTGTGTTTGGATTGAGTATGAAATTTGAAAAATAAGGACCAATTAGCAATTTGAAAAATATCATAGGAGTCAATTTAAAATTTTTTAAACATAGGATGAAGGAATTTCAAACTCCTAACTTTTTGGTGTCATTTGAAATTCCTTAAATTTAACTTGGACAAAATACTTCATAAATTTCTATCATATGTACATGTGGAAAATATTGTCATATGTACACGTTTAGCGACCATGGTGACAAAGGATGGTTGGAAAGTTGAAGGCAATATCTTGATCTTCTGCAACACATGACACCAAAAATTCATTGAGACGTGGTCACACCCTTCTAAGTTTAATGTTTTTACAGATAAGTAGGTAGAAAACGGTAAGGAAGTTGCAAAATAATTGGAGCAAACAAGATGTTATTTACGGTAAGTCGGTAACTAGCTTAAAAGGGTTAGGATGTAAATGAGATATAGTCTTTGTGGGCCTTGATCCAGTGCTGAAGGAATTTAATTTCGTCAAAAAAAATATAAGATTTAAATTATTTTTTTAATCAAACAAGCTTAATGCAAATGATCCCGAAAACAGACTCTCATCGTTGTTACCCCGACTTCACAAAAAAAATGCTGCACAAACATTACATTTTACCCAATCAAAGCGAGGTTTTTCTCATCTATCAATAGTAGGAGGCGGGAGATTATAGTTTTCATCATGCCTCGGATGATGAACAACAAACCAATCATTCCACACATCATTAGCCATTCGCCCGATTTGGTTCGGTAGGCTGGGGTTGTCATTCCAAACTACATCATTTCGGTGATGCCATATGCTCCAGAAAAGCGTTGCAATTCTACTCACAGTTGCTCGTCTTCATTGTGGCACTTCGCAAACACTCTATCCACGACAAGACCTTGTTGATACGCGTTATTGTCCAGGACAGATAGCAGACCAGCAGCCTGCCAGCATTTCCGAGTTGTAGTGCATTGGAAAAAAAACATGGAGGTCATCTTCATTCGTGTTCTCACACAAAGGGCAGTGCACCTCACAATCCACATGTCGTTGATAAAATCGAACTCGCGTCGGGAGACAACCCCGATATAAACTCCAAAGTAAATGTCAAGTTTTGTTGGGAGCTTGAGTTTGCCAAATATCATTTCAGTTAGTTAAATTATATTAATAGAAGCTTGTATTAAGATTTTTTCTATAAAAAAAAGTTTTTTATTTATTTATTCTGGTACAACTTATTATTCATCGACATGTACTATTTAATTTTGACTGTATTTAATTTTGTTTTTTTGAATAGTATTTAAGCTATTTAAGTACCAATATATATATGTTGAAACAAAATGGGTCTGACAATACTTTCTTGATGGAAATAAAATTTTGATGATAATAAAGTATTAAATTTACAATTGTTGTTACTGATAATTGTTCTACTGTGCAGAATTATAAGTTAAAATTTCAGAAGATATGAACAATGAAGCAGAGAAGCCAAGCTGGAAGCTCTGAGAAGTATCAGAAGATCATCAGAAGCTAATCAAGTTTCAAGCTTTGAGATGCATTCAGATGCATAGCTCTCAGACTATGAAGACCTTCAGAAGCTAGTACTTCAGAAGCAGAAGGCCTTCAGAAGCAAGCACATCATAAGCTATTGGAACAAAAAGAATGTACATCTTCCAAGAACTGATAGATAAGATCAAATGATTGAAGAATAATCATAAAAGGACTCTGTCATTCTCGTTAAAGAAATATTCCTAGCATTACAAAGTTAGCCTTATCCATAAATGGAGCGTTTGAAAGAATTGTAATATTGTCCTATTATTACTGAGCAATACTCAAAACGCGCTAGGTAGTGGAATTACCTTCCTTGAAAGAAATCAAAATCCACTACAAAAAAATAGTATAATCTACAGCTGACACCTTATCTCTCTGCAACGGTCATCATCAAATGTTTCCCTATAAATAGAAGACCTCATTTGAAGAAATGACTACTGACCTACACACATACAAGACTATGAAGCTCTGACACTTAGAAAAATTTGTCAAACACTTTTAGTTCTTTGTTCTTGAATCTTAGGATTAAAAGTTTGAGTCTTGTAATCTGAGTTGTATTTTGTAAACACATCTGATAGTATATCAAGTGTTTGATGATCATCATTCTTATACTTTGTATTTTGAGAAGTCTCTTGTTAGTGAACTTGAGCATTGAGAAGTCTCTTGCAAGTGTGGTTGAGCAACTGTAATCTAGTGAGATTTTATAGTGAAATCCTTGGAAGTGCAAGGGGACTGTAGTACTCTCGGTTTGTGAGGAGAATCAATTTAAATTGCTTGTGTGCTCTTCTCTCTCTCTCTCTCTCTCTCTCTCTCTCCCTCTCTCTCTCTCACTCTTTATCTTTTGGATTGTGTTTTTAAGTTCTTATCCGCTGCAAACCACTTTGTTTTTAGAAAAAGTTTTAATCTTTCAAAATATAATTCAACCTCCTCTTATATTTTTCCACACCTTCAATAGTGACACCCACGTTTAAAGTCTTTGATTTAAAATATCTCCAATTAGTCAAACAAAAATATCTCCAATTAGTCTTTGATTTAAAGTTTCTAAAATTAATTATAGTTATAAATTTTTCTTATTTTCATAAAAATGGTATTACTTTTAAATTCAAATTCTTTATTTTTATTCTATTCCTATTAAATACTCCCTCCGTCCCTAATTATAGGAGCTAGTTTGACAAAACACGAGTATTAAGAAAGTGGATTTTAATATTAAATTCATTGGCAAATTATGTTAATTTTACATGTTTACCCTTATAATAAATTGTAGTGTTTTGTATCAAACAAAAGAGAATTTAATGCTATTAAAAAAACTATGCAAAGTAAATAAGGGTAAGTTTGGAAAATAAATAATTAATGTCATTGATAATTGTAAAGGGGTCTTATAAAAAGGGACAAATTTTTTGTCAAACTAGCTCCTATAAATAGGGACGGAGGGAGTATATTTTATCACAAATTAGTCTAGCAAGTCAAATGTAAAATTAATGCATGTTTTAGAATTTTGAATTATTTAAAGTTTAATGGTTTTACCTTATTTTTTTGAAATCACTATTTAATTTTAATTCTATGGGTGCATATTTAGTAAATTACTTTATTAAATAAATATTTAATATTTTTTATTTACTTCTATTTTTAAATAGTTAAATATCATATTCAAGAAACTTTTTCATTCTCCAATTCTAAATTAATTATTAATTATATCAGTACATGAAAATATATGATGAGGAATTAAATTACAGTAGCGTGACTCTTAAGTAATGGTAGACCGCTCCATAACATTTTAACGAATATGAATTTTTATAAAATTTATCGCTGAATTGAAAGTTTATATCATTTAGATAATCCATATAAAATTTTACACAAATTTAAAATTATTTTTTATGTTATTAAGACAACCAAGATTAATCATTTATTCATTTTTATTGAACATTGTTAACCTAGTGTATCAAATAGTGCCAAATTGAGAGAGTCTCTAAATGTATTAGTGGTTTAGAAATAAAATAAAATAAATTTGAATTTATATTAAGCAAAGGGTAGAACAGTATTTTTGATGTTTGATAAGGACATAATAGTAAATTAACCCTTATTTTTTTTGTATATAGGCTGGAAAGATTGTGAAACCCTAATAACTCCTCTTCCTTTCAAATTCAATTCTCACGGCTTCATCATCACCATCATCATCTACCATCATTATTCAATCTCTGAATTTAGAAATCTTACATACAATTAATGTATTAGATGTTTTAGCTTAATATATGGTAGGGTTGGACAAAATCTTCCGCCTGGCCCAATCCGGAAGGCCCGTAGATGGTCGGATCGGTCAAAACGGGTAAAGCGGGTCAAACAGGTTAAAAGATCCGGTTTTCATTTGTTTGGGTTTGTCGGATTCGAATGGGTAATCCACACCCAGCGATGCTCGTATCCAACCCGCCTTATGCATATTATATTTAATTAATAAATACTCCCATATTTTTATATGTTATGGATGTAGGCCCATATTTTTTACAAGGCCCAAAATAAAACCTAGTTTACTGAGTTGAGAGATTCATTCTCTCCCACACAAGTACACACGACGGCGGTGGCTCCTCTTCACCCATTCTCAGTCTCGCTCTCTCTCAGTCTTTCATTCAAATTTCTCTTCTTTCTTCAATCGATTTTTCTACCTCTTCGCAATTTATTATCCCTCTGTTCTTATTCATCCTTTTGTTGTTTTTAAAAAACCAACATAGACATAGTTCGGAGATTATCTATCAATACTTTTAAGTTTATTTTGTTTTTGAACACCAATATGTATATATTTTGAAGGTTTTTTTATACTCTGAAATCCGATACAAACCACTCGTCCATCCGCCGAATCCGCCGTAACCGAAGCCTCAAAATGGACGGAAATGGATTGAAAAACTCAAATTGGCGGTTGATTAGAATTGGGATTTTGAGCCCGAATTCCGACCGCGACCGATCGATGTCCAGCCCTAGGAAAGGCACGGAATTTAGAGAAAGAAAATTGAAGAGGAATTAGGGTTGTTTTAAGATTTGAGAGAGATTGGAGAGAAAACCTTAAATTTGAGAAAGCGGGCAAGAGGAGAACACTACTACAAATTTGACCTATTAATATTGATTTTACATCAGGGGAAAAGATATCAGAAATGAAAGGGAATATGAAGTACGTTTTACATCTGGTTTTAATATTACCAGAAGTAAACAATACATAGACACAACCTTTTACATCTGGCCATAATATTCACAGATATAAATGTAAATGCGGTGGCAATCTTGTAATTATGGTGAAAACTGTCTAAAATAATATTACATCTTACCATAATACCCCCAGATGTAAAAAGTCTTTCAAGGGAATAAGCTTCTCTCACTCACTCGATCTCTTTACTCTCAGTACTCTCACTGAACGCGAACCCTAGACGGAAAAGGAACTCCATCGCGCCTCCATCACTCTTGCTCATCTCTCTCATCACTCTCTATCTCTCATCTCTCTCTCGTTCCCTCTCACTGAACCCTAAACCTAAACACGTTGAAACCCAAGTCACGAATTGAAGCTCCATCTCTCTCCTTTCCTGTCCTTCTCACTGAAACCCTACCAATTCTATTCTCAATTTCTGTTCTTATAATGGCTTTACCAAAATTTCTAAATGGCTTAACCATAATTTCGATTAATTTTTGTTTTGATTTGGAATTTTGATTTTGCAGGAGAAGACCCACGAGTCTATCGACAACAGACCCGCTCTTGTGATGAAGAGTGGGAAGTATAGTTTGGGGTATACAACTGTTCTCAAGTCTCTCAGAAGCTCCAAAGGTTGGATTTTTTGTTTTTATTGAAAAAATTTGATTTTTATCAATTTGATGTGATTACTATTGTTTATTTTGCTTTTTAGCTCGATTGAATTGATGGGCTTTGAATTTGTGTTAGGGATTGCACCTTTTTAGTTTCTGCCTCACACTTGAGTTTATTTTTTCCTCCTTATGATCCACTGCCCTTGTTATAGAATCAGGAATTTCTCCTTGTTCCTTCCATTCTGTTTGTCGATATTAGTTTTAATGTACAGGTCATTCTAACAATCTAATGCCTTATGATATTATTTTGGAAATCAAAGGCCAATAGTGTTAAGAGTCACGTTTGTTATATGTTTCTCTTGACACTTTTCTTCCTCCATCCTTTCTAATAAGCTCAAATGCTATGAAAATGATGATTTGAGTAACATACCTTTTAATAAAGCCCTATAGGTTGTCATAAAATAAGCTGATTGAAATTCATAGTATTTGACTTTGATTCAGGCCTCTGGTAAATGTATATTTGGATTGTTTGCATGATGTTAACTTTGGCTACAATGAAGAAGCAATTCCATATCATTTACTTTTGACTATTTTCTTTTAGAAGATAACTTCAAAGCCAAAAGTGATGAATCAGAACAAGATGAAGCAGCTGTAGCAACAACACCAGACATGAATGGTAGGAAAGTTGTCTGCAGATCACAAACTGGAATCCTGCTATTGTATTCATGGGGATGCTTCAAGGATTGCAGGTACATGGCGTGGATTATGTCATTGTTACATGATGGAAATAATTTTATTTGTATGAAGTAAAGACATCAGTCGAATGATGTCTTTCTATTATATCACTTCCATCCTTTTGACTGATATGTTCATACTGATGATGTTTAAATTCCAGTTATCGATTTGTGGATCTCTCTTCAAACTCTATTGATGCCATCTTAAAGGTTAGTGGATCAGTACGTTATTTTTTACCAACATAGGTCTTTTAATAATTAATTTTTTATCATTATCTTAGCTTGATGAAGATAGGATTATCACTGGATCGGAGAATGGGATGATCAAGTGAGTCTTTAGCAGTTTTAGAGCATTGTACCTCTAGTTTGAATATTTTTTTAATCTTTTATTTCATTTGTTGTTTGTCTCATTTATATACACTCTTTTTATGTTCAGCATGGTTGGGATATTGCCGAACAGAATCATTCAGCCAATTGCAGAGCACTCCAAATACCCTGTCGAATGTCTTGGTAACATACTCTTGCTCTTTTCTCAAAATTTGATGTGCTGTTTTGGTCCAAGAGTGGAACCTATGGTTAGGATATTGCCGGAATCATTCAGCCAATTCGATGTTCATCACTATTAATAATGTGAAAAAATTGTTGGCTTTGTGTGTCTGTACTTTACTGATTTGTAGAATGATTAATTTATTTGACCGAACTTCAAACAACATTTTCCATTTATGCAGCTGTGGGACTTGGATAATATACTGCAAGGTTCAAGAAGCACAGCGACAAGTGAAACTGGTGTGGTTGACAACGAAGTTGACAGTGACGACGATGATGAGATGGATGTAGATAACAATCGTTCTAAGTCTTCTAAAGGTAGGATATGGTTAGCACAAATAAATGTAAATGCTACAGCTTGATTTTGAGATAATTTAAAACATCATTTAGATTTATTTAGGATTTAATTGAGTTGCCTTTGATTTAGGAAAAAAGATTTGGAAGTGGGATCGTGATTTTAGTTGGGTTTAATTGAGTTCTATTTGTTTTTGGGGATTTTTTTTTGAACTTTTAATAATGTGTACAGTTCATGAATTAATGTTAACGTAATATCATAATTCATGTTAAAGTTTGCAAAAGAAATATCTTGTTAAAGTCTGCTTCTAAAGTTTGCAAAAATAGTACTATGTGTAATAAGTGGCTGGATTAATGTTAAGTTTAGTTCTTTTCAGTGCAGTTTGAAAATTCACTTAGTGCAAAATGCATAGTTTAGAATGGCTTATGCCTTGTTAAATAAAGTCTCTTTTGCTTTTGCAAAAAAAGTACTATGTGTACTATTGTATATGATTATCAACTTATTATCCAATTTCAGAATGCGATTTCTCGTGGTCTTGCTAGTGCTAGCCTAGAAGTTATCCTTTATGGGTGGGTGACATTTACTTTTTTTGTGTTCATTATTTTATTTACTTTTAATTTTTAGTGAACTTTGATATGAAGTCATGTAATAATTATTAAATCTACTTGTCACTAAACAGCAAGTCATCTGCCTTTCAACAGGAATGGATTCAAATTTTTCACAAATGGTGGTGGTCTTGGAAAGCCTGACTTCAAAGATATCTTAGAGCGGGTTGCAAACATATACAATCAATTTACAAAAGAAGGAAGTTTGACGCTTTCTAAGAGAATAGTTTCATTATCTACTGAGACAATTGATTACATAACTGTGTATACATCTTATTATATTCAAGGTTATCTTTCCTTTCTTTTCCTTTTTCTATATGACTATATGAGCTTTTGTCTCAGTTAAGAAAATAGATTTGCACATATAATTGTCTGGATACTTTAAATTGCTTTGTATTGAAAGTTTGAGTGTTACCATGTTATGTTATCCCATTACTTGTTCAGTGCCATTGATAGTTCTCTAACTTCAATTCATGTATTAGAAATACATTAACTCTTCTATGTTTTGTTCTCTTGTTAGGCATTACCTTTATTTTGTTTTGTGGGCTTTACCGGATTAAAGGATAAAATTCCAAACTGATATAAATAAATCAAGAGCTTGCATTCTTGTTTATAGTTACTTTTTAATTTTGGATGGCGTTTGTTGTGAAGTTATATTTATATGTAAGTTATGTTTCGGATGCTTACACGTGGGTTAAAAAAAACGTAGGATTTATGTGGGTTAAAAAAAACGCAGGATTTTTTTTAAAAAAAATAGTTAAGATTTTACATCTGTGGAAGTCTCCCGTCAGATGTAAAAAGTGTCATTTAATTTAAAATAAATAATTGAAAAAATACTTTTCGCATCAGCTGACGTATGAAACAGATGTAAAAAGTGTACTTTTTACAACTGTTGAGGTCAGATGTAAAAAGTGTTCAACCTACTATAACTTGTGCGTTTACATCTGACAGGAGCCAGATGTAAAAAGTGCTTTTGGCCAGATGTAAAATGTGTTTTCTGTACTAGTGGAAGCATGTGGGAAAAAGTCGTCATCATCATCACCCTATAAACCAAGGTAAATTCCTTTTCGTTCATGACATTAATTTTCATTATATTTGCATAAAATATTTATATTCAACACCAAATATGAATTGTCAGATCTTAATATCTTGAAATTTTCTATGCTATTAGCATAAATGCATCCAAATGATTAGATGATCCTCAGATTATACCCACGGATAAGATTAAATACTATGTTAATTGAGAATTCTAGTAGTGATATTTTTTTTTTGGTTACCATAATATTGATACGAAATTTCCACGTGATATTTTATTTTATTTCCCTTTCAAAAGTTCACTTAAGTATTTAAGAAAAATATTATGACTATAAAATGTACTCAATTGTTATTTTCGTCTTTCCTATATATTTTACTCTTTTTTGTATTTATGACATTGATTTTGTTTTAAAACTTTAGGTTTTACATAGATTATTTCAAATCCAGTTGCAAAATGCGTAAAAGTTCTATATCGGATTTCTAGATATCATTACCAACGAAGCTGCACATATATTAATACATGTTCTAGTGCTAAATATCTTAATGGCTTTGATTTTTTATATGGTAATAGTGACAAACAATATTTAATTTTGTGTTTATTGTTTTTTCTTGACTTTGATGTTCAATCTTCTTAAATATAGTTTTTTTTGACAAACTTAAAATTTAGTTTTTAACTAACGCCTATTCAATAAATTAAT
Source organism: Trifolium repens (assembly GCA_030408175.1). Lineage (NCBI taxonomy): Eukaryota > Viridiplantae > Streptophyta > Magnoliopsida > Fabales > Fabaceae > Trifolium > Trifolium repens. Next base: position 18,294,356 of record CP125841.1, on the reverse strand, counting down.
TTTCTAGATTGATAGAACGTTGAGACATTGTAGTTGAATGTGGACCATAATGCGGATGGAGACCTAATTCTGGAAATAAGATTCCCCAAAACAGTTTGAAATATCGACTTGAGGTAAGTTACCATTTTTTTACACAAATTTATCATACAACTAATAAAGTTTGAGTTGTGAGAATATCTAACTTTATCCCCTCTGGTGCACCAGCAATAGAATATATTGCACACAAGAGAGGTAAGGAAAAAAATTCCTTTATTTGAAATTTATTTAGTTATTCTTAATGATATAATATATGGTTAAATATGTTTTTTAGTCCCTATAATATTACCAAGTTTTGTTTATCGTCCTTTTTTTAATAAGGCGAAGAACATCTAGACATCAGGGAAAAAATCAGGTTTCGCCCTCATCCTTTGCCTATATCTTTTTATTGTATAAAAAAAACTAGGAGGACATAAACCTAACTCAGTGAGTCCGCGCAAAAGCGCATAGAACAATCATATAAACCAACTTCTAGTTAAGCGAAATAGTAGTCCTTAAAATTTGAGGCGAATGAACTGATCATCAACACAGAATGACCCACGTACCTACTACTCCCTGTAGCAAGAAGCAAACGATGATAGCTTTTTCAAACTAAACAGTCTGAAATCAACGAATGATTCATATATTGTGATCGACCTAGAAAAATGAGACCTCTATATGAACCTCTGACGAATCAAATTTTGTGAAAGCAACTTAGATCCAATCAAAAGCCAGATCGTCATTCAACGGGGGCCGAGCCCCAAGAGCAAAGACAACAACATCAACAACTACTACCCTCAACACAGAGTGTCTACGCACCCAGACCTTTCGAGCAAAACAGGCCGAGTTGGGTTTTGATGAGTTCAACTCGTGGGTAGCTTCAAATAAAATAGCACACAGACATATGAATCGACTGTCAACATAGAAAATTTCCAATTGAAACTCCTGGGAAACGACAGCGGCGACCTCTTTTCCAAGTCCATACCAACAGTGAACAAAAAACCATTGTTTTACAAAATACCCTTATGGGTTAGACAACCAACAACACATCGAATTCAACCATTGGAGGCGTGAGTCAACAAAACGACGTGTTGTTCTTGGAATAATGAACCACCCGTGGTGATGCACCTTAGTCAATCCAGATCGGTGATGAATTGATGCAAATTGTGATGAGAACCGAAAACCCAATCCGCAAATGTGTGAGCAAACCGACCCAATAGGTGTTAACCTCCACAACCAACGACTCCCAACCTACCAGAGTTCTAAAACGAAGGTGGTACAGAGGGTGACAACCACTCCTTGCACTACTAATGCCAAGGTTACATCGGAAGAGACAAAAGTAGGAATGAGGAGATCAGAGGCTTTAGATGGCGGCGAGTGACAGACAATGCAAGAGGAGGAGGGCTAGGGCCTTTGTAGAGGTGGGTAGAGTCTAGACGGTGACAGTGAAAAATTAGGTTCAAAGAATCTTGCCAAGGTCATAGATTATAGGTAGCGTAAAATTTCCAAGCAGACTATAAATTTGTAACTAAATAGGTGCTAGATATTAGACAACTTATGCTGATACGAAACATAATTTTTCCAAAATAGCACAAAAAATATCGTCAAATACCTAACTATACTTGCAAACATAAACATGATAATGTTCTTGAATTAATAGCACAAGATCAATCATGGGTTAAATGTGGTTCTAATTTTAATACCTCGATTTTTAATGCGTAAAAGCGTACAATTATTTTTTCAAAAAAAGTAAAGACTTTAAATGGAATACTTATGATTGTCTTTCCAAAAACAACAATTTGAATGCAATCCCTCTTGTATAAATTGATTTCCAAATAAAAGTTTAGGAACACAACTCAAACACCATGTTTAAAGAAAACTAGAACCTTTATTTTAAATACATAATTATCATTTACTATAATACAATTTCTGAAGGATGAAAGTAAAGACGAGTAAAAAAGACGTAAAAATGACAACCCCTATATAAGACTCTAATTGAAGATGACCAGGTAAACACCGACAATGACATCAATCCCCATCGCTATCAACGCCACTGAGTCTTTGACGGTGGAGACCAACAACATTGAGTTGTTCCCAATTCTAAAACTTGTCACATACTTCAACTCCTGGACTTGAAAAGCCTCGCTACTTTGAACTTTATAACACTTTGAGCCTTGTGAAGCCTTCTTTTCCAAACATGTTACCACATGAGGTAAAAAGTTTTACCAGGAACATAAAAAGGCATCGAAAGAATTTAGTTGGGAACTGAATTTTGGCAATAGTAAAACAAGAAATCCTTCTGGTGATAATATTCAGCAGTTGAAGTTGCTTATAGATCCCATTGTGCATATTCACAACGACGCATTCCTCCAGAAGAATCTTTCGGGGTTAAAAAAATGCGTGCTGCGTTTGAAGCATGACAACTATCATAAGCAAATTCTTGAGAGTTTTCAAAGTTCCAGAACTTATTGATCTTTCAGAATAATCAAATAATGGCATTCATCCATCTGTCTCTTTTCCTCGAAGACACACTTATGGAACAAGAAGAATCTTCCGTCGACAAGGACCGACTAGAAAAGCATAGATTGAATAATAATGTCGGCATCAAAACAAAGTTTTTAGGGGAGTTCCTAAGTCTTTGTGTTGCTTCTAATGAAAAAGTTCTTGCATTCAGCCAATTCCTTCGTCCTTTATCCTTAATCATAGACCAATTAAAGTTGGTTCTAAAATGGACTGAGGATGAGAATTTTTTTTACATTTATGGAAAGGTTAAGAACAGATAATCCTTAATCCATATATTCAATGATGCAAACAACCAAGTGGAGATTCTCCTTGCGTCGAAAAAACTTGTTTCCGTCGAAAAAGCTTTTGTTGATGCATGGAGAATTTCCACTTTGTTGTTTGCATAATTGAGTTTATGAATTAAGGATTAACATGTTCTTAACCTTTCGATACATGTATAAAATTTCATCATGCTTGGTCCATTTTAAAGCCAACATTAATTGGTCTATAATTAAGCATAAAGGATGAAGGAATTGGCTGAACACAATAATTTTTTCATTAGCAGCAACACAAATACTAGCAAACTCCACCAAAAACCTTGTTTTGATGCATACGTTATGATTCAATCTACGTTTTTTCTAGCTAGTCCTTGTCGACAACAGATTCTTATTGTTTTGTAAGTGTGCATTCAAGGAAAAGATATGAATGGATGGGCGCCATTATTTGATTATTCTCAAAGATCAATGCGTTCTGAGAACTTTGAATACTCTCAAGAATTTGCTTATGATAACTGTCATGCTTCAAACGCAACACACAATTTTTTAACCCCGGAAGCTTCTTTTGGAGGATTGCACCTTTGTGAATGTGCACAATGGGATCCATAAGCAACTTCAACTACTGAATATTATCATCAGAAGGATTTCCTGTTTTACTATTGCCAAAATCTGGTTCCCAACTAAATTCTTTCAATGTCTTTTTATGTTCTTGAAAAAACTTTTTCAGCTCATGTGATAACATACTTGGAAAAGAAGGCTTCACAAGGCTCAAAATGTTATAAAGTTCCAAGCAGTGAGGATTTTCAATTCCAAGAGTTGAAGTAGGTGGCGAGTTTCAGAACTGGGAACATGTTTGGTAACATTGAGCTGTTCCCACATGAGATGGTTGCGACCGTGTTAGTGGTAGTGACAAAGATGTATTCCGTGGTACGATTCGAGTTGGTCCAACCTTGTCTGTAGTTTGGTGAACAGTTCATTGTACATGATATCGCAGGAACTACCTTGATCGATGAGGACTCTGGACACGTCGGAGTTTGCTACAGTAGCAATGACTAACAACGGTAGGTCTTCATTTGGTGATCCATTGACATTGGGCTAAAGTGATTCTTAAACTCCCCCTAGGACAAATCGTTCATGAGAACCCGAGTTCGATTCCCGCTGGAAACAATTTTTGACCGGACTTTACTTACCTCGCACCTAAACTTTGGATTATCGGGACCCTTTTCTTCTGGGAAATAAAGGATTAACGCCAAAATAAAAACCAATAAAATATAACTAAAATAATTTTTATTCATTCGATACGTATCTGACGCGATACTTAAGATTAGGGGTGATCGCGGTGCGGTTTGGTTCGGTTTTGAGCGTAAAAGTCATCCTAATCGCGAGATAAAAATGCGTGCGGTTCGGTTTGGTTGGGTTGGTTTAAAAAGGTCATCCAAACCAAACCAATGCGGTTAGGATCGGTTCGGTGGTTGCGGTTTACATCATAACATTTCAGTACCAAACAATTTTAAACATAAAAAAAAAACACTTGAATTTCCTAAATAACATTAAAGTACCAATAAAAGTTGTTTATCCAAAATAACATCACAGTACCTTACAATTTTAAATATCCAAAAAAAATATTTAAAGTTTCAAAATAACATCATAGTACCGATAAAAATTTGTTGATCTAAAATAATATTACAACACCAAAGTAGCATTACAATACAAAAAATAAGAATAACTTAATGTTCCATTAATTTGGTGGACTAACTTGGTAATTGGGCTATGTATATTGGAATATAATAAAAACTTAATGTGATTTTAGTGGTATTGGAATATAATAGAAGCTTAATGCGGTTTTAGCGGTTAACCGCGGTTCGCGGTTTTGCGGTTTGCGGTTCAATAGAAAAGCCATCCAAATACATCCAAACGAAATGCGATTTTTGCGGTTTTCGGTTTAGATTGGTTCGGTTTGCGGTTTTACTTTTGGATTGGTTCGGATATGATCACCCCTACTTAAGATATTTTGAAGTATCAAGACTTTGGAGTAGTCACATAGTGTTGCATAGTGGCCATTTTGATTGGCCACTAGAGCGGAGGTACAATTTAAACAATAATTTATGATTCTTTATTAAAGAGAAACTAAAATTTTTGATTGGCCATTTTTGATAGGGAGGAACACAATTCGATCCCCGCAATTGCGATCGGAGACTGAAACCACTCGATGACAGAAGTGACCACCAAATCAGATTAAACGGATGGTAAAAACAAAAAAAATAAAATAAAATTGTCCTTTCTAATAGTATTTGTCAATGTCAAAATTTGATCTTCACTCCTTATTTATTTGCCAAAATTGTAATATTTTCGAGTTACATCACAGAAACAAACCAGCTGAATCTCGTCTCGTTTCTTTCTTGTTGAATCGTGGTTTTTCATGGCAAAATCATACGGATCCGTACTTAGAAATCAATTATCGCGGATTGTATCATCTATGAAACCCTATAGACCCAAAACAACCCAACCCGTATCTCCGAACCGGGTCACCACTCCACGAACCGCAAAACAAGACGCCACTGTTAAGGTGGAACAGCCGAAGAAGGTGGAGCCTGTGGAAACTCGAAAACCCCTTTCCAAGGTGGTTGCTGATTGCACTAAGCGGTGGTTTCAGGAAACGCTTAAGGAGGCCAAAGGTGGGGATAGCTCCATGCAACTTCTTGTTGGTCAAATGTATTACTCTGGCTATGGTGTTCCTAAAGATCCTCAAAAGGTTTTATTTTTTGTTTTATTTTTTTCAATAAGTTTGTCAATTGCATACACCTTAATGTAAAAGGGTCTAGGGATTGTTTGGATTGACTTGACATAAACACTTATGAGAGTTTGAGAATTGAGTGAGATTATGACATACTCCTATCTATTTGTTTTGAGCTTATTTCCGTTAGTTCTCTTAGATGGAAAATTCTACTATGTGGAGTGGTCCATTGTGGATCAATACTTAAAAAAAAATAAAAATTTCAATGAAGACATATGTTGTTGATTGGAAGTATAAGTTAATGGTCATCCATATTTTTACGACTAAAATACTAAAATAATGACTTAACTGATACTGGTTTGATAATAAAAATGTAACTTGTAGTGAATTGATGTCAATCATGTCATTGTTTTAGCCATAAAGACGGCGAGAGTCGTGATTTTTTTACTTTTAAAGAGTATTGTTGACAGTCGTTGTAATTTCTGATATTTTGAAGTACTAGTCCACGGTGGGCTACTTATGAAGGTAGTCCACCGTAACATTAACCCTCTTAGATAGCTTATATGAAAGGAGTTTGACTTTATCTTATTTTTTGCTATAGAAATAACATGTACATACAACACTTATAGGATAAGCATTTATGCTTTAAGTGTTTAATTAAGCTGTTTACTTAATCCAAACAAGACATATCAACAGTACTTTTGTTATCAAATATATGATTCCAATATTGTGTTATTCTTCATTCCTTTGGCAATGAAGCTGAGGTTAGATACAATGCTAGGAAGTTGAATTTCTTCTGCACATTTCATTTACTTTTAAGTATGGTGTATGAATATGATTGAATACTATTGCCTCTTATGATTTTTTGTAATCCTACTTTCTGGTCCTTATCATCCATGTAGCATCACCAAGGCATGTCTGTTGTCCAATATCGACCCGTGATTACAGTCAATTACTTTCATGTTTTCCCCTTCAAATTATTACCGATGTCGAGGTGTCAGTGTCGTGTCGAGTGTCCATGTCTGTGTTAATGCATTATAGCTTAACATATTTTTGCTTCAACTGCTTTTGGGGACACGGCAGATATATTGTAGGGCTTCTGAATTTTGTTGAGTTGCCAATGAAGAGTCAAGACCCATAGCTGCAAATGCAGACTGCAGCTATTATATGAATCTTTATCATTTGTATGCTATTCCCTGCTCATGAAATTATTGGCTACTGAATCTTGACCATTCTGTATTACAAACTTTGTTTATAGGGACATGCTTGGATTAGTAAAGCATCAAGAAGTCGAAATTCAGTTTGGCAAGTAAGCGAAAAACAACCAGGTAAGCTGCTCTATCTTATCTTCAATTACTGAAATGTGGTTTTATATGTTCTGATTGTTTTATTTTATTTACATACAGGTTACAAAGCAAGTGATTCGGATTCATCTGAACAGGAGAACAAATCTACTCCTTAATTTGCAAGTAGGAAGGTAATGGTTAGAGTTTAATCAATGATTTGTTATTCTCTAAATTATTACGAGCTTGAATTTCAATTCTATAATAAAGCATATGATAACTTGTTGGCAAATGCTCGTGCTTCTTCACTTTGGCACCCAAAACATAAGTTGAATCTTGTTAAAATCGTCAACTATATTCCTTGTAGTAATGCCTAGACGATGAGAGTAACTCTTGTACTAAGGCTATTATCTATAATCCTCAATGCTTTGGAAGATCATAGCTACAAATGCAATCTCACAACTCTGATTCTGACTAGCATATAGTGTATTTAGATGTAGCCGTAATAGCTGCCTGATACTAATTAGTAGTATGATGATTGGTATCTGGGTGTATTCGGTATGAGACGATAAGCTACAGTCTGTATTATCACTATCTTATGTCCATGTTTGGATAAACGACTTAATTATGTGCTTAAAGCATAAACATTTATCATAAAGTGCTATGTACAAGTTGTTTCTATAACAAAAAATAAAATAAAATCAAACTGTTTTCACATATCTACAATATGTTTTCATAAACTATACTGGAGAATTTATAGAAATAAGATGAAAACAACATATGCACATGTCATAAGTTGTTTCTATAAGTTTCCCCAAACAATCTCACCGACGCTTATGTCAGTAGATAAACTCAAATAAGTCAATTCAAATAAGCCTACATGTCGGTCAACTGGGTCCTGCACTCATTTTGGTCTGTATCGAGTCAATTAATGCATACTAGCATGATGACGAGCATGTAATGTATTTGGTTGTTGCTGCATTTAGTCTCAAATGCTGCTTGATAATAACCCGATGTATATCAGTATTTCAATCAATGTTGTCAGAATGATAAACTTCAGTCAGGATGATCAATGTTGCAAGTCCTTGGCAACAAGGCGTCGGTATCTATGTTGAGTGTTTGAATAGGATCACAGTGTGTATTGGTGACAGTGATAATGATAAGTAAGTTTTATCATACTAAACTATTGCAGTGCTTGTGAGCACTAACAAAATGATATTGGAATATATTTGCCTCATGGAATGTGAAAGATATTGATCGGGGAAGCTTTTATTGAACAAAATGATATTGGAGTAAAGACATATTACTTGTTAATACATCATTGTTTAATAAAAATATAACATTGGCAGAACAGAGGGTGAAAAATAGAGAGCTGCAAACTAAAATGGTGGGTGTGCGAACAGGAGCAGCAAACTAGGAAGAAAGTACATAATGTAACAGGGAATGCCAGTTAAAGAATGGCCAGAAAGACCATTGATCAATGAATGTGCTCAAACTCGCAAGGGTGGGCAAAATGAATAGAAGCCGCTTGCTTCAAATATATATGATGTTTGGAAATACAGTTGTGGCATGAAAGGGCGTGATTGTCGCTGTTAATTGCAGTGGACATGATATGAAAAATGCTTCGCTACATACATTTGGTAGTGGTCACCTTCCATGACACACATGCACGGACAAGGCATAAGCGAATTGATAAAATGCTTGTTTGTGATGACAAATACTTAAATATTTTTAGGGTTAGGTTGCGAAACTAGCAAGCTTGCTTGCTACTATGGTGATGCTAAGGGATCAGGACTGTTAACGAGAATCTAGGTTGTGATGAGCTTTACTTTTAATTCTAGTATTCTACTATTACCTTTTTTTATGCTATTACTTAACCTTGGACGCTTGATAAGGAATCTCTTGGCTTGACATACGAGTCTTCATTTTTGTAGCGACTTGTTGAGTTCTACAACTTGGCACTCTTCATGGTTTTATAATATAAAAAGCCTGATTTTATATTTCTGATAATGCAGACTACATCTCTGACATTGCTCTCCATTCCATTTGTTTCAAATTGTAAGTATCTATACTTCTATTGGCGTTGTTTATCTGCAAATGTAATCATAATATTTGACGCGATTCTTATTTCTTACGCAGAAGAGTATCCTTAACAGTCTTCACCTTATCTCGGGCGGTATGGCGTTCATTAGGCACATTACTTCCCTGTCGATGAAGAGGAGGAAGTGTTTGAAATCCTTGTCTGAGTTTGCTGCATTTTGGAGCAACTATTAGAATGCATGTCCCTCTTTATACAATAAACTTATCTTTTGTATCCTTTTTGGTTTAGCTCTTCGTCTTTTTGGTTTAGCTTATCTTTTGTATACTATACAGTATATATGTAAGTATCGGTGTTGCGGTGAATAATTATTGTATCAAATGCTTAGATAAACTTTGTTAAATGAACAAGTAATTTTTTTATTTGAAAATATAATTAAATGAGAAGAACGTTATCCCCATTTGTGAGTTAACGATCCGCGGGAAATGTTCTATTGATACTCTGGTAAGTCTTTGTTTATCAACAAACTGCATGAAAAGAAAATATGTTTGGCATTCTGATAAAATGCATGAATAGATTTTGAATACAAGTTTCTGGGACCTTGAAGCATAGAACTCAGAAGTAATAATGCAGTAAAAACATTCAATGATAGCCTAGGGAGTTTCTTTTTCCACTCCCACAGTCACTTCAGATGTAACTTTCCAATAATATATACTAAGTGCTTATGCATCATATATTTGGGTGGATCTTGGACATACATAGGTTCCATAGTGAAGCAACTAAAGCTCTTACTTTTGCTCTCAATTAAGTTATTGATCAGTTAGTTATATTATGAGGAAATATTTTTATCACTTATAATCTTTGGAAGAAAAAACCATTTTTTAAATAAAAATAAATGACAATTTTTTTTTACCAAAACTGATAATTGTAAAATAAGACATTTTTGTTCACATGTAGTTGAAAATTGTTTTTTCTACATCAAAATCTTGATGTCATATACTCTCTTTAAGATAGCACAGCTGATAGCTACTAGAAACATTATTGAAACTCGGATTTCCGATTTTTTTTTTCACATTTATATTGTGACTTTAGCCACTAAAACCATTGAAAGCAACATAATGAAAAAATTCATTATTTTTGTTACATTTATTTGAAGGCAAACCATTTTTCTTTTTTAGACAATATTTTAAGGCAAAACCTTGGTGCAGGGAACCTGAGAGAGTAGTAAGTGGAGGCCAGACATGACACACTCCACTCCAATCCCAAGGAAAGTAAAAGCTTCCTTAATTCACGTTAAGAATCCAATTCTGTCTTCTTTCATCTTATCTTTTCTGTTACTATTTGCCTTTGCTCCATTTGACACGGTTCCATAAAATCATTAGAACAAAGTCACAATAAAATTTTATCTTTCTCTTCTCTGTTGAAGGTTTGAAGCATCATATACACACAAACATTCTCATCAATCAGAATGGCTAATGTAAGAGCCAATTACCCTCTTTGCAACTTTTATTAATTTGAATTTTCATCATCTTTCTGTTTTCAGCTATGTCAATATCTGATCTCAGATTTTTTTTCTTCATCAGGTAGTGGAAGTCAAAGTTGGTTTGCACTGTGATGACTGTATCAAGAAAATCCTCAAAGCTATCAAAAAACTTCAAGGTTCTTCATTTTCAACACACCAACAAAATTATAACATAAATACTTTATTTTATCAAATATAGTATTTTTCTTTAGTTCTATAATTTTTTTTATTGGATTCGGTCTCTGAAAATTTTAAAACTATTTTTTATAGTTTTAACTCTTAACGTTTTATAAGCATGACACGGGGCGTCACGTGGCCCAATAATGTGACTTTAAGACTAAAAATAAAAGTTTTTTAATTTGCAAAAATCGAATCCAAATACAAAAACTTACAGTGACTAAAACTAAAGATACTTCGCATTAAAATCATATTTAAAGCTTTGTTTAATTAAGATTTGATTGAAATGAAAAAAAATGTATATGTGTGGTACCATGCTGCAGATATTGAAACGTATAACGTGGATACAAAGCTGAACAAGGTGATTGTTACTGGCAATGTCACAACAGAACAAGTTATTAGAGTTCTTCAAAAAATTGGAAAGAATGCAACTCCCTTTGAAGATGCACCTCAATCCCACAACTGAAATTCAATATTTATTTAGTATAAATTTCTTCCTTCTTTTCTCAAATTAGAATATAACATTGTATTATATATGAGCATGGTAAGATTCAATAATAATGTATGGATCATTTTATTATATCTATCTATCTCTGTTATGTAATATTCTTGAATTTCATGTACATAGATTATAATGCCCACCTTATTTCTTCCTTTAGCCTAAATTCATTGGTTGATGGGTAAATACCCCCAAATTATGAAGGGATAGAGTAGGTCTCACCTTAATCAGGTGGGAAAAATTGTCAGACCTCCGTGTTATATCTTGTGAAAAATGTTAAGGAGACAAATATAGAAATGTTTTCTTATAATTTGTATATTCGACCATTTGAGAATCAAATTTTTTTTATATCATTTAATGCACATTTACTATTTTTAGGTAGCTCAGGTAACATGTTAATATTATCCATATCTTATTTGTATATGTAAGGTGATATCCATATATTGCGAGAGAGTCTTGTGTGGTTATAAGTTCGGGACACAATATTTAGTCACATATTTGTTTATATTATATGTTATATGAATAATAATATTAATTTATATTATTTTAAAATGTTTGAATTTGAATATAACATTGTTATATAGTGTCTTTGTAAATCCATAAATTATCTGTAACATATAAATGCTGATCTCTAGTTAATATTTTATTGTATCCTCTGGATGAAAGTTGTACAAAAATAGAGTTTACATATAACAAGAGAAGTTGAAGGAATTCCAACCATGAAACATGTCATTTCCAAAATACATGGCAAGCCTCTTATTCCCTCACCACTCTTATCAATTATCATCTTTCACAATCTTATTCTTCTTCTTCCTCTAGGAAAAATTAATGCTGTTAAACATAAACACAATTAGAAATAGTTTTCATTTTTTCCAATCTTCAAAATTGATACAACTTCATCATATTCACATAAATAAAAATGCAAATTGGAATAGTAAATTCTACAATATTATGCCATAGTCCTTATGGTATTACTCACAAGAGTATTTGGGAGTTAGGCAACCCTCTTACTTCCCCAACTCCTCTTCTCCTTTTGCAGGTCTCTATGATTACCGTAGTCATACAGTTTTTCGATGCTTGTCTCAAACCATTAGGACAAACCTCCCTTGTATCACAGATTCTTGTAAGCTCTTTTCAAACCTTATATATATTTATATTTGACGGTTTAATTAATTTCAATGATCATCATAATATTAACGGTTACCTATGAATCACTTACGTGAATACAGACACCAGACACAACACTGAAACATCTACACCAGAAGAAAATAAAATATTTATATGTAACTATAGTATTTGTATCGTGTTGGACACCTGATACGCCTTCAATGTGAAATATATAGTTACCTTATATCCTACATTGATAGCATTTTAAGAATGAATTAATCATGTTTAAGAGTATGTAAAAAAAGAGTTTATTACTAACTAACATTAATTCCTTGTAATTGAATAGGGAGGATTGGTATTTGGTCCATCAGTTTTGGGGCACAAAAAGATGCTGACAAGTATTTTATTCCCTATGAAAGGTTCTGTAATACTTAAAACAATGGCAACTTTCTGCTTAAATTTCTTCTACTTCATATGTTGTGTAAAGATGGATACAGTCACAATGCTGAAAACAGAAAAACAAGCCATCACAATTGGTATTTCTGTATTTGCATTAACATTAGGAGTCCCTCTTGGATTAGCCTTTACAATGATCAAATATGTAGCCATGGATAAAACCCTCGCGGACGCTCTCCCAGTAATAGCTGTCTCGCAAAGCTTAACCGTATTCATCAGCATATCAGTCCTTCTAGCAGAGCTTAAAATCCTTAACACGGACGTCGGACGTCTAACCTTATCGTCAGCAATGTTTGCTGATGTTGTTAGCTTCTCTATGTCGGTAATTATGTTTGCAGCATTGCAGACGAAAGCTGGTAATAGTAGTATGATAACAATAATATGGATCATTCTATCCATAATTGCACTCTTTGTTATTATCATATATGTAATGCGGCCAGCTATACTATGGTGTGCAGCCCGATTACATGGAAAGCCTATCGATGAACTTTGCATCCTTTGTATCATTCTATGTGTTCTCCTCACTGCACTTATTAGTGAGGTCATTGGACAGCATTTTGCTATGGGACCAATTCTTTTAGGCTTGGTTGTTCCTGAAGGGCCGCCTTTAGGAACAAGTTTGATAACGAAAATGGAGACGATTACTTGTGGTTTTTTGTATCCAATCTACCTTGCTGTCAGTGGATTGCAGACTGATGTCTTCAAAATCAACATGAAGTCTGTCTGGATTGTTACTGTCATAGTTATAGCCGGTTTCGTGGTGAAGATCGGTGGTGTTATGTTGCCAGGTTATTATTATAATGTTCCCATGAAAGAATGTTTTATGATTGGGCTCCTTCTTAATGGAAGAGGTATAGCTGAGCTTACCATGTACAATATATGGAAGGAAGGCAAGGTAAATTAAGGTTTCATGCTAGTAAGTCCAATCCAATATATTAAAACTTCAAATGCAAGAAATCGAGAACATGTTTACTTAATGATGGATGAAATATATTTTCCATCCTATAAAATTGTTAAATGTTATCCTACAAAAGTTTTGTTTGGTTTTAGTCCTTAAACAAATACAAAATTGTACGGTTTTAATCATCTGATAAGAGATAGATGAACGACTAAAATACATGATTTTTGTTAAATATAGAACTTAAAAGGATTTGAGTTGTGTGCAGTCACAATGTAGTGACTACATACGCTGTCAACCACATCAGTGGTTGTTCAATCAAATCAGCCAGTCTGGTTTGATTGTATGGCCACTAATGTGGCTAACAGCACTCAATCATGAGACTTTGACTAAGCACAATCCAAATTCAACTAAAAAGTGAAAAACATATTTAACCCTTGATTGATTAATTGACCGACTAACACGATACATAAAAATCTCTTTTTTCATGGCAGATACTAACAGAACAAGAGTTCGCTTTGATGGTGGTGTCTCTTCTAGTGATAAATGCTCTCATAGCACCACTGATAAACTTCCTATTTGATCCTTCAGCGCCATACCATTCAGGAAAGAGATGTTCAATACAACATACAAAGCGAGACTCCGAGCTCCGAATCATGGCATGCATTTACAAAGATGAAAACATCCCAACAATGCTCAATGTCATAGAAGCTTCATGTGCAAGCAAAGAGAGCAATGTTGCAGTTATAGCACTTCTCCTTGTAGAGATTCTGGGAAGATCAAGGCCTATTCTTGTTGCACACCAGCCCCACGACACACTTCGGACGACCAAAAGCCATTCACCTCGGCTCGACAATGCATTGAAACAATATGAACAGCTAAATGAAGGATGTGCATATATTCAATCATTCACCTCAATCTCCGACTTCGACACAATCCACGACGACGTTTGTCGAATAGCGCTCGACAGAAGAGCCAACATTTTGATAATGCCATTTCACAAAAGATGGGAAATAGATGGATCAGTTGAGGTAAACAATAGAGCAGTACAAGCAATAAACATTAAAGTCCTCGATAGAGCACCTTGTTCGGTCGGAATCCTCATAGACCGAGGCATCTTAAGCAGTTCTCCGTCGCTTTTAATAGCTAAATCAACATACTATGTTGCTGTCCTCTTCATAGGAGGTGCAGATGATGCTGAAGCACTAGCCTATGCTAGTAGAATGGCTAGACACGAATGCGTGAGTGTATCGGTGGTTAGATTCCTTGTTTTCGGAGAAGAGAATTCAAAAGATAGAAAACGTGACAGCGATCTTGTCGATGAATATAGATACTATAACGTCGGAAATACAAGGTTTGAGATAACAGAAGAAGTTGTGAAAGATGGAATAGAATTTTCTACAAGTATAAGAAGAATGATAGATTATTTTGATTTAGTTATTGTTGGAAGGGGACATCCACAATCAGTTTTGTTAAGAGGACATGATCAATGGAGTGAGTGTCCTGAGTT
Source organism: Trifolium repens (assembly GCA_030408175.1). Classification (NCBI taxonomy): domain Eukaryota; kingdom Viridiplantae; phylum Streptophyta; class Magnoliopsida; order Fabales; family Fabaceae; genus Trifolium; species Trifolium repens. The sequence continues at coordinate 18,279,340 of CP125841.1, read as the reverse complement.
AGGTGTGATTGGTGATATGTTGGCTTCACAAGATTTTGTGACAAAGGCATCTGTGTTGGTTGTGCAACAACAAAGAATGGGAGGGAGATTGGTTGAACATAATATATTGACAAATCAAAGGGATCAGCTTGGACATGATGTTTCAATGGATGAACCACCAAGAGCTTCTTGTAGTATTTCTGTGGATAAATATCAAATGTAGATAATCTAGTTTGTTAGTGCATATATTTTTCCTCTATTATTGAATTTCCATTGTTAATACCTTTTTTTTGACAGGACCATTGTTAATACCTGAGTTATGTAGAATATGAATTTTCATTTAGAAAATTTAAAATAGGAAGTTAGTTAAGTTAAGTTAAGATAATTCAATCATTATTGTATAGTTTTGTAAGTATAATTCAAATGATAAAAGATTGTGGATACATTTGATGTGCTTGGGCGCGAGTTGAAACTCGCAATACCCATATTTTTCATGTGTTTAGGTTATTTGAAATGTATATTCGTTATTAGTTAATCCATTATCCTTCTTGTTGTGTGATTGTGCCTTATGTCTTTAATTCACTCTATTTTTGGGTACCTATCTTCGTTGGTAGGGGTGATTCGAATCGACATTTTAGAGGCTTCGACGAGATTCGAATCACCACGGCGTTTCATCTATAAAATCACTTTTTTTTTTCCACATTAAACCCTAGAGTTGATGCCTTTTAGGAGAAAATTTTGAGTTCAAGAACAAGAGACGAGAAGGGGAACACAGAGAAGATCGTGACTCTTGTATTGAGTGCTTCTTGTGAGGTTTATTAGGTGAGAGCTAACATCCCACAAAGAAAGGAATTCACGCGTTTTGGGTTTAGGGCTTTTTTAACACGCAACAATGAATTAAAAATAGGAGAAAATTTAGAATAATATAATTATTTTGTCTAGAATAAAATATATTTATATGCAACAAAATATAAGCAAAATTTACTATTTACAAACTTATTTTTTATAGGTACTTACACATTTAATAAGATAATTAATTATTCACAGAATCACTAATTATGAAGGACATCTTTTACACACTATCACTAAATAGGATGATAAAATTGCAATTTTTCTTATATTTTTTTTTCTTTGACAAAATTGCAATCTTTTATTTTATTTTGATACATAAAGAAATGTATCAAATTTTATTTATTAATTTTGTTTTTTTTGACAGATAGAAGGGGAAATTTTTTTTGGTCAGGGAAGATTTTTTTTTAAGACTCGGTATTCGGTTTAAGGACAAATTAATCTAAAGAATATCTATTTCACCGTGTATTAGCAAAGAGTTTATTTAAAGTCGGAGTTTCAACATGGATAAGTTATAATTGTACTTTCATTAATGATAGAGATTATAACATTTATTATTATTCCAAAATTTTTATGCCCCACTTTTTTAAAAAGAAAAAAGAGTTATGTTAACATGTGTCCATTACAAACAACACATTTTATTATTATGGAATGGAATAACTTCAAACAAAAGTCACATGGAGTATAATTTCAAGGGACAAAGTAGCTTGTTTAAGTACTTTACTTAACATAAGCTAAAATCTTCTAGAATCAAAACTTGAAGCAAAAGTAACAAAACGTGTTGGCGTGAAAAAACCGCTGTCTGTGGCAATCAGTTTTTTTTTCTTAACATGATAATGACTCGTTAGAAAGGTTATGCCTAGTTGTCTTCACCCTAATAAATAAGTGGTACTCCACCCTCCTTTATATGAAAACTTCATAACTTATTATAGCACACCATCTATTTCATTCCTCTCATATTACTACTATCATTCTTGCACAAAATATTTTTGTTTTTCAACCAAACATGTCTCAAAGTCTCAAAATTGGCATAGTTGGGTTTGGCACCTTTGGCCAATTTCTTGCAAACACAATGATGAAACAAGGCCATACTCTATTTGCAACTTCTAGAACTGATTACTCTCAACTTTGTCTCCAAATGGGTATCCATTTCTTCAGGTAAAAAAACCAACTTTGCATTGCATAACATACATACATAAAATCCATTTCATGATGCATGTGTTATAACTCTGCAGGGATATCACAGCATTCCTTGATGCTGACATGGATGTTATACTGCTATGTACATCTATTTCATCACTATCAGAGGTTGTTGGATCAATGCCACTAAATTGTCTGAAACGACCAACACTTTTTGTTGATGTTCTTTCGGTTAAAGAGCACCCAAAGAACCTTCTTTTAAGAGTAAGCAGTTTTCAGTTACATTTATCTACCATGGAACCGTGGTTTTTTTTGGCTTTCACCACCAGTTTAATCTGGTTCGGGGGTTAGTTCAGACATGGTTTCAGCCCTCTCCTGATCGCAGTTGCGGGGGACCGGACCGTGGTCCTCCCTACCAAGTTCAGCGTCAATCACCACTGAACAAATTAACGATTGGTTGAACCATAGTTTTGTTTCAATTGAATCATTGATTTAGTTTCTGTTTCCTATGTTTTAAGGTGCTGCCTGAGGAGTCAGACATACTTTGCACACATCCAATGTTTGGACCAGTGAGTGGGAAAAATGGCTGGCAAAATCTGACTTTCATGTTTGATAAAGTTCGAATTAAGGATGAAGTTACATGCTCTAAATTTCTCAATATTTTCCAAAGTGAGGTAGGTTAATATCTGTCACCAATGACGAAAAGCTTTGCTTTTGCATGTAGCCCACTAATTAGGCTAATCTTGTTTAAGAAAGAAACAAAGTGGGCACCAACTAAGAACCTAACTATAGATGTTAACTTAGCTTATTTATATTATTACTTTAATTAGTTGTGTACTTGGAATAATTAAATTAGGAAATGGTAAATAAATTGATAGAATGTTAGTGGTTAATGAGCTCTAGTTAAGGCTAATCTGTTTAAAAAGAAATAAAGTGGGCAACTAAGAACCTAACTTTAGAGTATCAAAATAAGAACCTAATTAACTTTAGATGTTAAGTTAGCATATTTATATTATTACTTTAATTAGTTATGTACTTGGAATAATTAAATTAGGAAATAGTAAATAAATTGATTGAACGTTGGTAGTTAAGGATGAATCACTCGAACAAACTAAGTTCGATTCTTGACCAGATTTTATTTATCTCTCGGCTGAATTCCAAATTATTAAGACCACTATTTTCTAGAGACCACATGATTAACACAAAAAATAAATAAATCACAATGAGCTAAGGACCACAACATCATGGTTTCCAAAAGAAAGCACAAAAAATAGTTGTGGAAGACTTATATTTATTTCGTAATATTGTGTGGTCTCCAGGGTTGCAAGATGGTAGAGATGTCATGTGAGGAACATGACAAAGCAGCTGCAAAGAGTCAATTTATCACACATACAATAGGCAGGTATGCAGCTTCCTACATATCTTTCTAACCAACCAAAGACAGACAAGGATCTATAATTACGGTTACTGATTGTAACTTTTGACATCTTCTTGACCAGGACATTGGCAGAAATGGATATTAAATCCACCCCTATTGACACCAAGGGCTTTCAAACACTTGTTGAGTTGGTAAATAGTTTTTAACATATTTCTTTTAAACTTTTCCCTCCCTTCTCCTAAAGCTTTATAGTATATGCTATCGTGTTTTCATGTAAAAAAATTATTGCAGAAAAAACCAGTCATGGGATGTAGTTTTGATCTGTATAGTGGATTATTCGTATACAACAGATTCGCCAGACAAGAGGTATGGAACAGCCAGTGAAATGTTTATTTTCAAAAATATGTTACAGTAAAACAAAATTAAATTTTTTAAGCCATAAACCAAGTTACTCAAGACAGACTCATGAATTACAAAAAATATGCAGCTGGAAAACCTTGAACATGCCCTACAAAAAGTCAAAGAGACGCTGCTCCAAAGAATTGAGGAAGGACAGAACCCAGCAAGAACTGAAAGTTGATGCATAATAGGTTTTATGAGGAAGACAGAGCGACGAACTATTTATTTCAAATTTCCTCTTGTAATCCCTGCCATATAATTTAGTTTCTCAGTTATCTTTTACCAAATCTAAGTTTGTCCAGGAAACAAAAAGGAATGGTATATGTTCAATTACCAATGAAGCACAAACACTCCTTGGATTAAGTGTGTCCAAGTGTCGGACACGAGGCAGTGTCCGACACCGACACATATGATTACACTGAATCATGTCATTTTCTCAAATTATTATTGGTGTTGATGTGTCAATGTCCATGTCGTGTCCAGTGTTCGCGTTTGTGCTTCATGGTCAATTACATGTAATAAAGATATTATTATGACATTCTTTTTCACTGCATAGACAAACTAACAGAAAGTAAAAATAAAATAAAATAAAATGATACTATATTAAGTAAAAACATTCAGCTAGGAAGGTCTCACTTAACTTGTTCATGATTTAGTTGCCAATGCTGTAAGTAAAATCATTAAGCTAGGAAGGTTTCACTTAATAGGATTCATGATTTCAAGCCAAATCTCAACTAATTCCTCCCTTACCAATAAAAAGACCAGAACACTACCCTGTTACGCTCAGAAATGGATCATCTCATGTGAAATTTCACATGATAATGTCATATGGAAACTTTGGGTCGATCTGCTTTTCATTAATATTCACTAGTTTTAACATAATCCAACTTACTTAATATCTATGAAGAGAATAATAAACAAAAAAAATTCAATGTAACAAGATCATAAGAAATTTCAATATAATAATATCTACTCCCATTACCCCCCTAAGGTTTTGAAAAGTTATCCCTTGTAATTGTGATAAATAATCTAAAACTAATATAAATTTTACTACAAATCCATAGGAAGACATATTACTTCATATTAATCCTATATAAAAAGGTGTTCCAATAGATATCCCTTTAACCGGGAATGATTATTGACTTATTCAGGTTTCCATTTCAAACCACAACATCAGTTACAGAAACAAAAGTATAAAGTATTAATATAAAAAATATATTTATTAGGTTAAAAATAAATACTCGTTGTATTACATTGATGAATTTGGGATGTGGGAATATATATAAAAAAGTATAAGTATACAATTAAGCTATTAAAGGAATTGTATTGTTATGATGAAAAAATCCCTATTCCTTTGTGCCTATTTACTAGCTCTTCAAGAAAAGAAAAAAACAAATTACAAAAAAATGTCACAAGGGGTATTTCACCTCATTCACTTTTAATCTCATCGATGCTGGCTTCTTCTGTTTCATTGCATAAGATTACAGCTTGATTCGGAGAATCTGTTGTATCTGTTGTAGGTAACTCGGGTGACTCAGTCTTTCTAACTTGCAAACCGGTCGAGAGTGCAAGGTCAATCCATTGCTGCAGCATTTTACGAAAAAATCAAATTTAAAAAATCCTAGTCAAATTTAGAAACTATATGTAGATGAATGATCAGCATCAATCAAAATTATGCTATCTTGGTTTCAAAATAATTCTCTCTTTAGAGGATTTAGTTTGTTTCAAAATTGCTTACAGAGAATGTGTTTCAAATTATCTATCACAACTTACAGTGAAAAAAGGAATATTTACTCCCCAGTGTATTTGTTGTACTCTTCATTAAATATTTTTTAGTTTGTTATTCCATAACAAATTCTTTTAGGTGAGATCCTTCTAATATTAAGATAGCATATTACAAGACAACAAAACGTGAAGTTCTTCTCTTTCTATTACAAAACCAAACTTCTATGCTTCACTGTCTCGCGATAAGACAGACACATTCTGACACAATTACAAGTTCACATACACATTTCCATATGAACACATGATTGTGAAATTGGACACAAGGAAAGAAAAAATTATACTTGATTTCTGAGAATTTGTATTCAAATGCAATCGGCTTACTTAAGATGATGATGAACACTGAGCATTTTAAAAATTATCAAAAGCAGATACAAGAGAAAATAAGAAAATATATCTTACCTGCGTTCCCCAGTAAGAATTGATTGTCCGTGATACAAAAGATAGCATATTTACAAGAAAAGTTTGGGAAGCAAACTGATCAGAAATCCGATGCTCCACTACCCCAGCAATTATCTGCATAACAAAAATATTTTAAATTCAGTGTTAATACAGAAGGCCAGTCGAAGTCTTAAATCAGATGCAAATTTACGGTACAAGATTATCACGTAACTAACAGTAGAGCTATACAATAGCATTTCTCAGAAAGAAAATATCCTCAAATAATTACACAGCAGACAGAGTGCAGATGAAGAAGTAGATAGGAGAAGAAAATTAAACACGGCATTTTTTTCACAATGCTTTTTAACAGTGTTCAGTGTGCCTTGAAGGATCCTAAGTTGCAAGTTGCAACGAGATAATAAAGCAAACTACATTACAGTGCAATATTTCTATTATTATTACAACTAAAAAATTCAGTGCAACATACAAATTCTCTAAATACCTGATAACGGAGATTTGCAGATATTCCAAGAAAGCATGCATAAACAACTGCTGTTTTGAGTATTGGTGACCTTGCAATCTGTTGGTTAGCGACGATTTCTGGATTAAGGAATTTACGAACCGCAAACAGTGAATTTGATGAAGCCACAGCTCCAATACTTGAAATAAATCCAACACCAGCGAGTTTTAGACCACCAAATACAACTGATGCAACTCGATGATTGAGATTCCAATTTGTACCCACTGGATTCTTTTGAAATGCATTGTCTGGGATGGAGCCAAGAAGTCCTAATAGAGAACTAATGTTATCAGGCGAATTCATCTCATCAGCATAGGAAAGGAATGATAAAGTCGGTGCAGGAAGCCACACTGTAAAGAAATCAACAACTGATCCTCTGACAGTATCTGTAATAACATAGTCAAGCTCTTGAAAGAAGTTTTCTTTCCGCTTTTGATACTGTGCTAATAATGTAGTTGTTATTGATATTCCTTCTTCTATGGCTAGTCTATTCAAGAATTTGGGATCAGCCAACAATCTTTCCCTGAAACCCTGTATCAAGAAGAACCAGACAGAGAATGATGAAATAGTCTCATGATTTTAAAAGTATAGGGTTTTATTTTCAAAATACAAATTTACCTGGAAACGGTGAGTGAGTTCTGAAAGCAAAGGATACTTCTCTAGATCAAAGAAGTTCTGCAATACCTCTGGTGATACTAAACCAAGATCAATTCCCTTTTGAAGATCCTGAATTTAAAAGGAAATATAATCATGTCCACAACCAATAATGGAAGACACCATCCTGTCTAAAGGGTAAATAGGTGGATATAAAAAAAGAAAGATCCAAAAACGCACTAACTACCTAATCATCAGATGTTGCAACCAATTTAAACTAGTTATCACTGTCGATTGCCAATTATATTCCTTAAACACTTGGAATCAATGTAATGTAATATGTTACCAAATTATAGATTAGAGATACGTTAATTTTTGAATTTTTTTCAAAAAGAATGATATTTCATTGTCACGAGTTACCCATCCCAAAAGTTTCAAGTCCAAGTACTTATATCATATATTGTTGTGCAATAAATCTCATTACCAACATTTAAGGAAAAGAAAAAAGTACCGAGACAATCAATATTCAAGTACAAATCTTCACAACAGCAGGTTGGAATGCATAATCCGTATCAATTAACATTTCACCGAACAGATACCAATTAAAGGGATAAATGATGATGAAACACCAAAGTTATATTGGCTACAGAAAAATTAATTCATACAAGGCACTGATACAAGATACATAGCAATATGTAAAATCTCAAATTTTGCATAACCAAAATATGAAAGATCGTAAATGGCTTAAATTTGGAAGGGGGAATCAACAGAGCAAGAAAAGTAACAGTCAAGGTAATTAATGAATATAATGGCTGTCTAACCTGTGGGAGGGCATCTCGCCTCTGCCCAGCAGCATTCATAACCCGAGCAATCTCAACCCGGTCAAAGCAATTTCTGCTACAGGGTCTGGCAGCAGAATACCACAAAAAATCAGCAACAGGAACTTCTCCCTCACGGCGAATGAACTGTCTTTCTGGGTCAAGTAATATAACTACTTGATTTTTCTTTTGTAATTTTCTCGAAATTCTTGCTGGCACTCCGGTTCCTCTAGATCCATATGTGACATGGCTTGCACCGGTCACAACTATCAACATACCTGTTGCCCCTCCATCAGACATATTGCGTAAGATGATCTGGGACATGGTATACTCGTCAACTACTCTAGCCTGTGCAGATAGATATGAGCTTGGACCAAAAGGAAATGACAAATTTGGAGTACTATCAACTGAAGATCTACGCGACATAGAATTAAAGCCTGATATGAAGCCTGAACCAGCTGGAGGTGTATATAATTTACGTTCAGCCTTTGTTAGCCCACTAATTCCTTCTGCTTGGACAGTCCTTAAGATCTGTTTATGAGAAAATGATCATTTTTAGATATCATCTTTATATGACGACCCAGGGATACAAGACTCGAGCTTGATTCTCCTTAGTGGAGTTGGTTACATGGTTACATGGAACATGCAACTTCTGTTCAATATGCTCCTAAATCATCTCATGTCATCCTTCACTCTTTCAAAATACTATCTACTCTTCTTCTTATATCATGAAATTACCATACCACCTAAGGCAAGTTTCCAAAATCATTTTTTTTCTCTTCTTTTTAAAAAATGCTTTATTAAACCTTCTGTTCAATTTGGGAACCTTGAGTATTATCAATTCATTTCTAATTCAGGGAATCAGGGTTTATCTTTCATACATTAGGTTTTTCCTGTCATTGTCATAATGCAACTAAAAGCTTACATTTTAAAACATTTGTGTTCTATGCTTTAATCATTACAGTGCCTACCATTTGAATCTATGGTAAGACAATTTCATAGCATTGAGCATCTAATGCAGTAATATTGTTAAATTATTACTCCTACTTAACCCACCATACAAGTGTAAGAAGACAAAATGAGCATTTCAAACACATAAATCAGTTTCATTGAAAATTTGAACATACCTTCAGTGGAGTACCGCAAGCAATAAGACGAATTCCATTTTCACGACAGTAACTAAGGATAGGTTCATACTCCTGCCATCGTTCAGGCGGCCAATGCGCCGTATAAGTCTTTAAGGTTTCTCCATTTATCCTGCCATGACAGTCAAGTTTATTTAGTAACACAAAATTGTGGGAAGCAATATCAATGACAATAGAGACATGTTCCAACAGATAAGTAGCAACCAAGGGAAATGAAACAGAAATCTTAATTGAATTCTTATTTAACCATAACAAAAACCACCAATTTTTAGCTATTTTCAAGGCACGGATGACAGAGGGTGCATTTCGATTGAATTTTGAAAAACTAATCTGAGCTTATCTACATTTAAGACTTTTTATTCATTTACATTTATATGTAAAAAGTAAAAACTTATCATAAGTACTTAAATGTGTTTGAGAGAACTATGAAAACAGTTAAGCACTTATATGAAAACAACTTATGAGCACACTTATTTCAATTTTCATGTCTACAAGCTCTTTTCAGCGTACTACAATTAACTCTTCGAGATATAGCTTATAAAAACAGCAAACCACTATTATGAAAACAACTTATGGATTATCATATAAACGTTTATTCAATAAGCACTTAATTAAGTTGTTTATCCAAAACAAACTACATCTCTAAGACTTGTTATTCATTTACATTTACATGGAAACACATTCAGAGTCACATAACTAGAAATATTGCAATAACAGCAAAAAATAAAAAATCAGTGATTCTAATTAAAATGAAATTAAAATGCATACTTTTTATCCATATACTGATTAAGTGGTTCTTGAAGATCAGAGGGAAAAGCTTCAATAGCCAAAGATAAACGCTTGTCAATCTCAACACAACGCTTATACAAATTCTTCACAATCTCAAGCTCCAATTCCTTATCATCTCGAACCGGAACTTGTTCAGCTTCTCCTAAATAAACAACTCTAGCATTCATCATCTTCTCCCACACTTTCCCTTTCTCTTTCCCTATCGCCAACGGTTCGCCTATCGCCGTCGCATCGTAAATCCTCGAAGTTATCACTTCCTCTTCTATCTTCTTCACCTCCTCCGGTTTCACAGCCGTAACTTCCACCGGCGTCACTTTCTCCTCCTCCGCCGCCGCCCTCGTCGTCGTCGCAGAGAGAAGAAACGAAGCTCCTGCTGCTAAAAACGGTGCCATCAACACGCCTCGCCGGTTGCTTCGTGCTCGAGACCATTCTTTAGACTCCGCGCGTTCAACTGAGGTTTCTGTCAAGTCGTCATCGTTTACAGCCGCAATTATACGACTGGAGCGGTGGATGGAGAGGTTGACACGGCGGCGTTTGGCTGTCCGGAATTGTCGGAGTTTTTGGTTCGGTGAAGGAAGATAAGTCTCAGAAAGCGCGGCACGTGTGACAGTTGCGCGGTGAAAAGAAGTCACGTGCGGAGGTCCAGTGGCGAAAGCCTGAGTATTGGGCTTCATTTTCCCTTCAATGAGGCTTTGTCATGAACAGAGCTGAATTTGGTTATTACAAACAAAATATTTATATTTTTTCATTTATCTTTTTTTTTATGTAGTACATTATTTTTAAGAGAAATAGTACACATTCCATGCAATTTAAAAAAGAGTAGTGTTATTTGGTATGAGAGAATTTGATCAAGAAAAACAAGAATGCTTACATGTAGTGTTATAAGTGGTGGGTCAAAATGTAACTCCCCTTTTTGAGGAGATCATGGGTGAGTTGGTATTAAAATTACTCCCTTAATTTTGCCTTCTTGTATTTCTTATTTTTCACTTCTCGTACCAACAATCATTTTTCTTTAAAAAAAGTACATCCCATGTTGTTTATGATTGTATATTTTATGGCCACTAAATTTAAATGACGTTGATAATTTAATACCTTTGTCACGTAAATTTGAGAAAGCCACATATTTTGAACTGTATTGTGTGGATGGATTATATGGGATATTAGTGAGTGACAAATGGGAATTGGACATTGCGGTATATTCCATCATTTTGGAATTTTGTTACGAGATAAATATGATGAGTCGGATGTGACTTGGGTCTGTATGGCATACCCCTACAAGGGCCTATCCCTATTTACAAACTTGAATTAATTACTCACTCCGTTTCTTTATAAGTGTCCATAAATATCGAATTTAACGTTCCTATTTAACTGTTTATTTGGTGTTTTAAGGATACGATTTGTCAATTATCCATATCTTTTTCAATTAAAACTAGGGTATAATAGGAAGATAAGTGCAAAAATACACTTTCTTAATTTGGTGTTACTATTCAAAATGGACACTTAAAAAAGAAACGGAGGGAGTATATTTCCGTGGGGTAATCTTTAAGAATGTGTTTAGTTTTATGGGAAAAAAAAAGTGGAAGAAAAGAAAATTACAAAAATCAATGAATGAACTTGAACTAAAGTCATAAATCTTATATTTTGGGCCCTTAACTTTTTTTTTGTTTTTGAACGGCTAAATTTTATTAATAACAAAACTGAGCGCAAGACGAACACAGTCCGTGAAATCAAGAGATACACAAACTCTTCACAAAGGAAGAAATCCAACAACACCAATGACAAGCCCCCTAAAACCCTTACAACCAATTCCTCACAAAGGAAGAATTTCAACAACACCAATGACAAGCCCCAAAACCCTTATAACCATTAATAACTAAAACAACAACATAGAGCAATAACAAACGACCGTCCCAAAGCCAATAAGCAGCCACACACATGGTATCAAACCAAAACTAACAACACAAAAACGGCGACGTAAAGGGCTAAAGTTGCAGCGCTTTGGAGAGAGGTATTGGCACCTAACATGAACAGCTCCATCATTGGTTTGGACCAACCGCTCCACCAGAAGGAAAGTAATTCCTCTGAACAACACCACCTTTGCTGCAAACAACACAGAAAAACACCAATGAGCAGCACCAAAACCACACCAAACCACCACCATATCCACACAAAAACGCAGAAAAACCATAGGCAAAATATCAAAAGTTCCATCGCAGTCCTCGTCAACCACCACCACCACCACCACACCTCAAAACCGTCGCCGTCCAATTAGATCCGAGACGGCGACACCAAAACCACACCAACACCAAAACCAAGTTTACGACATAATATCAACACTGGCTAAGAATACCAACACCAACACCAAAACCCCAAAGCCACCACACAACCACCAGCCACCACAAAACCACCACTGTCAAAACTCAATCCGGCAAACAAACCACCGTGAGTAAAAATAGAGCCACCATAACCTGTGTAAAACCACCTCCGGAAAAGTTACCGGCACAAAATCCCCATCCTTACAAACGCCTCAACACCTTCACCGAAACCACCGGAAACGAACCCACCAAGAACGGAAACGAACCCACCGGGAACGGAAACGACCCCACCGCTGAGAGAAACAACAAACCCACACCAAAAAACGAACCACGGTAAAACCAGATCGAAGTAAAAACGCACAAAACAAAAACAGAAAAACCCCAAATTTCCGGTGACGCCGAAACTGGAGCAAGGTGGTGCAGAGGGCCGCGCCGCTCATCACACCACCGGATGACAGGGTTACATTTTGAAAGTGAAAGTTTGGATATGGGGGGTGGCGGCTGTAGATCTAGGGTAGAAAGAAGTCAGAGAGATAGATTTTAGAGAGAGAACGTGTTTTATTTTGGGCCCTTAACTATGCTTTCTTCCGTAAAAAAAGTTCTTTATGTTAAAATTTGTTAAAAAAAACCTTGTCTTAGGGGCAGGACCAAGACAGATTACAACTAGTAGTTCTTTTTTCTTCCTTCTAATTCTTAAAATGCAAGAATGGTTTGAATGGAAACCATTCTAGCCTTTTAAGAATGTCAGGCAAATTGATTTACTACAGCTTTTTTAAAGAGAAAAACATTTCTATTCAGAGATTACTGATGAGAAAAAACATTTCTATATACATTCTAACCAAGAACAAAAACAAGATCTACACCCTTTTTTTTAGAGAGAAACAAAGCAACCAAGCAATCAAACTCCAGATACAATAATTGGTTCAGTGTGTGCAAGGCCTTTGGTTTGCATACATTCACTAAAGATACATAATAAGGTTATCTTGGAATTAGCTAATCGAATACAACTTCAGCAATTGGTATACAAAGTACAATCTTCTACAAAAGAACCCATTTCCCCAATATGTAACCACAAACAATTATTTCTTAATCTATTCAAAACGTACCAAAATATGCCAATACTCCCTTATAAAGAAATGCCTCATAATTAAATCTTCAATAGCAGGAAAATGCTGGATTACTTAATGTCATGGAAAGATGGCAAGACAGCAATAAGAGGATCTCCATAACCAACAAGATCTGAAAACCATAAACAGCAAAAAATAGTCAGCTTATGAAAAGGAGATCTCCATAACCAACAGGTTCTGAAAACCATAAACAGCATAAAATAGTATGCTTATGAAAATAAGCTAAAGACAACTTATGGCATATTATGAGCTATTTTCATTGACATTTCTAAGCATTTATACAAGTGCTAATGTCATAAGTTAAACTCAAGCCTTTAGTCAATAGTCATTAGTCAATAATTGTTAGAAAATCCATGTGGACTAAATATATTGTTAGTTTTTCTACTTGCCAAATATTGTTAGATAAAATGAATTAAATTAATTTATCATGAATATCCCATGATTTTGTATCATTCAGAAAATGCACATAAAAAAGTATACAAGACACAATTTAATACTTGAGTTGCATGAAGTTCTCCACTTTACTTTTTCCATATAATTAGGTTTTGCAATCATAAATTAATAGAGATTACTTGAGGAACTTTATGTCACTTTTGCTAAATTTTAATACTGGAGGCACACAACTGCTTTCACTATTTCAAATTTGGATGAGCAGTACTAATACCCTTATTTTCCCCAAAAGCCCTGCATTACTTGAGTTATATATCAATAAATCCAGGCATATTTTAGCTATAGGTCACAGACACTATACCTCCATCCTCAACGAGTAGCTTTAACACTTCTCCAGCTACATCTGACTGCAAAATTTCCAAAATAAAACAAGTCAGGAGAAGTATATATTTCTGTAGAAACCAAAATTAAATAAACAGACACCAAATCACCTTAACGGGAAGTCCAGTGGCAAACTGATCCATATACCCGATCACTTGCCCTTCTTTGATTACATCACCCTATGTTGAAATTGAAAACAGACAATTGAGTGTGTGCATTAAAGCTAGAATTAGATTAGGAAATGAAGACATCAAATAACTTTTGTAGTCAGTATAGATAAAGTGAGGTTTTCAAACAGCTTGGCACAAAAATCCTGTGATAGAAAATGTCAATAATTAGTTGCCCCGGTGCAGACAGTAATATTGATAACCTACATTATACTGCCAAATACATAATTTGCATCTACTAAATGTTGCTAAATGTTAGAAATTAAAATCTAGTTTAAAAACTGAATTAAAACCAACTATTCCAAGCACAAGATGTGCCAAGAATAGGAAAAGAATACAAACATCAACATAATAATTACAAAAAACAACACCATCAATCAAACCCATAAAGGTGACAACAAAATAAGCTACTCTCAATACCTAATTACTACATTTCATAAATTAAAATTACCAATTGTAGTGATAGCATGTACCAATTGTTTGCAAACATTCATAAATTAAGATTACAATCAATTAGTTACTGAAGCAGGGCAAAAATCGGTGAAATGGAATACAGCACAAAACTGAAAAAAAAAATTAATTTATGTTCAACTGAAGGGAAAGTTACCCATTTTTTCTGTGGTCATAAGTATATTTATTTACATTTTTTAATTTAATGTAACAGTGAGAATATTGCTTTGTTTATATCAAATTGTAATCCAACTTTATGAATGAAAAGTATAGAAAAAGTAATGGGTTAAATAGGTTTTTGTCCCTAAAAAATTGCGGAATTTTGATTTTTAGTCCCTAAAAAACAAATGTGACGTTTTCATCCTTGTTAAATTTTGAGTTTTGTTTTTAGTCCCTGATGCTAGTTCAACAGTTAGTTAACTAACGGCAGTCCACGTAGTCTTAATTCTTAAGCATTTGGAGTGCCAGCATGGCATTCCACATCATATCCATTAATTTCTATTTAATTAAATAAATATTATTTATATCTACATCTTTCAATCTACACTTCTGCAAAAAACCTAGAAATGATGAAACACTTCCATTGCTAAGCTACCTTCATTTTTAATCACTTCTTCGACCTTCTTGTTGCCAAAACACTCGCAACCTTCTTCAAATCCAAGCCCTTCTTATTACTTCAAGCTTGTACCGCAACCCCTTCTTAGTGGACACACTTCCGCATGATTTCTGGGTTTGGAGAAGTGTGGAAGTGAAGTGATTGATTTCTGGGTTTTTTTTTTGGGATTTGATGGAGATAGAGTTGGAGTAATGTTTGTGGGTTCTGGGTTTGGAGAAGTGTAGAGGTGATTGATTTCTGGATTTTTCAATCTTCTATGGCCAAAGGCAAATTGAAACTCAAATCCACCTATTGCAGCACAGCATGGACAGTAAAAACATTGTCGTTTGCATTTTGCAAAAATGGAACCAGAGTAATACCGTCACCAATTTCTGCGTTTTATTTCAAAATCGAACCGCATTTTTCAACAGATCCAAGAGATCTTAGAAAGTCATCAATCTCAAATTAGCATAAGAGTTTAGGGGTCCAACTAACTCTTGAACTAATATCGGGGACTAAAAACAAAACTCAAAATTTAACAAGGATGGAAACATCATATTTTTTTATAGGGACTAAAATAAAAATTTGCTAATTTTTTAGAGACGAAAAAATTATTTAACCCAAAAGTAATATAGTGATTAAACTTATTTGTTTAAACGGTATTATTTCAGACCGGTTATTTTTAGTTAATGTCACTTAACTATTTTTCTTTTTGTACCATTATTCAGTTTGGTTAGTTAAATGTGTTTCAAAAGTTAACACGTGCATAGAAGGTCCTATCAGGAGATTAGGTGGACACAGATGCAGATGCATGCCAGCACATAGGTTCCACCTATCAGGTGTGCAGTATTGCATAACACGACTTATATGCTACCGGTTGAACCCTAAACAACAAACATTTACATTGTGCACTGGAGAATTTTAGTGTGCAAGAAGCACATATACACCTAAACCCAATGGTGGAATTTGTGATGAGAAGCCAGGTGGAGGGAGCATGCACTAAGTCGTGTGTGTGTACGTCATAACAAGCAGATGACATAAAAACATTAGAGGATAGGCAATGACTAGCACATCAAATTACCTCTTTACAGATAGGAG
The DNA here is from genome assembly GCA_030408175.1 of Trifolium repens. Taxonomy (NCBI): domain Eukaryota; kingdom Viridiplantae; phylum Streptophyta; class Magnoliopsida; order Fabales; family Fabaceae; genus Trifolium; species Trifolium repens. The sequence continues at coordinate 18,263,043 of CP125841.1, read as the reverse complement.
GAAGCCTCTTCCCTTTCACTGTTCTACCTCTTCGGAATAAACCAACCTGAAAGGAGGAGAGAGAGAGAGAGAGAGAGAGAGAGAGAGAGAGAGAGAGAGAGAGAGAGAGAGAGAGATAAGTGATCGCAAACTGTACAAAATTCAAGTCAGACAAAATTACTGAAATCAGAGATTATTATATAATTAAATGACATACCGTAGGAGAATGTACTAACACATATGTATTGTTACCAGAAGCCTCCAGTGCTGTCAACTTTGGTGACTTTTGTGACGAAACATTTGCAAATGGGTTGATTTTTTCTGGAGATGATTTTGGTGGCAACGGCTCTGGGGTAGCCTCTGCTGATTCGTACATAGGTTTACTTGGAATAGGTGGTGGTGTAGTTGGTGAAATGTTAGACAATGGAGCTTTTGATGCTCCAACGTTTGCTCCAATGTTTCGCTTAAGATGCATCTCAAACTCACCGACCTGTCAAAATATAAATCAGGACATATACAGTGTCATGTCATCCATCTAGAGCATGCCTCTTTTATTGAACCAATAGAAATACAGATTTGCAATTAGATAAAGTTATTAGGTACTGTGTAATATGAAAAACTGAACTGACACAATTGTTTGCGAGCAAATTTGAATTAAAAGATAAAATGATAAACTCAATTAGGATGTTAGGCACAAAACTAACACAATCTCTAGCTTGTAATGCAATGTGATACACTTTTGACAAAAGCACCATTACCTCATTTTCTAGATGCCTATGACATATCGTGAGTAAATCAAATTCACTGTTTTGACTTAAGTTTCAACACACAACATATTAGAGGGATATAGACATATCCAGACAGCTAGTGCGTGTGTGCGTGCGTGCGCACGCGTGGTTGAATTGTGAAAATTGAAAACCATATCATCTCTAGGTTCTTGCTTTAAAGAAAACACTATGAAGTTTCTTTTACCCTGATTATAATTTTATTATTACTGTACTTAAAAATTTACAAAACAATAATATGTAAAAGAGGAGAACTTCACCTTTAATTTCAGTTCAGCAATTTCAGTTTCGTCACAGACCTCTAATACCAAAGCCTGATCATAAGCAAACCAGACATATAAGTAGGGGTTTATCAGATTCGCATTAAAACATAGTCGTTGATTAATGTAGCTCTGAAGTCTTGGACAGAAACCAACAGTCAGTTAGTAAAAAAAATATAGTGTTTTGTATCATCTAATAGCCAAGATAATGCATTATAATTTGTAGGCTTACAAATTCTAATTCACACTAAAGTATCAGTTTTCAACAATTAAGAAATACAGAAGTGCATATAAGTAACAGGAAAGAATAGCTATAAACCTCAAATCCATTAGGAAAAGTAGCAGTTTGCAATGGCTTTTTGTCTAATGAGTTTTGCGGAGCGCTGTCCGAAGAAGCTGCAACATCATAAGTAATTGCCAGGTCAAGGAATAAGAATGTCATAGGAACTTGGAAATTTATTGAAAAGACTAAGGAATATCTCCCTAGTCACAGGTACAGAGATTCACTTCTTTATACTATCTTTTTTCTAAATCCTACTTCTAAAGATTCTATTATAGAGCGATTACTCCCTAACTACTATATTTAACAAATATCTACTAATAACTCTGGTCCAGAATTATTCTCTCCTAATTACTACGTCAACAATACCTTGGACCATCGTACCATTGCATCATCCTTATTTCTCCTTTTGGATACTTTCCTAATTAGGTCTCCAAATAGTAAAATCCTAAATCCTAACTTGCAGACACCTAACGGCTAACATAACAAGTAAAGTAACAACAAGATTATTCAAAAAAAAAAAAAACTATCTTTTAAAAATAGAAACCTACTGATTAATGTGTCTTTGACTCTTAAGAATGGAAACAAATGTGAGAGTTGTCTCATTCAAATAGCAACCAAAAAGAAGCAATGAACATAATTCAGTTTATAAACAATAAAACCCACCATCAGACTTGGTTGTGTTGACAGCTTCAATTGTTTTTGCACATGAAACCAGTGTCTTCTTCCCCCTGGTGTGAGAGTGGATGTGCTTCTCGCCATTTGTCAAATGTTGAAGAAGCCCATTATTAGAGTTCCATCTGACTTTCTGACAGGGAACTACAGCTGCCTTCTCAATCGAGGATCGCACATGGGATATAGTGCCTATGGGATCTGTAATCCAACAGTAATGATTAAGGATCAGGCTGCAATGGTTTAATTTTTTACAATGACCATCCATGCAACTAGCAACAGGGACTTGATATAAGTATATGGTGACAATGATAATGCATTCACTAAATAAAATACACGCATATATGTTTATAATGTAATTTAGGATAGGGAAGTACATACCCACAAATTATAACAGAGCAAGTAAAAAATTTAAATTCATAAAATCGGGCACAATAAGCTAAAACCCTTAAAACACCCCAAATGACATCATCATAAAACATTTGGTGTTTGATAACACAATCATTTGTGTTGGGGTTAATGTAGATTATTGATCATATAAGTTCAATCGACCTAAGGTGTCCTATATGACCCACCAGGATGTCAATCACATGATCCTAGGTTGTTGGAGAGCATCCTTTGGTTATTTGTTGAAACGTCAAGGAGTACATCCAAAATTTCACAATGAAAATTATTTGAATATTGTGATTATGGTAAACAAGTGATACTGAGCATAACTATACATAAGTTTTCCCCTATTGCCGTCTTCAGGTCCAGAGTTGTTCTTCAACTCTTAACTCTTTCTTCCAATGTAGCAGGTTAAATTAAGCTTTGTATATTTAGCAATAATCGGAACAACAAACCAGTCAAGCGGGCTAAAAAATCTAGATACTTAGAATCAAGAGATTTCAAAGTTTAATGCAAATTCATAACAAGCATCTACGAACTTTAGCATCAAGGTTGTATTTATTTCTTATAGTTATATGTATAAACAAAAAACTAGCAGAGTCAGAATCATGATCTTAAGTTCAGCATTTAATTCAAAATGATTATATCAAATGATTTTTCAAACAAACACACAATAGACAATACAACAAGATCGTAACTACATCCATTAATAGTTTATAACACAGTCACAAAGCTAAAATTGCAAGCCTCTTTGCAATTAAAATAATCCTCGTGGCTCGAGGATCATAATTAAATACCTAATCCAAGTCTTAAACCCTGATTTCATACAACTAATTAGCAGCAATATTTCAAATACAAGAAAAACGTTTATTATCTAATTCAAATAATTTTCATTTCACTTTCCCTCGCATAACCTAAAGCAAATTAAACAGCACAAAAGCAACACAGCAAGATCAGAAATCGAAAACGTAGATCGCATTCAGCTACAAAAAATAAAATCATAACAAAAATGCAGAGAGAGAGAGAGAGAGAGAGGGAGGGAGATATACAGTGAAAGGATCGAATGGCAGCGGTGGAATCCATGGGAGAGAGAATGCGAAAGAGAATGGAATTGGAAGAGAAGAGATTAATTAGCAGAAATGAAAGAGAAGCGGTGGGTGGGAGGATAAATAAATTAATTGAAGCGTTTCTTTGAGATTTCCGCCACTCTCATCACTTTCTCCGTTACCGTATTGAAGGTTTTAACTGCTAACATGCGCTTGGTTGTAACTACTGCTTTCCTTGTCTTATCTGGACCCTCTCCCAAAACAAATGAGAATGAGATTATGATAACTAATAAAAGGCAAAATTATAAGTTTGATCTTTCATAATATTCACATTTAAACCCTTTTTTTTTTCATAATTTTTTTTTATTAAAAAAATGTTGAATTTTATTTGTTAAGATAATTTTTTATTAAAATTAAATAAAATTCATAATTTTGATGAATATGTTCATCATCTTCATCAATTCTTTCATATCTTCATGTTCTTTAAAGGATCAAATTGTTACAAATAAAAGATAAATGATCATAGTGTTACAAAAAGATAAGATAAAAGACCAAAATGTTACAAATGAAAAATAAAGGACCAAAATGTTACAAAAAATAAGATAAAAGATTAAACGTGTAATTTTGCCAAAATAAAAATAAAATATAAAGTTAATGTCGATAAAGATAATTTTTTACATTTTTAATATATTGAATGCACGAGTTTTAAGACTGAATTTTTTTATTTATATGCTTAACTAGTGTACCGGGTGTACTATTTAGCATTTTCCATTTTTGTTTTGGTACACCAAAATAATTTGATGTAGCTTAGAAATTAACTTTAAGGATAGTTTTTATATATTGTTGAAATATGCTTTGAAATTGCATGTTAAAAGAGTCTGAGTTTTGCAATTCAGGAATTGTGGCCTTTACGAGGTAATTTGGATCAAACTATCCTTGATTCATTTTGGGTAGATTAGATCAAATTGAGTTTTTTAGCAACGGGAAGAGATTCAAGACTTGGGTAGAATTATGATGGAAGGCTAATTCTTGTAACCCAATTGAGATCACTATGTGTAAGTTACTCATTTGATTTTGTGGAACAAAGAGCTACTCCCTCCCCCATAGTAGGTTAATTTGGATCGAACTGAGTAAACAAATTTCTCGTGTGTTCTTTTTCTCGCTGTTTATTTTCTTTTGATTTATTAGCATCATCTCTATCCGCTTTATTATTGGTTGCTTGATTACTATTGCCCCACACATCAAGTTTTCGTTGGTATGATTTTAATCGAATTCAGAACAATTGCACCCACGGTGAGGCAAGGGGATCAGATCGATAATTAGGCATCATGGGTTCGAAGTGGGATATTGAGAAGTTTACCGATAGTAACGACTTTAGGTTGTGGAAGGTGAAGATGATGACGGTATTAATCCAAATCAAGTGTGTTGAGGCGCTGAAGGGAGAAGCACAAATGTCGGCGCATCTGACACCTGTAGAGAAGTCTGAGAAATGATAAGGCAATCAATGCCATTATCTTGTGTCTTGGAGACAAGGTATTTAAAGAATTAGCAAAAGAGACCACTGCTATGGCTATGTGGACCAAGCTTGATTCATTGTACACGACCAAGTCGTTGGCACATAGGCAATGTTTGAAACAACAACTCTACTTTTACCGAATGGCAGAGACGAAATCCATAACGAAACAACTGACGAAATTCAACAAAATCATTGATGATTTGGTGGATATTGTTGTGAACCTAGAAGATGAAGACAAAGCCTTACACCTACTGTGTGCATTACCTAAGTCCTATGAAAATTTTAAGGATACTCTATGGCAAAGAAGGCATTGTTACATTGGAGGAAGTTCCAGCGGCCTTGAGGACCAAAGAACTGACTAAGTTTAAAGACTTGAAGGTGGAGAACAATGTGGATGCCTTAAATGTTTCAAGTGGAAAAGGTGGAAGTATGAGTAAGCCCGCTAGGTCAAAGGGCGGTGACAAGTGGAGTTGTTTCCATTGTCAAAAAAAAGGTCACTTCAAGAGGGATTGTCCAGAGTTGAAGGACAATGATGATTACATGCTGTTGGGGAAGGCTCGTCAGATGAGGGTTATGAGAAAGCGGAGGCACTAGTGGTGTCAAGCTGGGAGCCGAAGGAGTTAGACTCTGGACTCTGGTGATTCTCATGCCGTGAGTGATTTATGGGATTTCGGGTTGGTACGTTAGTGACAGGTTTGGTTGGATTAGTGAAATAGGGTTTACTAGGTGATGGGACAAAATCAGAAGTGTTGGAGACTAACACTGGCCAGAAGTTTGTTTCAGAGTAGTTTGAAAGGTTTTGCAGGTTACAAGGTGGAGAAAATAGTGAAGATACCGGTTTGAGATTTTGGTGAAGGAATCTCAGTTTGAGGTGGAGTTTGTCACTAGTGGAAATAGAGGAAGATAGTCAACATTAGCTTTTGGCTATCTAATGAGAAATAGGGAGGAGAGTGATATTGGTGCACCGAAGTGGTATGACTATGAAGACCTTGTGAGGTATATTCCATTGAGGCCGAAGAAGTGCAAAATCTATTGAAGAACTTCAGGGAAGCAATTAGGAACAAAGGTAATCAAACTTGGAAACTTGTAGGGCTACTGGAGGTAGTTAGGTACAAAGAGAGTCTGATGTTAGTGCTTGTAGAACTACCTAAAATTCCAAGATTAGTTGGAGACAAGCAATTCTTCAAAAAGTACAGAAGACATTCCGGAAGTTGATAGGGGATGATGAAACTTGTAGGGCTATAGAAAATATATTGCCACATGGAAAACAAATAAGCTAATCGTAAATGAAATAAAAGCCACCTAAATGTCACACCATCAATTTTATTCTGACATAAGCTAATATCTCTAATAAGGGACTGAAATAATGAATCTTTACATTACAAAGCTATAATCATAATGCATCAAAAAAAGAAATTATAATCATAAACAATAAATTTACAACTTAAATTCGCTAATATTATAAGAGGCGCACTATTTAACTTTTCTGTAAAAAAAGAAAAACACTATTTAACTTTTTAATCGATTGTTATGATAAAATAAAGTCCAATATATATTTCAAAGACTTTGGCCGAGATTAATCAATTTGAAGAATTAAAGCACAAACAATAATAGTTTGTTTCCTTCCATCATCACCCCACAATATCATCATCATTTATTAAAACACACAATAGCTTCATTTATATCATCATGCACACAATTGATGAATCGTATGTATATTATTTTATTTTGATTTTTTATGCATAAAAAAAAAACTATATAGGTATTATAAAAGAAACTATAAAGGTGTTTTCAAATAATAAATCATTCATCACACCTAAGCTTATTATGGTTAATTAAGCAACATCAAGATTGACAATTTCACGAAACTCCAACCTTCTAGTTTCATTATACAACGTTACCCTTTTATTAGGCCAATAAGTTAACCATATCCAACCTCTTATTTCCCATTCCATTGTTTTCCCAATAGCACTTTTATCCACTTTCCACGTAACATTTTCACCATATTCATCACCAGCAAAAATAACACCACCTTGTCTAGTAAAAGGTCTATAAGCACTAGAGTAACGATTTTTAAACCATGATTTTGGATTAATTAATGCAAATTTTGATGGCTTTGATGAAAACACTTCTTTACCATCCATACTATCATGTAGAAACCAATTTAAATTTGCACTATAACCATAAACTGATTGTTCAAATTTCCATGGCTTTAAACTCACGGTTGTTGATTCTCCAGCTGAAACTTTAAGTCCTAAGGGATTTGTTGGCTCAATTGATGCTTCTATACCTTTGTCAATGCCAATTTCTTTTTTTGGATTTTCTGTGGATTTTCCTACGGATAGACTCACTACTTGATTTTGAAGAGTTGGTGTGATTTGTAATGATATTCTTGATGGAAAATGTTTTTCAGCTGCACCTGCTCCTCTTTCTCTCACTAGTGAATCATTCACCAATTTTGTAACATCACACCTATATATCCACAAGGAATAAAAAATTTAGACTTTAAAATTTAGTTGGGTACTTATATCTCAAGATACAATTCAATGTCATGTCAAATTTTAGATTTTAAATGAATTTTGTCTATAGGATATTGGTACTCAACAATGAACGTTGTGTACCTAAAAATAAATAAAAATGCATGGTTTTCATAATGCATGGTTAATTGATTGATTTCCTGATTATATTTATTAAAACATGAGATAGTTGGTCCTTATGAGTTTAACTCAGTTGGTAGGAACATTGTATTATATATGCAGAATTTGGAATTCGAACCCCAGACACTACACTTATTCACCTTTAAGGTGGAATTTCTAGTCACTAAGTTACTTGAGAGAAAAAAAAGAGATAGTTGATTGATTTTATAAATTTAATTTGTTGTGCTAATAAATATAAGTCTATTTAGAGTTATTTATTTGAATTTATCTACAGAGATATACACTTCTACGGAAATTTGACACTTTAGTGACGGATTTCGTCCCTCTCTAAAGTTAACTTTTTTAGTAGTGCACGAAGATATACACTTCTCCGATTGTTTGTGAAAACTTAAAATAACTTATGACATGTATGCTCATAAGTTTTTTTACGTTATTTTCATTAAATTGGAGAGTTTATAAAAAAAATAGTTTATAAGTTATACGAAAATAATTAATTTGATCTTATAGAAATAGCATACAAACAAATGCTTATCATGATAAACAATACTTATGCTATAAACTGCAAATTAAGTTATTTATAAAAAAAAGTAGCTATAATATTTGTGATTACATACCTTATATTATCAATGTTGACCATGATTTCAACCCACTTCTCTTTGACAACAACTTTATAATTGAATTGAAGAACACTTTCAACTTGATGATACTTAAGAGAGAATTGAAGTCTCTCAGGTGGATGACTATCTGATTTCTCAACATCCATGCAAATAGCAGGACAATAAAGTTGCACTTTCCACAACCCAAATGTTGAAAAAACATAAGAAAACAAAGAACAAGGTGTTCTAAACATGTTTTGATGTTTTTCTTCATGTTCACCAACCCAATTAGTAATTCCAAGGTTCACCGAACGCATCCATTGTTCTTGTAAATTCGAACCTAAAAGTTTCATAAGCAAATTTGACGCTTGTCTTGATTCGTAACTTGATAAATATTGGTCTTTTAAAATACCGATAAATGCATCACGAAGATTTTTAGGTTCTTCATATATGCAAACAAGGAATAAAAGTGTGAAAAAAGTGAGGTTGAAAATGTTTGGTAGATTTTGAACAGAGTCAAGTTTTGGAAATCTTATAAATGGGCTGTTTTTGTTTGAACCATAATGTAGAATGTCTTGAATGAAATTAACAAAGAGATTTGAAATTGTTTCTTTGTCTAATAATAAATTGTTGGTTTTTAAGTTTGGTTTAAATGGTTTTGAATTCCAAAGATGAATTGGAATACTATTGAAGTCAGCAACAATTAAAAAATTGAGTTTTGAGGATTGATCAATTTTGGATATGGTAAGATTGAGAATTGGTTGAGATGTTGTTGAAGAACATATGTTTAAGGAGATGGAATTTGTTTCCCATTTTGAGATTTGTGGAAGATTTTGTATCCAACAAAATACATCAGGAAAATTGAAAGCCATTGGAAGAAATTATTTAAATTAATTCAACTAAGTTTAACCTCTTTATATAGGTTCATTTGGTTGAGGCATCACATATGATTAACATGAAAATTTATATGATTAATATGGTATTTGTTTTGATAAAATGATTAAGATGCTAATGCTATTAGAAACCTAAAGAAGCAAGCTAGATGGTTGAATTGGACAAGAAAATAACTACTAGCTAGCTAGTAGATGATCATATGCAAAATGTTCATGCATGATGCAATATTCCCCCATTAACTATGTATATGTAATTAAGAATCTTTTTCCACCATTATTGTATTTTACTAATTTGGAAAAAGATAAATGAAGTTTGTACGAAAGTGTGTGTACTAGCATATAAAGCTTATATTTTTATCATAAATATAGGAGTTTAAGAAATTCCTCAAATGTGTAGTCCTAAATCAAAAGAAGAAATTCCTCTAATGTTAAAAATGTTCTTTACTCTCTAGATAATTTTTGACAAAATTTAAATACTATTATTGATTCATTGTAAACGTTTTGGGTCACTTTTATAAATTTAAAAAGTTTTGGGTTAAATTTAAAATTTGAAAAATAAGAATCAATCTGCAATTTTCAAAATTTTAAAGGACCAAAATTGCAATTTTTGAAAGAAAAATAATTAGGGTCAATTTGCAATTCTAAAAATATTATAGGGGTCAATTTAAAATTTTTGAAACATATGAGTGGGGGAAATCTCAAATTCTTTGCTTTTTGGTGTCATTTGAAATTTCTTAAATTTAACTTGTACAAAATATTTCATAAATTTCTATCATTTTTTTTAATATTAAAAAAGTAACTATATATATATATGTGTGTGTGTGTGTAAGATAATTACACTTTAATGAAAGGTAAACAGACAACAAGCTGCGCCGCTAATCCTTTTTGGATGGCGAAATCAATCCTTTTAAATACTACATCTTGAAACCTAGGAGACACCACATTACTATGCATGACTCTTTGAACTCTTTTCAAAATATCAACGGCCTCTTGTGTTAGAAAACCAAAAGTGTCAAATGCAAAAGGTATAAACACATATTGATTGTCAGAACACGCTCTCTCATGTTTGACCACTTTACTTGAAGTAGTTTTGAGGGCCGCTTGTCCTACAGTAAAATCCCCAGTCGTCAATCCCATATGGGGAGAAAATGGATTAAATATGTTTTTAATCCTTGCATTTTGCGAAATTGTCAACAATGGTCCCTACATTTTAAAAATGGTAAAAAAAAATCCCATAAGTTTTTCCGTTATAAAAAATGGTCCATTTCGTCTGTTTTTTCAAGGTCAGCTAACAAAATGCTTATTAGTGGACTCCACCATTTTAATTTTAGTCCCTACATTTTGCAAAATAGGCAAGAATGATCCCTATTTTAAAAAATTATGGGATTTTTTTTAACTTTTTTAAAATATAGCGACTATTCTTGCCTATTTAAATTATGGTGAGCCACCTATAATGTTGGTTCATCTTAGACTTTTAATGTTAAAATTTAATGAAAGAGATCAAATTGACGGACGAAAATACAGTTAAAAACCTAAACATTATACAATAATTAATTATGATTCCAAAATAAAATTAATTAGTTAAGAGATCAAAAAGTATTTTTTTTTTTGAAAAGGTCAAAAAGTAATTTTGATAGAGAAAATTGCAGTTTTTGTTAATCCTTCAAATACTAGTTAATGTTCCATAAACCATAAACCTTTATATCAAAAATAGAAAGCTGAATAGGAGAGAAAATACTTTATCATATCTAACATACGTTCCAAACTAACCATCAATTTATACTATAATAGTGATGCTAGCTAGACATTAATTAATATTCAAAACTTAGCTGTATAAAACAATGTTTTGAGCCACCAAAACTTACAAGTTTTGTGAATATTAATCAGTTTTCAAATTTTAGTTAATTTTAGTTAAATTTTAGGAGTATAATGTTGTCGTACATGGTTTTCCGATCATCCATAAATGGCAATTTCTATGTGTAAGAAATATATATTCTGCTTGAAAAATATAATTAACTTGCAATCTTATCAAGTAGACGCGCATGCATTATTTATGGTAATCTTATGACTAATATATGTTTGCATATAGCTTGAAAAAAATAACCAATATTGATTGATGTTTATTTTAACAACTCTAGCTTTGTTTAATTACAAGCCCATTTATCACCTAACAATTTCTCTTTGGGGATAATTAATTTCACCTTAAATTTAGTAAGCAACCTAATATTATAAGGGAAATGCTTAATCTCCCGAAAATTATTATCACGAAAAATTCACTGTTGAAGTAGTTTTCTATTTACATAGTTTTAAACGACAACTATTAAATATAGCTCAAATCGTTAAAAACGATTTCAACCATATAATTTAGATAAAACAATCTTTATATAAAACTATGTAAAAACTGTGTCAGACCTGACAGAAGGGAGTATGACTCGACTAATAACCAACAAATGTAAATGTCTCTTACTTTGAACATGTATACAGTATAAGCAATAGTAGGTGATTGATATGGGAATGTAAAGGTATGATGATTGTTTACTCAAACGAATTACAAAGGTATATACGATGCATAGTGGTAATTTGCCTAAATGCATGATCTGGAGTTGCACAGTTGGAATCCAATAAAATTCGCCGTGCGGATCAAAATTGAGAGGCGTTTGTTTTACGGTTAAAAATTTCACTTTTAAAATTAATTTTCTTACAAAATAATAATGGATATTTTATTCTTAAGTATTTTTGAAAAAGTGTGTTTAGTTAATAATACTCATGTTCTTGAGAGTTATTTGTAAAACTAAATATATGCTTATGCCAGTATTTATTTCAATTTTATTTCTATGGGAATTTTTATTCCCCTCCATTTTATTAGAATTAAAATTATGGGAAACCATTATTTAAATTAAAACAAATAAAAAAAATTCACAAAGGTGATTTCGGGTAAAAAAAAAAACCCAAAATCACCCCCTTTTTGATGAAAGAAGATGAAGAAAACTTAAAGAAAAAGAGGAGCTCATCCCTCTAAAAAATTTAGGGCCGGCTAACTCATATCCATGCAAAATATGCTCGTATCCGACCAACTTTCAGTTTTTTTCGATTATTGTACCAACTCATGTGCTATCTCATTTGAGAATTAATTTTGCCACCATTTCTCATTTTATTCTTCTGCTACTTAAAATGAATTAACCTCATAGTTTTTTATGTTTGAACTTGATTACGAGCACAATGGCGAAGAAATGAGTGGATTTGGAGTTGATTTCGAGTTTTGGGGTTTTGGTACGGTTATGGAGTGTTTTGGTCGTGTTTTGAAATTGATTGAATAAGGGGGAAGGTGGCACGCTTCCTTATATATGTTACTATAGTGACATATAGTTTTAAATTGTCCGTTACTTAAGTAGCGCATGAAGAAAGTCACAAGTAGGGTGTCTCTAGAGCGGGTAAATTCTGAAGCGTTGGAAAATTTGAAATTTTTTACCCATTTGCAACTTAAGTGACAGGTACAATCTGTTACCTAAGTAGCGGACATAAATATTTTGGTAATTTGTAGGGTGCACTAAAAATGAAGTAGGGTGGCAAAAGTAAAGTTCATCTCATTCTATCAATGAGGAAATGTCTTTTGGGCCAAGGCTCAAAACTCAAACAATTAGTGGACCATTTAATGCTGCTTGCACACTAAAAGTTCGAGAATTGTTAAATGTACCACATTGCTACTTATTTCTTTTCTTAACACAACCTTTTCTCTATTTTTATATCTCACTCACACCTCTATTTTATCTTTTAATATTTTATCAAATAATTTAGTAGCGGAAATTTCACACATTAAATGTGAACAGTGAAGAATTGCGAGTTCAAACACGTGTTCAGAGACATCAAATGTCCATACATATACGGTAAATATTTTTTAGTGAAAAGTAATTTTATCTGAACTTGGTAGGGAGGACAACGGTTCGATCCCCAGCAACTGCGATCGGAAGGGGGCAGGAACCACTTGATGTCAGAACTGACCCTCATACCAGATTAAATTGGTAGTGAAAGTAAAAGAAAAAGAAATCAAAAATAAATTCAAAGACAAACTTACAAATCTTGAAGTACTTTTAACAATTCTCCAAAAGGTTTATAAAGCATCATGGGATCGATGACTTTTAAGTTTCATCTCACATTCTTAGAGGCATTTGGTAAAAAAAAAAAAAAGCTTCTATTTTCTTGAATTTGAAAAAGAAAACTTCCCAACAATTTACCATGGTTTTATGGGTTCAAAGTGCTTTTCATAAGAAGGCCCCAGACAAAAAAACATATGATGGAATTTTAGTTTGCCTTTAAATTTGTCTCATAATTTTTTTTGGTGAAATTAAATATTTTAGGCAAAATATATTCAAAGATCTTCTAAATTTTACGTTTGTAATAGATAGATTTTTAAGTAACAAATATGTCTTTTAAGTTTTACGTTTATAAAATATAATTCCTTTAAATTTTTTAATTAACAAATAAGTTCTTTAAGTTTATAATTTGTAACATCTGGGTCCTTCCAAGTTATCCTCTATTACTTAAAAATAAGACCTAGATGTTACAAATTATAAACTTAAAAATTAATGTAATGGATCTAATAATCTATTACAAAGAGTTAATGGAGAAATCCACAAATACTAGATAGAAAATAGAAATTACAAGAAGAAGAAGTAAGAGAAATAGAAGAAGATGTATTAGAGAGAAGAAGAATCATGTCACATTTTTTCCATCCCTTTTTCTCTTGTCTTCCTTTAGTTATATATGCCAACTCATGCCTTGATATTCTATTTCTTGGGCCCAAGTTGAGTCATTCATTATTGGGTCTGTCCAATATGGTATATTCATTACAATTAATTTATTTTTTATATAACTTAAAGACATATCTGTTACATAGGTAAAATTTAAAAGAACTTATTTATTACTTAAAAAAAAAATATGTTACAAATATTAAATTTAAAAGACATCGATGTATTCTGCCAACATTTTGCAGGGGAATTTAAGTTACATAAGAAGTACAGAACCACATGAAAATAGAACCCAAGGACCCATTGGTGAATGTTTTTTGGTACATCCTATAATGTTGATAATACATCCGTAAAAAAAAAATGTTGATAATACATGAAACTTTGTTGTTTCATTTTTATTTTTAATATTACAGAATATAAATCTTTTAGACATTTACTTACCAATTATTTTTATAGAAAAAATTTAGTAAAAATGAAACTTTTGTAGTTATTGGTTTATTCTTCTTTTTAATTATTAAAAAATTATTTGTCTTTTCTACGGCTTTGACAACCGTCTCAATGTCGGAATTTTATTTGTCTAAGATTTGCCGCTTATCTATACAATTTTTTATACCATATGCGGTTGAAAATAAAATCATAATAATAATCATATTAGAAACAATTGTTGAAAATGATTTTCATTTTAATTTTTTTGTGAGAAAAAAACTTATTTTAGGAGAAAGCTGTTAAGAGGGGAAAGGTGCATGAAAGATAGATTGTTAGTACTTCAATGCTCAAGCCAGTATTCGAATGAGGTAAATGCTACGAAAATTGAGTGAAATTGAGTGCAATCCATTTTGGGTTCTTTGGGTGGGCTACGAAAATATTATTATGACCTAATAAGTATAAATATTATTATAAATACATTTTCTTGCATGATTTTGTTTACTAAAAAAACATAAAATTTAGTAAAATAGATTATTCTAACGATAAAATTATTTTGATGCCTAATTAAAAACTATAAAAAAAAAATTATATATTTTTTTTATCTTTTCAAAGAAATAAAAAAAATGATTGAACGAATTTAAACTTTATATGTCTATATTTTCAAGTTTAAATGATTGAAATTGAAGTATAAACTATAAATAATTAAAATTTAAAATTAATATAATTAAATTAATATTTTGTTTATAAATATACATAATACTAAATATACAAATATATCTTAAATTGTAAATATGCACGAAATTTACATGAAAAAAAATATTATTATTATCAATTATTTTTAAATTTAAAATCTCCTCAAATTTTATTTTGGAACTACATTATGAGCATTTAATTGATTCAATATCAGAGATTCTTATTTGATGAGATTATTGATTTGTTTATTTTTCTATACATTATTAACAATAAATTAATTACTATTTTTATGAGATTCTTTACTTCTTTCTAGAGGTGGGAATAGGCCTTAAGGCCGGCCTAGCCTACATAGGCTCAGGCCAGGTCGGCTTATTTCTTTAAATAGAGCAGGTCAAAGCTTTTTTAAAAGCCTATTTAAGTAAATAGGACAGGCCGCAGACAATTAAAAAAGCCTTTTAGCCTATTAGGCCGGCCTACTTAAGTTAATATGAATAATATTTTTAATATTATTATTATTTATATATTCAAAAATTTATACTTTAATTAAATTATAAATTTATTAACTTTTTCAGTAGTTTAAGTTTATTAATCTACATTGGTTTTTCACATATATATAAATGTATTATTATAAACTAGAATTGAAATATGATGACATATATAGTCAAATTCTCTAAAATATCATGTTAAATATCAAAAGCATGTTGATTTACTAGTTCATAAGTATTTTTAAAAATAAATATAGTTATTTATTTAAATATCTTCATGTGAAGTAGGCTTTTAAATAGGCTAACAGGCCACATAGGCTTTCAAAAGGCCAGACTCAGGCTTAAAAGATAAGCCTACGATAGGTCACAGGCCAGGCTCAGGCCTTCGATTTTTTTGACAGGCCAGGCTCAGGCTTGGCAAAGCCTAGCTCGGCCTAGCCTATTCCCACCTCTACTTCTTTCAAAAGTTTGTGTGTAGACTATTGAATTTGTACAACTTTTTATTCATTATTTAAATTCAAATATCAATAAATAAATTAAGCAAATATATATATATATATATATAAACAAATGGGAATTATAATAAAAATAACAATTTATGTATGAAATATTAAACAAATAAATGGTTTTTTTTCTTATTAATTAATTTAGTAAAAAAATTATAAATTTCATAATATACATTTTATCTATTTGAAATAATTATATAAAAGTTTAATTTTCATCATATACATCAACGTAAAAATATTTTATTTGGTTTCATTGATTTTTTTTTAACATCTTACCAAAAAAATTGTTTTAATTACAACATTCACTAAAAGAGGAATCATTATGTTTTGTTATTAATGGATATAACTACATATTTTGGCTAAAATTACTTATGTATCCATGTTTTTCTCTATATTAATGGTCTTTGATAACTACTACAAATTACATTGTTTCCAACTCTTTTATGTAGTTCTTGAGTTTTCGTTTTACAAATTTGTTGAATCACAGACAACACACAAATGCTTTTGACAAGAAGGCTTAAATATTGATAGTTCATTCTTCATGTTCTTTTTCAAATTTATAATTCATTAGTTCGAATCTATTCTATTTTATTGTTTTACATTTTTTCAAATGCAATGTAGATTTTGTGATTATGATTTCTTATTGTACAAAGGAAGTGAAAATTGTATGGTTTTTGAATCTAAGTTCCGATTAATTTGCCTTCCATCCTTTCACCAATATCTACTATTTATTATTATATTGTATTGTGATCTATGATTTTTTGGTCGGCAGAAAAATGGTAAATGCCACTTTTTTTTGTTGATTTTCTTTACGTGCTAATAATATTTAAACAAAGTACTCTCTATATAATATTATTTTTCAAGATATTTAACATAAAAATAAATAAATAACTATATAGACAACATGAATATGTAAAACTAGAAGTTAAAAAATTATTAAGTTTGTTATTGTGGACTACACATATAAACGCACAATTAAATTCTCGATTTTATAAAACATAATAATGAATTTCTGTTAAAGAAATTGGTATATTAGTACATGAATAATATATCATGAATCTCTCTATTTTTGTTTATTCCTAAAAATGAATCACTCAACATGTTTAAATTCTCTTGCTTGAAAGGGAAAGTTCATATTATCAAATAATACATATAATTAAATTAAAGAAATTATTGGATGGCAATGAAAATTGATGAATTAAATTAAATAGAAATTAATCAATCAAATAATAATATGTACATGTTTTTTTATCGACATCATAATAATAATAATAATATGTACACTAGGCAATTGTTTTTACTATTTTAAGTTGTACAAGAGTAACAAAACTTTCAAAGGTATTCGTGATCTTATTAAGAATGACGCAACGAAAAACTTCTTTTTAAGATATTAGTTTCTATTATTAGTTTTTTTAGTCTTTATTTACTTTGTAACCAAAATAAAAGGACCAAAGATCCAATTTAAACCTTCTCTCCGGTGTAAATTAACAATATTTTTTGTAACATTATATTTTTTATATGGGGCCTTTTTATATAGCATTTATACGGGATATTATATTTTTACTCATATATTAATATATACAAAATTATTTTTTGTAAATTATACGGTATATTTTTTTATTTATATGAGTACTGTATTTATAATCATATATCAATATGGAGACATGTTTTATTTATTTTGAAGTTTATATGTCTCTTTTTTATTTATAATTTATACGGGACTTATATGTATTTATTCATATATTAATATGGGAACTATATTTTTTTTTTTTGTATATTAATATAGGGATTTTTTTTATATAATTCATGGGAGGTTCATATTTATTTATATATGTTTTATTTGAGGTTATTGGTGTGGAAATTAAAAAATAAAAGATATCTTGGAATAATTTTTTTAGGTTTTTCTGTTTTGTAATTGTTTTTTCTAGATATATTGTGGAGGTGTTTACACACATATACTACTATGGAGCAATTTTTTTTATGTAATTTATATGGAAGCATATATTTTGACTTATAGGTTGGGAGAGGAGAACCCACTTTTTTTTTTTGAAACAAACAGGAGAACCCACTTTCTATTTACACACACACACACACACATATATATATATATATATATATATATATATATATATATATATATATATATATATATATATATATATACTCCTTCAGTCCCTTTTTATAAGAGCTAGTTTGACAAAAAATTTGTCCCTTTTTATAAGACCCTTTTACAATTATCAATGACATTAATTATTCTTTTTTCCAAACTTACCCTTATTTACTTTGCATAGCTTTTTTAATAGTATTAAATTCTCTTTTGTTTGATACAAAACACTACAATTAATGGTAAGGGTAAACATGTAAAATCAATATACTTTGTCAATCAATTTAATACTAAAACCCAATTTCTTAATACGCGTGTTTTGTCAAACTAGCTCTTATAAATAGGGACGGAGGGAGTATATATATATAGTTCTATTTTATTATATGATTTTTTATTAATGTGTTCGTTGCAACCGAACCCTATAATTTTGGTCATCAATATTTTAAGGTTTCATTAGTTTTTATCACATAGTGTCATTTTAATTATTTAAATTATATAAATTGTAAATATTTGTTTCGTTATATAAATCATTTTTCAAAAGTAATAAAAAATTTAAGTTTTCAGTCTAAAGTAAAATATATTTTTTATAAGTAAATAGATCTACGAACACATTTTTACCCGTGCTTGGCACGGGTCTGGATACTAGTTATTATTATTATATAGAATGTGTCAGAAAATTTTGCTCAACGAACGTTGCTGCAGGAAGCAACGACAGACACCAGCTAGCAGACATCAGGGGATTGAATTGAGAAAAAAGTAATATTTTAATCTTACATTCTGGCGGATGAACGAAAAATCATACCATTGGAGCTGCTCTTAGAGTTTAGAAGTATGTGTGTATTTATAGGTCAAACCTTGCATGAATATTATAGTTTTAGTACTATGCTGAATTTTCATTGGTTAAAGTCATGTGCTAAGGAGAACGTGATTGTCCTTCCTTCGAATAGTTAACATGTATTGGAACTTTGTGCCATTAAGCAAGTATATTGAGCTTTAGTCCAGTTCGGAATCACTATCTTTTATTTTATTGTTTTCTTGCTAGTGATATTTATATACTTAGTTGGTAAAGTAACAAACTTAGGTCTTAGAATTTGAGTATTTGTGAATAATGGATAGATTTAGAGCTGTTAAAATGGGCTGGACTATCGGGTCGGTTCATTAGCCCTGCATTTCAACACAGACCGGGCCTCAAAAAAGCATGAATAAAACAACCGAGCATTTTTGTGCCGACTCCCCGGGCCTATATTTTACATGGGCCGACTTGGGCTGGCCTTACAGGCTTTTGGCCTGGCCCCCTAAAAAAATTTAATTTTTTAATTTTGTAAATTAAAAATTCTAGGAATACCGTCAAGAAAAGATACAACAGATCTCAAATGTGGTAAATCTGAACTTCAAATATAATATACTTTGATGAAAAGTGTCTTATGGATGATGATGTGGATATTCTATGTAACACCCCAGATTCCCATAGGCTTTATTGGTGAAATCATTAGTTATTTTATTTCAAAAGGAGTGTTACTCAAACTTAACTCAACTAATTTATTAAATATAAAAATAAAATGCTACATCGTATTTTAAAAATTAATACATATCAATATCCAAAATTCTTGAATACAAAATCTTAAAAGAAATTATAATACAGTCTGACAATCCTTAATGAAGGTAATGACTAAAATAGTTTAGAGTTTCCCCATGGTATCTTAACAGAGCGACTCCACAGAACAGAGCGAGGAAAGAGCTCTCCGAACACATCAACTATGACTCATTACCTACAGAGAAGTCTACGAGTTTTACGTCGCAGGGTCAAACCAGAAGGGGTGAGTAACGAACATCATATAGAATAACTGAATTCAATAGCAACAATAAATAAAATATCGTCCTTTGGGACGATCAAACATATCACTAGTATTAACAAATAACCTATTTAAACAACAACACTCGACACTGAAATTCATAGTTTCTCAACGTAATTAAAATGTATTCTCGACATAATTCTCAACATAATTTTCCCAACATAATTCTCGACATAATTTTCTCAACATAATATAATATCAACAATAATAACATAATATCAACGCGACAAACGGCAGCACAACGGCTACCATAGCAACACGACAAACGGCAGCACAACGGCTACCATAGCAACACGACAAACGGTGGCACAACGGCTACCATAGCAACACGACAAACGGTGGCACAACAACCACCATGACCTCAAACAACAACGCTAATTTTATTTAATAAACATCAACAATTAAACCAACACCAATTAAGTCAAACACTAGTTAATTCGACATAATTTAAGCTCAATACAAATTTAACTCGACACCAAACACCTATTGACAAGACGGCATAAGGGACAACATTATTAGTAACCTCATAATATCTAAGCATGACAATAGCATATATGTGACCAATTATATATATCATGATTTTCTCTAACAGTTTAGCGATGCACAATGGAATATGTAATTGACACAATTAATTGACTAATTATATCATGACCTCAAATATATCACAAACAATTATTGCTTATCATGCTGCACAAATCAGTATCGGTCATAGACAAATAAAGCCAAGCTTTATTTGAATCAAAACAATTATCAGATAATCACGTAGAAGGTTCAGTAGGCAATTCAAATAGAAAATTAAAATAAGACCCCTGAATATCACATGTGGATGGATCTAGAAACTATGATCGATATATATTTTAAACTCAACAATAGAAAATATCACGTTCATAACACTATCTACGTTCAGAATCTTTAAATGAGTTGGTTAAAACCCCCTTACTTGTTACTAGCCGTGATCTCTTTTCCTAATGCGATGAAGTTGTTCTCCTTCCCTTAATCTCCTTCTCCCTCGCCGCTTTCCCTCCAAGCACTCCCTCTAATTTTTATTTTCAATTTTATGAAAAGTGGCAATCCTAATTCTTTCTTGGTCTTATGCTTTACCTATTTATAAAAGGAAAGGGTCTAGGTTTCTTTTTCCTTAAGAAAGAGTATATCTCATGAGATTTGTTTCAATTTAAAATTATGATCGTATCTCTCGATAATTTGGTTCTACTTTTATTTTCTAAATATATCTCTCCAAAATTATACTAAAATAAATATCTCTATTTTTCTCCACTTAATTATTCTACTAAAAATATTCTTTAATTAATTGGTTCAACATATAATTCTAACGGAATTAATTAAATAATATCTAAATAACTTCCTTCTAAATTTCGGGGCGTTACATTCTACAATATTGGAAGCTAAATAGTGTTCGATTTTCTCAACTTGCAATAATAACGTGTGACATTTTAAGCATTCCAATCACAACAGTAACTTTTGAATCTTCTTTTTGTATCGGAGGTTGTATACTTATATCTTAAATAAGTATAGAAATTGCTTACTCCCTAACATGCAAGTTCTCATTTGTACACGTACGTAATTGGTTGCATGATTTTAAGGAAACCAGATCTTCTGGTAAGTTTAATTAACAATCATTTTGTTTATTTTTGTATTTTCTTTTTAGTTGTTGATTTTTCAAGTTATCATGTATTATGAATTGCAGATATACTGGAAATAGAGAAGATACAATTGTACCCAAAATCAAGTGTTCAAGAGACTTAGGCCGAGTAGTATTTTGAATTGTTGGGTTGAAAATTTTGTTTGTGATGTAAGCTTGAATTTTATAGCTTTGAGGGTGCACTTGTGATTCATCATCCACAAATCTCTCTATTTTTAAACGCTTTTTAAAAAATGAACGTGTGTTAAATTGGGTCGCCTTTTACTTGTCTTTCGTATTGATCTTGTTGACATTACATAGATGTTTTGTAGTATTATTATTGTCTCATGAAATGACATTCACTTTTTTTATGGATACTAATTTGTACGATATGTATGTAATTTTATTGTCCATCAAATATTTTATAAAATAAAATATATGACTATATGAATGTGAGAAAGTCAGTAACAAGCTCTACCAACTTTATCCAATGCACTATATGACTATTTTGGTTTCTTGCTCACCTATCAAATATTAATTTGGTTCCATTATTAAAACATACTGTCACACTCATCCTTGTTTGACATTCTTTCATTTTTTCACAGTCCTAACGGTTTTCTGGTAACCAAAAAATGAATAAAAATAGTGGCTTTGGATACTTGTCATCATCGACCCAGATGCTGGCTATAGCTTATACCAATACTTTTATACCACATTTTATTGGTGCAAAACAAGACATGAGATAACTAACTATTAGAGGATCCATTCACATCATCTCGTGCTAAAAATAACTATTGAAAATGATAGACTACCACATTAATTTGACTTAAATATAAAATTTCTTTTTGGAGATTTGATTTGAGTACTGTTCTTCATCTTTTCCTATTCTACAAGTTATCATTCATATGATTATAGATATAATTGCATCAATTGCTCTCTTCGTTTCAAAATAAATATGGTTTAATATTGCTCTATATATATATATATATATATTCAATTTCAGAAGAAAATTTTTTAAATTAGTTTTTTGTATTTAACTTATTTTTTAAAATTATTTAATTACTAGAAATAAATCATATTTCTTTAAAATTAAAAACATACACACCCAATGCAACGCAACACATGAAATATGCGATCCGTGCCGACACACGAGTACCTACTATAGTTTTAAATAAAAAAGAAAACAATATCATCTCATGTTAATTTCCACTAACATTTGATTATGCAATTGTTGTGACAAATTTATTCATGTAATTTTGAAAAGAAACAACTTAGGGGAAACAAAACATTTAACACAATTCTCCTTATTAGGAAACCACATCTTCCTATGCATATTTTCAAACATTTGAAAAACTATTTGAATAACGGTGTCCTGGTTATCACCTAATTAAGGATATTTGTCAAAATGATTAAATGATGCGTAGCGTGTACAGCCTAATTAACGGTGTCCACGTGAAATTCTTTGTGCGTGTAATTTTCATTCATGCATAAAATTAAACTATAGTATATATATTGGACAGGCCACCCATGGGCGGACCTGCTTAAGGCATAGCCACACCAGCCCAGTCCAAATTTGTTTTTTTAAAAATAAATATATATTTTATAAATTATTTTAAGTAATTCTGTATATATATTTGTACAAATATTAATATAAATATTAGTTTAGAGTTTATTATTGATGACCGTAAATCTCTCGTACACATATTAGTTTAAGTATGAGTCCAAATATTATTTCAATGTCTATTATTGATAGTTTAAAGTCCTTCATTATACTTAAAATGTTATTTTAAGTTATATAGTTAAATTTGATAATAATTTTGTTTGGTAAAAAAAATGGATAATAATTGAGTTTGTAATATTGGGTAAAATTACTAATTGAACTAACATATAAATATGAAATGATATAAAAAATGTGTTTAATTAATATTTAATTGGAATAAAAATTAATAAGTTATAAGCTAGTATAACTTTGGGTTCTATATATTTTGGTTCATAGTAGGATATTTTGAAGCATCAAACAATAGTGATATGCATAATTTAATAGGAATTTTTTGGTTTCTTGGATATAGTTTGTTGGTTTCTTTTTTTCTTAATAGAAATTTTCTAGTTTGTTGTTCTTTTTTTTGGATATACATGTTGTATTGGTAATAATCTCATATGTTTTTTGTTGTTTAATTAAATTATCAAAATGAATTTTTTTCTTTCAATAATAATTAAATTTTTAGCCCCACCAATTATTGGTGTCCAGGTCCGCCCCTGAGGCCACCTAATTTAATTCTTAAGCTATATTTTTAATAAGTATCTCTAACTAAATTCTTGTTAGATGCAATCAAATCATATTTAGAAATTAATGTAACAAAAATAAAATCATATTGAGAAGTTTCTTAATATAATTCTTAATTTGTTACACCTTATAAAAGTCAATTTTTTACATTCAAATGTTTTCTGATTTCAACAAACTTACTAGGTAGTTGGCCCAAAAGCATCCAAACAAAAGTACCTTCCAAATGAGTATTTAATTGAGTTGTGTATCCATGTCACTTAATTATTTATATTTTTATTAAGAGGAGTGTTGTAAACACGTATCAAGTAGTTTTGTGGTTAGAAAATCTCACTTTTATGATGAATAAGTACTTGGATGTCCAGATTTCGAATTATGGCCATGCATATATATAATGCAATGTCTCCATCAACTGAACTAAATTTACCGGGATTCATACACTCTTTTTAATATACACTTTTATAGACGGATTAATACCGAACGAGTTGGCCCATTTGCAATCCCTATATGTGTTCATAGTGTTGGTTCAATGGGATGCTGAATTTAGTAGGAAGAATCATGGTTCGATTCCCTGCAACCGTAATCGGGAGGAGGCTGTAACCATTTGATGTCAGAACTGACTCTCGAACCAGATTAAGCTAGTGGAGAAAAACAAAAAAAAATATAACTATTTCTTTCAATTTTTACTTCAACCAAATAGCTAACAAAAACCTTTCATTTAAGTTTATAACAATTTTGATGTTACTTTCTTTTCTTTTATTTTTCTCTTGATCCAAATAAAGCATTTTTTTTTAAAAAAATAAAGCATATAGCTAATCTATACGCAGTGGCGTCGCCACATAGAGCTCAGGGGGTTCAACTGAACCCCCTGGACTTAAAAAAATACACATATAATCCTATATAATTTATATTTTGAACCTCCTCATTTTTCTATATTGCACCACTGACCCAATTAAACTCAAAACAATTTTAACTTACTTATTTTCAAATTTTATTCTCTCTTTATTAGGGCTGACAATGAACCTAAATAAGTCGAATAAAGTTTAAGATCGATTTAACAATTAATTCGTTTTACTTGCTTGGTTCATGAACCAAATGAGTCAAACTTAAGCTAAATATTAAGTTCGTTAATTAAATGAGCTGAACTTGAGCTATATATAGTTCGGCTTACTTGGTTTTGAATTTGGTTCATGAACCAAATGAGTCGAACTTAATCTAAATATTAAGTTAGTTAATTAAACGAGTTGAACTTGAGCTAATAAAGAGAGAACTGAACTTGGTTAAAGAACCAAATGAGTCGAACTTAAGCTAAATATTAAGTTTGTTAATTAAACGAGTTGAACTTGAACTATATCGGCTTGTTTAGTTTTGAACTTGGTACATGAACCAAATGAGTCGAACTTAAGCTAAATATTAAGTTCGTTAATTAAATGAACTGAACTTGAGTTATATATAGTTCGACTTGTTTGGTTCACGTGCTGACTTGATTATATATGAACCGAACTGCTCACAAACTATAAACGAGTCGAACTCGAGCTGAAAAAAGAGTTTATATCAAACTCAAGTCTAGTTTCTAATCGAACCAATTCTTATCTAGTCTAGTTTTTATGTATTGACTTATGATGCTTTATGTTTTATATAGTATGAAATTATAAATATTATCTAATTTTATTTATTCTTATTTTATATAGTGTTTAAAAATATAAAAAAATAGATATATTTAACTAAAAACAGTTCGATCTGTTGACCTCCGGTCCGACCTATTGAACCTTGAATCGGTATGTACATTCGTTCAATAATCGATCCGATTATGATTTGCTTGGTTAACTAACACTTTTTTTTGTAAGATACTAACCCGAATATTAATTTTGATAGAACATTTTTTTGGATGAATTTAACTTTAGGATAATTGTTTTAAAATATTTTCTATTTTTTTGTAAACTATTTATAGTTTAAAGCCGTTTACAATAAAATTTTCTCATTTAGAAAAACAATTGCTAACTAGAATATAAAAAGTATTTTGAAGCAAAAAATTTCTTAAAGTAAAATAGTCTGAACCCCCTGCTCCAGATTCCTAGAGACGCCACTGTCTATACGTTGATGAGAATATATATATATATATATATATATATGTGTGTGTGTATGTATTGAATTAAAAGGCTGGCTGTGAATAATATATATACGGAGTACATGTCAAACAAATGTAGATGTGTTTGGACCTTTATCTATCAAACTTTTATTAATTCTAAAGTGGATTACCTTTTCATTTCAGCAACGACTAGACCGACTTGATGTGATTTAGTCTCACAATAGCATAAACAAGGAAATACGTATTCAAATTCAACAAATGCAAAAGTGGCACTAGATCATCTTCTTTCACTTAAATTCTTTAACTTCAATTAAAAAAATCATCCTATCTTAAAGTCTAAGCCCATTTGTTTAAGGCGGCTTCTATGGTGAGCAAGGGGATCATATAGCTCACCGGTGCAACAATTAAACAATGAATCTGAGCCATTCATATCTAATAATACATTATACATGTATAACACTTAATCATTGTCCATTCCCCTCACATGAATACTAGTCATTTTAATTTTATTAATCAAACATTTTATTTTCACAAAATAAATTAAGCGTTAAATTAAGAGGTAAAATTAAACTATAAATTATTTTCTCCGGTTCTTTTTATAAGGAACATTTTGGAAGAAAAAAATTGGTTTATCTGAAGTCGAAACTTTTTTCCCCAAAATAATCGGGAACATTTTTTTCGATAAAAAATTGAAAAACGTTTCCAAAAAAAAATCGAAAACTTTTTTCAAAATAAAATATCGGAAATTTTTCCCGACAAAAGATCGGAAACTTTTTTCGGGAAAAAATCAGAAACTTTTTTTCCAAATAAAATATTAGATCTTTTTTCCCCAAAAAATATTTGAAATTTTTTTTGGAAAAAACTCCGAAATTGTTTTTTATCCGAAACAAAACTTTATTCCCAAAAATAATCGGAAACATTTTTTGAAAAAAATCGAAAAAATTTTCGCAAAAAAAGAAAAAAAAAAATTTCGAAAAAAAAACAGGAATTTTTTTTTCAAATAAAAAGACAGAATATTTTTTTCCGAAAAAAGACAGAATATTTTTTTCCCATGATTAAAAGAGCTATGTATCTTCATTTAAATTGGGTGGTAATTTATCACATGAAAATGATTTGGAAGAAAGCTGGAGAGAGAAAGAGAAGAAAAATTAACAACAAAAAATAATTGCGTGTGGATAGCACATTATTTAATCTATATAACTTTATTATCAAACGGTTATAAAATCAAACCACCGGTGAGAGACATGAGTTGCTCTCTCACCGTAGCTTCCACCTTTAGGCTAAGGGCTTCCACTAAATTTATTATATGTTGTTTTCTAGCTAAGATCTGCAGGTAATATATGTAACCATTGGTCTAGTATATTCTCTTATAGTAGAAGTTTTCCATGATTTGTAAAGAATAAATTAAATATAAGATAATCTTTGACCTTTGTATTTTTCTTTTTTGTTTCGGTCTTTTTAGAGTGCTATCTTGCTATAAAAAAAATGATATGTATAAGAAAATGGAAGGAAAATTATGGGAAGTAACTTTTGTAATATGTGACGTGATCAAACGCAAAAATGAAATTGGCCTATAAATTAAAAAAAGAAAATTTTGTAGACACACTTTTTCATACATACATGACATTTGCTTAATCACATAAAAAAACATAAAAAAATATAATTAATTCAGTTGAGTATATAGTTATATTCAATTTAGTCGAGTATATAATAATTCAATTCACATTAAAATTTGTGGTGGTAATTAATTTAAATAAATTAACTGCAATTTTGATTTTGAATTTAATTCACCATCTATTTAACTGAATTAATCATATTTTTATAGATGCAACTATCCAAATATCGCATGAGAGTACAAAAAATGAATATCCATTTATCATTACTGACTTAAATTTATTTTTCCAAAAGTTTATTTTTCCAAAAAATACAATTCAAGTTGTAGTTCTAGAGACATTTAATATTGAAGCCCAAATTGAAATCCGTATTTCTCACTCTAACATTTAATTAAGATGTGTGATTTTATTTTTTGGTACAAGGTGTGTGATTTTCTTAGCTAGAAAAAAACACCAAGCAAAGTCTAATTGCTTTTCAAAATTCAACCTCTAAATGAAGACTTGTGAAACAAGCATTTATGAACTTGATTAACTAGTGGGTGCAACAACTTTCATCTAGGGTAGAACCAAGTTACTTAATTCGTTTATGACTTTTGATCTCAACTAAATCCAATTTGTGCCAACCTTAAACCACATTAATATAATATCTCTCCTCTAATCTCTTCCCTATAAAAAGCACTTTCTCCCACTCTTATTTGCATTGCAACCTTAACCCAAAGCACATTTACACTAAGATAGTACTCATTGCTTGATAAGAGATGGAGTGTGTCAAAACCAATTACAAATACTCATCCATTTTCATAGCCATTTTTGTCCTCTTATTATCTTCCACATTATCTTTAGCAAATCCTAAAACTCACGAGCACGAATTTGTCGTACGTATTCATAATCATCATTCTCTTTCTTTCATTTGACGCGTATTTTCTTTCTCGTTAGTTATATATCTATCGAAATTCAAATTCATGTGCTTCAAAAAAGTTAATATTTTGTAATGGAATATTAAATGTATGTATATATGTAGGTTGAAGCAACTCCAGTGAAGAGGCTGTGCAAAACTCACAACACCATAACTGTGAATGGACAATATCCTGGCCCAACATTGGAAATTAACAATGGAGACACTTTGGTTGTCAAAGTCATTAACAAAGCTCGTTACAATGTCACAATTCATTGGTACTTATACAATTATTTAAAATGTTAATACTTGAATTTTTAGCTTCATATATAGAATTCCTATTCCTTTACTACATACACAAAAAATATGGTTGTGAGTGGATGCATGAAAATATGAAATGAAACATTTAGAATTAAACAATTAGTTGTGGCTTTTATTTTCCTTTTTGTTGGTGAAAATAAATTATACAATTGAGATTGGTCTTTCAAATTTACTAGAAAAATAAAAGTACCAATCAAAATTAAAGACTTAAGAACAAATATATACCTCTATAATAATATTTTTATGTAGGGGAGTTTATGTGCACGGGTCATGCTGATCAACCTGATGACCAACTCGAAATGATTGGTTCGAGTTTTAATTTGATAGTTTGGGTTGAATCTAAACCAAACCAAGTCAAACTTGAGAGTTTATGTTCTATATAATATTAAATCCGTACAAATCCAAAATTTGTTAAGGTGAATTTTTCGGTACACATGTTATATGAAATATGAATATATATTGGTACATTTGTTGAGGTGGATGATTTTGATTGATTTACAAATAATATTTATTAATTTTTCTATATTAAATACTATTTGTGGACCAATCACAATCATCCACATAAGCCTCACGTGTACTGGTACATATCTACATAATATGTGTACTGGAATGTTGTTAATTATATTTTTGTTAATATGATTTAAGAGGTTTATGTGTTGATCTAGTAGAAGTGTTTCAATTTATTTTTCAAATTAAGAATATCATTTGCTTAATTAATTATATTGTTGTTGAAGTTGAAGTTAATTATATGTATGTATGTGTACATGTTATGTTAGGCATGGTGTTCGACAAATGAGAACAGGATGGGCAGATGGTCCAGAATTTGTGACACAGTGTCCCATTCGTCCTGGAGGGAGTTACACCTACCGTTTCACTGTTAATGGACAAGAAGGGACACTTTGGTGGCATGCTCATAGTTCATGGCTAAGTAATCATTCGTCCTAGGGAACGAGATTACTATCCTTTCCCTAAACCAACCCGTGATACACCCATTCTTTTAGGTAATTTACTAATTACTACTACTAATTAGTAATTACTCCCTCCGGCCTTATTTATAAGCAAAAGTTGTTTTTTAGGTTCATTGGAAAAGTAATGTATCTAGTCTATATTTAAGCTAGATACATTAGTTATTGAATGAATCTAAAAAGCAACTTTTGCTTATAAATAAAGCCGGAGGGAGTACCCTTTTGTTTGTTAACTAATCATTACTTTGTTGAAAACATGCATATGGGAGGCAAGAAAATCAAGTATAAGTAAATAATAAAGCTAAATTTATGTCTCATAAATTTGTAGTACACTGACTTGTTAAGTCTGAGTTCGAACTCAGAATTTTATATTTAAAAAATTTAAATCTAATTATTAGACTACTTGACAATAAAAAAGATAAAGCTAAGTTTGGTGGCCTATAATAAATTAGTTAAAATACTCCAATAAAAAAACCAGTTAAATTTAATATTGCATGTGACTGTGTCAATGTGATTGTGTCAATGTCGTGTTCGATTTATATGTCTAATAGTATTTCATAGGGTTATGGGTGCGTTTGTTTTAGATTTTTTTAAAATAGATTTTATAGTGTTACATAATTTTGTGAAAAAAAAAATTACAAAGAATTTTTTTATAAAAGCTTCAAATCAAAATTTGGTTTGAATAGTTATTTTTTTTTTTTTTGGCATTTTAGGCATTTCATCATTTTATTGAAATTTTTTTTGGATATCAAAATTTCAAAAAAATCATTTAATTTGAAGCTATTTCAAATAGATTTTCATAAAAATCATTTTTGAAATACAACTTTTTCAAAAAATTGTGATTTTGACTATGTTTTGTTTTTCAATAATGTATGTTTATGTTATATGATGTCAAAATTAGTATTTCAATTTAGAAAAAATGAATATAAAAAAACTTGTAATATTTTAAAAAACGATTTTACAAAATCCATTTTCAAAAATACAAAGAAAAAATCCATTTTCTTAAATCTAAAACAAACGCACCCTATATTAGCTGGGCTACAAACAAAACAATAGTACAAATTATGATTTTTTTTTCCTTCTTTAAGTTTTTAGACAAAGATTATGTTTATGATGAATACAAATTAATTAGGAGTGAAAATAATCATGATTAGGGGAATGGTGGGACAGAAACCCAATAGATGTTGTCAGGCAAGCCCAAAGAACAGGGGCAGCTCCAAATATATCTGATGCATACACTATCAATGGTCAACCTGGTGACCTTTACAAATGCTCTACCAAAGGTTTGTTTACTTTCTTAATTTTTATGATTGCATTAACATGCATCGCATGTTTTGTTTAATAAACAAAGTTTTGACTTTACAAAAAGTTTGACATAATAAAACAGGAAGTAATCATTAAGTGAAATGCTTTAGGAAAAAAATTAATGACCCTAGAATTAGATCATATAATTATTTGAAATTATTGAAAGATATTTCAATGATTTTATGAAACAAATGGTCAATGGAGTTCTTTTTTTTTTGGTACAGGATCTATTGACCATTTGTCTTTTATTTCATTTTAAATTTAAAATATTTATGTTTTTTTTTGACAAATTAAAATATTTATGTTCATCAAACAGTTTTTCTGAAACAAAATTTTAAAACATAAAAGAATTTTTTTTTCTCAATCAAAGCAAAATTTATCACTCAAAATAAAATCTGCAAAAGCAAATTAAATCATCAAATATAGTCATTAATTTGAGATTAGTTGCTACACATTGTATATTTATCGATTTTTTCAAAAAGAAATATTTTTCATTTGGATTTTAAATGGGCAAATACATATATATGTCACCGATTTTTCACAAAAAAAATCAATCCAATATATATATGATTTTTTCTTTTACTTAACATGAATGATTGATAATGCAGGCACAACAACCATTCCAATACATTCCGGCGAGACAAATCTCATCAGAGTGATCAATGCAGCACTCAACCAACCACTTTTCTTCACAATCGCCAACCACAAACTAACTGTGGTTGGCGCTGATGCTTCTTACCTTAAACCTTTCACCACCAACATTCTCATGTTAGGACCGGGTCAAACCACCGATGTCTTAATAACCAAGGTTTTAAATTGCGGTCGCGGTCACGGTCGCGGTTGCGTTAAGGATTTCACGATTTCGGCTATTACGGCCGTTGCGTTACGGATTACGTTCGCCGCGCTGTGAATTAATCACAATATCGCACAAATCTTATTAAAATTATTTATACTATAATATATGTATAACAACTAAAATTTGAGATAAATGTAAAGTTTTGAACTAGGAAAGAGTTAAAAGAAATAACACTTTATAATTTATGTTCATATTTGTACTAAAAATGTGACTTTTATTCATTTCTATTGGAAAAAAATGAAAGTCTCTATCTATTTAGCATTTTGTTGCGGCTGTATCGGTGTTTCGTCGCGGCCGTATCGGTGTTTTGGCGTGATTTCTTTTCACCACATAAAAACGGTAACGGTAGGTTCAAAAACCTTTTTGTCGCGGCCTTTTTCTCGGTAACAGACCTTAATTTAAAACCTTGTTAATAACCGCAAACCAACCACCTTCTTGGTACTACATTGCTGCCCGTGCTTACCAATCCGCCCAAAACGCACCATTTGATAACACTACGACCACCGCCATACTCCAATACCACAATTCAATCAAAACAAAACCAATCATGCCACCACTCCCCGCTTATAATGATACCAACGTAGTTACTAAATTTAGTAGAAGTTTTTTTAGTCCAAGAAAAGTTGAAGTTCCAACCGAAATCGACGAAAGTCTCTTTTTCACAATTGGTTTAGGACTCAACAATTGTCCAAAAAATTTCAGAAAAAGAAGGTGTCAAGGTCCTATTAATGGAACACGCTTCACTGCAAGTATGAACAATGTCTCTTTTACTCTTCCAAACAACATTTCAATTCTGCAAGCTCATTACAACGGAATTCCCGGTGTTTTCACCACTGATTTTCCCGCAAACCCGCCTGTGAAATTCGATTACACCGGTAACGTGAGCCGTTCGCTTTGGCAACCTATTCCGGGGACTAAAGCTTATAGGTTGAAGTTTGGATCAAGGGTTCATATTGTGTTGCAAGATACAAGCATTGTCACACCTAAGAATCACCCAATTCACCTTCATGGATATGATTTCTACATTGTTGCTGAAGGGTTTGGAAATTTTGACCCTAAAAAAGATACATCAAAATTCAACCTTGTTGATCCACCTATGAGGAATACAGTAGCCGTACCAGCCAATGGTTGGGCCGTTATCCGATTTGTTGCCGATAACCCAGGTAATTTTTGCCTATCAGTAGGAATCAAACTCGATGCTCTAAAATTTACCACACTCGCTCTGATTTATAATATGAATTAGATACATAAAACATTATATGAACCTTAAAAGTAAACTTTTTCTTATAATAAAAATCAGAAGGAGTACATATTTTGCATTTGTTCGTCTCATAATTTTCGAGTATTATTAAATGTTGTGACTTTGTTTGTATTATAATAGGTGCTTGGATTATGCATTGTCACTTGGATGTTCACATTGGTTGGGGTTTGGCCACCGTGCTATTAGTAGAAGATGGAGTTGGAGAATTGCAATCCATAGAGCCACCTCCATTGGACCTGCCTCTATGTTAGGATGGATGTATAATCACATTCTTCATAAATTCTTCATAATAAGGGTCTTAATTTTTATTTAGTTTGAAAGTTGATTTTTGTTTCCCTAAATTTGGGAAACTTTTTTGCTTTTTTGATATAGGAGAAGTTGTTCTGTTTAATGCATTTTCCTCAGTTTCAGTTTCATTTTTATCTAGAGATTAATCGGGTCTAGAAATAAGTAAGTGGTTTCCCTATAGTTTCGTTATAAATAGTGTATTGAAAATTTGTTTCTTGTCTAATTATACAGTAATCCAATTTTGAATTGAAGTACCTGTCTAGAAGATGCAAATTAATGTTGAATTACTACTTCTTTTGATCTTAAATATATCTGAACTTTGAATTCCTATGCACTAGACAAATGTGCATATCTTAAATATATATATTTCGGAAAATAGTTTGATCAACAAAAATTAATATATCTGATTTACAATTTAGGAATTTTTGCAAAGAATGTTAACATATAATGATATAATAAATCATAGGGAAAAAAATTGTTGGATCACGATGTACGTTAGATGTTGCGGCTGCGACTTAGAGGGGGGTGAATAAGTCGAAGTACACTTTTCAAAGTTTCTCAAAAAGTTTTACCAAAATAAAAATGGCGTGGAAGCGGTGCTAGATCACGTCTAACCCAAACTCTATTAGAGAGCAACTAGACTTGTATTTAGGTTTTTCACTCAAAATATTATGGGTAGTTTGTCCAACAACCAATAAAAACTAGTCATATAAATAAATGTGACAAGTAAATTAAGTAAAAGTTAGTTTGTATATATGGTTTTCAAATCTATTTATGGCACTAATATTTTTAACTAAAAGATGCTTATAGCATTTATTTTATTTATATGTGTCGCTAATTTTTATTAATTGTTAAATAAATCTAATTCTTAAAAGGATAATGTGTATATCACCAATATTATAATCAAATATGCTGCAAATGCATGAGAGAGGGGATAAATATGAGTCTAAAAGCATCAAATCTCTTTTTCTCAACAAAGTAATGAATGAAAAACAAAAATTCATAAACTAAGTCAAAATATAAACCAAACCATACACTA
This sequence comes from Trifolium repens, assembly GCA_030408175.1. Lineage (NCBI taxonomy): Eukaryota > Viridiplantae > Streptophyta > Magnoliopsida > Fabales > Fabaceae > Trifolium > Trifolium repens. The sequence goes on along the minus strand of CP125841.1, from coordinate 18,228,608 downwards.
AAAAACCCTAGAAAAACTAAAATAATAAACTCATGTGAGATAATTTATCACACTGTTTTACCCTCTTCTCACCACATTGCAACACCAATACAGGAACTCCTCCATTACAAAATTCAGTAGATACTAACATATCTCCAAAAATCCCCAACAAATTTGCATTATCCATAAAATTTGACATTTCTTCATCAGTTAAATCCCCAATATTGTGTCTCTTTCCCACCATCACTAGATCATAGTCTTCATTCTCTAAACCCCTAATGGCTTCCAAAACTTGTATACAATCATCCACCACAATCTCATGGCAAACAACATTATCAACATTCATTTTCTTAGCCTTAAACTCATCTATTAAACTTTCATCTAACATACTCTCTAATACTTCATCGTCTTCTTCATTAACTTTAAAATTGACAATGCTTGAATTATTAATGACGAAAGAAAATAATGTGACACTTGTGTTAGGACGCTCCAACATTCGAATACCCAACGCCAATGCTTCTCTATCATCTGGTCCACCGACGAAGAAGACAGCAACATTAAACAACATTTTGGTACTACTCATACTCATTCGCGAATATCTATCAACCAATATCCCGATAGTACATTGTGCGTTCGCTTGAAAATTAGCATTGAGGTCACGAATTGAAGATCCAACCGTACCGCTACACAAACTTTGATCATTTTCATGAAATGGAATGATGAGAAAATGAACTAATTTGTCTTGGGCGAGGTTACAAATTGCTTCATGCATGTTAATGTATGGACAAACATTAACATATGAATTAATTGTGACCGGACCTTTAGAATTTTGGGAGTAATTCTCAAAAGCACGTAAAATATGGTTGCTATTGATGGACAAGGTTTTTCTGTTTCGCATATTTATAGGAAGAAGAATTGGTGTGCTTTTTCCTAATAAATCAATTAGATGAATGACATGGACACATAAGGGGCTTTCTTTTGATGGGTTACAAGCCTCTAATAAACCAATCATGCTATGCACATTTGCATCATTGTGTACGCAAGAAATAACGTTGAACTTTGAATTATCAGGACTATTCTGGATCGTTCTCACTCGATCATTGTGTATGCTTTGTTCTATCAACACACGAGATCGATGCTTATATAGAATTTTGATCAATGGTATGCATATACCGGTCATCAACACCACATACAAAACCATTTGGCTGTATACTTCATCATTAATAACCTGTATATAGAAATAATCAATTAAAAATTAAGGTAAATTTAAGTTTTACATACATATCATGCGACATTAATAAAAATTATACAATGCATGATAGATTGATAGGTTTTAAATCACGTAAATATATTAATGGTCATGGTCGCATTAATCAATAATGTTGACATTAATTGTGCAAATGTGGTTATTCAGCCGCAATTGCAATTTACCTTGATATCATGTCACAACCATTGCAGTTATGTTGCAAACCGTGATGTTTGTGACAAAATACAAACATATACGGTTGATGCAATTGCAGTTGTGATATTATTGTAGAAATCGCTAAAAAAATTATTACAGCTACAATTGCGATTGTACTAGACTACAATTTAAAACAATGGCCATGATCCAAATTGCGGATGCATGCCTTTATTTAAAACCACTATGCATACTATAAACTATAAAAAATATGAAAATGAAATACAAAAAGAATACTATAAGTACCTTGAGTTCCCTGAGTCTAGCAAAAAAGATCAATTCAATGATGCCCTTGATGCTCAATATAAGGCCAAGCACCAAACCATGTTTACGCTTCATATTATATGTTGGAGAAATAAAGACACAAGCAAGAATCTTTGTGATGAATCCAGCAAATAAGATACTTTGAAAAGTAACTGCCAGCTTCCAATTTTTTTTAATTTCACCAAAATTTGTGTGTAGACCAATATATAGAAAAAAGAATGGCATAAGAAATTCTTTGTTGATTAATTCAATTTTGTCAATAATTGTTGTAGCCAAAGGACGACCATTAGGCATAACCAAACCAAAAAGAATAGGTCCAATAATAAAATATAAACCAAGTGCATCACTAAGAGCACACATAACCATAACACCCAAAAGTATCATGACAATATACATTTCATTCACCGGTTTCCCAACCGGTGTTCTTCGAATAATAAACTTGGCCATCGGTCTTACAATGATAAAGAACGATAAAACGAACAGAACAGAACAAGTTAGAAATCCAAGTGAAAGGACAAAACTGTCTTTTGAATTGAAACGTAGTGTTATAGTAACCCATTGCATTAGTTCAGTGATCATTGCTGAAGATAAAGCAATTTGCCCTAACTCTGTGCTTATAAGATTGAGTTCTGTTAGGGCTTCAGAAACAACAGCAAAAGCTGTAGTAGTGAAAACATTTGGAATTGAATATACTGATCCTGTAATTTCATCTTTTTTTTCACCATGTGGTTTATACAAAGACAAGAGAATTGCTGTAACAATATATGAAGAGAAGAAGGGAATTACACCAAATCTCCAACTACGTTTAGCTGCTTTTAAGGATGTTGTTATATCTAATTTCAATGCATAGATGAACACAAAATATGCAGCTCCTATTTTTGACAATGTTGCTAAGAATGAAGCTTGTTTTAGAGGAAAAAATGTCTGCATTAATGCAGTGTTGCGCCCTAAAAATGTTGGCCCTAACAGAACACCACCCTGCATTTAAATTAGATATATACTAATCAGAAAAAATTGAAAAATGTAAACTAAATACTTAATATTTTGTCACTCAAATAAAAAATACATCCTTTAGTTCTAAAGAGATTAGATCAGATGGGTCAATAAAAATTGGTGTATCTGATCTGAAAATTTAGACTAAATACATCAGCTTTTATTGACTCAGCTGACTCTTATATTTAGGATCGAAAAAAAATATATTAAAAAATAGTGTACATTTACATAACATTTTAATTTATGAATTGATAAATTAAATCTTACAAGGACACAACATATGAATCTTGGTGTTTGAAGAGGCCTTAGGAGAAAATAAAGTACTCTAGAAACCATAAAGGATAAAATAATTTGGCACAATGTGATAGGGAGCACAAAGTCCAATGGATTATCTCCAATCCACATACCTAAAGAACCTACAGTTCTATTATTCTTGTAACAAACCTGGAATGCATCATTATGAGAAGCATTAGAGATAGATATAAAGGGTTTAGTTTTATCCAATAAATTTGAGAGAAAGGATTCATTATGAGGCATTATATGTGTGTGCATTATTTTAATTTAATTTGTACTCAACCAATTGAGGGGATATAAAACAAAATGTTTCACTTTTGTGTTTGTGAATGCAGAAAATGCAACCACAAGCACTTGAGAAAAACAAATTGAGTGAAGAAGATAAAAATCATATTTATATATTTATATATAAAAAGTATACATATCATTTTTCATTGACTCTAAATTGGTAAATAAGACAGCTTAACTATATTCTGGCTTATTCTTTTTAAACAAGTATGAGTTGGATCATGTGATGTTTACTTATGTTAGTTATTGGAGCAAGGTCAACATTTAATTATAGCATTTTTTTTTGTAAAATGAGTTAGTTTTTAGTTAAATTTGAAAAGAAAAGAAATAGATGACACGGTAGTTGATACTATTTCTGAACTAAGGTTAGTAGGCAAATAGGCAATAATGAACTTGTATTCAAAGTATTATGAGGTCGAAGGATATTTAAGTGAGGGGCAAATATTTATTATTTGGATGTGTGAAGATTTATTATTATAGTGTCTAAATATATCAAAATTGTGTCTTTTTTATTAGTAATTTACGAATTACATTTACCAACAAAATATAAAATTGAAGATTATTTTTTATTATATAGAAATATATTTGAGGATCAAAATTAAAATGATTCTTACTTTTTAATAACTCAGTAATACGTATCTATATTTATATCTATATAATATACATTACGAGCTTTCCATGAAGCTCTCATCAATTCCTCGAGAAAAAAAATCCTATGTACCATTATTGTAGAGCCTTTATTTATGTAGAGTTTTTCATATAAAATTTGTTGTTCGAATCTTATATTGACAACAATAATCCAATTTTTATAATATTTTATGAAAAACTATACCTTTTTGTATAATATAATAACATATATTACGAGCTTTCTACAGAGCTCTCTTATTGATCCTCGAGAAAAATCCTAGTGTCATTATTTATAAAAGATCTTTACTTATGCAGAGCTTTTAGCATAAGATCTATTGTTCGAATTTCATTGACAACAATAATTCAATTTTTGTAATATTTTATGAAAAGCTACCTTATTATTAGTAACATGCATGAGTAAAAAAAAATATGGATCACTTTCTAATCAACAACCAAAAGTTTATATTTTTATCAACCAAAAGAATTATATTTTTTTCTGTGTAAGAAAATTATTATATATTTGTTTGAAAATAAAAATATTGCTGATCATATCAAAATTATGTTCATTTGTGACCAAAAACAAGATAGAAGGTTTTGAGAGGATGAAAACATTTCTTTTTTATTATGAAGGAATTAATTCAAAATTTGCAAAATTTTTAAGGACGAAAAACTTATTTAATCCATAATTAAATATTATATATTTTCTATAGATAAAAACTAGGCGAACACCTTGGCTAAAATTTGTTAGAACATGTATCCATTATCCAATCACTCAATTACATGCCATATTTTGATGTTGATTTATTTTAAAATAAATTCAAATCATATTAAATTATATTTCATATTTCATTTTGGGATCACTTTTTCAAAGTCTAATGAAAATCGAGACATTTTTGTACCAGTGCATAACTGTATTGAACTGATGCAAGATGTACTTGGAAATTATGAACCGATGCATAGAATGTTTGAACCGGTGCGAAACTTTTCTTCACAAACTCGAGCGTACTTTGCACCGGTGCATAACTTGCATGAACCGATACATAGGAAATCTGAGAATTTTTGAACTGGTGCATAACCTCTTATGCACCGGTGCTGGCGGTGCATACGTGTTCAATGATTTTTTTTTTTTACTTTTTTTTTAAATGATTTTTTTTGTTTACTATTTTTTAATGAATTGGTGCATTTATCTTTAATAAACGGGTGCATTTGTCTATTAGTATCACTTCATTTTATCTTTGCCTATAAATAGCACTTTGCAAAATTCACAAACTATGAGAATCACTTTGTAAAGATTCAAAGCACATAATTCCTTGTTCTTCATCTTCTTCAAACACATCAAGGAATCATTGAAAATTTGAGAAGGAGTTGGTTTTGTTGGAGTAATTTGAGAGAGAGAAAAAGAATTGAATCGAAAGAAAGAATAGAGAAAAAGATTAAGTTGTTATTCATCCACTAGGGGTAAAGGTAATTATATACAAAAGGAGGTTTGCTTTACTACCAAGCAATTGTAACTAACTACCTAGGATAAATCGAAAAATCTCTAACTAACTAACTAACTATCTATCACCATCTCAGCGTTCAGAACCTGCGTGTTCAGAACCTGAGTCTCCAGAGCTTCTTGAGAACCTGGAGCTTCTCAGTTTCTGAGAGCTTCTCAGCTTCTGATCTTCTTGAGAGCTTCTCAACTTCCGATCTTCTAAGAACATGTATTACAAACATCACACCTCCTAATCCATGTTCTTCAATGATCCCATTCCTATAAGCTTCTTCAGAGTATCAAACCTTGCCTTAGCCATAGGTTTGGTTAGAATATCTGCAAGTTGAATCTCAGTATTGCAATATTCCAACTCAAGCTTCTCTTTGTTCACTTGATCTCTCAAAAAGTGAAACCTTCTTTCAATATGCTTGCTCCTGCCATGACTCACAGGATTGTTAGCCAAGTCAATTGCTGACTTGTTATCCACAAGCACCTTCATCTTTGTTACTTCAACTGCCTTTAGTTCTGCTAGTAACATCTCAATCCAATTTGCCTGACATGCTGCAAATGAAGCTGCAACATACTCAGCTTCACATGATGATAATGCAACTATTCCTTGTTTCTTAGAACACCAAGAAATTGGTGCATTGCCAATCATGAACAAGTAACCTGCAGTGCTCTTTCTATCATCTTGATCTCCTCCCCAATCTGAATCCGAGTAGCCATAAGCCTCTAACTTCTTACTACTGTTCCTTTGGTTTGGAATCAAAATGCCATGATCATTAGTACCCTTTACATATCTGAGCACTCTCTTTGCAGCAGTCAAGTGACACATCCTTGGTTGATCCATAAATCTGCTTAGCAGACCAACACTATGATATAAGTCAATTCTAGTGTTGCACAAGTACCTCAATGAACCTATAATCTGCTTGTACAAGGTTGAATCAACCAACTCATCATCTGTATTCTTGCTCAGCTTCACACCAGTTTCCATAGGAGTAATTGCTGAGTTGCAGTTACTCATATGAAATCTCTTCAAGTGGTGAAGGTATGAGAGAGAAAGCTAGAGAGAGAGGGAGTGGAGGGGGTAAGGGGGGAGAAAATTCAAAAAACCAGTTCACTAACAACCATCATACAAACAACCAACACATTACCAAACCTGCATACAAACCAAAATCCGATCTTAATACACACAATACAGCTTTAACAAACAACAATTTTAAACCAGAAAACAAATTTAAACCAGAAATTTATGGGTATAGGACCAGACCTGAAATCACTACAAATTTTTTCATATCCAATTTCCCGGACAATGTTACTGGACGTGAGCTATGGGAGTCCTTGTCACGGCTCTGGAAAATAGGCGAGGTGTGCATCACTGCAAAACGGGATAAATTTGGAAGGAGATTTGCTTTTGCTAGATTTGTAGAGGTCTTAAATGCACAATCATTACTGAAGAAGATTGAGGAGATATGGTTTGATACATACAAACTTAGAGCAAATGTGTCTCAATTCACAAAGGAGGAGGATGACTCTGGTGCTGCAGTCAAACAGAATGGTCACTTGCAGCAACAGCATGGTAAGGCCAACAAAGGTGCTTCTGAGAGCAGTGTGGGCTTACGGAAGGATGTATCATTCATTGAGATTTTGGGGGTTGGAGGCAAGAAAGGGAAGGCAGAACAACATGGAAAAAAGAAAAAAACACAGAATCAGGAAGATTACTTGGCTGGGGTTTTGGAGATTGATTCAGTACCTGAGAATGTGGAAAACTTGAAGCAATGCTATGTGGGAACACTGTGGGATGCAAAACTGGCAGCAAATGCGCAGATGATGATCTCGATGGAAGGTTACCAACATCTCAAAGCTACAATGCTAGGGATGGATAAAATCCTGTTATCAAGTAGTATGGAGGATGGTGTGACGAAAGCTTACGAGGGAGATAAACAATGGTGGGAAAGCAAATTCTCAGACATTAAGCCATGGAGCCCGATACAAAAATCTGTTGGGAGATTGATCTGGACTAGGATCTTTGGAGCTCCACCTCATGCTTGGGGATGGGAGTGCTTTCATCGAATAGTTTGGAGTTTTGGAAAATTGATACAACTCGATAGCCAAACGGTTAAACAGGAACGTTTGGATGTTGCGAGAGCTCTCATCTCTGTCAGTTCATGGGATTTCATTGACAAGGTTCTTGATATCAAAGTCAACAACGAACTTTTTGTGATTAGGATTGTTGAAGAAAGGTTTGGCGATATCAATCTAGGTTTTAAGAAGGAAATTGATTCACAGAATTTTAGTGATGGCACTGCTTCGGATAAATCGATCTCAGATACGGAAGACGACGGCGGAAACGGTAGGAAGAACGATTTGGAAGGCGGAGGTGTTTGGAACGAAGGGTGGCCGATCGATGAATCCGGTGGGCAAAATCGGCGAGGGTATTGTCCGCAGGTCAATAACGGTGTGGTCGTTGTCTCTGACATTCCTGCAAAAGGGGTCGAAGAGAGAGAATTGGTAGTTGTTGAGATAGGGACGGATCGGACAGAAGAGGAGAAGTGTGAAGAAGAAAGGTGTAGCACAGAGGAACAAACTAGGCTTAAGAAGAAAAATCCTATCTTGGCTCTGACGTGGGTGGGAAGTGAAGAGGTGGGTGAAGAAGAATCACTTTCGGCGCTGCAAAGTGAAAAGCAGAGAGATGTATTGCAGAATTCACGTGATGAAGTGGGGGAGGAAGAAAGGGTCTTAGAGACTCAACTTACTAATAGTGTTAATGGGCCTAATGAAGTGGATCAGGATTTGGGCCTGGATTGTCTTGTTATACAAAATAATAAAGGCAAGGGAATTATGATTGAGGAGGACAATGTGGCAATGAAGGACAGATTTTTGTTTAAAGGGAGTTGCTCCAAAAAAAGTATTGGGCCTGATGGGCCAGAAGTGGTTGGGGGAGAGGAATACCAACATGTTATTTTAATAAAAGATGTTGAGGTGGCCCAACTTGCTTTTTTTCATGAAAAAACAGAACGGGAGAGATTAATTGAAAGTCAAACTAAGCTAGTGAAATCAAAAAAACAAAAGAAAGGTGGGAATGGAGCTAATTCAAATTTTATGAAGGGAGGCTTCACAAAAACAGCTAGACTTGTTAAAGCATTAAAAGATGGCCCTAGGGGGAAGAAGACAAATAAGAAGAATAAGAAAAGTAGTGGTATGGCTAGAGAACTTCACCAGGAGGCGGAAGAAGACTTAATTTGCAACAATGAAGATGCTGCTGGCCTACATTTAGGTTCTACAATCCCAATAGCATCTCTTGAGGTGGTTCTTTTCGAGGGAGAATCAAGAAGTGGTGATGATGAAGCAATTCGGCTCTATAGAATTGAAGCGGAGCGATTGTTTAATATAGGAATGAATATGGGAGTCTCAACAAATGCCGAACGAATATCCATGGTCGAAAAATTGATGGAATTGGAAGATAAAGAGGAGAATGCTATTGAAGAATGGGAGGACGACATGGTGAACCAATGATAGTTTGCTCTTGGAATGTTAGAGGGTTGGGGGGAAGATTGAAAAAAAGAAAAGTTAAGGAATTAATTAGAAAAGAAAAGGTGGATGTATTGGCTCTACAAGAATCAAAACTTGGAGATGTAAATGACAAATTATGTGTACATTTATGGGGAGGTGACGTTGGTTGGGCTAGTCTACCGGCAAATGGGAGGAGTGGGGGGATAATTACTATGTGGGACAACAAGAAAGGGAAGTTGATATCTTCTTTCCAAGGAGATGGTTATTTAGGAGTGGTGTTGCATTGGGGTGTGAATGATGATGTTTGTATTATTGTGAACGTCTATGCACCATGTGTGCTACAAGCTAAGAAATCTCTTTGGGTGGACTTATTGGTGGCAAGAAGATTTCATGTAGTGGGTCATTTTTGCATTTTGGGTGATTTTAATTCCGTAAGGAGTCCGGAGGAAAGGAAGGGGGTACTAGGAGGGTTTGAAATTTTGGAGGATAGTAGGCTCTTTAATGTGTTCATTGACAATGTTGGCTTGGTGGATCTTCCTTTGTTGGGAAGAAAATTTACTTGGGTACGACCTAATGGGCGTTGTATGAGTCGACTTGATCAGGTGTTGGTCTCGGAGAAGTGGTGGGAGGATTGCGGGGCGGTCTCATTGTGGGGATTAAAAAGGGATGTCTCCGATCATTGTCCGCTAATTGTTAGATATGATGGACATGATTGGGGGCCTAAACCCTTTAGGTTCAACAATCATTGGTTGAATAATAAAGAATTTCCAAAGATGGTGGAGAGGGAGTGGGCCTCGTTCAAAGTAGATGGGAGGAAGGGTTATGTCTTAAAAGAAAAATTGAAAATGCTTAAGGGGGCACTTAGAAAATGGAATAAGGAGTTATATGGGTGTGTAGAGACAAAGATAGAAGTACTTACCGAAGAAATAGAAGAATTTGACTTAAAAGATGAAAGGGAGGGGTTGTCGGAAGATGAGCTAATCTTGAGGAAGGATAAATTCAAACAACTTTGGCTTCTAATGAAAAGTAAAGATAGCTTGGAGTTTCAAAAATCCCGGTCGAGGTGGCTTCAAGAGGGTGATGCGAATACCGGATTTTTCCATGCATGTGTTAAGAGCCGAAAGAGGTCAAATACAATAGTGGCCTTAAGGAAGGGTTTAGATTGGATTTCAAAACCGGATGAAATACGGAGGGAGGTGGTGTCTTACTTCAAGCAACATTTTGAAGAGGTTACTTGGGAGAGACCAAGGTTGGATGGTATTGAGATTAATCAACTTCGGGAGGGGGAGGCAAGTGCACTTGAGGGGACTTTCATGGTGGCCGAGGTGTTTGAAGTGATTGAGCTTTCGGATGGAAATAAGAGCCCCGGTCCGGATGGTTTCAACTTCGCCTTTTACAAGAAATTTTGGGGGGCTCTTCAGGAGGAGATCATGGGATTTTTTCAAGAGTTTCACTCTTCCACAAAGTTGCCTCCAAGTTTCTCTTCATTCTTTATTGCTTTGATTCCTAAGGTCTTAAATCCTCATCAAGTAAGTGATTTTCGACCAATTTCTTTACTTGGTAGTTTGTATAAATTATTGTCAAAAGTTTTAGCTAGTAGATTGGGTAAGGTGATGGACACTATCATCTCCAAAAGTCAATCGGCTTTCATAAAAGGAAGGTTTCTTGCGGATGGGGTTGTTGTGGTTAACGAAGTGGTGGACCTAGCAAAGCGCTCCAAAAAAGAGTGTGTTATTTTCAAAGTTGATTTTGAAAAGGCGTATGATTCGGTTAGTTGGAGCTTCTTAGACTACATGATGCTTAGAATGGGTTTTGGCAATAGATGGCGAAGTTGGATGAAGGCTTGTGTGTGTAATGGCCAATTGTTGGTATTGGTTAATGGGTGCCCAACGGAGCAAGTAAATATAAGTAGGGGTCTTAAGCAAGGGGACCCTCTTGCACCATTCTTATTTTTACTAGTGGCCGAGGGTTTGAGTCTACTACAACAACGGGCGGTGGCTTTGGGTTTCTTCAAAGGCTTCCATGTTAGTGCGGAAGTCTCGGTGTCTTTACTTCAATATGCGGACGATACTCTATTCATTGGAGAGGCATGTGTTGAAAAATTATGGTCTATGAAGGCTACTTTAAGGTGGTTTGAATTAGTGTCCGGGCTAAAGGTGAATTTCTCTAAGAGTAGGCTAATTGGTGTTAATGTTTCCACAAATTTTCTTGAGGGGGCGGCCCATTTCCTTCATTGCAAAATAGGTTCACTACCTTTCACTTATTTGGGACTTCCGGTGGGGGCTAATCCGAGAAGGGCATCGACATGGGAACCCGTTGTAAAAACAATTGAAAAAAGGCTTTTCTCTTGGAGGAACCGTTATGTTAGTTTGGGTGGAAGAGTGGTTCTTATAAATTCGGTGTTGGCTTCAATTCCGGTTTTCTACCTTTCTTTTCTCAAAATGCCATCATCGGTTAGGAAAGTCATTGTTGGATTGCAACGGAAGTTTTTGTGGGGCGGCACTTCGGGAGACAAGGAGAAAATTCCGTGGGTTAGTTGGAGGGACGTGTGTCGTCCAAAGGATGAGGGGGGTCTAGGAGTGAAGGATCTAAAGTGGTTTAACATCTCATTGCTAACAAAGTGGAGGTGGAGATTGTTAGTGGAACATGATTCATTGTGGAAAAAGGTGTTGGAAGCCAAGTATGGAGGGGTTGGAAGGGGGTCTTTGTCTCTACCACGTGGGAATAAATTTTCCTTATGGTGGAAGGATATAGTGGAAATTGGCAAGATAAATGGTGTAGAGGGGGATTGGACTCAACTTGTTTTTTCTAAAAAATTGGGGTGTGGTGGTTCGACTAGATTTTGGTTGGACCGTTGGGTCGGAGTGGCACCGCTTTGCGACACTTTTCCCTGGTTATTTAAAGTCTCATTACAATCCGAGTCTTTAATTAAAGACATGGGGGAGTGGAGTAATGACATTTGGCATTGGAAGCTTAAGTGGCGGAGGACTTTTTTCAATTGGGAAGAAGCATCTTTAAGTCACCTTATGGAGTTAATCATGTCGGCGTCGATCACGAAGGAGGAAGATTCTTGGTCGTACATTGACGGAGGTATGTTCACCGTACGTTACATGTATTTTTACTTATATAAAAAATTCCTCCCCCCCTCTCCTCTTGTCTTGGATTTGGTTGGAACGGTTACCCGAATTTGGAAGAGTTGGGCCCCGTTAAAGGTAATTGTTTTCTCTTGGCAAGCACTTCTTGGTTGACTACCTACTCGAGAAAACTTGGTTCGAAGACGGATTGTAGTTGGTGGGGAGGGGGCGGATTGCGTTTTGTGTGATGGAGGTAGAGAATCGGAAAATCACCTCTTTTCCACTTGTGTCGTGGCTTGGTTGGTTTGGTCTAAAATTCACCGTTGGTTTGGTTTGACATCCGCGTTGCCGGAATCTATCTCTTCTCTTTTTGAGAGCTTCTTGATTTGCTTCCGAGTTAAGAAGAATGGTGCAAAAGGAATATTGTTAGTTTGGCATGCCGTGCTTTGGGCTCTTTGGCGGGCGAGAAATGAAAGGATTTTTTCCGGGAAAATTGTAGAACCATCCGAAATTTTTGATGGGATACAATACATGTCTTGGAAATGGTTGCTAGCAAAAAAGATAAATGCACCTGGTCTCTTTTATGAATGGTGTGTTAATCCACTAGATTGTTTAGCTAGGTAGTTTTTGGGGTGGTATAGCATTTTGATACTTTTGTATGGGTTGAGTACTAAATGTACTAGTCTTACCATGGTTGGTCGAGTACCTCTTGTACTTACTCTCACTATACCTATATATATATAATACACTTTGCCGTTCAAAAAAAAAAAATATGAAATCTCTTCAATATGTCAGCCACATATTTCTTCTGATGCAAGAAATAACCTCTGCTTGTCTTTGTAAACTCCATGCCAAGAAAATATGATAGCTCACCTAAGTCAGTCATCTCAAACTCCTTCATTATGTCTGTTTTGAACTTCTCTAACACAGCTTTGTTTGATCCAGTAATCAACAAGTCATCAACATACATACATAGTAATATCATTTCTTCATGATTTGAACCTTTCACATATACTCCATGTTCTGTTGTGCATCTAGTGAATTTCAAATCAATTAGGAAGCTATCAATTCTCTTGTTCCAAGCTCTTGGAGCTTGTTTCAAGCCATAGAGTGCCTTCTTTAGCTTGAATACCTTATGTTCTTGACCCTTGATCTCAAAACCTGGTGGCTGCTTCACATAAACTTCTTCCTCTAATGGTCCATTTAAGAAAGCTGATTTCACATCCAGCTGATGCATAGCCCACCCTTTGTAAGTAGCTACTGCAACCACTAGTCTCATTGTCTCTATCCTTGCCACAGGTGCAAATACTTCATTGAAATCAAGTCCATGTTTCTGTAGAAAGCCCTTTGCTACTAACCTTGCTTTATACTTGATAAGTGCTCAAAAGTAGTTAAAAGTCATATATATTTTAAGCACTTATTAACTTATTTTGTAAGATATCCTTTAGGTTTTCCCCACTTTAGTGTAAATATTTGTTTTAAGTTATATTTTGTTAAGCTTTTCTAAATCCCAACTTTTGATGCAGGAAATGAAAAAAATGAAGAAAAAGCCAAGTTAACTCGCCAGAGCGTGTAGAACTCGCCAGGGCGAGCAATGCTAACACGCCAGAGCGTGTGCAGGGCGAGTAGAGGCAGAGAGCATCAAATTGGAAAAAAGGCCAACTCGCCAGGGCGAGTAAAAACTCGCCAGAGCGAGTTGGAACTCGCCAGAGCGCATGAAGGCGGTTTACTAGTTCAATACTGACGTGGCAAAACCTTCTGATGAAGAAAGGTGAACTCGCCAGGGCGTGTTGTAACTCGCCCGGCGAGTTCTAACTTTTAGAATCACTATATATAGAGGTTTCTGTTATTTTTCTTGGATGAATCACTTGTAATAGAACTAAGAAACAGAGAAAAAGCTGAGAAATCATAAATCTAAGGATAAGGTGAAGGTGGATCAACAAAAGCTTGAGACATCAAGTGTTATGTTCATTATCTTTTCTTCTCCTACTCTTTGTAAGCTTATTTTTACTATGAGTAACTAAATCCATTGTTGTTGGGATTATATGTAGCTCATTTGTGACTATGTACAACTCTTAATCATGTTAATATATGTTTTAGTTTATTCATCAATGTTAGTGTCATCTTTAATCTTCATGCTTTATCTTTTGATTGGAATTTATAGACATATAATATTTGAATCAAGGAACTAAGATGAACACTTATTAAAACCCTAAATTCTAGACATAGAATTAGGATTAATAGTCACTTTGTGTATTGGAACTTAATGATATTGTGTCGTTGAAATTATCCGAGACATCAGAAGTTTAAATAATACAATATAATCGTTGTATTGATTAATCACTCGAGACATCGAGGATTGATAGGTACAACGTGAACCTCGTCGTTATCTGGACACAGAAACGTATGTGAGCAATACGTGATAATATTGATGAATAGCTAAAATATATGTGACTGATTTAGAAACGTACATACGAATGAATGAGTGAAGTTAAATCCCGACAACCTTTTCTCTCTAAATCTTAAATCATCTTTTATCACAAATTTATGTTTACAAGTCTTTTTACAACAAAACACTTCAACTTAAACTTAAAATGATGTTATTTGTTGAATGGTTCTTAATTTCACACTAGTCCCTGTGGATACGATATAATCAAAATACTTGCTAAAGAACTTTAACAAATTGGCGCCGTTGCCGGGGACTGGCGTTTGAAATTAAAACATTGCGACAATTTCTATCTTTTTAAGCAATTTTGTCTTTTTTTAATTTTCTGTCTACTTCTATTCCTTGTGCATGCTAACTTGTTTGGTTAGATTGTTGACTTTTGTTTATGCGAGGTAAGACTCCAGTAGAGAACTTACTTTTTGATCCAGAAATCGAGAAAACTGCTCGAAAGAACAACAGCAAAAACAAACGAAAGAAAAGACAAGCCAAACAGAGACAGCAGCAAGAAGGAACTTCTGTTTCTATTTCTTCAACATCTTCTATTGCCGAAGAGATAATGACTGAGCAAGTAAACCCACCCGAGGGCAATGCTATGCCCTGCCACAACAGTCCACGACGCCTGGCTCACTTGGCAAGACCAAGAGCTGGAGCCAGACAAACTGAGATGAAAACGGGTTATTTGCAACTGTTATATGCTAACCCTTTTGCAGGTTTGCCACATGAAGACCCTTACAATCACCTTGTCAAGTTTTATGAGATAGCCGGTTCACTTGGAGTCACTGAAGCGGAAGAAGAATCGGTGTTCCGAAGAGGGTTTCCACATTCGTTGATTGGTAAAGCAAAGGAGTGGTATCTTGATCAACCTAATCAAATTATGACCAATTGGAACACTCTTGAGGAGAAATTTCTTGAAAGATTCTTTCCGCATCACAAGTTTATGGAGGCCAAAACATCTATTGCCGTGTTCGCTCAAGGTACAACTGAAACTCTAAATGAAGCTTGGGAACGTTACAAGTCTATGTTACGGAAGTGCCCTAACCACGGATTTGATGAACTCACTCAAATTCATATCTTTCGCAACGGACTTCTTCAACAAACAAAGCTTTTGCTAGATGCTACAGCTGGTGGTTCTTTGTTATCATTGAGTGCTGAAGATGCTACCGCAATAATCGAAAAAATGGCACTTAGTGACGGTCACGGTGATTACAATAGGAATCCCTCGCAAAGGAAGCCGGGAGTTCTTGAACTTGATACTTCAGATGCAGTCTTAGCTCAGAACAAGCTTCTCACTAACACTGTAGATCAACTCTCAAAGCAAATGTCTCGGATGATTAACCTTCAAGAAGAGTCAAGCAAGGCTAAGCAGGTTGCATGTTGTGAACTATGTACAGGTGATCATCCAACTGGTCATTGCCCTCCGACAAATGAAGAGGTGAACTTTATGGGAAATCAGCAAAGGCAAGGTCAATACCAAAACAACACTGGCTATCAAAGAGGAGACAATTCAAATTATGGCCAGGGTGGGAGGCAGGATGTTGGCACATCAAATAAGCAGAGACAGTTTGAAAGTTACACTCAGCCATCGCCTATGCAACTTCAAATTTCAAAAATGGGGGAGGGTATAAGCAAGCTGATGGAGATGATGAAAGAATCCAGCCAACAAAACATGCAATATCAGAGAAGCAATGATGCTGTGTTAAGGAACGTGGAAACTCAACTGCAGCAAAATCAACAATACCAGAGAAATTCTGATGCTGCACAAAGAAACTTGGAGACTCAGTTGGGGCAATTGGCTAAGCAAATAGCTAACAATAACAGTCAAGGAGGATCATTCACGGCAAACACCGAAGCTAATCCAAAAGATTGTAAGTCTATCAAGACTAGAAGTGGTGTAGAGATTGGTAAGGGTATTGGTGATAATCTTGTGAAGGAGAAGGCTGTTGTGGAAACCAGAGAAAAAGAAGAAAAGAAATGTGAGACAGAAAAGAAGAATAAAGGAGTATTAGTCGAAAATGAGTGTGAGGGTGAAGTAAGTGAGGAGAGGGGGAGTAGTGATCTGAAGTCAAAAGAAAAGAAAGGCATTCAAAAGAGTCCTCCGGTTCAACACTTGCCATATCCGCACGCTCAATCAAAGAAAGACAAGGAAAGGCAATATGTACGGTTTCTAGATATCTTCAAGAGATTACAAATCAACATTCCTTTTGCTGAAGCCTTAGAACAGATGCCTACATATGCAAAATTCATGAAAGAGATTTTAACCAAGAAAAGAAAGTACAATGATGACGAGGTTATTCAGTTAGATGCAAGCTGCAGTGCTGTCATTCAACGGACTCTTCCAACAAAAGAAAAAGATCCTGGACGAGTTACTTTGCCTGTCACCATTGGCAATGTAAATGTTGGAAAAGCTCTCATTGATTTGGGGTCAAGTATCAATCTTATTCCCTTGTCGGTTGTTGAAAGAATTGGTGGTCTCGACATCACCCGCACCAGGATGACATTGCAACTAGCAGACAAATCCATCACACATCCTTCAGGGATAGCTGAAGATGTTCTTGTGAAGGTTGATAAATTCATGTTCCCAATAGATTTCGTGGTGATGGATATTAAAGAGGATGACGACGTTCCATTGATTCTAGGAAGAGGTTTCATGAAAACAGCCCGTATGATGATAGACATTGATGATGGAATAATGAAAGTTCGAGTTCAAGATGAGGAAGTTAGCTTCAATTTGTGGGAAGCTATGAAACACCCTAAAGAGAAAGATTCATGTTTCAAATTAGATGCCACGGAGGAAGCTATTTTAGATGCAAGAAAGCAAGCTCATAGCCCTTCATCTCTTGAACAAGCATTAACCGATGCATTTGAAGAACTTGATTCTGACAAAGAAAAAGAAATTGAAGAATGTTTAAAAGAGTTGGATGCTTTGGAAGAGGTGTCTCCTCTTGAAGCAAATATAGAAGAGTTGAAAGAGGAATCCGAGCCGGTCAAAGTGAAGCTTGAACTGAAAACATTACCTTCACATCTTAAGTATGTTTTTCTTGAAGAAGGTGATAGCAAACCGGTAATAATCAGCAGCTCATTGTCAATGACTGAAGAGAAAAGTCTAATTCAAGTGTTAAAAGCAAACAAGGATGCGATAGGATGGACGTTATCCGATTTGAAAGGTATTAGTCCATCATATTGTATGCATAACATCATGATGGAAGATGACTACAAGCCTGTGGCACAGCCTCAACGTCGTTTGAATCCGATAATGAAAGAGGTTGTGAGAAAAGAAGTTGTAAAGTTACTTGAAGCTGGAATGATCTATCCAATTTCAGACAGTGCTTGGGTGAGTCCAGTTCAGGTGGTGCCAAAGAAAGGAGGAATGACGGTGATCACCAATGACAAGAATGAATTGATTCCGTCAAGGACAGTTACGGGATGGAGAATGTGCATTGATTATCGGAGACTCAACAAAGCTACCAGAAAGGATCATTTTCCATTACCGTTCATGGATCAGATGCTTGAGAGATTATCAGGTCAGGAGTTCTATTGTTTTTTAGATGGTTATTCGGGGTACAATCAAATCACAGTGAATCCTGAAGATCACGAGAAGACCGCATTCACATGTCCCTTTGGTGTCTTTGCGTATAGAAGGATGCCTTTTGGTTTATGTAACGCTCCAGCAACATTTCAGCGGTGTATGCAAGCGATATTTTCTGATTTGATAGAAAAATGCATTGAAGTGTTCATGGACGATTTCTCGGTGTTTGGTCCATCGTTTGCTCATTGTTTGAATAATCTGGACACCGTACTGAAGCGGTGTGTTGAGACTAACCTGGTTCTGAATTGGGAGAAATGTCATTTCATGGTGACCGAAGGCATTGTTCTAGGCCACAAGATTTCTTCCAGAGGTATTGAAGTTGACAAAGCAAAGGTGGATGTTATTGAAAAGCTGCCACCTCCAGTAAATGTCAAAGGCATCAGAAGTTTCCTTGGTCATGCTGGATTCTACAGGCGATTCATCAAAGACTTCTCCAAAATTGCAAAACCGTTAAGCAATCTGCTTAACAAAGATAAGTCATTTAATTTTGATCATGATTGTTTAACTGCTTTTAATGATTTGAAGGAAAGATTGACAACTGCACCCATAATCATAGCACCTGATTGGACAATTAATTTTGAACTTATGTGCGATGCGAGTGATTATGCTGTTGGTGCAGTGCTTGGTCAAAGAAAGAACAAAATTTTTCATGCTATACACTATGCAAGCAAGGTCTTGAATGATGCTCAAATCAATTATGCAACAACAGAGAAAGAATTGCTTGCAATAGTGTATGCACTTGAGAAATTTCGTTCTTATCTAATTGGTTCAAAGATTGTTGTTTACACTGACCATGCAGCTATCAAATACTTGATAACAAAGTCTGACTCCAAGCCGAGACTCATCCGATGGATGCTCTTGCTTCAAGAGTTTGATCTTGAAATCAGAGACAAGAAAGGGACTGAGAACTTGGTGGCTGATCACTTATCGAGATTGGTGAACAATGAGGTGACCGAACATGAACGAGAAGTTCTTGAAGAGTTTCCTGATGAAAAATTGCTTATGGTGCAAGAAAGGCCATGGTTTGCTGACTTGGCTAATTACAAAGTATCTGGATTAATACCGGATGATTTTAATTGGCACCAGAAGAAAAGATTCATTAGGGAAGCAGATCGTTATGTTTGGGATGATCCGTATTTGTTCAAAATCGGAGCTGATCATTTGCTGAGAAGGTGTGTCACTAGAGAGGAGGCCACAAGCATACTATGGCATTGTCACAACTCGCCATATGGTGGTCATTACAATGGAGAAAGAACTGCGGCCAAAGTCTTACAATCTGGATTCTATTGGCCAACTTTGTTCAAAGATGCACATGAGCATGCTCAAAGATGCGACAACTGTCAAAGAACCGGAGGAATTTCCAAACGGAATGAAATGCCTTTACAAAATATCCTTGTAGTGGAAGTGTTTGATTGTTGGGGTATTGATTTCGTCGGTCCATTTCCTTCGTCATTTTCAAATGAATATATCTTGGTAGCAGTGGATTATGTGTCAAAGTGGGTTGAGGCTATTGCATCACCAAAGGCCGACGGCAAAACAGTGATCAAATTTTTGAAGAAAAATATCTTTACTCGCTTTGGAACCCCAAGAGTGCTTATTAGTGATGGAGGGTCACACTTTTGCAATTCACAATTAGCAAAGGCCCTAGAACACTATGGAGTTAAGCACAAGGTTGCATCACCATACCATCCACAAACTAATGGACAAGCTGAAGTTTCAAATCGGGAGATCAAGAGAATTCTCGAGAAAACTGTTTCAACATCAAGGAAAGATTGGTCATTGAAACTTGATGAAGCTTTGTGGGCATATCGGACAGCTTTCAAATCTCCGATAGGCCTTACTCCTTTTCAGATGGTTTATGGTAAGTCATGTCATCTTCCGGTAGAGTTGGAGCACAAAGCTTATTGGGCTTTGAAATTTCTTAACTTTGATCCATCTTTATCGGGAGAAGAAAGGAAGTTACAATTGCATGAATTGGAAGAAATGAGAGCTCAAGCTTACGAATCTTCCAAATTATACAAGGAGAGAGTCAAAAACTATCATGATAAAAGGATCCGAGTCAAAAATTTCAAACCGGGACAGCAAGTTCTATTGTTCAACTCAAGGTTGAAATTATTTCCCGGTAAGTTAAAGTCTAAGTGGTCCGGTCCATTTATAATCAAAGAGGTCAAGCCTTATGGTGCAATTGAATTGGAAGACCCTATGACAAAGGACAGGTGGACTGTGAATGGCCAGAGGCTAAAGCTCTATTTTGGTGGTGAATTTGACAGATTCACTACTAAAATCCCACTCTCCGATCCTTGAATCAAAGAAAAAGCGTCGAGCTAATGACGTAAAACAAGCGCTTGTTGGGAGGCAACCCAATTTTGTAAGTATTTTACTGTTTTTCTAAAAGTCTAAGTCTATAAGCCAAAATGCACCATCAAAAAGTCCAAAACAGAAGTCAAAAATTGAAAAATTTCTGCACTGTCAAACTCGCCGGGCGAGTTGTTACACGCCAGGGCGAGTATGACAGGCCTTTGACCTGTGTTGAAAACCAAAACACTCGCCAGAGCGAGTTAGTGTGCGCCAGGGCGAGTTGTGCGAATCTGGCAGTTACTTTTTCAAAAATTTTAATTACCCCTCACCTACCCACTCTCTCTCCACGCGTTTTTACCCTTATTCATTCACAAACATCACTTTTCATCCTTTTTTTCACCACAAACACAAACCCTAAGCAACTTTTTCACTCCATTGAAGATCAAACTCATCTTTGCATTCATCTTTGCATTTTTCAACATCAATTCAACAGGTTTGATTCTCTTTTCTTGTATTATTGCTCTTAACTTTGTTAATTTAGGGTTTGAAATTGTTAAGTAAAGAGGTAGGATTGAAAGTTTAGAAAAGTGAACATAATCTTGCACATGTTTGTTTTGAATGTTGGATTTGATATGAAATCATAATTTGTGTTTTGTTTTGATAAGAAAAATCACTCCTTTTTGAAAACCAACCCATGATGTAAATAAATAAATATGGGTCTTGTGATTTCTCTTAGCCAAGTTATGATTTTACATCAATTCTATGTCATTATTGTTGAATTTGAGCATGTTGCATCAATTATGAAAGTTGTGATTCTGAGTAACCCGCTGCAGCATGTGGTTGTGCGCCAGGGCGAGTTGCAACTGTCAAAATAATTTTTTTTACTGAGACACTCGCTGCAGCGTGTTGCAACTCGCCAGGGCGAGTTGTGACAGAACCTGAAATATTCAAATTTTCATCTCTCAATTTGTTTCATTGGTGTTTATTCTTTAATGCTTACACTCATAATTGTAGAGTCTTGCTTGGATTTTTCTGATTATTTTGTAGGAATGGCACCGAAACTAAAACAAACTCAAGGTTCAAAAAGAAAGGGTGGTGAATCCTCACAACCTCGAAGACCAACACGCCCAGCACAATTTGATGGCAATAGGTTCCGTAGTGCAGTGCATTATGAGAGATTTAAGGAGCTGTCTCCCCGCAAGTTGTGGCATGACAAAGAATTTAAAATCTCTCCGACGGGAGAATACAAAGGCATTTTGGACATCTTTGAGAAGAGGAAATGGAGTCGGTTGCTCACACCTTACACTCAAATCAACTCGGACATTGTCAAAGAATTCTTTGCCAACGCCTTTCCGGTGGACGAAGATGGTGATCCTAGTGAGAAACATTTTGATTACACCACATTTGTTAGGGGTCGTCAATTCTCATTTGATCGTGAGGCCATCAACACCTACCTTGGAAACCCGTTCCCTATAAGACACCCTGACGAGTTATGTACCTTCCACCGAAAACAAGCTCAAGGAAATTGGGATCATGATCTCATTCAAAGAACCATTTTGAAGGAAGGACGAACATATGATGTGAGTGCCGCGGGAAGGCCATACCGGGTTTAATCACGGGGTTGGTTTCAAGTATCCGCATCCCTATCCCACCTCAAGTACATGAAACCATAGCTAACCCCATTGATGATGCTTTTATTGCTCGCAACATGGATAAGAAAACAAAACAGAGGCCACAAGCATCTAGACCTTCATCCTCACGTGCCCCACGTGCACCACAAGCTTCACAACCATTGGATTTTTCCAACTTTGATCCTAGGCTTCAAGCATGTTACTCTTACACTTGGGATCAAAACGATGCAAGTTTTCGGGCAATGTCTGCCC
This sequence comes from Trifolium repens, assembly GCA_030408175.1. Classification (NCBI taxonomy): domain Eukaryota; kingdom Viridiplantae; phylum Streptophyta; class Magnoliopsida; order Fabales; family Fabaceae; genus Trifolium; species Trifolium repens. The sequence goes on along the minus strand of CP125841.1, from coordinate 18,206,427 downwards.
TCCAGAACTCAATGTACCGGATGCAAATGCATTCCGGAATGCCTGATGATGCCGCTTTGCAGGTCATGTCTCCAGAGGCGTATCAGACGCATGTTGCTTGGCCTGGGGTCAGGCCTTTTTATTATGGAGGGGGTAGTGCACAAGGTGAAGGCCAAGAGGGTGATGATGCTGACCAAGGACAGGGAGAAGGAGATGGTGAAAATGATGATGATGAGGTGTTCAGTGCCAATGCAAGTGGAGAGGAGGAGGAAATGGATCAGGATGATGACTAAAGAGAAAAGACAAAGGCTTGAAAGCTTACCTAAAAAGAGTGATATTTTAAGAGCTTTCAGTCAAAGTTATTTGCTAGTTTGTTTATTTACTTCTGTGTATTTTGGTTTGAATTGTGGAACTTTGTTAGTTGGATTATGATTTGTGTTTTATTTAGTATTTTGTGATGTTTGGACAACAATGATGTTTAGTAATGTCAATGTTAATTTTGTTGCTATATTTTATATTTTGGTTTATTCTATATTAAGTAAGTTGATTAGTAGTTAAAATTTTTGTGAAATATATTAATAAATTTTGAAGACAAGTAGATGCTTTAAAGATCTTAAGACAAGTTTGTGACAAATCAATGACTTAGCATGATTCAATTTGTGAAGCTATGTCAAATTATGAACAATCTTTGAAATATGCTTAGGAATTCAACATGCTTTTGAATTGTGTTGTTTGTCCTAAGATGATTCTCATTATTCTTGTGAAGCATGACTTGACATGTGTTATCCAACCTAGCCGGGTGAGATTGTGTGAAGCTTTCCATTGTTTACATAAATATTTGAGAGCTAGCAATTGTGTATGCTCATTTGATTTTAGTTTAATCTTGCTATCATGGATGTGTTTGATGTTGTGAATATGATCAAGGCCATGTTTCTAATTGAGTACAACTACTTTAGCCAAATTAACCTACATTGTGAGTGTGTGATCCCTTGTGTCCCCATTTGAGCCTAAAAGAAAAATTTGTTTGTTTTATACACCCTTAACCATCAAAGAAAGAAAAACAACTACTCTACCCTAGTCTAAGGATAGGAGAGCAATTGTAATTCAAATAAGGGTTGTGAAAAATTCAAAGTTGGGGAGAAGTAGGTTAAAAGAAAGAAAAAGTTTGAAAGTGATTTTGAAAAGTGGTTGAAATGGTGAGTGTAAGTGAAAAAGAAAAATTGACACCATGAAAAGAAAAGAAAAAGAGAAAATCATGTATTGAAAAACATGAAACTGAAAAAAAAAAAAAAAAAAATATAGACCAAGTGTCAAAAGAAAAATCTCACCATGTCTCAAAAAAGGGAAAGTGAAAGAGAGTGAATGATTGATGCAAATGAAAAAGAAGTATGCTCTCTTATCCTTAAGGCTCTTTGAATCCAAAAGAAAAACAATAATTTCTTGTAGCCAAACCTCATTACAAGCTTAATAAAGTCCTTAGTGATTCACAATTAATGGCATATTTTATGATATTGCTTGGATGAATGCTTGAATTGAATTGTTGCATGCACATTGTTTGGATTGAGTGAAACACTTACCCTTGAGTGATACAATTGTAAGGAATTTGTGATAGCACTTGCATTTGATTGTTTGTTAAGAATGATGAGAATTTTACTTAGGCATAGCAATCCCTTCATGATCATGCTTTATTTCTTTGTATATTTTGAAGGTTGCTCATGATTTGAAAATGCTTTACTCATGCCAAAGAAAAATGTTTTTAACTTTGATTCATCATAAGCTTGATCTTGAGAACCTAGTTTATCTTGTCAGTACTTTGATTTTACTTTTGTTTGAGGACAAACAAAGTCCTAAGTTGGGGAGAGTTGATAAGTGCTCAAAAGTAGTTAAAAGTCATATATATTTTAAGCACTTATTAACTTATTTTGTAAGATATCCTTTAGGTTTTCCCCACTTTAGTGTAAATATTTGTTTTAAGTTATATTTTGTTAAGCTTTTCTAAATCCCAACTTTTGATGCAGGAAATGAAAAAAATGAAGAAAAAGCCAAGTTAACTCGCCAGAGCGTGTAGAACTCGCCAGGGCGAGCAATGCTAACACGCCAGAGCGTGTGCAGGGCGAGTAGAGGCAGAGAGCATCAAATTGGAAAAAAGGCCAACTCGCCAGGGCGAGTAAAAACTCGCCAGAGCGAGTTGGAACTCGCCAGAGCGCATGAAGGCGGTTTACTAGTTCAATACTGACGTGGCAAAACCTTCTGATGAAGAAAGGTGAACTCGCCAGGGCGTGTTGTAACTCGCCCGGCGAGTTCTAACTTTTAGAATCACTATATATAGAGGTTTCTGTTATTTTTCTTGGATGAATCACTTGTAATAGAACTAAGAAACAGAGAAAAAGCTGAGAAATCATAAATCTAAGGATAAGGTGAAGGTGGATCAACAAAAGCTTGAGACATCAAGTGTTATGTTCATTATCTTTTCTTCTCCTACTCTTTGTAAGCTTATTTTTACTATGAGTAACTAAATCCATTGTTGTTGGGATTATATGTAGCTCATTTGTGACTATGTACAACTCTTAATCATGTTAATATATGTTTTAGTTTATTCATCAATGTTAGTGTCATCTTTAATCTTCATGCTTTATCTTTTGATTGGAATTTATAGACATATAATATTTGAATCAAGGAACTAAGATGAACACTTATTAAAACCCTAAATTCTAGACATAGAATTAGGATTAATAGTCACTTTGTGTATTGGAACTTAATGATATTGTGTCGTTGAAATTATCCGAGACATCGGAAGTTTAAATAATACAATATAATCGTTGTATTGATTAATCACTCGAGACATCGAGGATTGATAGGTACAACGTGAACCTCGTCGTTATCTGGACACAGAAACGTATGTGAGCAATACGTGATAATATTGATGAATAGCTAAAATATATGTGACTGATTTAGAAACGTACATACGAATGAATGAGTGAAGTTAAATCCCGACAACCTTTTCTCTCTAAATCTTAAATCATCTTTTATCACAAATTTATGTTTACAAGTCTTTTTACAACAAAACACTTCAACTTAAACTTAAAATGATGTTATTTGTTGAATGGTTCTTAATTTCACACTAGTCCCTGTGGATACGATATAATCAAAATACTTGCTAAAGAACTTTAACAATACTTAGCAATTTCACCATTGGGTTTCATTTTCAACTTGAAGACCCACTTCACATCAATTGACCTCTTGGTGACTGTTTTGTGCATTAACTCCCAAGTGTTGTTCTTCTCAATAGAATTTAACTCTTCTTTCATGGCTGCCTTCCATTTAGAGTCATTCAAAGCTTGTTCTAATGTAACTAGTTCCAATTCAGTAATCATTGCTTCATTGACCAGCTCACCATCTTATGTTATTGCTTGATCATGGAACACATCATATTCATTCAACCTAACTGACTGCACTCTTTCTCTTGTTGATCTTCTCAACTGTTGATTAGGTTGTTCATTAGGCATGTGAGTGTGATTACCAGCTGCATCATCTTCTGGTTCATCATCTATTTCTTCAAGCACAAGCTTTCTATTGAGCATTGAACTAATGTCCTCAGCACTAGTACTTCCAATCCAGTCCCAACCCTTTGATTCATCAAACTTTATGTCTCTGCTTATCACAACTTTATTCTCTTTTGGAGCATAGAGCTTGTAAGCACCAGTGGGGTGATATCCCAATAGAATCATTTGTTGACTTCTATCATCAAGTTTTCTTCTTACTTGATCAGGAACATGTCTAAAACAAAGTGAGCCAAAGATTCTGAAATGACTTACACTTGGTTTAAGACCTGTCCAAGCTTCATAGGGAGTTTGTTCTTCAGCTTCTTGGTGGGACTTCTATTGATTATATGCACTGCTGTTGAGGTAGCTTCTCCCCAGAATTTATGAGGCATGTTCTTTCCCTTTAGCATGCTTTTGGCCATATTCATTATGCTCCTGTTTTTTCTCTCAGCAACTCCATTGTGTTGAGGAGTGTAGGGAGCAGTAACTTCATGCACTATACCTTCATCTTCACAGAATTTTGCAAATTCTAGTGAAGTGTATTCACCTCCTCCATCTGTTCTCAATTTCTTGACACTGCAGCCACTTTGCTTCTCAACTAGTGCCTTAAATTTCTTGAACTTAGTGAATACTTCACTCTTCTTTTCAATAAGATAGAGCCATACATGTCTGGTATAGTCATCTATGAAAGTTAAGAAATAGCTATTACCACCAATGGACTTTACTTCAAAAGGTCCACACACATCAGAATACACCATTTCTAACTTTTGAGTTGATCTCATAGGCAATTCATTCTTGAATGAATTTCTGGTCTGCTTGGCTGCACAACACTCTTCACACACTGTACTTGGTGTTTTTATCTGAGGCAAGCCATGCACCATCTCTTTTGACTTCAACAAGCTCAAACTTTTGAAGTTCAAGTGCCCAAACATATGATGCCACATCCAATCTTCTTCTGAGTTTGTAATTGAGGCAAAGCAGTGATGATCAATTACATTGATTTCAATTTTGAAAGTCCTATTGTTCGACAGTGGAGCTTTCAAAATCAATCTACTCTTAGCATCATAAATTCTCAACTCTCTATTAGCCAGCTTCATAGTATAATCTTTCTCAAGTAATTGACCTAAGCTTATCAAGTTACTTGTCATAGAAGGAACATACAATACCTCATTGATGGTTGATTCTTGACCATCTTTTCTCTTCACAAGAACAGCTCCCATGCCAGCACTGGTAATCTGACTGTTATATGCAAACTTGATGTTTCTCTTCACTGAATAATCAAACTTCAAGAACCACTTCTTGTTACCAGTCATATGATTGCTACACCCTGTATCAAGATACCACAAATTTGACTTGTCTGCCTCAGAATTTATGATTGCCATCAGAAGTGAATCATCAGAATCACTACCACCTCCATTGGCATATTGGGCTTCATCTTTGTCTTCTCTGGCCACCTTCTTAGAACGACATTCTCTTGCATAATGCCCAAATTTCTGACAGTTGTAGCATTGAATTTCTTTCTTATCAATCTTCTTCTTGGAACTCTTCTTGTTCTGATTTGCATCTTTAGTGGAGTCTACATTCTGATTCTTTGAATTCTTGGTTGAATTCTCTGAATCCTCTTTCTTTTTCTTCCACTTATCTTTCCCTTTCTTGTTCTGAGTCTTGGCTTGTAATGCTTGTTCCACTGCCTTGTTTGAACTCCTCTGCTTAACCCTTAGCTCATGAGCTTCTAAGGATGCTTGCAGCTCTTCAATCTTCATAGTTGCCAAATCCTTTGATTCTTCAATAGCAACCACTATGTGATCGAATTTCTCAGTCAAGGTGTAGAAGGCATTCATAAGATTGGACAGTTTCTCAATTTGATTGTAATATATTGTATCTTCTAACCTTGTATAAACACTTTCAAATTGATTTTGAAATAACAAAATTATAAATTATATTAATATAGCAAAATGTCTACAACACACTACAAGCTTACAACATCAGAAGTAGAAGCAAAATTGATCCATAATAAGCTCAAACAACCATATGGACTTTAGAAATTGCTTGCTACACACCTATATAATAAAGCATATACCAACTCTGACCACAACAAAGACCATGATTGTCCAAAAGAATTACAGGACCATGCTAAGGGGGGACCCTATGTACAAATCCAAAATGTAGAGAAAAAAGAAAGAAAAAAAATTTTATTTATTTGACATTAAACTTTTCTGAGAGACATTATTTGAACCTATTCTATCAAGCTTGTTAATTGCCCTTTTGTCACCACCACATTGTGTTACCAAAACAGGAACAGTTCCAATACAAAATTCTGTTGAAGACAACATATCTCCAAATATTCCTAAAATTTGGACATTTTCTATGAAATTTCCCATTTCTTCATCTTTCAAAGAACCAACATTATGCCTCTTCCCTACCATCACAAGGTCATATTTTCCTTCCAAACCACGAATTGCATCCATTACCTCTACTCCATCCTCCACCACAATCTCATACCAAGAAACATTCCCAATCCCAAATTTCATACTCTTAAACTCATCAATTAAACCTTCATCCAACATTTCCTCTTGTTCTTCCTCTCCCATTGAATCTTCTCCATTTGATTGACTTTTACTTTCAAATTGTTTTCTATTCGACACAATGAACCGAAACAAAGACACCTTCATATTTGCTCGCTGTGACATTCGTATCCCTAAAGCCAATGCTTCTCTGTCATCCTGCCCACCAACAAAAAATATTCCCACATGAAAAAAATGCTTATCGCGAGTCGCACCAAGATGTGAGTAACGATCAACCAATATCCCCAACGTGCAAGGCACACGTGCTTGAAACCTAGTATTCAATTTTCGAATTGAGGTTGACACATGTCCTCCGAGTTCAATATTGTCATTTTCATGAAAAGGAATAACAATAAGAGGAACCATTTTGTCTTGTGATAAGTTGCACACAGCATCAAGCATGCTCTTATATGGTGCTACATTGACATAGGGTAAAATAATAACCGGACCATAAGAATTCTTGGCGTAATTCTCAAATGCTCGCACGATGAAGTTTGTGTCGGGGTAATTAACGGACAAAAATTTTCTGTTTTTCTTGTAATTTATGGGAAGCAAAATTGGTGCACTTTGACCTAAAAGCTCGATTAGGTGTATCACAAAGACACATAAGGGACTTTCTGGAGCTGGGTTGCAAGCTTCTAATAGGGTAGTGATACCACGCACATTTCCTTCACTATGTAAACAAGTAACAATGCGAAACTCTGAATTTCGTGGAGTGTTTTGGATTGATTTCCTTTGTTCATAATAAACACTTTCTGAATTTAGTACTCGAGGACGATGCTTGTATAATATTTTAACGAAAGGTGTGACGACTGCGGTTGTAACCACCACACACATCACCAAGTGACTGTATGTTTCATCATCCAATAGCTGCAAACATAAAATTTAATTTGTTAATTTGTTGTATCAAACTATAATTCAAATATAAATCAAGAATGATATATGGACATCCACTTTTTGTACACCTGCGCGTCACCTGGTTAATCATTTTCAAATGTGGTTAATTAAGTTGAGAAGATGATCAATTCAATTCACAACTAGAATTGTGGTTAATTCAACTACATGAAATAAGTATAATTTTCAATGTGAATTTAACTAACCATCCGTTCAACTTAACTAACCACATGTTTGCACGTGTTTAACTAGATGTTGCGGATGTATAAAAAAGTTAGTATCCATGAAATATTATTGAAATAAAATATAAAATTAAACTATTATGTACCTTGATTTTCTTCAATTTACTGAAAGCTATAAGGTGAGTGATGCCCTTGATGTTCAACATGAGGCCAAGCACAGTGCCATGTGTGGCCTTAATGTTATATGTCAAAGAAACCAACACACAAGCAACCACCTTTGCTATGTCTCCCGCAAATAAGATAAGTTGCAAAGTTAAAAACTCTCGCCAATTGGTAAGTACACTCAGCAAATTTGTGCTCATGCCAACACTAACAAAGAAGAAAGGTAACAAAATTTCAGTGATAATAACTTCACATTTTTCAACCAATGTTGTCCCCAAAGGCGGTCCACTCGGTATAACCAAACCATAAATCAACGGTCCGATAAGAAACGTTACCCCAATAAGGTCAGTGATACCTGCCATAATCAACGCGCCAAGTAGAATAAACACAACATAAATTTGTTTCACTGGCTTCCCGGCCGGTGTGTTGCGCGCAATATTCTTCATGATCGGTCGTATAATATATAAAGACAAAAGCATGAACAATACCCAACAAGTGAAACCATAGATTGTGTATTCTATTTTCTCTGTGTCCAAGAGATGGTGTGATATTATGATAAAGAATTGTATACAATCGTTCAATGTAGCTGAAGACAGAGCAATCTGTCCAAGTTCAGTGGCTATGAGGTTAAGTTCTGCTAAAGCATCAGACACAACAGGGAAATTACTGAATGCTATTGTAGCACTTAATGATGAACGTGAAGCATCTGTTTGGAGATGAGAGAAATGTTGTGGTAAATAGAAAACATTTAGGAGTGTTGATATAACCAAAAAAGAAGCCATGAAGGGTATTATTCCAAGTCTCCAAGTACTTTTTGCTGCTCTTATAGTCATTACTATATCCATTTTCAATGCAATAAAGAATAAAAAAAATATAGCTCCGACTAATGCGATTACAAATAAAACATCAGCTTGTCGTGGAGGAAATAGTGCCTTCCAGTAAAACTCATTCCTCCCTAGACATGATGGCCCTAAAATAATTCCACCCTGCACATATTTTTCATTAAAACATAAATTTAACAACTATGATGAGATATAAAAGTTAGTTTAGTTGTTATTCTCATTTGTTATATAAATTTTATGTACTCTTGATGTATGTAATTCATTCTCTCATAATGTAATATGGTTCTCTTATCAATGACTTCTGTCAAGAATAGTTATAACTATCTATTAGTTAACACATGATGAATATTGTGATATACATATGAGTCTAAAATTAGGAAAAGGTACAAAATACAAATGAGATAATGGAAAAGAAAAATGTAATGATTGTGCTGCATTGATGAAATGGATGGAGGAAGAACTTACGAGAACGCTGCAGATGAATTTTGGTGTTCGTAATGGCCTGAGAAGAAAGTGAAGCGCTTGAGAGATTGTGATAATGATGAGGAGTTGGAACAATGTTGCAGGAAGCGCAAAATCGAATGGATTGTCTCCTAAGAAAATGCCATAAGAACCAACATTTCTATCATTTTTAACACAAATTTCCCACCTCCCCAGGGAATCATAAGAAACTGAGATGGTTCCGTTGCCTCTTGGTGTCGTCTCCATTAATTGATTGATAATATCAAACCAATTAATTAATCAATCATGTGTTTGGATTTGTGATTCCAGATGAATAATCTTATATCCCTATGCAAATTTTATCGCAATTTGTTGAAATTACAAATCGGAGTTTCTAAACTGACGCCAACGTCCGCACGTTGGTCAATATACCACCGTATTTTCAAACACCTTAAATGATGAATGTGAATAACTAATGTGGTTCACTCCTGTGTTTGTGTTGCGTTTTCGTTTGCAGCAACACAAACACGGGGAACAAAAAATCAAATCCTAGGAGAAAGGAAAAAAAAAATGCAGGAGAGAAGGATGAGAGGGTTTTATATAAAAATCTATAAATGTGAAGGTTGAGAATAGGAACACTAAGCTATGGTATTTTCAAACACCTATAAAATCTACAATAAACACGCGTTTGGTATTTTTGTCAAAGACATGAGTTGTTATTGGTTTAAAGTACTGATCATACAATAGCAGGAAATAGATATGATCAAAAGGAATGCAAATTATACTTTTTTTAATTAAATAATTTTTAAGAAGAAATAATTGTTAGCTAGTGTTTGCTCTTCTTACTATTATTATTGAATAAATTGATTCAACCTAAATTTAGAAATTTGTTATAACATAGAGAAATCCTACCTAAAAATAGCATACAATAAATCAATCTCAAATGTATAAAGATAACAGTAGCAAGTAATTAACTAATTAAAGATTTCCAACAATCAAAAGTCAAAACATGTTAAATTTAACATACTTATTTAGTTTAAATTACATTGGTATGCATACATGAATTCCTATAAGGTACTGAATTTGACATGCTATACCTTTATTGTTAGTCACATATAAATTGATCCTAAGTATCTTACTACAACATATTTACAGACATAACTCGTATATAGGGTATTTTGCAGGTAGGGTTTGGGTATTACCTTAGTTAAATTGTTTCAGCTTGCTTATCTCCCATGCTGAAAGAATCATCCTTGCAGTTTCAACCCATAAAAATCATCTGAGGTTGGTTGTTATTAAAATTTTGAGTATCTCCTTTGTTTGTAACACCGACACCTCTAATCGAATGTGTGTCCGTGGCAGACATGTGTCAGTGTCCAACACGACATATATAACTACTACATTCAATTAATTCATTTTCTCAAATTATTATCAATGTCAATGTGTTAACGTTAGTGCCGTGTCATGTGTCGGTGCTACATAGCCTCGTCTAAAAATAAATAAATAAATAAATTAGTTATTCATGTTATCTATTTCCAACGTTTATCTAAATTCTTTCTGCTTTGATTGAACAAGCAGAAGGATTTACCAAAGCTCCTCCTAGGATATGAAACACTGACACGTCGACACTGATAATAATTTGAAAAAATATTATAATTCAATGTAATTGTATGTGCCGGCACCGTGACATGCCTAATCCAATGAAATCTTTGTGCAAATTCTTTTTTCTGTTTACATTGGTTCTGTAGCAGTAGGAGTTAGAATATCCCAAACAATAATTCATTAATCCAAGCAAGCAACACATTCAATGTTAAAATTAAAGAGCTGAGAAAACTAAAAATCAATCACAAATTTAATATTAAGGTAAATACATTGATTTTACATTAACCCTTGCAACCTTCATCAAATTAATAGTCATAATTGAATTAGAAAAATTAAGGCAATGAACAAAATCAGAAACTTACACAACAAGGTTAAAGGTGAAAGCTCTAGTAGAAACCTATGAGATAGTAGTGTCATAGCGGTGCAGAATCTTTGCAAAGTAGAGGGTTGTGAATTGTGATTGATTAGGGAAGAAACACAATGAATATAGGAAAGGTTCGTCATAACAAAGAGAGTAAAAGAGGGTTTAAGGTGACTCTTTTTAATAAATGGTTCTTGGTGGGAAGAGACTAAAGAGTCTCCAAATAAAACTAGCGTCAAAATAAAGCTTGGAAATGAAAATCAAACTTTTTTCGAGTGAAGACTCAATTTAATCTTTATGATATTTTTCTTGACTTTTTGACAAAAAAATAATATCAAATTAGTTTTTTTTTTTATGTAATGTTCGGGTCCATGTTCTATTGTCTCGTGCGGGTCCATGTTCGAACTCTAGTCATCATATTTATCCATTTTAAGAATGAAATTTCTAACTACTAAACTACTTAACGTTGAGATTAGTTTAAATATATTTTTATTGAGGACTAAGACGAGAGGAAGCTGAGGTCAATTTTGTTTTCAATTTTAATATTGTTATGAATATTATTAGTTATTGGTGTTTATATAGGTCATTGACTTATGTAATTGGTTCTATTATAATTACCTATAAATAAAATTTATGTATCATTATAACATAATGTAACGGTGAATTACAAACTCTGTCCATTTTCTCTCCTTAATAATTCACTTTTGCTCTAGTTTAGATTAATTTTTATTCTTGGTGGGTCGGTGATATTAGGATAATTCAAAAATTAAATTTATAAAATTTGTATTTATAATCTATAAATTTGTATTCATTTCATAGATTATGATCCTACTTAATCGTAAGATTTTGGCCGGTAAAACGCTGCATGAACATTGCATACGAAATGGCATGAAGAAAATTTTAGATTCGTAATACCTTTTGTTAAACTCAAGTGCAAATGAGAATGAAGCTATAGCTAGTAAGAGAAGTAAACAGAACTAAGTGATTACGTCGAGCAGATCGCATAGCTTCGCAAACACATCTAGCACTACAAGTACGAAAAGGAACAGACATGTAAATCTCTAATTCCTCCCAAAGCACTTTCAATTCGGAGTAAAATTCAGTTACAGTCTTGGAATCTTGTTGCAAACTATAGATTTCTTGCATGAGTTCAGAAATTCTTACCAAATCACCTTGAGCGAAGCGTTCTTTAAGATCATTCCACACATCCAGAGCGTTCTCCATGAAAACGGTCGATTGACCAATGGAATCGGAAACGAAGTTCACGATCCATGAATGAATCAACATATTGCAGCGGTTCCAAGCGCGATACGACGGATCGAACGGATCAGTGACTACCGGAATGGTGCCGTCAACGAATTCGTATTTCATTTTGCCGCCAAGTGCCCGACGCATTGCGCGCGGCCAAGAATGATAATTCGAGCCAGTAAGAAGAGGTTTAACGGTAACAGATGAAGGTCCATCACTGGAGTGGACGAAGTAAGGACTGGATTGATCGAGAAGAGGATCGGTAACACCAAAGGGACCAGCGCGAGTTGATGGCGCCATGGAAGAACGATGAAGCTCCTTCGGTTAGAAGGCTCTAGATACCATATTGAAGTATTAGAAATGAAGAGAAAACTGAGAGAAAATCATTGATTCTATTATGAAAATCTAAGAGAAAGTTAGTTACAACTGTTTCTTATATACAAGTTCTACTAAGCTAGAAATAAAATGATGGAAAGAAAAATATCTAACTAACTAGACTACACTGTTACTGTCTAGTGCTTCTAGCAGGTTCTGTTTACTTTTCTCACTAGCTATAGCTTCATTCTATTTGCACTTGAGTTTAACAACCTTTGCACTCAACTCAATGTCATGTCTATGGAGTTCCTTGATACGGTTGTGTGTTTAAACAAGATTTCATGGAAAATGGTGAATTTTGAAAAAATTTGGAGTGGAGGAATAAAAGTTGTGAAGGAAGATAACTTAATGTGTTTGAAGGTCATTGCCTATATATAGTTTAACAGTACTCCTCTTATTGCGGGACGTAATATCTTCAAATGTTGTATTTGAATATTTGTATCTATCCTTTACTTTTTTTTTTGAATATTTTTATCTATCCTTTACTTATATAGCAAATTTTGTTCGTAGTTAACTAGCAGATATATCCTTTACCCCAGCAATCTTTTCTGAATGCCCCTGATATATGCACTCCATAAAGGAGGTCTAAAGTGGACCTTTTGAAATCACACACTATACACATTTTATATAAATATATAGCATTTTAAGAGCAAAACAATTTGTTAACCTATTAACAATTATAATATATTGAAAGGAAAAAAAAACTATTAGGTAAAAAACAAGAGGTTCAATTCACTATTAGACCTCTTTTTGGGCAAACATCTTTTACTTATTACACTGAATACGTGTTCGTCCTTTCACAAGATCTGAACATTTTAAAATTTGTACCATTTTGCACCAATTTTCATTTACACTCATGGTTTAGAATATTATACATATAAGAAAATGGTAGATGTATTTGCATTTGATGTGAACTTCAAAACAAAAGGTAAAACATGCAAATTTTCAACATTCACTACACTATACCAAATTCAAATCTCTTTCGTTCTTTTAAGTTCTTTGTTCCACAGTTCAACATGATATAACATTAACTCGTAACTGATACAAAACCAGGCACTCATAAAATATTAATATGAAACAAAAACAATGTGTACTATGTAGTTGTGTGCTATTCCACTCAGACATGTCTTCCTCGTCAACAAAATATGACTATCAGTTTTACCACGCTGCATTTCACATAACCATATCCCTACAGAATAACAATTGAAAGAATGAGCTTAGCAATACCAATTGTTCACCCAACGATAAAAAGAAAAAATAAAGCAAGTCAATCTACTGCATTTGCAAGATTTCCATATGAATTTTGGTCACTAGTTTTGTTTAATATTTGTTGCAAAGGCGTTGGCCTATGCCTAACTAAAAGAATGGAATGAAATATGTTAACATTTTTTGTTTTTGCTGAAATGTTGGAAGTTTTGCACGAGTTACTTATGGGAAAAAAAGTTGTTTGCACAATCAGTGATCGAAGTTATTTAAAAAAAAAGGCACCTGTGTAAAATATTGCAATATTCTACTAGTATCAACTATATGTGTGGCACATTGCCTATTATAATTTTAATAAAAAAAAAGAACAAGTTCAATTATCAAAACTTAACTGTAGGAATTAATACTTAATTTTCCAGAGCAATGAAGAATTTTCGGCATCCACAGCAAACTTTAGTTCGGGAGACACACTACCAGAAATTCTATGTGACAACAATTTTGACTTCAAAACTGCAAGCAACTTCTTATGACGTGATTCCTTTCTCTTCAGCACTTGAATAAAAGCATGAAGCCCAAGCCATTCAACCTCTCCCTTCTTCAACTTGAGAATTGGCCGGATACTAGAACTCAGACGCATGGAATGCATCCTTCTCTTTATCAGCATGTGCATGTATCTGATAGTGGACAATGAAAGCGAACATAACAAACTAATGGTTATGAGTTCTACAATATAGGTATTCAGAGAGAAAAACGTAATCAATTGATTGAAACCCTTTGTATAGTATTGGTTTAATGAGATAAGTCAATCAAATCAACAGTTAGCAACTAAGGTGGTAACTAACACCAATTCAACAGTATGATAATACATTTGTACCTCAAAGATTTCTGAATAATTGATGAACAATAATATCTTTGGTCAAGTTTGCAAACAAATGATAGGTCACGGATGTAACAATGAAACTTCATTGCAGATATCAGAAACATTTGATAAATATTTAGTCTGACAACTTCTGCTGAATTGATATTTGAATCAAAGAATAAAGAATGGCATTTAGGTCTTAGAAAGTGACGCAGCTTCTCCTTCAGACGAGTGCCTGGTTTGCCTTGCCAGCAAACAGTGAGTGTTGAGCTTAAATGGTTATTCAAGTACCTGTTTGGAATACAGAATTAGTTATTCCGACAAAAAGAAACCAAATAAAATCACACTCTGAATAATACTTAATACTAAAAAGCTTTCAACAATAACAACCAAAGACTTTTCCAACTAACTGAAATTGACTACATGGATTAAGCCATGATAGAACGTCCTGTTAAATTCATCATATTGCATATTTGAATCTAATAAAACCCTCCCTGCATTTTTTTGTCTGACAAGAACAGATCAACAGGATATCAACTACAGTTCAATCATACACATAAGTCATAACCTGTAAAGTTCTTACTAAAATAAGTTATCACAAAGCATCGGAACAGCCCTTACACCATATTCAAAATTGAAGACAGAAATCTTTGGAGATATATATATATATATATATATATATATATATATATATATATATATATATATATATATATATATATATATAGTGCAAATCTTTTGAAAAGCTCAACTCTGCAGTCAGTCATTGACGGTCATAGATAAAGAAAATAAATATCTATCAAACATGCTAGCAACAAGTATACACATTATATGCTCATAAGATCAATTATAAAGCTTTAAATAGATATTAACTTTGTGTAATCAGCTTGAATTTCCATAGTGGAGCAATTGATAAGAAGACCACTCCATCGAACGAACGAAGTAGCGCCGTCTTTGCCCACATAAACCCTATTCAATGAGGAATCTGGTGTCTGTTCTACATCAAAGTTTGCACCAAACTTTTTCTCATTCATGTAGCAGTTGTAATTACGAAATCCTCTTTTCATTCTGGAGAAAACGCTGGCAGCCTGCTTCTTTGAGTTTGATATGAAAAAGAAGTCATCAATAAATCGCATTAGAAGGTAACATTGTGATGAGTCGCAACTGTTGGTTTGGACAGAATTATTATCCTTGCAACTTTCAGATTCAAGTGTTTTTCTAAAGAATGGATATATCACATTCCTCTCCAAATGCCCGTAATATAAAGAGCAGAGCAAAGATGACAAAATCCCTCCCTGGGAAATACCAACACCTTGCTTGTAAAATTTTCCATCAAACTGCAACACATTGCGCTTCACATGCTCTGTTAGATATTGAAATAGCAATTTCTTGTTCACATACTTCGGCCACGCCTATCATATTATAAAAAAGGTAAAAGTGAGCATAGAATAGGAGCTTTTTCCATAAAAATTTATACTGTCCTAGGGAATTTACTATAATATCTTCTTCAAAAGTAAAGAAACATTAACATGTTCAAGCTTGAGAAATATTTCACGATGAAGACATATTAGTTGAAATTGGGAAGATGCCAGTGGTAGTGGTGGTATTGGCAGTTGTGCATCTTAAGATAATTTGGAGGTGTTAGAATATACGAAATATCTGATTAATATCTTTGGTATACTATTATAATATCTCTTAGAATATCTTAGATTATCTCCTGGGAATAGTTTCCCTATTTATTGAGATTCGGTGTCTTGTATCCCTACATGTAAATGTGTGTTTAGTCTTTTATATTATCATAAGTCATATCAAATTAATATCATTCATATTCAAAGATCTTGTTATTTCTCTCCTCTATCCTACCACTATTTCGTTGCCGGGTTCCCAAAAGTTTTGGCATGTAATAAATGGAACTTGCATTAACCCTCTCTTTCTTTTATCTTCTGTTTCAATCAACTTTCGCCTTCTGCAGTGTCACCCATTTTCATTGGCATGTTTTCAACAGCTCTGATATTGTCAGCTTAAATATGGGCAAACAGAGGGTTTGATTGTCTAAAATTCAGTTGAGATGCATACCAGATACCCAACTGATGGTATGGAAAAGTTTACAAAAGTATATAATATGTAGAAGTACAAGACATTTCAACTCGAATAGTTAAAAAATTTATGAGATATAACAAAACAGAACAGATGATACAAAATATGCAAATAAACTGAACCATATGACTTTCTCCTACACCTATTAAAAGAATGAAAAACGAAACCTGATTAACAAAGACAGCATGCCGGGATGACGCAAATGATCTGAACTGTGTATGGCCAGTGTTGCTCGCTTCGTTCAGCAGAGTAGATTGCTTTTGGACCCACAGAGAGTTCTTTGTGCAAATAACTCGATCATACTCTTTGATAAAATATTCATCCCAAAGAACATCTTCCATTATGGTAAGCAGTTTGTCCTGGTCAACAGAGTCAAATGCTTTCGAAACATCAGACGTGATAATGAATAAAGAAGACATAGGTGTCAATTCCTTCTTATGGTTAACCAAAAATGGGCAGAGTTTTTTATAAACATCATTGTAATCAAATACTGAAGAACCTAGCCTCTTAGGCTCCTTGAACTGAATTCCTTTAAGAATAGTATGTGCATCACGAAGAACATTATTCACAGATTTAAACTGTGTTTTCTGATGATTTTCTTGCCTTCTACTTTTGCAATATGGAGCTCCCACAGTGGACTCAACCAATGGCAATCTTGAAGAACCTTTAAGATTTGCCACCATCCTTACTCCATTTTCTTTAGGTTGAAGTCTGAGCTTTGAAAACCCAAATGGTCTATCTGTAAAAAAATTATGCCCAACTTTAAGAATATCATGCAAGGCCGCATCATCCAAGTGACAATATTCCGAGTCTTTGAGGCAAGCAATAGTGCTTTTAGTCAACTTCTCCCAAACTGGTTTCTTATAATAGTAAATATCTTGTTTCCCTTGCGCACTTTCAGTAACATAGAAGTTTGCTTGCACCAAAGGGACAACCAGAAAAGAATAATACCAGAAGATCCACTTTTCCAGAAGCTTACGTTTGACATTCTGTACATCATTGTTCCAATTCTTGACTTTGTTATGAAGGACTTTATCATGTTTTTCTAAATACTTAAGAATTGAAGCATTTTGACTACTAAAGAAATATTTATCCGACAGGAACGGGAACCTTGATGTTTTCAGCTCATGCAAACATAGCTTTAAAGGGAACTTTTCAAATCTTCGTAACTGTATGAACTTATAAATATTTCTCCTCATTATTCTCCAATTAGCAGGAGTACCAAGTAATTCAGAAGGAAGTAAACTCCGAGAAACAGCCCATATGAAAGATGCCACTTGACTTTTTGAGCAATAAGACTTAACCGCCTCGCTCTGTGAATCTATTGCTTCCACGTTATCTGTGCAATGCTGAGTATCGAACTCCATTGATCTAGATTTCTTATTTCCATTTGTCTCTGCTACGTTGTCCTGTAGTAAAAAACTAAGTTTAGTACCACATATTCCTTTGATGGTTAAAAAGTAATTGCTACAAAAGTATTACAAAAAAGGTAATAAAAGAAATCTTATAACCTCAATGATATTGTAAAACTTCTTGACCCAACCAAAATAATAAAATTTCGGAGAAAAATTATACCTCAAGTCTGGAGCTAGATATTTCATCTGTATGTTGATTCAACGATGGAACAGCACAATGCTTATCCAAGAACTTTGCAGACTGGCAACAGCGTGCCCGATGAATGATATTCTAAAACCATTTAACAAGAGAGTGATACCTACATAAGCATTGCAATTATTACAATTTGGAAGAATGAGTATAATCATTAAATTTGAATATTAACAGTATCTTTTTAGGATAATGTGCTTTATCATAAATTCAACAAACAAGAATATGAATTATTTTGATTTGTTTCTTAATTCTTACACCTCTTCTACATTTTCCTACGCATTTCATTTTATGTACAAGGAACAATATCCAAGATTCAGATATGTGCCAAGTGTGGGACTAGATGTTAAATCTGTATGTTGACCCAATAATGGAACAACACAGTGCTTATCCAAGAGCTTTGCATACCCACATTACTTTGTCCTACAAGTCAGATAATTAAACCACTAAACAAGTGACTGATACCTGTAAAACCATTGTAACTATTACAATTTCAAAGAAATGTGAGCTTCTTTATTGAATTTGAAATGTTGAATGTTAATGCTTATAAAAGGGTTATTATCTGTCTGATCATATTGAGCTTTATCATGAATTCAACTACGATAAGTCGAATGATTTTGATATTGTTTCTCACTTCCTCGCCTCCTTCTACATCAATTCAATACACATTTCATTTTATGCACAAGGAAGCATATTCAGGAATTATTGGTAGAAATTTAAGCATTCAGAGAAATAGTGTGCCATAAGCTTTCTCTTTCTCATTTCTTCTCTGTCTAAATATCATTCAGGAATTAAGTAAACACCAATGAAGAACCCCTCTTAAACTTCATTTCATAGCAACCTTAGGACAAAAGAATATTCCATTTCCAGTTTCTAGGTTCCTGTTTCAATGAACTCGTTCTAAGATCCCCTTTAACATAAAACACAGCAAAAAGATTAAGATCAAGGCATCTTCTAACAATCATAGAAAGGTTATAAATCAATCATGCAGTATCAAAAAGTCCAAACTTCAACGCAGACAGAACTGGGGAACTTGTATATACATAGTTTACTTAAAAGTATTATAACATTTTGCGTATTGCTCTATAATCAAATGGGCCTGCCTGAACTTACAGGCATGCAGAGTTGTTGAGACATGAACCACTGCTGTGGGAACATGGCATTGGCTGAGCATCGACATTTATGAATCCAAAAATATTCTCAAGGAGTTCTTTCGAATAAGCCAAATTTGGCTTCTTGGAATGTAAAATATCTGAAGTAAATTTGTGAAGAAAATGCATATTCTCTTTACTTAGAAGGAGGAGCCATACAGATTTATGAAATTATAACATAGACAAAATATTGTCTCGTAGTAATGAACAAGGGAAAGTGATTCTGAAAGATCTAAAACAATGTACTCTTGTGCTTGTAAAAAAAATAAAAATGAGAATGATAAAACTCATTGGTGGATACGTTTCTTCGGAAGAACTGAGGGTGAAGACTCCGTACTATAAAATATGTATTTTCTACTGATATTCGTTCCCTTAGGAACAGTTGGAAGAGAATGTAAGATTGAACAACAATCACATTTCCGCAACATCTGCAGATAAACAACATATAAATATGAAGTGATAACATGGCATAAAATTATATCTACAAGACAATTTATTCCACTGAATTCAAATAAAAATGACAATTGATGAAAATTGAAAGAAAAAATGGCATGAAACAGTTTGTCACCTTTTCATGACAGCTGGTGTTGTCATGCTGAAAATTAGCATGCAAGCCACCTGTAGATTGTTTCTGTCTTTTGCATCTAAGCCTCTTCCAACGACAAGGCCTAGATCGCTTGCTAGTCTTAGTTGTCAAATCTAAATTGCTTGCATAGCCAACAGAAGCATCGGTATTGCAAGAAATATGACACTTTTGTTTTTTTACTGTTGCGTCATCAAAGTCATCAGGTCTTTTTCTCTTTTGTGATACTGTTGCAAAAACAACCCATTACTCATGAAATAAATTATTGTCAAAAAAGAAGCCAAAAGTATGACATAACGTTTATCAGAAAAGCAAAAGAATAAGGATACCAATTCATGAATTTATCATGTTACTGATACATTTTAGATATTGTAACAGTTAATGATCTCTTGGATGTGGTAACTTGTTAAGAGAAAAGCTGCAATCAAACTTACAAAACAATACCGACTGGACAGTAATTTTAATCGGTGATCATAGTAGTAATCAAAAGTTTGGCCGTATAGCAAAATGAATATAGGATTTGAATTTAGAAGTCATGTGATTAAAAACAAAAAAATCATAGCTTAAAAAAACCAGAGGAAATTAAATATGCCAAATGCATATCTTTTCTTGCAATAAAGAAACCATCTTCAGAGAGAAAGTGTTTAATGCTACAATTAATATGCTCACTGAGAACACAATATGATAGATGACAGGTTTTTATTACCGGAATTATTAAGTGAAGGATGCTGATTGTCAAACTTTGATGAACAACTCTTTATCTTGTCATAGCACAAGGGAATGATTGAAGGACCTGCCACCTGGTAGTGTTTTCCATGGGGCACTTGCAAGAATATTGATGTATTCTTTAGTAGGTAAACCATAAGATCATCTCCTACCTGCATGGATACAAATTTTTACCTAATTTTGATAAGAAAAAGAATGAGAAAAAAAAAATATTTGGAGAAAAATCTTGATCTAATTGCATACCCTACTCAGCAGAAAACTCCAAGATTCACAGGATAAAAGATCCACATTAGGGCTTGACAAGTTACTCTGCATATTGATAGCACGCCAGTAGTTAAGAGAGTCTTTATTACGAAAAAAGTTGGAATGGCTAACACATTGCAACTGAATGATTAGTAGCTATTAGTAGTTAGTTAGGGTGCAGCCATATAAGTATCATCTCGGTGACAGAAAGAAACAAATTTTTGAGTCAGAAAGTGTCGTGAGGAGAGAGGCCGGGACTCTTGAAATCCCTGGGAGCTACTGAAAAAAGAAGAAAAAAAAATTTATCGCCTAAGAAATTGGTAGCACTAAAAAAAATTATTTTTCCATTTTTGTCAAATAGCGGTTATAACAGCTAGTGCTGTTGCATAGAAAATTTTGAACAAATCGTTATTCCACAATACACTATTTAGAACAAAGTATTGTCAAATAGCAGTCATAGTATTAGTAACACTATAGTGTTGTAACATAGTGGAATTTGAGCAAACCGCTATTTTCCACAATTGACAACACTGATTTTTCCTCTATTCTGTTTATAGATGTTTCTCCTTCAATCTGGTGAACCAATTCGGTCACAGATGAACAAAGTTGTTATTTGTGAAATAACATATGTAAAACCAGTAACCAAAGGAATATATCGCATTGGTCTTAATAAAAAAAATTACAACTCCAACGACATTTCACATTTTGATCACCAAAATGCACTACAAGGAACCTTCCACTTTCCGGGTTACATTATTTCAACAACCAACAGTTAACTAAAAATCGGAGAAGAGAACTATAAGAAAATATAAAAATATATCTTATAATATCTAGATAACATATTAGAGTGTCTTATCATAAAGTAAGGAGAAGGTGGAGATTATATCATTGTTACATACTTGCCATCAGTTATTAAAAGACAGGATAACAAAAACCATCAAAAAGTATTGTAAGCTTATGGCATGTAATGGCACAAAAGCCGGTCATCTCACGATTCATAAGTTATGAATCATAACCATAGTTGAAATTTTCATAACAAACAACTCGGCAAAGAGTAAAACAATTCAGTCTGCATACAACCAAATGAAAAGTCGCTGCATTATATAACCTATTGAAATATCTAATCTAACTATCTAACTTTAAGCATACTCTCATAATGGCAAAAAACAGCAATCGAAACAAAAGCCCCAAATTAAAAAGCGGCACAGAGGAACTACAAAATTGTATAGAACTAAAGAAGAGAAGAAGCTTATCACCCTATCATAACCAACGCATAACACATTGGTAGAGGCATTCTCCCCTTTATGTAACATCAGATCAATAGTGCTCTTCACAATCTGAAAGTCAAAAACATAAATTCTTAAAGCATCCGCTCAAGCTCCAGGTTTCAATTTACAAAACCAGTCCCCAATGGAACACAGGAAAACATATATATATTTTCACAATCAAAGAACTTAAAACACTTATTAAGCAAGAAAGATGCCAGGGGTCAAATCTCAGCTACTAACATAACCATTTAAAGTAAAAAACCATTACATGCGAAAAGAAGAGTGAAAAATGCATATGATCATAATATTGCTGAAAGCTAGGAAAGCCTTTTGTCTTCCATGAGATATTTAAAAAAAAAAGATTGTTAAATCATAGGTGATTTAAAGCCACTATTTAATGAACATTTGAGTAAATAGCCGAATTAAGACTATTGGTGTTCAATATATAAAATTGTTTTGATAGACCAAGAAATCTTACATTGCATAAAATCGAGACAAGGATAGTTTATAAACACCTACTCTCTGTAACCTTGAGACACCTTTTAAGAACAAAATTGTGAGGGCTCACATAATGCCTCAAGTAGATAATACCTCAGGAAAGTGGTGCAAAGGACTTGAGGTCCAAACATCGACACTAAAAAGAAAGCCCAAGTTGCACACACACAAGGCAATCCTTTTAGACCCTTAGCCTCGAGTGAGGGCTATGTTCAGATTCACCAAAAATACCGTACCTTGCTTGAGAATCAATGCTATTGATAGTTTATAAACACTTAGGCATTGTTTGGATAAACAATTTAATTTGTAGCTTATAACATAAGCGCTTATCATGATCAGCAAAAATGTATAAATTTTCTAAAACAAAAGATAAAATAGTTAAATTGTATTTTTACAAGCTATAAGTTGTTTTCATAAGTCACATGAGAGATCTTATAAACATAAGCTTCATAAGTTGTTTTCATAAGTTCTGTCAAATGGTCTCGCAGTAGATAAGCTCAAATAAATCACTCAAAACACAGCCTTACTCTCTTTCCCTTAAAATCAAAATTGTATATTACCTCATAAAAGCAGTGCAGCATACTCAAACATGGAACAAAAACCATTCAGACATTTACAGTACAGTAATAAACTATACAAATAAATCTAATTTTTTAAACAAACCCATTTAATTAAAACACTAATAAAAACAAATCAGTGTAAACCTAAACGCTGATTCTAAGAATTAAAAACGAAACATAAAGAATAAAATAAAAATAAAGCACTTTATATGTAACAAAACCTCTTTTTGAGGGGAATGTAAGAACGGAATGAAATGGCGAATAGGTTGCACATTTTCCGAAACGACGACGTAACAGTTCTCAAGCAGTTGACGGTAATCAGAAGGATCATCCGGTCTGAGAAGAAACGACCTAGCATCGGAGCTACATCCAAGACAACGCCGGCTATTGCAGTAGATAGTGTAAGGAGAATGAGGTGGAGAAGGAATCAGTGAAATGATGGTTTCTGATAAGGTTCTTGCTCGGTGATGGAAGAGACGCCATAGTACACCTGGAACTTGTTGTTTTCTTTTTCTAGGCATTTTCCCGGGAAAGTGAAGGAAAAGTTGAAGAAGAAAGATTTTTCAAATTAACTATGGTCTTGAGTCTTGACTCTTGAGTGGTTTAATAGCATAGTGGAGAGTATTGAGGGTGTTTTTGTCTTTGTGACTTTACTTCGGAATGCGCTTTAGAATCGGGAAAGAATTTATTTTGACTAAACCCACCTCACCATAGTAATTGATGATACCGGACTGAATTTTCTATTTCTTTTTTTTTTATATTTGAATTTTCTATTTCTATTTTCACACAGTGATGCAGTTCCACAGGATAAGTAATTATGACTATTGATTTGAGATCAAATAGTTTAAATTTAATATATAATTTTATAAAATAAAACGATCTCAGTCGTCGATCAAAGATCGAACGGCACAGAGCAATTATAACACTCTGTTGTAACTGCAGGAAATCTATTTTCATCTGTACTTTGGATTTTGTACAAAAATCAAAACATGATAATTTAAAGTATATTTTTGTAGAAGAGTCATGCAATAAATTTTATAGAAAAATGTATAAATTATTTTTATTGATTATTGTTTAGTGAGAAAATTGGAGAGAAAAAATTAATGTAATTTCAATTTAATTTTATGAAAGGGTCTTGCAAACGAGTGTTTTAGGATACTCTTTAAGTATTCCATTTAAAAAAATAATTTATTCAAAAAGTAAAACATTTCAATTCAAAACGCGTTGACTTCACACATTTCTATAAAAATTTACCAAAAACTTACTATTTAGATGCTTAAAGAGGGTTCTGGGGACACTTGTTAGCATTTTTCTTTATGAAAATATGTAAAAATAATTCTTGAAAAATAGAAATGTTGAATTTTTTCTTTATAATTTGGAATAAGAATTGAGTTGTTTTTTTCATATAATTTGAGACTTTTTTAAGTCACTTGCTTTAATCTAGTCTAGTCTAGTATTAAAGGGTTTGATTAGTATACGTAGGTTTTAAATTCATTGGATGCAATGTAACCAAAAATATTGATGTAAGTTATTAAAATATAGAGAAATAATTAATAGTAAGTCATTAAATATAAAGATTATTTAATGGTTTAATAGAGTTAGAAATTATTTTAAAATATTTATAATTTTAATTTGTAATCTCACGAACCTCCTATATGAAAATCTTCCGCAAAGTCAATGATCATAGTTTATTCAAAAATGGAGTAATTTAGTTTTTTGTGTGAAAATAAAGGGGCCCAAATAAAAGAAAAAATCTAACTAAATTCCCCCGGGAAATGCTACTGCTCTACGGTATTATTGTCTCCACTAAGTCAATTTATTCATCACAATAAGATATAACTTAGCTATGAAGTAAAGACTCTAACACGGATATTCCGACACCGCTAATGTAAAAAATATAGAACATCGATATCACTACATATTTATAAAATATTTAAATTGAAAATCAAAATATATGTGTGTGCATCTAATTAAGTTGAACAAGTTTTTCATTAAAAAAAGTTTTAAGAGAATATACGATAGTATATTTGACCTTTATTCATCCATGTACTTTCAAAAAGCTAAAAATAATGTAATCAAAATATAATTTTTTTAATTCATCATTGATCAACATTATTGTTTCAACGCATCTTTAATCCTTGTAAATATGTCTAAGGAGTGGAAACAAAGAATAATAATAAGTTTTTTGGGACACTAATTAACCGATACAGATTGTAGAAGTGTCTTATAAGTATTGGACATCGATCCAAGGAATGTCAAAGTAAAATTAAAGAAAAATTAATTTTTTAACACTTATTCGACACGTGTCATACGAGTATCATACGAACACCAACACGTATCAGACATCGTGACATGCCTAATCATAGAGATGACCGTGCTTCATTATAACTTAGTATAAAAAAATATTATAAGTCTTACATTAATATAAATAACAACTTAGTATATTTTTGTTAAGTTATTATAATATTAACCTCACTTATTAAAATTCTTGGATCCGTCCACGACTACCACCACCGTAAAACCCACAACCACAACTGTTGGACTGAAAATAAAAATTTCTATAAGAGAAATGGGGATGGTATTTAGTGTTTCTATCATCATATGAATCCTTTTGCTTGTGGAATAAGATAGAACTGGAAATGTGGCACTATTTTGGTACATCCGATTAATCTGACGGACAAAATAACTGGATAGCATCCTACCTTTCCGGTCCAAATGGCAGAGAATCCCGATGTATCCGAACCTGCATCATTTCTGCATTCTAAACAATGAATTTTCTAAACTCTCTCCTACGATTCCGCACGGAATTTAACACACTTTTGAACCCTTCTCTTATTTTCTTCACTCACTACACTTCATAGTCAACAACTTTACTTACCATCATTTTTTGTTTTTCCACACTATCTCTTTCTCTTTCAATGCGTTGCACCCTTCATATATGCGATTTAGTATATGCCTTACTTCAATGAAATGGAACTTATCTGATCATTTAGGTAAAGAGTCCTTTATTTATGTTCATGTGTCCTTTTTTGTTGTTGTGAAAATAGGGTTTTTAGAGGGTTTTGTAGAGATATATGTGTGAGTTGTTCTTTATTTTTATTTTCTTATAGGGAAGGAGCATTAATATATGTACATGTATTATGGATCTAAAAAAAGTGTATTTACATGTTAGGGAGATTGGATTCTAACTCATTTTTGCTAGTACAATTGAAAGCATTACAATGACATGGTTTAAGATTTAATTTATATATATCCCTGATAAATTTTAAGTTGAAGTTACATCTTTTGTGTGGTTAGAGATCTTAGGTGGCTTGGTGTGATGTTGTTAATCACACCGAATCTCTGTTTGTTATGTTTAATAGTTTTATAGTGGCTGCTAAGACCAAGAGCGAACAAAGAAAGGGTTTTAACATGGTTTTAAACTGTGGTCACAAATGCAGACGGTTACGATTGTGTTCGTTGAGATTACTGCAGTGCGACGGTTGCGGCGTGAAATCTTTTGAAATTTCACAAACTATATAAAACAACATCACAATGTCACTACGCTATTTATCCATCATTACAGAGTCTTAGTTTGTTTTAAATACACAGTTGAGAGATTGTTAAAAATTAGATTTGGCGCAAATCAAAATTTGAAGTTCATAATTTATTTTTTTTTGAGAAAATTTGAACGAACATGGTCAAAATTGTCTAATGCGGCGTCTTATGCGGCTATACATATGAATGAAAATCTCACCGCAATTGCGGTGCAATGCGGCTGCGGAGGCTACTGCATCAACAATAGTGCAGCCGTAATTGCAGATGCGAACTGCAATTTAAAATCATAGGATTTACTTTAATTTAGCATACAACCTTATGATCGGAAGACGGGGAATGATAGTGAATTGAAGGAGATTAAGGTGGCCTTTGTGTATTGTGTTCTTTAGTTGTGTTTTTGCCTTCCTTTTGTTTCCTGTTGTGTGTTATATAGATATTATCTTTAGCTGTTTTAAAAAAAAGACTTTAAGTTTTTTATTTTTATAATTTTGCAGACTAATCAACTTCCAAAGACTTTGCATGATTGATCTGTTGTTCCATTAGCAGCCTGTTAAAAATTAAACTTGATCCAATGGCACCTAGAAAAAGAAATTTGCATCAATGGAAGCATCCATTCAATGATGATTATCGTAAGTCTTATCTCTTCTTTTCCTTAATATATTATATGCATGCAAAAAATATCTAAAGAATAACAATACATGAAAAATTATCAAATATTTTGTTAAATTATGAAAAATTATTCATGACTTTATTCAATGTTAGAATTTGCTAACATTTGTGGATTTCTCGTGAGTTTTGTTTATGTCCCTCCATATTTTCATTATTTTTTCTTTTTTAATATCACTGATTATCGTTGTTTTTGCCGAAGTGTCTACAAAATTGAGATATCGATCGTATCGCTAATGATGTTTCTGCAATTTTAATGAGTGTCAACATAGTTAAGATATAAGTAATTCATAATCTATTCGTTAACCAAACTCAACCTATAAGACATTAACTATAGTTTTGAATATCATATATGTTGAATTTTTCAGGTTTACTATAGAATTATTATTTATTTTCAGTTGTGTTTACTAACTAGCTAGTTAGCCAAATTAATTTACCATAACTCCATGTTCACATTAATTAATTAGTATCTATACTATATTTAATTCCTCTTATTCTTCTTTAAAATAGCATTTGAAGTAGTATTGAATGGCTCATGGCAACCGGTAGAACTCATAAAAATTGAGTCAGGAAAAACTACCTTACATTTCATGGTCACTCAACAAATTCAGAGCCCTTTATCATCAGATATTCGTATAAAGTCAAGAAAAGCTACTTCATCTGATTGCTCCAACTTTTTAAGACCTGGAATTGACATATCAATGCTATTGGGCTATTGCTACAAAGATAATCCAGATCATTTTGGTCCTATTCCAGTAAGTTCAATTGTTTTAATATAACTAATTTACATGTGTTTATACAATAAATTGGTGTTTGTATGCATTTATTTGTTGATCTTTAAGTTCATGACGTTTTTTGGTCTGAACCCTCCGGTTTCTAGGAGAATGTTCCTGGAAATCAGGACACAGATTTTTCGATTTCAGGCTTCTCCTGAATAATTTATCCTTAAATGAAGCTGATTAACCACTTGCGATTAATCATGGTTGATCGATGCTTAACTTTTTGACATTGATTTATCCATCACTTGACTTGATTTTTTTTGTTGGTAAATTGTAGATGTGTATGGATGCAAGAATAAAATCTATACATAGACAACCTCACGAATCTGATCAATGTTCGTGTCAATTTTACGTAAACTTGTATGATGAACAAGGTTCACTTGGTACAGAGTTAAAAACTCTTGATAAAAAGGTTAATGCCATTGGAATAGGTCAAATTTTCATCCTCCAAAGGCTTCAACATAATACGTGTGAAGACTTGTCGAAAAAGAATGACAATATTGAAGTTAAGCCTTATAGATGGGATTCATCAGAAGATTGTTCTTCATTATCACAATCTAGATTACTCTTTGGGAAATTTTTATCCGACCTTTCGTGGTTTATTACTACATCTTTTTTAAAGAAGGTTTCGTTTCGGATAAGGTCTGCACAAAACAAGATTGTGTATCAAGTTAAGGGAAATGATACCAATATTGTTAGTCCTTTTCTTATAGATGTCGTGAGTTTCAAATCAAAAGAAGGAACAGTAGTTCCAATTGTTTCTGAATTTGACTTGTTTCATGATTATGATGGTAAAGAAGATGAAGCGTCATCAGTTCCGTCTAATGAAATGGAAGACTTACGACGTTCAAAACGTAGGACTGTACAGCCCGAACGTTATGTAGGTTTTGATGTTGAGAAGTTGGAGGTTGGAAATTTTCGAACATGGCCGTATAAGAGACCAAATTATGTGATAGATGATGAAAACTCTTCTTCAGATTCCGAAGAGGATGATGAAAACTCTTCCAAAGATGATCATTTGAGTAAGAATGATGTTAATGAGTTGAATTTGGAACCCTGCATTATTCAGAGTACCATGTCAAATGATGTAGAAATTGATGATAGAGTTTCTTTGGCGGATTATTATAGTTTCGGAAAAGAGAAGCTTAAGAGGAAGCGATTTCATGATTCAGATGATATGGATTTTGAAAGCAAATGGGAAGGGATACATTTCAAAAAGGGAGCTCAAACAAAAAGTTATCATTCCATTTTTACAAGCAGAGAACATGTTCATGAAGAACAAGATCATAAAGACGGTAGATCCTTAAATGTTGATGCATGTAAGGAAATGATAGATACTTACATGAAGAATTTTGATAGTCTACCAACTGAAGAAGAGCCAACTATCATGGAAGAAACAAGCAAGTTGGACCAGAAGGTTGAAGAAAATGTATCGAAAATCGAGGATGAGGAAAAAGATCCTGATGATTTGGCTAGCTTGTGGGAAGAAATGGATACAGCTTTGATATCAAGTAATCTTCTTGATGGAACTGAGGTATGTGACAATTGCTTTGTTTTTTAGCTTAATGTTTATATACTATTAGTGCAAAAAAATTTACATTGTCAATAAATCATAACCAATCATATATGTGACTGCAACAGTAGTCAGTTATGGTTGAAGTCAAACATTTTTAACCATTGATTGATGATGTACAAAAATTTTCATTGACAGCGTAAATTTTTCATAGCAGGGTTCAAATGCTGAGGTTTTAGCCGAGTCCAAGAAAGAATCCACGGAGATTTGTGAACATGATTATAAATTGGATGAACAAATTGGAACATACTGCCTTCGATGTGGCTTTGTAAAAACCGAGATACGACACATTTCTGAACACGTTGTAAGTCCAGTAAAAAACCTTAACTAGAGTCTTCATTTAAATTTAGTTAGATATGCACTCTACTGCAATGTTGTTATATAGCGGCTATAACATAGTAGAATTTGAATAAATCAATAATGTTCTGTGATACGCTATATAGTACAAAATGTTATTCCAGTATGAATCTACATGATAACTTTAAATTTTTATATGATGATAGATTGAGAGTCCAAGACGGTACAGAGCGGAGAAACAATGCATTGAAGAAGATAAGGAAAATAAATCAGAGCAAAAAGTTGATGAAAATGTTAATAATGATTTGTTCTCAACTCATGCTACTGATCCTGATGAACCAATATCTAAAGAAAATGAGAGTGTTTGGGAATTGATTCCAGAAATCAAAGAAAAAATGCATGCACACCAGAAAAAGGCTTTTGAATTTCTTTGGCAAAACATTGCTGGCTCTATGGAACCATCACTCATGAAAGAAAAATCCAAAACAAATGGTGGTTGTGTCATATCACATGCTCCTGGAGCTGGAAAAACCTTTCTCATTATTTCTTTCCTTGTAAGTTACTTGAAGTTATTTCCAGGGAAGAGACCATTAGTCCTTGCTCCAAAAACCACACTCTATACGTGGCGCAAGGAGTTCAAAAAATGGAAGGCTCCTGTACCGGTGTATCTTATCCACGGCCGTCATACTTGGAAAGGTTCGACGACACCAAAATCGATGGTTCTTCCTGGAGTTCCAAGACCTTCTAGTGATGTCAAACATGTTTTAGATTGTCTTAGCAAGATCCAAAAATGGAATTCACACCCTAGTGTTCTTGTCATGGGTTATACTTCATTTTTATCATTAATGAGATCAGAAGATACAAAATTTGCACACAGAAAATACATGGTTAAAGCATTGAAAGAAAGCCCTGGAATCTTGATACTTGATGAAGGACACAATCCTAGAAGCACTAAATCAAGGTTGAGGAAATGTTTGATGAAACTTCCAACAGAATTGAGAATATTACTTTCTGGCACATTGTTTCAGAACAATTTCTGTGAATATTTTAACACACTTTGTTTAGCTAGACCGAAATTTGTCCACGAAGTTCTACAAGAGTTGGATTCTAAATACCGAAGGAGAGGCAAAGTAGCCAAGAAAGCACGGCATTTGCTCGAGGCGCGGGCGCGGAAATTCTTCTTGGACAACATTGAAAAGAAAATTAACTCAGACATTGATGAGGAGAAGATGCAGGGTTTATATGTGTTGAAAAAAATTACTTCAAGTTTTATCGATGCTTACGATGGTGGAAATTCTTCTGATACTCTTCCTGGGTTACAAATCTATACATTGCTCATGAATACGTCCGATGAACAACATGAGATTGTACAGAAACTTCAGAAGAAAATGGCTGAGTGCACAGGTTACCCTCTTGAGGTTGACCTTTTGATAACACTCGCATCGATACACCCATGGTTGATCAAAACAGCAGCAACATGTGCATCTAAGTTTTTTTCCGAGGAAGAATTGGAGAAACTAGATGCATTGAAGTTTGATTTGAGGAAAGGTTCCAAAGTGAGATTTGTTCTGAGCTTAGTCTCACGTGTAGTGAAAAAGGAAAAGGTTCTTATATTTTGTCACAACCTTGCACCAGTGAGGTTTTTTATAGATTTATTTGAAAAGTATTTTCAGTGGCAAAATGGTAAAGAGATTCTGTTACTAATCGGTGAACTGGATTTATTTGAAAGAGGTAAAGTGATAGATAAATTCGAAGATCCTCGTGGCAGTTCGAAGATACTCCTTGCTTCAATCAATGCATGTGCTGAAGGGATTAGTTTAACATCAGCTTCTAGAGTGATTTTTTTGGATTCTGAGTGGAATCCTTCAAAAACAAAGCAAGCTATTGCGCGCGCTTTTCGTCCAGGTCAGCAGAAAATGGTTTATGTGTATCAGTTATTGACAACCGGGTCGATGGAGGAAGATAAGCATAGAAGAACTAGTTGGAAAGAATGGATATCTTGCATGATTTTCAGCGAGGAATTTGTTGAAGATCCTTCTAAATGGAAAGCAGAGAAGATTGAAGATAATATACTTAGGGAGATGGTTGAAGAGGATAAGTCTAAAGCTATTCATATGATTATGAAGAAAGAAAAGGACTCAACAAGCTAATCAAAGGTAATGAATAAAAAAAAGAATATCTACAATTCTACATTCAGTTTTGGTTTAAATTAGTGAAATTATCATATATATGCTATTTTAAAATTTAGTGAAAAAAAAAAATCTACATTCAGTTTTGGTTTGTGAAATTATCATAATATATAATACTACCTTATACAGAAACATTTTCATATATAAATCTTGTAGTAGCAGCAGGAACTGCAGCAAAGGAACAAAGGTACTTATCAACAAGCCAGCTTGCTTATGGAAGTCCAAATATTTGAGAAATTTTCATTACAAATTTGAAATTTGATTTTAATTATACATCTGGGAACTTTTTGGTGTAAATAATGTAATTTAATTTTGGTGGTATGAACTGATATGTCACTTTGAAATAGACAATATCAAGCCTTATTGGAATTGATTCATTCATTTCCAACTCCCATGGCAACATTTAAGATGTTGCTATGAAATAGACATACAGTAACATCTTTAATGTGACAATAGAGGTTATATTAGTTTTAGGGGTTTCAAAGCCATTTTTGTGATGGAAAAGTGTTTTTTTATTTGTTCTAGACTTCTATTTACTTTAAATAAGTGTTTTGGTATTCTCATAAGATATTTTAGACTTTTAAAACTCAGAATAAAATTTGTGATATTCAATCAAATGGATTTTTAAAAATGGGGTTGTAATTTATTTTTTAACTTAAAAAAAGTTTTTTCTCATATCATGAGATTTCTTTCGTTTCTTTTGTTTTTGGTTTTTGAGTTTTTGCATCTCATTTCTCTTATATGTCTTTATATATTTTTCATCTTTCTAATTTTCTCTTCAACTGTTATTATTTTGTTTGGGTTGTACTGGGTTCAGATTTTGAAAGACTATTTATAAAAAAAAGTCTTGAAGATTTTAAAATTTATATATAACATCCCATATTAATTTATCAAGAATATCAATAGGGACGTATATAACTGAATCCGGATATGTTAAAATTTTAATTCGATTTACATAATAAATAACCAAATAATTTATCAGACGATTACATAATTTAATTATTTCCAACAGAACTATCATAATGTATAGCCGAGTCTATACATCACAGCCATAAAATATACTTGTAACATGAACACAAGATTGTCTTATACGGTTGAGTATGCCTTGAAATCAATGTTTCGAAGTCAGGTTTGGTTCTGCCCGCTGCGCTAGGCGCAGAGGGTGCTGCGCTAAGTGCAATGCATAATAGAATTTGGAGGAAGCCACTGCCCCAACTAATGGTGAATAGTCACCTAGGTTCATAGTCACCTAAAAATTGAAATGAGTGGATTGAAATTCTAAAGCCCCGTGAGTTCCTACCATCCCAACTAATGGTGAATAGTCACCTAGGTTCATAGCTAATCAAATGATCATCATAAAAATTGATAAACATAATTTACATAAAATAAAAGTGTATCACACATATTATTATTTTGTTCGTTTTAAACTCCAAGATACTTTGAGGTGGGCTGGTCTCAGAGGCCTACTGCATATGACCGATAACAATGTACATGTCTTTGCCTGACCCACATACATAACCATACTCATGAGTAGGGGTATTCATGGTTCATGAGTCATGAGGACGCATAAGGGTCCGTTTGGTTCGGAGGTTTTGGAGGGGAGGGGAGGGGAAGTGAGGTAATATTTTAATTTTTTATGTTTGGTTCAATTTTTTATGAGGGGGAGGGGAGGGAATAATGAGCAATTTTTGCTTCCCCCCAAATTGGGGGGATTTGGAGGGGAGGGGAGGGAAACAAAAATGTGTTGTTATAATTTTAATTACTTAGACATAATTATCCTCGTATTTATTTTAAAATGCCAAAATTACCCTTTAAAAACCTAGAGTTAAATCACACTGAATTTTTTGTTTCTTGCTTACATTTTTATTTTGTTTCTAATTAATTAACTTGTAAATTATTTATGGAGTTGTATATATTTGTGATGTTGAATTTTCTTATCACAGTGTGTACTTTTTTTGTTACGTTTGTTTTTTTTGTTTTGTTTTTTTATATTGACGTTTTTGCTAAGTTGCTAAGTTGTATACTATTTGTTTTTTATTTTTATCGACATGATGCTACGTTGTTTTATATATGTATTAATGTATATATGGTGGTACTCAATATGTATATCATGTAATCAAACTAGTTTTTCTTATATAAAAATTCCAATACTAAACTATCTCAGAAAAAATAAAAACAAATCCAATATTAACGAATATAATATTTAACAAGCTGTAAATTATAATATTTGATATACTATATTTTAATTTTTTAATTTTAATATATTTAAATTTTATGTAATAGTATTTTTACCTTGTAAAAAAAATACATAATAATTTTTTAAGATAAGGATAAAAAGGTAAATTAGTTTTAAAACCCCTCCCCTCCCTTTGTGAACCAAACATACATTTAATTAAAATCCCTCTCCTCCCCTCCCCTTCCTCTCTTTTGAACCAAACATAAATTTAATTAAAATTTCTTCCTCCCCTCCCCTCACCTCCCCTCCCCTCCCCTTCGTTGAACCAAACAGACCCTAAGAGAATTGTAAATCCTCATGAACTACCAATTAATTCACCACTACATGTTATCTTGTCATAAACTACCCAAATGCTAAAGGATGAACTTCAAACCAACACCTAAGACTTGTTTTTACACATGCAAGGGTACCAATTAGGAAATTTGAAGAAATTGAAAAACTTTTGCCTATTAGAAATGAAAGTTTCATCCAAGTGAAAGAGATGGAAGAAAGATGAAATTGTTCTTGTTACCTTAGCTCTAGTACACAAACTTGGGTAGGAAACTTTACATGAAAGGCTTCATTATAAGAGGATAAGGAGGAATTGAATCTTTGGTCATGGGTGGTGAGGAAGAGCTGAAATTTATTCTTCTTATCTTGATTCCATACACTCTAATAATGCTTCAAATTGTGAAGTTAATTGCTCATGCAAACAGAAATTAAAGGAATTGAATCGTTTATTGGTGTGTGTTTAGAAGAGAATCTGAGAGAAAGGCAAGTTACAGTGCATGTGGCCAAGGGTGTTCCAGCAACCATGGGAGGGAGGGAGAGGGAGAGCTCACGCTGAAGAAGAAGAATAAGAAGAAGAGAGAATGTTTCACTGCCCAAGGGTGTTCTTAGTCTTTTTGCCATTTTCCAATTACTACTCATTTGATAGTTCCTCGCACTTACACACTAGTACGTATTACTCATTCCCTTTAGTTTTAAGTGTTTTAGAAGGATTTATTTATTTCTATTTAAGTATCATTTTCATGGTTTAAAATATAATTTGTCAATACTTTTTTAATAACTTAATGCTGTTTTTGATATTAAAAAATAATTTTTGAAACTCTCACCAAAATATAAGAGATACTAAGGAGAGAAACACAGAGAATACAAAAACAAAACAGAGAAAACCACTTGAAAATTGACACGGCAATATCAATTTAACTGATACAACAATATCAACCTTCAACTAATGAAACACAAACGAAACAGGAAGAGAGAATTTTGGTGTTCCGATGAGTTTTTTCAAGTTTTTACGCAAATGAAGAAGAAGAAGAATTGATCAAATACCAAAACGGAACAAACAAGGAATTAACTCGTGGGGGACAATGAATTAACACGTGATTAAGCGAATTAATGAGGATCCGTTTTAGGATAAAAAATGGATTGGAAAATTAACTAATTAAAATTAATTAATAAAAATTAATTAATTTCGTGAATAAAAATACCACATCACCTGAGCCCACCCCAACCAGCCGGACGGCGGCGGCGCACAATGGTGAAGGGTAGTGCATGGTCCACCGTATATAAAACAGGGTACCCCTTGGGGCACAACCCAAGTAGTCACTTTGGTCTATATAAACAATACTAAAGAGAATGTTCTTTTCAATATTCGACTCA
This sequence comes from Trifolium repens, assembly GCA_030408175.1. Taxonomy (NCBI): domain Eukaryota; kingdom Viridiplantae; phylum Streptophyta; class Magnoliopsida; order Fabales; family Fabaceae; genus Trifolium; species Trifolium repens. Next base: position 18,170,524 of record CP125841.1, on the reverse strand, counting down.
TTTCCACTTTTTTCAAGTCACACTCCTCAGTTCCAAGTCCTTCAAGACCAATGTGTTTATTCCTTTTTCTCATTTTCAATCACAATGTTTCAACTTCCACACATTAATGAACATCAAATAGTTCATTTTCACAACACTTAACTTCACATTTTTCATACAATTTAATGGAGAAGAGAAGAGTATATATGTTAAATTTATTTGAAAAGAGAAAGTAAACGGTGGATTAGATTTAATTAAAAAAAAAAAAAAAAAAAAGTCCACTACCTTGATTGTAGAGTTTTATGTTAAAACGACACTTAAAAAGAAACAGAGGAAATATTAATTAGAGTCGGGATATTAATCTCTCTCATCTTTCTCCAATGCTCTCATCCCTTCTCCACATTGCATAATTGACATTGTAATTTTTCACCTCTTATTTTTGCGGTCTAAAGTCACTTTGTGCGTCTGTGTATTAGCGTGCAGATGTATTTCTATTTTAGGCAGAATATTTCTCTTTTGGAAATTAACTCATTAAAACAGTCTATAAGTTCCTTCTATCTATAAGAAAATTCGAAAATTCAAGTAATCATCTTTGATCCTTGCATGTTCACCATGTGTAGGACAAATGTCCTTCGATAATCGTCGAAAACAATTCGCTCTCGTCTTCTTTTGCTGCTTGAATTTGAATTTTTTGTGAATTTTTTTTGGCGTGCTTGTCTTTGGCCCTTCGACGTTCTCTTAATGTGATTTTGAACTCGCTTTATTAGCATATGTACAATTCTACAATTCAAAGTCCAATTGTCTTTCGAATTCTGAGTAAAATTACATATAACACGGTTATTTTGTGTATGTCCATCGATAGAGAAACAAGGAACTTACTGACTAGATCAAACATAGGTGAGTTGAAGAAATTACCAATGTTCTCAATGTCTAAGTGTTCACCATGTTGAGAGTATCAGAGGCAATGAGGAAGGATTAGTAGTGGTTTACTTGGCTTAGTTAGATTGTGTTTGTGTGCAGAATTTGAGAGGGTTCTCTCAAACACATTGTAATCTACCTAGGTCATATAAGTTGTGCAAATTTGGGAGGTTACCCCAAACATTAGTGAACTCTGACAATGTTGTGAGGACTGAAGTAGCCCACCTTAGATTAACCGGATATGAAAATTTCACAGTAGGACTTTGGAGAAGACATCATCCATGTGTTGTGGTTAAATTCATTTGCTAAATGATGCAAGATTGTGAAATTCGTTTGAAAGATATACAATTTCAACTTTCCATTTGTTAAAAGAAAACAAATAAGGAATCAGACAGTGTGTGAAATAAAGGGAATAACCATGTTACTGAAACAAGATGTTATTTTTCGATATTCATGAATCTCCACATACCTTGGGAATGAGGATGGAGAAAAATATCGCCATGTGGTGAAAAATGGTAAACATATTAGAGGAGCATCTACCGACCATTCCCTACCTTATTGACATCCCCTAAACACAACAAATCACAACACCATCACACCCCCCCACCCCCACACACAAAATAAAAAAGGAAAAAATGAAAAGAGAAACCATAGGAATCTCATGATATGGAAAAAGACTTTTTAAAACTAAAAAGTCTATTAAAATCTCTTTTTTTTTTAAACAGTCCATCAAAATTGAGAATTTTTTGAATACCACACAATTTTTTGTAAGGTGTAAAAAATTGATTGAATATCACAAAATTATTTCTATTTCGAATTTTAAAAATATAAAAAATCTTAATTGAACACTAATAGACTTATTATTTAAATTAAATAAAAGTCTAGATCAAATATCACAGGCACTTTTTCATCACAAAAATGACTTATAAAGCCCCTAATATTCATGTAACCTCTATTGTCACATTTAAGCTAAAGAAACTGCATAACACATGCCATGAAAGTTGGAAATGAATCAATTCCAATATATATATGTTCATACCACCAAAATTAAATTACATTAAGTTACACCAAGAAGTTCCCAGATGTGTAATTAAAATCAAATTTCAAATCTGTAAGGAAAATTTCTCATAAACAATTGAGTTTCCATAAGCAAACTGGCTTGTTGAGAAGTACCTTTGTTCCTTTGCTCCTTTGCTGCAGTTCCTGCTGCTACTACAAGCTTTATATATGAAAATGTTCCTGTAATTCATGTGAAAAATTTGCATGTGCTGTCAAACAATGTAAATTTTTTCACTAAATTTTAAAATAGCATATATGATAATTTCACTAATTTAAATCAAAACTATATGTAGATTTATTCATTACCTTTGATTAGCTTGTTGAAGCTTTTTCATTCTTCATAATCATATGAATAGCTTTAGACTTATCCTCTTCAACCATCTCCCTAAGTATATTATCTTCAATCTTCTCTGCTTGCCATTTAGAAGGATCTTCAACAAATTCCTCGCTGAAAATCATGCAAGATATCCACTCTTTCCAACTAGTTCTTCTATGCTTATCTTCCTCCATCGACCCTGTCGTCAATAATTGATACACATAAACCATTTTCTGCTGACCCGGACGAAAAGCGCGCGCAATAGCTTGCTTTGTTTTTGAAGGATTCCACTCAGAGTCCAAAAAAATCACTCTAGAAGCTGATGTTAAACTAATCCCTTCAGCACAAGCATTGATTGAAGCAAGAAGTATCTTCGAACTGCTGCGGGCATCTTCGAATTTATCTATCACTTTACCTCTTTCAAATAAATCCAGTTCACCGGTTAGTAACAGAATCTCTTTACCATTTTGCCACTGAAAATACTTTGCAAATAAATCTATAAGAAACCTCACTGGTGCAAGGTTGTGACAAAAGATAAGAACCTTTTCCTTATTCACCACACGTGAGACTAGGCTCAGAACAAATCTCACTTTCGAACCTTTTCTCAAATCAAACTTCAATGGTTCCAGTTTCTCCAATTCATCTTCGGTGAAAATCTTAGCTGCACATGTTGCTGCTGTTTTGATCAACCATGGATGTATCGATGCGAGTGATATCAAATGCTCAACCTCAAGAGGGTAACCGGTACACTCATCCATTTTCTTCTGAAGTTTCTGTACAATCTCATGTTGTTCATCGGACGTATTCATGAGCAATGTATAGATTTGTAACCCAGGAAGAGTATCAGAAGAATTTCCACTATCATATACATCGATAAAACCAGAAGTAATTTTTCTCAGCACATGTAGACCCTCCATCTTCTCCTCATCAATGTCTGAGTTAATTTTCTTTTCGATGTTGTCCAAGAAGAATTTCCTCGCCCGCGCCTCGAGCAAATGCGGCGCTTTCTTCGCTACTTTGCCACTCCTTTGGTATTTAGAATCTAACTCTTGTAGAACTTCATGGACAAATTTCGGTCTTGCTAAGCAAAGCGTGTTGAAATATTCACAGAAATTGTTCTGAAACAACGTGCCAGAGAGTAATATTCTCAATTCCGTTGAAAGTTTCATCAAACATTTCCTCAATCTTGATTTATTGCTTCTAGGATTGTGTCCTTCATCAAGTATTATGATTCCAGGGCTTTCCTTCAATGCTTGAACCATGTATTTTCTGTGAGCAAATTTTGAATCTTCTGATCTCATTAGAGATAAAAACGAAGAATAACCCATAACAAGAACACCAGGGTGTGAATTCCATTTTTGGATCTTGCTAAGACAATCCAAAACATGTTTGACATCACCAGAAGGTCTTGGAACTCCAGGAGCCTTCCATTTTTTGAACTCTTTGCGCCACGTGTAGAGTGTGGTTTTTGGAGCAAGGACTAATGGTCTCTTCCCCGGAAATAACTTCAAGTAACTTGCAAGAAAAGAAATAATGAGAAAGGTTTTTCCAGCTCCAGGAGCATGTGATATGACACAACCACCATTTGTTTTGGATTTTTCTTTCATGAGTGATGGTTCCATAGAGCCAGCAATGTTTTGCCAAAGAAATTCAAAAGCCTTTTTCTGGTGTGCATGCATTTTTTCTTTCAGTTCTGGAATCAATTCCCAAACACTCTCATTTTCTTTAGATATTGGTTCATCAGGATCAGTAGCATGAGTTGAGAACAAATCATTATTAACATCTTCATCAACTTTTTGCTCTGATTTATTTTCCTTTTCTTCTTCAATGCATTCTTTCTCCTTTCTGTACCGTCTTGGACTTTCAATCTATCATCATACATAAATTAAGTTATCATGTCTATTCATATTTTCTACTATATAACAACATTGTTCAGAAATGAAGACTCTACAATTGGACTTACAATGTGTTCAGAAATGTGTCGTATCTCAGTTTTCACAAAGCCGCATCGAAGGCAGTATATTCCAATTTGTTCATCCGTTATATAATCATGCTCACAAATTTCCGTGGATTCAGCTAAAACCTCAGCATTCGAACCCTGCTATTATATAATATATTTGAATTAAATAAGCCATCACGCTGTCAATTAAAATTTTTGTACATCATCAATCAATCATAATTGTCATATAGTTAAAAATGTTTTACTTCAACGGTAACTACTTTTGCGGTCACACATATGATTGATTATGATTTATTGACAATGTAAAACTTTTTTCACCGATAGTATATAAACATTATACTAAAAAGAATTCATATAAGTAAAAACAAGAGTCAAGCAATTGTCACATACCTCAGTTCCATCAAGAAGATTACTTGATATCAAAGCTGTTTCCATTTCTGCCCACAAATCATCATGATTTTCTTCCTCGTCAACACTTTTCGATACATTTTCTTCCTCCTTCTCCTCCAACTTGCTTGTTTCTTCATTGATAGTTAATTCTTCTTCAGTTGGTAGACTATCAAAATTCTTCATGTAAGTATCGATCATTTCCTTGCGCGCATCAGCATTTAACGATCTACCACCTTTACGATCTTGTTCTTCATGAACATGATTTCTACTTGTAAAAATGGAATTGTATCTTTTTGTTTGAGCTCCTTTTTTCAAATGTATCCCTTCCATTTTGCTTTCAAAATCAATATCATCTGAACCATTAAATCGCATCCTCTTACGCTTCTCTCTTCCGAAACTATAATAATCCCCCAAAGAAACTCTATCATCAACTTCTACATTGTTTACATCATCCTCCTCTTCTGAATCTGATGAAGAGTTTTCATCATCTATCACATATGATGATCTCTTATACGGCCACGTTCTAAAATTTCCAACCTCCAACTTCTCAACATCAAAACCTACATAACGTTCGGGGTGTACAGTCTTACGTTTTGAACGTCGTAAGTCTTCCATTTCATTAGACGGAACTGATGACGCTTCATCTTCTTTACCATCATAATCATGAAACAAGTCAAATTCAGAAACAATTGGAACTACTGATCCCTCTTTTGATTTGAAATTCACGACATCGATAAGAAAAGGACTAACAATATCGGTATCATTTCCCTTAACTTGATACACAATCTTGTTTTGACCAGACCTTATACGAAATGAAACCTTTTTCAGAAAAGACGTAGTAACAAACCACGAAAGATCGGATAAGAATTTCCCAATAAGTAATCGAGAATGTGATAGTGAAGAACAATCTTCTGATGAATCCCATCTATAAGGCTTAACTTCAGATTCAGAACTGTCATTCTTTTTCAACAAGGCTTCACAGATATTATGTTGAAGCTTTTGGAGGATGAAAACTTGATCTATTCCAATGGCATTAACCTCTTTATCAAGAGTTTTTAACTCTGTACCAAGTGAACCTTGATCATCATACAAATTTACGTAAAATTGACATGAACATTGATCGGATTCGTGAGGTTGTCTTTGAATAGAAGTTATTCTTGCATCCATACACATCTACAATTTACCAAAAAAATAAAAAATTCAAGCCAAATTAAACATCTATCAATTGTATTGAGCTCGTTAGTGAGTTTCATTTAAAGACAAATTATTCGGCAGAACTCCAGATAATCTAAAAAATATAAGCTAATCCAAACATGCCCTAATTGACTATGTGAAATTAAAATCCATAACTTAGCGCTAATTTATGACTATATGAAATTAATTTCATATAGTCACAAATTAGCGCAATCACGACATTAGTGCAATCCTGATATTGGTTGGTCATTCGACATTGATGGATCTAAATCATGGGTTTTAAATTTTCTTCTTAATTTCTTGACCATTTCTTTTCATTTGACAATTTTTTATTTAACTAGTTCAATTAGGGCATGTTTGGATTAGCTTATTTTTAAGCTTATGAAACTAAAGATCAACTAAAAAAATGCATACAGATACCAAACACATGTAAATTAGTTGTATTAAAACAATTGAACTTACTGGAATAGGACCAAATTGATCTGGATTATCATTGTAGCAGTACCCTAGCAGCATTGATATGTCAATTCCAGGTCTTAAAAAGCCGGAGCAATCATATGCAGTAGCTTTTCTTGATTTTACACGAATGTTTGACGATAAAGGGCTCTGAAATTGTTCGGTGTCCATGAATTTTATGGAAGTTTTTCCAGACTCAATTTTTATGAGTTCTACCGGTTGCCATGAGCCATTCAATACTGCTTCAAATGCTGTTTTGAAAGAAAAATAAGAGGAAGTAAATAAATTAATGTGGCTATCAGAAATGAAAGTAAACTTGAAAAATTTAACACATATGATTTGACATAATGATATTCAAAACTATAGTTAATGTCTTATTGGTTGAGTTTGATTAAAGAAGACATTATGAATTACTTATATCATAACTATGTTTTTTTTGAGTCTGTCAGACAACCGCGTGACCACCCTAGTTAGTGTTACTGACTGAGAACGATCCTTTACAACTGAGGATGATGAGCACAAGATGCAGATCATCATAGCCGTTAATCATGCTCTCATCACACGGTCACATGCCAATGTCATCTACTAGACGTATGTTCCTGTTTCCTTAGAGATCAAGGACACATTAGTATGATACTATAGAACAGATCTAGTTCAAGTAAGGTCGTTTATATCATAACTATGTTGACACTAATAAAAACTGCAGAGACATCATTATAAATTACTGATATTCCAATTATTATGTAGATATTTCGACAAAAGCAACAATAATCCGTGACACTCCAAAAACATATTAAAAAAGAAAAAAAAATAACGAAAATATGGAGGGACATAAACAAAACTCACAAGAAATCAACAAATGTTAGCAAAATCTAACATTGGATTAAGTCGTGAATATATAATGGATAATTTATTGATTATCTAATGAACTATATTAAATACGACGATTTTGAATTATTTTTGTTTTTGGTACAATGATAATTAACGTTGAATGTTATTATTGAACTATATTCAATATATCACAAAATCAATATTGTAATCCGGTTGATAATATTTCATGTATCCTGATGTTCTTCGGATTTTATTTTTCATGCATATAACAGATTACGTAAAAGAAGAGAGCGAGAAGACTTACGATAATCGTCATTAAATGGATGCTTCTGTTGAATTAAATTCCTTTTTCTAGGCGCCATTGGATCAAATTATATTTTCAACAGGCTGCAAAAAAAAATTAAAAGAAAAAAAAAGAAGCATATCAGCTTGCACCAAACACTTGAAAAAATTATTATCTAATAACCAGGCATGCATGAAAGCAACCAAACCAACCACAACAAAAAGCATCAGAGCAGCCAAAATGAGTTAGAATTCTATCAACTTAACATGTAAATACACTTTGTTTTAATTTAGATCCATAATAATTCATGTTCATATATAGATCCAGAAAATAAAAATTAACTTGACGGCATGAACATATAAAACAGGACCTTACCTAAGTGATCAGATATAAGTGTGGTTTTGTAGAAGTAAGATATAAAATAAATCTCATATATGAAGATCAGAAGCAAAAACGCATGATGGAGGGTGCAAAACTCTGTACTTATAGTGCAGAATATCAAAACTAGTTTTTGGTCAAAGGTGGTAAAACTCTAAACTTATTTCCATAAAAAACAAAGAAGTTTCTATATTGTAAAAAAAGGAAAAATATTATTAAATTGTTTTTTTAAGGGATTTTCCTTTTTTTGAAATTAAAGGGGTTTTCTTTTTTCTTACATATTTACCAAATAAAGCTAGTTTTTCTTTTGATGTCATTGTGATCCACAAAGTAAAAAATACCTGATAAAAACTTATGACAAAATAAAGTCGAAAATATTAAATAAATTCTATCTTATACGATATTTACAGAACAAAATATTATTTTTGTATTTTAAATAATTTATGCAGAGAATAAAAAATTATTCCATGGTCTAGTGAGGAGAATAATATTAGTTTTTTTCCAGTAGTCTTCTGACCTTCAGTTTTTCCAATCTTAAAAACAACTTTAAAATCAAAACACAGATTATCTTATTCAATCCTTTATTTTTTAGCGGATCAAACATATACAAGAAAAACAATATTTTACGGCAGCCAAAAGCACATGCAAATGCAAAAAACATGGTTGCAAACATTTGCGGCGGACTCTTTCCACCACAAAAGACACACAAGTTTTAAATTTGAAAAAACCTGATGTTTGCGTGGGCCAAAACTTTCCGCAAAATGCATTTTTAAGTGATCACTACTGCAAACTCTAAACATAAAAATAAAGAACAATATGGCATATCTACAGACTCTAAAAAATCTATAAAATGGGACTTGCCATTGCATTGACAGCATGAACATAAAAAAGGACCATTTATCTAAGGGTGTATTTGGTTTGATGGAAAAAAATAAAAGAATAAAAAATTAGGGAAAGTAATAAATGAATCTGGACTAACTCTATGTCTAAATTCATTTATTGATTTTCGTAATTTTCTTTTCTTTCATTTTATTTGGATCAAACCAAACGAACCATATGTTGTGAATTCGACTAATAACTCACACCAATAATAAAACTGATGTGTGGGGCAAGCGAAACAAGCAACCAAATATAAGGACGATAGAGATGATGATGCAATAATTCAAACAATAATGCGGCAGAAGATAAAGAACACAATAATATTGTTTACCCAGTTCGGTGTTAATGAACCTACTCTGGGGGAGAGAGCAACTCTCCGTTTCCACTAGATCAAAGAAGTCACTTTACAAGAGATTCCCAATTGGGTTACAAGAATTAATCCTAATTCTACCCAAAATCCCGAATCTCTTCCCGTGGCCAATAGACTCAATTTTACCTAGTCTACCCAAGGTGATCCCACAAGATGATCCCAAGAATGATTTGCCCAAACCCCTAGGATCCTAAGACCCTAGCCTTGTGTGGTGGCAAACCCTAATTCTCTACATCTTGTCTTTCTTTGCTCTCTTGTTTTTCTATGAATAAACAACCTCTATTTATAGAAAAATATATGCCTATTATTTTAAAAGCAATCTTTTAAAATAAAACCAAATCTCCTGTTATTTTTAAATATATCTAATATTTAAAAACAAACACAATCCAAGTCAGATATTCTTCAAAACATATTTTTCCACAAAATCAGCAAACCAACACGAGCTCGCGCCCCGCGCCAGCCCGCCCGCGCCCCGCGCCAGTCAACAGAACCCACAGGCCAAACGAGGCCTCTCCTGGCGCCGCGCGCTAGCTGGCAGATGTTCTTCAGAATTTTCCGACTTCTTGTAACTGAGATTTTAAGGCATATCCAACACCATAAGTTATCAGATAAGATAAGTGTTATTTTTGCAGAAGTAAGCCATGTACTAAATATCTTATATATGAAGATCAGCAGCATAAACACATGATGGAAGTTGCACCAAAGTGTGAAAGAAAAAGGTAGGGGGTGGAAAACAAAAAATGATGGTAAGTAGCATTATTGACAATCTGATGAAGTGTTCTAAAGAGCTTTAAATTTCATGCAGAATTGTGCGCATGCGCGCGCGTGAGAGAGATTTGAGAAAATTCGCTATGTTTAAAGTGCATAAATGCAGGGTCGAATACCTCATAATACAATTAGATACGCATAAATTTAGTAAATGGACCTAAATAGTAGCTGAATTGATAAAAATAATTTCGAAATTATTAAGTCGGGGGATGTGATTGAGTTTCAAATTCCGGTTTCTTCAATTGTGTGTGTAAATTTGTAATGATTAGCATGATTACATCTATTTACAACAAAAATGCAGTAATTTAGCAAAAATACAATTTATTTTTATTTATTTATAAAAGGTTTAATTTATGTGAAATGGTCGAATAAGTTATTTATTATAAAATAGAGGATTAGATTATAATTTTTTTAACTCACAATTAAATGAAGTGGAAATAATTTGGTCAGACTTTACTTAACACACGGCTATGAGCTATCTCTAGATTATCAAATTCCTTTTCCCTAAAAATCAGATAGTTGATAAAAAAAGAGGTGACAAAGCCGGGTATATGTTTTTTTGTCAAATGTGGCACCAAAATTATTACATACTTAGTGAATTATTTTTTGGTCAAAGAGGCTTTTATTGTAAAACAAAAAAAAAATATTAAATACTTTAGTAAATGATTTTTCTTTTTCTTGTTTTTCTTTTATTTTTTTACAATTTTTCTTTTCTTTTCTTTTTTTACAGAAAAGAAAAATATATTACCAAATAAAATTAGTCAAAAGAGGGTTTCTTTAGAATTAATTAATGGTTTTCTATTTTGTGGAAATAGGTAACATTTATTATAAAGTCCGAACAAAATTTTAATTTTAAACAAAAATATTAGTTTTGCACAAAAAATTTTAAATTTTGAACAAAACAAGGGGTGCACTTGAATTTAACAAATCCAGTCGATCCGGCCAAACCCACACCTAATTCAACCCAAAAATTTGGGTTGGATTGGGTAATTGGGTGGATATGGATCTCAAGATTGAAAAACCCATAAAAAGTCGGGTTCCGGATAAAATCGGACCCAACCCAAAAAATTCACAGACCCACTAATGTTATTTTTAAAAAAATATTTTTTATAAAAATACTAAATATTTTGCCGTTGGATAGTTAAATATTTTTTATAGTGAAATTAGTATACATTATATTTTAAGAAAATAAAAAGATTGAGTAATTTTTATAAAAAAAATATGACGATTCATCGTTTAGTCATTTGATATTAAAAAAATTAGAAAGATCATTCGGATAACTAAAATGTATGTAAGAATAATGATGGGCTAAGTGTTGTATGGTGCAAAGAGGGGTAATAATATCTTAACAATATTACACGTGCGTATGTAAGGGTCACGGTGTTGCCGCGATATTTTTTATTGCATGACGGGTATTGTATAATATGAAATTAGCCTCATTATAAAATTATTCGTTATTGTAAAGAATGTTGTCTGATGTATGATAGTTATAGAGTAAAGTAAAATTACCTGTGATATATAATATAAACGAAAATTATTTTTCTATCATTTTGAAACGAACGGAATATTAGCAATATGGATTCCTACAACATCGTGCATACTTACAATTATTTTAGACATTAGAGACGCACAAGACAAATTCATTAGAGGCAGGCCCAGCCCAGCCACGTGTGCAATATGTGTTGTGGCAGTGATCCTCCTACAAATGAGAACCTAAAAAAAATTATACAAAGTGGTAGTATTAGTAAATTAGGAGGTGTAAAACATTACAACAAACAGTAAAAGCTTAATTGTTAGACCCATAATCTTTTTTACGGAATAGTAGCATTAATAAATTAAGGGTGCAAAATTTAATGTATTAGCTTCAAAAAATGTTCGAAAAATAACTCGTCTTAAATAGCTAGACAATATTTCATTATTATTGATTAAAATATGATTTTTTTTATGTTAATTACAAGGATAATTATTTTTTATGATATTTGCAATTTAAATTGAGAATAATTTTTTTAAAAAAATTACATTCTTTTTTATTAAAAACCACTTTTAATATTTACATAGGACCTCCAAAAACTCACCCTCATTACTGGTTTCTATAACAAGGTCGGATATTGTAATGTTGTATGGGCTGAATTATGGGCTCTCTGATTGGGTATCAAGCTTGCCCAAGACCTCAATCTTAGATGAAATTTGAGATGGATTTCAAAATAGATGTTGGCATGGATAACTCAAAACTCACTCATGTCATTTTTCTTCGACCTCTTCTAAAATAGATTGCAACTATTCTTCATCCTCCAAGAAGAACATCTATTTGATATATATATATATATATATATATATATTTCATAAAAACAAAAAAAGTGTGCATATTTTCTTGGTAATAAGGGGCACGTTACTCTCATTCCCGGTATTAACATACTATTAATTAATATAGGTGCTATTTATCGTATGCTCAATTTTTGTTATGGTATGAAGTCAGATGTTGGTACCTCTAAACTATATTGTCTTGTAATTTAAATTTATTCTATAAAAAAAATTATTTAGATCAATTGGGATTCAGCATTTACTAAAGTTAAGATTATATCATATTTTATATATATGGGTTGAGGTTCGAACCCTAAAAATCTCACTTATCCATTTTAATTGTAGAATTTCTTGTCACGACTAGACTACCAAAAGTTAAGATTACGAGTCAAAACTAAAATATATTTATGTAAAGATAATTTATAGATGTTTTCTTTATAATAGTTTCAATTATCATTTGAAGTTTGTGTGAACCAAAAGCCGCCCATGTAAAATTGGCAAATTGAATTAGACATATCCAACTTGATGGAGGCTGCAACTCACTATATATGATCATCAAATATTGATCTATTTCCTTCATGCTATTACTCAAATATATGTATTTTCTTTTTACTCATGTACTATATCTTTATATTTAACGTGGTATCTACGCTATATTTGCTGACTTATAAACTAAACGTAGCATTCCTAAAACAGAAATGATATTCATACAACAGGTTTTTACAACTATACTACAACTTTGGTTAATATTGTCATTTCCATATTTAAAAAAAGGGTAATTTCGTAAAAACACCACTGCTCTTTCCTTTTTCCTTTTCCCTCTCATCCACCGGGACCATTATCAGATCTATGACCACCAGTCCACCACTACACCAGATCTGCAACCACCATAAAACCCCATTGTTGCCTCTTGTTCCTCCACCAACACCACCAAAATGAAAAAGACCGATGAGAGTGAGATATATGGAAACGAATACGGTCAGAAACTTAACAACAACAACAAAGTGGCGACCATTACGGTGGATGACATGACGACGGCCGACAGAGACGGTGGGTTCGCGAAAGAGAGAAGGTGGTCGTGGTGAAAATGGAAGGTGACCGGCGAGAGTGAGGGTGGGGACATGGCAGATGACCGTGGTGAAAATGGTGACGGCGGCGGCGAGGACGAAGTGGTGTTGAGAGAGAGACCAATTGTCGTGACTATCTCCGGTGACGGCGGCGGCGAGCAGTGCCGTTCCTGAGATTTCATGGGCCCTAGGCCAAATATAAAGAAATCATTTAATAAAATAACATTAATACATAATAAGTTTTTACAAAATATCAAAAACATTCTTTTTATTCGAAAATTCATAAGAAGTGATTTCTTCGAGCATTTTAAGAAGCAAAATCATTGATAAGCAAAAAATAACCTATTAAGTAGCTGACTTCAGGGACGAATCGAGAATTTGTACGATCCAAATGGTTGAAATTGGATGCAAAAAATAACCTATTAAGTATTAACAATTTGTAGAAAATAAGTTAAATAATTCTTAATAAAATTAGGAACACAAAAACTAAAACAAGAAAAAGCTATTAAAGTATAATTATCAATTTATCATACGAGTATATATTATATAAACAACACCAAAATCTTAACAAGAATAAACCATAGCATCCATACATACCTTGCAAGAAAGCAAAATTTAGGAAATTAACCACAGCCATCGTTTTGTTTTATGTTCTACGGAATTCAATTTTGGCAATCCTACCAATTATGCTCTAATTATGTTTTCTACCAATTGGGCCTCAATCACTTTTTATTTAGTACGTAAACAAAATATTTGGACCTTATTCATAAAACTTATTTCTTAGGCCTAATAACATTTTCTTTTTTTAAGCATAATTAATATTGATTTTTTTAATAGTAGGTAGGTATAAAAAAAAATTGGGCCTCTTAAAATAATGGGCCTTAGGCCGTCGCACTCATTGCCTTAGCTCAGGTCCGGGCCTGGCGGCGAGGACAAAGTGGTATTGAGAGAGACTGATTGTTGTGACTATCTCCGGTGACGGCAGCGATGAGAACGAAGTGGTGTTGGCCTGTTGGGAGTGGTAAAGAACAGAGAAAACACAACACACGTGCAGGTTTTTTCAAAAAATAAAAATAAAATGGAATTGGATGTACGTAGTATAAAGTGTCAGAGTTGTAAAAAAGTTGTAAATTTTTTTGTATATATAACATTTCTGTTCCTAAAAAAGGAACTAATGTAGCAAATAGCTAGTATATGCAAGATAAAATCTATATAAATAAATACTATGTTGTTAAAAAAAAAAAATCTATGAATATAACTTAACTTCAATGGAATATGTTGTTAAATAATCGAGTTGTGTATTAAATAATTAAAATTAAGAAGTACGCAGCAATATTAAGAGTTTATATATAATCAAGTTGTATTAATTGATTCGTACTAGTTGTGAAAAATGTGGCACAGTTGCACTAGTTTTTTACTCAAGGATCAAGGTGGTAGTAATTTAGGAGCAACTACTCTCCCATTAATTTATTGGACAGGTAGCTATAGGTGTTATCATCAAAGGTGATTTTAGTTGTGCTTTTTTCCTTGAATGTTTTAATTTTGATTTTAAAGGGTAAAGAAAGGACGAATGAACAGTGGATTAATAAGTTAAAAAAGGGTACAATGGGGATGAGGGAATCCAGTTGTTGAACGTACGGAAAAAGTTTAGAACGGACAAAAAAGAAAATTCATTTATGAGAAGGAATCATTACAAGCAGCGTGACTATTGAAATTGGCTCCTTTGGATCAAGTTAGAATCCGTTTGGATCATCTTACTTTTATGTGAATTATTCCTTCCGATTCTATATATAAACAAATTTTAACAATTTAAATACATTGAAAAAGTGATATATTTTTTTTTGTGGGCTTAAAAAAGTGATGTATCTAGTTAATAATATAGGTTGGATACATTATTTTTTCAATGTATCTAGAAAGCTAAAATTTGCTTATATATAGAACCGGAGGGGGTAACTTATATAAATAAATAAATTTTTATGTATTAAAGTAAGTTTTTTAGGATAATTTATTAGAAAATAGTTTATAAAAATAATTTTATATTTTCTCCAAATTTATATATAAATAAAAAATAAATTAAAATTCAATAAAATTTGACAAGTCTAAACTACAATATAGGTTAATGGGGCTCTATGGCTAATGAGGCGCACCCCAATCCCCATTAAAATCTTCTATCATCTATAACTATATATGAAGGGGATTGGAGATTTTGGTGTAGACTTTTTGATTTTCCCATTTTACCCTTACTAACTACCCAATAGTTACACAAATAAAAAATTATCAACTTCTCCCTTATGTATCTATTCAATACTTTCTTACTATATATAAAGAGGATACAAAAAATTTTGGTGTGGACTTTTCATAATACCAACAATACCCTTAACTTTTTTTTTGAACAACAAAAATCTTTTATTAACAAACTCACCATAATATAATGCATTTTTTAACAAACTCACTATATAATTTTTTAAAATGAAAAAAAATTAAATATGAAGATTTAAAACTTCAAAAGATAAAGATAAATGTAACGAAAATCTCATCTTAAAAATCAAATTTTGAGTTTCTTTTATTTTTTCGAGTAACTTTTAATAATGTTCTAAACATATTTGCAAAATAAAAATACACATTGAATTAATAGCAAAACTTAAAATGCATGCATAAATTATAAAAAACCAAAAATTGAGATGGTAATTAAATAATTTAGTCGGTACTACTATGCCAACACATGTCATCAATACAGTATCATACCATCTTCAAGTAGCGCCTCATGATTTCCTTATTTCCTATTAATGACCTTTGCTCTGGTTCTCGTAAGGCGTGTCTAGATAAATTTTTGGAGCTTGCGGTTCATTATCGAGAACTTTCAAGTTTCAAGTACATACATGATTTTGTTCGGGATGTCCTTTTTTATGTTTAGGAACCAAAATAATAGAATTGATATGTTAAAGCACAACTTTGATCACTAATATATTTAATTATTTCTTATTAAAATTTATGAAAATTTTATATTTTGAGAATATTCGTTATGACAAATTGAACATTATCTTATTTGCTAGCATTTTATTTTATATATTAATAAAAAATTATAGTCAAAGTAGTTTTTTTATTTACAATGAAGCTGAGGATCGAACTCACGACCTCTAGCATACTACACAAACCATTTACCACTAGACAAAGAAGATTATGTAAATAATGAATATTGATAAAAAAAATTATATTTAAAAAGATACAAAGAGATTATTATTATTATTTACTTTTTAATATACATTAGATACCAGAAGCATAAATAATAATACTCGAGGAACGAGAATGGATCCTCTCAATATTTTTTTTCCTCAATTTTCACATATCAACCATCAATCAAATTCTTTCAATTTCTTTTAGATTTAAATATTGTTTTATATTTATGATCTAATGGTCTATAATCCACATTATTTCCTCAAAATTTTTTCCACTTGAAAAAATTCATTCTCCTTGAGGAACTAATCTACATAGAAGGACTATTCATTCTACAATTTGATTATTTGCTAAATTAATTATTAAAGAGAAACCAACACTATACCTAAAATATCAAGGAAATGGTTGGAATTAAAAATAGTACAATACTTTAAAAGAGTATGGTGGGATCCAAAGGGAGGAAGTTGGCAAATAAAAAATATATATTTACATATTTATATATACAAGTGAACAATAAATTAATAAGGATGGAGGGAGAAGCAAAAGGTAATTGGAGTTTGAAATAAAGAAGAAAAAAAAATGGATAATTGATAAAACTAAGACCAAATACATTTCAGGGCCGGCCCAATGCATTTTTTGGCCTAAAGCGAACATTAAAATCATGGCCTTTTATTTTATTAAAAAAAATTATTTTACAATTTTTTTTGGGTAAGAAATATTTTAAATTAAAGTGATATAAAACTGAATGCGTAAATATGTTACTATTCGTCAAAAAAAATAAAAATCAAAATGTTACAATAATATGAACCAGCAAAAAGAGAACACAATTTTTTTTTACAATAGACACAAATTTATATATGTTTTATAGTAGTTTAAAATTTGTTTATTTCAATTTCATAATATCAGTATTTTTTAAAATTTAACAAAATTTTAGTTTCAATACTCATTTAATATATTTCAATTTAATAATATCTTTTGTAAGAAAAAAAAGAAGCAAACTAATAATAGGGACTAGAGACTAGTAAAGAAAAATAAGTGGAGCACTATTTATTTTTTTTTTGGTATTAAGTGGAGCACTATTAATTTGTGAATAACTACTTCAGCGTAATGCATATAAAATAGGATAAAAATGTAAAACATACGGAGCAAGTCTCGATCCCGAAGCCTTGCCATATTTAACTGGAATCAACGCCAACTGTGCTACACAAATTTGGTATTTAGTTTTGACTTGAGGCTTATATATTATAAAGTCGGTTTTTATTTTGAGGCCTAATGGGCTTTAATAAAATTTGTTTTTTTGAGAGGCCTAAAGCTAGGGCTTAGGCTGCTTGTAGCTTGGGCCGGCCCTGATACATTTGCAAGTTGATGATCCACTTGCGTAACCATGCGTAAGCTCCTTTGTGGCTTTGCAAGAAATCAATAAACAACAGCAACCTTTGTATAACAACCAACCCAACCTCATTCCCACCATTCCTAATATTATTATCTATCTCTCTTTACTTTCTCATCATCTTAGCCCTTATCTCACGGAGCTGAAAAAGCACAAAGAAGAAAACAACCTTAACTACACCAAAACTATACTGCAACTTGTTCTATACAAAAATATAACACTTTCTCCTCTCTCACTTCATATATAGCTTTCTTCATTTTCTTCATAAACACAAATGCTCTCATACTCATATATATATCATATCTTTAAAAGAGGAACAAAAATATATTTTATTTTATTGTTTTAGTTTTAGTTTTTTTTAAGTAAATAATTTATTAAAAATAAAAATGCCTTCTTCTTCTTCTCTTCAGCTCCAGAGATTCAATCCTACAACCGATGCAACAACCTCAGCAGCTATAGCCAACGGTGTAAACTGCCCTAGACAACAACAACAAACACCACCACCCACGGCGGCGCGTCGTCTTATAATACCATTTCCAGTTTCTCTTTCTTCAAACGACAGCTTAGCACTTCACCACGCACATATGGTGGGACACAACCAGTGTTGCTCCGTCGTAACTCAAACCATCACCGCTCCCGTCTCCGCCGTGTGGTCCGTCGTTCGACGGTTCGACAACCCACAAGGATACAAAAACTTCATCAAAAGTTGCCACGTCATCACTGGTGAAAACATTAACGTCGGCGCTGTTCGTGAGGTTCGCGTGGTTTCCGGACTACCGGCTGAGTCGAGTAGAGAAAGGCTGGAGATTCTTGACGATGAACGCCACGTCATCAGTTTCAGCGTTGTTGGTGGGGACCACCGTTTGAGAAACTATCGGTCGGTGACGACACTTCATTCTGTTGAAGGAAATAGGACACTTGTCATTGAATCATACGTCGTTGATGTACCGCAAGGTAACACGAAAGAGGAAACGTGTTTTTTTGTTGATACAATCGTACGTTGTAATTTACAGTCGTTGGGTCAGATCGCTGAGAAACCAATGATATGAATGAACTCTTTTTTTTTTTTTTTTAATAATTTGTTGGGTTTTATGGTGTTTTTGTTTTGAATATGGGTATGGATCTTGTGATCATGATTGTGATTTACATGCCAGCCTGTATTTGGAATTAATTGGTAGATCGATCTTTAGGGTTTTTTTTCTTTTCTTTTCTTTTCTTTTTCTTTTTCGGATGGTAAATGTTGTTTGAAATTGAATATGATATGTACATATGCTGCATAAATGATGTATTTATGTTCATATGATATGATAATGTTGTTTCTGATCTTAGATAGTGAACTTGTATTTTTTATATTTTTGTGTAGATACTCTTTTCATTTTGATGATTTGATCATATATAAGGTTGGGATGGAAGGAGAGCTGTGCAGAGCAGACTATAGAACATTAGGAAAAACCATTATAATGTCTTTTTTCTAGATTTTTGGTTTTAGGTCTGCATTTATATATTGGTGTTCGTACAAATTCTATACTATTATATTGAGCACATTCTATCCAAAAAATATGTATTGGTCACAAGTTAGGGAAAATAATTGGGTACTTTGATCTTTAATTCTAATTTTCTTATGATATTCTTTCCCTATATATATGTACCAAAAAATATATTCATATCCTCTTAATCAAGTTCCTAATGTCAAATTAATCACGTTCTAGAAATTTCCTAATGTCAAATAATAGAAGGCAAATGATCAAGTAATTACTTAAATAATATTGTAATAATAATAATTAATTAATGAAGATTTTTTTTTATAAAAAAAAATCAGTATATAAAATAAGTACTTTCTAGAATTATATTTTTAATTATAATTTAAATAATCACTATTTTATTTGTTAACAATATTGTTAAAACACTCATAATCAGCAATTACCATTAAGTTAACTATGAGTGATATATGCTAGTTTCCTGATATCTAACGAGTATAACTCATGGTAAGTAAAGGTGTGTCGTAACATTTGATATGTACGGTGGATGTTTGAATCTACCATTCTCCACTTGCATTTAAGAGTTTAATTGTGGTGCACTGACAGTGTAAAATATATTACACCATCAACACATCATAACCATTCATGCCCACTACTTTATAGGTAGTTTTCAATCAAGTCAAATGTTTGTGAACATCGAATGGTTATAATTTACAATCATGCACTTAATTAGTGTGTGTGATTTGTCATTACATTATTTGAGACAAAAAAGAAGTTATCATGAATTTGCAATAGGTTCTCCTCTTTGATACGGACAAAGATATATTTATTTACCATCATACCCCAAGTCTTAACATTGTAAATATATTAAAATTATTTTTTGTCTTTTTTTTACACAATAATTTTTTTCTTAATCATCCAATTTTAAGAAGAATATGTTTTGGTCATTTGAATTTCAATTAATAATCTAAAGTACCAAATGAGTATGTGAAAACTTTTGTCAATCTGATTGAGCATGAAGAAAGAAAAATACCTTTGTTTATCTTTAAAAATTAATCAATTTAGTTATGAATTTGTCATGTGTGTTTATTACAAATATTTTGGTAAGGGAAAGGAAGTACTAGCTCCTTGTGTTTTATAAAGTAAAAAAATTATATACATTTTCTTAGGTTTTTTCGTTTGGATCTTAACTAAATTATATTTTTTGTAGTTATCACAAACTTTGAAAAAATTATGTATTTTATAAAATCATAGTTAAAATTTAGTTAAGAAGTATACCAAAAACATCTAAGATATGCACTTAAATTTTACCCTTTTATAAATGGGATGCATGTTGATCGAATGTGAATCCTTTCAATCAATAATTCAATATATATAACATGCAAGGACTTTTAAAAAATGTTTAAAATTATATCCTTTTTTATTGTTTTTAATAAAAAATTATTAAAAATTATATGAGTTTACCTTTAGAATTTTTTAAGAGGTTCAGATTAGATGCACCCTTATATTAATTTGTTAAAACTGATTTAGTGAGAAAAATAACAAAGTCTATGTTGACCCATGTTAGATACTTGAATTCTCTAATTTCATTTTTTTTTCTCAGTATTTCTTATACTTCTTTTAAATATCATAGAGTAGTAATATATTTGAGATTAAACTATTAAATTGGTATATGTTTCTATAACTCATTTTTAAATAGGTCTTTGACTTATTAATAAAAAAAAAAGGCTTCTCATTCTTTCCAATAGGTCTTTCATTTTTAAATATTTCTCAATGTGGTTCCTCTAGATCTATTGAAATATGTTTTCAAACATTTTGTTAAATTAATGTATTAATGTGGAGTACGTTAAGTGTCATGTGGACAATTATATCTTACAATTTAAGTGTGACAACGTCATTAATAAATTTAAAGCAGTGATTATTTGACAACAAATTGATAAATGTATGAACTAATTTTACGATAAGTTGAAAATTTCCCGGACTATATTAATAAAAATTGAATGAAGACAAATATTTACTTGACAAATCAAACCTATACGATAGAAATAATGACTAATTTGAAATACTAAAAAGTCAAAATTTTATTTGAGAACGAATTACAAGTTAACTACATGGACCTTATTCTTTTGTTTTTGAAAAAAAAAAAGCTACATGGACCAATTTTTTGGTGGTTTACTCTATTTTGTTGTTAAACATAAGGTATTTCATGTCTATGTAATATGCTTAACCAAGTTAGGAAGTCTTGAGTGGTCACAATTATTTGATCATTTGATTCAATCACATACATACATGTTTGACATTTTTGTGTATTTTAAAAATAATTGAATAATATGTATTTTTATGTGAGTGTTCATGTTACCAAATAGAGTAACCAAATATTTGTGATATATATTTGTGACATAAGTATTTTTCTAACCACGTTGCTATACTTCACGTGTATTTGAGAAGCTAGCTGCTTGATATATACTTTGATGTATTGTGCGTTTAATTCAATTTTGTAAACTTTCCACTGCGATTTTTATATTCCCACCAAAGCTTGGGTCAATTTCTATATATATATATTTCCAAATTATAGTGGGCTGCCAATAAAATTATCACATGATTATGAGTGTTTAGATTGACTTATTATTTTTCTATAAAAATAATTCACGTAAATAAATAAATTTTTATGTTAATTTATAATTTATTATTAATAAAATTATATTTTTATAAATTGATTTTTCATAAACTCATGAATAATATAAAAAAAAATTAATCATTTATAAGTTGTTTTATACAAGCTTAAAAACAATTCAATTCAAACATATCTTTATATTAAAATAAAACATTCTTTTACTAAACTATTATCTGTAGAGATGATATGTTTACTTTTTCTTTTTTACTTTTCATTTAATTTTAAATGAAGTGGTCATCATGATTTCAATTCAATGTGTCAAATTTTTTTTACACATGTTAAAATTTAAATTTAATGTGTCATATCTATTATTATTTACTTTAACTTAAAATCAATTTTTAGTTAATAATTGTTTTAAAAAATTTACAAGCATTTTCAAAAATAAATATCTATGTGAGCAAGAATTGCATATGTTTACGTCATGATTAACAGAAAATGCAAGCCATTAAAAGAACTATTGGCGAAGGGAATTGATTACTGAGTAAACTATAGTACAATTTTGTTTTTAATTTGATGTTAATTTTTTTTTACTTATTCTTTTAACTTTCAATTTGATTTTTCTTTATACTAGGTTTCAATTTGATATGATTAAATTTTTTAATTAGATATTTAATTTGATCTTTTTATGTTTTGTTTCTATGTAGACATCTTTTAAAGGGAAATCAATCCTAATAATCCAAAATTTGGTGGGAGAGGTATGTAAATTTTGGTCACGAATTGTTCTGTCCAAAAATTAAACTTTGATTCTCTTCAAATGGTTTGTTTTTTAGTAAAGTTCATTAACTATTTGAAGTCAATTATTTGATTCACTTGTCTTTTTGTTTAAATATAAAATAAATGCGTATATTGGGATAAAATTTATAAAATAAGAGACCATTTTGATGAAGAAAAAAAAAACCATATCAGCGTTGCTATTACATAATATAAGGGATCATTTAAATTTGGAATAAAAATAGAAAATAAAGTAACCAATTAAAACTTTTAAAAATTAAGTTTCCAAATGTAAAAAAAAAGATGGAATTTCATTGAGTTTAATTGATATTAGGTGTTAAAACAAAAAAAATGTATATGTGTATTCAATTTTATCTTATCAGTAGATAATTGTGAGAGAAATTAACATATATCAAACTAACAGAGCAACTAGTCTAGGGGTATTTATTTCCATCCAAACAACGAGTAATATGCTACTCAACTGAACTGAACGTTATTTGTATAGTTAGGTATCTCTCTCAAGCAGAGATCCTCTCAATTTCGTAAAAGAAATTGAAATGTTCATTATTATAGTTTTAAAATAAATTAATAATATAAATGCACGTATTTTAAAAAATGTTGATATTATTTAAATATATTTATACACCAAAACTTTTGTAATTGTAATATCTATTTTTTTTTAAAATGGGGAGGATTTGTACTCGCTTTAATCCTTCTAGTGTAATACAATAATACTTCGCGAAGTTTGGTTAAATAAGCATTATCTTTTCCAATAAATTTCGCAAAACCTCCCAACCATTCACCTTCGAGACCTCTCAAATCACCACTGCAACCTATCCTTCCATCATCATCACAAGAACCATCGGTATTTAATTGGAGGATGCTTCCACCCAATGAATCACTTCCTTCAAACTCTCAACAACTTTTACTAAGAGTAAGATAACTTAATTTTATTAACTGTTTTTCAACAATGTTCTCATTTAATTAAAAAATAGTTCACCTAACTATATTCTATTACTACTATTTTTGAATTATAACCACTCTAATTAATATAAATACTTTAAACTATACACACTATTTTATTATTAATTCAATATAACTAATATTTATTTTAAAAAATGTACATATATAATATTTTAAAGATTCATACTATCTAGTTTTTGTACTAGTTAAAGAAATTAAAAGAACGATATAAAAAAATTATTTTTTATATTTTCAAAAAATTAATATAATACAAATTTAAAAATGACAATGTTAATAATTAGAGATGTGTTATTTTGATATCTTAAAATAGACAATCGATTGATATCGATCATAATCACAATACACGTAATTCGAGATGTAATAAAAAATTGAAAAAATATATTAAAGGTATAAATAGAAGTTGTCAAAATAAACTTTTTATGATTATTACTCCCTCCGTCCCATTTTAAATGACTTTTTTTTTACTCAATGTACTATTCATTTGACCTGTTTTGACCTTATTTTTCTACTAATATATATATGCAAATATTAGCATATGAGATGTTGTTTGATTTGTCTCGACGAATACTTTTAAAATATACCATTTTTATAATTTTTAATAATAGATAATTAGAGATATTAATGATTAAAGTTGTGCATTGACAAACGTATCAGTGGTCAAACAAATCATTTATTTTGGAACAGGGAGTAGTATAAGTTAACACCGATGAAGTAGCATGTAAATCGGTGCAGTGCAGGACAGTGGGCACTGGTATATACAAGTTGGTCCTTTTTCTGTTAAACTTGTATATGAAATTTACAAGTTGCATTGAAGCTTCTATTGTCCTTTTGGGCCATGAATCGTACTTGCAGATTTATTAATTGAAACCTAATTAACAAAAATATTTATATTTTTAAAGAAAGAGTTTTCTTGAAGATAGCCATGCACATATATAATACAGTATTAACAATACAATAGACTAAATTAAATATTTATTTATATTTAAGGATTACGACGTCATTTTTAAACAAATTTATTAGGTGAAGGAATCAATTAATTAACACTAAATTATACAATCTTCAATCTTGTATCGGAGGATATATGATAATTCCTCAATTCTCAACTAGGGCTAATGCTACGGTGGACCACTTTTACAAGTGGTCCATCATGGACAAGTGATCGATACTACTATAACGAATATAAATTTTACAAAATTTACCGTTGGATTGAAAGTTTATATCATAGATTATCCAAACAAATTTTTAGAAAAATTGAAAATTATTTGATATGTTATTGAAACCTATCAAGATTAACGGTATTTAATAAAAATTTATAAACCATTAATCTTAATGGGTCTCAATAACATATCAAATGATTTTCAATTTTTCTAATTTTTTTTTATGGATGATCTATATGAAATAAACTTTCAATCTAACAGTGAATTTTGTGAAATTCATATTCATTATTGTGTTATTAATAACTGGTCCACCATAAACCACTTGATGAAATGGTCCATTTTAAAATTTGTCTCTCAACTAGTTAGACAAAAAATGTCAAGTTGTTAATATTCTTTCTATATGTTTTAGTTTTATTGTTATAGATAGATAGATAGCTAGTTGATTGATGGAAAGACACAAACACACAACTGTGAGTTGTTAGAAATTATGGACGTCGGCATGCAACTTGGCTTGCAAGTGGGCATCAATCAAACCTTCTTTTTGCCACGATAAATACGGTTTCTCGAGTTATTTATGAATTTATGAAAATGATCGTCCTAACCAGTGTCTCCAGAGATAATAATAAAAATAGGGAGCTTCTACGGTACATTAATAAATTCTAATGTACCGGTGCACTAAATTTTTAAAATGATAAATAAACAATAATTTTTATAAATTAAAAAGTTATTTATTGACCATTATATTTTAGAAAACATAATTTCATAAGAAAAATCACAATTTCATTTTTTATAAATATGATACTAATTTTTTAATAAAAAATTCAATATTCACTATTATGAATAATGAAAGTTCAAAAAAAAATAAAAAAAATTAAATTTTATTTTTTTGACAACTTTGATGAATAATATTAGTTATTATAATATTTTATAAGATAGGAAAAAAAAATACTTCTAAAATATACTCATTTTTCTATTAATTTGAAAACTTATTGTACCGATACATTAGGATTAGTCTATTGTACCATAGAATTTGCCATAAAAATATTAAAAGAAAATAAATTTTGTAATGAAAACAATTTTTTAAATTTTTTTAAAAAGTTAATTATACTAGTTACAAAATTATTTTACAATATTTATTTCAAAGTTAATTAAAAAGTTACTCCCTACGTCCTATTTTAAATGATTTTTTTTTGACTTAGTGTACTATTTATTTGACCTGCTTTGACCTTATTTTTCTACTAATATATACATGCAAATATTAGCATATGAGATGTTGTTTGATTTGTTTCGACGAATACTTTCAAAATATACCATTTTTATAATTTTTAATAATAGATAATTAGAGATATTAACGATTAAAGTTGTACATTGGCAAATATGTCAGTGATCAAACAGGTCATTTATTTTGGGACAGAGGGAGTAAAATTTTTCTTGTCAAATTAACCAATACTTTTGTCTTCTTTGACCCATCCAGTACGTTACTACTATGGCAAAGATTCCTTCCATTCAACCTTTCTTATCTCTTTACCTTTTGACAGTAATGTGTAACTGGATTGGATAGTTGGAGGAGATTTGAGTGAGGTTGTTGGATTAAATCCACGTTTTTATTTAACAAATAGACTTGCCATTCATTTAACAAAGAGATATAGTATTATTTTGACAATTAAAATGAACGACCGACATACTCACAATGCACACATTCTAAAATGCAATAAAAATTTGAAAAAATAGATAAATATATAAATAAAAATTGTCCGACAACAAATGGTTGTCAAACTAAACTCTCTAACAAATAGGCTTGACATTACTCTTCACTCACCGGCACTACTCTTATATATATAGGCGATTTCTAGCATGGAAGATTTGATGAAGTCTTTCATGATACTCCCTCCATTCTAAAATATAAGTCGTTTTGAGAAAAAAATTATTTCAAATTATAAGTCGCTTATATCAATGAAGCATTTAATACTATTTTTTCTATTATACCCTTAACTATTTATTACTCTATTTTCTTTCAATTCTTTAATTTGTCTTTTTCATATCATTAATGAAGGACAATTTTGTAAATCAACTCATAATTTCTCATTTTCATCCAACATTAACTACATTTCTTAATTTGTGTAATATGATTAAAACGACTTATATTTTGGAACGGAGGAAGTACATAAGTTGTAAAAAATATCATAAATGTTAAGATCCATTTGTTTACTTTAATATTTTACAAATAAGTTTAATCACTTAAGAAGTGATTAATCAGGTTACTTAGTGACTAGGTACAATACAAGAAGCATATGTTAGCTAGAGTAGTTCCTTCTACCTATATATAGCCGTTAGAGTTGAATTAATAAACTCATGTAATCATAATGTTGATTCTTCAATACAATTTCATTTCTATTCTCTCTATTTCTCTATAATCATAACATGGTATCACCGCCATTCCGATCCAAAACCGCTGTCGTAACCGTTTTCTGTTTCACCTCTAACTAACTTTTCCGGCGACAATGCCGCCACGAATTGCTCATCCTCCACCTCCGGATCCCTCTTCCGATCCTTCTTCTCCGTACTATGTCCATTCTAGTGACGGACCTTCATCTGTTAAGGTCGTTCCCGTTCTCAATGGCTCGAATTATCACGCATGGTCCCGCTCAATGCGTCGCGCTCTTGGTAGCAAGCTCAAGCTCGAGCTCATTGACGGTTCTATTCCGGTTCTGATCGACGACTTTGATCCTTCGTTTCGATCATGGAATCGTTGCAATATGTTAGTTCAATCTTGGATCATGAATTCTGTCTCAGAATCAATTGCTCAATCTATTGTTTTCATGGAGAATGCGCTCGATGTTTGGCTCGATTTGAAAGAGCGATTTGCTCAAGTTGATCTCGTTCGCGTCGCCGAACTTCAACAAGAAATGTCTGCTTTGAAACAGGATTCTCGCTCTGTAACTGAATTTTATTCCGAGCTCAAACTTCTCCGGGAAGAGCTCGAGATTTACCTCCCGATGCCTAATTGTAGCTGCCGGCAACGTTGCACGTGCGAAGCTATGCGCACGGCTCGTGCTAATCATCACATTCTTCATGTGATTCGTTTCCTTACCGGCCTGAATGAGAATTTTTCTGTGGTGAAATCGCAAATCCTTCTTATGGATCCGTTACCTCCGATGAACAAAGTGTTTTCCCTTGTTCTTCAACATGAACGACAGGGGAACTTTCACATCACTGATGACTCCAAGGCTTTGCTCAATGCTGCTCGATCCAAAGCTTCTTTTCCTAATCGTTCTGCTCCTCGTGTGTGTACCTATTGTGGCAAGGACAATCACACCGTTGAAAATTGCTTCAAAAAGCATGGATTGCCACCACATCTCCGCAAATCTTCTGCTAGCAATGTTGCACTTGAGGGAGGGATTGATGAATCTAATGCAAGTGCTTCAGACAACAATACACTCAACACTTTAAATGCTTCAATGATTACTCAAGAACAAGCTCTTCAGCTAATTTCTCTACTTCAAAATTCCTTTCCTAGCCAAGATTCAAACAATGCATCCTCTAATCAGGTTGGCTCTGTAGGTCTCACTAGTCATACATCAGTGAATCAAGGTATGGTTTCTAATTCTTTTCAAACATGTAGCTTAGGCAAATGGATAATTGACTCTGGAGCAAGCCATCATATGTGTAGCTCCATCAAATGGTTTCACTCTTACAGTGAAATTGTTCCTATAAAAGTAAAATTGCCAAATGGTAGTGTAGTTTTAGCAAAACACTCAGGCATAGTCAAACTCACACCAAATTTCATCATTACTGAGGTGTTATATGTTCCTAATTTTTCTGTTAATCTCATTTATGTGTCACAACTTTGCAAAACACCTAAATATGCTGTTCAATTCACACATTCTCAATGTATAATCCAGGATCAACCTACCAAGAGGATGATTGGTTCTGCTGAATTACTTGATGGATTGTACTACATCACTGTTCCAGAGAAAGAAGTACATGTTTGTGCTGCTAGTGAAAATTCTCAAACCAATATACCAGCTCAAGCCATTTGGCACTTTAGACTAGGACACATTTCAACAAATAGAATACTTTCATTAAAGACTATGTTTCCTTTCATAACTGTTGATACTAGTGGAGTATGTGATGTGTGTCATTTGTCTAGACATAAGAAATTACCTTACAATGTTAGTCATAATAAAGCTAATGTACCCTTTGAGCTGATACATTTTGATATATGAGGACCTATTGCAACAAAGTCTATGCATAATCATGCTTTCTTTTTAACTGTTGTTGATGATTTTAGTAGATTTACATGGATTACTCTTATGAAACACAAAACTGAAACTAGACAGCATATTATAGATTTTGTTAAAATGATAGAAGTTCAACACAATTCACATGTTAAAATAATCAGAAGTGACAATGGAGTTGAATTCTTAATGCCACAATTTTATTCTTCTAAAGGTATAATCCATCAAACCTCATGTGTTGAAACCCCAGAGCAAAATGGGAGAGTTGAGAGAAAACACTAACACCTGTTAAACATAGGTAGAGCTCTCTTATTTCAGGCAAAATTACGAAAAACTTTTTGGTCTTATGTTGTTCAACATGCAACATACATCATTAATCGTATATCATCTACTGTTTTGAAAAATAAATCTCCTTATGAACTGTTGCACAATGAAAAACCTGAAATAGATCAATTAAAAGTGTTTGGCTCATTGGCTTATGCCTCTACTTTACTTGCACACATAACCAAACTTGACCCAAGATGTAGAAAATGCATTTTCTTGGGATACAAGCAAGGTGTCAAGGGTGCAATTTTGTATGATTTACATAGTAAGGAAATATTTTTGTCTAGAAATGTAACACATCATGATCATATCTTACCTTACAAACCTTCTTCTTCTAGTGTCAACTGGCAATATCATACTGATCATATTTCTGCTAATAATCCTGTTACTGATGCTCCATTACCTAACCTCACTAATCATAGTCCTTTGCCTACTCAAAACATGCATCATGAATCCATTATCTCTGATTCACAGTTATCCTCCCCTGTCTCTAATGAACCTGTTACTAATGAATCCAACTCCCCAGTTCAAAATACCCAACCTAATTCTACTCACTCTTCTGATGAGTGTTCTGATCCTATTGACCCTGTACCAGACCTTTCTTCTGTATCTCAAAGGCCTACTAGAGCCAGACATTTGCCTTCATATCTGTCAGATTATGTATGCAATCAATCCTGTAATTCATCTGTATCCACTCCATCAGGTAGCTTGTACCCTATCTCTCATTATCATTCTTATTCACATTTGTCACCTCTCCATCATGCATACACTGTTTCACTCACACACAACACAGAGCCAAATTCTTATTTAGAGGCATGTAAGTATGACTGTTGGAACAAGGCAATGAATGATGAATTAGAGGCTTTAGCTAAGACAGGTACTTGGGAAATTGTTGATTTGCCACCTCACACCAAGCCCATAGGTAGCAAATGGGTTTATAAGGTGAAACACAAGGCAGATGGGTCAATAGAGAGATATAAAGCAAGGTTGGTAGCCAAGGGTTACAGTCAAATAGAGGGCCTGGATTTTTTTGACACCTTCTCCCCTGTAGCCAAGTTAACAACAGTGAGACTTCTCTTAGCTGTTGCATCTACTCAGAAATGGCATTTACATCAGCTTGATGTGAACAATGCATTTCTCCATGGGGACTTGAAGGAAGATGTATACATGCACATCCCTGATGGTGTTCACACTTCAAAACCAAATTAAGTGTGCAAGCTACTGCTGATCATTCTCTCTTCACCATCACTTCTGGTTCTGATTTTACAGCTTTGCTAGTGTATGTAGATGATATCATTTTGGCTGGCACTAGTGTGATTGAAATTGACAGGATTAAACTCATCCTTGACACTCATTTCAAAATTAAAGACTTAGGTCCCTTGAAATATTTTCTTGGCTTAGAGGTGGCACAATCAAGGGAGGGTATTACTATTTCCCAAAGAAAATACTGCCTAGATCTTCTTAAAGATTCTGGTCTGTTGGGCAGCAAACCAGCTTCCACTCCACTTGATCCAGCAGTGAAGCTACACAATGATGACAGTAAACCTTATGCAGATATCTCTCAATATAGAAGACTTGTAGGGAAACTGTTATACTTGACTAACACAAGGCCAGACATATGTTTTGCTACTCAACAACTCAGTCAATTCTTGAGTAAGCCAACCATTAATCACTACAATGCTGCTTGTAGAGTCATCAGGTACCTCAAACACAGCCCAAGCAGAGGTTTATTATTTCCTAGAAGCTCTGATCTTCAAATTCTAGGTTTCACAGATGCTGATTGGGCAGGGTGTTTAGACACCAGAAAATCTACAACAGGTTATTGCTTCTTTATTGGTTCATCTCTAGTCTCATGGAAAGCCAAAAAGCAAACCACTGTATCAAGGTCTTCTTCAGAAGCAGAGTATAGGGCTTTATCTAGTGCCACATGTGAACTCATCTGGCTATTATATCTGATGAGTGATTTGAAAATTCAGTGCAGCAAACCACCTGTGATATACTGTGATAGCCAGAGTGCACTACACATAGCTTCAAATCCTGTTTTCCATGAAAGAACCAAGCATCTAGAAATTGATTGCCACTTGGTAAGAGAAAAATTGCAGCAGGGATTACTGAGATTGCTTCCTATTTCCACTGAGGATCAACTAGCAGACTGCTTGACTAAGCCTTTGGGAGTTGCTAAGTTCAATGGATTCATAGACAAGCTAGGTTTGATTGACATATACAAACCTTAGCTTGAGAGGGGCTGTTAAGATCCATTTGTTTACTTTAATATTTTACAAATAAGTTTAATCACTTAAGAAGTGATTAATCAAGTTACTTAGTGACTAGATACAATACAGGAAGCATATGTTAGCTAGAGTAGTTCCTTCTACCTATATATAGCCGTTAGAGTTGAATTAATAAACTCATGTAATCATAATGTTGATTCTTCAATACAATTTCATTTCTATTCTCTCTATTTCTCTATAATCATAATCATAACAATAACAAATACAAATTTTATAAAATCTACAGTTGAATTGAAAGTTTATATCATATAGATCATCTATAATTTTTTTAAAAGAAATTAAAAATCATTTAATATGTTATTTAATTAGACCGGTCAAAATTAAAGGTTTATGGATTTTAATTGAATACTGTTAATCTTGATGTGTCTCATTGACATATCAAATAATTTTCAATTTCTTTAATAAAAATTATGGATGATCTATGTGATATAAACTTTTTACGCAACAGTGAATTTTGTAAAATTCGTATTCGATTTGATGTTTTTACAATTTGTGGACAATAGAAGACTTAGCCAAAGCCTTATAATATTGTTATAATTTTTTTTGGGTTCAATAAGTAAATGGTCCCTATAGTTTTTTAGAATTTTGTTTTTAGTCCCTAAAGAATTTTTTGTACTTTTTAGTCCCTGAAAAAAAATTTATCACAACTTTTAGTCCCTACTTTAAATCAAACTTTTGCATACTTTCACATTTTTTTAATGATTTTTGGTATTCATATTTTATAATATTATAAGAACATCGCCGATAAAAATTTAGAAATTTTTAGCATAAGATGCATTATTTATGAATTTTTATGTGCAAAAAATTTAAAAATTCAAATTTAATTCATTTTTTGTTAAAATTTTTTAAACTTTTGCAAGAGAGATTCATATAATATACTAAACATGATCGCATAAAAAATTTAAATTTTGAATGATATGTATGAGTTGAATGACATAGACATCTATTAAGGACTATAATTTTTTTTTTAAATGGTCAAAGTCAATCATTAGTATTTTTCTCTTTAACTGAGACTTGAATGGGGACCTTTTGCACCTTTAACCTTTAGATCAAATTGGTTGAGCTATACACTCCACCCTTAAAGAGTTTTTTCTTTTTTTGGTAGTAAGAGTTTAATTTGTATATATTAATTGTGTTAAAAATATATACAAGTTTTTATTCAGATCTCACAATTTAGATATGACATAATATTAGGGAAAATGTATCTAATAGTTTTTTAAGTTAAATGTTTTTAATAATTTAGCTTTTTAGTTCTTTTAGTAATAAAATGGTCTTTAGGTCATAAAATATTTTTATCATTTCTATTTTCCATTCAACTCGGCTAAAAGGTGTTTATGTGGTCTTTTAAAGTCAAAACGACATGTAATGTTCAAATTTACTGCTCTCATAATTGAGGTTTATAGGTGGTCTTAATTTGAAATAAAATCAATTGATTATATACTTGATTTACTATCTCCGTCTCATTTTATAAGACTTACTTTGACTAAATACATTATTTACATGTTTTGTTTAATTTGACCATATTTTTATAAAAGTATATAAATGTAAATATTATCATATAAGATCTTGTTTGATTTGTTTCGATGAATATTTTTAAAATATCATATTTCTATAATTTTTATTAATAGAAAATTAAAAATATTCGTAATCAAAATTATACATTGGTGTACGTGCAATAGTCAATAAGTTTTTATATGTTGGGACGGAGGAAGTATGATCGATGTTGTTGATGATATTTTTATTTGTTAAATCAGGTTTAAATTCTGAAAACATAAAAAGTAAATGTGCGTAAGTAATTATGTTTGGTGTGAGGGAGCTCTAACCTCCAATGATAAATAAAGAAACCAAGCTATCTTAATGACTATGTCATAGGGCCGGTTAGAAGTTGAAGAGAAGGGTCAAATTGCATAATTTAGTTGTGTTCAACACCAGTGAAGATTACATAAGATGTTTTCTCTTCCGACCCCATGGTTCTTTTATACCCCTCTAAAATCCAAAATTTTTGGCCCCCAAAACGGTATACTTTTTGCAACAATTGTCGCGATTTCTGCGAACCATGACATTTGTATATTACGGTTTCGCGGTTTATACAAACCATGGCATATGTTTGTTTGTCATGGTTTCTGCGAACCATGACGAGAGTTTACTGAAAATT
This sequence comes from Trifolium repens, assembly GCA_030408175.1. NCBI lineage: Eukaryota > Viridiplantae > Streptophyta > Magnoliopsida > Fabales > Fabaceae > Trifolium > Trifolium repens. Next base: position 18,136,799 of record CP125841.1, on the reverse strand, counting down.
TAACAAGGGAGTATAAAAAGAGATCTGAGAGGGAAAAAAAGAAAGATAGTTATTCAATGCATATTTTTAATATATCGGCAATACACCGACAATTTTTTTTTCTTCAGATGTTGCACCGACACTTTTTTTTGTGGTCGAGATTGCATCGAAACTCACATGTGGTTTAAATTGCACCCTCTACCTTTTTTTCTGTGGTTGAGATAACATCGGGAAATTTATGTGGCTATAATTATTCGGATTCGTGTATAAATACATAACCCTAATCCATATTCTCATACATAACCTAATTAAATTTCATCTACCACCATTTTATTGTTTCAATCAAGGAAGATGCTTCCAACTTTCACCATGTTTAATTTATGATGTTTCTAAATTAGCAAGGTACATCTTCCAGAGTCATGGTTTCTGAGAACCGTGACAAATAAAAGACTACCATGGTTTCTACAAACCGCGACGTCTTTAACATAAGAGAAGCAGTGTGTTACTATATTAACCCGTCACGGTTTCTACGAACCGCGGAAACCTTAAATCGCGGTTTCTATAAACCACGATACCGTGCAAGGGCAAAAGGGTACCTTAGGGGGGTATAAAAGAACTAAGGGGGGTCGGAAAAGAAATTATCATTACATAATGATGAAGCTGCTAACTTTGAAGTATGGAGGAAGGTTGTGGATCAAAAGATGGAATCCATAGAGAGAAACAATACCTGAGAATTAACAACATTGCCTTAGGGAGCTAAAAAGATTGGTTATAATGAGAGGGGTGAAACCGAAAAATATAAAGCAAGGTTTGTGGCCAAGGGATATTCTAACAGCATAGGATAGAATACAATCAATTGTTTGCTCCTATAGCCAGATGGGATACCATTTAGAACCATTCCATCCTTAGCACTAGCAGCTAAGGATGATAATGAAAAAGTTGTGGACGCAACCAAGTATAAGCAGATGGTAGGATGTTTGATGTACTTGCTTGCAACAAGACCTAACTTAGCATTCTTTGTGTGTTTGATAGCAAGATATATGGAAAGGCCAACAGAGATGCACCTAGTTGCAGCTAAGAGAGTTCTAAAATATCTCAATGGCACCATGAGCCTTGGAATTTTATACAAGAAGGGCACAATGCAGGATCCTCAAGGTTGGTCTGATTTTGGATTAGTGTATGTAATCTGAAACCTATTGTGTCCTTGGTATTCAGATTATGGGAGGAATTGTTAGCATTAATCATGTAATTAGGCTGTGGATTAGTTTCTTGTGTTGTAAGTCATTATAGGCTAATTACTTGTGATGTAAGTAATTAGTGAACCTACATGTATTAAGGTCTATATAAGGGCCTAAGCCTAGTATGATCAATAGAAGTAAGGATAACAATTTGATCTTTACAGTTCACATGACATGTAAAAATGTTGGGATAAAATTTTCTCTACCAAAGCTAAAACAGAACGTAGAATAGCATTTCATTTCTGTGTAAATACATTAGCACCATTTGAATTTGACATTCCAAATAAAGACAAAAAAAAAACAAATTTTCTCAAGTTAAACCCCTATAGCTCATTTTTGTAACACAAAAAATAAAATTAATACCGGCATGCTTTATCTTCTTCCCATTTACAAATTTTCATGCAACGTGTGTTGTTTCAATTCAATTCAAGGATAAAATAGCTTTGCAAAGAGAAGTTCATTCCAAGTGTCTTGAAGTCCAGGCAAACACCAATGTATACAATCAGAGTAGCTAGCAGGGTTTGCTAATTGTTCTTGAGTCAATGGATTCCATTGCTTTTTGTAGATTGATGTATGTGCATCTTTGCGGTAGTTAGAAAGTTGTGTAATGTTGAGAAATGTTATAGGTATTTTGGATTTTCTGAACTCTTCTCCAATTACTTGCATTATGGTTTTTAATGAATCAGATCCCCAGTATGTTGGATCTTCAATTGGAGTTGTTTCATTGTAGCAGTTTCCACCTTCTTGTCCTCCCCATTCAATGCTCCTGCAAAAAACAATAAAGTGCTTTGATATATGCATGATGTACTTAGTTCAACTTCTTTTAAATTGTTATTTTGTTAGAGTAAATAATGAAGAAGCTAAGATACAACATTGAAATACATTTTTTGGTCTTTTTAGCATTTGGTTCTCAGAAGAATTCATAATTCAAAATTCGATCAGGAGTTGAGAGGTTAAGTCAAACATGACCAACAATTGTTTTAGCTAGGATTCAAATTTGGATTCTCTCTGAAGTCATCAATAGCATGCATTCACGCATTCAGCATATCAGTGATAATTGAATTAAGATCGGAGAGTCCAGATTTTTCATACAAGTTTTGATTATTTCTTTTAAATCTAAAATACTTAGCTGAGAATTTGTTTTGTACGATTTCGATCTAACGACCATCGATGTGCTAACTGCGTGTGTGAATGGTGTGCAATTAGTGACAACAAGGAATCCGAATTCATGTGAATTATATATATTATACTCACTTTCCATGAGAAGGTGACATGCTGGTGAAGAAGACTCTAGTCTTGTTGGGGTCAATGTTCATTTTCAGCCATCTAAGCATACTTTTCATAGCCATACGATAGGCTTCCTCCGTTGGCAACTCGACAATCTCTTTTACTTCATCCTTAAAAGAACCAAGCCTAAAAAATTGAGTACACATTAAGGGTTACTTATTATGCAAATGCATTTGCATAAGAAATGAGTAAATAATGACTTGAATAGAGTGGATTAGGAACATACAATATCTTCATCTTGGAGCCGGTTACCCACCAAAGATAGGTGTTGAATACAAAAATGTCTACGCCTTTCCAATAACGACCATGCTTATTGATTGAACCTTTTCTTACAATCCTATCAGTTACCCGATGGATGACAGCGTTATCGGAGTTTGATTCAAGAAGAAAAGGTGCCCAATAGAACTCAATTGTGGCATTGTATTCCTAAGTAAATACAACAATAGAGAAAATAAAAGAAATAAAACGATGGACAAAATAATGGTTAAATGCAGTTTTGGTCAACTATTTTGTCTCATTTGTGATTTTAGGCACCTGGTTTTTAAATCTGCGAATTTGGTTCCTCGATTTTCAAAATCATGGATTTAGAATGAGGGATCAAAATCGTGAATAAGACAAAATAGATGAACCAAAACTATATTTAAGTCTAATAATAATGCAGCTCAAACTATTAACAATATATTGTACGCGAGCTCAGAGTAAGTAGTAGCTACCTTGGCTGTGAAGACAGTGAGTGAATCAAAGGTTTCCATAGATTTGGCATGTTGAGGAATAAGATGATGGAGAAGGCATATCAAAGACACATATTGACCCCTGTTGAGGGAATCTCCGATGAACATCATCCTCTTCCCACGAAGTGTTTCTAGCATTAAACTTGCATTGAATCTGTAGCATTGATAAAGAAGTGTTTCTAGCATTAAACTTACATTCGGCATCCAAATGTAAGGCTAAGTTATAATCAAACAAAAATAAACTAGCACTTCGTACAAGTAAAAACTTCGAAGAAGAAGCGAATGTACATCCTAAAATTCTATAATTTCATAATAAATCTTGATGTAATCTTCATCTATTATGTTAGCTTACGAATTGGTTAAATTCTAGCTTCAAGAACCATTAAGAAAAATGATACAGTATATGTTAACCTCAAAATAAAATTTCCTGCCTATTCTGATTGGAACTCTTACATTATCTATTCTAGCTACTTCATTGGCAATTAATTATCTTGCTGTGTCAATTTACAGAGATAGATTGCCTGCAATCAATTTTTTCACGCTTTCACACATTCAATCTCTAACTTAATTAAAGCCACATGAATAACAATTAACAATCAATTTTTTCACACTTTCACGCATTCAATCTCTAACTTAAAGGTACATGAATAACCATCAATAAATTTTAATTTGTATGTATTGTCCGTGTAATATTTGCTCACATACATCCAATTACATCTCATCATCATGTCGATATTATAAAACTTTTTCTTCCTTCTAAATAATTTAGAAGTTAGAATCACACACATCAAGTGTAGAGAAATGGGGAATCTCGAGTGAACTCGCACTCCAACACATCTTAAGGGACATTTTAAAAACTAATTTAACAAGTGACATTTTGATAATGTGATTTGATATATGTGTAAAAGTAGTACACAAAGATCATAATTATAAACCTACAATGATGAGTAGGAACATATGGGCGTGCGGACCTACAAACTGGGCTTGGATCCTATATCTATATCTATATTCAATTACAAATCATTAAGAAAAATGATCCTAAAAGATTTTTACAATAAAATCTCAACTCAAGTAATATATTTTTGTAAGGTGACCACTCATGTACACTACACATCTTATTTGTATATGCACCGATACATCGCTGAAGTGGATAATTCTGATATGTTCAAAAATTAATAAGCATTACTATTTGTGAACCTATCAAAATTATCTATCTGATTGGCGATGTACTCGTATCCAAATAAGATGTTTTCCGAAAAATTCACCTTTTTGTAGCCACCAAGTTAAGAGTGGAATTCTAGCTACTAAGTTACTTGAAAAAAAAAGTGTATTATTTCAAATAGTTAATTAATTTATAATTTATGTGAATGTGTAAAGGTGCACCTTAAACAATTCAATAACAGTTTAATATAAATATATTTATTTTAAAAGTATTTGTTTTAAAAGTTTGGTTTGTATATTCAACTTTTTAAAATCAAACTACTCCCACCTATAATAGTATTTTCTCCTTTTTACATATAAGCAAAATTTAACACCTAGACTAAATACATTAATTTTTTTTTTATTTTTTTTTACATAATACATTAATTTTTTTAATAAATATAAAAAGTTAAATTTTGCTTTATATATAAAACCAAATGGAGTATAAGCAATTTTTTAGTTTTAAGATTATTTTAATTATTAATATGTTTGGATATAAACCCACTTGGGTTGGTCTAGTGTTGTTGGTTTGGGTTCTTGAAGTTTATTTCTCTCAAAGTCTCATATTCAATTCCCCTAATGTCAATTTCGATAGACTAGTCCATACAGAGTGAAAAAAACTCTAGACAGTGGAATTGATCCCCTCGAATTTGTCGGTCAAATACTGTCATACTGAATTTAAAAAAACAATGTTTGGATATAAATTTTACTACACTTTTAGATTCCTTAAGTAAAACCTTATTAAAATACGGAATAAAAGTTTTTTGAATTTTAAAATTGAAAAGGCATGGCAGTATGGCAGGCACTACTATCTTCTTCTTTTTGGGTGAATAAAAGTATTGAATGTTTTTTTAATTTTTGTCTCGATTAATGCAATGAATGTTTTTCACTTCAACAGTGCTATATTTTGGGTGAAACTTCTGAGACTTCAACCTATGCTACGGAAGTTAAGTAAACCTATCACTGGTATCAACATCACCCTTACCAAAGCCAAAGATGATCTCACTCAAGCTCACATATTACTTTTGCTAGATAGAATGAACCCACATCATATCATGCAAGTTAAAAGATGCACTGAAGAGGTAATCAAATGGAGTGATATGGAGGAGCAAATGTTGAGGCAGAAATCAAAAATTGATTGGCTTCGACTTGGGGATGGGAATAGTAGATATTTAAATGCCTCCCTAAAAGCAAAGCAAAGGCAATGTGCTTTGAGAGCAATCTATAGGGAAGATGGTACTGTGATCACTACTCACCATGACATTGAACAGGAGGTGCTCAATCTTTATGGTAATCTTATGGTGAGGTGAATAGTACCTTGGTGACTCTCATCCCTAAGCACTCAGCAGCAAAAACTATCAAAGAATATAGACCCATCTCCTGTTGCACTACCATCTTCAAAATTATCTCTAAAATTCTTACTACGAGGTTAAGCAAGGTGATGAGCAGTATTGTTAACATTAGCCAGGCTGCCTTTGTGCCTGGCCAACACATCCATGACCACATTTTACTAGCCTATGAGCTTATTAGAGGTTATAGCAGAAAGGGTGGAACTCCCAAATGCATGATGCAGTTAGACCTCCAGAAAGCGTATGACACAGTGGACTGGTTTGCCTTGCAGCATATCTTGCGGGAGATTGGACTTCCTAATCAATTCATCCAATGGGTTATGTTGGGTGTTACCTCAGTGTCTTATAAGTTCAACATCCATGGTAGATACACTAGTTTTATGAAGGCTAGGAGAGGGCTTAGGCAAGGGGACCCCATCTCCCCTCTATTGTTTGTGATTGTTATGGAATACCTTCATAGAATTCTCCAGCAACTTACTAAGGTTCCAGACTTTAATTTGCATTCCAAGTGTGAAAATCTTAACATTATCAACCTTAGTTGTGCTGATGATTTGCTTATTTTTACCCGTGGTGATATTGTCTCTGTTGATCAGGTCATGGCTAAGCTTCGTGCTTTTTCTAACTCCACTGGTCTTGTTGTTAATCCTTCCAAATGCAAAGTCTACTATGGAGGGGTGGATGACACTACTAAAAGAAATATTAGGGAAGCTACTTCTTTTGCTGATGGCTCTCTTCCCTTCAGGTATCTTGGTGTCCCACTCACCAGCAAGAAGCTCTCCATTCACCATTACATGCCCTTGGTTGATCGTATCGTGGATCGTATTCATAGTTGGAGTGCCAAGCTTCTCAGTCATGCAGGTAGACTCCAACTAATCCGTAGTGTGACTTTTGCTGTGGCTAATTACTGGATGCAATGTTTGCCTCTCCCAAAAAAGGTAATTCAGAAAATTAATGCCATTTGCCGTTCTTTTCTTTGGTCTGGTGGGGTGACTATCACTAAAAAGTCCCCTGTAGCTTGGGACCGTGTCTGTGCCTCTACTGCTCATGGAGGTCTGAACCTGATTTCCCTTGATGAATGGAACCAAGCCAATCTTGCTAAATTGCTCTGGAACATCAACAGCAAAGCCGATAGCCTCTGGATCAAATGGGTTCATAGTTATTACATCAAAACTGACCAACTTATGACTATGTCAGTGAATAATTCGTGCTCTTGGATTTGGAAGGCTATCCTAAAACAGCGTGACTCCTTGCTGCACATACAAGGATGGGAACATATGCAGGGTAAAATTATCACCAGAAAAGTTTACCAATCCTTGAAGATGGACCACCCTAGTGTTGAATGGAGAGTGACCATGTACCAAAACATTGCTCGTCCTAGAGCTATCTTTATTTTGTGGATGGCTTGCCATGGTAGACTTGCAACAAAAGACAGACTTAGAAAATTTGGGGTCAACCTGGATGTGAAATGTTGTTTTTGTAATCAGGAGGAAACCCTTAACCATCTCTTCTTTAGCTGCAATGTTATGAGATATGTTTGGCAAAAAGTCCTCCAGTGGCTGCATGTGGATCATACCCCTTTGGAGTGGACTGATGAGTTGATTTGGCTTACGAGACAAAGCAAGAAGAAGGGGTGGAAGGCCCAACTTCTCAAAGCTGCTGCTGCTGAAACCATTTATATGCTTTGAAAGTATAGGAATGATATTTGTTTTGACAACCAAGTACATAACACAAAGATAGAGGAAGATATTATCAATACAATAGTTTATAGAGGGTGGTGTTATCCTAAGCTTAGAAAACATGTTGCTCTTATGCTAATCTATCTTAGTTTCTCTTTTTGGTTTGTTTGTCCTCTTTAATGGTTGGATCTTTAGATAACCTTGTACTTACTTTTTTGAATGGAATAAATCTCTTAATTCAAAAAAAAAAAAAAAAAAAGTGCTATATTCATTCATCCACCATCGTTTTACACGTGTACACAATGTCGGCAACACTTCCAACAAAAAATACCCTCTTACCGCATTCCAAAAAACAATTACCCTCTGATGACCCACCGTTAACTTGACCCGTAAAAAACCCGCACGTATAACCAAAAAAAAACACGCTTACTTACTTGGGAAGATCGCAACCGTGAGGCTGCCACCGCAACCGTCGATATTCTTTATCCGGCCGGCCATGTTCTTGACAAGTCAACTGTGGTTGTATATACGGACACTCCGATTCTTCATACAACGGCCGAGTCAACTCGTCTTTAACCCATCTTCCGTTGAACAAATCGCAGACTCTTTCTTCCTCTGTTTTCTCCGCATTTGAAACAGTGTTTGACTGAGTCAACTCATCATTGGGTGTTGAAAGGAGTACTGTGTTTGGGTGGAGTTTGAGGTGTGGTCGAAAGATGAAGAGGAAATCATGGGTGTTGAGGATGAGAGCGGAGAAGAGAATGAAAGCTAAGAAGGTGAAGAGATAAGATGAAGAAGTTAGACGAGGCTTTGTTCTTAGGAGAGATGATGCTGAGAATGAGGTTGCCATGCATGGACCCCAATAACAATAATTTGTTTTTGTTTTTGTTTCTATTTTACTCTTCTCATCATTCTCACAACAAAATTCACAAGTAGCTATGCTATGCTATGCTATGGTGTTTCATTCTCTGTCAAAAAGAAAAAGCCATAGTGTTTCATTCATTTACATCATCACATGGCGGGCCAAACTCTATAATACTAATAAATTAAAATTAGTAATTCAATATACTCCTACTAATTAAGATGAGTGGGAGCCATCATGGGTAGCTATACTATATCTCCATCAATTCATAATTAAATTATTATTATTATTAGGAAAATGCTAACTAGTTAAACAACTAAATACGGTAAATATACATTGGAACTTGTGTAATCTACTTTTTAAAAGTATGAATTATGTTGATTCTAATACAAAATTTGTTTCTTTTGGCTTCCTTAACTAATTTATTGGGTGCACTAGTTTTCATGACCCTTATTATTATTATTACTTCCTCATAATCATTTCTTTCAGATGTCAATTTTGATCAGTAATATATTTAATTATCCAATATAAAAAATTATATTCTAAAAATATTCATCAAAACAAATTGAATAGTAATATTTTACTCCTATTTGCTAATATTTGATTTTATATATTAATTAAAATTTATGATCAAAATAGATTATGTAAATAATGCACGATAATAAAAAATGATACTTAAAAAAGAACAGACTATAAGCACAAAATTAATTTTATAGATTCATTGAAAAATGTTATGTTTAATCTATAATATGATATATCACTTTTCAATAAATCTAAAATATCAATTTGTGTGTGTGTGTGTGAAATTTTTTCAGATACAATTGATATGTGTACTATTTATTTTTATATAGTGTATCAATAACAATGTGTGTTTGTTAACTGGGGAGGATATAGGACGTTGTTTGGCTTCAATGCTAGAGGTGAAAGGAAGTGGAATGTTGCAAATAATGTTAATGTCTGCGCTTTATCTATTCATGTAGATGTCAAATAATAGTTGTTTCAATAGTGGTTTGCGCTAAATTTGATAAGTAGAATCATGGTTCGATCCCCCCAAACTGCGATTGGGAGGGGGCTAGAACCACTTGATGTCAGAATTGACTCCCAAACCAGATTCAATTGGTAGTGAAAACAAAACAAAAAAGTACCTATTGACAAAAATATATGGTTCTTGCTAAAAAAAAAAGTAGATCTGGTCTTTATATTTTGTTTGTTGGAATTTATGATTCATGAATGAGGCTTTGGACCTTGTAAGGTGATTTTGTTTCTCACAAATTAGGTGTAGTAAGGTGATTAGGAGGTGTTAGGTCACGTTACATTTGAAATTGACTTGCTAATCTGTTGATCTTAATTCTAGAGGGTATTATTGTTTGTAGTATCTATTAATTAATTTATTTATTTATTTATATGCAGCTGCAGCTGTGCTGGACATTAAGAAATGTCTGAAATGAGCCAACAAAAATCAATTAAAAAACTATATATGGTATCTCCCAAGAACGAATAATCCATTATTATGTCCCAAACTATATAAGCATTTCATGAGTGCATGTGTCATACATTATGTTGCTATTATTATACTATACGAGTTTGATTTAAAAGTAGTTCGTGATCTTTTCCAAAAAAAAAGGTAGTTCGTGATAGTTTGAGGTCACAATCTCGCATAAAATAGGCTTAAAAGTCTCCGTATATATATTCATATTTCATACCATTCTCATTAGATACTCTGTTCTTGGTGAAAGTGAGACATCTTTTTAAAATTATATATTTTGTGAAATTGTTTTACAGAACTTATATAAAACAATTCATAAGTTTTTTTCAATTTATTTTATTTAGTGCTATTAAAATAGCTTATTATTATACCAAAAAAAATAAGTTTATGTAAGCTTATATATAAACGCTTTTATCATATTGAGTCCATGTCCTAGTGGAGCTACCATACAAAAGACTACTAACTCCAACTCATACACAATAATTCAGCCAATAAACTGGCAAATTTGCTTTAAAGTGGGTTATGTTTGGAATAGCCTAAATAAATTTTTGTTCGTGAAGGAACAACTACTAAACACCATCATAGACCAAAAAACTCAATTGTATTATACTACACTCACACTTCAAAATGACAATATCAGAGAGATCATAGATGAAATCTGGCCACGGTGTCTCAAATCTCCATACGAGCTCACAAACATAAAGCAGTGTAACAACGCTTACCATGAAGAGTAAATGGTATTGGGATTGGCTCAAGACAAGATTGAAGCTGAAAACTTAAGTTGACATTCACATTATGCATACTCGAGCTTCAATGGTAGAAAACTAACAGCACAAAGACAGACCCAGCCTAATCCATATATGTGAAATAACTAGAAATGGAAATATGATTTAGCACGGTGAAAAAGTGAATCAAACCTTGAAAGTGAAGAAAATGGAAAACAATAATGAATTAATGGTCAATGTAACAAACAAGTTACAAGAGAACAAGTTCACTCAACTACCTGATTATCAACTAACAGATGTCAACCAAAATTATTGGATTAGCTCCAGTATATGCAATTTTCCCATGAATACCATGCTAGACTTTTTTTTATATATATATTTCTTTCTCTTCCTCATCCTCCTCATTTTCTTTCAGAGATAGATAAAAGAATGTGAACTACTAAATTCATGGAAGGTGAGTCAACAAGAATTACAAATTTCTGCAGAATGTTTCATATCAAGGAAGCATCAGAGCTGACTGGTAGGGCATCTGAAATGCAGTTTTCTGCAGCAAGCTCATCTCTTGTCTGAGATAATCCGAATTGAATTCACCACATACATCCAGAGTAAAAAATGTAATCTCAGAAGTTTACAGCAGAATAGGTGCTTCGGTGACCTTCAGACGGCGTCCCCTTAAACTTTCTAACCAAAGATGAGCACATGCTCTGCAAAGGCACGGCAAAGTACAAAGTTTAATCAAAGAATTCAACTCCTAGCCTTCTTAAAAACTTATTTCATCTGCTGCCAGAATGAAAATACTAAAATTGAAGAATTCATGGGAAAGAATACCTGTGTTCTCCTAGGCAAGCTGATCCAGAAGTCCAAGTTAGGGATGACCTGAAAAATTAGGTCAATGAAGAAATATCTCAGTCCTAATTGTCAAAAAATCCCACAAGATTGCTCTACAGCACTCAAAAAGTGACTGTGAAGGATTGACATGGGATAACAGTAACGTGATAAAAAAAATTACTAACAGAACGACTGACTGTAATCAAGAATCAATTTCCAATCCAAAATTGCAAAATTATTGGTTATCAAATACCAATACATGTCTGATACTCATAGAAATGTATCCAAGTGTCCTCCAAAATTTTAAATTTTTAAAAGAAAAATATCGACCAATATGTTTGGGGATACCTCGTCGATACTTTGAATATAGCTCAAAAAACTGAGCCTTGTTCTACATCATGTTGTGAGAAGAATTGTGGTACATACTTCTTTATTAATTCTTTGAGGATATAAAAAAACACAGACATGATTGTGGGGGATATTGGGGTAAAGTTTTCTCTTGGTGTATTAGACTCGGAAGCTACGCTATTTTGGATGATGAAAATGGGAGATGAAAATGATACAATTTAGACAAGAGAAATACATTAGTGATATGTTTATAAAGAAAAGAAAAAAACAAAGTATAAAGACAAGAGAAAGATATGGTGGTGTCTAAGGTGAACCACCAATTAAGTGGTTCATGGTGTACCATATGACAACTTGCCATTGAAATAAGAGGTTCTATGGGATCTTTGATAGAAATGGTGAGGTGTACGTTAGGAGGGCAGGGAGCTGCAGCAGGGGAACATTATGACTAGTGTAGTAACTAATTTGATGAGGTAGCAGAGGTGTTGTTTGTTGTGAGGAGAGAGAATATAGAGCTGATAGTATATGTAGTAGAGGCATGTGTTAGTAGGGGGCAGACTAGAATTTGGGTTGTTACTCTTGGGAGAGCTTAGGCCTCTCTAAGTGCCTATTACCTTTACATTTTCTGCATTCTATATGTAATTTGCCATAGAATCACTTATTCTATTGGATTATCAATTAAATCACAGTTGCTATTCTATTCTCTATTCTCCTACTTATCAATGTTTAATCGTAATCGAGATCGAGTCCTATCAATCTTTTTTTTTTTTGACAGGAGTCCTATCAATCTTATGATTCATTCATCACACCAAATAATTACTTTTTTTTCTCTACGCAAAAATCTGCAGAAAAATAAAAATGGTGACATAAACTTTGAGAGGAAACTTTGGCTCTACTTGCTTGAACCCCACCAACATCAGAATTGAAATTGAAGTTGTTGTTTGTTCCTGCAACCATCCCACCACATTCACTTTCCTGAAATATAATCCTTCTCCAAGCCTTCATCAGTCCTCCCTCTTCTCCACAGCCTTCAATCCAGCCGACATCGCTCCCATCTTCTGCTTCCTCTCCGACGACCTCCCGTCACTCCTGATGAGTCCCGCGGCATGGCCTCATCAGGCGTTTGCTCCAAACTCCTGTTCTCCAATCACTCCTCCGACCAACGCTCAACGCTCCAGTTCCTTCCGCAAGTCAGAGCTTGTGGGCTGAACGCATAAAACCCTATATTTGTTTTGAGAATGGTTAGTTCCAACATTCAAATTGATCTTACTTTGTCCTTGTTTCTGGAGTAACAAATCTAAATATTTTTATGATTATTTTCCTCTTTTCTGTGCCTTTATTTGATATGCTTTTGCTGATTTTTGTATTGGTCGGTGAAGCAAAAACCCATGTGCATCCCCAGGTCCACTTCCAGATTTGCTCCATGCCGTTGCAATCATTTTTCCATTGTTGAGACTTGAGAGTAATCCCAGTTTTGATGTATGTGGATAATTTTGTTGCAAACCCAGTGGTGTAGGGAAAGGAGGAAGGTAAAGGAGAAAAACTCTAGTGTGAAGAGTTCACTGTAAGATCCCGTAAAACTTATTAAGCCAACAACTCTTAATGATGGTTCACGGTGAGGGACTTGTTAGAGCCCTCACTGTAGAAGCCAACGAAAAAATATATCTCCGCATTTTTTTTATGATCAAAAGTATCTTTTTTCAATTATTTTATCATCACCTACATATGTTTTACCGATTAATGTTTAACTATATATATATATATGTAACATGTATGTTTTTTTTATAAATTTTATGTTAACATATCTAGGCCATATTAGCATCTTAAGTTTTAACAAATTTTCTGTATCTCCATATCCATGTTGTATCGTACCCATTTGTTATCAAGTATCCATTCTTCAAGGAAGAAATAGTAAAAAGAGTTTCAGCATGAAATGCACAACTATTTAGCAGTGATAGTTAAGTAATCATCTATGACAAACAAATGAATCCTCTGTGAACTATGGACAGGATCTTTAGAGCATGCAATGCTGATTACAACTATCTTTAGGACAATGGAAAAAGACAAAAAATGACTAACAGAAAGGGTTCCTTCATTGTCGGAAAAAAAAAAGGTTCCTTCTTTCCTTTTTCACTTCCAGATCAGAGCAAGTATAAGAAAAAAATTATGAAGTAGACAATTCACACAACTTAAATGTCACAAATAAAAGTAGGCATATATACCCCTATCAGAAAAAGACATGTACACAAGAAGGAAAGATGAGAACATACTTCTATACCGCGAATCTTGAGGAAGAAATATCGATAAATTATACCAGCCAGTAGATACACAGCAAAAAGGCACACAAGACTGGAATGAGATAAGATGAAACAAATATTAGTAATTTAAACGAATTAGAACCCCTTACAAAAGTCAAAAAGCCGGGTAAGACAGTAAAATGCTTACATAATAAGTAAAGTGCCAAACCACCCCCATCCACTCCCGTGGACATTTACAATCATAGCACAACCAGATGGATGCTTTAGCTCTGTAGCCTGTTTAAGAAACAGGGTGACAACAAAAAGTAACAATTAGTTGTGTTGGGCTTCAAATTCATATCAACTTCATATTTCCCTTCTGTTTTAGTCTTTTTCCTATCCGGCATTCTTATTATCATTTTACCTAAGATGTATATTGATGCAGGGGAATAAATTATATACCTTCTGTCTAGTCTTTTTTATTTTGAACAAAAGTGGAATATGTATTGATGAAGGGAAATGAATGATATGTGTCTAGTTTTCTTCATTTTGAGAAAAATGGCTTGAAGACATAAGAAAAGACTCACTGTGTTGTATATTAGAGCTGAGAGCTATGCTAGCAATTAGCATAGCTCTGTACAGCAACTCTGTAAAAACAAACAATTTTCTAGCCATCCATAAGAAACATCTAGAACTTCAATTTTGGTGGCCTTTTGTCTTTAGGGGCTTACTTGAGTGGGGGTTCCTTTAGCATTGGAAACTTGGTATCTTATATGTGTTAGAGTATACAGATAGTTAGACCTCCTCAGCTTCTCTATTGTATTCTGTCTATTCCTATCCTCTATTCAAGTCAGTTACACTATGTAACAGACTCTCTATTGTATTCTGTCTATTCCTATCCTCTATTCAAGTCAGTTACAGACTCTCTATTGTATTCTGTCTAGTATATAAGACAGATACCAATCATTTGTAACTAATTCAGATAATCAATGAAATTCTCTTTCTCTATCTCTCTCTCAGTTTCTATCATGGTATCTTGAGCCTTTCTTTTTTCTTGATCCATGGCTGATTCAAATCCCTTCCAAGGAAACAAGATCTCCAACCTCATCTCCCTGAAGCTTGATGACAAAAACTTCAAGCAATGGAAACAGCAACTTTCCGGAGTAAATCGAGGTTGCGATCTGCAAAAATACATTACCGATCCAGTTTTACCTGAAGAATTTCTCACCGAGGCCGATCGCGCCGCCGGAACGGTTAATCCTCTCCGTCAACAATGGGAGAAACACGATGCGCTGATCTCTACGTGGATTCTCTCCACCATTTCTGATTCGCTTCTTGCGAAAGTTGTTGATCTCACGTTTTCATGGCAAATCTGGGATGAGATTCACCGTCACTTCAACACGTTGCTGAACACCAAAGCGCGTCAGCTTAGATCGGAACTGCGAACCCTACGCAAAGGTGATCGCACCGTTACTGAGTTTATTCAACGTGTTCGCGAGATCAATGAATCGTTGATTTCTGTCGGTGATCCCGTTCCGTTGCGAAATCTTGTTGAGATCGTCATCGACGCGCTTCCGGAAGACTATGACTCCGCTGTTGCAGCAATTTCGAGCAAATCTACAACCGTTACGATCGATGAAGTTGAATCCGATCTACTCGCACATGAAACCAGGCTTGAGAAGAACAAGAAGCAAAGTCTAAGTGATACGGCGACGGTTAATCTTGCACAAACTCCGTCTCTACCGGTTTCGTCTTCAAATTCCACTGGTGATGTCTTTCAACCTCCTAATCCTTCGTTTCCTTCTGGTTCTAGTCATGTTACGGCTAATGGAAATCAAGGAGGTGATGAATCTCATCGTGGAGGTAGAAATGGAAGAGGCGGTGGACGCTCTGGCCGTGGTGGTCGTGGAGGAAGGAACAATGGAGTTCCGTGTCAAATTTGCCATAGAACGAATCATGATGCCTCTATCTGTCACTATAGGCACACTGGAACTATGCCTAGCTATGGCTATAGACCTCCTATGCCTAGCTATGGTTATCAACCTCAGTTTCCAAATCCCTATGGATATGGCTATGCTCCAAGACCACAACGCCCTCCTATTCCTCAGGCTTTGCTAACTGGAGGCAATGTTGGCTTCAATAATCAGTGGTGGTATCCTGATTCTGGTGCCTCTCACCATGTGACACCTGATGCTTCCAATCTCTCTGATGCTGCCTCCTTGCCTGGTTCTGATCAAGTTCTCATGGGTAATGGACAAGGTTTGACTATTAACTCTATAGGTTCAATGTGTTTTACTTCCCAAACCAACCCTAAAACCTCCCTAACCCTTAACAACCTTCTCCTAGTACCTTCAATAACTAAAAATCTAATGAGTGTTTCTAAATTTGCACAAGATAATAATGTGTTCTTTGAATTTCATCCAACCCTTTGTTTTGTGAAATCTCAGGCTACTTCTGAAGTTCTCCTTCATGGCACAGTTGGAGCTGATGGTCTTTATAAGTTTGCCTCTCCTTTAGATTCAAATTCTGCTTTGAATAAAAGTGTTAAACAGTGTAACTCTGTTTCTATCCCTAGCTCTAGTTTGTCTGCTTTTACTTTTAATTCTCAACCTGTTGTTAATGTTTCTAGTAGTGCCTCTATTAATAATAATAATAACTCTGTTTCTGTTTCTTCACCTATGTCTGCTTCTTTATATGATTTGTGGCATGCTCGTCTTGGTCACCTTCATCATGATGCACTTAAAGAAATTCTAAAAATGTGTAACATCAATGTGCCATTAAAATCTCAATCTAGCTTTTGCTCTGCTTGTTGCCTAGGGAAAAGTCATAGATTGCATGCACCATCATCCACTACAATTTATCACACACCATTTGAACTTGTCACCTGTGACCTATGGGGCCCTGCTCCTATCAAATCCACTACTGGCTTTACCTATTTTCTCACTTGTGTTGATGCCTGTTCTAGATTTGTTTGGGTTTATCCTTTGAAACTTAAGTCTGAAACCTTGCAGCAATTTATCCAATTTAAAACTATGGTTGAATTGCAATTTAACTGTACCATTAAGACTGTTCAAACTGATGGTGGTGGTGAGTTCAGACCTCTCACCAAATACCTTACTAATCTTGGCATTATCCACAGATTAACCTGTCCACACACACACCATCAGAATGGTCTAGTTGAAAGAAAACACAGGCACATTGTTGAAACTGGCCTCACCTTACTTTCTCAAGCCAATTTACCCATGAAATATTGGGACCATGCCTTTGTAACAGCAGCTTTTCTTATAAACAGAATGCCTACCCCTGTCCTAGAAAACAAATCACCTTATTTTGTGCTTCTCAATAAGCAACCAGATTATAAGGCCCTCAAAATTTTTGGTTGTGCATGTTTTCCATTCCTCAGGCCCTATCACACCACCAAGCTTGCCTATAGGTCTCAAGAGTGTGTTTCTTGGTTATTCTTCCACTTATAAGGGCTATAAATGTCTAAGTCCTGAGGGTCGTGTGTATATCTCTAAAGATGTATTATTCAATGAGCAAAAATTTCCTTACCCCTCTCTTTTTTCCACTACCTCAGCAGCAAACAGTACCAACCCTGCTGCAGCCTCACCCTCTCATGTTCCTTTATATCTCCCTGCTCAAAACCTACCTATCCCTACACCTACTCAAATTCTTAATCCTACTCCCATTACAACCATACATGTGGACACTGACCTCCCATCACCCTCCACACCAGCATCATCATCATCACCTAACTCTGTGGCCAGTTCTCCTCCTATCCAAACATCTAATGCATCCCAGCACATATATTCTTCACCCTCCTCTGTTGAGACTAATCAGTCCACTGTATCACCTGTACCCTTTTCTTTACCTATTACCCAACCTCCTATCACCCACTCCATGACTACTAGGTCCAAATCCAAAAATAATCCCACTGTCCTAGTAACTCACATTGAACCTAAAGGTGTTAAACAGGCACTCCAATCCTCCCATTGGCTTGCTGCTATGAAAGAAGAGTATGCTGCTCTGCTTAGAAATAAGACTTGGACCTTGGTTCCTCCTCCTACTCATAAACAACCTATTGGCTGCAAGTGGGTGTTTAGAGTGAAAGAAAATCCTGATGGTACAATTCAAAAGCACAAGGCCAGACTTGTTGCTAAGGGTTTTCATCAACAAGCTGGGACTGACTTTTCTGAAACATTCTCTCCAGTGGTTAAACCTGTCACTGTGAAGACTGTTCTCACTCTGGCTGTAACTAACAGGTGGCCTATACAGCAGATAGATGTCAATAATGCCTTCCTAAATGGTATCTTAGAGGAGGAGGTGTATATGCAACAACCACAGGGCTTTGAGGTGTCAGATAAAACTCTGGTTTGTAAGTTAAATAAGGCCTTATATGGTCTTAAGCAGGCACCAAGGGCCTGGTTTGACAGGTTGAAAGCTGCTCTCATTGGTTATGGCTTTAAGGCCAGCAAATGTGATCCTAGTCTTTTTATGATGAAAACTGGCTCTCTACATCTCATAGTCTTGGTATATGTTGATGATATTATCATCACAGGCAGCTCTCTACCTCACATTCAGAGTCTTATTTCTAAGCTAAATGCAGAATTTGCTCTTAAGCATCTTGGTGTGTTGGATTATTTTTTGGGTATTGAGGTTTTTCACTTAGGTGATGGTTCCCTTCTTTTATCTCAAGCTAAATACATCAGAGACCTTCTATCTAAAGCCAAAATGGACAATGCTAATGGTATGCCCACTCCCATGGCCTCTACTCTCAAATTATCTAAAGTTGGATCTATTCCAGTTGAAGATCCCACTCATTTTCGTTCTATTGTTGGGGCATTGCAGTATGCCACCCTCACCAGGCCAGAAATATCTTTTTCTGTCAACAAGGTTTGTCAATTTCTCTCTAATCCTCTTGAAGAGCACTGGAAGGCAGTCAAGAGGATACTTAGGTATCTGAGTGGTACTTTGCATCATGGGCTTGTGATTCAAGCAGCACCAATTGATAAGCCTCTCTCTCTCATTGGTTTTTGTGATGCTGATTGGGCATCAGATCCTGATGATAGAAGGTCTACCTCAGGAGCTTGTATTTTTGTTGGTCCTAATCTTGTTTCTTGGTGGTCAAAGAAGCAGTCACTAGTTGCCAGATCTAGTGCTGAAGCTGAGTATAGAAGCTTAGCTAATCTATCATCAGAAATGCTTTGGCTTCAATCCTTGCTCACTGAACTAGGTTGCAGGTTTTACACCCCCAAGATTCTATGTGACAATCTGAGCACAGTCTCTCTGGCCCATAATCCATCTCTGCATCATAGAACCAAGCACATGGAGCTGGATATCTTTTTTGTCAGGGAGAAGGTCCTTAGCAAGAGCCTTGTGGTGTCTCATGTCCCTGCCCAGGATCAGTGGGCTGACATCTTCACCAAGCCACTGTCAGCTATCTAGTATATAAGACAGATACCAATCATTTGTAACTAATTCAGATAATCAATGAAATTCTCTTTCTCTATCTCTCTCTCAGTTTCTATCAATATGGACTTGTAGGCCCATATTGTCTGAAGCCCACTGGGAGGGAAAAGTTAGTTAAGAGAGAGAGGGGGAGGGGGAGGGAGTTTTTTATATAGGATGGAGGGTAGAATAATGGGGTATATTTTGATCATCTTGTTCAGTTAGAACCTTAGGGTTGGGCAAAAGGGAAATTCTTTCTTCCTTTGAGGAGCTTTGCTCGGGCATTATAGGGATTCAATCTCTGTAATAGTTTCTTTTTAATCATTAATAATAGTTTTCTTAATTTGGGTTCCTAACACCCAAAATGTAGGCTGGGGCCAAGTTTTGAGGGGCCATATAAATTGACAGCTATACATGTTGATAAAACTAGGAAACTTCCACAAGTAATCTAAATGAATAGAAAAAGCTGATAAATTCAATTATGTTATTTGTCAATTCAATAATCCAAGTTCAACATTTCCCATTATTTCAACAAATGTCACTGATCTTCAATTTTTAAGTTCACAAATTAAGAAACATATACTGCATGTGGATAAAATAACTTAAGTAGGACATCGGAAATCTACACCATAAAATAACAAACAATGTGCATGGAAATAAAAAATAATATTCCGATAACAGGTACTCACATAATCACAATCGCCCGATCTCTCCAGGGTTTGTGGTGCCTGTTGGCAGAAGATTGATAAAGAAAATATGAAACAATTCAACCAAGCATTAGTTCTATAATATCCAGTTTAATCAATTAGAAATATGGAAGGAAAGGAAATAATGAAAACCTTACTTGTACTCCATTTAAATCGCAAAGCACAGACACAGCCAGAGAGCAGTTGTACTTGAGGCTGCCGCTTGACATTTTAACAATGATACCAATGTGGGGATTTTTCTTATCTGGCATCAGGATAACATTAAAACCATACATATACTCTGGTTAAGTTCATATTCAAAGCATTATTCAAAATCAGTTGAACCAAAATAATGCATAACAACATACAAGGAACACAAATTTGAGCCAAAACGAAGGCACTGAAAATTAATAAAAGAAAAACAACAATTGAAATAAACCAAAAATCATAAACAGTAAATTAAATTGGTCGTACCAATAACATCAATGTCAATATTTGGGCCACGTCCAATGGTTGCACATACATGATAACCTGCATTTATCACTCTGTTAGATGATCATTTTCTTCTAAGTTTCACACTGAGAAACAAACAAAGTTTGACTTCAGTTGGATATTGTTTATTTATTAGAAAATTTAAATGGTTTTTCCACGTTTGTATTTCTTTGAGCTACAGCTCTGCCCAATTGATTACGAACGGTTCTTAGAACTTAAAACAAACTCTTTACATCATGCATGAAGTAATAATCACAGTTCTTCATATGTTTTCATGAGTGCAAGAGCACGAAAGAACACTTTGTATTTCTGTAAGAGTAAGGAGATACAGGAATCAGTTAAGTTGATCTGTTGCATAAATAAATGCCTTTTAATATATAAAAGTACTTCAGGCAAGCTAATTAGATTGATGCAGCAGTAGAATCTATTTTTTACTGTGAAAGAGAACCAGTCACTTGGAGGTTCTGCTAGCAACAAAAACTATAAGCAAAAATTATCCGAATTGCATTTTTCTTTAACAGTGATCTAAAAAGAATGCTTCTGGATGAAGTAATTCTTAAAATATCAGAAATTTCATGCCAACGACACACAGGCACTGGGTACAATTGTAAGTTACCACAATTAAACAACCAAGCAGAGAAGAACTGTTCGCATCTGTCATAGCTCCCACAAGCAAAAAGCAGTATACAGTAGACACAATTTTTGAGAGGCAAGTAAATGGGAGAAAATGTGTTTGGAATTATACCTCCAATTTTATTTGCCACGAGTGCACTGCACTCCATCCCACAACGTGCTGGCCCTCCACAGTCCTAAAGCATACATACAATGATGATAAGCAAGTTTTGTAAAATTATGGGATAAAAAAGATTGCAGCAAGACCTTTGACAGCCTTAAAATCCTATTGAATACTTATCCCGGCAGTTATTTATCACTGAAATGTACTAGTAGCATCACTTATATAAACAGGAACCACCGGCCTAGACCAATTAATTATTAATTTAATAGTAAACTAAACAAAATAAAATTTCCAATCATCTTCGTTTTTGGATCATCTACAATGCATTATTACGGTGTCGTTATGATGCCATATCATGCTTGATTCATAGTTATCTATTAATTATTTCTCCATATCTATTAAAATTTACACCTTAACTGCCATTATATGGATTTCTGGTCTAACTGTCTAGGTGTGTATCTTGCGTGAGAAGTGTGGATGTGTTAAGCTTCATGTCTACAATTGGGTTTATCTACAATTCTTCAATAAGCTAAAAAAATGATGGATAAATACAGAAGAAAATGACTCCTCCGGAAGAAACTTGTATTGAAAAGAAAGCAAGAAACATTATATTCGATATATGTTACATGTAGCAAATATATCTATTTGAAATTCCTGTAATTTCGCCAAGTATTCCTTTTATAATATCATGAATTTCATCCTATGTAGAATTAGTTACAAAGCCTAAAGTATCATCATATTTCATATCTATAAGCACAGCAGATTCTTGATAACTATATGCTATTTGATCAATAAAAAGAAAATAGCTTTGCAGGAAAAAGACTCATTTACCCAGCAGTCAGCACATCTTGGAGGGTCATGATTGAAAACCATTCCATCGCAAAGCTGCTCAAACAACCAGTACGCAAAATTTAATTATAGTTCAATTTAGCATAAAGATACATTAACGCTGTAATCCATATAAAACCAAATGATGTACTTTGAAAGTCTGTCTATTTATTGCAAAGAGCTTGAACTTACATATTTAAAAAAAGGAAAATGCTAATTGGTGCCCCTGAGATACTGGTTAAGAAACCAAAAGAAGTAAAACTATCTTGGAATTTGTGTAGTCAACATCTTAAAATGTAAAAAATGGTATTTTCAATACAAAAGTTACTTCTTTTGGTTCCTTAACTAATGCCCCTCCCAAGGGCACTAATTAGCTTCTAATATAGAACAAATTTGGATAATGTTTTCTATAAACACATGGAAAAAGAAAGATGAAAAGAATCACACAATAACTACAAAAAAAAAATCCTCAACAATAGATTCTCATGCGAGTTAAAATTAGTTTCTGCATCTCAATTTTATACAAGCTATCCCATCTAACTTCTCCACAAACACATACAAGTTTGTAATAATGACTTTATTTGTAGTTGAAGAACCTAAAAACTTATTTTGATTTTAGCTTATCTCATGAGCTCTAAACAAATCAAATTGAACTTTAATCATTGAAGGAGCAATAAGAAAGAAGTTTCCTCTTACAAAAAGCCTAAAAAATGATTACTAATGAAGTGAAGTGTTACTAGTTATCAGAAATCAAAGAAATAAGCGTGACCTGATGGAGCCAACCTGAAACCAAAGGGTAGTCTGGTTCACTGACACTTTGTAAAACCTACAAATCCAAAAAAAATTTAAATTAAATTGTGTGAAAATCACATAATTAGCACAGTGTTTACAATAATAACAGAAATGTTTCTATACTTTGAATCAATGAAATCAAATTAACCTAAAATTGATCAAATAAAAAAAAATATTGACAGAGAGAGTGTAGATCAGAGAGAGAGAGAGAGGACCCGTCTTCGCTGAGAATGCCGTGAGGGAAGTTACGAATGGGAGAAGAGAGAGTGTAATTGTAAAGTTTGTTTCCGTCGCGAAAATTGAATTGACAAGCAGAGGTAGGTGTTGCTGAGCTTAAAGACGATGAAAGTGAAAACACGGTGAAGATGATGATGAAGATTTGTTCAGCAGCTACCAATGCCATTGTTGAAAGGTGAAAACAACAACAAAAATAATACGGTTATTTGAATCTCATGGTTAGTTGAGTTTTAGAAAGGGTTTGTAGTAGAAGCGTGAGATTGAGGTTATCTGTGTGTGACGACGGAAGAAGCAACAAATCGTACTCGCTGTGTGTTCTGGAGCAATGCGTTTTTTCTACTTTTCTAGTTTTCCTTCTTAATCCACCCTGCAATCAAATAGTAGTAACAATATATTTAAAAATAAATTATTATTTTTTAAATAGTCAGTGGCGAGACTCACATTTTTTTTATCATCGATTTAATTTGATTTGGGATTAGTTATGTCATAAAGTTGTTCCAGCCACAGGTATCGAATTGTGGATTCTTACCAAGTTTTGTTTAGTGTCAATCATCACCGAATCAACTAACGATTAATGTTTGACTCATATTTAAATGTTCGAACCCGACCAATCCAATAATATTTTTTTTAAACAAACAATCCAATAATATCTCTTGTTGGTAACACTTATGGGATATTTATTTTATACTTTATTTTCCTAAAATTATACTCTGGTAAATTATCAAATAGAAATGTTAAATAGTGCCCCCGAATGCTAGTTAAGGATATCAAATATAGTATAATAATCTTGAAACTTGTATAGTCAACTTATTTAAAATATGAACAATGTAATTTTCAATACAAAATTTATCATTTTTAGTTCGTTAACTAGTGCATCAGGGATTAATCTCTAATTTTATAAGACATTTTCAATAAGTTTGATTACATAAGTATTTTTTAAAAGATTTCTGACTTTATTAAACTTTACTTATACTAGTCTTTCAAATAGTCTTTCAAATATTTCTGACACTCTCAAATATTTAATCATATCATATTTTATATACATACCTCATAATAATATTGTAAGATATATATCAATAATTACAAAATATTTTTTTATATCCTTGTAAGACAATTATGTTTTTTTCCTAAATTATTTTGAAATACTTTATAATTTCATAATTAAATAATTTTCGATGCATCAATGGTACTAGTGTTTTGGTTTCCTTTTGGAGAGATAATTGGTTCAGTTTTTTTTATTATTAAAAATAAGTATTTATTATTTCAAATTGAAAATACATAGATTGTTATAAATTCAAAATTGCTAAAAACTGAAAAAAGTGAATCTACAAACAAACTTGCAACACCTAGGTTAATAACATACAACGGCATCATAAAAGTGCCTACAAATATGACAAAATAAAAGTAATCGAAATATTCATACTCTTGGATCTGCAACGTTGACGTCCTAATCTTCATCAGATCTGTAATGAATTGAGGTAGATATGTCAATTTGAATCAAGGAAACGCCGTACTAGAACAAAAAACCAACAAATGCCGCACAAGACGACGACAAACACAACGCCGCACAAGATGACGATAAATTAAAAAAAAATAAAAAAAAATATAAAAACAAAGAAGCAAATCTATGCGGATAACCACTTATTTAAATAAAACGAGAGAGAGAGAGAGAGAGAGAGAGAGAGAGAGAGAGAGAGAAATGGTGTTGAGGAGTGATTTCAGGCCAAAAATGGTCAAAAACCACCTCCTATGGTGGAAGAATGAAAAGAGAGAAAAGTTAAGAGAAATGAATGGCAGCTAACCCTATTCTTTAATTGACTCGATTATTCTCTGGTTGACGCATTTCAAATTTCCCCTCATGTTGGTTGGTTCTTGTCTGCCACGGCAGATACTATGATTTTGAATGGCCCTTAGATTCTTCCTACCGTTATCACCCCATTCTTGCGGACATCCATGCCTATGTTCTTCGTCATACTAATGTGTCAAACCGGTTGTTGTGGACTCCTTCCATGGATCGCTCTTGACGGCTAAGGAGGTGTATGTCTACAACGTGGAAATATGAAACGATGGATAAATTATGCCTATTCTAGGCTGGTTTAATTCGTTTCACTTGAGTTAAAATTTGCTTTGCATCTCATTATTGCCTTAGTATTTATGTCTAAGTCATTAAATAACAAGTATGTGTTCATCTCTTACTTAACCATATTAGTTATTCAAATCCATTTATTACCAGATACCTTTTTTTTAATTAGCAAATATATATTATAATACTCAACCATAAATATAAGACATATAAATGGCGAGAAAAAGTACATAACTGTAAAAAATGCAATAGACCAATAATTAACATACAAGCATAAAAACTAAAAATGCATAAACACCACAATCAATTCACATTAAAAACATTAGTCATTCATTGAATTTCACATTATTATAGCAACAAGGGTTTTAGCTCATGGTGGGCTTAGCAAAACATACAACAAGAATTATAAGTATACACTTCAAAATAAGTTAAGAAACCTAAACCAAAGAAGCACAACAACCAAATGTTATCTTTCAATATTTACTGATTTGTAGAGTCGTGTCACCGGTTGTTAGAATCGCACGCAAAAAATAGTTTGTGGTTAGAATTTGGAAATGGAAGTGTAATTGGTTCCAACTGGTTAAGATTTTCCATTCTAAAGACGAAAGTGAGTCTGTATTGTATTTTATTAAGGCTTAACCCTTCGTTTGGTTCAAAGGAAAGAAAATGAGAGGAAAGAAAATTACGCATATCAATGAATGAACTTAGACTAATATTAGTCCAAATTCATTCATTGATTTGCGTAATTTTCTTTCCTTTCACTTTCTTTCCTTCCAACCAAACGGAGATAAATGTGCAGTTTTGACTCTTTAAGCTTTACAATTACTTGATTTTAGCTCCCTGAGTTTCAATTGTTCGATTTTAACTCTCTAAGTTTCACAATTAATTGATTTTGGCCTCCCAAGTTTAAATAGCTCAAATTGAGCTTCCCAAATTTATCCTTTTGTATTTGCTAGTTTTTCGTTGACATTTTTAATTGAAAATAACGTTACTTAAGAGGGTAAAATATTATAGCAATTAAAACTTTAAAGTTCAAAATCGAACAATTATAAATCTTATATGATTAAAATCGAACAATTGAAATATAAAAGCTAAAACCATACAACCGTGAAATTTGTGAAGTCAAAATTGCATTTAATATATAATAAAGTTTTTGAATTTTGAACTAAAAAAAAAAAGATTTTTACACTAATAAAAACGAAGGCTTAATTAGTTTGCAATCCCTTAAAGACTTTTTTGAAAAAATGAACGGAAATGATTAAATTAACCGATAAAAATATCAATAACGACTAAAGTAGAACTTATTTTCTTTAAAAAATCAAAATGAAATAAAAAAAAAGTCTTTAAGGATCACTAAAAATAAATTACAATTCACAAACTGCGTAAAAAAAAAAATTGAGTTTACAAATTTGAAGAAAATAATACTCTTAGCACGTGGTATCATTTTCCTTGTTAAAGTTGCCCTAAGACAAAGCTACAATAAGAACGAAGGCAGACAAAGACTGAACGCCGCGACACACAGCTTACACAACCATGGATTCCGAGTTTCCTAACAAAGCATTAACCTCCACCCGTTTTTCCGAGCTTAAACCGCCACTTTCCGATCCCGTTCTTCAAGCTCTCACACACTCCGGCTTCGATTTCTGCACTCCCGTTCAAGCCGCCACCATTCCTTTACTCTGTAGCTTCAAAGACGTCGCCGTTGATGCCGCCACTGGTTCAGGAAAAACCCTAGCTTTCGTCATTCCTCTTGTTGAAATTCTTCGCCGCAACTCTTCCAATCCCAAACCTCACCAGGTTCCTCCCTCTCAAATTTCTTCGTCTTCTTATAATTACTACAGCTGTGCTAATTCAAACTTATTCATTAATCTTAGGTTAATCATTTTTTAATATGTTCAATTTATGAGCGTGTGTTTGTGACTATGAAGCTTTTTGTTGTTTGTAGGTATTGGGAATAATTATATCTCCTACAAGGGAACTAGCATCCCAAATATATCATGTTGCACAGCCTTTTATATCAAGTTTAACGAATGTTAAGTCGATGCTACTCGTCGGTGGAGTGGAAGTAAAAACTGATATGAAGAAAATTGAGGAAGAAGGAGCTAACATATTGATCGCCACGCCTGGTCGATTACATGACATAATGAATAGGATGGATGTTATGGATTTCAAAAGCTTTGAGGTATATCTTAACTTTTACTCCCTCCATCCCAAAATTAGAGTCGTTTCACATAGATTAAGAAAATATAAGTAATAAAAAAAAAAGAATAAACGTAACCATTTTGCAAAACTTCCCTTATTAACTATTGGTTATTATTGATTGGTGTAAACACACAATGTGATTTCACGACTAGAAAGTAGTGTACAAAATATTAATTAGGAGGTAATGTTGGAACAAATTACTTAATGTTGCATTCAAAAGGTCAATAGTATTCAATTCATTCTGTAGCTTCATGTTTTATGATTTCTGCAGCATTCTGTGGCATTTGTATATTAGTAGAAGTAGGATTTTGATTGTGATTGTGGCTGCAGATTTTGATTTTGGACGAGGCTGATAGACTATTAGATATGGGATTCCAGAAGCAGATAAATGCTATCATAACTCAGTTGCCTAAGCTTCGAAGAACTGGCCTATTCTCTGCTACTCAAACTCAGGCTGTGGAAGAGCTTGCCAAAGCAGGGTTGAGGAACCCTGTGAGGGTTGAAGTTCGAGCAGAAACAAAAAGAATGAACGATTCTGCTGCATCAAAGCATCCAGAATCTTCAAAGATACCTTCAGGTCTTCACATTGAGGTATTACCTTTGAAGAATGCCAGACTTGCCAGTACACTTTACTAGTAGAATCGCTTACAAAAATCTTTTTGGTTGTAATTTAGAAGCGGGTCTTTCGCTGGTGCTTTTACTACAATCCATATAATGATTCATGTATTGCTAATAGGTGCATGGTATAGTTTATGTTCATCGTTTTCTTATAATCATCCTCTTCTTTTCCTTTTGAGCTTGCAGTACATGGAATGTGAGGCAGATAAGAAACCATCACAGCTGGTAGATTTCCTTGTTAAGAACCGTTCGAAAAAAATTATAATGTAAGATGCACAAGGTTAATAATCAATAGTATGATTTGTGCAGTAGATGAATAGCTTATCATACTCAAAACACCATTTTGTCCCTAATGCAGATATTATATGACTTGTGCTTGTGTTGACTATTGGGGAGTTGTTCTTCCCCGCCTTTCTGTTTTGAAAGGCTTCTCCTTGATCCCCCTTCATGGAAAGATGAAGCAGGTATAAGTTTGACTGTTAGCAACTAAACATTTGTCAATATTGAAGTGTATTATTCTATATATCAGCATTGTTTTTCTTACCATCCATTATTATTGTCAAACTTCACTGTTTATATACTTAATTGTTTGTTTATTTATTTTCCCATATAGACTGTCAGGGAGAAGGCACTAACTTCTTTTACATCCCTTTCAAATGGAGTTCTTCTGTGTACGGATGTTGCAGCACGTGGACTTGACATACCTGGTGTAGACTGTATAGTGCAGGTAGATTTGTGACAATGTAGATGCCACTGTCTATAGACAACTGTGTTTCATCTTCTCTCTCTCTCTCTCTCTCTCTCTCTGTCTCTGTCTCTGTGTGTGTGCCGTCAAATTTATCAATTTGTGGTTCACATATTTCTTCATATTTATCATTGGAACACATCTTTATACAAAATAAAATGCAATTGATTAATACATCCACTCTTATTGCACAGTATGATCCTCCTCAAGATCCAAATGTTTTCGTACATAGGTCTGGTCGAACTGCTCGGTTGGGTAAACAAGGGCATGCTGTGGTCTTCTTATTACCAAAGGTGTTGCCAAAAGTATCATGTTGTAGTGCCCTTTGATAATTTACATAAGATTCTCTAAATTTATATTTTTAATGGTAAATTAATCTATGTAAATGTGCAGGAGGAATCTTATGTAGAATTTTTGCGTATAAGAGGAGTTCCTCTTCAAGAGAGAACGTGCTCCGACAATGCACCTGATGTTGTACCTGAGGTGTGTTCTCGGCCTCTTTTATCTTGATTTCTTGTGTTGTCATGTTTTATGGATGCAATAGGAGGGTGAGGGTCCTTCCCTTTGCTATGATTATCAATGGATAGTAATAATAGTTTTCAGATATGTGAACTACTTAATATTGTTCTGGTAGAGTCAACGTGGAAATAAATCCCCTGTTACTACATACTGCTGATTGTCACTATTGGAACCTATTTTTTTCTCCAGTTTCATTGGTTGTCTAGGTAAACGTGGCGACCAATTTTTTGTTGTTGAACTGGAAAATGTATATGAAAAGTTAAACTTTTCAATTCCCTGATAAAAAAATTATCAATCAAAACTTGTTTTAGATTCGTTCTGCGGCAACAAAAGATCGTGATGTCATGGAGAAGGGAGTCAGGGCATTTGTTTCTTACATTCGTGCTTATAAAGAGCATCACTGTTCGTATATTTTCAGGTGAGTAATGTTGACATATAATTTGCTGTCACTTAATGATGAAACATCATTTTTGTTAAACTGCTCTCACTCTTACAGGTGGAAAGAACTTGAAATCGGCAAATTAGCTACCGGACATGGCTTATTGCAACTTCCTTTAGTGCCGGAGGTAAAACGCCACTCACTATCCACTGAGGGATTTGAACCGGTTAAAGATATCAATTTCGAGGACATTAAGTTCAGGTAAAAACATTTTAATAGAATAACCTTTATAGTTGTCAATAGTCATATCTCTGAACAACTTAAGCTGCTGATAGATGTGTATATAAGAAAAATATCTCGTAATATCTTCACATCATCTTGAGGTATCTCATTGGATTCGTTTCTTATCTTAGAGTATCTCCTAAGATTAGTTTCTATATTACTTAGTTACTATGTCTATCATGATCTGTTTTCCTATTCGACTATGATTAGGAGTCTTGTATCCCTATAAATAGGGGTTACTGCTCACCTTTTAGAAGGTCTGATTATCATTAAATCTTCAATCATAGTTATATTATACTCTTTATTCTCTCTCTCTCTCTCTCTCTCTCTCATCTCATTTTCTGAAACCCATATCTCCAACTAGATGAAAGCCCGCGAATGAGCTTATTAGGTCATGAATCAGCCTATTATATCTAATACACATCGAGTCCTGAGAGCCTGTTATGCTTGAATTGAAATAAGAACAATGTAAAGGTCCACCCAAACTTGTGCTGAAATTTAATATTTTTTTCGTTTTAAAAAATAGAAGTGGCATGGATCAAACTCCTAACTTATCTGGTCATAGAGACACTCTTCATTGTGAGTACCATGCCAAGAACCTTCTCACATCAAGCTGTTAGGTGAAAACTCATTAATGGTTGTAAACCTTAAGCACCAGATGTACAAAAGTTATCTTTGGGATGAAAAGCATATACAGCTTACATCTGTCTTATTATTGTCATATTTTCCAAGGGGAGGGCAAGTGAATCGAGTGACTTTATTTTATTTGAAGCTTACTAGTTCAAGGACTCAAATACATTATTTTTATATGATGTAAATTAATTTGATAACTGTAATTACAATATCATAAAGTTAATTGTATATTTTAATAATTTAAATTACAGTTCAAATTTTGCTTGAGATTGGGTATGAAATATGAAAATCGAAGTTGAGTTGGAGCTTAAGTTTCTTTATTTTCAAGCTTCAATGAAAGTTTTCTCTATTTGGAGTTGTGGGTGGAAACTTATTCTCTAAGATACTTTGAAGATGAGAGGGATCCGTCCTTTTGTGTACTGAGTTCTTTGTTGATCTTTGATTGAGGGGTTATCCAATTCCCTTTTATTGTCCTTCTAACTACACTTTTTAACTTGGTCAGAAAGCAACATGTACTTGACTCATTTGAATTCTAAGTACACTTTTTTTATTTAACCTAGTAGGTACACTTTTTTGCTTTGGTCTTGCAATCATGCTGCTGACTTAAAACTTCAATTTTTATAGGGATAAATCAAGGGAGAAGCAACGGAAGAAAAACCTGCTAGTAAAGAAAGAAGCCAAAGTAAAAGAGCCAAAACCTAAAAAACTAAAGAAAACTCCAAATGTGCCTATTGCCATGAGGAAGAAAACAGCCAAACAGAGACGTGCTCAGCAGACCATTGAAGATGAGGAAGAGTTGACGCAAGAATACCGCTTGTTGAAGAAATTGAAGAAAGGGACCATAGATGAGAATGAATATGCCAAGTTGACAGGCACTGAGGATTTACTTTGAAAGCAAAGTTTGCCCATCTGATTACGCATTATTGAATGGGCTAGTAAATTACAGCATCCTTTGATGCCACGTGAAAGATCTGGAATATATACATCTTAACTTGCAAAGTTCAGAGGACCGACTTACTTATATTTGCCGATAGAGAGACCGACTTATCCATAGATGGGGTGAATGGCATTTGCAAATTAATGTACATAGACAGTGGTGACAGTGAGATTTAGAAAAGTACTAGTCCTTAAGTTTATGAACATCAGGAGATTAATTTTATCCAAAATTTTGTTTGGCTGCTATCAAGTCCATTTAATGTTCTTCACTTATTTAATTGTTCACATGCTTTTGTTTAGTCTGCTGATAATGTGCAAGATCATAGAAGTAGAATTATGTTTTAGGTATTTATAAACAAATATTGAACAATTTTGTTTTGTACTCATTACTGAATTTTATTTAATTATGCCCCTTATCTAAATAGAGGAACTTCCCTTATTATGCTTTTAATTTCAGTCTAAGGTAGATTAAGTGTTAGATTTAACTTTGCTAGGATGATTTCTTCAATAGGAAGAAGTTTTTCTACCTTTGGAAGTACTTTGAAGCAATATCACAAGTCATTAATAAGGCTAAGCAATATGATCAGTGATCAATGACTTTCATTCATTCAAATTTTTAAGATTGCCTATGGGTTTATAGTTTAACCAAGTATTTATGTATTGTTT
The DNA here is from genome assembly GCA_030408175.1 of Trifolium repens. Lineage (NCBI taxonomy): Eukaryota > Viridiplantae > Streptophyta > Magnoliopsida > Fabales > Fabaceae > Trifolium > Trifolium repens. Next base: position 18,104,574 of record CP125841.1, on the reverse strand, counting down.
CATAAATTCTATTTAAATTAGTTGAAAATAGTTTATTGAGAATTATTATTTTTGTTGATGAAGTGACAAATACTACCGAAATTTATGCACAATTGTGAAATCATGGATGATGATGTTGAAGTCTATTAATATTGACATGGTCAATTAAACTTGGACTTATGAACAATATATTGAGATGTTAATAATTTAAGTATATATTTTTGTTTAATATTAACATAAATACTTATACTACTAGGTAAATTAAATAAATTGTAGGGATATCCTGCGGTATATGTAAATCACGTGTATAGGAATCAAGTAACATGGCCATGGCCCCACGAGGAAGACAACAGTTTTTTCCTTAGCATGAACTAACTTGGAAGGTGGGACTATTTTTTTTTGGGTGAAATAAGAGGGAGCAAAGCTCGGGATTTGACTCATTTGAAGATCTCTATGCCATAAATAAACCAATAAATTGATTTATACATGATCTTCTCCACTAATGTGTGTCAAAGTAAATGATCATGATCTCATCAACTATATGTCAGACAAGTGGTAAATATTTGATTTTCTTACAATTTTGGTGAGTCTATAAATATTTGTTGAGAGTGACTAAGCTCTTAAATGTATCTCAAATCGTGGTGTTGCATCAAGATAAACATTATATATTTTCAAACTGTGGTGTTAAATTTAGAAGAAAAAAAAATGATAGTATTTTATTTAATTATTTTGATAACAAGGAGGACTAAAGTCCTGAAAAAGAATCAAGCAAAAGATGGCGAACCCCATAACATTAGATACTAACAATTGCCTAATCTGATTTGGGCAAAGTGTTACCATCCAATAAGCATCCTAAAGCTATCAAAGCATCCGCACAACAATTTGCTTCTCGGTATAAATGAGAGACAACAATTTCCTAGCCAAACTGCAGAAGTCATGTATCTGCTTGACCAAATAATAACCCATAACATTGTATGTTCCTCTATCTTTAATAACCCAAACAACCGATATGGAGTCCACATTCAGCCCCACTTTCCTATATCTCAAACGCCAAGCATACATCAAACCTTCCACCGCTCCCCACAATTCCGCCAAAAACGCGCTACATGTACCTAGACATTTTGCAAAAGCCCCAAGCCATCCACCATCATTATCACGAATCAGACCCCCACATGCAACTATCTTCCTCTCTTTACAAGCACCATCGTCGGTGTTTAACTTCTCCCATCAAAGGTTGCCAACTAATAAAACCAATTTTCACGATGACCTTGTTGACTAACATGACTCGTCATATAACTCATCTTATAATCTCTTGTTTTCTGCAAAATATGTTGTACAATATTTACTAGACAAAAGAAATTATAGTAGTTAATTGGCTAAATTGCAGTTTTGCCCCCCCCCAAGTTTCATAATTGTGCGACTTTAGCCTCTAGATTTAAATAAGCAAATTTAGCCCCTTCACATTTGCCCCCTTTTGCATTTCATAGTCCTTTTTGACTATTTTGACTAAAAATTTGCTGACTTGGAAAATTTTAACATGTGTCATAATTATATTGGACAATCTAAAAAGTGCATAATTATTTTGACTAAAAATCACACAATTAAAAAACTTGTGGAGTCAAAACTGCAATTTAGCCTAATTAATTAACTACAATGTTTGATGTCTAAAATACATTTATGTAACATGTGAACGAAAAAAAAATCATCTTGTATACCTAACAAATTTTTAACAAAAAAAATAAATTGTCCTAAATTTCAAAAGAAATTTTGTACATTGGTAACAATGAATCACCTGTTGTTTTAAAAGAAGAAAATATTTTCAGTCTAACTTTAGATTATTGGAGTCCTTGTTCTAAAAATTAGAAGGTTAATGCAAAACCAAAATTGTTGTAGAGTAGTATGTATAATATGTACCATTTTTTTTTGTTCAAGCCATCTTCCGATTGTAGTTGCGAGGTCCTCCCTACCAAGTTTAACGCCAATCACTACTGAACCAACGATTAATTATGTACCATGTTTTTACAGTGCATAGTAGTAAGTAGCATGACATGACATAAACATGTGAAACCTAACAACACGATGAAATGAATCCTCGGCATCTAGAACCCTATATAAACCGCCAATTCTTAATCAAAATCCGAAACATTCTTCGTCTCATTTCTCAAACAACTCAAATCCTAATGGCGAATCCATCTTCTTCCTCTCCTTCATCACCAACTCCACCTTTCGACCCAAAACAACCTTCAATTCCCATTTCATATCCAATCAAAACCCTTCAAGACCTTCAATCTCGTACCTATTTTGATTCCTTTCATTACTCTTTTAACAAATCTTCAGTTCCAATTTCTTCTTCTTCTTTGTTACCTAATAGACGTAGATTATTGGTTTGTCATGATATGGCTGGTGGTTACTTAGATGATAAGTGGATTCAAGGTGGTACTAATCCTAATGCTTATGCTATTTGGCATTGGCATTTGATTGATGTTTTTGTTTATTTTTCTCATTCTCTTGTTACTATTCCTCCTCCTTCTTGGATTAATACTGCTCATCGTCATGGTGTTAAGGTACTTTGTTTGTTTATGATATCTGGTTCAGTTCAAGTTCAGCTCATTTGGTTCATGAATCATATTCAATAAGTTAATTGTCGAGTTGAGTTGAGTTGATTTTCGAACTAAATTTAAAGTGAGCTATATTGAGCTTTGATTGGATAAACAACTTAATTAAACGCTTATAGTATAACTATGAGCCTGTTTGGATTGACTTATTTGAGCTTTTCTGCTGACATAAGTTTTGTGAGACTGTTTGAGAACAAATGAAAACAAATTATGACAATTTTGATAAGTTTTTTTCAACTTATTTTCATAAGTTCTACAATATAGCTTATGAAAATAGCTCGTAGAATATATAAAAACAATTCATCTTTATTTTATCTTTTGCTATAAAAATAGATTATGTAAGCTTATACTTAAGAGCTTATCATGATAAGTTGTTTATCCAAACATGCCCTATGTAGCATATAATTGCTTACTATAAGCTATTTCTTTGTCAAAAAATAAAGTCAACTTGTTTTCATATACGCTTTAAGTTGTTTTCTTAAGCTATCTATCCTAGAGGGCTTATGGAAATAAGTTGTTTTTATAAGCTCTCTCAAACATTCAAAAAAGTCAGATCCCAGTAGATAAGTTCAAATAAAGCAAATTCGAGGCTCTTGGTTCCTTTGTTGGTTGATTTGAGTTTGAGTTAACCTTATATGGTTAGACTTAATATGCAGATATTTATAATTATAAGTTATCTTTTGGATTTTGAGTTCCTCGATGATTATCGTTATTGTTCTGGTTGAGTGGCTTCAATCTTCTTTTTATCACTAGTGGTTATGTGGCCAGAATTGTAACCCGTGTTCATATGCTCGGGACTAAGGGGTTAATTTTATTTGGCAAGGTGGGGGTAGGATTGAAATCTCATACATATTAAAGCATAACTTTGGCTTAATTTAATTTATCTGAGATCATTTGGCAAATGTAAAGTACTTTTCTGAATCTTTTTTGGGAGCTCAAGATTCATCGAGTTTCTCACTTAGAGATGTTTCTGTCATTATTTTATGGATCACGCTTTAATCAGAACAGATGGATTATTCATCGGTTGTACTTGTTTCTTTGATATTTTTCAGGTGTTGGGGACTTTCATCACCGAATGGGATGAGGGAAAGGCTAACTGTGATATACTACTTTCAACAAAGGAGTCTGCACAAATGTATGCAGAACGTCTGGCAGAGCTTGCTGTTCATTTAGGCTTCGATGGATGGCTAGTAAATATTTCATTATCGCTCTGTGCTTGCTTATAAATTTTCTATTCATGTCTATATCCTTGTTAGTTATTCGAATTTGTAATGTTTAATTGCAGATAAATATGGAGGTAAAGTTGGATCCCGGCCAAATTTCTAATTTGAAAGAGTTTGTCAACCATTTATCATTAACAATGCATTCTTCTATGCCGGGGTCATTAGTGATTTGGTACGTATTAGAGTCAGAATTTTCTTATTGCAGCGGCTGGTGCCAAAAGTAGACTTTGATGTGTGTTATTGGTCATGTAGGTATGACAGTGTTACAATTGATGGTAAACTGAATTGGCAAGATCAACTAAACGAATATAACAAGCCGTTTTTCGATTTATGTGATGGAATATTCGTAAACTATACATGGAAGGTATTGCTTATCGTCCTTCCGCAATGCTAATATATATTCAGTTGTCATTTTCCTTTGTTAATTTTATTATGTATCATATAGGAAGACTATCCAAGGCTCTCTGCTGCTGTGGCTGGTGATCGGAAGTTCGATGTATACATGGGAATTGATGTGTTTGGAAGGAACACATATGGCGGTGGACAGTGGAATGTATGTAGTCTGTGATATACATATATTTTTTACTGTATACATATACTAGTTTTACTGTGTTGACAATATATATATAGTTGTATGTCTGCAACCCGATTTTTTTTATTGTGAATGCTCTTAATGGTAAACTGCCTTCGCAGAAGTTTCTAATATACATTTAGTTCCCTTCACAGCGGCCAACAGCTGCAACTGAATATTCTGTTGCCAAAAATATTTGTCACTTTTGTTTCGTAGTAAATAGTTTTAAAAAAATATTTATGAAAACACTTTTTGTTGGAGTTTCTTTGTGACATAAACTTGTGAAATTTAAGATGCCAAATAATTTTTGACAGTGGAGAATACGACTGGTAAAGTGAAAAGGATATTTTGATGTTTGTTTCTTGTAATTTCTTTTATCTGTTATGAATTTCTCAGGCAAATGTTGCTCTAGATTTACTAAGAAAGAATGACGTCTCTGCTGCAATATTTGCTCCCGGATGGGTCTATGAGACAAATCAACCACCAGATTTTGAGACTGCTCAGAATAGGTAATTTAGTTAATTTGTTTTACAAAACCAAATAATTTCTCATCAATATCTTCAAAGGTTTTTATTTCAATCTGATTCTAATGGCATCTTTAAGGTTTAAAATTTCCTGCATTAATTTTATTGATACAGACAGATAAAATCTGTCATTTTTTGACACTTCCATATGATTTGAGCTGAAATTTTTACATGATTAGCATGGCGCTACTGAATTTTAAAATCTTTTATGCATTTTCAAATGAGGTAACAATAACTTGGTCAAAGTTTTTTCTTTATATTAATGATGGATATCAAACCTTAAAAAAAATTCTCATGCGTACCAGCGTTATTGCCATGCATTCAATATTGCAGTTGGTGGGGTCTTGTGGAGAAATCTTGGGGAGCACTGCGAAACTATAGGGGACCACTACCGTTATATTCAAATTTCGATCAGGTTAACAATTGCAAAGCCATCTAAATTCAGATCAAACACCCGTGTATCCAATATTTTAAATGTATTCTATCTTTTTGTTTCTTCAGGGACGTGGTTATCACATTTCAGTTGATGGAAACAATGTATCAGATGCTACATGGTGCAACATTGCTTGCCAAGGCTTTCAGGTATGCACCTAATAATCATTCTTCCTTGTTAGCTCAACTATTTATAATCATGAGATTAGGGCCTAATTTGAAGTAAAATAAACCCAAATTTTTTTTGTAAATTTTTTATACTGATTTAAGAGAATATTTTTTTTTGGTAATCTAACTCAATTATTTCCTTGCAGCCACTCCTTGAGCTTGCCGATCCTAGAAATCCTATTCAAGTTAGTATAGAGTAAGTGATATCACAAATCTAATATTTTTAAATGTTGTAACTCAAAAACTGAGAACTGAAAAGACAAGATCTGAAGGACTTGCTTGCAAAATTGCAGCTTGAAGGAAGCATCATATAGTGGAGGGGGGAACATTACATTCAAAGGATCTCTTGAAGAACAAACTCACTTTGAGAGGAAAATTTTTCAAGGAGAATTTCTATTGACCGAGTTGCCAATCCACTTTATTTATTCTGTAAGCTTTAGTTTAAAGAATACCATAATACTCATATAACTAACCGTTTGATCCACATTCATTAAGTTCATCGAAATTATTATATAGTGTTCCTCATGGAACTCTCACTTTTCTCATGCAAATAGCTGTGATATTTATGCAGGTGAAGTCTAATGGAAATTCTTCATTAGGACTTAAGCTTGTGTTCACTTCCAACGAAGACGAAAACTTTTCTGTACTTCTCACATCCCAGGTAGTGAATCATATCTCAAGTAAATTCAACAAAGTAATCACGACACGTGAACATAAGGGATCTTCTCCTGCATGGGTTATAAACGAAAGTGCAATTGCAATGAACGGATACACATTAACTGAAATCCATGCAGTCTGCTACAGATCAGACTCCTCATTATCAGATTGCAAAGATCGTATTCTGACTTCTCCATCGGATTATTATGCACTTCTTGGTCATCTTACAATCAAGAATTCCGACTCTATGTCAGATTTTCCCGTTTCTTCTACTTGGCTAGTTGACGGAAAATATATAAAATGGACATCAGGTTCCGAGGGTTCAAAGACGCTTAACATTAAAATTTCATGGACACTGAAAGACGGAAAGAATTATCTGTCTCTGAAGTACAACATTTATCTGTTGAAGTTATCAAAACAAGCCGGAGCCGGTACAACTTTAGAATCAAAAGAGGAGTACCTCGGAGTAGCACAAGTTAACTGTTTTTATGTTTCTGATCTTGAAGTTCCTTCAGATACTTCTAGTCTCAAATTTATAATACAAGTGTGTAATGTGGATGGTACAGTTCAGGCATTGGATGAGTCTCCATATTATGAATTGGAGGTTGAAGGTCCCTAAATTGTAATTAGAATGTAATAAGTAATAACAAGGCTTATGATGCATTAAGTAATAAAACTTGTTATCATGCTGGTCACACTAAGCTGTTAGAAAGGATTAGTGAGTCAGTTGTAAAATGCATGTGCTGATAGGATAATCTTTTTATAGTTTTTCTGTATTATTAACATTAATCTTTCTAAGTCAGTGCAAAAACCCTAACACTTTCTTAACAGGTTATACCTAATAAAGTTCTGGTATCTAATTTCATATACAAGTGCTGGAGCAGGACCAATATCTTCTTTTACTTTTCTTTTTGGTAGTAAATTTTTATGAGTAACCTACCAATTCAGAAAGATACTCTCAAAAAGGTCTTTAACTTTGTGAATATCTCAAAAAGTCCTTGACTTTATTGACCTGTCAAGTTAGTTCTTGCATTTAGCTACACTCACTATCAATTAAGTCCCTATATTTTAATAACTTACTATAAATTTAGTCCCTATCACACTAATATGAACAAAATTTGACAAAGTCAGGAAACTTTTTGAAATATATATAAAGTTAGGAACCTATTTGAAAGCGCCCAACAAAGCAAGGGGGTAATTTAGTGAGTCAAGATCCTCTCCATTTTTACCATTGCTAATGGAGAGGATATATCTCAACTTCCAAAATTAAGTGTTTTAATCAATATCAATTACTCTATGAAAGCCAACCAAACACCAACTGTTAGAAGGTGCAATGCTTTGTACTGTGCAATTTGAGGATCTGGTTTATTCTTTAGTTAATATTGATGTTAGGACTTAGGAATATATATGGGATCTGCATTAAAGTTGGTATACTCGCACTTATGTCAAATATACATGTAAAAGTGTAAAACAATACTAGAAAAATTTCCATACTCTTAATATAATTTTGGTGGCTGGGTGAGGATTTTGTCATATAGTTTTGGGTTTAAGTTTTATAAGTTTTAAGTTATAGTAATAATAATTAGAGAGCTAAGTAATTGGTGCTTTAAACGAGAGTTGAGCAACAAAAAGACCTACATATAGTTGAATTAAGTTAGATCACTAAGTATTGTTAGATGAATGAAGTTCCCAAAGGAAAAAAGACTATATCACCGGTTAATATTGATGGAGTGAAAATCGTTGTTGATGTGATCTCTTAAAAGAGTCGACAATGTTATGAATTTCATGTTGAATAGATAAGAAAACTCAATATAGTAATTTTTTTTTGACACAACTCAATATAATACTTAAAATATGGTTTTTGGATTGAGTTTTCCTCATATGTTCAAGTCACAACATATTTCAACACCCTTTCTAACTTGAACCTTGTGACATTGGTATGACTCTTTCAACATATAATAATTTACATGTAACAAGTTAAAAAATAGAGATTTTCACCAAGCATTTTTGTCAGTGTTGTGGAGAATCTAGTATCGATATTTGAATAGCTTCAAAAAGTTCCAACATTGATGCAATCATCATTGAGACTTTATTTTCTCAATAAATATTTATTTGTTGGTTAGAGGACATGTTTGTTTGAGGGCAGGGAATCTAGGTCCGTATTTGAAGCATATCTAAGAATTTGGTGCATTCAGACCGTCTGATCATGAGCCGACGGATCAAATCTTTATTAGTTACGTTTTTCTATATTAAATTGTAACAGTCCGATCAGAAATAGATGGCTAAAATTGAAAACTATGTAAAACCGCATGGATTTTTCTACAGTAAAAGAATCCAAATCTGCATATCTCACTTTGACTTAAATAAGAAAAGAGATCCAAAACAAACTTTGGTTTGGAAGTATTACATATCCTCGAGCCCTCAAATGGAAAACCAAACCAAGTTCCAACAATCACACTTTCCTTGTCGTGCAGAATTTCAGATCAAAAGACAACATCAACAGTGACATGTCTTTGTCTTGTTATATATATATATATATTTCAAGTTATTGTTATTGATCAGCTATATTTAACCGCAGCTACCATTATAAGTACAATATACTACTAGCATAATAATTCAGCATCTTTTGACTATCTACAACGTTCTCTATCTACTCCAAGTCCAACTGATCCTTCATTTTTCAAGAATAATCGAGAGCTGCAATTTGCATTGTGTCTCCTTTGCAATCTGAGGCTTCCATCAATTTACAACAACCTTAAAGCATTAGAAAATGCAAAACATTACTTAAGAAATTAAAAGTAGTAATATTTTTTTAAAACAGCCAATATTAATGGTTAGTAATTAATTGTTAATTTTTTGTTGTAACGAAATTGAATATCTGAGCTCCTTATCACTCAATTCGCTATCTCATCTCATCTACCAAAAGTAGTATATAGTCACGAACCTTGTGTAGTAATTTTTTTTTAAATGTAAAACATAATTTTTTTTCAATGTGAAATTTACTACTTTTAGGTTTCTTAAGTAGTGCCGATCTAAAATGTTTTTATGATGTAATTGGAAATTATAAAAAAAATTATAACTATTTTTTTTGGTCAAGAAAAAACTAACTATAAACAACTTAAATGTTTTTTTTGATTGAATTTTCTTCTGTTTTTTTTTTTATAATTTTTTTATAGAGTAATTAAATTATTCATTCTTAAAAAATTTAGGAACTAATTTTTAAAATTTGAAAAATTATGGGGACTAATTTGTAAAGTTGCAAAAATAATTAGGAATTAATGTGTAATTTTTTGAAACATATAAAAACAAATTTGAGATTCACATTGTATTGTATAAAATAAAAAGGGAATTTCAAATTATTATACCTTCTAGGTAATAATTGAAATTTTATAATTTATCTTTAAATACTTCATAATAAAACAATTAAATTTATATAAAAAAAATTGAATTACCCTCCGAAATTATCTAAAAAATATCTTATCTAAAAGTATGTAAATTAGAAAACACATGCAACTTCGAAGGACACCTGGGAATTAGAATTCTCTTAAGCAATGTTTTTTAAAAAAGGGCATGTTACCGCAAAAAGGCCGCACCAAAACAGTATAGGTTGTGTTCGTTATCATTTTCTCCGATTTAATAGTGTGAATAGAAATTATAGAAATGAATGCGGTATAACAACGTTACGGCCGTGGAATAGGACGGACAAATCTACTTACAATATAAAGAAACTACTATTAAAAATCCAAGTTTGTCCTTATTACTTTTAACCAAGGTTGTCAGAACCGGACCGGTCATCGAACCGGTGAGCTTACTGGTTCAAGGTTCAATGGTCGGACCGTGGTCGGACCGGGGTCGGACCGTTTTTAATTAAATATATATATATTATTTTAAAATAGTATATAAAAAATAAAAACAAAAAAATATTATATACTATTCATATTTTTATACTATTAAAATACAAATCAATATATAATTAAAACATTACACTTTAAAGTTAAACCCCAATAAAATTACCTTACATGATTAATAAAATTAAATGACAAAATAATTATTTATAATAAATAAATAATTATATATGAATAGGTGTGGGTCTAAAATCCCAACATAAGAAGTGAGACGAAGTGGGCTAATTTGATAAGCCCAATACTTCTCTAATTTTATAATATAATAATATACTAAATGTACAACCCTAATTTATTAATGTCCTATGTCTATATATGCTGCTCATCTTTTCTTATCCTCATTCACTCTAGTCATGCGCCGCAACACTTTTCTTTTTCCTCCATGAGTTCTACTACTTCATCTTCATATTATTATTTTTTTCTTGACTAAAACTCATCTTCATTCACAATTCAACCAATGAATAAATAATAACAAATAAAAAGGGAAGAGTTTAGAGGTTTTTTTTCTTTCTTTTTTTTACCCGTTCAGTTTCTATCTTTCTTTTGTTGAGAAGGGTTTCACGTTAGTGTGAAACAGAGTTAGTGTTTTTCAATTTTTAATTTTTTTTCCTTGCATTTTTTCGATCTGTTTCTATATTAGTGGCTTTTGGTGTGTTTTAAACTTTTAATAAATTAAAAAGAAAACGGAAAAACTGTCCAGTTTGAAAAAGGAAAAAAGTCCAGACCAGAAAAACCGCCTGGACCGGTCGGTTCAAAACCGGTTTACGCGTTTTTTCCCGGTTCGCTCGCAGAACGGTTTTGCGCACTAGCCGGACCGGATGGAGGTCCGGTTCCCGGTTCGACCGGTCCGACCGGCCGGTCCGGTCCGGTTTTAACAACCTTGCTTTTAACAGTGTTTCAAATTTTATGCCCTTAAATGTAATTTTAACTCTAAACTAATAAAAAAATACAAAAAAAAAATAGGAAAGAAAGATAAGCATAAAAATATATTCCCATAAAAATAGCATCAGAAACAACATCTCTAAACAAAAAAAAACACAAAACAAAAATAGGAAAAAAAGAAGATAAGCATCAAATAAAAACTTCCCATAAAAATTTAATTAAAATAAATTTACACATAAAAATACGAACAAAAAAAAAAATCCCATACAAAAAAAAAAATGAACAAAAATCATTATAAAAGATACACTTCAAAAATAGTAACTTTTTTTTTTAATGGAAAAATAGTAACTCAATCTAACATATAAAAACTTATATATAAAAAATAAAAATAGAATAACCTAATAAAAGAAGATACTTATTTATGAGCTTAAAAATAAAAGAACAGAAAAAAAGAAACAAAAACACAATCGACCCATTTGGATTGACTTATTTATGAGTTTATGCGAAATAACTAAGTTTTTATGTATTATGGAGTTGTTGTCCAACATTCAACCTCCTTTAGTATGACGCTAAATAATGTTCGGGATGACATTGTTCTTGGAGATATTCAAATCGATGATCCGGTGCTGCAACAAGTGACTACTGATGATGTGGCTGGTGTTACTCATATTAATGAAGATTTGGACCAAGAAGAGAAGGAAACAGATGATAACTCCTCCAATGTTCCAGATACGCAGCTAGCATTTGTGAAGCAAGATGATGCGGTAGAAGTTGGATTCACTCCGGTAGATATTGCAGTCTCGGTGCCTAACGACTTTGATGCCTCCGCTTTTGTTATACCCGGTACAATGCAAAATATTAGGATATTGCCGGATGATGAATTTGATGAGGTGGTCCAAGCAGACCTTCAAGTGATTAAACAAGTTTGGGCCGCGATGGAGAAAGGAGAGAAGCCTTTCACCCTTGTTATTTCTAAAAGTCAAAAGAAGAAGATAAAACAATTGGCTCGGAGTGTTGGACAACCATATAACACTCGTGCCACATCTCACTAGTTCCTATGAAATGGGAGGGGTTTAGGCAAACTAGAAGCTCGAGTTCTTTGTGACTTCCCTTTAAAAGGATGTTTATTCGGTACCACTTTATTTTGTTTATTTTGGGGTAAGGTCTAGTCCCCCCATATGTACATATTTTTTCCTATTTTTATTTATATTAATATGAGATATATGTATAGGATAGGAGTGTTTAGGTGTGCCAACTTAATTGGAATATTTATTCAATCCTTGATGCCTAGATGCTCTTTACTTATCAAAAAAAAAAAGGTAGTTCATGAAAACAATTTATAAAGATATAATTTTTGTCTACTTACAATATATTAAAAGAAACTACTATTAAAAATCCAAGTTTGTCCTTATTACTTTTAACGGTGTTCCAAGTTTTATGCCCTTAAATGTAATTTTAACTCTAAAGCATCAAAAACAACATCTCTAAACAAAAAAAAAAAACACAAAACAAAAATAGGAAAAAAAGAAGATAAGCATCAAATAAAACTTCCCATAAAAATTTAATTAAAATAAATTTACACATAAAAATATGAACAAAAAAAAATCTCATACAAAAAAAAATATGAACAAAAATCACTATAAAAGATACACTTCAAAAATAGTAACTTTTTTTTTAATGGAAAAATAGTAACTCAATCTAACATATAAAAACTTATATATAAAAAATAAAAATAGAATAACCTAATAAAAGAAGATACTTATTTATGAGCTTAAAAATAAAAGAACAGAAAAAAAGAAACAAAAACACAATCGACCCATTTGGATTGACTTATTTATGAGCTTATGCGAAATAACTTATGCGAAATAACTAAGTTTTTATGTATTATTATAAATTTTTTAAGGTAGTTCATGAAAACAATTTATAAAGATATAATTTTTGTTAGTGAAAACTTATGAATTAATATTCGTAAAAAAAACTTATGAATTAACATAAAAGTTTATTTAAAATTATAAATATAAACTGTTTTCATAAGCTTAAAATCAAGCCAAATTCAAACAGACCAAATATATTAAAAGGTATTACTACTAAAAATTCTAATTTGTCCTCATCAATTCTTAAAAATATTTCAAATCTTCTATTTCGTAAAAAAAAATTATATTTTTTAATTTAATATATTATTATATAATAGTTAAATTCTACTCTATTTTTGTTTACTCTTATATAAAAAATACATAAGAAATGCATTATTGATGAATATATATATTATAGTAATAATTACGGGGTAAATATTTGTCATTATACTTAAAACATCACGGGACAAATGTTGATCAATAATTTTGTCAAAAAAGAAAGTGTTGATCACTAATATATAAAAAATCATACACGGGACAATTGTTCTAATAAAAAAATTTTAATCATACACGGGACAATTGCTTTAATAAAAAAAAATTAATCATACACGGAACAATTTCTTTAATAAAAAAATTGTAATCATACACGGGACAATTTCTTTAATAAAAAAAATTAATCATACACGGGACAATTGCTTTAATAAAAAAAAATTAATCATATACGGGACAATTGCTTTTAAAAAAAAATTTAATCATACACGGTACAATTTCTTTAATAAAAAAATTTTAATCATACACGGAACAATTACTTTAATAAAAAAAGAAATTGAATAGTAGATATTTTTTATTATTAATTATAATTTATTACACAAAAATCATACACGGGACAATTACTTTAATAAAAAAATGATTTAATTTAATATATTTTACAAAAAATAATAGAATGACATCATTCATAATTTAACAATAATTTATATATAAAAGTTCATAGACACGTGCGAATGCACGAGTCTCAAAACTAGTTCACTAAAAAAATTATCAAAATAATTATAGCTATAAAGTTATGAAAAAACAATCACATATTATTATAAAAAAAAAAATCAATGACATATTAAATTATTATATATAGCATGATTGCAATAATAACTTTAATAAAATTTGTGCAATGTACGGTTAATTCACACTTCAACAAGTAATATTTGTAACACAACATCTCTAACGATCAAAATGGCAAAACCTTTTTTTTTACAAGAAATGAGATATATATTAAAATAGTCTCCCTAGCACAAGATGTGATGAGGTAGACTACAAACGTTTACAAAGAGTCAAAGAAAGATAACCAAAAACAGTTCATACAAGGCCCAAACAGAGCAAAGGACTAGATCACCAGCTATATGGCAGTTAGAAGCTAAAGTCACACTCGTCGCCTTCAACCACCTAAAAGAAAAGAGCTTGATCTTGTCCAACAATTGAGAAGGAGTGCTTGCTGAGCGTCCGAACAATCTGTGATTTATCTCCGTCCACACAACCCAAACGCAAGCAAGCCAAATGAGTTGCAGAAAGGAGCGACGTGCCCGAGAACCACCTGTTGAATATGTAAAGTGGACAAAGTGATCACGTAAAGAAGTGTAATCCACCACTGAGATGCCCATCTACGAGCGCACTAATGCCCAAAGAGAACCAAAAGTACCACAGGAGATAAATAAATGATGAGCTGACTCAACCTCTCCACAACCATAAACGCACAAATGAGCTGTAGAAGATAAGATGTCTCGAGTCACCAGATTTGCTTTAGTGGGCAACCTGTCACGCAATAGACGCCACGCAAAGATGGAGACCTTCAACGGAACCCGAGAGTGCCAAATAAGTTGTTCTGCGTCATCCATGGAAGCCGAAGCATGAGAAATCAAAAGCTGATATGCTCCCCGGACAGTGTAGCCTTTGTCAGGTTCAGGCTACCACTTCCACCTATCTGAAGTCCGAGCCTGCAAGGAAAGGGTAAGAAGTAAAGGCTGACACTATCTCAACTTCTCCTCCTCCCACCCCCTCAACTGCCTCTGTCACTCCCAAACCTCCCCATCTGCTCCCCACCCTAACGAGAACATCTCAGCCACCGTACGCAGTTTTGTCTCCGCCAAATCAAACAGGCGCCCAAACCGCTCACACAAAGGAATCTCATCCACCCATGGGTCGGTCCAGAAAAAAGTATCTGACCCGTCTCCAACCCTAATACGCGATATCTCCCTCCACCATGAAGACCCTCTACGCCCTCCATCTCGAAGCCTACCTCCCTCCACCACGTACTGGTCTACCAACACTCTAAACCACAGTCCATCACTGTCCACTAGCATCCTCCAACACCATTTATCTAAAAGAGCCAAGTTAGACTTCCTCAACTGCCTGACCCCCAAACCTTCATACTCCTTTCAAATAGCAAAACCCTTGACGCGAGCTCGACCGCGATCGATGTTTGAAACCTTGCCTCTTAAGTAAAAAATAAAATAAAATATTTTAATGATACATACAATATATTTTAAAAAATGATAGATATATTTTTAATTTATTAATTAATTGTAACCCATTTGGGTTGGTCTAATGGTATTGACTTGGGACTTGGGAGTGTGCTCCTCTTAAGATCTCAGGTTTGATTCTTTCTAGTGCCAATTTAGGTGGATTAATTTAACTTCTTCAAAGAAAATAATTAATTAATTGTTATGTCATGTCTAGGTCTAGATGGAGGTTCTCGTTTTATTTTACACTCTACATTCAAAAAGCTAGTCTGTTCTAGAGAAGCTTCGACAATGATTAGTTTATAATGATAAGATTAATTAACTAGTGTAATGCTAATGATAAAGACAAAAACAGGGTTAAAACAAATGAGGATTCGGTAGTGATAAGGTGAATGAAAATAATAGTGTTGCTATTAATTTGACTATAGGTTATGTTCCCATGTTAAATTTGAATGAAGCTGGTTGTGTGGAATGTGTGGAATCTTTAAAACAAATGCATGCATTGATTTTGACACATAGATGTTGGAAGAGATGAATTTAGAAACCCCACATATAATATATATTGTGCACATTGACACATTCCATAAAACAAGCACTTTATTGCACGTGAACCAGCTAGAAGGAGCTCATCCAAATTAAAACACATTTAATTTATGTTTCTTCTATATTCATTATTGGAAAATTGTAGTCTTTAATTAATTTAAGGAAATTAATTATCATGGAAGTGAAAGCAAATAGAATGATAGCAATTTTGGAAAAGGAGGAACAAAATCTCTTTAAAGAATACATTAAATAAAATCAAACCATTCAAATAGAATGGAGTATGTGCTATGATAATAATTTTGGTCAAGTAGTTTAGAGGATAGAAATTTCATTCTTAAGGTTGATAAATAGAATAATCGAAGTTTGAACTACGACTCTTTGCATATATAATACAATATAATTATCAACTGAACCAAACTCACGGAACAAAAGGGATAGATTTTATTATTATGTATGAATCTCTAAGCTCAATGTGAGATTAAAGTCATGAAGCACAACTCTCTCCGTACTTAATCTTTGGTCATTTTAACTTTTAAGAAGCAAAAATATAACTAATAATGTTTTACCATCTGTAACCTTGCAAAAACTAAAATATTTGTTAAATTAATTTCTCTCATTCTTAATAAAGTGTAAAAATAAATTAACTTATCAATATTTATTTATTTCTTAATCTAAGTGCAAAACTCTAAAAGAACTAAAAATTCGAGACTAAGAGAGGATTATTTATTAGTTTCTTTTGATTCCCATACTTGTTTCAAGTTTTAACAAATTATGTCCATTTTATTTCTAAAAGTATACAAATTTCTTTATATTTACTCCTGTGTAAAAGGGTGTGAATCATATTTATTCATACTAGCGGCCAAACGGACACGTCCCGTGCCCGTTTGTGTAATTCGCATTTTCTATTCTACTGAGGTATATAAATTGTAAATCGTGATTTATTATAAATTTGATTTTTATTTAAATTAATGTGTGTATCTTTAGTTTTCCTATTTTTTAAGTCCTTCATGTGAGCTCAACTAATAATCCAAATCATAATTTAATTTAGCAAACTTATGATAAGTAAATTTTTTTGTTCTGTTTAGTTTACTTCTATTAGCAAACTTACATAATTCATGTTGTTATCATAGAATCGTTCTTTTGGCCTAAACTAATTCATGTTGCTATCATTCATAATTCCAATTTGAGTTTTACTATATTTTAATAATATTCAACTTAAAATGTTATGTATAATAGAAGATTATTAATGTATACATAATAGTATTATGGTATAGAAATGTATTAAAAGTTCCATGGTTTAATTTGTGGTTACTTTTTTAAAAAAGAGTAAACCATAATTGGTGGTTACTTTTTTTGTTGGTAGTTTTTTTTAAGGGTAAAATAAGAATAATGAAAAAGTCATCCAAAAAATTTGTATCTTTTTTATATGTAGTTGGTTACTTTCTTTGTTGGTAGTTTTTTTAAGGGTAAAATAGGAATAATGAAAAATTCATCCAAAAAATTTGTATCATTTTTATATATAGTAGTTTTTTTTAAGGGTAAAATAAGAATAATGAAAAAGTCATCCAAAAAATTTGTATCTTTTTTATATGTAGTTGGTTACTTTCTTTGTTCGTAGTTTTTTTTAAAGATAAAATAGGAATAATGAAAAAGTCATCCAAAAAATTTGTATCATTTTTATCTATAGTTATAGAGTAGTTTTTTTAAGGGTAAAATAAGAATAATGAAAAAGTCATCCAAAAAATTTGTATATTTTTTATATGTAGTTGGTTACTTTCTTTGTTCGTAGTTTTTTTTAAAGGTAAAATAGGAATAATGAAAAAGTCATCCCAAAAATTTGTATCATTTTTATCTATAGTTATAGAGTAGTTTTTTTAAGGGTAAAATAAGAATAATGAAAAAGTCATCCAAAAAATTTGTATCTTTTTTATATGTAGTTGGTTACTTTCTTTGTTAGTAGTTTTTTTTAAGGGTAAAATAAGAATAATGAAAAATTCATCCGAAAAGTTTGTATCCTTTTTATATATAGTAGTTTTTTTTAAGGGTAAAATAAGAATAATGAAAAAGTCATCCAAAAAATTGTATCTTTTTTATATGTAGTTGGTTACTTTCTTTGTTCGTAGTTTTTTTTAAAGGTAAAATAGGAATAATGAAAAAGTCATCCCAAAAATTTGTATCCTTTTTATCTATAGTTATAGAGTAGTTTTTTTTAAGGGTAAATAAGAATAATGAAAAAGTCATCCCAAAAATTTGTATCTTTTTAATATGTAGTTGGTTACTTTTTTTGTTGGTAGTTTTATTTAAGGGTAAAATAGGAATAATGAAAAAGCCATCCCAAAAATTTGTATCCTTTTGATATATAATTATAGATGAAATACGGGTATTCCATTTTAGAAAGAGTATCGGTATCGGGTACGTACCAAATACCGGTACACAGACGGTACTCATTGGGTACAAACTGATGACGTACTTAGTTTTAGCTTTTTTTCTTTACAATGAGTACACGCATGGTACTCGTGGTACGCGTGTGGTACACGAATCTAAAAAAATGCAAAATTTTTCCTTTTTCTTTTATTCGGTTTTTTATTTATAGGAGCAGCTCTACTAATACATAATAACAAAGTAGTAGCTGGATTTATTCACTCATTCATTGAAAAGGAATAAGCTCAATCTAATTTTATTCATACAAATCTTCATATGCTCTCGAGAAAGAGAAATAAAAATACTTATAATGAAGGAGCAACAAAAATATGTGATATTGATAGAGATAAATGAGATCTATTTGATGTAGCTGATATTCTTGAAGTTGCAAGTCTTTCTCGGGAAGAACCTGAATTAGACGTCGCTTTTTTTAATGATGATGGAGATGGAAACAATTGACTCATTAATTTTAGCTAATTGCTTTTTAATTTAATGTTTTGATGTTTTTGAATAATTTGAATTACTTGTGTGGTATTTTTTATGTTTAATTATTTGTTCTAACAATATAGTTATATTATTTTATTTATATAATTATAGGCTTAAATGCAGTTTTGACCCCCCAAGTTTCATAATTGTTCGATTTTGGCCTCCCAAGTTTCAATTGTGCGATTTTGGCCCCCCAAATTTCAAAATTGCTCGATTTTAGCCCCCAAATTTGAATTGTTCGATTTTGGCCCCTCAAGTTTACCCCTTTTTGCATTTCTAGCCCCCCGTTGATTTTTTTGACTAAAAATTGCTTATGTGACATTTTAAAAAACTAAAATATATTAAAAATAATTAAAATATGTTTTTAAAATAAAAATGTTATAAAATAATAATATTTGCTTTTATAAAAATGTATTAAAAATTGTTTTTTTTTTTTTGGTAGGTTGATTAAAAATTGTTTTTTTAATAAAAGGTTTAATATTTTTTTAAAAAATATTTCATAATTTTTTTTTTACTTTTTTTATGACAAAATTATTTTATTAAATACATATGATAAAAAATATTTATAAGTTATTTTTTTAAAAAAATACAATTTGTAATTTTTGTTAAAATTTAAAAACATTTTTATTTATTTCTATTTAATTTTAAAATACCGCATAAGCAGTTTTTAGTCAAAATAGTCAACGGGGGCTAGAAATGCAAAAGGAGGTAAACTTGAGGGGCCAAAATTGAACAATTCAACTTGGGGACTAAAATTGAGCAATTGTGAAACTAGGGGACCAAAATCGCACAATTGAAACTTGGGGGACCAAAACCGCACAATTGTGAAACTTGTGGGGCAAAAACTGCATTTAAAGCCATATATAATTATATTAAAAAAAATTATACGTACGCACCCGTACTTTAATTTTTTTTTAAAATGTCGTACCTCGTACCAGTACCGGATACCGGTACCGTATACGCATCTAGGCAACATAGATAATTTATTCCCATAAGAATAAAATATAATCAACAATAACTTTTCACTCCTACACTATTTTAACACTTATTTTTTATTTTTATAATTTCAAAATTTTAAATAATATAAAAGTATTGCTTAGAATTTAATTACTTCTTACCAAACACCCTAAAAGGAATAAAATTCTTGGTAATATAATCTTAGGGAATGATATTTCTAGGATTGTACTAGTAAATTCTTTTTTGGTTAGATTGTACTAGTAATTTTAATCTCTCAAACAAACACACGCATAACTCATAAATGCTTTGTTGAGAAATAGACTACAAAAATATTGGCTTTGGATTTGATTGGTGACTATTATCCATTAGAATGCATGACTTTTATTCGAATGTGACTATTATTAATCATTCTCTTATTTAGAATCTCTCTTCTCTTTTTTGGTTGGTTATATGTGTGTTGATTGGTTAGTTAAATTTGAGCTTTTAATATTAACACTTTTAGATGTGTGAATTTCTCTTTCTACATAAATATATTCATTGCCGGCTCCTCTTGAGTGTTTAAGCATTGTGTTGCCTGCCTAATTTCTTTCTTGTCTTTTTTCTTTTTTTAACGGTCATAAAAATAGACTACAAAATAACTGTCTATAGATTGAATTAAGGTAGATAGACTAATAAATGAATGACTTTTCTCGGTCCCGTGAGCTTAGCTCAATTGATAGGACAATTGCATTATATATGCAGGGGGTCGGGATTCGAACCCCGATCATCCTACTTATTCACCTTAAGAGTGAAATTTCTAACCACTAGGCTACTAAAAAAAAAAAAATGAATGACTTTCCTCATGACTTATTGGCTTAAGTTATACTAACTTAAACTCTCACATTGTTTAGTAGAATCTTTTTAAACGGAAGTGGTGGAGTATTATAAAATTAAAAAGAAATTATTTGGAAATTTTTAGCAAGTCTTTCAAAGAAATTTCATATACAAATGAATTATTATCTATACAAGTAGGCGTGCTCACATGTTGAGCCCAATTTGATCAAATTTAATATCCAAATCAATCAATATATAATTGTTTATTATTTATTTATTATTTTATTTAGGTTGAGTACTCATACTTGTACTTTTATTAATACCAATACTGAATCAAATCAACTAGGTCATCGATGGGTAGGCTTGTGTTAGCATGGGTTCACAAGCCATGAAAAATAAATAATTAATATCCTAAATAAAAAAAAGTAGTTCAATTAATATATAGTGTGTTTGGAAAATTAGAAATTCAAGTGCAAAATGCTCGTCCTCTTCCAACTCTCATATTTTTTTTTTTCGAAAAATTCCAACTCTCATATTTATAGCTTCTAAAAATTGCGATGAAATATTGTAAAAAGAAAATAAAATTGCGGTGAAATTAGTCTAGGAATGCCATAAATTTTACCTCAACATAAATTCAAACACCATCTAATACATTCATTCGTGGCACTTAAACATTCAATAAGTTGTAACATTTTAGTACCAAATTTTAATGAATAACAAAATTCTTTCACTTTGTAAAAAAAAACAAAATTCTTTCACTATTTGAATCAAGTCCAAGCAAATATATATATATATATATATATATATATATATATATATATATATATATATATATATATATCAAACTCCATATCTGAATCAAACATCATTGAATCAGAACTTTAAGGGTTTGGTCAAGTGATAAAAAACAGGTCTTAGATTTGGGAGATCTGAGTTTGTGTTCTATTAATGCTCTTGGAGGAAGATATAAATATAATTAATTATATTTGTAAGTATATTAAGAGTTATAAAGTCTTCTCTATTTAATTAAACTGGGGCACCATCGCCTCACCTTAAATTTATCATCATTAAAATAAAGAATATCATTGAGTTTGAGTTGGACCTAATCATGATAGAATTTGAGTTAGTTTGGGTATAAAAGAATATAGGGTTAAACATATTTTTGATACGTATAAAATTACTAAATTTTATTTTTGGTCCATACAAAAAGTGGCACGTTTTGGTCACTAATTTTTTTTATGCATGCAATTTCGGTCCCGACGTACTATTTTTAAAATCGTTTAATTATCCTTAATTAAACTTTTAAATTTTTGAATATTTTTTTCAGGAATGATTAGAATACTAGAAAAAATTTCTTTAAAAAAACTTTAGAATTTTTTAAAATGATAACAATAAAATATAAAGTATGAATTTTATAAATTTCAAAAGATAAAGATAAAAAGTAACAAAAACTTTGACTTAAAAAATCTAATTTTGAGTTCCTTTTTTCGAAGAATTTCTTATAATATTCTAAACATATATGGAAAGTAATCATTTAAAAAATATAAATTAGTTTACATATTAGTTTAACAACATATGCTAAAAACAAAATACGATAATTTTATTTATATAAAAAAATATATGCTAATTTAATAGGAAAAAAAACATATTTAACCAAGAATATAATCCTCATGTCTTGGTGAAAGCTGGCGTAGTGGCGTTACGCTGAAATTAGTTTTCTCCATACATGAAACAATAAAAGATTTATATCTATAGACTATAGCTATAGCTATAGATAAATAAGGCTATTGATAAGTGACAAAAAGTAGTAAAATATTGTAAAGAATTAAGGCACTTATTTAACTTATTTAGTAAGAAACTTATGTGAAATAGTTATTATTATGTATATATTACTTTTTGACTAATGTCAACATTTATTATAGGCTTTTATGCAAAAAGATGCAATTGGTACAAAGAAATGCAAAGGAAAGTGAAGAAAAGCTAAAGAAACAAAATCTGAAAACAGACTGCTGGTGGCTTAGAGCGACGGGTAGCGACCAAGGCTAGCTTGGAGCGACCAAAAAGAGAAAATTAGTGACTCAGAGGTTGAGTGGGACACGTGTCAGCAAACCCTTCTCCTGAAGAAAGGTTTGGTAGCTGAGCGACCTCTTCGTAGCTGAGCGACCATGCACTTTTCAGATTGATATAAATAGCTTTTGGAGAGAAAAAAAAAGAGATCATCCATTCTTTGAAGACCAGAAACGCAGAGAGAACTAAGGAGCCAGATTCAAGGAGTTTTGGAGGTGGATCTACAACAATAGTTGAGAAATCATCATTAGTGTTTGTTCATCTCTCTTTTCTTCTTTATCTTTTGTATAGCTATCATGACAATGAATAGTTAATCTCTCTTTTGTTGGGATTGGATGTAATGAACTCTAATGAACTCTATTAGTATGTATTTCTTTTGATCATATGTATGATTTTAGATTATTTATCAATATTAGTGTGTTATCCTTGATTTTCATGTTTTACTTCAAGATTTGAATAGATATAGACATATATTATTTGAATCAAAGAACTAGGATAATCACTTATTAAACCCTAAACTTTAGACATAGATTTAGGTTTAATATTCACTTAAAGTATCGAAGCTTAATGCTATGGTATTGATTGACGATCCGAGACATCGGAGGTTAATAGGTACAATAGACATCTCGACGTTATCTGGACATGAAAACGTACGACGAGCGATACGTGATGATATTGATTGATAGCTAACATTTGCATAACTGATTAGGGAAATACAAATGAATGAGTTGATGAAATCTAATCCCAGCAATTCAATCTCTCTGTCAATTTACTACTTTTATGCTTTCGCAAGTTTTCGTAAACAAACTCTTCAAAAACCCTTTGAATCTCTTTACTTAAAATTATATTAATTGTTGAACGACATCGATATCGCACCAGTCCCTGAGGAGACGATAAAAATATACTTACTTTTGTACTGTAACAGCTATGAACATGGAATGAGTGCGCCAATTGTTTTGCCCTTTGCCTTTTTCCTTTTTCATCACCACTGTATAGATTTCAGCTGATAGATGCTGGAGAAAACGATAGTTATGATATTACTAACCACATGGATTATTATGCATCATCACCATGATGCTGGCCTTTCAATAGCCAAGCACAACCTATAGACACTATATATAGTAGCTAGCTATATATAGGGATACAAACCAATGTATTTTGCTTCAAGTAAACGTATTGCTTGCAAGTTGTATAGTAGGAAAATTTGTATGCAAGTAAGTATACCGTCATTGTCGTAGAGTAGAGATTGTCTAACATATATATATATATATGCAATAATACACATATTAAAACAACTAAAATGAATAATTTTTTTATTAAAAAACAACAATTATTTATTAAAAAGTTATTTTTTTAGAAGAAAGTTATATACTTAATATAAAGTGTATAAGTTTTAATACAAACTTACTATTTGAGCTTTTTAACATATATAAATTTGGATATGATAGAAAAACTCATAGTCAAACTATAACTATTTATATTATTGATTTTTTTTCATCCAAATTCTTTTGCTATAAAGTTAATTGAGTTTTCAAAGTATCATCAATCTCTCTTTAAGATTTTTAACATCAATTGAGTATCTAGTTTAAGAACAATAATATGTTTGAAGAAATATCTCGTTGGTTAAAGTTTTGATGATAATAAATATTTAACAGAACAAAAGAAATAATTTATTTAACTATGCATTCAAGTGTGTAGGAAGGAGAAAGAAGTATTTAACAGAATAAAATCTTCAACTTTTGAGTTGTTTAAAGATACATCCATGTGCAAAAAACACATATTATGACAACTCAAATCGTACAACCGCAAATGTTAAGATAGTACGAAGTAGACAAGTTATGTATTGTACTACATTGACAAGCTTCACAATGGCTATTGCAACAGATCAATCCTATCTATTGATAATTAATAGATGGTTTATTTTAATTGATATTTGTGCGTGCGCCGCTCATGTGGGCAAGTGTCTATGATGTTTTGAACATCAAATGTACACCAAGAGCACCGATGTATGATGTGTGAGAGAAACCTCCCAGATTATAGTATCATGCTAATTAAGTGCAAATGAATGCACCAAAATGCTTATGTAATGAGCTTTTTAGGTGTAAAGTATACATTTCTGCATCTTGATGTTCTGTATTAAGAAAAATATTTTGACTAGAGGAAAAACAGTCATGAATATAATGATGGTAATCTCATAAACACTACTCATCCTCTAGTATAAAATAAAAAGGTACATTCTTAATTCCTTTGAAGAAATCAAAAGAGCCTACAAGAACATATAATCTATGAATGTTACTAATATCCCATGTGTTGAGTTAATTTAGACCATAGTGTAAATCAATTAAGTTATCATCAATACAACTTAAATTAATATAGGATTTTCATACTCACCATAAGAATTAGAATCATAGAACATGACTTTGTATCACATTGACAAAAACTCACACTTGATGTAACCCGGCCAATAGTGGTGGCAATAATTTGTTTCAAACAAGAAAGTCCTCTCATGTGAGGCAAGAAATCTTGGTGAGGATCACTAGGTGGAAATTCTCTTGTTTCAAATAAGGAAATCTAGGATATGGGTATATCTTAGTAATTTTAATCGTTGGATTATAATTGAGCAATTCCTTCTAATTAAGGTTAGAAGGCAAGTCACTCTAGATAGTGTGGACCGGGCTAGCTATCAGTTGATTAGTGGAACCTATATAAAAATATCGTGTTGTTTCTTCCTTCCCTCTATTTTTTACTTTGTTTATAAATTTTTTATGGTTTAACTACTCTCCTGTGTTAAATTGAAGTTAAATGATTTGATATAAAGAACTTAATTTTAACGTTTTATCAATAAAAATGATAAAAATAATTGAAACCCCATTTATTTTTTCATCATGCACTTTCAATTACTTGACATAACACAAGAAAAATATTTAATATATTGACAAATTTTGGTTTGTTCAGTAAAGTTATTTTGATATTTAAATAATTTCTATAGAGGACAAAATATTGTGTTGTGGTTTAATGGAGGACAAAAAATTTTGCCCAATTGTTTAATCACCAGTTTGTCCAATTTCAAAAACAATTTTAAAATTAAACAAAAAAACTAAAATTATCTTGTTCAATCTTTTAGTGAAGGATAAAAATGCATTCTTAATATATTACTCCCTCTAGTCCTACATATAAAAAAGAATTATTATTTTTGATACATTAAAAGTTTAATGTATCTAATTCATAATTTAAATTAATATATTTAATTTTCAATATATCTAAAAGATAAATATTTAGGACAGTAGGTAATAAATTACCTTTGTACATAGCACAAAAGCAGGCCGCAACGGCTACGTTTAATCACCATAGAAGATTTTGTAGCACTTTTGAATCCTTTCTTTGGTTTATATTTGAGTCGGTAAAATTATACTATTATGGATGATATCAAACACACCCTAGTCTATCGATATTAATAATTAAGGAGTGGTTAGTTTTAATTAATCCTTAAATATTTTAAATACGATTCAATTCGTAAAGTAGCATTTTCTACATTCTCTGCTTTCAAGTTGACAACACAATTAATTGCTTGTAAATAAGATGATAGCACAGGTTACTTTTATGACTTTACTATATTTTGTATACAAAAATTGAATTGAGTATTATCTGCATACAATTCTAGAGATTAATTCTTCAAATCTTATAAGACTCAAATAAGTGTGATTTCTCTCTAAAATTTTAACACTACTACATGCTCAAAAAACAGAAAACAAACTAATAGTTTTATTTTTAAAAAAACAATTCAATTGCCGAAGTTGGTATTCACACAGAAGACAAAATAAGATAGTACTTTTTTACAACAATAAAATTATTTTAGTTTGAATCCACTATTTCAATAACCTTTTTTCTATAGCGGAGTAACAATCTTATTAAAAATTCACACACATATATTGCAGCTGGGTTCAAAATGGTGGGTCATGAGGGAGAACTTCACTTGACTGAATCAATAGTACATTAGATATTGAACAGTCATACAAGTTGGTTTGACACCACAGTTTTACCCAAAATCTTAAGGTATTAAGTTTATGGATTCTCTCACTTATAAATGTTGAGTCCAGATCCACTCCATTTCTTTATCCTCCATTTCCTCCAGTTTTCCTCCTGATTGATGACATGTGGCACTTAAAAATTTCAATGGACAAGATTAAAAAGTGAAAGTTAAAGAGAAACATTTTGTGAACAACAACAACCCATTGAATGGTTACTACTCTCCTCTTCTCAGTACCGCAACGCAGTGCCGTCGGACCACCACCCTGCCAAAGCTCTGCCACCACTGTTTACTCTTGGTTGTCTTCTTTCACTCAAATTCACTATTTTGGATCTAGACAACAGGGGAAGCTTACAAAGTAAAATTGAAACCTAAATTTGATTATTAAAACCTAAAATTGAAACTTAAATTACAGCCTAAAATTAATTATTACAACCAAAAATTGAAACTTAAATTACAACCTTAAACAATTTTAAAATTGAAACTTAATTGCTCATGGAGTTGAGTTTGTTGTAAAATTGAAAATGGCGGGGAACGACGTTGGAGAGAAAGAGCGAGGGTTGCTGTGACAGAGAAGAGAGAAGAAGTTATCGAAGGAGAGAAAATGGCGGCGAACGGCGTTGGAGAGAAAATGGAGTCAAACTGGATTTGTTGTTGAAGCTTTGACAAAGAAGAGAGAAGAGGTTATTGAAGGAGAAGAAGTAAGAGTGTTGTTGTGATTATTTCAATCTTGTTAATTTGACAAATTTCTGCAGGATATGATTGTTATTTTGAGGAAAAATTCAATCTCGTTAACAATATGTATGAGGTAGAAGATGAACAGTGTATGTGCAGAGAAGATGGATGTTTTCTTTTGTTTTTTTAATCTGGACCGTTGAAATAATTTTTTCCACATGTCACATATCTGTGCATTGGACTGGAAAAACTGGAGCATAAAGTAATGGAGCTGATCTGAACTCATAAATGTTCAACTTCAACTCTTCCAAACAATGTGAGACTTAACTCACACTTAATATATCTCAACATTTCTCAAGTGTAAGTCTGTTTCCACTTACCTCTATTTTTTCTCAACATTAATATAAGTATTTTAAATACCGTATTTATCGTTGAGATAATTCTTACACACTATTTCTAAGTACTTTAGCAAGACTAAAATAAATTAAACATAACCTCATATTATTTGGTTCAAAATATATGTAAACTATTAATTTTATTATAATTAAAATTATTATTTCTAAAATATTTTATAATTGATATTCTCACAAAATAATTATAATTCTTAAAAAATAAATAAAGAGAATGTTTGTGTATATACACATACCAACTTTTTGTTAAATTAAGAAATTTAATTATGTTTGGTTAAAATTCTTATGTTTAATTATGTTTTTTGATGCAATTATATTTAATTCGCTGATAAAAAGATTAAAACTTTTAAACTAAACAATTGTGATGGTGAGAAATTAAAATGCTAGAAATTATGAATTTTCAGAAATAATAAAAATAATCTTTTGACATTTTCTTTGTAAAAAACTTTTGAAATTTATATTATTTCTCGATCGACGTTTCTTTTTAAGAGTTTAGTTTACAGGGGTGTCTCCAACTTTTTGGAGACCCTGCGAGATTATTAAAAATAGGCCCTAATAGAAGAAAAAATACAAAAAGAAAATCAAAAAATTTGTCATCGATTTGAATTACAAATAACAAGAATAACACTAAAAAAAGTTTATAAAGCGCCTAAAAAATTTATTCACAATAGAAAATCTCTTTTAGGACTTTTATAACTAATAAATCTCTCATTTTAGAATAAAGAGAATCTCAAGTATATGAACTCCACAATTTCTCATTTTAAAGTCTACAATCCCTAGTTTTATACCTCTCATTTACTAATACTACTACTTTATATTTTTTTTAGAGGGTCCTATTTTTATGAGGCCTTATGTCATCGCACATGTGGAAAAGACGCCTCTGATTAGTTTATCATTGTTAGCAAATTAAATTAGCATAAATTTTAAAAGAAAAAACTTATTTTTCCCCTTATTTCATAGACGTTCCATGAATCCATGTGATATGTCTGCTAACAAAGCAATAAGCAACTAAATTATAACTTTAGTATAAAACAAAACGTTCTTATGTTTGCTAAAAACATGTTACTAGTAATAACCAATTATCAGAATGTTTGCCATTTTTTTAAAAAGACCACACCGACCCTCATCTGAAAGCATTAATGTTTGAAGCATCTTGATCATTAATTTAATGTTATTTCACTGATTTAGAACACTCTAAATTACTTCATCACTAGTACATAATCACGTGCCATAGTTGACTCTTAAACCTCATTAATTCTTCTGCATAGAGATATATTGAAAAGAAAAATTATCTAAATCATTAAAATAAAATTTGATACTAAACAATGCTCTCGATTATTAAGTATATCAAAAATAGAAATAAAACACAAAGTTAACATTGATAAAGATAATTTTTTACACTTTTAATGTATTGAATGCACGAATTTCAAGACAATTTTTCCTTATTTATGTATTTAACTAGTACACCGGATATACTGTTTAGCGTTTTACAAAAAAAAAAACCAAAGATCGTGTGAACAATTTTCATTCAATTAAGAAACCACATATCAATGATATATCATATCAAAAAATGCTCTCTCTTGAGAGAGAATCATAATGAATTACATTGCTTGAAGATGGAAAGTTGAGGTATTGAGGAAGATCATTTTGGAGAAGGTAAGAAGGTTTTTGATCAAGGGCAATATTGGGATTTTGCATTACAGGCTCATCATGTTGCATCTGGATGCATAGTATCTCTGCTTGAGCTACTGCAAGCTGCATTTGAAGCTCAGAAACTTGGTTTTGAAGGTAAGAAATGGCTCCAACACAACCATAAACAGGATCTTTAACTCTTGCATGTGCTTCATACACTAAACTGCTTACTGCATCTGATCTTTGTTGAATGGGAAGTTCCTGTAGCATTATACAATATGTCAACAACATTTTTTAGCCAAAAGGGTCAAAATTCATAACCCAAAAAAATAATAAAACCAAAACTAAAATATTACTCTTCCTATTTAAAATCGGCACTAGTATTTGGACACAAAATTTTGGCACCGGATAATATACATTCGGTATCGGTATGTTCCTCTGGTCTTATAGATAAATAAAAATTTATATTTTAGGTTCATTCGCTAACTAATGTATCTGACCAATATAGACCAGATACATTAGAAATGAACTATGATCATGATGTTTTTTTTCAAGGGAGAGTAGGAAAGTGTGGATGAGGTACCTGGAGCATTTTGCTAACGTTGCTGGCACCAAAAACTTTGTGGACTATAGCAAATTTTTGAGGATCATTTGAAGGGAAATAAGGAGAAAAGATACAATCCTTAGCACAACGGCGTCTAAGGAGTTTGCATGAAGCACAAGGGGAATTAGTATTACCACCCATTTGATAATGAAAAAACAGAGGAAACAGGGGAAGTTTATGGAACACACAATGAGGAGATGAATTGGGAGTTGTAAAATGAGAGAGTCTATATTTATAATAAATGGCCAACATAGCTGCTACCTAGTGCAAAGAGTGAGCAATTCTTATGTGTTCACTTATTTTGATAGCACACTAAAAAAATATCAAATAAGAATTATTTCAATAGAGTAGACTTAACTTCTAAATATATTACTACTTCCTAATATTATTTCAAATTATAAATAACTACAATTTCAGAAAAACATTTAATACTATTTTTTATCTTTTGACCTATACCCTTAAATATTTATTATGATCTCTTTTTTTAATTCTTTAATTTACATTTTTCATGCCATTAATAAAAGATAATTTTGTAAAATTACTAATAATATTTTTCCATAATAAAAATAATCACACTTATCAATTTGCGTAAAATAGTCAAAACAATTTATAATTTGGAACGGTGATAGTGATTTTCATTCAAATAATTTTGTTTTATATTTTGGCTCTTTATTCAAATCTTTCTTCTATTCTCCCCCTTCCTTTTATGCATTTACTATATTATATTAGAGGTTTTTTTAGGTAAAAGACAAATCAATTCATTTCATCAAGAATAATAGTCTCAATACAATGAGGATGATAATAAAATATACTAGGGCTATACTAAAATATTGACGCTTTAGGTAAATTATAAGTGACTCTATTAGCTTGCCTTTTAATAAAAACTGGATTGTAGCTAGTATTTGATGAAATTAAATCAGGGACCTGCAACTAGTTAAAATAGTGCCTAGTTCATTAATATAAGCATCACCATTTGTCATAGCGTTAACCATAGATTGTCAGTCACTCTCAAAATTAACTTGAGCATAACCACTTTCCACTGCAATTTGAAGAGCAACAAGAAGGGCTGAAGTCTCATATTCAATAGCGGAAGAAACGCGAGGGAAGCATAAGGTACGAGCTTGAACCAAAAGTGTCGGAGTTGTCGCAGAAACAAACGCATATGCCAAAGCATCTGTCAGTTGGAAAGAGAGCACAATCAACATTACACATTAGCCAACCGCAACTTGGCTTCACCCAAGAGGTATTGTTAGCTAACATAAGGGGTTCTTCAAGGGCTGCATTTCACCAATTGTAGTAACGAATGGTGTCATGTACAAGTAAACCAATTATGGTAATGTCAAAAGGCTTGCGATTCCACCAAAGAGCATTGCGGCTACGCCAAATACTCCATAGGACGGCTTCAACCTTCGCCTTGATATCATCCTCTAAACATGCGAACAAAGAGAAAAAGATAGCCGGGAGATTGGTTCCTTGTGGTATGTGTTGCTCAATTTTTTTCCCAAAGGTGAAATTTCGTTTAGCAATTAATAGCGTAGGGACATTCAAGGAAAAGGTGTCATGCATCCTCTATTGCGGCTGAACACAAGGAACCCCGCACATGCGAAGATTAAGGCATGTCTGGAGGCAGACTCAGAGTAAACGCCAACAAAAATGCTTGATTTTTTGTTGGAGCTTGAGTGTCGAAATTTGTTGCCAATTGTCGCTTATTTGAGAGTTATGATCATCAATTGTGAGATGAAAACATAGCTTGTAAGTTGATTTCACAGTGTTGCAAGCAACCATTCAGAGTAGCTTTCCACACAATGGCGTCGTGTGTGGTTTAAGGATGAAGTGGGATCTTTCAAATATCAATGGTTTAATGATAATTAAACAAAGTTTTAAATTTTGAAAAATAAGATGGACTAAAATTGCATGCATAAAATCAATTTAGGGACCAAAACATGCTACTCTTTTTATAGGATCAAAAATAAAAATCGGTAATTTTACAGGGACCAATAATATACTTAACTCTTTTTAATTTTAATAAAAAAAATAAAAATTAAAGCTATATAAGTCACATCATCAATTTTGTCCAATTAAGTGTTAATTTGTTCACTCATCTAAAATAATAGAAATCTTTGATATTACGAGGAGAAATAAAAAATATTACATCGTAAATCAAAATTCGCTCACCATATAAAAGCTAAACTGACGATGCAATGTGAAAGAAAAAAGTTTAATGGAGATGCAAGCTTTACAAGATTATTTGATAAAAAACTATTATTCTATCATCGTTATATAAAAAAAAATGAAATGCAGAAAATATAATTGTTGGTTAATGATATAAAATTATTTTATATTCTTGATGCATATTCCATTTTTTTTAAAGGACAACACTACAATATTGAAAAAATAATCATTTGTTTCCTTAAAATAAAAATCATTTGTTGGAAGCGGATCCTCTAACTTTATTGCGGGAACTGCACCCTGACTTTTTGGTCCATTAGATTAATCCAAACACCCATATCATGCCACAGTCTCCTTCTATTTTATTTTTTTGACGCATGTTCCTTTTATAATATGAAGAAAAGAGCTGCATCCCTTTTACCAAAAAAAAAACAGAGCTTCATTGCTGCCACACAGTAACCGTTGAGCATCACCGTCGCCATACAGTTGACCATTCTCGCCGTCGACCAACATCGTCGACCAAAACTTGGTTAAAGTTTCGTGTGAAATTCGGATCCACGGGTTGACCCGATTCGAAAGGGAACGAGTGGGTAGTTCTAGAAGAGTTTGAATCGGTTGTTCTGGTTATTTTGTAGAATCAAAACCATTACAGAGTGGAAGGCAAAACTACAGGTAACAGCTGCAACAATACAGTTTTTTTTTTCCCTTAAGAAATACTAACATGTGGCATGATATGGATATTGAATCGGGTTCTACAACTCGACCCGGTCCATGAAAAGTAAAAACGGGTCTCCATCTTGTCATTGACGTCACTGTTAAGTTATTGTATTTTTTTTATTTTTTATGTCGGTTTAATTAACGTGGAGCCATAACATGAAACTATAACTAGCTTTCGGTTCTGCAGATACAAAGAAAGTGCGTGTTCGAGAGAAAATGGTGAAAACAAAGACTCTTTTTGTTATGCTAATATTGTTCCTTTCGGGTTTACACTACTCAAACGCTGAACAAGAAAAAGAACCATTTGATGTTCGCAAACATCTCTCCACTGTCTCCAGGTTTCTCCTTTTCAATTCCCCATTCAATTAACCTTTCTTCTCGATTATTTCTGTTGAAATGCTTTTGAACATTGTAGATTTCTTTGTTGTGTGAGAATTTTGAATGTTTCTAAGTGTTGAGCGTGGGTGCCTTATCAATTTTTTGAAAATGTATTGATAATTTGAGGTTGATTAAATTGCGGTGGTTAATTTTTTGCGTAGGTACGGAGTTGTGAAAGACATTACTGACAATAACTTCATTCCTTCTAAAATTCCTGAACAATGTACTCCAATACATTTGAATCTTGTGGTAATTTTCTCAACTCTTTAGGGTTATGGTAGATGTTCTATACCACACATTTACCTTTGTTTGTAGTTTTCGTAATGATTTTTATATTTCTTATGTTGTTATGCTGTTTGGATGAGAAATTTATGACTGTTGAAATGAAGGGTTGATATTTTCTAGTTCAATTTGTTATTATTGGTAAGTGTTGGGAAACACTTCTTGACTAACTGGAAGAGTATGATAAGCCTTGTGGTTGGAATGATTATTGTTCGGGCAAGATTGGTGGTTGCATTTTGAGGTGTTGCTTTCTATCATGTATTGAGTTTTTTGGGGGTCTCTATTATGGGTTGGTTCTAGTTGGCTTTGTGTTTGAGTGGTGTTAGTGTGTGTTGTTGTGTTGGATGGTTTGCGTTAGCATTGTTCATTTCTTTCTTTGGTGTTAGTGGTGTGGTGTTGGTAGTATGGGTCGGTGTTGGTTGTAGTGTGGTGTGTTGATCTTGGAGATTTTTCTTTGGTTAACATGTTGTGATGCTTCATTAGTTTCATTCTTTTTTAGTGCTTTGGAAGTGGCTTTTCCATGTGATTAGCGCATAATTCAAAAGCCTGTCACTTTGTAGTTAGCAATAGACACAAATTTCTGATTTCATTTTATCAACTCAGTTTCCAGCTTGAGAGAGTTGAATTTGTTTCATACTTGCAATTCCTATCTTACATAAACCACCTTAACATGTATGCATGTAGTTGAATTCGCTGCCTAATACCAGCCATTGACTGGACTTGGTATCTCACCCTGCCATTAATATTATACCTTTATATCAGATATGTCTCTATAATATTGAGTCAAATAAAAATAAAATAAAAGACGTCTCTACAGAGATGCAAGCAATGAATATCATTTGCATTTGAAAGTCTTTAACTATTGATCAATGCCATGATGCTCGCTATAATAGGATGGTAAATTTTGGTTGCAAATCTGTGCTTTGAGACTTTGAAAACATGTAGATGGATAGCTTGTGCCTTACTGGAGGATGTAATTGTATCTAGTCTTATAGTATAGTTTGGATCCTGGCTTACTCAATATGGTATAGGTGCCATGCCAGCACTTGCAGAAAAGAAGTGGTGCGTGCATCTCATATGAATATGTTTAGTAAGTTGAGTAGGAATTCTAAGGGATTTGGACTCCTTAAGCAAGTGGTTTGGGGTTTGTTTTGTTGAGATTATATTGAGTGTAATCATCAAACCAATTTGGATTGTGTATTTTTTTTCTTGTTGCTAAATTAGCATTTCTTATACTAGTAGGGTTGTTTACTTAATATAATATATTTTTTTCCTTTGCAAAAAAAACAAAAAAGAATAGTATGATAATTGATATTGCTATGTCACATTCTCAGGCAAGGCATGGAACTCGTTCTCCAACAAAGAAAAGGATAAGGGAGTTGGATAATTTGTCAGCTCATCTGGAAGTTCTTATAAGGGATGTGAAAGATCGACAATTATCTTTGGAGAAAGTTCCTTCTTGGCTAAATGGTTGGAAGTCTCCTTGGCAAGGAAGGCTTAAGGGTGGTGAGTTAATTAGAAGAGGAGAGGAAGAATTATATGAACTTGGAATCAGGATTAGAGAAAGATTTCCAAGTTTGTTTGATGAGGATTATCACCCAGACATATATCCTATAAAGGCAACTCAGGTGAGTCTACATTTTTTTCCTTGTATGTAGGTTGTTGTCACTAAAATATGGTTGTTGTTTTGAATTAACAAATGAATGCCAAGACATCGAGACATGGATTTGCCTTTTGATATTTTGAAAACTTATGCATCTCTCTTATGTGGAAAATAGATTCCCCGAGCATCAGCTAGTGCTGTTGCGTTTGGAATGGGTCTTTTCAGTGGCAATGGGACTCTTGGACCTGGGCATCACAGAGCTTTTTCTGTTACAAGTGAAAACCGTGCTAGCGACATCGTGCTGAGATTTCATGATTGTTGTCGTAACTACAAGGTACTGTTGTAGATATTGTTGAATTCTTTGGCAGGAGGATTTCTAATGAAAAATGTTTCACGTGTATCTAACACACTTAAATGTAATCATGGACTAGCCATTTTCATACATTTTAGTGTCTATTTGCAAATATGCTTCTTATGCATGATTATCAAGTCACAAAAACTGCACGTGCCACTTTCTCTGTCGGGCATGTATTGAAGGTCATGTTTCTATGTTCCTTTCAGTGATAAATTTGCTTCCATTTTGCTAGAAGGTGCTTTCTGCTTACAATTTTGTTTGTCGGTCTGTCCTACCGTTGCAATTGAGATTGACATATTTAATTGAAATTACCGTATTTATCTAATGTAAGGGAGCCTTCATAGGTTGAACATGAAAACTCTTTTTTGTTTAAAAAGGCTATACTTAATTACTTATTGATACATATTTTAGCTCTAACGCTCTATTGATGGATTTGGACATTTTGTGATCTTCATTATTCTTAAAGGAGTGTGTATACTCTAGTTTATTTCCAGACATTTTAATGGCTATATTATTTCTTTGGTTATGAGAGCAGGATTTCAGGAAAAGGCAGGAACCTGCAGTTGATAAACTTAAGGAACCTATCTTGGATGAGATTACATCTGCATTAGTTGGGCGCTATGGACTGAATTTTACAAGGCAGATTACATCATCTCTCTGGTTCTTATGTAAACAGGTGATGACATTTATTTATTCCTTGCTCCTTTTGATTTTATTTGTTCACATATAATCATTTACGAGTGTTGTGGAGATTGATTTTTTTCTTTTCTTTCCGATTGTCCAATTTGTGATTGTTTTTGACAGGAAGCATCCTTGTTGGATATAACTGATCAAGCATGTAGTCTTTTCAGCCCATCTGAGGTACGTTTTTAGTCATGATCTTGTGATGTAATATGTGATCTAATGGTTGAATTTTTCCTCTTTACTTGTTTGTAAATATTATTTAATAAAGTAAAATTTAAAAGATGTCAGGAAAACACTTAATTTTGACCTTATGGTATAAATGAACCAAGTGTTGACTCCTCGATATGATGTGTATATAATATGTTAACTGACTACAAATAAACCAAAGTAGTAAAAGCGACATGTCATTTTTCCTGCCGAATGCCTAGAAATTATTATTGTTGAGGGTATGCAAAAAACTACTTTAGCTCTTTCTCATACATATAATCAGAATCTGTGTTGAGCTTATGGCTTATTTTTTTTGCAATGCGATTCCATGCTCTGTGTCTGTGCTTATAATATGATAAATTCTGTGTACAAAGGTTACATTGCTGGAGTGGACAGATGACTTAGAAGCATTTATTCTGAAGGGTTATGGTAAATCAATAAATTATAGAATGGGGATGCCATTACTTGAAGATGTTGTTCAATCCATGGAGCAAGCTATTAAGGCTAAAGAAGGTAGTTTTGCATTTTTAATATTGAGGTTCTTGCTTGTCACATCCTTTAATGAAGCTTCAAATATTTATATATGGATTAGCTCTTTAAGATAAATCATGCTTGTCTTGTTCAAAAGCACCTTAAAGAAGGATTTGATTCCTCTAAAGTGAGATTATCAAGAGTTTGTAATATAACCACCACTGATTTGTTATGCATATGCATATGCATGTGCATGTAATATAAAATATTGATTTATTTATCAACGGTTGATGTTAGTTACTTACTTTACTTTCTATAGTGAATTGCTCACTCTCTAAAGTCCATTGCTCGCTTTAGAAGAGTCTTGTTCCGTAAAGAAATATGTACAGTGCTAGCTCTATCTAGCTTATAGATACAAAATATCATTTTAACTAGTCACTAGTGACATTTATCTGCCTTCACTAGTTTGATCAAACCGTTTTCTTGTAAGTTAAAGTTATTGCAGTGTATTTAGATGAAGATTGTTTGTTAATACAATAAAAGATGCATGTCAGATTTCTGGAGTAACTTCAAAATGTTTCTTGCTTTATAAGAAAATGGAACATATTGATTTTAATCTTTTTGACATTTGCCAAAACCGTCTTCACGTCTTGTGATATGCTAACTGCTGGGATAACTAGTTTATTTATACGACAAGTTTTAAATCTTTTTCTATTAAAGTCTATATTTCTTGAACTATGCATTTTTTAATACCGGTGTTCAAATTCTATGAACTTTTTTGTTGGCTATAGTCTTTATGGCAATTGTACTGATTCTTAAAATTTTAGTTAGTATATAATTTGCTTATAGTTTCAGTATAACTGGCTTAAATACATACATGCTTACAACCTTTGTCAATGTTTATGGGTTACAATCCTAGTTAATGCGAAATTAGCAAGTAGAATTATCATTACTTCACTAATGATTGTTCTCCTTTTGGAGGTTGTATCTTGATTATGTGGCAATGTGAATCTTTGACTCATATCTATTTTTTTTATTGCTTCTGTAGAAAAACATGTTCCTGGAAGCTTTGAAAAAGCAAGACTTCGGTTTGCTCATGCAGAAACTGTAGTCCCATTCTCGTGTCTGCTAGGTTTATTTCTTGAAGAGTCTGGTGAGGCTTCTATAGTCTTTTCTTGAATGAATTTTATCAACGTCTATTTTTGTTTTATTGCAAAGTAGTGAGAGAGTGTGTTTTTATGAGTGTGTTCTCTTTCAACAGAGTTTGACAAAATCCAGAAAGAGAAACCTTTGGAGCTACCTCCAAAGCCTCCACAGAAAAGAAAATGGCGGGGTAGCACCGTGGCTCCTTTTGCTGGTAACAACATGCTGGTCCTGTATAGTTGTCCTGCACCAGACAAAGCTAGAAGCAAGCACTTTGTGCAAGTGCTGCATAATGAACACCCCATTCCAATGCCAGTAAGCTTTTGTAGTTCTTGTGAAGTTTATTATGTCATAGTTATGTTCCAATGGTTTTAGTGCAAATAGCTGAATTTGGTTCGGTGCTTGTAGAATTTCACTGCTGATTTTTTAAAATTGTATTATGCTGATGTACATTAATAACACCATTTCGCTGTGTTATTGGCTACAGGGTTGTCATGGTTCTGATTTCTGTCCATTTGAAGTATTCAAGGTGTGTCAATATAATCCCACTCTATTGCACAAATTGACCAATGTGCAAGATTAATTTGCTGTCATTTTTATTCTACTGACTATTCTTATTCCAATGGTTTTTCTCTACAGGAAAAAATAGTTGCACCTCATCAGAAGCATGACTATGATACCGTCTGTAATGCAAAGCCAGAGCAGAAGCCCACGGGCAGCAAGATATTACAAACGTTTCAATGGCTTTCTTCTCTAGGGAAAGGTGACAAGTACCCCAAAGATGAATTTTAGTTTGTTTTCTGGATCGGAGCCCGAGTCCAATTCTCACGTTCTTTATCCTTTGGCGGTACCACTTTTTAACAAATTTTCAGGCATAAGCACCATTATCTTCTAGCTGAGGACCAATTTTACATCAATTTCGCTGCCAGTACAAGAACGCCTTTGGTATTAAGCTTGGCGCTTGAGCAGTCGTAGTTTGTTGTCTGAACTTGTAACACCAGAAAATTTTGGAGATGGAAAGTAGTTCTAAATATCATTTGCCTTTTTTCCTTTCGTACTCAACTAATTCCACAGATAATGTAGGTTGTACTTTCTTATTTCACACATTTGTCATTTGATTTGTACTCTTGAACTTCAGTTTTTTCTTCTTCTTTTGGAATAGTATATAACGAGCAATCTTCTAACTTCTTTTAATGATCCAACTTTTGTGTGTGCCGGGTAGTTTTATGATAGCTTTGGATAAACAACACCGCTATGTATACGATATCTTTTAACAAGAAATGCACGAATAAGTGACTTGAACATGCAGTTCCCCCTCCCCCTCGTCCTTACTAACCTATATTTTTAAGGTTTTGTAAAAATAATAATAACTCCTGCTTCCACCACTCCTTGAATAGAATCGGTTGCCTCTCTACCAACCCACACTGGTTTTACAGTTCATCTGCAAAACCTATTTGTAGCAACCATCTTTGTCATCATCCCTATAATTCCTGCAATTGCTGCTACAACCCCTTCCTACATTGCTACAAGCCTACAACTACAACTACCTCTCCACCTCTGAATCATCATTACAGCCACAATGATAACACCTGCAACCCATTGCTCGAACTTGCGATTTTAACAAATTCTGATTGTACTTAGTTTGTTTCACTTGCAGCTTAAGTATCTTGTTTATTTATTATTTACACATCATGATACTATAAGTATCTTGTCCCATTCTGATTGTACTTGGTTTTTTAAATTATTGTACTAGTGGGAGAAAGATTTGCATCTTTTTATGATGAAGAAACAAGTGAAAGAAGTAAAAAATATGATGTTAATTTAGATATAAAATTTGCTTATGAAAATGAAAATCCTATAATAATTATGCTTGTATGAGTTTCTTTTTTCACTTCCAGCAGGGAGCTGTTAAATTGACACCAGCACCTCTTACATTGTCCTCAATTATCAGTAACCAAATTCCTGATAACTCTGATATATGAAACATAATTCATGATACTGCAGGATTAATTCTTAGGCAAACTAACATCTCAATCCTTACAAAAGTTTAGCAGCATCGCTTCACTCCAACTCAGGAACAGTGCATTATTTCTGCTATATTTTGATTCTTCACCACTGCAATTCCACGGTCTCCAAATGTATAAATTACCGCAGCTTCATCATTTCCTTCTTGTATGCAACACCCTCCATCAGACACAAATATACACCAGTGCACCAAACTTTTTCCTCCAATTCAAGTGCAAATAAAGCATAGCATGTTATGTTATAGGAAGAAATACACTCTCAGGTGCCTCGTGATTTATCTATTGTGAAATCATCACTGCAATCAAACATAAGCACCACTTTCTTCTAGCAGAGAACCAATTTTACATCAATTTCACTAGCAGTACAAGAATACCTTTGGTATCTTTAAGCTTGGTGCTTCAGCCGTCATTTCCTTTTTTTCCGTTTAACAGTTCTCAGTACTCAACTAAAACTAATTCCACAGATAATGTAGGTTGATGTTTCGTGTTTCGCACATTCCCATTTCATTTGTACTCTAGGAAGTTCAGGTTTTTCTTGTTGAATAGTAGATACTAAAACCAACGATCTTAGGACTAAACTTTTGTGTCTTTGCTGAATGTGTTTCTGGCATATTAATATCTAAGTAGAAAGATTATCATCATATTAAGAAGAATCAAACATGCATTACATCTCATTCATTACACATAATAGGATTCAATACAAATGATAGCTTACATTGGTTTTGGGACAGTTCCCCACAGTAACTTAGATGCTAAATTTCTATCTCTACTCCAACAAGACAGCAACTACATCAACATGTAACTTTCATAACAAGCATTTTAGCACCACCTCTAAGTACACTTTAATCACTAACATTGCTCACATTCTGCTGTTTTGAAAAATTATGAATTTTCAACCAAAAATTCTAGCAACGAAACTTTCTAAGATTGAACTAAAAAAAAATTAAGAAAATGAAGAGAAATAATTGGTATGCTTAAACCCCAACAAAGGGAAAAGAGAAAACAATGACATAGTTGAGTTGGGATTGAACGAATAATAACAATAAGCATATACTAACAAATTTCAAAAACCATCTGAATAACAAGGAAAAGGAGACGATCTGAATAGAATAAAAATATTTGATGATCCAGAGAATCTCTTTAATCAAAGGAATACGGCGGAGGAAGATGAAGAAAAAGAGAGGGATCTCATACATCCTCTACCGTAATTTCTTTGATTAAAAAGATGCTGTGGATCAAACGGCACCGCTGATTCAACAGAGAATCAAAACATGTATGAATAGTTTATCTGGAAGCAGGTTATTATGTATAAGA
The DNA here is from genome assembly GCA_030408175.1 of Trifolium repens. Lineage (NCBI taxonomy): Eukaryota > Viridiplantae > Streptophyta > Magnoliopsida > Fabales > Fabaceae > Trifolium > Trifolium repens. The sequence continues at coordinate 18,063,276 of CP125841.1, read as the reverse complement.
GTATTAGGGTTTTGTCTTCACACCTATAGCAAGTGATATTAAATAGAGAGAAATTTACTTTGTTCACTATACCGGTTACTCGCGCCCTCTACGCGTAGAGCTGGGTATGCGGGCTGACCTACTCTGTTTTAACTCACTACGTATGAACCCGCATATTAAATGGGACGAACAATCCTGTCAACAAATACAAATATAAACAAGTTATGATATGTTGGACTGAGTCTGATTCACATAAAATATATCATTATAAGCATGCAAAAAATAACTGCTCCTACTCCTTACAAACTACTAACGCATTTTTGGAGATATTAAAAGTGATATGAAATATGTTGTTTGGTGTTGCTATTGATGGAATGAAAGATATGGATATAATTGATTTAACAAATTTAAGTGCAAGTGATTTGATGAAGTTCCATTTTTCAAATGTTGGGGTGACTTTTACATTTTACAATGGGTATGCTTATGGCTCATTTGCTAATCATTGTGAGTCCTGGACACTATTCTATATTGGACAAAATTTAGTCAATACATATATTCAGTCGGCAAGAACCAATTAAGAAATCTTAAATTTGATTGATATGCATATTGAGTCGGTGAAAACTAATTGAGAAACACTAAATTAGGTGAATACGTATATTAAATTTGTCAAAACTAATTAATCACCCTCAATGATCCGTTACTATGACCTGATTTTGTATATGAAAAGAAACAACTTATCCATTCATTCTTGAGACACAGGACATTGCAAATAATTTGGATCATTGTTCACATCACAAAAAACTTTGGTTATATCTTTATGGCAGATGTGTTATCTTTCTGCATGCTCATTTTCCATACATTTTAACCCAAATTTAGATAAGTGTATAGTCTATGTTGCTTGATTCAATTAAATTCTTAGTTTTATATTTCTTTGTTTTTTTTTGGTACATCATAGTTTTATATTTCTAAATAGTACAATGGGAATATATAAACAAATATGAATCTGCTTAAATGAAAAAGAAAAATTGTTACTTCACTGATAGAATTGAGTTTCTGTAAAAGTAAACAGAATACCATTATTCAAGTGATTCTGTATATAACAATTGTACAAAGTCAATTACACTTATTCTCTTAACAACAAATTCATATTCTCTCAACAACAAATGCTGATATTCAAGTGAATCTTTAAAATGGGAGGTGATGGAGATCATTCAAATGCCATTGCTGCAAGTAACATTCATTTAAGTTGGTGAGTAGTAAATATAGTCATAAATATGAATTTATTATAACTTATTTCTATGTTACACTTAAATGAATTATAAGCTAATCCTTTTATATGCAGTGATGGCGTGAGTACCAAAGGAAATGAAAAGTTAATGTTGAGACTCAACTCGACTCGACTCAGGCGAGTTGCTTTGATTAGACTTGTTAAAAACTTAGTTGAGTTGATTCAAACTTGACTCAACTCGCATGAACCAATTCTTAATAAGTTTAAACTAATGCAAATTCGACTCAACTCGACTCGTTTTCAGCCTTAATCGAAAACATCTTGATGAATGAAATAATTTAAATTTTGTAAAGTGAAAAAAAAAGTATCTTGCTTCAAGAAAAAAAAAAGTATCTTAAAATATATTCCACTTTACCAATTGGGAGGTCTACCATAACTTTGGGCCTAAAATATCATTTTAGAGCCCAACAACATTAAACCAAACCCATAACCCTTTTCTATCATCACACTCTCTCCTTCACCACTCTCACAAAACCCTCATTCACAAAACTTCAATTTTCATCACCAAAACACAGAGAGAAAGAAACAAAATCAAAACCCATCATCATCACCGATGGCTCCGAATTTGGAATGTCGCATGTACGAGGCAAGGTACCCAGAAGTTGACATGGCGGTGATGATACAAGTGAAGAACATCGCCGACATGGGTGCTTACGTTTCACTTCTTGAATACAACAACATCGAGGGTATGATTTTGTTCTCTGAACTCTCTCGTCGTCGTATTCGTAGTGTTAGCAGTCTTATCAAGGTGGGTCGAATTGAACCGGTTATGGTTCTTCGTGTTGATAAGGAAAAGGGTTACATCGATCTCAGTAAACGTAGGGTTTCTGAAGAAGATATTCAAGCTTGTGAAGAAAGGTATAATAAGAGTAAACTTGTTCACTCTATTATGCGCCATGTTGCTGAAACCTTGGACCTCGATTTAGAGGTAACCCTAATAAAAACCCTAAAAAACAAATTCATTTTTTTTGTTGATAGTGTTTTTGTTCTTTTTATTGAATTGATAGTGTTTTTATTTGTAGGATCTTTATGTGCACATTGGATGGCCTTTGTATCGCAAATATGGTCATGCTTTTGAGGTAACATTTTTTATTTTCTAGATTCATTGATGATTTCATGATTTTTCTTTGTTTTTTGGTTAAGCCCTTTTTGTATAAACAGCTTAATTAAGAGCTTATTGCATATATAAGTGCTTATGTATATGTGATGTATGTGTGATTTCTACACCAAAAGATAAAATAAGGTTAATTTTTTTATAAGTTGATTTTATAAGCTATTGTTGTGAGGTTATGGAAATAAGCTAGAAACAACTTATGGATGTCATAAGATTTTTATGTGAATTCTCCTAAATGGTATCACAAGTGCTTATAAGTTATAATGGTAGATAAACTGAAATGAGTTGATTGAAAAAGACCCTTATATCATGAACTTTATTGTATGCAGGCATTCAAACTAGTTGTGAATGATCCCGATACAATTTTGGGCGCACTCATGCGTGAAATCAAAGAAGTTGGTCCTGATGGGAAAGAGGTGACCAAGGTTGTACCTGCTGTTACTGAAGAAGTGAAGGAAGCTCTAGTGATGAATATTAAAAGACGAATGACCCCTCAGCCATTGAAAATTAGGGCGGATATTGAAATGAAATGTTTTCAATTTGATGGAGTTATCCACATTAAGGTCTCAATCATTTCTGCTTTTCTTGTATATTTCAGTCTATTTGTTATGTAGGTTTTTATCATGTTTTACAATCATTTGGTTTTGCAGGAGGCAATGCGGAAGGCTGAAGCTGCTGGAAGTGATGACTGCCCTGTGAAAATTAAACTTGTTGCTCCCCCACTTTATGTGCTTACCACTCAGACCCTTGACAAGGTAGGTGCAATATCCACATAAACATTAATTTGATAATTTACTTTTGATCTGAATTGGTCGCCTATTTGGGCTTAGCGGCACAAAAAACATAACCAATCGGTTTCAGTCACTGGCTAGCAGTGATATTTAAATCTGGTGGCCAGGCTTTCATAACCAGCTTTCATAACTTAAATACCATTTTAAGGTTTATATTAGGGGTAGATTAAAAAAGCTAGTGAGAACCGAATTGCATTGAGTTCAAGAACCGAGTTGCATTGTGCAAGTGAGAGCAGTGTCAAACATCCATTCTTGGCTTCTAGACAGATAGTGAGAATGAGCGAGCAAACAGATCAAGTTCGAGGTGTTAACTGAACTGTAGTCATTAGCATTTCAGTTTAGTGAATTGTGCAGCATAATAATTCCAGTTTGGTTAGTGAGCTGTTTCAGAAGTTCGGTTTTTAAAGATAGGATTGGTTCAGTGCAGTTATAAATAGATTTTTTTAACAGTCCTAAAAAAACTGGCTCCTAAACATTTTTTGTAAATTTCTTTTTTATATGTTGCTTTCCTTGGTTTAATCAATTCATGCCCATATCGTACTATAATCTTTACTGATATTTTTTTACAGTTTTTAGCAGTATTACTGTGAAACCTTTTCTCCTCTAGACAAGTCAATAAACTGACCATGTAGATAGATATATTACTGTTGTTGGACATGACATCTATATACACTATAAAGGGGTGATTATAGATTTGCTTTCAAAGTCCAATAGGCAACCCTTCTATTGAAAGTAACTTGTGTATTTTGTCAATATTAACAGGAGAAAGGAATATTAGTTCTCAACAATGCCATTGCTTGTTGCACCGAATCAATAGAACACCACAAGGGTAAACTTCTGGTGAAGGAGGAAGCCAGAGTGGTGAGTGTTGCTGTCCTCTCTATATCCTTTCTCTTCTATATATATGTGTTCAAATTTTTCCACCTGCTTTTGGATTCTCTTCTATCTTTTTATGTCAATATATGAGTAGAATTAGAAGTCTTTATTGGGGGGAAAGTGGTTTGACAGTGCATTTTGATTCAGGTGAGTGAACGTGATGATAAACTGCTGCAAATTCATATGTCTAAGCTAAACCAAGATAATCAAGATGTTGATGGTGATGAAGACAGTGAAGAGGAAGAAGATACTGGAATGGGTGATGTTGATTTGGACAATGGTAATGCGATAACGGAGTGAGAGATATCTTGTGCTTATAGTAAGGCATAGATAGTAGTACAGCGCAGGCTTTGCTAATTTTGTTCTATTGGATTCTTTTTGATCTATTTGATTGTGGTTGTATTATACAAACTCGGAATTTCAAAGAGGGTGTTCAATCCAAACTTATGAGTATATGTGGTTAAATTACGCCACCATACCGCCCTCTCTTGTTGCTTGCAATTTATGATGAGATCTTAGTTGAACACAGTTCACTCAAATAACATCTGTAATTCTTATGGTTTTACTTTTTCAAACATAATTTTTTAACTTTTCATATTTATTTAATTTACTCAATTGTCCATTTATACTGATGGTATCTACAGAGATGCATCTGTTTTTTAAAGAATTGCGATGGCTAGTTTTTGAGAACAAATTCATTCATATGGAGACCATTTCCATGTTGAGGTTGGTAACAAACATGAAAACTGTAAGTTGAGATTGGATATGCAATTGCCAAGTAATCATCACTAGCATGGTTCTTTTTCTTACCTTCAAAGTTTCTATAGCAATCTCCTTGTTTTCCACCATATCTCATTATTTCTGTAAATAAATGATTGTCACCATTTTATATTGCCAGAGTAAGAAAAAACATTTTCAAGCATTTTTTTTTTTTTTTGAAAAATTCTATATTAATAAAAAAGAAGATCACCCAGGCCTCATATCATTTTGTATATGTATGGCAATCTGGGGGGGCACATTTTCAAGCATTTTAGTGTCTTATAAGCATCTTTTTGCGTGTGATTCGTATGAAATGTATTTAAATTGCACCTATAAACTAAACAGAGAACACAAACTAAATTAGGTACGTTATGTTTTTGTGAAATTAATTATATTGTAGTATTTGCTATTAAAATGAGAATGTTGTCATATTGATTTGGTTAACTGAATGTGTAACTTAAAATGCTATATGAAGTGGTGTCTAGTTTATTTATCTATTTTTGGATTCATAGACAAGTGACAATTACATTTGAAATTCACACACAATTGCAAGATGTTTAGCTTAATATTCATATTTGTCAAGTTGAGTTATGTCTTATGTACAATGATGTTTTTAAAGGAGTGAAATAATGAATATTATTATATTAATTTTTGTGTATTATTGTTTATACACGACAACAAATTTTTAATGGTTGATCCAAATTTGTTCAAGCATATTATTAGACTCATCCACCATAGTGGCAGTCTTGCTGAATAGTTTATTGAAAGCGGTCATATCAAATGTGTTGGTTGAACGAGTCTCATTAGCATATTTTCCTGCCTTTAATAACTAACACAAACATATATATGTTGAAAAATATGAGATCAATGAGATCCCAACAAAATTTCAATTCAAGAAAAAAAGATACAAAACAATCTTTGATCTGTTAACTTCTTCCTGGTAATTAATCAAGAATGACAAATTTATTTGAATCCCTCTTCAAAGACAGAAAGTTCCCTGTCATTTTCACCCTCTTTACATTGCTTATTTGTGTCACGACACTCCTCGTCGCCAACACCACCACCTTCACCACCTCTGATCCGATTCCCTTCTACCCCGATGATATAAAAGTGCAGCAACCGCTCGAATACCATGCTCCTCCAGTACTCCCAGATACGAAAGATCATCAAGAACATCATTATGCCCCTCCAGTACTACCAGATTCAAAAGATCATCAAGAACCGCCACCGAAAATACATGAAGGACTGCTTCATTGGGAAAAAGCTTTTGATAATAATGTTTCTGTTGATCTGAATATGAATTGGAAGCTTTGTCCTAAATCTGGTTTGATGGTAGATTATATGCCATGTTTGGATAATCTTAAGGCCATTAAGGCTTTAAAGTCAAGGAGGCACATGGAGCACAGGGAAAGACATTGTCCTAAATCCGTTCCTCGTTGTTTGTTACCCCTTCCTAAAGGGTATAAAGTCAAGGTTGCATGGCCTAAGAGCAGGGACATGGTGAGATTGATAGTTTGGTAAGATGATTTCAAGGTTCTATATATGTTTTGTTGTTCCATCATGGTTGCACGTGTTTGGTCTTTAGGAATGAAAAACATGTTTGATCCGTTGATCACTTAATCGTTGTTCCATTGATATATGAAGCACCGACACAGACAACAGACACGACACTAACATGACATGTCCACATTAACAATAATTCGAGAAATGAAATAATTTAATGCAATCACATGTCTTAGTGTTTTGTCGGTGTCAAACACTAACATGTGTCGGACAGCAGATACTCTTTATCATATTTTATCAGCTGTTAACAAGAAATTTTGATTTGCTTGTTGTATCTGGCACCCGTTAGCACATTTACTTCACATTTTCGCATTGTCCTTCATGAAATGTAATTATGCTTCTCGATTGTTTCTAGATTTGGTATGATAATGTACCTCATCCAAAGCTTGTTGAATACAAGAAGGAACAAAATTGGGTGGTGAAGTCGGGTGAATATCTTGTCTTTCCAGGAGGTGGTACCCAATTCAAAGAAGGAGTTAACCATTATATTAATTTCATAGAGAAGGTATATATCTTCATCTGGCTTCTCATAATTTGTGTGTATTATGTTCTATGAATTTCTGAATGTGTCTTGTTCTATGCTAGACTCTACCAGCAATCCAATGGGGAAAAAATATAAGGGTTGTGCTCGATGCCGGTTGTGGAGTTGCTAGCTTTGGCGGCTATCTTCTAGACAAGAATGTTATTACTATGTCATTTGCACCAAAGGATGAGCATGAAGCTCAGATACAATTTGCTTTGGAAAGAGGAATTCCAGCAACTCTTTCTGTCATTGGAACACAAAAGTTGACATTTCCTGATAATGGATTCGATTTGATCCATTGCGCAAGATGCAGGGTGCACTGGGATGCTGATGGTACTTACTTCTTGTTTTCTGACTTACAAAAACATGTCATATAGTAACCAATTTAGAGACTCAAAATATCAAATCAATCATTAAATCGACCTACCGCATTAGCTACTACTAGTGGTTTACCGACATTTTTGTAAATCAGTTCTAAATCAGTCATAAACTCATTTAGGGACTGATTACAAAAATCAGTCGCTAACCACATATGATCATTTTCTTGCATATTCTATTTCGATGATCTTTAAAAAAAATGTTTGTTCACAAATTTCGTTAATTACTTCAGGTGGGAAGCCATTATATGAACTCAATAGGATTCTTAGGCCTGGTGGTTACTTTGCATGGTCAGCTACACCAGTTTATCGCAACGATGAAAGAGATCAGAAAGTATGGAATGGTTTGTCTCTCATTCTATACCTTCATAAGAATAAATAAGTCTTAATTAACTTGTCATTTTAATTGTCTTCTATTCTCTCTACCATGAAAAATTATTAATTTGTCTCTCTTTCTAATAATGGATGTTGTTGTCTTGGTATATTTTGCAGCCATGGTTACTGTAACAACAGAAATGTGTTGGACTGTTGTGGCTAAGACTTTCGATTCATCTGGAATCGGACTTGTTATATACCAAAAGCCTACCTCATCTTCCTGCTACGAGAAGCGCAAAAAGAACAATCCTCCTATATGTAAAAATAATGAAAGGAACCAAATCTCATGGTATAATCCAAGTTACTTGTATTTTTCCACCAGATTTTAATTTCTGAGTTAATTAAATTTTTAGCTATCTGTACTGAATTGATCATGTTTATATAAGGTATACCAGACTGAGTAGTTGCTTTATTCCTCTTCCCGTGGATGATGCGGCGAGATGGCCCGTGTCTTGGCCTAATAGGCTTACTAGTATACCTCCTAGCCTATCTTCTGAAGTTGATGCCGGTAACTTGTTCGACAAGGATACTAAACATTGGTCAAGAATAGTTAAAGATATTTATATGGAAGCCCCTATAAATTGGTCTAGTGTTCGAAATGTAATGGACATGAATGCCGGTTATGGAGGGTAAAGTATATATATCACACTTCTACTAATATCAACACAATAGCTCTCTGTTTGAACTGATATAGATTAAGTATGTTGTTGTTTTTTTTCAGATTTGCTGCAGCTCTTATTGATCTACCAGTTTGGGTGATGAATGTAGTGCCAATTGATATGCCAAATACTCTTACTGTCATATTTGATAGGGGCTTAATAGGAACCTATCATGATTGGTGTGAATCCTTGAGCACCTATCCTCGCACATATGATCTTATACATTCAAGCTTCCTCTTCAAAAACCTCGACAAAAGGTACTTAACAATTGATACTTACACAACATTGATATATGTCTAGTATAATTCTGTGATTTATTGTTAAACGTCGTTTCTACTTAATAAATAAACACAACAAATTAGAACATTGGGTTCAATATAAACATAAACCGTAACTTACGGACAATATAAATACTAGTATAATATATGATACATTTTTTTTATAAGCTAGATATTCATTTAAGAGAAAAAACAAAAAGCTCCTCGCATTACACGAGGTTTCTATCCCTATATTCTCGAGTATAGTCTTTCTCTGTCACTACATCACTCCATGAGCCAACAATATGCATATCAGGATATGCATGTAGCATGAATATGTGTTGAGTTATTATTATATGATTTCTGACAGTTTGCAATAATGTTTGTCAGATGTAACATTTTAGATGTGGTTGTGGAGATAGATCGCATATTGAGACCAGATGGATATCTCTTGGTTCAGGATTCAATGGAAGCAATTAGAAAGTTGGGTTCAATATTGAATACACTTCATTGGTCTGTAACATCGTATCAAAATCAGTTTCTTGTTGGTAGGAAGAGCTTCTGGCGTCCAAAACCATAGAAACTGAATCATCAATAGGATTCATTGCTTGTTATATTCTTTGCTAAAAAAATGTGAGGTTTCTCATTTTGGGAAATGGATTCTAATTCTATGCGGTCATTACTGTTACTGTGCAGTTAGTAAACCTATCTGTCTGGTCAAAATCGTACGGTTCAGATTTTAATGCCTTTTTCATTTTTTAAAAGATAAATTCTGACTCTGAAATTTGAATCGTCTAATCTCAATTAAACAATTATGATCTTGTTGATTGGATATAGTTATGGGGTGCCGACTGCACCTAATCTAGATCCATCAATTATGTCCTTGAAATTATTGCATTTTCTACTCAAGGCCGTAACGCACATCACCTCAACCGGGTTAAAATATGAGTGAGGTTGTGGTAAATTAGAAAGAGGACAAAGTTGAGGGACCAAAAATTAAAACTTGGGGACTAGCAATAAATCGAGATGCTTGAGCTAAGTCATGATCTATTCAATTGACTTGTCTTTTAACATAACTGACCTTACTGTTCTCGTTCAATACTAGACTACGATACATTTGAATAATGCCTCCAAACTAGTATTGTTGGGCTTCTTTGATTTGATAGCTTGTACTACTTGAAGGCAATCTGTTCCAGTAGCAATATGAGCTTCTATTGTGTAAACACTTTGCAGCCAGCTCAACACATGAAATACACTTAACGCTTCCGCTTCAACAATTAGTGGTGATCCTTCTGATCTCTTCGCATATGTCTTTACAAACCTTCCATCATCATCATCATCATCATCTCTCAAACATGCTCCAACACAATAGATATTCTACTCGACTTAACATGTTGTATCCAAGTTGCACTTCAACATTCCTCTTGCCAGTTTTGTCCAAATATGGCTATCCCTGACAGTTGCAGCGCCGGTGCTGCTATTTTTCTTTGCCTGAACTAGAAACCAGCCCTGTAAGGAGTCTCGTGCGCGCTTGATCACTCTAAAAACTATTCGTATCTGCCAACATTTTTTGTTTCTCCTCCACCAAAGTGTCCATAAACCATTGCAATCTTGATCATAGTTCTTCCAGACTCTAATTCCTCAATCATAGCTTGTATCATAGTCACAGAACCACCAACTTTTGTCATATACTTTTCCTCCATATCTTGCCAAACCTCTTGTACACTAATGCACCCAAAGAAACAGTGTCATTCGTTTTCTTCAAACATATCAGAGTGCAGACATTTATTGTTGCATTGCACTCCTTTTTGCACTAGACAACTACGAATCGGTAAACACCCTCTCAATGCATGCCATAGCTTCTTCCATTTACCTTCAACTTTGAGATGGCTATTATCAATAATACTCTCCATAAATTGATAGTAAGCCGATCGCACCGAATAAGCTCCATTTCGACTAAATCTCCAAATTGGAATATCCTCACCTTGCTGTAGGTTCATAGGAACTTTCAGAATTACCGTAACATCCCTTGGGTTTGATGAAGTTGATCTAGACTCCAAGACCCTGTGGTATGATGGAGCTTATGAACCGGTGCAAAAGAAATCTGGGAATCCAGAGAGCATTTTGTACCGATACAAAAGACTTATGGGAATCTTATACCGATACATGTATGTCTTTGTAACGATACAAAACTTTAGTGATGTAGTTTTGTTCAAATGAACCGATGCATGCACTCTGGCATGAACTAGTTTATGTTTTTGTTAGATCAAAATTTTACTTACATGTCACTTTTTTGACTTTATCTATAAATAGCATTTTGCAAAACTTAAGAGATATGGATTTTCAATTGGAAAATTTAAAGAGTCTTTGTTTAGAGAGCATTGTGAGTTTCTTGGTGAGAAAGCAAGCTTGAGTAATATTATATGTTTTTATAACTAATAAAATAAAAATAATTAAACTACTCACATACTATATAACTTTTTTAATTGATATACAGTGGCTGAGCTAGAAGTATTTGTTGGGGAGGGCCATGATTTTTTTTTATATATTTTCTTCTTTGTAATATGAATATATATGTTTGAAAGAAAGTTATATTTATCATTTGTAGTGTAGTGATTTGATTATATTAATTTTACTTACAAGACCAAAGTTTAAGTATCACATCTTGCAATTTATGGTATTTTTGGTTAAAAATAGCATTAAACTGATAAAATATGATAAAATGAAGAGAGTGCTGGGATCGAACCTTCTCCCTTCACATATCTGGGCGCACATCTTAGCCACTAGAACATGTTACATTATTGGAAAGAAATTGCAAAGACTAATATATATACTTTACACCTAAACAAAAATATGTGTGTATACACCTATAAAAATAAAATAAATAAAAACTTGGGGCGGGCCATGGCCCTACTCAGCCCATGAGTGGCTCCGCCCCTGTTGATATAGATTATTGACATAAAAAGTTTAACATGTTTATTCCTTATTATAACTTTTTTTGTCAAGTAAGTCTAGTGACTATAATTTCACCGTGAATAAGTGGAGTGTTCGGGTTCGAACTCTGATATATGCATGTAAAACATGATGTTTCTACCAACTGAGTTAATCCTACAAAACTATAAAAAAAAATTACTTGTGCAAATTGTATCATATTTTATCGTACAAATATTTGAAAATACTTTTCTTTTGGTACATGAAAATACATTTTATTAACTAATATAAAAATGAGCATAATAGTAAGAAATAAATTTATATACACCGACGACTATCTTTAATGATAATATATAATTAATTAGAGCATAATAGTAAGAAATAAAAATCGGCGACTATCTTTAATAATAATAATATATAATTAATTAGATTTAGTAAAAATAAAAAACCGACGACTATCTTTAATAATAATATATAATTAATTAAATTTAGTCAAAAAAATAATTAATTCGATCTCTGTCAAACCATTTTACACTAATAAATATATAACCACGTCAAAAAATAAGATATAATTATGCTTATTAAAAAAACCGACGACTATCTTTAATAATAATATATAATTAATTAGATTTAGTCAAAAAAATAATTAATTCGATCTATGTCAAACTATTTAACACTAATAAATATATAATCACGTCAAAATATAAGATATAATTAGGTTTATTAAGAAAATGATCTAATCACGAGTCAAACTCACGCTCAAACATATCTATATTCTACAACGACGAATTGAATTGTCTTTGAAATTATTTTATCGTTTGACAAAAAAAATTGAGTAGATTCATTCATTGGATAAAGGAAAGGTGATTTTTTTTTTACAGTGAGGTGAAATTATTTATGGAAGGGTAAAGCAGTATTATCTAAAAAAGAAATAAAAGGTAAATCATTTAATCAGGCTCTTGGGGTTATTAAAAGAGGAAGTTGTTGGAAATAGGGAATGGGCAATCTATCAATTTATGGGATGATAACTGGCTGATCTATCAAAATGGATACAAAATTTTAACCCCCCAAATAGGGCACAACAATCTCTCTAAAGTAGAGGATATTATGCTGTCCCACCCTTCCAAACATTGGAATTCAGCTATCATTGATCTAGTTTTCAGTCCCTCTGAGGGAGAACTTATCAAACAAATCCCACTTATAAAGGAACAGGCAGAAGATCAACTTATGTGGCCTCATGCCAAAGATGGGATATATTCTGTTAAAACTGGTTACAACATTCTGAAGCATTGGAAAGACACTGAAGAACCTAGTTCTACACATGGTAATCCCAACAACACCATATGGAAGAAGCTATGGACCCTACAAACTATACCCAGACATAAGATGATTCTATGGAGGATTTTGCAAGAGGCTATTCCCGTTAAAAGTGCACTAAATCACAGGGGAATACAGTGCCTTACCCTTTGCCCTCGCTGTTTTCAGAAAGAAGAAACGATTGATCACATTTTTATGAAATGTAGGCATGCTCCTAGAATCTGGTTTGGTTCTAAACTAGGGGTTAATTTTAATAATTGCGATCCGAGCTTCAAGGAATGGTTACAACTTAGCATAAACTCCCTAAAGGATGAAGACATTATCTATATAGCATCTCTAATCTATGGTATTTGGATGGCTCGCAATCTACAAGTTTTCAACCTCAGCTACGTTGACAACAGAACTGTTATAGAACAAGCATCTCGCAGCATACAGGAGTTCCAAAAAGTGATTTCGAACGACTTAACTAGTGGGACCTTTCAACAGATCAAAACTCACATGAGAAATCAACATCGCGGTAACAGAACGAGCCCAAACAAGAGATGGACTAGACCGGAAAACAATAAAATCAAAATAAATTGCGACGCTAACCTGGCGGTTGATGGAAGATGGGGTTTAGGAGCAAGCTTTCGCGACTCTGATGGAGCCCTCTACCTCGCAGCTACGTGGACGATGCCGGGTAACAATGACCCAAAGCTTGCAGAAGCCTTTGCGATGTACAAAGCTGTGTCTCTAGCCGTGGAGCATGGACTTCAAGATGTAATTTTCGAGAGTGATAACTTTGTCATCATCGATCTCATCAACAATGGTGGGAACCCTAGATTGTACTTAGGAAACATTGTAAATGGTATTCGCAGGAACACTAGCATGTTTAGGAATTGGTGTTTCAGATCCATAAACAGGGAAGCTAACCAAGTGGCCCATGGGCTGGCTTCCTTAGCCCACACAGAGGTTAATAAGGTGTGGATGAATGGTACCCCCCTCCTAACATTGTACCCCTTCTTATTAGGGACTTGATTCATTTATAATATTCTTTGATCATTCAAAAAAAAAAAAAAAAAAATGTAAATAAAGATATTTATCAAAAGTAAAAAATAAGAATAGATAAAACCACACACAAACAAGGATATGGATAACATTATTATTATTTTATAAAAATGGTAATAAGAAAATTGGTAATTATTAAGAGGATTACCTACTACCCTATCATTAACTAAATATAAATCAGAAATACTCTTTTTAATCTCGTCTTCAGTTCTTTGTACACTCACTACAGTCCTTAAGTAACAAAACCTTCTCACAAAAAAATAAAATTGTTTCATAATTTTCTTCTAATCTCTTCACTTAATATGGGACTAGCATCATGGTTGGGTTTATCACGTGGTGACCGAACTGCCCGAACCACCACACCACCAGCATTGAGTTTAATTTCTCGAAACCGAACCTTAGGTTCATTCCGTTCTTTCAAAGATATCCGAACCATTCTCCAACCCGAACCCGAACCCATACCCGGTTCACCAAAATCTCCCTCAGTTTTTCGCCGCCTCAGCACTATCTCTCCCTCCTCCCTCTTCCGATCAGTCAGCAGCAACCGTGCCATCACCGTCCCATCGAACTTCGACCACGGCGACATCGTCGTCTACTACACTAGCCTCCGCATAATTCGCCGCACATTCAACGACTGCAGAACCGTTATATCTATCCTGAAACGATTCTCCGTCGCAATCGACGAACGTGACGTGTGCATTGACGAACGGTTTCGGGAGGAATTGCAGAAGGTTCTAGGTCGTTCGAATGTTCCGTTGCCGTGCGTGTTCATCAGAGGTGAATACATTGGCGGTGTTGATGAATTCAAGAAGATTTATGATAGTGGTGAATTGCAAGAAATGATTGAACGGTTACCGAAATCGATTTCGAATGTGTGTGGTTTTTGTGGAGGAATGAGATTTGTTGTTTGTGATGAGTGTTATGGAAGCCATAGAGTTTTCGCTGAGAAGAATGGGTTCAGATCAACTTGTCCATCTTGTAATACCAACGGTTTGATTAGGTGCCCTGCATGTTTCTTCGTTCTGCCGCGCCATACCAAATAGTAATTTCTCTGTATTATATTATTGTTGCATCATTTTTCAATGGATTCAACAATTATTTTGGTGTTAAATGTGTGAGATTATTTTGTAAACACATCTAAGAGTGGCTATTTTTCTAGTCAATTGGATTCTCCATTGTGTTTTAGATAGTCAAATTAGTTGTTTGCTCGATTTCATAACATTAGGAATAAATTTAATTTTAATTTCAATATTATAAAAATTATAATGGCCGTTCTCATATATTTAGGACTAAAATGGATTAGTTTTTTTTTTTTTTGCCAAAAAATGATTTCATAACAAGTCTTATCTACTAATTTACAAGGGGATTTAATTGTCATATTTTACAAGTATAGTTTTGAAAAATAGTGTGGTAGATGATGGATTCCATCTGACAAAGTGAGAAGAGTGTTAAGTTTATAGTGGGTAATTTATAAAGAATAAATAGTATATATTTTTTGCTAGAATACTAAGGTTGTGTTTGAATTGACTTTTTTTTAACATGTAAGTTATTTTTAGCTTAAAGTTAAAAAATAAAAAATATAACTTTAAAGTTAAAGTTGTTTGGATTTTTTTTAAAAAAAAAGAAAAGGAAATGCACATAAAGATTGATTCAAAATACATATTACTTTATCTTTGACAGGAAATGAGTGTAGAAATCTTTTGTAAATATTCAATGTTGATTTTAGACACAAAATAATAAACTTTTTGAGAGAAAATGAGATTGAATATAAATGAAGAAGACGAAGTGAATTACAATAAGTAATAGCTGATGCGTAAGACATATGTTCGAATTCTAGTTCCAAACTTTAGCGAGCGGATTCTATATGTTTTTTGTTATTAGTTTTTCAATATATGTTTTTGTATGAAAAAGTATTTTAATTAACATGGTCCTAACACATTCTGCAAAAATATTACCTCACGTTTTGAAGGTTGCTAGCCATAAACACAATGATTGAGAATTGAGATGTCCTGTAGTAAATTATTCCCTATGTATTGATGAGATAAAGAAAATTGAAAATGTCTTGGGAAGAGATCGAAGAGGGCTACTATAATACATGGAAGCTCCGAAAAGTTATTAGGAAGTTCACCTCAACACCTTTTACATGATCAACTTTTACTATATTTTTATTCATAGAAAAAAAGTTACTTGTTTTTCAAAGCGCTTTCTCAAAACATTGTTTGGCCTAACTTATGCTATTAAGGAGAAGATAAGACAAATTAAGTCGGACCAAATTTAACCTTAATTAGAGTCTCATTCAAATAAGCGGGGAAAGTAAAAAAAAAAATTGGTCCACATGGACAAGGAGTAGCTAGAAAGGGTTTGATGCACAACAGCACAAGTGAGATTTTTGGCCAAGTCCATAATATCTAAGTGAGATAATTTTTTTTATCATGCACATGTTTGTTTTGATCATTAAATCAATAAATTTTATCATTAAGTTTTTTTTTTGACAAAATCATCAAGTTAAATAAGATATGATGTGATATATTAATTTAATAATAAAATTTATTAAATTAATAATAAAAGTAAATTTGTGTATAAAAAGACTTAACTCACTTATCCATATTAGATAAATCCTAGAACCCAAAACCAAAAAAAAGATAAAGCCCAGAATTTTTTTTACTAATGAGAGATGAAATTTTGGATTTAGGCATAAGAAGCTGAATGAATTATTTTTTTTGGTACTAAACATAGCACAAGGACTACAATATCTAGCAAATTATTATGTGAATTTTTTTTTTTCTTTCATTATCAGTTTAATCTGATTCGGAGGTTAGTTCTGGCATTATGTGGTTCCAGTCCCCTCCTAATCGCAGTTGCGGAGGATTGAATTGTAGTCCTCCCTACCAAGTTCAGCGTCATTCACACGGAACCAACTAACATGGTATTTTATTTTTTATAATGCAAAATCATTAATAATTTATTTTAAGATGTAATCCAATGTCTCTCATTTATCTTAAAAAAGCTTATGTAGCAATATACTAAGGGTGTGTTTGGCCCTACTTATTTTTCACTTTTCTACTTCTTTTAAGTTGAAGTTGGGCCAAACATAATTTTGATAAAGTTCTTAAAATAAAAAGTGTCTTTTTTATCATGAAGAAAACACAATATAAGTGACTTTGAAAATAAGGAGATAAAAGGAACTTTAAACTAACTTTTCGGAGCCTTGTGCATACAGGTCCACTATCGAATCCCAGACATGACAAAGTGTCAATTTATTTTATTTATTTTTACGCACACCAATTTGTTACGGGTACACCAATTTGTTTTTTATTTGTTCTATTTCATATATACTTTATTACTACTCTATTATTTTGTCCTTTTGTTGATTAGACTTTTTTATTTTTACTTTATGCCATTTATTTGTGATATGAATCCTGATCAGTTTTTGTCCCTTAATTAGTTTCTATCTTGTTCTTTTCTGTCCATTTTTTCATTGTTATCTATTAGCTATCATGTTAAATTTAATTATACTCTTTGCTATATATGCTTGTATTGTGTTTACATGATTGGATTTTTCTTTTCGATTGCATTTTATCATTTGACGATAAAGATAAAAACAACAAATAATATTAATAGGGTGATTTAAATATTATATTGTAAAATATTAGTTTGCTTTTAATATATTCATGACTTTGAAAAATATATTACAGTTATGGCTACTAAAGAAGTCATTCATGTAAATCTGAAAATTTTAGAAAAGCAAAAAGGAATATTTCATCAGATACCAAAATATTACTAGACATTTGTATGGTTGAGATTCGTAACTGTGGAAAGCCGGGATATTTCATCGGATCCCAAAATATTACTAGACATTTATTGAAAAAAGATGAATTTCATGTTATTTACGATAAATTTGTAACTTTTGTAAAAATATTTTATCAAATAGATTTTAACTTAAAAGTATTCATTAAGTTGAAAAAAATAATAAATACCAAACAACTTCTACTTTAACTTTAAATTTCTTATTTTCAACTTTAAGCTTAAAGTGACTTTTAATACCCTCAAAATAAACTTTCATTCCTATCATTAAACTTTATTATTTTGAAAATAATTAAATATAAAGCCTTAAATAGAAGAATTATATTCACTTTATTGATTGAAGAATTAAAGTCACAATTGACTACATTCATTTTTATTATACGAAAATTAACTTCTTTTTTTCAAGCAAATAGTAACATTTAAAATAAAAAATGTCAACCAATCATTAGTTGGTTCAGTAGTGATTGACGCTGAACTTATAGGAATGACAACGATTTCGATCCCCCGCAATTGCGATCGGGAGAGGGCTGAAACCACTTGATTTCAGAATTGACTCCTGAACTAAATTCAACTGGTAGTAAAACCAAAAAAAAAAATAGAAAATTTCAATTTTATAAAAGTTCAAAAATATGCTCAAACAAAATACAATTTATCAAAATAATAAAATTGATTTTAAAAACACAGTAACAATAATAATAATTTAAAAATTATTCTTTTGTCAATTTTATAAATGTTAATTTTACAATGTTAAATTTTTACCATTAAACTAACAATTAAAATATTATTACATTTATTTCAAGTATATTTTTTGTTTTCACCACCAATTGAATCTGGTTTGGAAACATTAAGTGGTTACAGCCCCCGATCGCAGTTTTTGGTTTTCAAGTATCTACGTGATTGAACCATTATTGCAAGTATTACATCAATCTATTTTGTTTATTATAGAAATTAGATCTTTTGTATTTTTTCTGAATGGTGTAATGCCCCTTTAGTTTTTTTTTTTTTTTTTAAGCAAACAACGTGAGTTAAATAAAAAAGGAAGTACAAAGAAAACTGGGGGGCAAGAACCTAACCCAGCAACCACACAAAAAACGTATATACAACCCAAAAAGGGTAAAGCAAATCCAACCGGACCAAATCCGGTGAAAGATCCAAATGTGAAGCAATCGAAGACAGATCAAACACAATCCAGCAAGTCCACACGGGACCCGAAACTAAATTGCAAAAAAGAGATGCGTAAACGATTCAACCATTACAAGTAAAGACAGACTAAAAAATCTATCTATGTCATAGAGCACGGTGAGTGAATCTGACCGTCAACATGGAAACAGAGACAACAACCGACAACTCGCTACAGCAGCAACGAGTACAAGGCCATTTCTAGCCAAAGTTGTCAGCCTTCCCAACTTCTCTAGCGCCGCGGATGCAAAATTGAAAAATTTGATCACTGCAAATCTCAACAGATCTGAAAACAAACCAGAAAACCAAAATCCAAAAGAGCAAACAAACAGTGCTAGAAAAAGGAAAAAAAGCCAGGACAACATAACACAGAACCAGCAACAAAATGAAGCCGGTATTAACAGAACCGTAACCACCACAAACACACGGAGACGGAACCAAGCAGCAGCAACCGAAACCGACCCAAGGGAGGCCTTCCGATCTCAATCCCCTCCTTTCTGTGGTAAAACCAACAGCAACACTGTCGGTGAGCCAAACAACTGATTTGATACACCACCGCAAAACCCGAAAAGAGAGAATCACGGCAGATTTGTGTAACAAAACGTAGTGATGAAACACTACCCAACACCAGCGGCGTGGGTTTGAGACAACCCCTATGGACCTCAAGCCCAACAAGGTGATGAGTGGCGCCGCAGAGAAGCTACGGAAGCACCACCAAAGTAGCAGATGCTACATCTTGCAGGTGGGAGGTTGGATTTTAGGGAGAAGAAGATGGCGGTTGATTGGTAGAGAGAAGGCAGAGAAATGTGTTAGAGAGAGAAACCGCCAAAATTGTTGTTCTTTGCTTACAAAGTATCTATTAATATTTTGAGAATTGTAAGAGTTGAGTATATTTTTTATACTCTCTATAATTTATTCTTTTGCTTATTAAAAAAAATACCAACATTATCATATTGCTTTTTCTTAATATATAAAATATGTTACTTTTAAGAAAGTTAAATCAAATGCTTAATTTTTGAGAAAGGGTTGAGGAATGAGGACGGGAGCTATTGTTCAAAAAGAAACTAGGATAAAAGGAATCCCAGAGCATGAGTGACCTATTGTCCCGTGCTCAACCATACATCAACTATATATGATGAAAAATGGTTGGCCGAGAGTGACGGAAACCAAAGCTCACGAAAGAAGGAAGACAAATAAGAAGATAGAAAAAGGATCAAAGGATAACTATAATGAGTACAAAACCTTATAATTCAAGAGTGATAAAATGTAGTTCAATATAAGTAGGTGGGTTTGAGGACGAGTTCAAGATAGAAATCAATATTTACACGTCTCACTTTTGTCTTTTAAAATCGGATAAAATCTAAACCAGAATCCATACTTAGTCAATTCAAATTTTCTCCGACAAAATTGTGACGAGACGGACAAATATCCACGAATATGAATTATATTGAACTGCCAAATAATTTGGTTATTAAAATACATATATTGACACAAAATACTTTTGTTGTGAATTCGTCATTAACTCACACCAATAATAAAACTGATGTGTGGGGCAAGCGTAACAAGCAACCAAATAATAAGGACAGGATAGAGATGATGATGCAATAATTCAAACAATAACGCGGCAGAAGATAAAGAACACGATACCAATTTGTTTACCCAGTTTGGTGTTAATGAACCTAATCTGGGGGAGAGAGCACCTCTCCGTTCCACTAGAATCAAATAGTCACTTTGCAAAGAGTTCCCAATTGGGTTACAAGAATTAATCCTAATTCTACCCAAATCCCGAATCTCTTCCCGTGGCCAAGAGACTCAATTTGACCTAATCTACCCAAGGTGATCCCACAAGATGATCCCAAGAATAGTTTGCCCTAGGATTCCAAACCCTAGCCTTTTGTGGTGGCAAACCCCGATTCCCTACATCTTGTCTCTCTCTCTCAATTTTTCTATGAATAAAACAACCTCTATTTATAGAAAAATATATGCCTATTATTTTAAAAGCAATCTTTTAAAATAAAACCAAATCTCCTATTATTTTTAAATATATCCTATTTAAAAACAAAATAGAATCCAAGTCAGATATTCTTCAAAAACATATTTTTCCACAAAATCTGAAATATTCTGACTTCCAATCTTGAGATTTAAAGGCATATCCAACAATTCTCCACCTTGCCTTTAAATCGATGGTGATCCACTCAACCACCGTGTGCTCTCTCCATCTTGAATCTTCATCCAAGATCACCGGCCAAGACCATGACCTAGGCGTTAGCCTCCACTTGCTTCCCGCAAGCATTACCTCCTCCCCTTCAGCCTCGGAATGTCTTCCGCTCACATGAAGGTCTTGTCTCCCACTACCACAGGATTTTTGGTAGCCACAAGATTCACCGCCTCCCTCTTCAGACTCCGAACTGGTCAAGTCCGTACCCCCCCTGAAGAAATGCTTGCTCCCCACTATCATCGGATTTTAGATAGCTTAACAAGCTTCACCACCCTTCGACCCCCGGAGTGCCCTCCGTCCTCTCGAAGTATTGCTTGGCTCCAAACCAACCTTGGAATTTTAGGCGGTTCCACAAGCTGCAACATCAAACTTCCCTTGCACCCGACTACCTCCAGCAGTCCTACAAGTTCCATAGTTTGATCAAGGTTGCTTTCAATTGCCTCCCTGAAGATCCTCTCAAGGTCTTGCACTTCTTCAGCCACAATTGAAACGTTTCCCACAAGGTCTCCATGGTTACACCCCTTTGGTTCAACACAACCACTCTCATCCCTATCTCCGATTAGATACCCGAGAGTCAATGTTGACAGCCTCCCACTCTTAGAAGACTCCACCTCAAACTGAGTTTCCACCAAGGTACACCAACCATCCCCTTGTGATAAGCAAGACCTATTCAATCGTGCTTCTCCCTTCAACGCCACAACACTTGTTTTGAATTAAAACCGCCCTCATCTTCACCTTCCACAACCCGTAGTTGTTACTCCCTGTGAACCTCTCAATATCCCCCTTCAAACCCATGGTACTTGAATCAAACGATCCCCTTGCCCACGGTGGGCGCCAATTGTTGTGAATTCGATTATAACTCACACCAATAATAAAACTGATGTGTGGGGCAAGCGTAACAAGCAACCAAATAATAAGGACATGATAGAGATGATGATGCAATAATTCAAACAATAACGCGGCAGAAGATAAAGAACACGATACCAATTTGTTTACCCAGTTCGGTGTTAATGAACCTAATCTGGGGGAGAGAGCACCTCTCCGTTCCACTAGAATCAAATAGTCACTTTGCAAAGAGTTCCCAATTGGGTTACAAGAATTAATCCTAATTCTACCCAAATCCTGAATCTCTTCCCGTGGCCAAGAGACTCAATTTGACCTAATCTACCCAATGTGATCCCACAAGATGATCCCAAGAATAGTTTGCCCTAGGATTCCAAACCCTAGCCTTTTGTGGTGGCAAACCCCGATTCCCTACATCTTGTCCCTCTCTCAATTTTTCTATGAATAAAACAACCTCTATTTATAGAAAAATATATGCCTATTATTTTAAAAGCAATCTTTTAAAATAAAACCAAATCTCCTATTATTTTTAAATATATCCTATTTAAAAACAAAATAGAATCCAAGTTAGATATTCTTCAAAAACATATTTTTCCACAAAATCTGAAATATTCTGACTTCTAATCTTGAGATTTAAAGGCATATCCAACAACTTTGAATTATTGTGCATCTGTTTTGTAACTATTCGTATATGCTACGATAGTATGATGGAAAGATAAACTAATTTTGTTTTCTAAAATGTAAACTTACAAAACAAATTATTAAAAATAAAATTACTATTATCAATATTTATAATTTCTAATATAGTCAACAAATCATATATTTAGATCTCATGAAAAATAACCTATACTTCCATTCGTTAAAAAACTATCGTTAAAAAACTTATACTTCCGTCTGTGTGATATGAATTTTCTATTATGCTAACTTATACGTGGTTATCTTTTTTTTTGTTTTTTTCTCTTTTATATAGTGTGCAGTTATAATTTTTGTTAACTGTAACCTCCTTATTTGTTGCACCTAGTAGTTATGAAAAAAAAAAACGTCAATTTTTTTTTTAAATAAAAAAATGGCAACTTTAAAAGGGTATTGACTAAGAAAAAAAAACCAACTTTTGGGTGAAAGATATTTTTTAACAAACATATCTTTATCTTTATTATAATAAAACGAGAGTAACTAGAGGCACCCACCCTAATATGAATGGTCTAGACACATGAAAAAAATAGTAATAATATCAACGGCTATGTTTAAAATTTAATAAACGATGCATAGTAATTCCGATGCAAATCAATTAATATCAATCCATCTTTTAACTTAATTTTCCTAAAAATTTGCATCCTTCTCACTCTATTAGTAAAACCGATGCAAAACATTTTTAATAAACTGGTGGTGAAAATCTAAAAAAGAAAAACCGATGTAAAACAAATTTTTCCTAAAAAGTTGCATCTCTTCTCACGTTCTTTTTTTTTTCTTTCTCTTTCTCCTTTCTCTCTATTTTTCTATGTTTACCTCTTTCTCCTTTCTCTCCTTTTTCATCTTGATTATCGAAGGACTTTTTTTTTTATTGTTATCACTTCTAATTTGTATTTCAAATGGTGAGCGGATGTTTAAGCTTTAATTTGTACAATTTTGAATGAAGACAAGCTTGAATTTTTGGACATGAAAATTATAAACAGGAGTTACTGACAGTGTTGTATAACTTTAGGTTTCTATTGTAAAGTTTCTTCTTAGCTAACGGTTTTTCTTTTTTTTTAGTAATTTTTAACTATTGAATTAGTTTCAAAGGATTAAACATCCATTATGTATTGACTTTATTTATCTTCATGGAAGGTGATCTGCAAACGACACATGGTGACATCATGGTAGTGCTACAACAACATGTAGTTGAGTGTTTCAACGATGCCAGTTTTCCACTGTGAAGGTGGCGGTGTAAAACATGCTGCACAATTGTAAAGATAAAGATGATGCACTCTTCCTTTTCTTGCTCTGGGTTTTGAATGGATTTTCTTTATTTCTTTATTTATTTTTTGTACAATTTTTTTTTTTATTTTGCATATTTTATTCTTTTCCTTTGTATTCTCTCTTTTGTTGTTTTAGATTATGATATTTTTATTTTCTTTTGAATAGAAAGAAGAAACCATGAGAACCTGTTTTGCATATATGTATTGAATTACACCAGGAGGCCAACTCAAAAAGCATCAAGTCTGATCTTCAATTGGTACCCATTTAGTTTATGTTTATTGGTTCTTAAATAATGCTTTAAAAAATTATTTTCATGGTTTGCAGAATATTAATTTTGATTTGTTTTGAGTTTGTTCAATTTCAATTAGTTAATTTCTCTTCACCTTTTGCATTATATAATTATGTTTTGCAAATTGTTTCTATGCATTTAAAATTTACTTTGATGTTTGCTTATATTACTTTGCAGGTTTACAAAGTTGTTGATAAAGGTTATACCATTACTTTGCAAGCAATTGATCATTGGTCTTTGTATCAATTTAATATTATAAGATAGCTAATACCTTCAATTGAACTATTGTGTAATCAAGTCATATACCATATGTTCTGGGCCTTAAGGCCCAACGGCAGAGGATTTCCATCCTTCGCTATGTCGAGCACGCAACATCGCTCGAGCATACATCCTCCCCGAGGATTCCAACGGTCAAAGATACCAAGCGTATCGTAACGGCCGACACCGGAATTATGAGCATTTTAAAGCTCATCATGGCTTCCAGAGCCGTTTCCCGGCAGCCAATTGATGGACATTTATTGCCATCATTGGCCTTCGCCCAGCGCTGGGGGCTATATATACTCCTCATTCATAAGGAGTCGGGTACATTTTACTCTCTCTGAAAACCTTCATTCCACACTTACTAACTTGAGCGTCGGAGTGTAAACAGGTACACAACCCCCTTCCACTCACCGGAACTTGGGGCGGAGCACCGTACAACGGACGTTGGTCGACTCTGATCTCAGGTAAGATCAGTGTCGCCGTCTGTGGGTCCAAGATACCTATCAACGTCCGATCTCTGGTGTTCGGTGTTCAAGATGAAGCTATACCTCATGGATCGAGGATTACGTCCGAATAGTGATTTCGCCAAACACCGAACACTGGAAGGCCTCGTCGCCACAGATCACCGGTAAGATCTCCTGAAAGATACCGTCGCCACCGAACAGCAGAGAGTGACGAGGATAGGTATCTTGGACCCTTATCTGAAAGAGTCATGAGAGTACCATTACCCCCAGGCTTGGAAAAGCTTCCGGTAATAGACACTTATGACGGTTCCACTGATCCTGACGACCATCTAGAAAACATTGAAGCTGTGCTCGAATGGAGAAGAGTTCGAGGATCAGTCAAATGCAAGATATTTTCAACTACTTTGAGGAAAGGAGCGCTAACCTGGTACAAAGGTCTCCCACCTCAATCCATCGACTCATGGACCGAGCTCTGCCGTCAATTCACGGCCCATTTCACTGCATCGAGGAAACATCCGCTGACAGTATCTTCCCTAGAGGCGATAGTTCAAAGGGATGATGAACCATTGAGAGATTACATTGACCGGTTCAACAAAATTGCTGTGCAAGTCAGAGTCGAGGACAAGATGAAGCTATACCTCATGGATCGAGGATTACGTCTGAATAGTGATTTCGCCAAAGCTGTTGGAATCGAGGAAATTCGTACGTTGGATGCTTTCCTCAAGAAAGCCCAAAAATACATCACTTACGAGGAAAAGCCGATGGCTGCTGATGTCAGAAAGCCCAAAAACCAAGATGAATCTGGACCGTCTAAACGAGGAACAGGTTCGGGAAAAGAAAAAGTGCGGGAACCTAAGGCCCCACCAAGCAAATTCACCAACTACACTCCGCTGAATGCTCCTCGAGAGCGAATTCTCGCTGAAGTTTCAGCAGCGGAGTTCAAGAAACATGGGATCAAATTCCCGAAGCAGATACCTACCAAACCTGGCGTGGACAAAGGCAAATACTGTCGATTCCACAGAAGCTACGGGTATGTGACTGAAGACTGCGTTCATCTGAAGGACGCCATTGAGATTCTAATCCAACAAGGATTGCTTGGGAAGTACAAAAAAGAAAAACCAAGGGAAAACAATGATCGTCGACAAGCTAACGAGGATCAACAACATGAGGAAGATGAACAAGCAAACTTGCCCGTCGCCTTCGCTATTTCAAGGCCTGAAGACTTCGTTATATCCGAAACAAGAAAAGACGAGGAAGTACTTGCTAACTTAACCTCCCATTTGGACGGTACGTGGGAGAATTTTCCAAAAGCACTCATGATATCTGGAGGAGGCATCAACAGCTCGACACTCGGAACAATAAAAAGAAAATTCGAGGAGCTCGAGAGTATCTGTTCGGTCAACCCGATATCTGTGGCCGAAATCAAGGAAGGATCAATTCCCTTGGCATTCTACAAAGAGGAGGTCCCCGGAGGATCACCAAACTATCAAATTCCCTTGCTAGTGAAGGCAAGAATGGCCAACTTCGATGTTCGCAGAATCCTAGTCGATCAAGGAAGCTCGTGCGACATCATGTATTCAGGACTGTTCAAAACTCTTCAGCTCACAGAAAAGAACTTATCACCATATGTCGGCGCTGATCTTCAGGGATTCAATGGAGCCACAACAAAGCCTTGGGGATATACCGACTTGATCGTCACCTTCGGCGAAGGAGAAGCAACTAAATCCATCAACGTGTAGTTTTTGGTCGTCGAGTGCCCATCGCTATACAACTGCATCATCGGAAGGACTGCACTTGCTGATTTGTTCGCTGTCTCTTCGACCATTCATCTTAAGCTGAAATACTACACAGTTGATGGAAAGGTCGCCACATTGAACACAGACATAGCTGCTGCTCGAAGGTGCTTTGATGCCGCTGCCAAGAACATGAGCACTTTGCATACCCCAAAGAAGATCAAAACAGAACACAAAACAGAGCATAAGATGCCCGCCATCAATGCAGTTGGTGATCGAGGAATCGTCGAATTGGACGCTCGAGTAACCAAGAAAGAGCGCAATGAAGCTAAAAGGGATTACGAGCTGAAAGAGGTTTTTCGTCCAATTCCTGATGGAGATTTTGAAATAATCTCACTTGGCGAAGACCCTTCGAAAGGAATCAAGATCGGAGCTGATCTCCCCGACTTGGTTAAAAGACAATTGGAAGCTTGCTTGAAGGAACATGCTGAACTCTTTGCTTGGAGCGCTCCTGAAATGCCCGGCATAGATCCAAAGGTTGCTTGTCACTAGCTGACTATAGATCCTAGGGCTAAAGCTGTTGTTCAGCGACGTAGGAAGCAGTCTCCCGAAAAAGCGGAGGCTGCAGAAAAAGCTGTAAAAGACCTCCTAGAGGCAAATTTCATTTCGGAAGCCAAATATACCACTTGGTTGTCCAACGTTGTACTTGTCAAAAAATCTAATGGAAAGTGGCGCATGTGTGTTGATTATACTGATCTTAATAGGGCTTGCCCTAAAGATGCTTATCCTTTACCTAGCATAGATAAACTAGTAGATAATTCCTCAGGATTTAAATTACTGTCATTTATGGATGCTTATTCAGGATATAATCAAATTAAAATGGCTGAAATTGATAAAAAGAAAACAGCCTTTATGACCGAAACAGGTAACTATTACTATAATGTAATGCCTTTCGGGCTTAAAAATGCGGGCGCCACATACCAAAGAATGATGAACAACGTGTTTCGAAATGAAATTGGAAATATGCTCGAAGTATACATGGATGATATGATAGTTAAATCCGAAGAGGAAAACGATCACACCATGCACTTAAGAAAAGTATTCGAACAGGCAAGAAAATATAACATGAGATTCAACCTAGAAAAATATACATTTGGGGTTAAGGCAGGAAAATTCCTCGGATTCTACCTAACAGAGCGGGGAATAAAAGCCAACCCTGATAAATGCAGAGCATTTTTCGAACACCCAACGCCGGACTCAAAAAAATCAATCCAAACGTTGAACGGAATGTTAACTTCCTTGTCACGGTTCGTTGCTAAATCTGCCCAGCATGCACTGCAACTCTTTAAACTATTAAGAAAAGAGTCAGCGTTTGAATGGACGGAAGAGTGCGAAAACGCACTGCAACATTTGAAACGAGCATTATCCGAGCCTCCTGTCCTTACACGACCTGAACAGGGCGAAACTCTCTATCTCTACTTAGCTGTGGCCCAAGAGGCTATTAGCGCAGTTCTGATTAGAGAAACCAAGCAAGGGCAAAAACTTGTGTACTTCGTAAGTAAAGTTCTCCAGGGACCAGAATCAAGATATATGCAAATCGAAAAGATTGCCTTAGCACTTGTCGTCGCAGCAAGAAAGTTGCGCCATTATTTCCTCGCTCATTCGATCATTGTGCGAACAGACCAACCTGTCAAACAGCTGCTCGGTAGACCAGATATGGCAGGTCGAATGCTTAAATGGTCATTAGAGCTATCTGAGTTCGACATCAGCTACGAAAGCAGGAAGGCTTTAAAGGCCCAAGTCCTGGCCGATTTCATAGCCGAAATGACACCAACGGCAACTGAAAGCAAAAACAAATGGACTATATTCGTCGATGGATCCTCCAACTCAAAGGGAAGTGGAGCAGGAATCATCCTAGAAAACGAGGATGAAACCCTAATTGAGGTATCCCTCGAACTGTCTTTCCAGACGACGAAGAACCAAGCCGAATATGAGGCATTCTTGGCAGGATTAAGGCTCGCCAAAGACGTAGAAGCGGAGGAAGTAAAAATCTACACGGATTCACAGTTGGTGGCATCACAAATTTCAGGGGAATATCAAGCGAAGGACGAACGAATGGCCGAATACTTAATCCTGATAAGAGGAAAGTTAGCCGAATTCAAAATAGCCGAAGTACAACATGTTCCCCGTGAACATAACGCAAGAGCTGATGTCCTCTCGAAATTAGCGAGCACCAAACGCAAAAAGGGGAGAAACCAATCCCTTATCCAAGAAACACTTTCCAAACCAAGCATCGAAAAAGCACAAGATATGATGCTCGTTTGTGAAGTAAACACGAACAGTTGGATTTTACCAGTAATGCGCTTCCTAGAAAGCGGGGAAACACCAAACGACCCTAAAGAGGCAGCTAAGGTAAAAAGGCGAGCTTGTTCATATGTCTTACTCGACAGTCAACTATACCGTCGAGGATTCGCTATTCCCCTACTAAAATGTGTCGAGGAAGAGAAAGTGGAGTATATATTGACCGAAATCCATGAGGGGATTAATGGTCAACATATTGGCGGACGCTCCTTGGCTAGGAAAGCTCTTCGGGCAGGGTACTACTGGCCGACGATGCAAGCGGACGCCAAAGAGCACGTAAAAAAATGTGATAAGTGCCAAAGGCATGGAGACATGCACATAGCCCCCCCGAACGAGCTAAGATCGCTATCGTCTCCATGGCCGTTCGCGTGGTGGGGAATGGACTTGTTAGGACCATTTCCCATCGCCGCGGGACAAAACAAGTACTTGATAGTAGGGGTGGACTACTTTACCAAATGGATAGAGGCAGAACCACTGGCAAAAATTACGGCACATAACATACTCTGTTTCTTCAAAAGAAATATCCTCGCCAGATTCGGCATTCCACAATCCGTCGTAACGGACAATGGAACACAATTCACCGATAAAAAATTTCGTGAATTCCTCGCAACATTGGGAATAACCCAACACTTCAATTCAGTCGAGCATCCGCAGACAAACGGGCAAGCCGAAGCTGCGAACAGAGTAATTTTGCGAGGCCTAAAAAGAAGACTAGGCGAAGCAAAAGGGCAATGGGTCGAGGAACTGCATAATGTGTTATGGTCCTACCGGACCACCCCATTCTCCACCACCGGGGAAACACCGTTCCGATTACCATATGGAACGGAAGCCGTGATTCCCGTTGAGATAGGAGAGCCAACAAGGCTAACCGAAACACCTAACGACCAAGATCTAAACGGCGATCTATACGCGAGGAACTAGATCTGGTCGAAGAACTACGTGAGGGTGCTGCACTCCGCGAAATGTCCTTGAAACAAAAGATCGCCGCTCGACATGATAAAAGAGTGGTCATAAGAGAATTTGAGGTAGGAAGCCTAGTGCTACGACGAAACCTCAAGGATTCGAGCGAAGGAAAACTCGCCCCAAATTGGGAAGGCCCATACCGAGTACGAGCAAAAACAGGAACCGGGGCCTACTTCCTCGAAAATCTGCGTGGCGAAGAAATCCCAAGGCCATGGAACGCAGAGAAGCTTAAACAATATTATAGTTAGAATTTCAACATCTTCTAACGCGGCTCTGTCGAACTCATTACTACGAGGGGACAGGCCTTTACAACGGAGGAGTGCTTAGGTACGGGCATGAATCTAAAAGGTCGAAATGAAAGGTAAGAGGACTATACCTCACCTTGACGAGGAATAACTCCAAGCGAGTACCATCGTCCTAGTACACGTTAGGCCACGAATCCTAGCTCGCGATGGGAAGTCGTCGCCGTGGTTAAGCGATCTTGGGAAAAAGGATCCCTCTTACCACTAAGCGTTTGGAGTACCAATCCAAACACTCGCGGAAGTTCCACAAACTTCTCGAGCAAGGCGCTCAAGGATACATGCTATCCGAGCAGCGACCAAATATTGTTATCCTCGATACGCAAGCAAACACTTAGCTAAAAGAAAGAATACGTTGAAGTGCCGAACAGCATTGAGATAACAATTACGAGCGTAAAGTCATTTCAAAACAAGATAAAACGCAGCATTAAACAAAGTACAAATATTATAAAAAGTCACGAGGACTGCATAATTGTCATTACAAAACAGGCGAACAAGCGCCAAAATACTTCAAAAGGGCGAGCATAACGCTGAATAAAGACAAGATAATTACAAAGAAATCATTGAACATGTGAATCCTCGGCAGGAGCAGATGCGGGGGACTGAATGGCATCGTCCCGGACTTCCTTGCATTCATCAAGTCCATCCAACTTTAGCTCGATGCCAGGGTTGAGGATCTGAAGCTGGGCGATTGCATTCTGAAAGCTTGAAGTGGCCATCTCCACTGCAGAGTTTTGAGCGTCGAGGAGCTGCTTGATCAACGACCCTCAGGAGGTATTCACAAACTCCCCAGAGGGGTCCTCATTCTTTTCCTCCTCGTTAGGAATGGACAACTTTTGAAGCTGCCCCTCAAGCTCGGCCACTCTTGCAATCAGACCTTCCTTCTCCTTCGACAGCAGCTCCACCTTCGCCTCCTTGTTCGCCAGAGTCTGAGTCAATTCCACTTGAAGCTGGTACTTATCCTTATAAGCCTCGTAGGTCGTTTCCAGCTCTCGGAAATTCAAGCGAACTTTCTTCAGCTCGGAATCCATCTTCTTATAGCCCTTCTCCATGGTCTGCATCTTTTTCTCCATGGTCGACCTCTCCTCCACAAATTGGCGCTCCCGATTGTTGAGGAAGTTGGCGACCTCCATTAACTTCATTGAGGCCACCGAAGCTTCAGCAATCACATTCCCAAGTGATTCGGGGCCCATGTCGGTCATAATCACCTGGTCGACTTCAGGGACGATGACTTCAGTACTCCCGTCGATGAAATTACCACCATGAGAGAAGGCCGCGGGCAGGACAAATCTTTGAGCAGGCACCCCCTGCTCCAAACGAGGGAGACCATCTATGATCATCGAGGAGTTCCCAACTCTCTGATTCTTAAGAGGCCTCTCCACGTCCTCGAGTTGAACCCTCGGGCCTCTCTTTTCGCCGACCACCTCGGCTTGAGGAGAAGCAACAGCAGAGGTTGTAGCAGATGGAGTTGGAGGAATCGTGGAGCCCCCAGGGCCGGAGGACTTCGACGAAACCATAGAGTTCCCCGCCTCTTTGGCCTTTCGCGCCCTGGTGGCCTCCTGCAGTTTCTTGAACTTTTCCTGGTTGCTCATCATATCTGCACAAAAAACAAACCACAACTTAGTAAAATCGCTAAAAATAAAACTACTTTGAAGCGAGCAGGAGATAAAGGTTGAAGCAAAACCCAAACGTACTGAGCAAAGTTTCAGCTTCGACGCAAATCGAGCAGGCTAACAAAGCCTTCGTATCAATAAAACGCTTTGAAGTCAAAACGTTCCCATGCTCGTCGACCGCGGGATTCCCTTCTTTGTCCGTCCGGACTAGGGGGACAAACCCATCGACAAAATCGCACAGCAGTTTATAATCAGCGAGGACAGGTGGGGCCAGCTCCTTTTGATTTCGACCAAAGCTGCTCGCAGGAAGGAGATAATGGTTTCGCACCCACTTGAAAGGGAAACGACTGCGCTCGACGATGATTGGGCTACCATTGGGGCGCAACACCTGATTCCCATCAGCATCAACTTTCGGGGACCTCAAAACTATGGTCCTCAAACCTTCTTCACCCTTGGGAAAAACCCCAAACCAGTTGTCCTTGAATCCACGAACTGACTCCTCGAACATTTCGAAGAGTCGGCGCCTTTGGGTGAACGAAACCCATCCATACTTCTCCGCATCCCCCTTTGGCTTCGTGCGTTGTATCCGGAAGATGTGGAAAAACAAATCAAGGGTGGGAATTATCCGAAGATAAGCCGCAACTATTTCGAAGGCGCGAAGAAACGCCAAGGAATTTGGATGAAGCTGCGAGGGTGCCAAACGCAGATGATTAAAGACGCCCGCTTCGAAGTCATTAAAGGGCAATCGATAACCAAACTCCTCGAAGGCTATTTGGTACATCGAGAAAGCCCCCCCACCTCTCAAGCCTATGGCATACCCCCCTTGATTTACCGGGGATTAGAGTTTCCCAGGAATCACGGCCAGGATCCACTATCCTCGTAAATAGCCCCGGAGGCATTTCCCCGTCAGGTAAGCCCGCATATCTCGAGGGTGTGTTCCTCGGTTCATCAGCAACCCAAGAGTAGGGTTCGGAGTCTGAGGGGCCAGCCGCTGGTTCTTCCTCGATAATTTCATTCTGGTGTTCTTCGGCCATTTACACCTAAAAAGCCGAGGAAGGAAATATGAATTCGACATTCGAACATCAAATCCACCCTTCCACCGCCGATCAAGTGAAAGGGCGAGGAATAGATAGTAACTGGAATAAAATTTCTAAGAGTCAACAAATCCCTAAAATTGCTCGCGCAACGGGACAAGTTAAAACTCGAGGAATACTTCAAGTACACGTCCTAATCTACGAGCACTCATCTACCTATGAATGCTCGAATGATCGTTATGAATCCTCGACAAGTTGCAGTTTAAAACCCACTAACGGAGGCAGTTGTAAAGGCGAAAACCGCCAACAACCGCCACCTAAAAAGGGTAACTAAGCCATAAAACTACAGTTTTTCCCTAAAAACTACCGTTTGTGGGAGGGTAAAGGGTGTAAACCACCACTTACAAACCCTCAACCACCATATCAGAATCAAACAGAACCAGCAAACAAACAACCATAAACAACAATTAGAGTAAGTTACTTACTTGTTTTAAAGGAGAAGAGACGGTACAAAGATGATGATTGGGAAGAAATAGAAACTTGGAATCGCTGAAGTTGCAGAGAATGGGAGTTCAAAAGTTGGAAAGAGTTTGATAAATGAAGTGAAACTTCAAAAATCCCTCCTTTCTCTATATATAGGCGAATCCCCAACGGATACACCGGTACGAAACAATGCGACGCCTAACGAATCTGGACCGTTGCTTTGATCTAAAGGCCACGATTCAAAAAGATCCAACGATCCAGATCAAATCAGGAAGCAATCCAAAAGGCGCGAAAAACCTACGGCTCTGATGCGCCCTCGAGAGCAGTGACTTAGGCAATAGGTACTCAAGTATCTTTGAATAGCCTTTACACGTGGCAGATAGAAACGAAGCGGTTTGTCCTTTCAACGTCCCACCATCTGCTCGCGAAAATCTCGCCGAAATCGAGGAAATCTTTGGAGATACGCTCAACAATAATCCGCTAATTGCAATCCTCGTATGCAGACGGGAATACGCAATAAATGCTCGCAGTTATCAACGGATCGTCAAGATCCTCGGAAATAAATGCTAAGATTCGATAATAAATCTACAAGATCCTAACGTGGAAATCTCCCACTGTTCGCAGCTATCAACGGATCTTCAAGATCCTCGCATACAATAGCGAATCTTCGGGATCCCAGTCCTCGTATCAATCAACGGATCTTCAATGTCCTCGAAAATAAAACGCCTTTACGCGAACATATAAACAACGATGCGGTACTCGAAGACAAAATCTAACGGACAATAGATAAAGTCTAACCATTCGCTCGTATCGGGACATAGCGACCATCAAGTCATTACGCTCACATTCGAGCATAACGACTTGGGGGTCTCCTGTTCTGGACTGGGCCTTAAGGCCCAACGGCAGAGGATTTCCATCCTTCGCTATGTCGAGCACGCAACATCGCTCGGGCATACATCCTCCCCGAGGATTCCAACGGTCAAAGATACCAAACGTATCGTAACGGCCGACACCGGGATTATGAGCATTTAAAGCTCATCATGGCTTCCAGAGCCGTTTCCCGGCAGCCAATTGATGGACATTTATTGCCATCATTGGCCTTCGCCCAGCGCTGGGGGCTATATATACTCCTCATTCATAAGGAGTCAGGTACATTCTACTCTCTCTGAAAACCTTCATTCCACACTTACTAACTTGAGCGTCGGAGTGTAAACAGGTACACAACCCCCTTCCACTCACCGGAACTTGGGGCGGAGCACCGTACAACGGACGTTGGTCGACTCTGATCTCAGGTAAGATCACCATCTAAAATGGATTTTCTATATAATGTTGAGCAAGTCGGTGCTTTAATTTATAGTTTACAGTGCTTTAGAACTATAAGTGAATGAATGATGATCCTTCTACACATTATGGAATGGCCATTTACTATTGGTTTTTGGTTATGTCTACTACAGGTGGAATGTTCGTTTGTTCATAATGTTTGCGAAGCAGCTAGCCTATGTAATCGACTGGATTTCCTCTTCTATGATTGCCTCTTCCAAGGTTCTTCTTTGTTGCTTTTAGATAAATCTTTTTAGCTTATTAAAATATACATGCTGATTATAAGATTTTTAACAATGCTTGAAGATTTTGTTATAGGTTCATTGATTGTTACAATTGAAATATGAAATTGTTATTCTTTCAGGTGTCTTAATTTTTTTGAGTGCAAGTTTCTTTTATTTTATATTTTCAAGTATAAAATATCAAGATATTTCCATTGAATGTGTAAATTTATTGGTAAAATAGCACACTCAACTTTTTATCATACCTATTGAAGTAGCAGTCTCATTAAAAGTGCATAAGTGTTCAATGTTTCAAATAATTGTGTATATTGCATTTTGTTTGGTTAAAGTTTTTTTTTTCCCTCATCCTCTTTTACTGTATCATGATTACTTAAATTACTATTAGAAAGTTTGAAATTGATACTTTTCAAGTTATCTTTCTGCTAAAAATGATCTAAACAAAGTTGTCCCCTTCTTTAGTTTATTCTCAAAAAGTTGATTATGTTGAATCAATTAATATTTGTAATACTTATTTGGCAAGGTTGAGAGCAAAGAAAAATTGTTCATCCGTATAGGACCAAAAGAGGAAAGCTATGGTAAACAATAAGGCGTACTGATTAACAGAGTAACACTATTAAGATATGCGATGTTATGTTCAAGTATCTATATGGAGCAATGAGGTTCTTCAGTTCTCATGTTTTTGAATTCTGAGATGCTTAATGCCACATCAAGTAATATGTATTTTTTTACTAACATCAAGTATGAGGTTCAATTGCACGAAAAATTCATGATCGACAAAGAATCATGTTTGGGGCACCTCATTTGCGACATGTTGACTTTAATTCTATATCAATTATTTGACTATTTATTGCATTTTTCTATAATCTTTTAATATTGATCTAATGATTTTAAATATATTTTGTCGTTCTATTTGATCTAGCTACTTTCAGTTTCAATTATTTATATTTTGAATTCATTTTATTTTTTTAATTGAAATTTAAATGATAACAATATTTAAATTGTATATCTGACACGCCACATAATCCGTGCATCGCACGGGTCAGAGTCTAGTTATAATAAAACGAGAGTAACTAGAGGCACCCTAAACCTTAACCCTAATATGAATGGTCTAGATTTTGACACGTGGAAAAAATATATTATATCAACGGCAACAATAAAATCTTGAATAATTAAATCTTTATC
Source organism: Trifolium repens (assembly GCA_030408175.1). Lineage (NCBI taxonomy): Eukaryota > Viridiplantae > Streptophyta > Magnoliopsida > Fabales > Fabaceae > Trifolium > Trifolium repens. The sequence goes on along the minus strand of CP125841.1, from coordinate 18,027,173 downwards.
TCTATAACTACAAATCCCTAATTAATTGTTTTCCTAAATTCCCTATAAAACCTCTTAATTATCCCACTTATGGTTTCTTTAATCTAAATGTATGGTTTGTTTTAATAGGATTTATGATTTGTTTTTACCTAAATTTTGTTGCTCTCTTTCATCTCTCACTCTCTCAGTTCTGGATTTATTTTTTCTTTCTATTTATTTTTTCTCTCAACCTTTTTCTCTGAATTTAGCATGGTTTTGCAGGGAATTTCTATGAAGATTGATTTAATGTAAGTTTTACATCGTATGGTTTGTTTTTATCTAAATTTATGGTTTGTTTTAATATGATTTATGATTTGTTTTTACCTAAATTTTGTTGCTCTCTTTCATATCTTACTGTCTCGATTCTGAATTTATTTTTTCTTTCTCTTTATTTTTTCTCTCAACCTTTTTCTCTGAATTTCAGAATAGTTTTGCATGGAATTTCTATAAAGATTAATTTAATGTCAAGTTTAACATCGTATACATTTCCTATCGATGTTCAGGTACTATAAGATGTTGCTTAAAGCTTCAATATTGTTTTTCTACTACTTCCTAATTATTTTCCTAGACTTTTGTGGACTGATATTTGTGTTTTTACAAATGTCAATACATGTATTTTGGAAATTATATTCACAGGTTTGCAGTAAATTTCATTCTTTGATATGTATTCTATTTATTTTTATCTGGTGTTGTTTCTCATGTATACAACAAGTTTTCTTAATTTATTTGTGTTCTAGAGCTTTTGTTATGACTATCTATGTTCAGGTATTATAACATGATTTGTAAAAAAGAAAGGTACTATAAGATGTTGCTTAAAACTTCAATATTAATTTTTTTTTACTTCTTAATTAGTTTCAATTTATCTATATTTTCTTAACTTTTTTATTTGCAATTTTTTACTATAAGAAAATAAATTATACACATTATATTCTACATAATCCGTGCATCGCACGGGTAGTAGTCTAGTATATACAAATATTTGAATAGAGTGAAGGGCAAAAGTGACAATAAAAAAAGTTCACACGAAAGGGGTTATTCTCTTTATATATTGGTATAGATTAAATACTTTTATCAATATTTATAATATAGTCAAGAAATCATATATTTAGATCTCATAAAAAAATAACTTATACTTCAATTCGTTAGAAAACTATCGAAATGAACAAACTGCTTTTCGAGTCTATATTTGGTAGAAATTTCTATTCCAACATATATAGTGTGTATGTGGATCAATTTAGATGAAGAATCAAACAAATTAAATTTTTACACTGACTACGGTCTGGCAAGTACATCAGTCTGTCGTCGAGTAATAATTCACACCCTAGGTGTCTAGAGTGAGTTCGTATCCACAGGGATCGTGCCACAGCTTTACTAGCGTTATTTAAGTTTGTGATAGTTTGCATTCGCTTTGGTTTTTGAAAAGGTTTTTATAAAAATAAGCGTAATGCTTTGCAGAAATATAAATTGCAGAATGTATAAATATAGATTCAAGAAATATAGAGGCTAGGTATGGTGGTTGGACTCCCTCCCTTCTTCATATTTGGCATGACCGGTGTATAACATAGTTACTTAGATTATGTTCGGCGGTGAATTATCCTTGTTGTAGTAATACCTTACTATTACACTATGTCTATTAAAGTTTCCCTACGTTAACAACTAAGGTACCTACGAGAGCCTAACCTCGATGTGTCACATACCTTAATTACTAAGTGAGTTGTTTATAAACACGCATTATAACCTTCACCAATTAACCTCTAGGTCCTAGTATCGGGCTGTTCATCTTCTAAGTGCTCAGATCACACCTAGTGCATGATTCCTCCTCTAACCGCTCAGTTCACGACTAGTTCAGGATGTTACCGTCTCTATACACCAAGCATTATTTACTACGAGTTCCAGACTATACCAAGTCAAAACCTGATATTAATTCTATAGGCGCTCCTGCTTATCCGGCCAGATTACGAGAATACGTTATTAAAGTGCACGAAAGTAAATAACAAACATAATTACTAAATATCATTTATTATAACTTAGACTCAATCACAGACTCCAAATATTCATAGGGGAGTTCATCTTCTCCACCACAACCTAAGGCATAAATAATAAAGACTACATATTTAAATTACAATAAATCATAACCTAAATACAAAAGCCTAAAGAAATCATACCTTGCTGAGTTAGTTTTCCCGTAAGGGGAGAAAACTATGCCCAATAGAGCTCCTCTGAACCTCTCCTTATAGTAGAGAGTGTTATACTATTTCTGAATGAATAAAACAATGAAAAGGAGGCTCTATTTATAGTTTTCGTAATGGGCCTCAGCAAGGCATCGCACCACGATGAAGCCATCATGCTGCGATGTGAAGATTCAGTTCAATTTTATAACTGATCCTGTGCATTTCATCAGCTTGGGCGCCAAGTTACTCCATCGTGTTGCGATAGCACACATCGTGCTGCGATGGACAGATTCTCTTCAGATTTATTGCTTATGATTACTTGGCGAACAAGCAGCTCCCATCGTAGCACGATGGGAGCCATCGTGCTGCGATGGAAATGCTGATTTTCTTCACTTTTTGGGCTTTTTCTTGTCTTTTTGCATCTTGGACTCTGTCTTGATGCTTTTTCCTGTTTTTGTAGGTTTTCCTTCGTATTTGGGTCTGTCTTGGTCATTTTACTACTAATAATACTACTAAAAATACCGTAGAAATTCCTGTCATCATACACCGAGATTGAAAAAATCTAATAATTCATATATATAATCCACGAAAATCGTTAAAAAACTATCAAAATGAATAAATTGATTTTCGAGTCAATTTGTTGTAGAAACTTTTATTCCAACACATATAGTGTTTATGTCAATCAATTTAGGTGAAGAATCAAACAAATTAAATTTTTTCCCCGAGATTGGAAAAATCTAATAATTCGTAGTCTATATAATATAATATATCCCACGAAAATCATTGAAAAACTATCGAAATGAATAAATTACTTTTCGAGTCTATTTTTTGTAAAAAATTCTATTCCAACACATAGAGTGTGTTTGTGGATCAATTTAGGCAAAGAATCAAACAAATTAATTTTTTTCACCGAGATTGGAAAAATCTCATAATTCGTAGTCTATATAACCCACGAAAATCGTTAAAAAAACTATCAAAATGAATAAATGGCTTTTTGAGTCTAATTTTTGTAGAAACTTCTATTCATACACATATAGTGTGTTTGTGAATCCAATTAGGGAAAGAATCAAACAAATCAAAAAAGTATTATTACTTGAAATGTTGGGGATATGTTGGTGAAGAAATTATTACTTGAAATGATTCTTATAAAAGACACCAAAAAAATTTCAAAAAGGTCTTATATTTAGGGGCGGAAGTAGTATAAATTTATGTTTAATTTAAACATATTTAACAAACTTGTTTTTTTTGTACAGCGACATTTTTTCAAAATTTGGTTGAGAGAATTCCTCAGCATGTTACCACTACATTTTTCCTTGATATGTGCTCGGCCGGAGATATTATGAAAAATGCATGCAAAGAGAATAATTTTGGTGGAAAAGCAATTGTGTTTGAAGCATGTCAAGGTAGTTAAGAGATTGAAGATGGTACGTTTAATGCAAAGAATCTTGGACCCTATTGTGAGGGGCCGAATAAAAAAGATGACAAACAATGAAGTGTTCATGAAAACGAAAGACAATTACAAAGGAACAAATCAATGGTTAGTTCTATCTGATCCGACGGAGATGAAGGAAAAATATTTTTTTTCTTGATATAAACATTTATGTATACATAATATTTTGTTGGCTATTTTTGTGTACAAACTTTAAACAAATATATAGAAGTATAACTAAATAGATGCAAACAAACATAACTAAAGACATGCTCCAATTTTGAAACTATTTTTAACCAACATGCAATTAAACAAGATAGGGGTAAGAAGAAGCTGAGGATTGAAGTTGAAAGATTATTATTTAGTTTCTTTCTTGTTTTGTTTAGATTTATTTGTTGTACATGTCTAATTTGGAAATTTTCCGTTGTGTAATTGAAGTTTGAGTTCTTGTACCCAATGTTCGAATTTATATAGTATTTATTATTCGAACAAATATTTTGTCATTTTAATGTATCCGAATTCAAATATATATGCTCCTGTCGATAATCTAGACATTTGACATGAGATGTTATATCTATAACCCACAAAAATGGTTAAAAAAAACTCCCAAATGAATAAATGTCTTTTCGAGTCCATTTTTTTGTAGAAACTTATATTCCTACACATATAGTATTTCAGTGGATCCGTTTAGGTGGAGAATTAATCAAATCAAAAAATTTCACCGAGATTGAAAAAATGTCATATTTTGTAGTCTATTCGTAAATCGTTAAAAACTCTCGAAATGAATAAATTATTTTTCGTGTCTATTTTTTTTTGTAGAAATTTCTATTCCAACACATATAGCATGTTTGTGGATCAATTTAAGTGAAGAATCAAACAAATCAAATTTTTTCACCGAGATTGGAAAGATCTCAGAATTCGTAAAAATCGTTAAAAAAACCTCTCGAAATGAATAAATTGTTTTTCGAGTCTATTATTGTTGAAACTTCTATCCCAACATATATAGTGTGTCTGTGGATCCATTTATGTGAAGAATCAAACAAATCAATTTTTTCACCAAAATTGAAAAAATCGTATAATTCGTATTCTATAAAACCCATGAAAATCGTTAAAAAACTATCGAAATGAATAAAAAAAATTTCGAGTCTATTTTTTGTAGAAACTTCAGTCACAACACATATAGTGTGTCTGTGGATCTATTTAGGTGAAGAATCAAACTAAACTTATTTTTATCACCGATAATGGAAAAATCACATAATTCGTAGTCATAACCCACAAAATTCGTTAAAAAAACAATCAAAATGAATAAATGGCCTTTCGAGTCTAATTTTTGTAGAAACTTCTATTCCTACTACACATATACAGTGTTTGTGGATCCTATTAGGTGAAGAATCAAACAAATCAATTTTTTTCGTCGAGATTGTAAAAATTGCATAATTCGTACCCACGGAAATTGTTAAAAAACTATCGAAATGACTAAATTACTTTTTGAGTCTATTTTTTGTAGAAACTTCTATTCCAACCCATATAGTTTGTCTGTGGATCAATTTAGGTGAATAATCAAACAAATCAAATTTTTTACCAAGATTGGAAAAATCTTAGAATTCGTGGTCATAACCCACAACAATGGTTAAAAAAAACTATAGAAATATATAAATGTCTTTTCGAGTCTATTTTTTGTAGAAACTTCTATTTCTACACATATAGTGTGTCTGTGGATCCATTTAGGTGAAGAATCAAACAAATCAAAAAATTTCCCCGAGATTGGAAAAATCTCATAATTTGTAATCTATATAACCCACGAAAATCGTTAAAAAAACTATCGAAATGAATAAATTGTTTTTCGAATCTATTTGTTGTAGAAACTTCTATTCCGACACATATAGCGTGTCTGTGGATCAATTTAGGTGAAGAATCAAACAAATCAAATTTTTTCACCGAGATTGGAAAAATCTTAGAATTCGTAGTCTAATAATAACCCACGAAAATCGTTAAAAAACTATCGAAATGAATAAATTGTTTTTTGAGTCTATTTTTGTAGAAACTTCTATCCCAACATATATAGTATGCATGTAGATCCTTTTTGTTGAAGAATCAAAAAAATTAAAAAATTTCATCGAGATTGAAAAAATCGCATAATTCTTAGTTAACCCACGAAAATCGTTAAAAAACTATCGAAATGAATAAAGTGCTTTTCGAGTCTATGTTTTGTAGAAACTTTTATTCCACACATATAGTGTGTCTGTGGATCAATTAAGTTGAAGAATCAAACAAATCAATTTTTTTCACCAAGATTGGAAAAATCTAATAATTCTTAGTCTAACCCACGAAAATCGTTAAAAAAACTATCGAAATGAATATATGTCTTTTCGAGTCCATTTTTTATAGAAACTTTTATTCCTACACATATAGTGTGTATGTGGATCCATTTAGTTGAAGAAACAAAAAATCAAAATTTTCACCGAGATACGAAAAATCTCACAATTTATAGTCTATAATTCATATGATCTACTTTGATCATATATGAGATGTTTTATTTGTTTCGATGAGTATTTCAAAATATACAATTTTTATAATTTTTAATAATAGATAACTAAATATATTAATTATCAAAGTTGTACATTGGTAAATATAAAGGTAGTCAAAGAAGTATTTGTTTCAAGACAGATGGAATATTTTAGAGTTAGGCTCTGTTTGGTAAAAATAAGCTATAGGCTAGCTGATAGCTGAAAAGCTAGCTTATAGCTAAAAAGTTAGCTTATAGTTGATAGCTGTTAGTTAATAGCTTATAGCTGAAAAATTAATATAAATTAAAGTGTTTGACAATTTTAGCTGTTGTAAGTTTAAAAGACATGAAAGTACATGGTTGGTTATAACGGGTAGTTATTTTTAAATTTTTTTTAAAGAAATAATAAATGAAAATATTAAGGGTAAAAATAAAATAAAACATAAAAAATTATAAGTTATAAGCTGATATGCTATTTGAAATAACATATCAAAAAACGTTATAAACTAATTAGATAAGTTTGTTACCAATCAGATTCATTTTTATCAAACAAACTTATAAATTGGTTCAATATATAAGCTATAAGTTAACTTATTGGACTTATCAAACACATTCTTAGTAGATATCTAGTGTTAGTTCCAAGCAAGATCAACAAATGGCCAAAGCCACCGCACCAAGATCGATCGGCTATGGAGTCTTTTACCAAGTCCATTACAGGACAAGACACTATTATATCTTGGCCAAGTCTAAGTCACCGGCACATGATAGCTTCCAAAACTCATTAGTATTTTATTATTTTCATGTCAGTACAAATAGATATATTCTTTTGTTTGCTTTATCTTTTGGTTTATATCCTTTGTTTATTTTTTAAAAACCTGAAAACATATATCATCATCAAAAGGAAACTGACACACGTTTTTTTATAAATATAACTATAAGTGTGATCATTTACATATTATTTTTTTTAACAAGCCAAAATAATTATATTAAAAAAACCAAAAATTAGTTCTGATCAGCGCAAAGTGTTCTAAACAGACTAGCAAACATCTACAACAGTCAAATCAATAGTCAGTCAATGCCTAAACAAACAAAAAGGCTAAACCACCATATATGAAAATTTAAACCAATATTCATATTACAAGCTTTCATCCACCAAAAAGAATAAACTTTAACTCTCTCTAGCATTTGGAGGATTGTTGATTTCTTGGCTTTGAAAATTATGCTATTCCATTCATTGCAAAAATTTATTCAAAAGTACATGTTGACATAACATCAAAGGCTAACACTGCGGTAAAATTTTTTGTAGAGAACAAAAAAATATTAAAATTAAAGACTAAACTTAAAAGTTCTTTATTATAAAAAGCCAAAAATATATTTAACTATTTTTTATATTAATGACATGTTGTTTAACTTGTACAATGTTTGGGGACAACTCACCTAATCATTGTCACTTCATTAGATGGTTAAAATTATGAGTTGATCAAAATGTAAGAAATAAAAGATTAAAAATGTTTTTTTATAAGCTGGATTAAAAATGTGTGGTTTTTATAAAATAAAAAGAGAATAATTACAATTTATTTTATTTTGGTATTAATCCTTTAATTTAATTTTATGAAAATATAGCCTCAATAATCTAAAGCTTGACTATGAGATAAGTCTAATAAAGAAAATATTTTTATAAAAAATCGAACTCAAATTCTCTCAAATAATTCATTATTCATTTTGATTTTAAAAATTACAATTCAGCAAAATATGAGATTAAAAGTGCATTATAACATATTTGTGTACAGACACACACATTTCTGCATAGTATTATATATTCATTGAAAGGTTGGTAGGACTTGTTCCCCTGGAGGCCATATGGTGCCCAAACTATATATATATTTACTACCACTATCACACACGTACTTATTATATTATTATCAACTATTTCTGTGTTAAATATCTTTTAATTCCTTATAAAATAGGGATTTTTAAATTCACCAATTATTTAATTTTTATTATATTTTTATTTCTTATACAAATTTTCTTACACATAGTTTTATTCCCTGATAAAATGTAAATTTACTCCTGACTTAATTTTTACGATACTTTTACTTCTTATAAAAAATTTCATACACATAGTTTTAGTACTCAATAAAATGAAATTTGCTTAATTATTATTCCACGGACCATAATAATTAAACATTTAAATTTTTAAATAATTTTTGAAAAGCATGTTTAAATTATCACATAAAGTTTATTTATCAAAATTTAGAATAAGTACGTGTGTTTATGAATAATTTTTGGGAAGCATGTTTAAAACATCATCCCCACAATGTGCATTGATTAAAAAAGATGCATTGGAATCTATTATTAGGTCTTGGAGTTTTGAAGGGCTTCATAGAATTGAGAGCAAGAGTGACTTCCTCCCTAGTGACAAGCTTTGTGAGAGCATCATGATCATCAACGGCAAGATGAGAATGACTTGTTGGGAAAGTTGTTGTTTGTTGGTAGGGGCGTTTTCAACTTTTTGGAGCTCACGTGGAGTTATTAAAAATAGGCTATGATAAAAGAAAAAAATGTAAAAAAAGTTAAAAAATTATCATTGATTTAAATTACAAATAACATCGATAACACTAAAAAATAATCATTTTTTCACTAATATAAAAAAGTTTGATAAACAAGACAATTTATATCATAGTCTCTCCATTTGATAAAACTATGATATAACAATTAGCTATAAAACATCTAAAAATTTTATTCATAATAAAACAATATCTTTTAGGATCTTTTGTAACTAATAAATCATTTATTCTAAAATAAAGAGAATCTCAAATGTTTGAACTCCACAATCCCTCATTTGAAACTCTTCATTTAATAATATTATATATTACCCTATAATTTTTTAAAGGCCTCCATTTTAACGAAGCCCTATGCCGTAGTTCACGTCACAGATGCATGAAAGACGCCTCTGTTTGTTTCTAAAATGATTTTTGATGTATCTTTGAACTTCATGCTGAATGATAGAATTATATCAGACGTCCAATTGTCACCAGAAAATCTTATTTTGTGAATTTTGTTCCACTTACGATAAATAAGTTAAATATATTTTTAATATTCACCAAAAGTAAAAATAATATTTTAAATTGAATTAATAATATTGTGTTTTTGTTTTTCTTGAATGATTATTGATAAATGGCACTCCTTGAAAAGTTTGAAGGCACGAATTGGATGCACTGTCATTTTTTTAACACTATGATATTCAGAGTTTAGTTGAGTACTAATGCACTAGAGACAAAATTAAATATCATTTCATATTTTTATATTAATTTATATTAAAATAAATATCTTTTAAATGCATTTTGTCTAAGAGGTACCAATATCCAACTAAACATCCTGGCACCAAAGAATCTATTTTACTTTTTGATAAGCAGACACTATCATTTAGATTTAGATTTAGTATTTTTTTTTTTAGTTACAAAGCTAAATAAAAAGAAAGAGAAAACAAAAAGAAAAGGGAAATTTGGTAATTTACATTTAGTAATTTTTTCTTTTGGGGGAAATTGGTTACATTTTTGTTTATCAAGGTTACACCTTTTTTAAAATAGAAAGTTATTGAATTTCTTGCATTTTTTTCTGAACACTTTAATTTTGATACCCAGAGTTTAGTTAGATGCTAGTATTCAGTAGATAAAATTCAATGTCATATCATATGTTAATATTAATTTATATTAAAATAAATATTTTTTAAATCCATTTTGCCTATGAGATACCAATACCCTACTAAACATCATGTTACCAAAGTATCTATTTTACTTTTGAGCATTACTATTTTTTATAGAAGAATTTGAACAAGACAAACAAAAATACATTAAATCTATTATTATTTTAATAAAGCTAAAACTGATATCTCTGGATTTAGTAAAAAACATGAGAAGGTAATTGTGTAATTCAATAATTAGGATTATTCTTACATTTCTCCACCTAATATTATCGTAAGAAATAACAATTTTCTTTACTTTTTTGATAAGCAGTTACTATCATTTTGATTTAGTAATTTATTTTAGTTATAAAGTTAAAGAAAAAGAAAACAAAATGAAAAGGGAAATTTGGTTACACTTTTTTTAAATAGAAAGTTTATGAATTTCTTGCACTTTTTTTAATAGAAGAAAATTGATCACACTTAGATATGGTAAATATATAAATAAATATTAAAATAAGAATGAGAAATATTCATTTGTGGTGCACGCGCTTTCAAATATTATGTCTTTTGAGTCCTACCTCGTTGGTTATGGTTGGTGTCTTAGAAAGAACATAGTTTTGTGAACATAACATTGTTTTCTCACAATTTACCTTTTCGATACTTTTCAGAACCGATTCATTTTCTTTTAAGAACAAAAAACTCAATCTGTGTCGTGTTTTTTTTTGGTCTGAGTTATTAGCTTCTATACGCAACAACATCAAAAAATGAGAAAGTGGAAATTCAGCTTCTTTAAGGATCTTAGGAGAGTTATTTGGCTTGTTTTGTTTTGTTTTTTGTTACAGAGTTTTGGATTGTGCTGTTCTTTGAATGATGAAGGTAAGGGATTTTATAGTTTCTGTTGAATTTTTTGTATTCTAGTGGTTGGAATGAATTTATGAAACAAAAGCTGAAAAGTGGATTGGTTCTGTTGTTTTTGCAGGTAAAGCACTTTTGAAGTTCAAGCAAGGAATTTTGAGTGATCCTTTTGATGCTTTGTCAAATTGGGTTGATGATGAATTTGGTGTTGACCCTTGTAATTGGTTTGGAGTTGAATGTTCAGATGGAAGAGTTGTGGTATTGTAAGTTCTAATTTTATGATTTGTTTTTGTAAGACTCCATTTAATTTGGGGATAATGAATTAAGGGCTGTTTGGATTGACTTATTTGAGTTTTTATGGAAACAGCTTATGGCATGTCCATAATCAGTTTTCAGCTTATTTACCGTAAGATCTCCAGGATAGGTTATAAAATCAGCTTATATGAAAGTTGTTTGACTTTATTTTATATTTTCATTCTAGAAATAACTTATATATAAACACTTATATGATAAGCACTTATGCTAAAAGTGTTTAATGAAGTTGTTTAGTCAAACAGGAAATTATTCCCCCCTCGCACTAGCGCACCTACAAATGTATGGTCTTGGATAGTAATAATATGGTGCCGATGATATGGTTATAAGCGGGACAACCCTTTTAAGGCTAACCACCTAGGTCCAAATCTAAATTGTAATTGATACTTGAAAATATCAGCACAAATTTTGAAGACCGATCTTGTGTTAAATCAAATTACAAGTGTTTAAGCTAGTATTGGAAAGTTTAATCATGAGAAAATATTTTGTTGCTCAGGACGTTGAAAGACCTTTGTCTCGAAGGAAATCTAGCACATGAGCTTGGGAGCCTTGTTCACATAAAGTCTATGTAAGTAATTTTAGGACATTTTATTGTGGCTACTTAATAATTTCAATTTCTCATTAATGTTAAATTGTCTGATAGCATTGTGAAAAATATTTTGTGCAGTGTTTTGCGGAATAATTCTTTTCACGGGATCATTCCTGAAGGAATTGTATGCTTGAAGGAATTGGAGGTTTTGGATTTGGGCTACAACAACTTCAGCGGACCTTTACCTAAAGATATTGGGAGTAATATCTCATTATCAATCCTGTAGGATAATACTCTTTGAACAGTTCAATTTTCATTGTTTTTACATTGTTTGCTACTACGAAGCTGAGTCCATAGTTGCAAATTTCTTTGAACAATTCAATTTTCATCTTTGAACTTCTTTGAACAATTCAAATTTCTTTTCATTGCAGTTTGCTGGACAACAATGATCTTCTTTGTGGTTTCTCGCATGAAATTAGTGAATTGGTGATGATTTCTGAATCTCAAGTAGATGAAAACCAGCTAATTAGTGCCGGGAAATTGCCAGGTTGTACAGGAAGATCCACCAAATGGTATGTCGTTAACCATTTCAAATGAGTGTCTTTTGCATATTTATTATTCACTTGTTCTCCATATTCTAAGTTTTGTCCATTTTATTCCATTATATACCATAATCTGAACTCTTATGTCATTCTTTTTTTAAGGCATAATCGCAAAAGTAAAAAAGGTCTTCGGAGGCTACTGCAATCCCGTTTTATTCGTGATGATCCTCATAACCGGGAATCTATTCTTCCTGATAGTCCTTTGCTTTCTCCTTCTCCTTCTCCATCTCCATCCCCATCTCCTTCGCCATCTCTATCACCATCTCCTTCGCCTTCCCCATCTGCCTCAAAAGCACCACCAATAGTGCCAAAGCCGGCTTCCCCCAGTCGAAATGTTTCTGATTCTCCTTCTGCCTTGCCTGCACCACAATCGAAAAATACCAAATCAAAGAATCACATTCCTATTGTGGCTGGAATTGTGGGTGGTGCTGTATTTATTCTCATTTCAATCATTGTCGTATATCTCTTTAAAACCAACAAGGTAGCAACCGTTAAACCATGGGCTACTGGATTAAGTGGACAGCTTCAGAAGGCATTTGTGACAGGTAAAGCTAAGCATTTTATTTATCATTCTAAATATAAGATTCCCGCCGTTGTACGTGTATAACAAAGTTTTATGTTTTTAGGTGTGCCGAAGCTAAAGAGATCAGAACTTGAAGCGGCATGTGAAGATTTTAGTAATGTAATTGGTACTTCACCCATTGGTCAAGTGTTCAAAGGGACTCTATCTAGCGGTGTCGAAATAGCTGTGGCCTCTGTTACCACGACATCATTGAAAGATTGGTCGAAGACGTCAGAAGTCCAATTTCGTAAGAAGGTATTATTATCATGAAAAATTAACCAAATTATTTGTAGATTTTCAATTCATCACTGGTATTGAAATTAAAATTTTATTCAATTATGGATTCAGATAGAAACATTATCAAAGATGAACCACAAGAATTTCGTAAACCTTATTGGATATTGCGAAGAAGACGAGCCTTTCACCAGAATGGTGGTTTTTGAATATGCCCCAAATGGAACACTCTTTGAGCATTTACACAGTGAGTACCAATCATTTTATTGGCTACTATTATTTACTTGCGTCTACGAACTTTTTACATATCCTTCTGACGTTTAATTTGGAAACCGGCTAATGTGTTTAATCTTGTTGGAAATCGCAGTAAAAGAAGCTGAGCATTTGGATTGGGGAACAAGACTTAGAGTTGCAATTGGCACAGCTTACTGCCTACAACATATGCACCAGTTGGATCCTCCTTTCACCCACAGCGACCTAAATTCTTCATCTGTCCAACTAACTGACGACTATGCTGCCAAAATCTCGGACTTTAGTTTCTTGAACGAAATAGCTTCTGTTGATACAAAACCGGCTGCTAAGAAATACAACGAAGCGACATTAGCAAGTAACATTTACAGCTTCGGCATTATGTTACTAGAAATTGTAACAGGCCGTGTTCCTTATTCGATAGATAAAGATGGCCCACTTGAAAAATGGGCTTCACACTATTTACAAGAGAACCAGCCTCTCAAAGAAATAGTAGATCCAACACTAGCATCCTTCCAAGAAGAACAATTAGTACAAATCGGCGCATTGATTAAATCTTGTGTCAATGCTGATCAAGAGCAAAGACCAACAATAAAACAAGTTTGTGAGAGATTAAGAGAGATAACAAAAATAAGTCCTGAAGCAGCTGTTCCTAAACTTTCACCACTTTGGTGGGCAGAACTCGAGATTGCTTCTTTTGATGCAAGCTGAAATCGCGAAATGAGATTGTAAGTATGGAGTTTGTATCATTCTCATCCTTTTTTTTCGTCGGTGATGGCGCTGAAAAAGTACTCACCTGTAAGTTGATACCTCTTGTATCTATTCTAGGGGAGTGAAAAACTCACATGTACATAAGGGAGATAAAAAAAAACTATTTTTTGTGTGCTTCGTTTGATTATGGTTTATGGAATTGCACCAACAAAAGGGTGTCATATATTAGTTAATTTCATTTGTTCAGTAAGTTATTTGGTTGGTTAAACATATTTTTTTTTATTATATTTCTTACTACTAGTAATACTTCCATCTATTTCTTGCTCTACTTTCCATTTGTGTTATCATTTGGATTTGGATTGACTGCAATTAGAAATTCATGGAGTTAGTAGTCGTTGAATCGAGATTAGATGGTTCAAATTTCAATGTAAATTTTGATTTTTTTAAAAATGAAATACCATGTTTGAAATTTAGGCCATCTCATCACGATCCAACAACTATTCATGTTAACTGCATGAATGCGTGAAATTGTTGATTGCATACAATTTATTTGAAATCTCTATCTTTTGGAATTGGATTCTATGCAGTCAGGACATTTGAACCGTATGATCAATATCGGACAGTTCAGATTTTAAGATCAAATTTTAACTATTTTTAAATATAAAATTCAAACTAAAAATCTAGACCGTTTAATCTTAATCTAATGGTCCAGATAGACTGCAATGCAGTCACCTCCCTCCGACTACACAAAATCTGGATCCCTATCTTTCACTATACTACAATGTATTCTTAGAAACAAATAATTGAACAATCATAGTCCTGCTGATGTGTCACGTGTGACAAGGTTGCAAGGTGGGAAATTTTTCAATGTAAAATATGTTACTAAGGGATAAAGTCAAAGTCTTCTGCAGGGTTTTGTTAGTTTATAGAAAGATTTAATTGAAAATGGCATCTACAAAATGGCAAGCTGTAAGATGTTAGATACAATGGACGGCAGGAAATTTACATGACAAGAGCATAGTTGAATATTATGTTTTTGTCCATTAATATATTGGCTCTTATTGTTTTAATTTGTTAATTATTTGATTGCTATGATGGAGCCTCTTTGTTATAAACGCCAGTTGCTTTTGCAATACGACAGTTGCTATTGAAGGTGACATAATTTGACCCAACATCTTGCATAATTCTTCCCATTATTATTACTCTAGAAAAGAAAAATCAACCAGCTCAAGGAAGACTGAGTCAAAATGTTTGATGTATTCCAAGATATTTTAAAAAAAAATTATAAGTTGTCAATATTATGATTTGGATTGCTTGCATTTCTAAATAATTTATAGTATACGATCTCTTGTCCCATAAATATTAGTAAAAGTGAACTTTTTCTATTCATTGAATCTAAAAAATGTAATTTTGCTTATATTTGTTATTGGGGGAGTATATAAATTTTACACAATTGCTTTATTTTATTTATTTTACTATACTTATTGATCTCCTCTCTTAGATTTTGTTTGCTAGTTTGCTAGTCAGAAGGAAAAGGGAGGGGAGTATTTTGGAGGGAAGGGGAGAATTTTCATAGAGGAAGTGAGATGAAAATATTTGAGGATTTTTTTATGGATTTAATTTATATATTTGAGGATTTTTCTTGAATTTAATTTATATATATATATATATATATATATATATATATATATATATATATATATTTTCATTGTAAATCCTTATAAAAAATATCGTCAGTGTAAATTATTTTAAACATGCGTCTAATATTATATTAACATATCATTTAGTGTTTAAAAATAGATAAAAAAATGCACCGACAATATAAAATTATTTTACACTATCAACTAATATCAATGTTTTCCGTCACGTCATTCCGCTTCACCTCACTTTATTGATATGACATGACAAATTGATAATTTTTTATAGAATGATTGTATAAAACTATTTTACACGGTCAGCGCATCTTCATTAAACTCTTAATAAAATACATGATGTGTATTGTAAAAAAAAACACATGACTTGTCACATTTATTAAATGAAATGACAACAAATCATTAGATGCATCTGTAAAATAACTTTACACTGAAAATTTATAGAAATTAATCTCATTTTTTAATCTATTTTGAAAGTATTATAAAATTTATTCAAAATACTCTAAATTCCTCCCCTAGAGTTTGCACATATTAAATCTAGTGAAGAAAAATAAAATCTCATGGTGAACAAACTATTCACCATTATTTTTCCTTTTACTCACACCTTTATTCTCGAAACTCTTCTCATTTTACTTCCAAACTTTCAAAGAAAAACTTTAAGAGTGTGTTTGGAATTTGGATAAAGTAATCAAAAATTTCAGAGGATTTAGAATTCTAAGCAATTCAAATAATTGTATTTGAATTGCCATCATTTTCAATCTGTGTTTGGATTTATTTTTTTTGACAACATGTTTTGGATTGAGTAATAGAAAAATTTCATTGTAAATAATTCGGCCCACTTTTATAAATTTGAAAAATAAGGACCAATTTGCAATTTGAAAAATATTATAGGGGTCAATTTAAAAATTTTAAAACATAGGAGGAAGGAAATTCTAACTCCTAACTTTTTGGTGTCATTTGAAATTCCTTAAATTTATCTTGTACAAAATACTTCATAAATTTCTATCATATGTACATGTAGAAAATAATGTCATATGTACATGTTTAGCGACCATGGTGACAAAGGATGGTTGGAAAGTTGAAGCCAATATCTTGATTTTCTCGAACACATGGCCAATTGTATGTTGCAATTTCAAGAGTTACTCCTAGAGAAGGATTGAAGATTTTGGTTATCGACAAAGACGGTGAAGATATAAATAAGACTTTTAATATAGTCTATAAGATAGTATTTCGTAATATATCATGATTTATGTTGTATGAGAATTTATCCAAATTTATTGTTGAACTAATGGTTAATGTTACTCCACTTTTTCATACATCTTTTAATTAATATTAAAAATTTTCTACCGTATTTTCTATTGTTACATATTCCAGCTAATTAGACTTGTGCGATGCACGGGTCGAAGTTCTACTTTTCGTAAAAATGGTATTACTTTTAAATTCAAATTCTTTATTTTTATTCTATTAAATATATTTTATTACAAATTAGTCTAGCAAGTCAAATGTAAAATTAATGCATCTTTTAGAATTTTGAATTATTTAAAGTTTAGTGGTTTTACCTTATTTTTTTGAAATCACTATTTAATTTTAATTCTATGGATGTATTTTTAGTAAATTGTTTTATTAATTAAATATTTAATTTTTTTATTTACTTCTATTTTTAAATAGTTAATACCATATTCAACAAATTTTTTTCATTCTCTAATTCTAAATTAATTATTAGTTATATCAATGCATGATAATTATTCAAAAGTGGATTCAATTATATATATATATATATATATATATATATATATATATATATATATATATATATATATATATATATATATATATATATATATATATATATATATATATATGACGAGGAATTAAATTACAGTGGTGTGACTTTTAAGTAATGGTAGACAGCTCAATAACGTTTTAACAATTTGCATTTATAAAATTTATCGTTGAATTGAAAGTTTATATCATTTAGATAATCCATGAAATATTTTATACAAATCTAAAATTACTATTTATGTTATTGAGACAACCAAAATTTATCATTTATTCTTAGTCAAAAAGAAGATTAATCATTTATTCATTTTTATTGAAAATTGTTAACATGGTGTACCAAATTGAGAGACCCTAAATATATTAGTGGTTTAGAAATAAAATAAATAAAATTTGAATTAATATTAAGCAAAGGGTAGCATCGTATTTTTGGTGTTTGATAAGGACATAATAGTAAATTATCCCTTACTTTTATATATATATAGGCTGGAAAGATTGTGAAACCCTAATTGTGAAACCCTAATACCTCCTCTTTCTTTCAGATTCAATTCTTACGGCTTCATCATCACCATCTACCATCATTATTCAATCCCTGTATTTAGAGAGTGATAAGCTTATTTTAAGATTTGAGAGAGATTGGAGAGAAAACCTTAAGTTTGAGGGAGTGGGCAAGAGGAGAAGCATGGGAGCAAAGAGTTATTGTCATCATCACTCTATAAACCAAGGTTAATTCCCTTTCCTTCATGACATTAATTTTCATTAGATTTGCATAAAATATTTACATTCAACACCAAATATGAAATGTCAGATCTTCATATCTTGAAATTTTCTATGCTATTAGCATAAATGCATCCAAATGATTAGATGATCTCAAATTGCACCCACAGATAAAATTAAGTAGTATGTTATTTGAGAATTCTAGTAGTGATATTTCATTTTATCCCCCTTTCATAAGTTCATTTAAGCATTTAAGAAAAATATTATGACTATTAAATATACTCAATTTTTATTTTGGTCTTTCCTGTATATTTTCACTATTTTTTTTTTAAGTGTGTATATTTTCATATCACTCTCTTTTTTGTATTTATGACATTGATTTTGTTTTAAATCTTTAGGTTTTACATATATTATTTCAAATCCAGTTGCAAAATGCGTAAAAGTTCTATATCGAATTTCTAGATATCATTACCAAAGAAGCTGCACAAATATTAATACGTGTTCTTGTGCTAAATATCTTAATGGCTCTGATTTTTTATATTGTAATAGTGACAAACAATATTTTAGTTTTTTGTTTTTTCTTCTTCTTGACTTTGATGTTCAATCTTCTTAAAATTTAGTTTTTAGCTAACGCCTAATAAATAAATTAAATTCTTAGATTCATAAAGCCTTGAGACATTGTAGTTGAATGTGGACAATAATGCGGATGGAGACCTAATTGCGGAAATAAGATTTCCCAAAACAGTTTGAAATATCGACTTGAGGTAAGTTACCATTTTATCCAACATCTATACTTGATTATCATTACTGTCTATAACTATGTATGTTAACTAAAATACCATTCTTTTACACAAGCTTATCATACAACTAATAAAGTTTGGGCTGTGAGAACATCTAACCTTATCCCCTCCGGTGGACCAGTAATAAAATATATTGCACACAATAAATGGGTTAGATGGAAGAGAGGTAAGGAAAAAAATTCCTTTATTTGAAATTTATTTAGGTATTCTTAATGATATAATATAGGATAAAATATGTTTTTAGTCCCTATAACATTACCAAGTTTTGTTTTTCGTCCTTTTTTATAAGGTGAGGAGCATCTAGACATAAGGGAAAAAAACATAAAAAGTAGTCCCTAATATTTGAGGCGAATGAACCGACCGTCAACACGGAATGACCCACGACTCCCTGCAGCAAGGAGCAAGCGATGATAGCTTTTTTAAGCTAAAAAGTTTGAAATCAAGGAATGATTCGAATATTGTGATCGGCCTGGAAAAATGAGACCTCTATATGAACCTCTGAGGAATCAAATTTTGTGAAAGCAACTCAGATCCAATCAAAAGCCAGATCGAGGGATTGTCATTCAACAAGGCCGAGCCCAGGAGCAAAGACAACAACATTAGCGACTACTACCCTCAACACGGAGTGTCTACGCACCCAGACCTTTCGAGCAAAACCGGTCGAATTGGGTTTTGATGAGTTCTACTCGTGGGTAGCTTCAAACAAAACAACACACAAAGATATGAATCGACTGCCAACATAGAAACAATCCAATTAAAACACCTGGGAAATGACAGCAGCGACCTCCTTTCCGAGTCCAAACCAAAAGTGAACAAAAAACCATTGTTTTACAAAATACCCTTATGGGTTAGACAACCAACAACACGCCGAATTCAACCATCAGAGGCGTGAGTCAACAAAACGACATGTTGTTCTTGGAACAATGAACCACCTGCGGCGGTGATGCACCTTAGTCAATCCAGACCGGTGATGAATTGATGCAAACTGTGATGAGAACAAAAAAGTTGATCCACAAATCAGTGGGCAAACCAACCCAATAGGTGTTAAGCTCCACAACTAACGGCTCCCAACCGACCAGAGTTCTAAAACGAAGGTGGTACAGAAGGCGACAACCACTCCTTACACCACTAACGCCAAGGTTACATTGGAAGACACAAAAGCAGGAAGGAGGAGATCAGAGGCTTTAGACGGCGGCAGGTGACAGACGATGCGAGAGAAGGAGGGCTAGGGGCTTTGTATAGGTGGGTAGATTCTAGACGGCGGCAGTGAAAAATTAGGTTTAAGGAATCTCCCTAAGGTCATAGATTATAGGTAGCGTGAAATCCCCAAGTAGGTGTAACTAAATAAGTGCTAGATATTAGATAACTTATACTGATACGGAACATAATCCTCACAAAATAGCACAAAAAATATCGTCAAATACCTAACTATACTTGCAAACATAAACATGACAATGTTCTTGAATGAATTGCACAAGATCAATCATGAGATAAATGTGGTTCTACTTTAAATACCTCGACTTTTAATGCGTAAAAGTAGACATTTAATTTTTCAAAACATGTAAAAACCTTTAAATGGAATACTCATGATCGTCTTTCCAAAAGCAACAATCTAAATCCAATGCCTCTTGTATAAATTGGTTTCCAAATAAAAGTTTAGAAACACAACTCAAACACCGTGTTTAAAGAAAACTAGAACAACCTTTGTTTCAAATAATTAATTATCATTTACTATAATACAATTTCTGAAGGATAAAAGTAAAGACGAGAAAAAAGACGCAGAAATGAAAACCCATATCTAGAATTCTAACTGAAGATGACCAGGTAAACACCGATAATGGCATCAATCTCCACCATCAACGCCACTGAGGCTTTGACGGTGGAGACCAACGACATTGAGTTATTCCCAATTCTGGAACTCTTCACCTACTTTAACTCCTGGACTTGAGCCTTGTGAAGCCTCACTACTTTGAACTTTATAAGACGTTGAGCCTTGTGAAGCCTTCTTTTCCAAATATGTTACCACATGAGTTGAAAAAGGTTTACCAGGAACATAAAAAGGCATCGAAAGAATTTAGTTGGGAACCTGATTTTGGCAATAGTAAAACAGAGAAACCTTTTGATGGTAATATTCAGCAGTTGAAGTTGCTTATAGATCTCATTGTGCACATTCACAACGGCGCATTCCCCCAAAAGAATATTTTGGTGTTAAAAAAATGTGGGTTGTGTTTGAAGCATGAAACCTATCATAAGCAAATTCTTAAGAGTTTTCAAAGTTCTCAGAACTTATTGATCTTTGAGAATAATCAAATAATCGCGTTCATCCATCCGTCTCTTTTCGTCGAATGCACACTTGCGGAACAAGAAGAATCTATTGTCGACAAGGACCGGCTTGAAAAGCTTAGATTGAATAATAACGTAGGCGTCAAAACAAAGTTTTTGGCGGAGTCCCCAAGTCTTGTGCTTATGCTAATGAAAAAGTTTGTGTGTTCCAAAAATTCCTTCGTCCTTTATGCTTAATCATAAACCAATTAAAGTTGGCTCTAAAATGGGTCGAGGATGAGGAAATTTTGTATATTTATGGAAAGGTTTAGAACATGCATTCCTTTATACATATTTTCAATGATGCAAACAGCCAAGTGGAGATTCTCCTTGCATCGAAAAAACTTGTTATGTGGTAATTAGTTGGTCGAAGCTTCAAGGGTTGTGATACTCGATGTTGAATGGAATCTGTTGGTTGAAAAACAAGCTATAAGCTGAGCTTATAGAATTTGACAGAAGAAGGTTGTTTACACATATCATCTTATCACACAAGGGACTAGAGAATGTGATAAATATTGCAAACAGATTGAAAAGTACCGGTTGTCGGCACTTATTTTTTCGGCTAAAAATCCCGACAATAATGACGAGTCAAAAATCCTGCAGTGAAAATTGAAGATAGAATTCTTGATAAGATGATTTGGCACGAAAATATGGATTGATAGAAAAGTTTACATTAGCAAAACTATCAGATTCTCGCTCCTTCGTCCTGTATCACACACTTATCAAAATGTATTTGATATTTTCGTGCCAAATCATCTTATCAAGAATTCTATCTTCAATTTTCGTCGCAGGCTTTTTGACTCGTCATTATTGTCGGCATTTTTAGCTGAAAAATAAGTGCGGACAACCCGTACTTTTCAATCTATTTGCAATATTTATCACATTCTCTAGTCCCTTGTGTGAGAAGATGATACATGTAAACAACCTTCTTATGTCCAATTCTATAAGCTCCACTTATAGCCTGTTATTCAACCGACAGATTTCATTCAACATCGAGTATCACAACTCTTGAAGCTCCGACCAAACTGATTCCCATGGAACAAGCTTTAATTGATGCATGGAGAATCTCCAGTTTGCTGTCTGCATCATTGAGTCTATGAATTAAGGACTACTTGTTCTTAACCTTTGCATACATGTATAAAATTTCCTCATCCTCGGTCCATTTTAAAACCAACATTAATTGGTCCATAATTAAGCATAAAGGACGAAGGAATTGGCCGAACACAAAAACTTTTTCATTTGCAGCAGCACAAATCCTAGCGAACTCCACCAAAAACCTTGTTTTGATGCCTATGACATGATTCAATCTACGCTTTTCTAGCCGGTCCTTATCGACAACAGATTCTTCTTGTTCTGTAAGTGTGCATTCAAGGAAAAGATACAAATGGATGGACGCCATTATTTGATTATTCTCAAAGATCATTGTGTTATGAGAACTTTGAATACTCTCAAGAATTTGCTTATGATAACTGACATTCTTCAAGCGCAACACACAATTTTTTGAACCCTGGAAGCTTCTTTTGGAGGATCGCATCTTTGTGAATGTGCACAATGGGATCCATAAGCAACTTCAACCGCTGAATATTATCATCAGAAGGATTTACTGTTTTACTATTGCCAAAATCCGGTTCCCAACTAAATTCTTTCGATGCCTTTTTATGTTCCTCGAAAAACTTTTCCAGCTCATGTGGTAACATATTTGGAAAATAAGGTTTCACAAGGCTCAAAGTGTTATAAAGTTCCAAGCAGCGAGGCTTTTCAAGTCCAAGAGTTGAAGTAGGTGACAAGTTTCAGAATTGGGAACAACTCAACGTCATTGTACTCCACTGTCAAAGTCTCACAAGCCTCAACATGTTTGGTTACATTGAGTTGTTCCCACATGAGATGGTTGTGGCTGTGTTGGTGGTAGTGACAAAGATGTATTCCGTGGTACGGTTCGAGTTGGTCTGGCCTTGTCTGTAATTTATTGATCAGTTCGTTGTACATGATGTCAGAGGAACTACCTTGATCGATGAGGAATATTGATACGTCGTAGTTTGCTATGGTAGCAATGACTAACAACGATAGGTCTTCATTTGGTGATTCGTTGATAAGGTCATGATCGGTGAACCCTAGGGGTAGTCTTATAACTGGTGTTTAATTAGAATCCTGCCCGTGGTGTTTGACGGCAAGTTGTGGTTTTGGTAGCTTATGGTTACTACCGAAAATAGTGGAGATGAGCATCTTTGTTGGTGGTTTTAGGTGTATAGGGATATTTCAGTAGACCTGTCCATTTTTTGGAGAGAAATGGGGCGAGTTAAAAATGGGTATGAAGTTGGTTTTTCTATGTAAACCGAGCCACAAACGGCGCCACTGAACCGAGTGCTCAGAAACAGAATGTTCTCTGTGAGGTGAAGGATGGTCAGATCTGTATTGGATGATTGGTGATTGAGATCTTCAAGTACTAATGGGGGAAAAAGTACCTGCAAGAATGTTAGCACTCCAACACTCAAGTTAGTATTTTCAAGAGGTGATATAAAGTGCTAAATTGGGCTAAAATGTATGTACCTTTAGGGTGAGTGCGTGCATGCATATATAGTGGAAGAGGAGGAATAACCGTTTTGTGGGGTCCTCCATATGCAGAGAATCAGACGTCACAAATATCTCATAAGGGGTCATTTATCTAGTGTGTATGACTCGTATTGGAGCTATGGACTCGCGTCGTGCTCGGGAAAGAGCTTTCGTTCTTGGTGCGTAGTCGTATACAGGGGTGGCGTGAAATGTTCATTGTTTGGCTGTTGGCCTCAATTTATTGGGCTTTAGCCGTCCAAAACATTTGGTTTGTATGGGTTTTCATTCTTTTTGGTCGACTTTTGGTTTTGTTTAGAATCGATATAGATATGAACATTCTCAATATCAGAACATTGGTGGTCGTTAGATCAAGATTAAATGGTCCTAATTTAATCTCGCTATCTTAGATTTTAAAAGAAAACATGCATATTTTCCGCATTATCTGATCTTGATTCAATGACCACCAATGTTGTGATCAAACTAATTAGTGAGTGTATGCAATCAAACTAATTAGTGAGTGTATGCAATCAAAACCCATAATCATCAATGACATAATAAAAATGAGACCTAGACATACATTCTACTTAGAAGAAAACATACCAGCAACTTTGATATAAGATATTTGCCTTAGATTTCTTGCTAGCCAACAATTTAAATTTATTTGAAGTTTGATGAACAATCACTGTAAAAGAAAATAATCAATAAATACACGAAATGAATGCATAAATAAAAAGGTTAAAAACAATTGTGGCGAATAATCCAATGAAATGATGAAAGTATGCTAGAAAATTGGGGGTATAATGCAATTAATTTGAATATTGATTCGATTGTAGTTTCCTAGGTTACTCAAATGGGTAGCTCGAAAATCCTTATGGGATTCAGTTTAGTGAAAAACATTCAAAATTTATTAAGTTTGAATTAGGATGTTTACGTGGCTTGTGCTTACCAACAATCAAATCGATGAGCAGACGTGCTGGAAAATTCGGGTTGCTTGTTTTTTGATTAATTTCCTAACCAACTTAGGCACTTAATGCTAGTTGATGTTATGGAAAATATTATCGCTAGAAGCTCAATGAATCTATTTCTTCAATTGCATGCAAGATTGATGCTGAGTTATATTGAACGGTTTTGGGTGATGGTAGTGAAACAAAAGAGAGAGGGGAGAGAGTTTGATTTAGTTTTCTGAAAATGGTTATGTAGAACGATGGCAAAAGTGAGTGGTTTTGATCTTAAATACCTCTCAACACTAAATTATTTTACTGTCCTTCTTATTCCTTGTTTATTAACACTAAAGCCACGAGTTGAAATGAGGTGTTACAACTACTAAGGGTGTTCATGGGTTTAGATCAGTCCTTCAGCTTAGAGACTCAACCCATCCCATATTGTGATTGCATTGATTTGTGATTGTATGCAATTAAAATCCAAATTCATCAATCACATAATGAAAATACGACCAAAATCTTATATGAAAAGTAAATGTTATCAATGACCATCCACCAAAGCACAACCATCATCCACCGAAGCACGATTTTGGTCAAGTTTTTATTATGTGATTGATGAATTTAGTGTTGAGAGGTATTTAAGACCAAAACCACTCACTTTTCTCATCATTCTACATAACCATTTTCAGAAAACTAAATCAAACTCTCTCCCCTCTCTCTTTTGTTCCACTACCATCACCCCAAATCCGTTCAATATAACTCGGCATCAATCTTGCATACAATTGAAGAAATAGATTCATTGAGTTTTTAGCGGTAATAATTTTCATAACATCAGCTAGCATTTAGTGCCTAAGTTGGTTAGGAAATTGATCAAAAAACAAGTAACCCTAATTTTCCAGCGCGTCCGCTCATCGATTTAACTGTTGGTAAGCATGAGCCACATAAGCATCCCAAAAAAATGGATTGATAGAAAAATTTACGTTTATCATAAATTAATAGCCAAAACTATCAAACTCTCGCTCCTTTGACTTGTATCACACACTTATTAAACATGTCTTAAAGATTTTCATGTCAAATCATCTTATCAAGAATTATATCTTCAATGCTCACCGCACGACTTTTTGACTCGTCATTAATGTCAGCATTTTTAGCCGAAAATATAAGTTCAAGTAAACTGCTAATTTTCTATCTGTTTGGAATATTTAACACATTCTCTAGTCCCAGTCCCGTGAGTGAGAATTTGCTATGTGTACACAATCTTCTTTTGTCAAATTTATAAACTCGACTTATAGCCTGTATTTCAACCGACAAATTCCAATCAACATGGAGTCGAAGCCATTGTTCAATTTCATATACATAGTGTTGGATCTAGGGTATCATGATTTCTTAGATGTCTTCAATTTTAGTTAATGATTTGTTTTGGAAAATTTTGATTGAATTTATCTAGTATTTTTTTGTTTCTCCTTACTGCTATTTTTTTTTTATTTTTGTTCATTTTGATTTGATTAGTGGTTTGAGCTCAATGTGTTCTTTTGGCTGGAAAGGAGCATATGTTCTTCCAATTTTTTTTTTGAAAAGTATGTGCTTCAAGTTACTTTGCTTATCTTCATTGGTTTGGTTTATGTATAGCTAAACAAAAATTAATATTTTATTAAGATATTATTCAACCATTCTAATTTATTGACTACATTGCATTTACCTTTTTTTGTTGGCAGAAGGCTTTCAATTGCGGTAAATTCGAATTTGTATAGGGTCCTTTTTCTTTTTTTTTGACAAAGTATAGGGTCCTTCTTATCTACGATATTACACCATATATATTTGAGATTTACTTACATCATCCTATAAGTTATTTGCAAGTTCTATGCCTTTCCCGTTTTATCCTTCCGCTACTTAAGTAGCGGACATTATAAAAATGAGAACTTTTTGAAAAATATCATCTGCTATTAAGTAGCGGACGTTATAAAAAAAAAATTCTGATAGGGTGTTTTTGAGTGTATCCGCTAACTAAGTAGCAGACAAAGGGTATTTTAGTAAATTCGTAGGGCGCTAGTAAATAGGCAGGTGGCAAAAATAAATCCCCGGGGTATATCATGGAAATATACATGTACATGGAGAAAGGTGGCCTTCACGTATATTTATTAAATATTATTAAGTACGAAATACGTTGTCAACATAATGGAATGCACGTTGATCCTCATTCCTCACTACCAAAAATACACAATGAGATATCATATGCTATATATACCAATCTATCAAATGATTTTCTTCAATTACTAAGCCAGCCTGTCTCAACCTCTTTCTCCTCCCTTAAACCCTTGAGGAAAATGGCTAACACTTACTTCACCATAATTTCTCTCTTGCTTCTCCTTGTGGCCTTCTCTTATACACAAACTAGTGAAGCTACTCCATACACAACAGAGAAGAAAATAGATGTAGTTGTGGAAACTACAGTGTACTGTCAAAGCTGTGAACATTCAGGAACCTGGTCTCTAATTGGAGCCAAGCCAATTCCTTCAGCCAAAGTAAGCATCACCTGCAAAACACATAGAGGTCATGTTAGTTACTACAAAGTCTTTGAAACTGACAAAAATGGTTACCTCTATGCACAACTAGAAGGGTTCAAGATGCAGAATTATATACTAGATCATCCACTTCACTCTTGCTTCGTGAAGCCGGTTTGGTCTCCTCTTGAGGGTTGCAGTCTTCTCGCGAATGTTAATTATGGTTTGAATGGTTCTCCACTTCGTTACGAGAACAAGAGATTGCATGGAAGCAAGTATCAGGCTGTTATATATGCTGCTGGTCCTTTGGCTTTCCATCCTCCTGATTGCTCAAAGACTCATTACTAATATGCCTTAAACAATTATGAATTACTTTCAGAAACCATTGAGATTCATTGACTATTATTACATTGTTGCTATAATTTGTCTCTTTATCAAGTTTTCAATCTTAAATTGTATTTTGTTATGTATTTTTGGGTATACTGGTTCACAAATTGTAATGTTACCCCTGATAATTTAATTTAGTCTAAATTGCACTATTGGTCCCTTAACTTATTTATTGGTTTCATAATGGTCCCTTAACTAATTAATGTTACAAATTGGTCCCTTAACTTATTAACGTTACAAATTGATCCCTTAACTTTAATTATGTTTGCCATATTGATCCTTTTTAACAGATTGATAGTGTATTTATCTTCCGTCTAAGAAAGATATCTGAACGCACAATCATATTCACTAACAATATAACTCAAAAATAAATCATTTATATGTTCATATAATGAATAATAGAAAGTAAAATTAATGTTTTTTCATAAAAACTAATGTAAAGGACCAATATGACAAACAAAATTAAAGTTAAGGGACCAATTTGTAACCTTAATTAGTTAAGGGACCAATATGAAACCAATAAATAAGTTAAGGGACCAATAGTCCAATTTAACCTTTAATTTATGTTTTTAATGAGTTTTTGACTGTTCTATATCTAGTTACAAGTTCCATAAGCACAGAAAGTTTGTAAAAGCCATATGTTTTTTCAGAAAAAGAGAATAATGAAACCTCTCATTTTATTACATCACATAAAATCAAGACAATTCTGCATACAAATTAGAATTG
Source organism: Trifolium repens (assembly GCA_030408175.1). Lineage (NCBI taxonomy): Eukaryota > Viridiplantae > Streptophyta > Magnoliopsida > Fabales > Fabaceae > Trifolium > Trifolium repens. The sequence continues at coordinate 17,998,938 of CP125841.1, read as the reverse complement.
GCACTCAGCAAACACTCTGGTCCTACTCAAATGGGTTGGCTTAATGGCACTACACTATGCATGCAGTGCTCAAATGTGTACAACATATTATTCTCAAGGGAGGTCTCTGGCTCAAACCTGTGAAAAACAAACCCACCTAAAAAGGAGGTGATTTGGTACAACAAACCTTGGACTAGTTTCAAAGGAGGAAACATGTGGATATTCATACACAAAATCACTTTGTACCTAAAAGTCCAAAGGCATATTAAACATCTTGTTAATGTCATCCATGGCTTCCTTTGTGTGGAGAGTTGGCTCAAATAAATCTGATCCCTTCGGCTTCGACTTTCCTAACGGTTTTGGTAGTGGAGGACGTTGTTTCTGTTGAAGGTCATCATCATCATCAGCAAGGATTGAAAACCCACCAAAGTCCTTTCCGTTGTTGGTCTCCGGTGCTTTCTCATGCTTCAATGATCTTTTTTTTCTAACAAAATCTATTGGCTTCCCAAACATGCTATTTATGTCATTCATTGCTTCCTTCATGTTGATTGTGGGGTCTACTAAGCCGTGGTGACAAGCATTCTCCACCTTTGGTTCATCCAAAATGGCAGAACCAACAAATCTGCGAACAACTGTATCCTCTCTGAACTTTGAATTACCACACCTTTGTGCATCCATATCCCTAGATTTCTCAGAACGAACATCCTTAGGTCGGGGAAAAACAAAGCCATTTATTTTTGGAGCTGATGAAGTAGAACCTTCTGAACATCCTTCATCATCGATATATATCTGGAGTGACTCTTGTTGAGGTTTGCTAGCTTCAGTCCTTTGCTGAAGCGATGAGGAACCACTTGGTTTAATTTCATTGTCCAAGTTATCATCAACAAAAACTTCAAAGTTGTTCTGTGTACTGCGACTTTCTTTCGAATTGTTTTTATGCGATTTCCTAGCCAAAGGAACAGTCTCTAATGGCTCACTGAACATACTGTTAATGGCATTCATTGCCTCCTTCATATTTATTGTAGGATCAACTAGACCATGATGGCATGCATTTTCTGCTTCTGACTTTCCATCCATGGCAGTGTCAACAAACTTGTTGATTACAACTGTATGATCGCCACGAAACCTCTTGCTCTCATCATTTTTAGCCTTTACGCGTCTATCAGCAGCTTTCATTTCCTAATGTTGTATGAAATTTTTTTCAAATTAGCTACACTAAATGCACCAAGTACCACACAATAATAACATAGATGCCAAAAAAACATACACATAGGAAAAAACTAGTTACTACCTGAATTTTTTTCTTGCGTTTCATGCGTTGAAGAAACTGTTCATAAGATTTCTGCAATTCATCGACAGGTTCTGCAAGGCTATTCAACAATAGGGGCAAGGTAAACATGACTTGTATAGATTTTGGAACAAAAAAAAAGCATCTCATACCAATCAAAGAACTAGAAAATCATTTTCTATGCTAATCTCCTAAATTGAAAACAATGCATACACCAAGTTTCAAGCATAATCTAATGGAAATTCCGCGCAAGTTTTTCAGACCCTATTTTCCGAAAACAAGCATCAAAACACTATGATAAATTAAATAGGATGCATAAATAGAGCATATAACTTACTTCTTAACTCCCATATGATACATTTTCTCTGCTACATCATAATTCTTACTCTTCTCATAGTAAAGAGCATATGCTTGATAGAATTGACAACGTTTTGTTCCGATTTGATTAACCTCCATAGTTCTAAGCAATGCACTTGGATCATCAACAAAATCCATCTACCAATTAAAAGGCAAAACAAAAAACAAAATCCTAAAAATTTCATTATCCCATTGTTTCAACCTAATCACAGAAGTTCTAAATCCAACATAATAACACCAAAAAATTAAACTTTAATAATCATTTCCCAAAACCCAATTTCGCAAATTATATTTTTTTCAAAAGGGGTGATTCTGATTCAATTACCAAGTGGAGCCAAACACGAAGGTAACGCAAATCGTTTCTGTAACGTCGATCGAGCTCGAATGTTTGAGTGCATTTCCGCAAGAACTCTGGTAGTTTTTCCTTGAGGGTTTTTGAGGGAAGAGTTTCCTTCATTTTTCGGATTCCTCTGCAGTGTTCAAAATGAGTGAGTATTGAAAAATCTGAATTACAGAAAGAGAGATATAGGTGTGGTTTACCGGAGCCAAGGAAGAAGAGGATCTTTTCCGGTGTAAGTGTTGATATCAGAGAATATGGAAGATATGAGTTCATCAACGTTCGCCATTTCGGAATGGAATCGACGACGTTGCCGGTGGTGCCACGGTGGTTCTGATTTGAATTTGTGTGAGCGCCTACGCGATTCTCTTTAAAATGCGTTTTTTTTTTCTGTAATTTTTTTAGGTACAAATTGGCCCATATTTTTAGGTCCAAACGTTTTGGAACCTATATTTCAAAATCCACTGTGCATTTTGTTTAACAACTACGGCTTTATATATATATATATATATATATATATATATATATATATATATATAAGTTTGTTTCGAAACATACATTTCAAAAATAATTAGTTTCGAATTATACGTTCCAAAACGTTTGTTAAGGACATTTCCGATAAAACGGGAGCTTGGGTAGCAATAGAGAGTCTAAAGAGCAATTTTCTTAATATTAATGGTCAGAATAAGTGGCCACAAACAAAATTTTCTATAGATTTACTTTTGCCACCTTACTCCTTTACCCGCGCCCTATAAAATTACCAAAATAGTCTTATCCACTGCTTAAATATCGAATTATACGTTTAAAATCTTAAAATTTTCATGTTAGGATGATTTTTTTTTCTCAAAATTCTCATTTTTATAACATCTGCTATTTATGGTATTGTATTTTTTAATAATAACAATAATAATAGGAATTTAACTCAGGCTTATATATATTCTACATTTTTCTTAGAAATAATGATATTGTTGAGAAAAATAACTTAAACTAGTTCCTGCTATATGCATATTAAAATATTGTGTTGTTTTCAACGGTAATAATTATTGTTTGGGTTCGATATATGACTTAGGCATGCAGCAGCGTTAAATATAAATTTAACGTTACACAAAGAGACATTAATTTTTACAAACATGCGCAAAAATTACTCTATTGCACAAAAAATAATATAAAGATAGATAGATTGTTGTTATATTTTGTTGCCAAAAGAAAATTTAAAGACACAAAGAGGAATAATAAGTGAGAAATGGATTGAATGTAAATTATTATTTGGTATGGCAAAAAACATACTAATGAGAAATGATATATTCTAGATTATTTTTACGCAGAATGATATATTCTAGATAAAAATCTAACTAATAAAATTATACATTAGAATAACGAGTTTATTCTTCTCCTTAAAAATAGTAAAGAATGGAAAAATTGTGCTTGACTTCACTTTTCTTTATTTTTTACTTCTTTTCCTTATTTCTCTAATACTTTTAAGGAGAAATAATGTCAAATATAATTTTATACTTCTCTATTTCGTTTAAGCTAAAATAAAAAGTAAAAAATAAGTCGGGCCAAACGGGACCTAATCTAATAGAAATAATTAGACTTTCACAAATTTAACAAATTAAAATTTGAATTATAATAACAAATGTACCATATTTTATATGTGACATGCTTCAAAATAGGTTTTTTTAAACGGCATAAGTTATGGTGCATAAGCCATGTTTATGCACCGTGCATAAATACCCAAAATTGCTTAGCACACCCCCCAGATTTCTAGTGCACCCTCCAAATTACTTAGCGCACACCCCAAATTTTTAGGGGGTGCGTTAGAAATTTCGGGGGTGCGCTAGAAATCTGGAGGGTGCGTTAAGTAATCTAGGGGGTGTGCTAAGCAATCTGGGGGGTGCATTAAGTAATTTTCATTATTTATGCACGGTGCATAAAGAAAAAGCTTATGCACCATAACCACTCCCTTTTTAAACTATCCCTTCATAATAAAAAAAAAATTGAAATTTGAATTGTAGTAACAAACGTACCATATTTTTTTTATCTAATAGCCTAGTGGCTCGAAATTCCACCCTTACGGTGTGTTTGGTTCAATAGATTTTGAAACGAGAGAAATTGAGACGAGATAGACAGGCGAGAAACAGCCAATTTCTATCGTTTGGAGCAGCAAAGAAATACTGAAGAGAGACAAAATAGTGGCGGGCCCTACCAACTTTTTATTTCTTCGCTGATGAGGGAAGAAAGTGGCATATGAGGTTGCTTTCCAATTATGCCCTTGTATTATCACGTGAATCCTTTGTATCTTGTTACATATCTATATCTACTTACAAAATATAATAATTAAATAACTTTTGGTAAAAAAATAATAATTAAATAACTAATAATACTTATATTAACATTGTTTAACAATTAAATATCTAAATAAGAATCGGTTTAAAAAGGTGGGGACAGAATGGGCCTGGAAGGTGTCGTGTTTTTTTTCTAATTAATTTAATAATTAAGTTAAAATAAAATAAAATATTTAATTTGTTAAGAAAGTGATATTAAAATAAAGTGTGCAGTAAATTAATAATCTGATTTAGTTAAAAGTTATTTATTACTAGTATTTTTATTTGATAAATTGGGCATTTATTTAGATAAGGTCATTTTTGTCAATTTGTAAAGTCATTTCATGTCTCTCTCTCCTATTTCTCTTATATTTCTCTTCAACCAAACAACCTATCAAATCTACTCTATTTCTCACATATTTCTCTCTTCTTATACTCTTTCTCACCTAATTCTCTCTTCTCATTTTCTCTCCATATCCAAACATATCATTAAAGTGGATAAGTGGGATGACCGGGGTTCGAACTCTAGCCCCCTGCATATATAATGCAATTGTCCTACCAATTGAGCTAAGCTCACGGGACAACAAACATACCATATTTTAATATATGACATGCTTCAAAAATGTAGACATAAGTATTTTACTTTATATAATGGTTAAAATCTTAATTTCTTAGTTATTTTATTTATGTTTAACTCAGCATTTAGCTTCATGAATTTTGAAATATTGAAACTTGATACGCTTGTCAAAGGTAGAAACATCAGTAATTTAACATCACTGCGGGGATAGCTCAGTTGGGAGAGCGTCAGACTGAAGATCTGAAGGTCGCGTGTTCGATCCACGCTCACCGCATCCATATCATTTTTATTTTTCCTTCATTATTTTTTTTTTCTTTTATCTTTCACAACATTTTTGTGCGTTGTTTCTACTCACTCCACTTTCATCAACAACCAAAGTATAGCAAACTGCTTCCAAAACCGATCAAAAAATCATGGAAAACTCAACGAACCCTAACAATGTCAAAACTCAACGCCCCATCGAAGAAAACGACGACGAAGACATCGAAGAACAAGAAGATGAAGAGGAAGAAGAAGACCACGATCTCCCCCAATCCCCATTGGCTCGTTTACGAGAGCAGAAATTCAAGCTTGAAACCCTTTCCCGACGACTCTCATCGGAGCTAGTCCCAATCCGAGTCCACGATGTAATAATTCGCGGCAACACGAAAACCAAGGATTGGGTAATTGAAGCTGAACTCAAGGGAATCGAAGATGTATCCACTATGCAGGAACTTATTCGTGCCTCTGAAATTGCACTCGCTAGGCTTCGGAATCTCGGAGTTTTTGAGTCTAGTAAGCTTAGTCTTGAACCTGGACCGGTGGAATTGCCTAACACTGCCAATGTTGTTATTGACATTGTTGAAGCTGTTAACAAAATTTCTGGTGAATTTGGTGTTTATACCAAACCCTCGGTACAATCTCATTCTCATTTTTTCTCATTTGATATTGATATTGCTCTAGATTCATTCCAAGTGGGACATGTCAATGCTATTTTAGATACTGTAAAGAATTTTTGTAGTTGTTAATGAATCATCATTGATAGTTATATGAGAATGATTGAGGTAATCTCTGGTGCAACAAACACAGCCCTTAAATTTAAGGAGTAAAATAATGTTTATGTTTCTAGATAGTTATTAAGAAAATGTTAACAATTTAAGTGTTTGTAAAGTGTGTGCATTAATTTTGAGAAAGAGATGGCAAAGACTAGAGGTTGGTTCTATATGGTAACTCTTTGAAAGTTTTGGCTTTGCAGTTTGCGGCAGAAGTGTCAATTCCTATTAATTTTGTGGATAAGAAAACGTGATTTTAGTCTCGCTAGTAGTTGGAATTGCTAGTACCAGCATAGGATTATAAGTTTTGAATTTTATCTACACCTGTTATTTAAACAAACTATTGGTTTGGTTAAATTGTTGAAAAGAACACATTCTTCCTGCCCTTGAGATTATAGGGGTTAGTGTCATATTTTAGTATGAGCTTTCATGAATTGGCCGACAATTCTCTTTGCAAGTGTTACACTTGCACGCATAATGCCTTGCTTTTTGAGAATTAAGTATTTAAGGGAATCAGACTTATCTGCTTCATGTCCTCTTAATCTTAATGCTAGCTTTTGTACAGTTGCAGAAAAACAAACAGATGTGTTTTATTGTATACATGAATGTTCACACCTATAATATTTTTTCCGTGACATATTATAACATTTTTGTTCCAAACTTTGTTCTGTTGGAAGCTGTATATTGATCTGCTGTGTACTTGTTGGTCTTAATCTGCTAATTTATTTTCAATTTGGAATTTGGGCAATGCTTTTGCAGACTAGTTCTTGGACTGCTGAAGGTACTCTTAAGTACAAAAACTTGTTGGGTTATGGTGATCTATGGGATGCTTCTTTGGCTTATGGTGCCAACCAAGCAACAGAGGTGAGTCTAGGGCTATATGCTCCTCGACTTAAAGGAACTTCAAATCCTGTTGTAGCACGACTGTCCATGCTTTCCCAAGATTGGCAAGAGTTTTCTTCGTACAAAGAGCAATTATTGGGCATGTCTCTTGGCTTAATCTCAACAGAGCACCATGATTTGGCATACACTCTTGGATGGCGTACCTTAACAGATCCATTACAAATGGCATCCAGGTCTGTAAGGAGGCAGCTTGGGCATGGTTTGCTATCATCTTTGAAGTATACATTTAAAATTGATAGGAGAAACTCACCAATTAGGCCTACAAAAGGACATGCTTTTGTTTCTACCACTCACCTTGGTGGCCTTACACCAGATCACCGGAGCTTGCGGTTTCTGCGTCAGGTGCAATTTTATCCTTTTCTTGTTCTTCAATTAATCTGCTGCAATGTTTCTTTTTATAAGAATTCTAATCTGCTGCAATGTAATTGTATGTATCCTGAATAAAACATAATAATCTTTTTGTCAAGTTATATAATAGTATAATCTTTTTGCTAAAAAAAAAAAAAGTTACATAAGTATAGTGATAATTGAAATAGCTTTGTGAGTGCTGGAATTTTCAAATTGATGCAGACCCAATTCTCTCAATAAAATTAATTACATTAAGGATTGCTCTATCTTGGTTAAAACTAGATTTGTTGAGCATGGGCAGATTCCATCTCCTTGACACATGTAAATCCTAGCATAAAATTGAACCGACTCCTCTAAAGTGAGGAATTCACTTTAGAGTGTAAAGTGAGTAATATCAACCATTAATTAGAAAATCAAAAGTAAATATTGTAAGTACATCATAACAAATCACGAGTTTGATAAAATAGCAACCCTTGTTCTCACTTTACACTTTAGTCACTTTATAGCATCCAAATCCCAGAAAATCTGTAGTAATATACTTCTTTTCCTATCGATCTTGACATCATTAAATTTTAATTTGTTGGTTGTAGAAAGAGTAGAGGTACTTGTTTCACTTGGGTGGGGTCTTTCTATGCAATGAAAAGATACATTTGTTTTTCTTGAACAGTATTTTTGTTTATTCCTAATATTCAGAAAATGTTGGCGCCAGCGCATGACTGACTGCTTATGGCCTTCTAGGCTTCTGCTTCTTTAGTAGGGGCTATATATCTCTTGGGTAATTGCAGAATTCATATTTTTAAAACTTCGGTTATCTATAATAGTATAATGTAGTTTTGTCAAGTCTGTCTTGAAATTAATAACCTTTCTAAAATTGTGCCCCCAAATTCATCAAATCAAAATTATATGGAAAAAATCTCTTGAAATTGGTAGTGATTTTGATTATGGTAATTGCTAAACATTGGGGGTATGAAGTGTGTGTGTGTGTGTGTTATTTATAACATAACAAGTTATTACTGGAGTAACCCTCATGCATCTTAGTATTTTCTTTTATGCTCTTTGGTTTTTTATATTTTTTCCGGACTAACTTGTTTGACTCTTTTTATGTAGGAGTTTGATCTTCGGTTTGCTGTTCCCTTTGGGTTTTATAATACAGCACTGAACCTAGGGATTTCTGCTGGTGCTGTTTTTCCATGGGGACAAGGTTTCATGAACAGGCCATCTCCCCTTCCTGAACGGTTTTATTTGGGTGGTGATTTCTCTCCAGTTTGCACCCTTGGAGGGCCAATGACATTGTGGGGATTTAGAACTAGGGGATTAGGTCCGGCTGAACCACGAAGACAAAGCAGAGATGTATTCAATGATGAAAGTAATGATCCCTCTAGATGGGACTTCGTTGGAGGAGATCTTGCTGTTACAGCTTTTGCAGACCTCTCTTTTGATCTTCCAATAAGGTGGTTAAGAGAACACGGAATCCATGGCCATGTGTTCGCTGGTGCCGGGAATACTGCTAAATTAACTCAGAATGAATATAAGCACTTCTCTCCTCGGAGGTTCTTAGAATCCTTTCGAACATCAGTGGGATGTGGATTTGTTATTCCTACTAGACTTTTCCGCCTAGAGGTTAGCTTATACTTTGATTTCTTTACATTTAATTAAGCAGGTGGTCAAGCTACTCTATTTTGGTTTTAGGTATAGGATTGTTAGGTGACTGAGGGAAATATAAAGGAATTGGGATAGTTGCACATTTTTTCTCCTTTTATTCTCCTTAAGTTTTGGTTTCAACCGAGCTCTTAATATTTGCCCATAAAATTATCTCCACCAAAATGTGATCCAACGTTTGAATTTGTTGTGAAGCACGCACCCTAGTGGTGTTTGTGTATTATACTGTTTTGATTTATGTACTAATAACTTAGGTAAACAACCAGTTGTGCTTTAATGGTCTCTCAAAGTATTGATCTCTTTTCTAATGTGTCCCTTTCCTGACCTCCCAACTCGATTGATATTTATTTTATCAAGACTTTCTATGATTTTTTCACTAATATACTTCTCACTGTTTCAGGCTAACTACTACTACATACTCAGGCAGAATGAACACGATCGTGGCAAAACTGGATTTAGGTTCAGCTTCTCAGCTCCTTCATAGAGTCTGGTTCACAACCAAGATTCTTTTCTTTCTATTGTAGCTCTCAAGCACTAAACATTTTTGCTGTCTGTCACTGGATGACTAGTTATTTTCATTTCCTTGCCATTTAAAATCCAGACCGAAAATCAAGAAAATGCATTGTTTTAGATTTGGGGATTTATAGGGATTTGTTTTTTTGAATAGATATTACCCCGTGGGGGTCATAAGTGAGAGTCATAAGATGTAGCTGATGTTCAGTGTGTGGCAGAAGCAAAGAAAATTCGAAATTTATGCACCCATGTACTTGCTACCTTAGAAGGCCTTTGCTGGCACTGAGAACTCTCAAACATTGTTTGTTCAGCTTAAATTGCAAATAACCCATAACATTGGTTGAGTTCATCTTTGTGCATATTGCTGTATATTATCTTCCAAATTCCAAATGGTTAAACGCTAATTTGGTTTTATGCTAGTTATACTTGTATATTTAATGGGTGCCTGAAACTTTTTGCAAAGTTTTCAGTGATTAAATTTTGACTTTCTGTTAATATACTCTTATATACTGCCAAAAAATATATATCCGAGCCTCCTCGTACTGGAGGTATCATCAGCATGACCGGATCCAAGCCTCGTACAAAAAATATACTCAGTTCTCAAACTTGAGCTGCCTCTGCAGGATCTGAACTTTAACCCAATTCCAAAAGGGTGCAGACGAGGTAGTATCATTCAGTTGGCTCTTCCTGTCCTTGGGGAAAATGGGCAATTATTTATTCCAGAAGGATGAAGCACAGAAAAGGATTGGAATATTGGATCACTCTAAATTTAAACATGTCCCTTAAATATGCATCAAATCAAACGACGATAGACACAAGGGGTTTTGGTGTGTCATGAAATAGAAGAGATAATCTGGCCTCTTTTTCTGTCTTCTACTTCAGTCATGTTCACTAAGGGCAATAAACATCATATTTATAGTTTACTGCACAAACATTATATTTCGTCTCTATTTTGTTTTTTTAATCATAAACCATTAAATTATGCTTCCAAATTATTTATTTAATCTACAGTCAAGGTAAAATATACAACTCCACTCCTCGATATTTTTTAACTTCATTTTACATATTATCTTAACAATAAACACTAGTTACGAACACACCAGAGAGGAAACACGCGACACTATCTCATCCATTGATTTTCAACACTATATGGCCATGATTTCCGTTAAATTTAACTTGCTCCTTGAATTTGGACATGCTTTCTAAAAAAAAAAAAAACTTGGTGGAAAATGTTTTGCCAATTTGTCATTTTTGTATGCAAGATATTTTTTATTTTATTGAAACATATGTTACCAACGATGAATTGATTAAAATGTCAAAAAAAAAAAAAACGATGAATTGATTAAAGTAATAACTCTTTTAATCCCCTAAAATATGTCGTAGAAGTTTAATTCCTGACCAATGCGCATGGAGAAAATTGACAAATATGACGGTTGAAAACTTTGTATCAATATTACCTGCTCAAAAAAAAAAACTTTGTGCCGTATGTACAAAAAAAAAATATTTATTATAAGATAAAATTTCCTTTTAAAATTTATTAAGTTAGTAATATATTTTTTGTCAAAAAAAAGTTATTAATATATGAGTTTAATTGATATGTACTGACGGTGTAAAATAATTTTACACGGTCATCCAATAAAAAACCATCAATCTTCCATATCATATGAAGAAAGTGGGGTGACGTGGCGGAATACATGGTTGCCATTGGTTGATAGTGTAAAATTATTTTACACTGGCGGTGCATACAAATTAAATCCTTAATATATTTAGTCTATATCATAAATTATATACATTAATTATTTTTGTAAATTTTTAAAAATATTTATTTTATAATAAGAATTAAGATATGCTTGGATTGACTTATTATAAGATTTTTAAGATAGTTTATGTAAAAAACAACTTATAAAGATATAATTTTTATTAGTAAAAATTTATGAATTAACGTAAAATTTTATTTATTTGTATAAGCTAGTTTCATAAAGTAAAAAAATAAGGCAAATACAGATATATACCCTTAGGCTTTGTTTGGTTTGAAGGAAAGAAAGTGGAAGGAGAGAAAATTACGGAAACCGATGGATGAACTTGGACTTAGAGTTAGTCCAAATTCATTCATCGATTTCCGTGATTTTCTTTCCTTCAATTTTCTTTCCACACAACCAAACACACCATTAGAGAAATATTCTTTTAGGAACAATTACAAATGCCATATATTATATTTTCAAAAATATGAATATGAAATGAAAAATACAAAATAAGATTATCCAATCCATTTCCGTCAAAAAAAAAAGATTATCCAATCCAAAAAGAAAATAGAGGATATCAGAGCCACAACCAACAAACAAAACCACATGGAAATCTTTCACGGCTAACAACCACTCTCTGTTCCTTTCTTCCTTCTCGGTATATCCTCATAGCATCTTCTCCTGATTCTTCAATCTCAATATCCAATTTCTCATCTTCATCAATCCCTTCTTAAACTCTCATTCATTACTATTTTCATTCATTTACTAACTCACAAAACAACACAACATAACACAGTCTTTAATCAAACCATGCTTCACTCCACTTCACTTCTTCACCATAATAACCATCGCTTCCTTTTCTCTTTCCGTTCCAAATCTTCACTTCTAGATTCACAATCACAATCGCAATCACAATCTCTCTCTTTCGCTAAATCATTTTCTCTTCCATCTTCATCATCATGTTGCCGCGTGGCGCGTATTTCTACAGAAGCATTGGAGTTATCACCAACGCCACCTGGTTTCAATTTCCGCCGCGAAATTTCCAGACTCACCGCACTCCGTGACAAGCTCTCCGGATGTGATACTCTCCAACAGAAGCTTCGAATAATTGACTCTGATTACAGAGTAAGACGTTTCTTCGGTTCCTCTTCCGGTAACCGGAATGCTGGACTAGCTAGGGTTTTATCTGCGTTACGGTTGGAATCCGACAAATTGTTCTTGATCAAGTGTTTGGTTGCTGCGGGTCAAGAGCATGTGTTGTGTTTGAGTGAAACTGTACCGGAGATGGAGTCGCCGGCTTCCGGTTCTGTGAAGAGTGCGTTTTATGCTCTGGCGAAGATGATTGAGAAATTGGAGTCCAGTAATGGAAATTCCGGTGCTGGTTTTGGGAAGACGAAGATGGGGATGGGTTTGGAGGATCATGAAATTCGGGACTTGAATAAGTTGTTAGAGACGTTGGCACAAATTGAGTGCTTCTATGATTGCATTGGAGGAGTTATTGGGTCTGTTTCTTCATTTTCTGCTTCTTTTTTTTTGGAGGGAATGAAATTTGCTTTTCTTTCATTAAATTTCCTTTTTATAAACTTCAATAAACAAACAGTAATTTGGGATTATAAAAGTATAGCATATAACTATTAAAGTACAGAAATAACTATTTGAAATATTAATTCTGTTAGTTCCACTCCAATTATGTGGGAACCAGGGTTTTAAATAGTGGTAAACTGGTAATGGTTGCAGTTATGTTGCAATCCTTGATATCACAGAAAAGTGCGGTTAAATGTGGTTGATGCGGCAACATAAAAAGCCGTTATATTGTGGCCTTGAATGTGGGCTTGAGCTTTTATTTAAAACCTGGAAAATAAGTTGGGTTTATAATCCAACAACCAATAGGGGAAGAGGGAAATGACATGGTTTTTCATTAAATAGAGTTTCATTTTGAACTCGAATGAGTTGGAAAAAAAAAGGAAGAGCTTTGTCTCCTTTAAGTGTTAGTGAATTCACCATTTGAGATAGAATAGTCAGTTTCAAAGGGAATTAAATCCAAGAGGAAGTTTCCTGTTCATTTCCCACTATCATGTGTCATCAAAACAAAGTGAATTCTTATTATTAATATCTGAGCTTTTATCATTCAGACAATATATATTACTTTGCAGTGAAATTGTACTTTGCATGTTATGAATCGGGTCCAGTAAGGGAAGATGTGGTTTAAGTATAAGTGTAATAAGCATCTGCTCATTTGTTTGCTCAAATTAATATGTTGCAGTTATCAGATTACGGTTCTAGAACTTATTGTCCAACAATTGGTTGATCGGAAGAATACAAATTGGTCTCAGCACATGCATGAAGTGAAAGAAAGCCAAATTTTGGGAATCGATGCACCAACTGGGCTTGACCTTTCTGAAAATACAGAGTATGCATCACAAGCAGCTCTATGGGGTATAGAGGTTGTTATAATTGCATTACCTGGTTCATAATTTGCATTTTGTTACATATGCTTCATAGATACAGGGAATAATAAGATCTTGTCCTTCTAGGGTTTGCCAGACCTAGGTGAAATTTATCCTTTGGGAGGCTCTGCAGACAGACTTGATTTAGTTGATCCTAACACTGGTGAATGCCTGCCTGCTGCAATGCTGCCGTTTTGTGGGAGAACTTTATTGGAAGGCCTTATAAGAGATCTTCAGGTATTAGATATGCAATTATCAAACACGTAATAGCACTTCATATGCCCAATACTTGACAATAAAAACAAGACAAGATTAATAATAGTTTATGATGGGAAGTAAATTATCTAATTCCACTGTTTCACATTTCAAGGCTAGAGAATTCTTGTACTTCAAGTTATATGGCGAACAATGTATCACTCCTGTTGCAATAATGACAAGTTCAGCAAAGAACAACCACAAACATATCACTTCCCTATGTGAAAGACTCTCATGGTTTGGAAGAGGTCAATCAACTTTCCAACTTTTTGAGCAGGTTTTATATAAATCTATACAATTGCTTCTCACAAAGGATAATGTTAGTTTGACAATATCTAAATATCTAATTTGTAAATTGGCAGCCTCTTGTTCCAGTTATTGGTGCAGAAGATGGGCAGTGGTTGGTCACTAAACCATTCAGTCCCTTGAGCAAGCCTGGTGGTCATGGTGTTATATGGAAACTTGCTCATGATAAAGGCATCTTCAAATGGTTTTTTTATCAAGGAAGAAAAGGTGCAACTGTGCGCCAAGTCAGGTCTGTCATTATTGATATCTCAAGTGTTTGCTTTTTTAATTTTCTAGTTATTATTAGAGAAATTTGTTTTTTACAAATCAGTGACACTGTTGGCCTTGCAGTAATGTTGTGGCAGCTACAGATGTAACCCTCCTGGCCTTGGCAGGGATCGGCTTGCGTCAAGGAAAGGTAGGAGTTGTTTTAATTGATAATTCATTCTTTTCAGTTCTGAAACAAAGCTGACAGGGATGAAAAATATTATATAAATGAATAAATAAATAAATAATGTGTCATCATCTGTAATTATAATTCCTTGCCTTCTATGTTTAAAAAAATTCCTTTTGTATGAGATTTGGGTAAAGCAATAAATATAAAATATTCCCTTATGTGTATCTCTTAAGTGGATGCAAATTATTCCTAATTATTAGTTTTGCATGCTTGAAGAACTTTAATATTATGTTTGGATTAGAGGAAAATAAATGAATGAAGTGGGGCAAAATGAAAATAATGTTATGGTATTAGGTTTCACTGTTTGGATTATTAAACTAGGATGGAATTGTATGTAACATAAGGACTTATGGCCGGTCTGGTCAAGGGTGTGAACTGTTGAAGCTTTTTGAATTGAGTTAAGTACTATTCGAGCCAGCTAGAACATCTCAAACCAGGCTGATCGGTTCAACACAGCCCTGAGTCGATTTGGTATCTTTGTTAAAAAAATCCAGTTAGTCCAGCAGAAACTGAACCTGCATTCCTAATTATGAGGGCAGCATGTTAAACCATTACGCAACACTTCTCATTTGGTATACATGCACTAATTTTAATATATACTAATTACAAAAAAAATCAGATTGGCTGCTAAAAACATATATTATATGATATGAAAGATATTATAATTTTAAAAAGTTTAGAACATGGACTTGCCGACACACACAACCGGTTCAACACAGACTCATTACTTTAACTAAGTTGATGATCAAGTTGAGTTTAATAACATTACCTATTGGAATGCATTTCATTCCTTTTTTTACCTTTCTAATTTGGAGGATATGGCATGGAACTAACATTATTATTACCAAAAACACGTAGTATGTTTATTTAATTACATTTTGTTCCATCCCATTCCGTTGCATTACACCCTGAAATATCCAAACCTATCCTAATAAAAATGAATATGCAATCTGCAAAGTTTATTCAACAAAACTATCGGAAATTATAAGTTGAATAAGATTCACTGCTCTAAATTAAATGTGCCTGTATAACAGAAACTGGGGTTTGCATCCTGTGAGCGTATCTCAGGTGCAACAGAAGGAATTAATGTACTTATGGAGAAGAAAAGTCCAGATGGAAACTGGGAATATGGTGTTACTTGCATTGAATACACTGAATTTGATAAGTTTGGGATTGCTGACGGATCTCTTGTTCCAAAAAGGTACTTGATTTTCATGTACTTGTTTTATTTTAATATTTCATCCATCTCATGAAATGTGATTTCACCTTTCATCATCTAAACTGAATAAATACATTCATCTTTGGTTTCAAAATTCACTGATATATTGCACATCTTTAAATTATTTGGAACATATAAGCTATAGTATCCTTCCAGTGAGACATGTATAAATAAATAACTTTGATACTAAGATTGCAGTATCCCGGAACCTGTGTTAATAACTTAATATTTGAAGGGTATACATCTTACAAACCGGCATTACAGTCTCAAGCTCAGCAGAGCTATATATATATTCATTTTGATATCATAGGATTCTCTTCAGAAGATTAACATAACAGAAGAGTCCCAGTCATTTGTAGTCATGAACTAGAGAAGGTTCCTAGATAAGCATAATTAACAAGCGGACGTTAAAAACCGAAATCCAACCTCCAAAGATGATTGACTTGCCTAGCTGGACCCTTTGTTAGCGTTTCTTTTAATCTTATCTGTTGAAAACGGGTACTTGTTGTTGTTTGCTCAAGGGCTGTGTCAGTTTGTTTGATGATGAAGGTTTCAATTTATTAGATCAGAAATCTTTTTATTATTTCTGTATTGTAAGTTTTCTAATTCAAAAACATAACCCATATTCAACTTTATATTCTACAATCAAGTTTGCAGGCAGAGTTTCCAGCTAATACAAACATCTTATATGTTGATTTACCATCTGCGGAGCTAGTTGGATCAAGTAAGAATGTGAATAGTATACCAGGAATGGTGTTAAATACAAGAAAGCCAATAGTTTATGTAGATCAGTTTGGAAGACAGTGTAGGTATGCATTTTCCCTATAAATTCCTCATTGCAGTTATGTTAGTTTTCTTGGTTTTATTGATTAAATTGGCATTAACTGAAAATATGTTTTGTCTAAAAAAACTTGTTCCCGAATTTCAAAGTAGGGACGAATGTTTAATCACAGCAGTAGCTACTTTATACAGCAACAATAACTACAGAGTAGGAATTTCTGATTTTGGATAAATGCCAACCACAAGCTCAAACTAATGGGTTTCTTTCTTGGCTTAAAAATAAAAACCATCCTTACATTCTCTTCAATAATTATCTGCTATTCTTTCAATACTTAGTGGTGTTTGGTTAGGGTAGATTTACAATTTCTTTTCTGTATACTTCACAGATTCTCTAAGTAATTTTTTCCTATGAATGAAATGTTAACACTGTCTATATTGCTCATTCCTTTTTTACTTTGATTTCCTAGTGTCTCTGGTGGCAGACTGGAGTGCACAATGCAAAATATAGCAGACAATTATTTCAATTCATATTCAAATCGGTGCTATAATGGTGTGGAAGGTATGTGCTTGTTTCATCTGAAAAAACTTATATATCCATCCTTTCAAATTTGACTGAGCTTGACAAAACCCTTATATATTAATGAGCAGATAAGCTAGATACATTTATTGTATATAACGAACGGAGAAGGGTTACATCATCTGCTAAGAAAAAAAGAAGACATGGATACAAGTCTTTACGCCAGGTTTGACTTCCTAAATATGTGTGGAATATCTTTTATGTCTGGGATGCCTAAGCACCAATACATATGATCTTCATTGTGTTGATTCCATTTTAAGCTCCATACAGTCCTTGTACTATTATATCTCATCTTTTTAGCCCCATTTTCCCAAGGTTTGCACTAGATATTTCCCAGGATACCTGGACTAATGCTCACTTAACAGTTATTGAAGAGTATCCTACTACTGTGTCCTAGAACCATATCGAAAGTCCGAGAACCACACTTGATGTTATTTGCATTATTAGGATTGTTTTTACTTTCCCCAAATATTTACCTAGACAAAACTTGCAATTTATATCTTGAATGTTTTAGTGACAGTTACTCTTATTCTAAATATCTATTTGGCATTTATATGCAGACACCTGATGGTGCTCTATTGGATATGTTAAGAAACGCTCATGATATTCTTTCCCCATGTGATATAAAACTTCCTGAGGTAAACATATGCATATCATTGTATTTTATCTATAAATTAATTCACATTCATTTGGTTGGGTATAGTTCCATATTACAGTATGATATTCAGATATTGCTGAACGTTTGTATATTTTAAGTTCATTCAGTAATGCATACAAGTTTTTAAACGGTGGATAATCATCTTTATTGCTACATTCAGTTATTTATGTTATGTTTTCTCTCTGTGGCAGATTGGAGCTGATGCGAACTACGTTGATTCAGGACCACCATTTCTTATCCTTCTTCATCCTGCTCTTGGTCCACTTTGGGAAGTCACCAGACAAAAAGTAACATTATATATTATGTTACTTTCAATGTTTGTTTATCAATAATTTCATGATTTTCAACCATATTATTCATATAATTATAAAATTATGAAAATTTAATTGAGTTTAATTTGTAAACGTGTTATGTCTTTTTTAAACATTTGATTTCAAGCTTTACTTATAAGTTGGTCAAAACAAGTACCCCTGACATGTACACTAAACAAGCAATCTGAGATATTTGTCCTGTTAATGATATTGTATTTGGCATGATTAATTAAATAGGTTGTGCTTCCGATCACCATATGTAAAGTGTTATAACGCGCATGACATGACACAAATGTAAACATTTTTTATAAAATCCCCTTCCTACAACTATTTGGATGTAGTCCTTTCATTAATGCTATTTGGTTAAAAGTTAAAACATGACAGTTTGATAGCATTAAGTGAGTGAGTTGTGTTGATCATCATTTATAGAAACAAAGGATTCCAATTATTGTGTTATTCTTTGTTGTGATCAGTTTTATGGTGGTTCCATATCAGAGGGCTCTGAGTTACAAGTAGAAGTTGCAGAGTTCTTTTGGAGGAATGTGCAGGTTCTATTTCTCAAATAGATTTGTTAATTTATGGCATGGTGTTGCTAAGGTAGTGGGCTGATGTTTGTCTCCTTACCCTTTATTCCAGCTTAATGGAAGCCTGGTCATAATAGCTGAAAATGTTATGGGCACAATGAAGATTGATGAGAGTGGTGAGCCCATACTACATCATGGGCAAAGGTACAGTGCTGCCTATATCAATAATAACTGCCCTGATCCTGTATTCTCTTGATTTTTCCGTCTGATTCAATCATCTGGGAAAAATTATTTTAATTGCGAGCTTGTTACTTTGCTAGGTGTGGAAGATGTAAATTGCAGAATGTCAAGGTGTTGAACGAGGGAATTGATTGGAGGCATGGTGGAAACGTGTATTGGAAACATGACGTGCAAAGGTCTGAGGTGTTGCAGATCATACTGCATGGAAATGCTGAATTTGAAGCTACTGATGTTGTCTTACAGGTTAAATTTAGTTCAGATTCATCTTTTTAAAATTTTAGGTGCATGTCTTATGTGCAAAAACTACCTACACATTGGGTTTGACTGTTTGAGCCCAAGTTATCAGAAAGAATTGTCATTTGACCCATACAAATTTGCTAATTGATATATGGATGTGCATGGTAAGATGGCCAAAACATATTATCATCTCCAAAACTAATTATCTTTTAGTCACGGAACACTTTATTTTCTAAATTTTGACATGAAGTATTCCGTCCTAGTGTGGTTACAGTTTTTTTAACCATGCACCAATCCAATAGTCTTGTGTAATAGAATATTGCAAAGCTGCAGCAGTCTTATAACAAAGACGTTCATCACTCTTTTAATTAGATTACTTAAAAATAAATAATATAAATATGCTTGTTAATTCTGTTGGATATTTCATGCGTATAAACTAAAAAAATAATACACTAATTTTCATTTTATTTTTCCGATACAGGGAAATCATGTATTTGAAGTTCCAGATGGCTACAAACTGAAGATAATGCCAGGAAGCACAGGTCGTAAGTCTTAACCTTTAGAATTTTATTTGACTTGGTTGTTTTCATTGCCCAAATAATATGCGTGGTAGTTTTTTTTATCATGATTATTAAGAGAAAGTTATTTATGTTAACTTGGTCTTTTTTTTTTTTGCTGTCAAGTCATGGAAAGTTGCTGATTATGTACAACTGTTGCGTTAATTCAGGTTTTGCAATCCAGTTGGATCCGATTGAACAGGAAATGATGGAGAGTGGAAGCTGGCACTGGGATTACAAGATAGAAGGTTCCCACATTAAACTAGAATTAGCAGAATCATAGAACATTAACCACATAAGACGTCTACCGCGTGAATCATGGTTCACAGTTGATGTTGGTGCTCACCTATAATAATTCCGACTACCATTGTGACAGGTTGAACAGAAGTTAAACCTTTGTGACGTTAGCTTGTTTTAGACTTTTGGTGTAATATGTTTGTAAAATCTCGTCCATCTTATTATCTTTTAGTTTTTCGTTTCCTGTAATTATTATTTATTGGATTGATTCAGTGTAACTATCATTGTAAAATTAAGAGGAATGTAAGCAACAGATACATTTCAATAATTGCATGCCTCTTTTATCATTATTATTTATCAAACAAGGGATGCTTTGTTTTGATGCCATCAAATATTCACAAGCTTAT
Organism: Trifolium repens; assembly: GCA_030408175.1. Classification (NCBI taxonomy): domain Eukaryota; kingdom Viridiplantae; phylum Streptophyta; class Magnoliopsida; order Fabales; family Fabaceae; genus Trifolium; species Trifolium repens. The sequence continues at coordinate 17,978,689 of CP125841.1, read as the reverse complement.
GTTACGCCCATTTTCAACTGCTGCTGGTTTCTGTTGCGAGTAGCCATGTTCATGGGCTTGAATGTTATTTGATTACTCTAGTTGTAAAATGTACAAATGAAGATATAATTTTTTTGCAGGCTCTGGAATTATGCTCTGCAATGTATCAACTGCACTGTCCATGCACACCATAGAAGTGGTAAAAGCAACGTAAAGATAGAGGTATCAGTAGATAAACAGAGTTTAAAATCTAGACACTGCTTTAGATTATGATCTACGTTGGTAATTTCGGTTTCTTGAAAATTCCAATATGCATTTCCCCAAGTAACCCTAACCAGCAATTATCGTATGTAAAATTGCAAGTACTGGTATAGTTGTATTGTGTACCTTTCATTCACAAAATATGTAGCTCTGCATTTCTAATGCCATGATTACTCTAAACACACCCTGCTATTTAACAGAATGATGAAGCTGTGAGCAGCAGCACCTATTGAGCAACTGAAATAGTGCATTCTTTGAGCCCTCAGAACCATCAACAACCAAGCTTTGAAGAGAAGCAATACATTGAGGATTTGCTAATAGAGGTCTTGCTGCAACTTCACCTTCATCTTTGCACAATCCAGGTAAGAGAGTTACTGAAGTTTCCTAGCCTAGCCTCAGCTACAGTTCTTCTAATATTACACATGATTTTGACAAATGATATAGTGTATGTTTGGATTCGCAGTGAGTTTAACAAAATCACGGTTAACCACCATGATTTTGTCAAACCCATCATGAATTCATGATAAAATATGTGCATAGATCTTTCAAATCAATTCCACATTTTAGTCATTTAAATATATCTTTCATTTTAGCTTCTAGTGATTTAGTTTGTGTGACAAGGGATGCATATCACTTGAAATAGTGATCACTTGAAATGATGTTATCTTGTAAAAAAATTATGTACTGTATGTCTTAAAATCTAACTCATTCTCCAAGTTGTAAAAATTAAAATGACCGTAAGCTTCTATTTATAAAAGACATTGATATTGTAGACAATTTTTAAATACCATTTACGATGGTGTGTAGAACTTATCCTAAAATATTCAAGGAACTTATCCTAATGTGATTGGAGTACTATTTAGAACTTTTCAAATATTAGAATATTTATATATCCCATCAGTTAACTTCTTGTGGCTGGCCATACCTCATATAACCTATCTCTGCGAAGGGATAATTAGCTTTTATTTTTCTCTAGAATATGTCTTTCCTTAGCCAATCAAAATATCCCATATTTATTCTTGAACTATCATGTCTCACTTGAAAACTATCCACACACACACACGACCCACGCATTTTCCACATGAATCAATTATTTGCACCTAACTGTACACTCCATTTTAATGAAAGATAAAGGCAAAAAATGATGAATTCTTAGTTGCCTTTGAATTTAGTTGGTACCGGTATTGTACCACTAACAGTATCAATTAAATTTCTGGGTAACGAAGTGTTCACCGATAAACAATTGAAGATTAACTAGTATAAATTGTAAGAGATTTGAATTTTTTTAAACAAGTCAAATTTTTCACATTCGTGTTGAGATGAGATAATTCATTTTATGCATCTCACATATTCTTCAACAAAAATTAGCAAATAAAAACGATGGTAAAAACTTCGTACCTAAAAAAAAACGAAATTTGGCATGAAATTATTGTAAAATCAAAATAGTAGTAATAACAAGGAGGATATTAGCAGACAGCGTTGGCCCATGCAGGTCCCATACTCCCATACCTTCTGCTACCTCTGCGTTACTAACAAGATGGTGAAATTAGCAGAGCTAAATAGTAGTAATAAGCTAGGACACGCAATTGCTTACGAATAGCTCCATGGTTAAAGAGATCAGATTTTGATGTAATTCATATACAATTTTTGTATAATAAAGCCGTTTATTTAAAATAAAATTCAATTATGTTTGTTTTATTTAAATTTTATAAACTATTATAATATAGTTTGAAACAAATATAGATACTTTAGTCTTTAAACATGTGGTTATGGTTTAAATTGATTAGTGCAATATTTAAAAAATCAATTAGATATCAAATTGGCAAGACCACCTCTAGTTTAAAAAATCAAATTGCTAAGACCTCCGAGTCATAATTCAATTGCTTTAAAGTGCATGTTCAGGAAACTACAATCAAACTACTCAAATTAATTATTTAAATGTAAAGCGTGATGGTTCACCAATCACCACCATTCACGGTTTAACATCCGTCCGTTCATTTTTTGAAGAGTTGTGTTATTTGAAAATTAAAATATAGACATTATACTCCTATATTATACCATATATCTATATCTTTATCTTATTTTATCTTCTACAACTTACTTGCATTTCAAAAATACCCATGAATAAAAGAAAAGAACACTGTATATGACATTAGAATTACAATGCCAAAAAAACATTTCTCTCTTTTAAAACATTAAGTTAGTGTGCAAGTAAAAACATATTTCATGAAAGACTACATAATTTAGTGGAGCCTACTTGATTTAGTGAAAAATATTGAATTCATATGGAATCCACTAATTGTATGTTTAGAAGTGTGTGTTGATAGCCCTTATGTTCTCATATTATCTCAAGAATGCCTACATAAAGGACCATATATTTATGACCACAAAGGATAGCAACAAACATATATAGGAAAGTGTTCACAAGTAAAATGAAAAGCATGAAGGTTTATGAGCCACGTTCAAGCTCATCTTGTGCAGCTTGCAAGTTACTCAAAAGAAGATGCATACCCAATTGCATATTTGCACCATACTTTCATTCGAACGAGTGCAAGAAATTCGCCAAGGTCCACAAAGTATTTGGAGCAAGTAATGTAAGCAAGATACTCATTGAAGTGCCGGAAAAACAGAGAGAAGACACTGTGAATTCTTTAGCTTATGAAGCTGAGGCAAGGCTTAGAGACCCGGTTTATGGATGCATTGGTTCCATAGCTTTGTTGCAAAGGAAAATGATGGAACTTCAACATGATTTGGCCATTGCTAAGGATCGTCTTGCTCGTTGTCGCGCTGTTGCTGCTGCTACAACCGCCACAACAACTCCTTTTGTTGATAGTTTTCATTCTCATGTTAGTTTGCCTCCATTTCCTGAGTTTTACACTTCTAATGATCTCAATGATATCTTCTGCCATGGCTCTTCTTCGCAATTATCGGGTCAAAATGAAACAGCGGATGATTTCAATCAAATTCCATATATATTTTGATCTTATGGAATGGTCCCTTTTTATTTGTTTAATTGTCCATGTATATGCTAATAAATATGAACTGCTGAAAATAAAAAGTATTATTGTGTGTTAATACTTAACTTCCATGGTTCCTATAATTGTTATAGGAGATAAGAACTGCTGGAAAATATTGGTTTTTTTGGCCTTTTAGGTTTCACTTTTGTTATTGCAATATGATTTTTCATCGTTGGTGCATCCTGAATCCTAACCATGACCTAACCATGAAATTGTGCTAACAAAATGCATGTTGTGATCATTTTCCTTTCTGCAAATTCTGATAATCTAAAACCACTTTTCTTTGGTTATATCCGGTAAACTATTTTTTTTTTCTTCCCAACCTTCGATTCTCAAAGGAACTAGGTATGATAATTTGGAAATCTATCGGAAGATAAGTCTGATCAAGTATTGTCTCCATTGTTGCAACCTAGTGGTTGGATACGTGCATGTTTTATGCAGGTGGATAGCAGGTTTCCATCCTTTTCACTCCATGTGTGTGTGTGTGTTCATGTGGCCACTAGGCCCCTCATCTATAATAATAATAATTGTTTAATCCGAATTGACTTTGACGGTGAGGTTTGAGATTATGGTGGTGATAGGCTTGCAGAGTGGTGGTTCAAGGTGGTGAATGCACCTGCAAAACAGGTTAGCACTCTGACGCTCAAGTTAGTATGTGACAAGATGAAGTGAAAGTGATTAAATCGTGCATTGACTTGAAAGACTTCACGGCTTCACACTTATATAGAGGGAACCATTATAACCATCAGTGTGATAACCAACGAAGAAGGCAGGGGACCGTTGAGATCAATCTAACGGTCTTCTATAGTGGGGAGTAATGGATTCGTTGTGTCAGGATCACAAGACTTTTGGTGTACTGCATAAGTGATCTTGGACCTTTCCGTCAGAGTGGCATGAGATGAGACGGAACCTGTGATAATTGGGCCATTTGTATTGGGTCTTGGTCCAGTCTGAAACAATAATAATATGTGACCAAGTATTAAGATTTAAACTCAAATTCTCATAAACAATTCGTCTAAAATTAAAGTTTATCAACCACCTGAACTAAACCTCTTGATTACAAATACACTATTTTCTAGGACTTGTGATGCATAAGAAAAAACCCCAAGTGAATTGAATTGAGATCATCTTCTAGTGTTGAGGGATCGGTGATGGAGATTGGAGACCAGAGTATTGAATGGCACTACCTATAAGTGTGAGACACCATTGCGCACAAAGAAAGCAACACTACTATAATTGATTATTGCACGATTGCTACCCAACATAGTGGGTCCATTAATTGTACTGTTTCAATACAACATGGAGTACCCATTATGATTTTCCCTCCAAATAACCAACCCCACCAATTGGTCCTTGAGATTTATCACTATGGGAATCCAAAGAGTAATGCCAAGACACCGAAAGTTTTTTTAGTTTGTTTGGGTCATGTACATTTCAGATGGTAACATAACATGACATATAAAGTGACCCAAAAGAATCTGCTAACCATTCAAATTTCAATTTACATGCATTATCTTTCACCATATCACATGGGTCGCAATCGCACGCGGTTGGAGTTTCCTATATTTGGCGCAATATGGTGGATTGCATGCCGTTCAATTTAAAATAGATTATTCGCATTTTCACGATATATTTGTTTTTAACTCATTTGTTTTCGTTACAAGAGAAAACGCAATAAAAGAAAAGACTAGGGGCTTGGGAAAGACGCTCTAAGAGACAATCTAAGAGGAGCTTCTTGCAACACAAGCAACTTGTTGCGACAATTAATATGCATAGCCACAAAAATCTTTGCTTCCATCTGAAAGAGATAATTTTTTAACAACTTGACAATACGAAGAGAATTTGAGTAATAGACCACTCTTCTATGTCCAATGTTCCAATTATGGATGGAAAAGTGGATGAATTTGATGAATTTAGAAGTTTTTTTAAAAAAATAAATTTAAATGAATTTAGATTTTAATTGTAATGAATGGAACAAAATAATTCATTTATTAAATGGTTAAATATGTTTTAGTCCCTACATTTTACAAAATAGGCAAGAATGGTCCCTACATTTTAAAAATAGTCAAAAAATATCCCACAAGTTTTTCCTTTATCAAGAATGGTTCATTCCGTCTGTTTTTTCCAGGTCAGCTATAACGGAATCTTATTTGGCATATATTGGACCCCACTATTTTAATTTTAGTCCATGCATTTTGCAAAATAGTCAAGAATGATTCCTATATTTTAGAAAAGGTAAAAAAATCTCATAAGTTTTTCTGTTATCAAAATAGTTGATTCCATCAATTTCACTAACAGAATGCTGACGTGACTGAATTGCTACTTTATTTGATATGACCAAGTTTACATTTATACTTACAATAGACATGTATCAAAGCTAAAAGAGTTGATAAGTTTGAGGGAAAATAGGAAATTAGGTGAATGAATGGTTCATACTTTAACTTGCAAACTGTGTTTCATTCAAAGTTGTTTCATGGGAGATGAGAGAAAGGTGAAAGGGACAAAAATTTATTTTTGTAAGGTTCGCGGCCTAGAATGCGAACTCTTTTTTCCTCAATTTTTGTTATTTACACACTCACATCCTAAATAGCGAGAGGGGTAAATTGGGAATACTAGGAGGTGCGCGTGATATTCGGGGGTGCGAAAAGTAAATCTCCTACCTAGTAGTGTACAGTTTGCTTGGGTGAGTTTGAAAGTAGGGCTTGCAGCAAGATACTAGTAAGAGAAAGTTTTGTTGTGTTGTTGGTGTAAAGGAGGTGCAAAACTTAAATCTTAGGATGTGCAAAAAATACCAAAAAAATTAGAGGAAGTTTAAAAAATTGAGGGTGTGCAACTACAAACCTTGAAACCAACGTGGGAATGCCCCTGCCTATACAAGTGAAGGCAATAGTTAAACCTCAAACTTTTTGCAAGACAATTGGAGGCTATCACAAAAACGTGAAGTAAAACACCATTTTCATTTGATGTTTGCAACATGTAATAACAACAGTTAGAAGATATTAAGGGTCTGTTTGAAACAATTTTGTTTTTTAGTTTTGAAAATGTGTTTTATAAATTAGATTTTCAAAACAGTTTTTAAGAAATGAAATGAAAAAAAATGTGTTTGGTTATGTGATTTTTCAAAACTATTTTACAAATGAGAAAATTCATTTGGTAATCCAATTTTCAAAAACAGTTTTAGAGACAAGAAAATTATAAAATCCATTTGGTAATCAATTTTTTAAAAATTGTTTCTACAATCTATATCTATATTAAATATTAATTATATCCTTTATATAAACTATATTATTTATAATCTAATTCATCTTCTACTACTATTACCATTATTATTTATTAAAAAGTATTAAATAATAAAAATGTGTTTATTATTAGCTAAATGACACAGTTCGCTTCTTAACTTTTACAAACTTGTGATTTTGACCCTCCAACTTTCATAATAATACTTTTGACCCTTTAATTTTAACCCTTTTTGCAAATTGCTTTTGGAGTCTATTTTTTTTTTGTAGAAACTTTTATTCCAACACATATAGTGTGTCTATGGATCAATTTATGTGAAGAATCAAAAAATTAAATTTTTTCACCGAGATTGGAAAAATCTAATAATTCGTAGTCTATATAGTATAACCCACGAAAATCATTAAAAAATTATAGAAATGAATAAATTGCTTTTTGAGTCTATTTTTTGCAGAAAATTCTATTCCAACACATATAGTGTGTTTGTGGATCAATTTAGGTGAAAAATCAAACAAATTAAATTTTTTCACCGAGATTGAAAAAATATCATAATTCGTACTCTAACCCACGAAAATCGTTAAAAAGACTATCAAAATGAATAAATGGCTTTTCGAGTCTATTTTTTGTAGAAACTTCTATTCCTACATATATAGTGTATTTTTGGATCCAATTAGGGAAAGAATCAAGCAAATCAATTTTTTTCACCGAGATTGTAAAAATTGCATAATTCGTATTCTATAACCCCGAGATTGTAAAAATTGTAAAAACAAATTCACCCAGCATCAGAAAGGGGAAACTTCATTCCCATGACTATTTATTTTCATTATTACACAATATTTACCTAACTAGTTTTTACAAGTTTCTATTAGTACCGTCCCAAATTATAAGACTCTTGAAAATATTACGTAGATTAAAAAGTTAATTGTGATATTAAATTTGTTGACAATTGATAATGTTTTTATAATTTTAAGCTTCAAGAGAAAGAACAAATATTTTTTTTATAGGAAAAGATGTATAATAAATAGAGATATGTTGGTGAAGAAATAATTACTTGAAATTGGTCTTATAAAACAAACAAAAAAATCTCAAAAAGGTCTTATATTTAGGGACGGAAGTAGTATAAATTTATGTTTAATTTAAACATATTTAACAAACTTGTTTTTTTATATAGCAACATTTTTTCAAAATTCTGCAGAGAGAATTCCTCAACATGTTACCACTACATTTTTCCTTGATATGTGCTCGGCTGGAAATATGATGAAAAATGCATGCAAAGGGAATAATTTTGGTGGAAAAGCAATTGTGTTTTGAGCATGTCAATGTAGTCAAGAGATTGAAGATGGTAGGTTAATGCAAAGAATCTTGACACCTATTGTGGGGGCCGAACAAAAAAGATTACAAACAATGAAGTGTTCATGAAAATGAAAGACAATTACAAAGAAACCAATTAATGGTTAGTTCTATGTCGTCCAAAGGAGATAAAGGAAAAGTATTTCCTTTCTTGATATAAACATTTATGTAGACATAGTATTTTGTTGGCCATTTTTGTGTACAAAGTTTAAACAAATATATAGAAGTATAACTAAAGACATGCTCCAATTTTGATTAAATTACATTGTCATTCAACAAATTATTTTGATTGCTTTTTTTATTTATAAACAGAAACTAATACAAAAAGAGTTGATTGGAAAAATCATTTATTGGTTTGCTACATCTAACGACTTGGGTATCAAAGAAGCGACATCATACGCAATAGCAAATACAGTAGAAAAATCCAACAATAAACAAATCAAGTTGCTGGTGGATGAGGGATGCATTGAATGTCTTTGTGAAATGTTGAATCCAGATATAGGGGATACTGGAAAAATATTAATGGCAATAAAAAAGGTACAAAAAACATCAGCAGATTACAACAAAAGAATCCTAAATTTGACAGAAAAATAAATATTTGGAACATTGATAGGAAGAGATAAACACAAGAGTGCAAAATTTATTATAAGATCTTTTTTGCCTCTGGTGAACGAAGGTTTACCGGGGGACATTCTATCGGTCTATGTCACTGGTCATTCTCATGACCTTTTTGGAGAAACTTCAATTGAACCGGTAAAACTTCACCAGCACCAGAAAGGAGAGAACATTACATGTAAAACTAACTAGTTTCTAGTAGTTCATTCCCATGACTATTTATTTTCAATTGAAATGACTATTTATTGTCATTATTACACAATATTTACCTAACTAGTTTTTACAAGTTTCTACTTGTTCCGTCCCAAATTATAAGACTCTTGAAAATATTACGGAGATTAAAAAGTTAATTGTGATATTAAATTTGTTGACAATTGATAATGTTTTTACAATTTTAAGCTTCAAGAGAAAGAATAAATGTTTTATAAGACTCTTGAAAATATTACGGAGATTAAAAAGTTGATTGTGATATTAAATTTGTTGACAATTGATAATGTTTTTACAATTTTAAGCTTCAAGAGAAAGAATAAATGTTTTTTTTAGAAAAAGATGTATAATAAATAGGGATATGTTGGTAAAGAAATTATTGGTTGAAATGAGTCTTATAAAAGAGACCAAAAAATCTCAAAAATGTCTTATATTTAGGGGCGGAAGTAATATAAATTTATGTTTAATTTAAACAAATTTAACAAACTTGTTTTTTTATACAGCGACATTTTTTCAAAATTTGTAGAGAGAATTCCTCAGCATGTTACCACTACATTTTTCCTTGATATGTGCTCAGCCGAAGATATTATGAAAAATGCATGCAAAGAGAATAATTATGGTGGAAAAGCAATTGTGTTTGGAGCATGTCAAAGTAGTTAAGAGATTGAAGATGGTAGGTTCATGCAAAGAATGTTGGATCCTACGGTGAGGGGCCGGATAAAAAAGATAACAAACAATGAAGTGTTCATGAAAATGAAAGACAATTACAAAAAAAACAAATCAATGGTTAGTTCTATGTTGTCCAAAGGAGATGAATGAAAGGTATTTTCCTTCTCTTTTAGATGAAAAATATAGTGTGTGTGTGTGTGTCACTTCGTCTACAAATCAAAAAATCGTCAATTCCAATAATAAACACAATTGCCTTAAATCCAAATCCCCTAATGTTGTTGATGTTTTTTTTAATGTTAATTTAACGATTTTGGAATACCCATTCGGTAGCGTTCTAATTGGGCCTACATTGTAAATTGGACCTGGATTATTTATTCTAGTTTAAACGGGTTACTGTTTCAATACACATGAAGTTTGCTATTTACGCCCCCTCTGTTTGCTCTCACGCCCCCCTTGTTGACCAAAATGCCCTTTTAAAAACTTTCGTAAGCTAGGAAACGAAACCAAAGAATTTCGTAACGTAACCAACGAAATGCATATCCCAGAATATACGCCTAAGTTTGAAACATTTTCGCCCCGTAGTTGACGAACTATATGATTTCGTTTCTCAGGCCACGAACTTCAGGACACAGTAGCGCACAGACCATGCCTGCCGCAACTCCACGCAGAAATTTGCAAACGCCTTCGCCCCGTAGGTGACGAAATTCAATTTTCGTATCCTAGGTGGTAAACACGCTAGAATTCGTTTCCTAGGTGACGAAATCTGTAAATAAGAAATCAAAATCCCTAGCTGTCAAATCAGAACAGCTTTAACACTCAATGTAAAAAACTTTGTTCTCTGGCGATTTTTGGGGTTGGAAGTGCATTTTATCAACGATTTTGGTCTGATATACGATTCCCACTCTGATTTGAAGCAATATAACAGGTAATGTAGTGTTCAAACGCTTGATTTTAAGGTTTTTTTTGAATATTCTGCTAAGTCTGATTTTGTGACCTAAGTGATGAAATTTAGGGAATATGAACTTGTAAATTAGGAAACGAAACCAAGAGTAGAAGCAACATGAATGTTATTGTGTTATGATTGTGTTTGTATATATGTTATTGTTTTTGTACCATGATTGTGATTGTTTATATTTTTTATGTTTGTTTTTGTAAAATAGGTGCTGACATGAATGAAACAATTGATGAACCTGATATTGCTAAAGATGAACCTAATGTTTGTCGAGATATAGTTGTTGCATCCGACATCGCTCAAGCTAATGTTTCTGTTGACACTTCCAGTTATTTTTTCAATGCAAAGAAGTATAAAAATCGAGATGAATTGATTGACTGGTGTAAGAATGAGGCTATTAAAGCTGGATTTACCATGGTGATTGAGAAGTCTGATATGGGTAAACATAATAGGAAGCCGTTTTTCGTTTTGGGTTGCGAAAGGGGTGGTGTGTACAAGGAACCCAAGAGAAAATTGAAGAGAGAAGACACAAAAACAAGGAAATGCGAGTGTCCGTTCAGGTTGCGGGGATACTTTGTTGCAACTCAGGAATGGAAGCTTAGTGTGGTTAGTGGTGAGCATAACCATGAGATGGCTATAAATTTGGAAGGTCACATTCTAGCCGGGCGCTTGAAACCTGAGGAAAAGGAGTGTGTCCACCAGTTGACAAGGAATTTGGTGTCTCCAAAGAACATTCTGAACACGCTTAAGGAGAAGAATAAAGATAGTAAGACAAATATGAAGCAAATCTACAACGAGCGTCAGAAGTACAAACGCAATCTTAAGGGTGAGATGACAGAACTTCAACAACTTTTGAAGTGTCTTGAAGATAACAGATACTTTCACAAGTTTAGAACGGATGACGAGTCGTCAACGTTACAGGATATATTCTGGGCACATCCTGATAGTGTGAAACTATTTAACACTTTTCCAACGGTATTGTTGATGGATTCAACCTACAAGACCAACAGATATAAAATGCCTCTATTTGAGATAGTCGGTGTAACCTCCACCGAGCTGAGTTTTAATGTTGGATTTGCGTTCCTGAAAAATGAAAAAGAGGACAATTTCATATGGGCACTTGAGACATGTAAGAGTCTTTTGAAGAGTAAAGAGGCAATGCCGAAGGTCATCGTCACTGATAGGGATAAATCATTGATGAATGCTGTTGATGTTGTATTTCCAAATTCAACCGCATTAGTATGTCGGTATCATGTTTCAAAAAATGTAAGAAAAAATTTCAAGCTACTTTGTAAAGCAACAAAGGATCAGAATATGGATGAGTTGCTGCATACTCTGACATTTCAATGGGAATCTGTTGTGGAGTCGTCTTCTGAAGATGCATATGGTCATGCTGTTGTAGAGTTTAGGAGAGTTTTTGAAAAATTTCCAAAGTTTCTGAAATATGTTGAGGAGACTGTTTTAGGTCCGATGAAGGAAAAAATTGTGAGGGCATGGACGGATAAAGCTATGCACATTGGAAACACTACAACCAATAGAGTCGAGTCTCAACATGGTTCATTAAAAGAGTATATCAAAGATTGCAAAGGTGATTTGGTATTTTGTTGGGATGCGATCAATCAAATGTTGTCAAATCAATTTACCAAGATAAAAACTTCTTTCGGGCAGAGTACTACAGGTGTTGAACATCATTTTAAGGGACACTTCTTGTACTCGGAGTTGATCTATAACATCTCTCGGGAGGGCTTGAGATTCATTGGAGGTGAAGAAGCGAGATCAAAAGTTTGTGGAAGGAATCGAAAGATGTGTGGTTGTGTGATAAGGCGAACTTATGGGTTACCTTGTGCTTGTTTAATTGCTCTAAAGATTGAACGTAAATTAGCAATTAGATTGGACGAGGTGAACACTCATTGGAAACGGTTACACTTTGAAGAAGGCATTGGAGGTGATGATGTAGAAGTCTCAATATTGGAAGAGTTAAATGCCATTCAGGTACCTTGACATTTAGTTTCAACATAGTAATTTCATGTTTTGTCTTTTCATTATGACTATTTAATTTAAAACACTTATAGTACTTTGACATCATGGTTGCGATTGGAATAGAATGTTAGAAATATCATGCAATACGTCTACAATTTAAAACACTTATAGTACTTTGACATCATTTATTTTGTAATTTGATCTAATTTATGTTTTTTTTAGGAACGCTTTAAATTAGCCAATCATGAAATGAAGATGCAAATCAAAGAGGAGTTGCGGTTGACAGCATATCCAGAAACCACATCAGTTAATGCACCGGTTAAAAAGTGCGACACAAAGGGTGCAAAAAAGAGGACGAGGTCAGCTGTTAGTGATAGTTCTACTGCTAGAGAACCATCCCATTGGGAGCATGTTGATCGTCAATTTCCTGACTCGCAAGGCTCACAGTCAAAACCATCGAGGCCTAAAAGGAAGACTGCTCGCATCGGTACTTCATCTCCATTTTCAACACCCGGCAAAAGAATTCGTGATATTCGGTATATGCCACGGTTCATGCATCCATTTATCGAAGATATTATTGAAGTGGCACCGGATGGTCACTGTGGATTCCGGGTTGTAGCTCAGCATCTTGGTAAGGGTCAGGATAGCCAGGGATTAATTCGTTTGGCCCTTATTAGAGAGTTAACTATGTTTAGAAGTGACTACTTTACATTTTATGAGTCGGAGGAGCGTTTGCAATATGTGCTTGAAGGCTTGCACCCTCCAAAGATAATGCCCAAGAGCGGGGTTGCGCCAAAGGATAAATGGTTCACTTTTCCTGATATGGGCCATCTCGTTGCAACGGTATACGGCCGCGTGGTGGTTGAGTTGACTTCTCCCACAATTGGTTTTTCTGAGACTTTTTTCCCGGTGCGTGGTCGTCCACGGTCTGATCCTTTTTCCAAAATCTTGTGTATTGGTTTAATTCCTAACCACTTTGTTGAAGTTAAGCTAAAGCCTGGGTGTCCGCTGCCTCCTACTTCTAAGTGTTGGAAACTTCATCGTGCGCCAGAAGCTGCAACTTGGGAGGATCCATTTCTGGACCGGATGGCTCAATTTCATGACATGATGGAAAATGAAAAAGCACTCCTCCCGAAAAAAAAAGTCAAATGAAGACGACCCCATCATCGTTGAAGATTGAAAAAGACAACTATGCCCCTTACTATTTTGTTTTTGTGGTCCTAATGTGACCGACACTTTTTTGTGGTCTTTACGCGATCGGCATTTATATTTTGTGGTTGTAAATGTTTTGGAATTTGGAGATAAGATATTTGTGTATTTATGTGGTTGTAAATGACCAAATATTTATTTGGTTGTAACTGAACAAAATATTATATAAATATATCTATCCATTAGTGCTTTTAACCTAAAAAATCTTATCTTCTTCTTTCACATTCTTTGCATACATTTTTTTAGTTATGGATAAAATGAGTGCTGGAGATCGGTGGGTTTCAAATTATTTAGCAAAGAGTTATGATTTTGCTATCAAATTGACAGGTAAAAAAGAGTTTCACCTTCAGCTCAAGAACAACATAACAGGTCTTCAGGAGTTAAAAAATAAGATTGAATACATGTATGCATTCATGTTCGGGAAACAGATCAAGGTTGAAAAGGTTTCGTATTATGAATCTTACATCGATCTAGCAGGGGATAGCGTTGGATTTGATGATGCTGAGGTGAAGTTTCATTTGAAGGAGCTGGTATCCGACGACGATGTTGGTTTCATGTTTCACACCATTGAAGCTGACCCAACTCCGATTCGTATGGTTTGCGCTTTAGGAAAACTTTGAGATAATGTTTGTTTTATGTTCCTGAATTTGGTAATTTGTTTTTTATGCGTGTACTACGTTATTCCAAAATCTGTTTTATGTCATTTGCTTTTTTAAAAAAACCTGTGAACTCTGGTTTCGTTACCTAGGTTACGAAGCATATTACAGGTTCGTTGTCTGGCTGACGAAAATCTGGAAAAAATTACAGGTTCGTTCCTTAGGCAACGAAATTTTAAAAAATGTCACCATTTCGCCCCGTAGGTGACGAAACCAGATGAAATTCGTCACGTAGGTGACGAAACCAGAAAATTCCTGACCTGGGCTTTATTGTTCCCAGCTATCCCATGGTTTTAAAACCATGCAAACCTGTGATAGAGTTAGGCATAACCAGGCAAGTTTTTTCTAGCAATTGTTGACAATCATATTACCTTAAACAAAGTCCATAATGTTGTTCACATTACATAACCAACACAAAACCATTAATACAAAAGAAGCAATTACAAGTCCAAAACAAGTCCATAATATAGTTCAAATTACAAAGTACATAACCATTACAAAACAAGTCCATAATATAGTTCAAATTACAAAGTACATAACCATTACAAAACCATTAGTACATAAACCAATAGTACATAAACCACAAAACAAGTTAATACAAATGAAACTAATACGCTAAGCTTGACTTGACCCGGCACCTTTGTCACTTGACTTCTTTTTCTTCTTTCTCTTTTTTCCTTCACCCGAGTCTTTCTTTCTTTTTCTTCGCACCGAGTAATTTGTGACAATCTCCAAATCAGCATAAACCTTTTGTAGTGCTTCCCTTGCTTCCTCCAGAGTCAATTCACTATCAAGCCTTTCCTTCACCTCCGATCGAACATTCCTACAAATCTCAAACACATCCATTTTGTCATTAGCATTATCCTCCTCAATTATCACTTCAACATTTGCAGGCCGTGGTGGATTTCCTCCGATCGGAGGCCATATCTTTGGATGCGACACACGATAAAACCACGCAATATATCCGGGATCAGCTTCAAAACCATTTATTTCCCTTGGACCCCGCATTTCTTCAGTCACATAGTTTTCAACCAACATTTTTTGAAAAGCTTCATCAATAGTAAAACGATTCATTCCAACCTTAGCAGCTACAACAGGGGCTCTGGGAATTGATTGAACATGTACGTATTGCCTTAAGACCCGCTCAGGCAAATGTCGACATATCATGGCGCTTCCACACATTATCCATCCCGAATACCAACTACAATCTTGGAATGGGCGCGATTGGCGATGATCCTCATAGGGTTGCCATGTCACCTCATCCACCTCCATACGATCCAATGCCGTTCTATGCTCAAAAGGTAACGGAGGACCTTTCAATGGTACAAACTTGGCAGCAAGTGGATCACCGACATTGTAGTTATCATCAAAAAGCCGCATTCCAAAGTTCTTGAAATGCGCCATAATCCATGCCTAATAAATACAAAGACAGAGAGCAAATTAGTCACATGGGAGAAAACAAGTAATAGAGAAAGTTTAAAATTTGAACATAATCCCCACTCGTTACTAACAGTAGCAATAACAACACTAAATAAATTTGCAGAAATTCAAACAAAATCAATCAACTTTGCAGAAATATAATTCATGTATGTCCCACTTTCATAGTTCCATAACTAATCTACATACATGAAACCAAATCAAACAAGTATTTGACTATTAACAATTCAGAAAATTCACATAATACCTGGAATAGACAATTGTAACCACCGTTGTTCCCACAGTTTGGCTTAGTAGCTTTGTCCAAATAATGATACAGATATGCAAGTCCAGAGGCACCCCAATTCCAGGTATTGACAACATTCAGGTCTTGCAAGTAAGTCAAGAAGATGACATCAACATACTGCGTACTTTTGTTTGTGAAAAGTGTTGCACCAAGCAAGTACAAAAGAAAACATCTAATGGTGCAGTCCCTGTAGAATTGTATGTCATCTTCTGGATCCTTTTCATGTTCCGCTTTTAATGCAAAATTGAGATTGTCAAAGTATAACTGCGCCAACTTAGGAAATCCAATATGCGCTCCTTTCATCTTATGGAACTCTTCCTTGCAGTCAACTTTATCAAAGTTCAAGTATTGCTCACACATATCCAGACATTCATCTACTTTGCATGCAGTTCCAACATGGTTTAGCATCTTACCACTTATAGGAATGTGAAGCAAGCATGACACATCGTCTAGTGTGATGGTCATTTCACCGACAGGTAAATGGAAGGTCCCGGTATCTGGTTGCCAGCGTTCTGTAAAAGCAGTCAATAGACCCCAATCCACGTTGTTGTAATTTGTCTTCAGTAGGGGTCGCAGCCCACTAGTATTTACCACATCCCAAAACCACCCTTGGTTAGCTGCAGGTAAGGTGAACTCATTCACTTTTTTCCCATTGTTCATGCACCTCAGATACCGTTCCGGATACTGCAAAACCAATTAAATTCAAATCAAACAATTGAATCAATTCTTTAATATTTTGTAAAACACAATGTATATGCATAGCATTCTCAAACAATCACATTATCAATCTCACATTATCAATCTCAAATTAAATAAATCTAACAGTAGCAATCTCATTATCAATTTCAAATTTTACTTACTTGTCCTAACCACAAGTAAGCTGCAATATGATGTCCAAATTGAGGCAACAACGACAAATCACTCGGACCGCCACCAAATCCCCCGACTGGTGGTTCTACAGGTGTCACTTTATGTCGTGTCGTTTTTGGTTTTCTTCGACGATTTGGCCTTTTAGGTGGTGATGGAGGTGGTGGTTGTTCATCTTCCTCTTCCAATGCGCCATCTTCCACTTCAACGTCCAACTCGGTGTCTTCTTCCTCTTGTTCGTCTTCTGGCTGATCTTCTTCCTCTTCCAACTCTTTGTCCTCTTCGTCATCCATAACGTCATTTTCACCAATATTAGGCTGAGAATGAATCTCAAACTCTACCTCCGGCACACCCTCGGGTTGATTCTCAGCCGTAGAAGAAACTTCTTTCAACTTACTCCGTTTACGGGTACGGGTAGAAGGTATGACACGGTTTTTGGCACGCTCTGCACGAGCCGAGCTGTGTGCAACACTCTCCCTCCCTAAACGCTTTCTGCCAACTTCATCTGTCATTCCTACAACATCATTACAGCAAATCCAAACTTCAATCCATTATTCAATCACAAGTCAACTCATAAACAATCCAATTCATAAAATCATTTCCAAGTTCAAATACATCATACAACAAATTCAAAACACAACCCTAAATCAATTACAAAACTTAACAGATTTACACAAATAACAAATTAATCAATCATGAATTTTCAATAACCCTAAATCCCTAAATAATTTTCAAACCAAACCCTAACCACTTTCTTCCATGGAAACGGCAATTAACGACTGGAATCAAGATGTAAGTATCAAAATTTACAACACTAATCAATTACAAAACAAAACGAAAACCAATTTCATGAATTTGAGAAAAATCTTACCTGCGAATTCGGTTCCTACGTGACAAAATCAATTGTTTTGTGACTGAGAATCTTCAATCACCCCTGTATGATGCTTTCCACGAGTTGATTTGTTGGGGACGATGCTTATTCGTAATCGCACCCTTTTAACCCTAGAAATCCCTCCAATTTGACAAAATTATGTTTATGTAAAACTGAACAGGTAACAGTTAATATTTCACACCGTCTTTGTCGCCTAGGGTACGAAATTTTGGTTTCGTGACTCAGCAAACGAAATAATGGAGGGGTTGTGCACTTCTGCCTACGCCCATGCTGGCATATTGGAGGGGTGTATGCAAAACAAATTTTCGTATTCTAAGATACGAATTTTTTTTAAGTTCGTTTCCTAGAAACCTAACTGCACTGGGTTGTAAATTGGGGGTATTTTGGGATTTTAGGGGGGCGTGAGAGCAAACAGAGAGGGCCTAAATAGAAATTTTCAATACACATTTTATTTGGGCCCAATAAAATAAGTCTCGCATATACACACGATATGACCTGAAATTGGAAGAGAAAAAAAAGACATGATGTGACCTGTGATTCCCATATTGTATGTAAACACGAGCAAATGTAGATAACGTTAACATTAGCATATTATTACAAATTTAAGGAATAAAATCTACTCAACTATCCGTTCAAAAAATCTACTTAATGGATATTTACTACGATAAATTTGTTTAAGTGACAAAAATTTTAAGGCATTTAAACAAGTAGTTAGAAGTTCAATCTTCAACTTATATATGAAAAAACTTTGATTGGAGAAGAATAGCTCACTTGTGTGTAACTCATAAATTTTCTAGACAAAGATTAAATATTGCAAGACACATATCTATACTAATATATAAAGGGGATACAAATTTTTGGGATGACTTTTTCATTATTTCTATTTTACCTTTAAAAAAAACTACAAAAAAAAAACTAAGCACAACTTCCACATAAAAGTAGGTTTTCAGTTTTTTTATAGTAAAAAAAATATATATTTTTTTCTTCTTAATAACTAGCCACAACAAAAAAGGAGGTTAAGTAGTTATAATTAAATAAGTCCAATAAAAAAGGAGATTAAGTAGTTATTTATATTTGCACAATAGAGAATATTGATCACATCAAACAAAAAAAAAGGACATGCCCGTTTGGCGGCTAGTATTAATTATATTTTCATGCTCATAAAACAATTTATACTTTTAATCTTTTAAATAATTAAAAATTAATTAACGATAGGATTTTAAAGATTTTCATTATTAAAAAATACATCTCAAAGTATCGTTAATAATACGAACTACGAAGGGTTGTAATCATTGTAACGAGTGAGAGACAAAAAAAGTTTGCAATCCTATCCATATTTTGAAAGAGAATGAAGATTTTATTTAGGGTCTGTTTGGTTTGAGGGTTTTGGAGGGAAGGGGAGGGGAGGTGATATTTTAAATTTTTATGTTTGGTTCAACTTTTTAACGAGGGGAGGGGAGGGAAGGAGAGAAGTAATTTATTTTTTTAGCCTTAACCTTATAAACTAAAAATAAGGATTAAATTATAATAGATATATTACGTCAAAAAAAAAAATTAATGGATATATATCCAAAAAAAATCTAATAGTAGAAAACCTAAAAATTTTTTGTTGTAAAAAAAAATATAACATAAAATTTTAATATTCCAACAAGGATAATTTAGAATTTTAATAAAAAAATGTGAGTAATTTTGTCAACATAATAAATTATGTTTTACCTCGTCTCCCCTCCTTAAAAATCCCTCCCTCGCCTCCTCTCCCCCTCGGTTGAACCAAACAAGCCCTTAAAGAGAAAAGATACAAAGACAATGATAAAAATAATTGTTATAGAATATTTTTGTGTGTCTTTATCTCTAATAGCATTCTCAGTGAGATTTTAACCAAAAACGTTTCTTTTTAGGTAAAAACTTTTATTCTTTATTTTGTGTGTGCATCTTATACGTTTATTCAATTTTATTTATTTTAGAAGGAAAAATTCTATTAATTAAAGCGACACTAATAATTATTTTAATAATAAAAATTTAAATTCAATACTTTAAAATTACAAAGCTAAATTCTTACCATTGAAAATAGTCACATAATAGTTGTGTTATGAAAATACACAAACAGGGATTATAGAGTTAGTATAATTGTGCCCCTGTAAAACACAGTTGGTAGAGACGTTCTTATATCCAGAGATTGGAGTTCGAATCCTAAACACTCAATTGATTTATTTTAAAGATGAAATTCTAACAACTAGACTACTTCACAAAAAAAAAGTTTGTATAACTGTCTCGTAAGTACAACTCAATTAGTAGCTACAGAGACGCTGAAATGCAATGACCCAAATTCGAGTTGAGATTCCACACTTCACCACATTTAAAATGTGAGTTTAACCACTACACTACTAGGAAAAAAAAAGGAGAGAAGAGATTTATGGGGTGAAATAATAAACATAAGATAATTCAAAAAATACCAAGTAATCTAAAATTTTAACCAATGATAAATAAAATATGATCCGAGATTTTTTTTGAACAAGCCAAAATGATATGTATATATATAAAAAGGAAAAAAATAGTCTCTCTAGCACAAGATGTGTCAAGGTAGACTACCAGAGTTTACAAAGAGTCACATAAAGATAACCAAAAACATTTCAAACAAGACCCAGACAGAGTAAAGGACTAGACCACCAGCTATGGCAATTAGAAGCTAAAGTAACACTCATCGCTTTTAACCACCTAAAAGAATGGAGCTTGATCTTGTCCAACATCTAAGTAGGAGTGCTGGCTGAGCCTCGAAACAACCTGTGATTTCTCTCCGTCTACACGACCCAGACGCAAGCAAGCCAAATGAGCTGCAAAAAGGAACGACGTGCCCGAGAGCCACCTGCTGAATAAGCAAGCCAAATATGATCCGGGAGTATTTTATTTAACTCATATTCTTTCGAACAATTCTCTATTAAACACATGGTTATAGAGTATCCTATTTTTACCTTTAATTTTCCTTTCAAAAGAAAAACAAAAGACAAACATTAGCTATTAATAATATATACAAGTCATTTTAAAAATAGGACTTAGAAATGCCAGGAAATGGAATGCATATTATGAGGACAAATAATTCATTTGTTATGTTGGTTGACATTTATGTTAGTTTGCTATTATCTTAATCTGGAGAATCCTTCAAGCCTTATCTTAAAGCACCTAAAGGATCATCAGATCAAATGATTTGTAGAGAAAAATATTAACAAAGAAATAGAAAAAGAGGGACAGAATAATTATCATCGAAATATATAATGCATTCCTTTTCGTACCTACTATTTCCCTATTTTGTATTAATTTTATCGTAACAAATGATAATTGTTCAGTTACATATTAGTCAATTAAGTATGGCATGATAGCACACAATGGTCTGTATACCATGTTTCTCAATGGGAGGACTAATGGGGGTGCATCAAGTTCTTTTTTTTCTTCTTAATTTAGTCCAAACAAAAGATTAAGAATATACTAGTACAAGTAAAATATTTAAAATTCCAACTATACGTCATGCATATCTTGTTGAAAATCAAAACTGACACAACCAACTTTTTTTGTGACATTTTTTAAATAACTTATAACGTTTATGATATGAGTAGTACTAATAAACAAAAAGAGAATTTTCGATAGATGTCATCATTTTTTGTACTAACGGATATAGTACAAATTAAATAAAGCATTTTTTTTTTTACAGAAACATATTAAAGCATATTTTTTTAAAAAAAAAAATGAAGAGTTTTACTTTTAGCACATCTACTAATTACTTGTGCGTCCTACATCTTTCTTGTTTTATCTTTGTGGTAATTAAATAGTAGATGTTGTATAAATGAATTTTTCTTGAAAATGTTGTTCGTTTTTTAAGCTAACAGATGTTATAAAAAACAGTTCTGGTATATGTTTTTGGTGTATTCGCTACATAAACAATAGACAGAAATATTTTGATAAAATAGTAAGGTACACGAATAAATAGGTAGGATGGCAAATGCTTCAATATTAGCTCAGAAGCTTGAACATCCTTAAAATGATGTGTGTTCATGTGTTGGATATATCGAATTTGGCAAATTCTATGTATGTCATATTTTAGCCCTTTTTGTATACTTCATCCGTCCCAAAATATACGCAAAAGATGGTCAACAAAAGTGAATGTATTTGTTTTAATTTTTGAACCAAATACATTAAGTTTCGTTGACCCACTTTTTCTTATATTTTGGGACAGATGGAGTACTTGTTTGTAGTGTTTAACAAAGTTTATCTACACTATAATTTTTTTAATTTTTTTAAAAGTAAAGTTACATATTATGTTGGATTTGGATCCTCTTCAATTTTTATAATCACAGTGCGACCTATGCTTAACGTGGTTTTACTCTTAACAATGTCATTTAAAGCATCTTGAGACAATGAGATACAATGTTGATAGGTATTTTGATACACCATTGATGTGGTTTTTTGTTTATATTTTGTATTGTGAAATTTGGTGAGATATATTTTATGCGGAGAAGAAAACTTCAAACCTAAACTCCAATTTCAATCTCTCTAAAAACTTATGATTACATGTATGTTTCTACTTGACCCACCATCAATTAAACTTATTAGAAGCTAAAATCAGTTTTCAATTTCTCCTTTTCGTGTATCACCATTCTTATAACAACTACCAATTAGGACATTCCATTGCTAAATGGTTAAAGGCCTTTCATTCACCAAAACAAGAGAATTTGTAGTGTTTATAAAGTACCAACATACATAAATCGTACGCCAGGTTCAACTGGACATGTCTCTTTATTTAGCATAAATTTATTTGTTGGGGTTAATCACTTAACCCAATGAATAACAATGAAGAAGAAAATAAACTTTGAATGTGAAAGAATGAAAACTGAAATAAACTTTGGTTCAAGTGTTATTTTTATTAATCACAAAAGCACCTTTTATAGGTGAATGTACAATAGGTGGAAGAGGTAGCTTGTGTAACAAGCCAGCTAATAGTCTTACAACCTCTCTAACTAACAAACAGAAAATACAGCGGTACGTAACAAACTAATCTAATTGTCAAAACAGAAAAACTAACTATAGACTAACTTGCTAAGACAAAGGATTATTCGCTAAGCTGAGAGTTACACATTGTTGAGACATTGTGTCCAATATCAATCAGAACTAAGAGAGATTGAATTATCAAAAACCAATATTATTTACCAAACAATAGTTAGTGGCATAATTGGTTTAAACATAAACATGGGAGGTTAGCAACTACCAAGCCAAACTACAATTAAGCTTTGTCAGGTCGGTATATTAAAGGAAAGTTGGTGGTTGGATTTTGGGATCAAAGGAGAAAAAGAACAAGGCTCAGTAAAAGAAAATTGGGGATTGGAGAACAAGATTAAAGTTGGAAGCTTCAAGGAAGTTGAAGTGAATATTGGCATAGTTCAAGCTCATCAATTGAATGAGGCGGGTTACATTAGTTAGTTTCTTAGGATTTTAATTTATGTTTTTAGAACCTATGCATAAATGAATTATTTATGGTGATGTTAAATGTATTGAGCTATACCCACTTTCCCCTATGCTCATTTGTGTTAAAAATATGATTAACTTGTGTGATTATTGTGTGATATGGACTAAGAATCACTGGGCTATGTTAAATTGTTAATAATTTTACGGGGCTCTAAAAAATCTCCAAAAAGTAAAAGACAATCCTGAAC
Source organism: Trifolium repens (assembly GCA_030408175.1). Taxonomy (NCBI): domain Eukaryota; kingdom Viridiplantae; phylum Streptophyta; class Magnoliopsida; order Fabales; family Fabaceae; genus Trifolium; species Trifolium repens. The sequence continues at coordinate 17,955,379 of CP125841.1, read as the reverse complement.
AAATGGTGTGCAGTAGGGATGTCAACGGAGCGGGGAATAAGCGGAGGAAGCTTACCCGCTCCTCGCCACCCAAAATATTCCCTGTCCCCGTCCCCAATCCCCGCCACGAAGAAATATTTGTCCCCATCTCTGTCCCACAGATTCTCACGGTGATTCACGGATATTGAATATTAACAAAAATTTATATTTTTTAGTCAAAATTATGACAGTAGTATGACTTTACTTTTTCCCTTTTTACTAAAAATAAACAAATATTTCATATTCTTTTTTTAAAAATAAAAACAATACATAATGCATTCATAACCAAAAAACAATGCAAAAACATTTGACTACTATAATAATCATATAAAACCTCATAGCCAAAATATTCCATAATGTATAGCAAAATATGCATAGTCATACAAAACTCATAACTAAATTATCTCATAATGCATAGAAAAATAGATACCTAGAATTTTCAAATAAAAAATAAAAAATTAAGCAATGGACGGATTCGGGGAAACCGCGGGACGAATGATTCTTCCCCGATATCCGCCCCGAAGTTCCTACGGGGGAGTTTTTTCCTCCATTCTCATTCCCACGGAGAAAAAATATTTGTTCCCGGAACTCCGAACGGGGTAATCCTCGCGGGAATTCCCACTGACAAATGCAAATTGACATCCCTAGTTTGCAGAATTCAAGAGTAGCACGTGACTTAATATCAATAGTAAAAGATATATCATTAGATGCACGAACTTGACGCGTTCAATATATATTTTCAATCAATTCTAGTTGCATTAATGTTTTACACAAGTGTCCATGTGTTTTGAAATTTATATAAAGCTACAAGATTCGTAGATGCTTCAAGGAAGGATCTTGTAATCACATGAGAGAATCATACTATACCATGATAAGAAAATTTGCGACCAGTTTGGGAAATAAAGGTTAGCTGAGTGGGAATGGCATAAGATTAATTTCAACGTGGGGTTAGATCACCCATTAATCCCACAATCCCACAGTGACATTACCCCCTCGATTGGAAAACAGTAACAATTAGTACAAAAAGAATTGCAAAACAGTAACAATTAGTACAAAAAGTTTAATTGATTGATTGGAATTTTTTCCTTAAAAAAGATTGATTGAATTTGATCACGAACATGTTATTACTACTCCCTCCAAAGTTGAATATAAGGGAATTTTTAAAAAACTTTATTGAATTTATTGAATAAAATATATATTTAAACTATTCTTTTTATTAGAGCATATAAATATATTTAAACTATGGAAAATGTCGACAGTGTTCCCGGATCACTAGTTAAGAAAATCAAATATAAAAAAGTTATCTTGATATTTGTATGGTCAATATTTATATTTATAAAGTATAAGAAATGTTCTTTTAGCATCACTCATATTTACAATTATCTTAGAACATATAAAGTTATTTTTTTGTTTATATTCAAAGTTAGAGTATGTTTTCCGTCATCATTATTCCTTAACCATCTACTCCTCGGTCACTATTATAAGCAAAAAAACTCTTTTAGATTCATTGAAAAATTAAAGTATGTGGTCTATAATATAGTTTAAGTACATTAAATTTTTAATAAATTTAAAAAATAGTTTTTTACTTATAATAGTAATCAGAAGGAGTATATATATTATTACAAAAATCTTATTCAAACATCATTTTTTAATAATTATATTACAACTATACAGTACACTTTTTGCATTTTTAAATATTTTTTGTATATCTCAAATTCCGTATTATATATGAATGGTATAAAGAAATAGTTTTATATAGTGTGATATTTTTATCAAAGGAAAAGTGTTCCAATAACACATTTCATATTATTATTCATTTTGATCAGTTATTTAATTTTGCTAGTTGGATTAATTTTTTTATTTTTTATAAGTGTTAGTTGGATTAATTGGTGGAAAATTAGTTGCAAAAAAAAATATATTGGTGGAAAATTACGAATTTCAACTTTTTTATTTCTTAAATACTTCCTCCGGTCCTTTTTATAAGAGACAATTCACTTTTTAGATTCATTCAATAATTGATGTATTTGGTCTATATTATAGTTTAAATACATTAATTATTGAATGAATCTAAAAAATCAACTGTCTCTTATAAAAAGGATCGGAAGGAGATACTAATAATTACACAAGTCAAACATAACTATATATGAACCAAAAAAAACAAAAACAGAGGTTGTCGTTATCTACTTCATATTTCTATTCCCTGAGAAAACGGTGGTAGTTATCAAAGGCGACGGCAGGAACAGCCACCATGACCTTGACGCTATCTCTTTCACCCTTCACCGGCAAAAACAAACAGTACCTATCACTGCATATGGGCAACACAACCGGTTTCTCCATTCCAATCTCAACCCGGTCCAAACCCAACCTCGACCACTGTGACAGTATCAACACACCCACCAACTCAGGACTCGCTCTTGACTCGGATACAAACTCAGCCACTCTCCGGACATGCTCACTATCCACTCTCTCCTTCGCTCTCTTCACTAAACCCGACCCGTACCCGATTCCTCTCTCTCCTAACTCCCTCGCACTTGTCTGCGCACACGCTAGAACAAACGCGTTTCCGTAGTATCCATCGGGTAAACCCGGTTTGACCCGATTCCTCACGTTTACGCTAAACAAAAGCTTTAAAGTCTGGTTCGGTGGAAACCCCATTGCTCTCGCCCAGCTTCTCCACACGTGTGCAGCGAGAACTTCAAATGACGTAAACGATGGCTCGGAGATTTGACACGTGCGTCGTGCCACGAATTTGAGATCGTTTAACCGTCGCTTATCGAACACAATGCAAGTTGGTCTGAGACAATTTATGACCCGGTTCATAAACCCGCAAAGATCTTGTACACGGTTGAACTCGGGATGAATGTGACTCACCGAGTCAACACGAGTCATCGGAGAAACACTGAACAAATGACGATCCCAAACGGGTTCCGGTTTAGCACCGCCGCGTTTTCCAGAAACCAATTCAGAAACATAGTTGAGAAACTCGCCACTACCAATACCGTCGCAGATACAGTGGTTAAACCCAACTCCCAAAGCAGCAGCGCCGTCAGTTAACCACGTCAGTTGAACAATTAACGGCGGAGATCCGTTGAGAACGTCGGAAACACTAAACGACAAGAGTTTTCTCCATTGAGTAACCGTTTTTGGAACTTTCTCAAAATCATTGACGGTGTAACGATCACTAACGGCTTCGATGAAAACAGCTCCTTGGGCTTTACATAATACCTCGAGGCCCAAATTATTATCTGATCTGGGCCGTACTCTTCCAGCTAATGGGTAATAAGGAACAAGAGCTTTTGCTAATGCAGCTTTTAAACGAGAAGTTGTTGTAACCTTGTCTAGGCCCGGGCCGGGCCTGTAAATTAGAAGATATTCTATAGTGAAACGAAGAAAAAGTTGAGAGTCGAGTGGTGAAAGTAATAGGATACCATTTGGTGTGGGCTCTGAAGGTGTCACTACCACAACTTCTTTAACACGCACTGAACTACCCATGTGAATTTGAAAGAAAAAAAGAAAGAAAGTTTTTAAAAAAATATACAAAGAAGGTGCTGGAGAGGTTTAATTAAGGACTTTGGTGTTTTGATTTTAAGGTGATGAAAAAAGTTTAGAGAATGCATGTGGGGGGTATGGTATTTATTTGTAGGGGGGGACCCGTGCTGGTTGTGTGTAATCTGTGGAAAGATTCTTGGGGCATAACTTTACGCAAGAAAATGAATAACAAAACAAACAAAAATAGTAAAAAAAAAAATCAGATGTGCTGGATTTGCTTTGTGTCTGTTGGGAGAAACGTTGGAATGGTAATTGGGTACTCATGTATCCATCACTGCCTGATTGAAAGTAAATCATTAACACGTACTCAAATTCTTTTTTATGTTTGTGACAAGGTAATCGATTTTTATAGGTGGTTACTGCCTCACTGGTTGCCTTATTTCTGATGAGTAAGTCTGTCTCTTTCATTTTCATGCATCTATACCTAGTATTCTCTTCTTCCCACAATAGGTCACTCATTTGACTATTTACATACCCCATCCGTCCCAAAATATAAGTAAAATTTGGTCAACAAAAACTCACTTTTGCTTATATTTTGTGACGGAAGTAGTATCTCAATAAGTTTACTTGTTAGATATATTAAAATATTAAAGTATCTAGACAATCATATAGTCTAAATATATCAACATTTTAATACTCCCTCCGGTCCTATATATAAGAAACATTTTACTTTTTAGATACATTGTAGAATTGATGTATTTAGACTATATTATTGTTTAGATACACTAATTCTACAATGAATCTATAAAGTCAACTTTTTCTTATATATAGGACTAGATGGAGTATATCTAAAAAATCAATTTCTTTTTATATTAAGGACCGAAGGTAATACTTTGAAGATTAATACTTCCTCTCATTCTTAATATAAAAGAAAGTCTACTTTTTAAATTCATTAAGTTTTTAATATATTTGATCTATATTATAGACTAAATACATTAAAAACTCATCTAAAAAACAAATTTTCCCTTATATTGAGAACTGAAAGTAGTATTTTTAATTGTATAATAATAAAAATTATAAATAGTTGATATTTTAAAAATGTTTATCAAAACAAACCAAACAAAATCTTTTATGCTAAAATAAAATGTGTGAATAGTATACATAGTAATTAAACTGATTGTCATTTGTTTTGTGATAGAGGGAGTATTACAATTTTTGCATCTAAATTTGAGTATTTAGTCACATTACACAACTATACATTTTTTTTATAATTATTTTTGCCAATTAAATTCACACAATTTAAGTGTTAAGTGGAGTATTTAGAGTTTGAATTCCAACTCTTGTAAATAATGTCTCTAATATATATTAATTGAAATACAATATTACGGGACCAGAACCGCCACAATTACATACCTTTTAATAAAAAGGGATGTACGCGGGTTGGGTTGGACCAATTTTAGCCAAATTTATTATGCGACCCGATCAAAGTTAAGTGGGTTTGATGTAAAACCCGTATATTTTATGTTAAACTCGAACTGACCCAACCCGATGGTGAGCAAGTTGGGTTGGGTTGGGCGAACGGGTCATTACATATAAGTTTTTTAAACAACTCTAAAAAAACATATAGTTATATGGCATTTTATTTAACCAAATGTGTTGGACCGGCTAAAGCCCAATAAATTGAGGCCAACATCCAAACAATGAACATGGCACGCCACCCCTGTATACGACAACAGACCAAGAACGGAAGCTCTCTCCCGAGCATGACACGAGTCCATAGCTCCAAAATGGGTCATACACACTGGATAAATGATCTCTCGTGAGATATTTGTGACTGATTCTTTGTGCATGGAGGACCCAATGAAACGATTATTCCTCCTCTCCCACTATATATGCATGCATGCACTCACAATAAAGGTACACACATTTTACCCCAATTTAGCATTTTCTCTCACCTCTTGCAAATATTAATTTGGGCGTTGGAGTGCTAACATTCTTGCAGGTACCTTTTCCCCCATTGGCACTTGAAGATCTCAATCACCAATCATCCAATACATATATGATCATCCTTCACCTCGCAAAGAACATTTCATTTTGAGCAATCGGTTCAGTGGCGCCGTTTGTGGCTCGGTTCACATAGAAAAATCTGCTTCATACCCATTTTTCACTCTACCCATTTTTCTCCAAAAAATGGCCAGATCTACCGGAATATCCCTCTACACCTAAAACCACCAACAAAGATGTTCATCTCCACTATTTTCGACGGTAACCATTACCTACCAAAACCACAACTCGCCGTCAAATGCCACTGGCAGGATTCTGATTAAACACCAGTCATAAGACCACCCTTGGGGTTCAATGATCACGACCTTGTCAATAGATCACCAAATGAAGACATATCGTTGTTAGTCATTGCTACCATAGCAAACTGCGACGTGTCCAGACTCCTCATCGATCAAGATAGTTCCTACGACATCATGTACAGCGAACTGTTCGCCAAACTACAGACAAGGACATACCAACTTGAATCGTACCATAGAATACATCTTTGTCACTACCACCAACACGGCCGCAACCATCTCATGTGGGAACAACTCAATGTTACCAAACATGTTGAGGTTTGTGATGCTTTGACGGTGGGTACAACAACGTTGAGTTGTTCCCAATTCTGAAACTTGTCACCTACTTCAACTCTTGGACTTGAAAAGCCTCGTTACTTGGAACTTTATAACACTTTGAGCCTTGTGAAGCCTTCTTTTCCAAAAATGTTACCACATGAGCGGAAAAAGTTTTTCCAGGAACATAAAAAGGCATCGAAAGAATTTAGTTGGAAACCGAATTTTGGTAATAGTAAAACATTAAATTCTTTTGATGATGATATTCAGTAGTTGGAGTTGCTTATGGATCCCATTGTGCACATTCACAAAGGTGCGATTCTCCAGTAGAAGCTTTCGGGGTTAAAAAATTGTGTGTTGCATTTGAAGCATGTTAGTTATCATAAGCAAATTCTTGAGAGTATTCAAAGTTCTCAAAACGCATTGATCTTTGAGAATAATCAAATAATGGTGCCCATCCATCAGTATCTTTTCCTTGAATTCACCCTTACAGAACAAGAAGAATTTGATGTCGACAAGGTCCGACTGGAAAAGCGTAGATTGAATCATATCGTAGGCATCAAAACAAGGTTTTTGGTGGAGTTCGCTAGTATTTGTGCTGCTGCTAATGCAAAAGTTATTGTGTTCAGCCAATTCCTTCGTCATTTATGCTTATTCACAGACCAATTAATGTTGGCTTTAAAATGGACCAAGGATGAGAAAATTTTATACATGTATGGAAAAGTTAAGAACAGGTAATCCTTAATTAATAGACTCAATGATGCAAACTTCAAAGAGGAGATTCTCCATGCATCAACAAAAGCTTGTTCCCTCAGAATCAGTTTGGTCGGAGCTTCAAGGGTTGTGCTACTCGATGTTAAATGAAATCTGTCAGTTGAATAACATGCTATAAGTCGAGTTTATAGAATTGGACAGAAGAAGGTTGTTTACATATATCATATTCTTACTCAAGGGACTAGAAAATGTGTTAAATATTCACTACAAGAATTTATGGGTTTTGCGGCGGCCAAAAACGGCCGGAAACGCCTTAAAAACGGCCGGAACAGAGAATTTGCGGCGGTTTTCCTATCCGCCGGATAACAGCTGGTCGCAAACCTTTGCGGCGGTTTTTTGGGTCATAAAACCGCCGGAAAATAGCGGCAAGAATTTGCGGCGGCTTTTTTCCGTCGCAAATGACTTAAGATTGGTTGACGTGGTAAACCTTTGCGGCGACCAAAAACCGCCGGAAATGTGGTGATATTTTAGCGGCGGCTTTAAGCCGCCGGAAGCGCATCCAAAATAAATAAAAAACGGTTTAGCGGCGGACAAAGGCCGCCGGAAAGAATATACGTTTTTTTAAAAAAAAAAAATCTGTTAAATCTTTTATTATATTTAAAATATTTTTACTTTTATAATTAAATTACAAATATTAAATTTCACAAATAATTTTAATATTATAATTAATATGGGCCATAACTATGTTAAAATATATACTTTTCAACTAGAAAAAAAACATTATTCTAAATTGGGCATGAGAACATATTAATTTATTATTTTATAATAGAAATTTGTTTGACAAACACAGCTTTGTAATTGAAGTTAAGCACATCTAAAATATAACATTGTTGATCAATTTATCCCAACAACCTATATCTATAATACACCACCCATTCTCAAGTGAAAGCTTCCCAAATGATATCATTTTCCATCACCAGGTCCACCAAAGAGATAACCCAAAGATGAGCCTCCACCAAGTGCAGCATGAACCTTGGTTGAGGGTCGGTCCGTGATGAAGTTGCCGGTGTAGAAAAAAAAAACAATACAAGGTCTGCAACAAACATGTAGAAAAAAAAACATTACAACTTAATATCAATGGTTAATCTAAATCCAAGAGCAACAAACAATACTTTAAAAAAAAAAAAAAAAAAAAACATTGAAACATGAACTTAATGGTTATAAACTTTTTTTTTGAATAGCCAATATATTAAAAACCACTTCCAAGCATAAGACATGCCAAGGAAGGGAGGGAACCATACAAACAAAGCCAGACTAAGGGACAAAGGGACCCAAAGCCAGCCATGAAACAAAACACACAAGCAGCAAAATTAAAAGTGCAACGAGGCAACAAAAAACTAAAACAAAGCCAAACAGCATAGCAGTAGTAGCAGGCCAAGAAACAGAGGCAGGGCTGCTAAAAAATAAGGTGAAAATGATTTTACTGTGCATTGGTCTAGTTCAAATTGAATTAAAATAAATTGTGACTTCAAATTGTAGCTGATTCAGGAAAACATGATGAAAAAAATACCTGAATTTGTAGGATTGCTTTGCGAAGTAAGGCCACTGATATTTGAAGAAGAAGAAGTGTTTCTACGGAGCTTTGGAGGATTACAAGATGCTTCATTACACCTGAAAATCAAAAGACAAATACTAAGTAATAATATAAAATTAAATAGCATGAAACTAATATTGGTTTTTATTGTCAGAATATAGTTAGTCCATGTACCCTACTTACATTGATTGTAGGTCCATTCCACTGCTTTGCCTGTGCAATTTTCCTGCAACTAATTTTGCATGTGGTCAGTAATGTTGAATTAATAGTCATTTTAATCAATTTTAAACAACTCAGCTTTTGGTTTATTATTAATCTAACTCTTCACCATGGATTTTAAGATGTTAATCTATTTGGTGTACCTTTAGGTTCCTCTCTTTGTTGAAAGATTGAAAATGACCCAAATAGATCAGATAGCTTCTCCAAAGTTGACTCTGAAGTGGATCTTTTGAAAGACTACAATCAAAGGTTGCAAAAATTAGGTGAAGAAGGAACATCCTATTTATCCATGATTTAAGTAGCTTGCATAATACATATATGAGAACAAATAATAGATGATAAACTAGGAATGTCTTACATATTCTTTGTTGCCGGAACAATATTTACTTTGAACCTGCAGAAATCATAGCAGATCAACCATTAATATACATAACACTCACCTTCAATGAAAAGAGTTGAATGAATCAAAACATACAACACTCACCTTCAATGAAAAGTCGGTTAAATCCAAGAGAAGTAACTTGGCCTCAAAGTAATGAGCTAAAGCCTTGGCAAGCACTTGTTGGTAAAGTTCTTTAAGACATGATAATATAGTTAGCTCCAAGTGAGAACAGAAACATCAAAGCATATCAATTCATGGTTATCAACTCGAGATTTAAATTATGAATCAGGAAATCTATTCTCCTCCAAATCGCAAATCGAATTTTATTATGGATCACAAACAAATCTTATTAAGAAACAAATTCAAATTTTTATAAAGAATTTCATTATGGATTGTAAGATATCATATTTTAAAGTTAAAAAAAAACTAACATATGTGAAAAAAAAATCATGAACTTCAAAATACTTTGTCAAATCAAAATAGCAATAAAATGACAGAAAAAAGATTGGTTACACAAAATTTAGAGATAAATTGCAATACATAGCCATAATGATTTTTATCTTTATTTTGTGCAATCTTTTGATCATAACAGCTTTTTTTTAGTTTCTTTTCAAAAAATTTGGCTCTTACTCTTATAAATCAAGAATAGACTTGTAGTTTGATCCTAACAACTTCTTCCCACAGATTTATCAAAAACAAATAAAAATAAACTATCACCAAAAATACTAAAAATACTAAAATCAGTTCCAGATTCTTCAAGATCAGTTCACAGATTCAAAACACTAAAAATACAATTAATCAAAAACAAATAAAACACATTCCAATTCGAAAATCAAAACCTGGGCTTAGCGAAAAATCATTGATTCTTCTTCGTTTCTTCATTTTCGGTTCACCATCAAGAGCTTTTTTGCTGGTTCACCATTTTCGGTTCTTCTTCGTTGCTCTCTCTCGCGGAATCGCCGTTAGGGTTCAATCAGAAAATGAAACAAGTGAAGAAGATGAATCAACAAGAAGAAGAATCTGTGAGAAAAAAGGAACGCGAGCGAAAAAGGGAAATAATACATACATCTGTGAGAAAAAACTCAATCGAACGAAAAAGGGAAGAAGATGAATCAACAAAACTCGAAAACGACCGCGAGCGAAGAAGACAAAGAATGGAACGCGAGCGGCGGCGGCGGCGGCCAGGTTGTGTTAGGGTTTGAAGCAGAGGTCGAGAGAGAGACTTCTGTGAACAAATGAAAAAAGTGAAAAAATAGAAAAGTAATTAAACGTAATAATAATAGAGAGAGAGTGTTGTGGCTTGTGAGATATTAGAGTTTTTTTTTTTATCTATTTGGACTTTGTTTGGATGTGTTTTTTTTTTAATCTATTTGGGCCATTTTTGGATCCACATAATAATATAAATAAAAAACAAATAAAACGATAATTCAATTAGACTTTTATTACGATCTGCCTATACATTTTGAGTCCGATGATCAAAATTCTTTTTCTAATTTGTTTGGTAGTCCAATTAGGTGATATTGGACGGTTGGATTGATAAAATTTGAAATCTTCGGTCAAAATCGATAGTTTTAGTCAATCTTCATGACCCTTTCATTAAAACTAGGATTCCGATGAGACTTTTATTACGATCTTCCTATACATTTGGAGTCCGATGATCAAAATTCTTTTTCTAATTTGTTTGTTAGTCCAATTAGGTGATATTGGACGGTTGGATTGATAAAATTTGAAATCTTCGGTCTAAATCGATAGTTTTAGTCAATCTTCATGACCCTTTCATTAAAACTAGGATTCCGATGAGACTTTTATTACGATCTGCCTATACATTTCGAGTCCGATGATCAAAATTCTTTTTCTAATTTGTTTGGTAGTTCAATTAGGTGATATTGGACGGTTGGATTGATAAAATTTGAAATCTTCGGTCAAAATCGATAGTTTTAGTCAATCTTCATGACCCTTTCGTTAAAACTAGGATTCCGATGAGACTTTTATTACGATCTTCCTATACATTTGGAGTCCGATGATCAAAATTCTTTTTCTAATTTGTTTGTTAGTCCAATTAGGTGATATTGGACGGTTGGATTGATAAAATTTGAAATCTTCGGTCTAAATCGATAGTTTTAGTCAATCTTCATGACCCTTTCATTAAAACTAGGATTCCGATGAGACTTTTATTACGATCTGCCTATACATTTCGAGTCCGATGATCAAAATTCTTTTTCTAATTTGTTTGGTAGTTCAATTAGGTGATATTGGACGGTTGGATTGATAAAATTTGAAATCTTCGGTCAAAATCGATAGTTTTAGTCAATCTTCATGACCCTTTCGTTAAAACTAGGATTCCGATGAGACTTTTATTACGATCTGCCTATACATTTGGAGTCCGATGATCAAAATTCTTTTTCTAATTTGTTTGTTAGTCCAATTAGGTGATATTGGACGGTTGGATTGATAAAATTTGAAATCTTCGGTCTAAATCGATAGTTTTAGTCAATCTTCATGACCCTTTCATTAAAACTAGGATTCCGATGAGACTTTTATTACGATCTGCCTATACATTTCGAGTCCGATGATCAAAATTCTTTTTCTAATTTGTTTGGTAGTTCAATTAGGTGATATTGGACGGTTGGATTGATAAAATTTGAAATCTTCGGTCAAAATCGATAGTTTTAGTCAATCTTCATGACCCTTTCGTTAAAACTAGGATTCCGATGAGACTTTTATTACGATCTGCCTATACATTTGGAGTCCGATGATCAAAATTCTTTTTCTAATTTGTTTGTTAGTCCAATTAGGTGATATTGGACGGTTGGATTGATAAAATTTGAAATCTTCGGTCAAAATCGATAGTTTTAGTCAATCTTCATGACCCTTTCATTAAAACTAGGATTCCGATGAGACTTTTATTACGATTTGCCTATACATTTGGAGTCCGATGATCAAAATTCTTTTTCTAATTTGTTTGTTAGTCCAATTAGGTGATATTGGACGGTTGGATTGATAAAATTTGAAATCTTCGGTCAAAATCGATAGTTTTAGTCAATCTTCATGACCCTTTCATTAAAACTAGGATTCCGATGAGACTTTTATTACGATCTGCCTATACATTTCGAGTCCGATGATCAAAATTCTTTTTCTAATTTGTTTGGTAGTCCAATTAGGTGATATTGGACGGTTGGATTGATAAAATTTGAAATCTTCGATCAAAATCGATAGTTTTAGGCAATCTTCATGACCCTTTCATTAAAACTATGATTCCGATGAGACTTTTATTATGACCAGCCTATACATTTGGAGTCCGATGATCAAAATTCTTTTTCTAATTTGTTTGGTGGTCCAATTAGGTGATATTGGACGGTTGGATTGATAAAATTTGAAATCTTCGATCAAAATCGATAGTTTTAGTCAAATTTATTGACTATTTCATTAAAACTAGGTTTCCGTTTAGACTGTTATTACGATATATTTGACTTCCGATGATCAAAATTCTTTTTCTAATTTGTTTGTAAGTCAAATTAGATGATATTGAACGGTCGAATTGATAAAATTTGAAATCTTCGATCAAAATCGATAGTTTAAGTTTAAGTTGTATTCTTGTAAGTTTCATATATGATATTTAGTTTTATACTTATATATAATATTTACAAACTAACTTAATTCGTATATTATTCTTTTGTAAAAAAAATTCATGTATTATTCTCTTAAGATTAATCTAAATATAAATATTAATTTCATATAATATAAAATTGATTTCATATTATTTAGATTCATCTCATACAAATATATTACTAAATATTAGTAAATATTTGGCTTTATATAAGTTTTATATAATATAAAAAACATATATCATGCTTATGTTTTTTTTACTAAATATCAAGTTTTATATTATTGCTTTTATATAATACAAACAACTTAATTATATAAAAAAGCATATATAATATTTTAATAAATATTAAGCATTCTATAAAAAAAAACAAAATTTATATTATACTTTTATGATAATTTGAAAAAAAAATTAGTTTAAAGTAAAAAAAAAAAAATTAGTTATTTCAATATAAGTTTTATTATAAAAAAAAAAGGTACAATTGTTTTGCGGCGGTTTTTGTCCGCCACAATATTAGCGGCGGTTTTTTGGCTTTTCCGGCGGTTATTTGGAAATAATAATTTCCCACCTACATTTTCCGGCGGTTACAAACCGCCGCAAATATTTATGTTCAAATTTAATTCCCGCCTTAAGTTTCCGGCGGTTTATAACCGCCGCAAATCCGTCAGTTCAAAATAATTTTTCTTGCTTTTTTCCCGGCGGTTTAAAACCGCCGCAAATCCTTAAAAAACCGCCGCAAATGTTTTTTTTTCATTTTTTATTTCTGGAAACGTTTCCGGCGGAATTTTCCGCCACAAATGTCCAAAAACCGCCGGAAAATGGTTCCGTGGGCTTTTGGCCGCCGCAAATTTTGGCCGGTATGAAGGGAAATTCTTGTAGTGATTGCAAATAGGTCGAAAAGTACAAGTTTGTCTAAACTTATATTTTCGGCTAAAAATGCTGACAATAATGATGAGTTAAAAAGTCGTGCGGAGAACATTGAAGATATAATTCTTGATAAGATGATTTGGCATGAAAATCTACAAGACATGTTTGATAAGTGTGTGATACAGGTAAGAAGAGCGAAAGTTTGATAGTTTTGGCTATTGATTTATGATGAACGTAAATTTTTCTATCAGTCCATTTTTTTGGTTGCTACTACTAATGTATTGGTTGTAGGACTAGTAGTTCATATAAATATTGTCATAGGACTATATTTTCATGAGTAAAAAATGGCAATATTTATATGAACTACTAGTCCTACAACCAATACATTAGTAGTAGCAACCAAAAAAATGGACTGATAGAAAAATTTACGTTCATCATAAATCAATAGCCAAAACTATCAAACTTTCGCTCTTCTTACCTGTATCACACACTTATCAAACATGTCTTGTAGATTTTCATGCCAAATCATCTTATCAAGAATTATATCTTCAATGTTCTCCGCACGACTTTTTGACTCATCATTATTGTCAGCATTTTTAGCCGAAAATATAAGTTCAGACAAACTGGTACTTTTCGACCTGTTTGCAATATTTAACACATTTTCTAGTCCCTTGAGTGAGAATATGATATGTGTACACAACCTTCTTCTGTCAAATTCTATAAGCTCGACTTATAGTCTGTTTTTCAACCGACGGATTCCATTTAACATCGAGTAGCACAACCCTTGAAGCTCCGGCCAAGCTAATTCCTACGGAACAAATTTTTTCGATGCAAGGAGAACCTCCACTTGGTTGCTTGAATCATTAAATATATGGATTAAGGATTTCATGTTCTTAACCTCTCCATAAATGTACAAAATTTCCTCATCCTCGGTCCATTTTAGAGCCAACTTTAATTGGTCTGTTATTAACCTTAAAGGACGAAAGAATTGGATGAACACAAGAACTTTTTCATTAGCATCAGCACAAAGACTTGGGAACTCCACCAAAAACTTCGTTTTGACACCGACGTTATTATTCAATCTAAGCTTTTCTAGCCAGACCTTGTCGACAGCGGATTCATCTTGTTCCATAAGTGTGCATTCGAGGAAAAGAGACAGATGGATGAACGCCATTATTTGATTACTCTCAAAGATGAATAAGTTATGAGAACTTTGAAAACTCTCAAGTATTTGCTTATGATAGTTGTCATGCTTCAAACGCAACACAACTTTTTAACTCGAAAGATTCTTTTAGAGGAATGTGCCGTTGTGAATGTGCACAATGGGATCTATAAGCAACTTCAACTGTTGAATATTATCATCTGAAGGATTTCCTGTTTTACTATTGCCAAAATCTAGTTCCCAACTTGGGATCTATAAGCAACTTCAACTGCTGAATATTATCATCAGAAGGATTTCCTGTTTTACTATTGCCAAAATCTAGTCCCCAACTAAATTCTTTCGATGCCTTTTTATGTTCCTGGTAAAACTTTTTCAGCTCATGTGGTAACATATTTGGAAAAGAAGGCTTCACAAGGCTCAAAGTCTTATAAAGTTCAAAGCAGCGAGACTTTTCAAGTCTGAGAGTTGAAGTTGGTGACGAGTTTCAGAATTGGGAACAACTCAATGTCGTTGGTCTCAAACGTCAAAGCCTCAGTGGTGTTGATAGTGGTGGGGATTGATGTCATTGTCGGTGTTTACCTGGTCATCTTCAGTTAGAGTTTTAGATAGGGGTTGTCATTTCTGCATCTTTTTTACTCGTATTTACTTTTATCCTTCAGAAATTGTATTATAGTAATTGATAATTAATTATTTGAAATAAAGGTTGTATCTAGTTTTCTTTAAACATGGTGTTTGAGTTGTGTTCCTAAACTTTTATTTGCAAACCAATTTATACAAGAGGCATTGGATTCAGATTGTTGCTTTTGGAAAGACAATCATAAGTATTCCATTTAAAGGTTTTTACTTGTTTTGAAAAAAATAAGTTTCTACTTTTACACATTAAAAATCGAGGTATTAAAAGTAGAATCACATTTAACTCATGATTGATCTTGTGCTATTAACCTCCTCCTGCGTCGTTTGTCACCCACCGCCGTCTAAAGCCTCTGATATCCTCCTTGCTGCTTTTGTCTCTTCCGATGTAACCTTGGCGTTATTGGTGCAAGGAGTGGTTGTCACCCTCTGTACCACCTTCGTCTTAGAACTATGGCCGGTTGGGAGTCGTTGGTTGTGGAGGTTAACAACTATTGGTTCGGTTTGTCCACGGATTTGCGGATCGGTTTTTTGGTTCTCATCACAGTTTGCATCAATTCATCACCGATTTGGATCGACTAAGGTGCATTACCGCGAGTGATTCATTATTCCAAGAACAACACGTCGTTTTGTTGACTCACGCCTTTTATGGTTGAATTCGACGTGTTGTTGTGTTGTCTAACCCATGAGGGTATTTTGTAAAACAATGATTTTTTGTTCACTGTTGGTTTGGACTTGGAAAGGAGGTCACTGATGTCATTTCCTAGGAGTTTTAATTGGATCGTTTCTATGTTGGCGGACGATTCATATCTCTATGTGTTGTTTTGTTTAAAGCTACCCACGAGTTGAACTCATAAAAACCCAATTCAGCCTATATTGCTCGAAAGGTCTGAGTGTGTAGACACTCCATGTTGAGGGTAGTAGTCGCTGATGTTGTTGTCTTTGCTTCAGGGGCCCGGCCCCATTGAATGACGATCCCTCGATTTGGCTTTTGATTGGATCTGAGTTGCTTTCACAAAATTTGATTCGTTAGAGGTTTAAATAGAGGTCTCATTTTTCCAGGTCGATCACAATATCTAATCATTCCTTGATTTCAGAATGTTTAGCTTGAAAAAGCTATCATCGCTTGCTTCTTGCTGCAGGGAGTAGTGGGTACGTGGGTCATTCTGTGTTGACGGTCGGTTCATTCGCCTCAAATTTTAGGGAATGCTATTCATCTTTTTTTCCTGATGTCTAGATGTTCTTCGCCTTATTAAAAAAAGGGACTAAAAAAACTTGGTAATGTTATAGAGACTAAAAACATATTTAACCCTAGATTATATTATTAAGAATACCTAAATAAATTTCAAATAAAGGAATTTTTTTCCTTACCTCTCTTCCATCTAACCCATTTATTGTGTGCAATATATTCTATTACTAGTGCACCGGAGGGGATAAAATTATATGTTCTCACAGCCCAAACTTTATTAGTTGTATGATAAACTTGTGTAAAAGAATGGTATTTTAGTTAACATACATATTTAATGGTAATCAAGTCGATATTTTAGATTGTTTTGGGAAATCTTATTTCCACTATTAGGTCTCCATCCACATTCAACTACAATGTCTCAAGGCTCTATCAATCTAGAAATTTAATTTATTGATTAGGCATTAGTTAAAAACTAAATTTTAAGAAGATTGAGCATCAAAGTCAAGAAAAAACAATAAACACAAAACTACAATATTGTTTGTCACTATTACCATATAAAAAATCAGACCCGTTAAAATATTTAGCACAATAACACGTATTAATATTTGTGCAGCTTTGTTGGTAATGATTTCTAGAAATCCGATATAGAACTTTTACGCGTTTTACAACTAGATTTGAAATAATATATGTAAAATCTAAAGTTTTAAAACAAAATCAATGTCATAAATACAAAAAAGAGAGTGATATGGAAATATACACAATTCACAAACAAAAAAAAAAGAGTGAAAATATATAGGAAAGACCAAAATAAAAATTGAGTATATTTTATAGTTATAATATTTTTCTTAAATACTTAAGTGAACTTATGAAAGGGGAATAAAATGATATATCACTACTAGAATTCTCAAATAACATGGTATTTAATCTTATTTGAGCATCATCTAATCATTTGGATGCATTTATGCTAATAGCATAGAAAATTTCAAGATATGAAGATCTGACATTTCATATTTGGTGTTGAATGTAAATATATTATGCAAATATAATGAAAATTAATGTCATGAAGGAAAGGGAATTAACCTTTATTTATAGGGTGATGATGATGAAGACTCTTTGCTCCCATGCTTCTCCTCTTGCCCACTTCCTCAAATTTCATGTTTTCTCTCCAATCTCTCTCAAATCTTAAAAGAACCCTAATTCTTCTTCAATTTCTTTCTCTAAATTTCGCGCCCTTGCCTTAGATTAAGCTAAAATATCTTAATACATTAATTGTATGTAAGATTTCTAAACTCGGGGATTGAATAATGATGGTAGATGGTGATGGTGATGATGAAGCCGTAAGAATTGAATCTGAAAGGAAGAAGAGGTATTAGGGTTTCACAACCTTTCCAGCCTATATATATATAAGTAAGAGACAATTTACTATTATGTCCTTATCAAAAACCAAAAATACTCTGCTACCCTTTGCTTGATATTAATTCAAATTTATTTTATTTTATTTCTAAACCACCAATTCATTTAGGGGCTCTCTCAATTTGCCACTATTTGGTACACTAGGTTAACAATGTTCAATAAATGATTAATCTTGGTTGTCTCAATAACATAAAAAATAATTTTAGATTTGTGTAAAATTTTACATGAATGATCTAAATGACATAAACTTTCAATTCAACGATAAATTTTATAAAATTCATATTAATTCATTAAAACGTTATTGAGCGGTCTACCATTACTTAAAAGTCACACCACTATAATTTAATCCCTCATATATATATATATATATATATATATATATATATATATATATATATATATATATAATTGAATCCACTTTTGAATAATTTTCATGTATTGATATAATTAATTTAGAATTGGAGAATGAATTTTCTTTTTGGTGAATATGGTATTTAACTATTTAAAAATAGAAGTAAATAAAAAATATTAAATATTTAATTAATAAAATAATTTACTGAAAATGCATCCATAGAAATAAAATTAAATAGTGATTTGAAAAAATTAGGTAAAACCATTAAACTTTAAATAACTCAAAATTCAAAAACATGCATTAATTTTACATTTAACTTGCTAGACTAATTTGTAATAAAATATATTTAATAATAGAATAAAAATAAAGAATTTGAATTTAAAAGTAATACGGTTTTTATGAAAATAAGTAAAACTTTTTAACTGTAAATAATTTTAGAAACTTTTATTAACTTTTGTTTGACTAATTGGAGATATTTTAAATCAAGGACTTTAAAAGTCTCTATCTGTTACAGGACTTTATATGGGTTCCATCAACAAATTAAAACTAGTCGTTAAATTTATATTACTCCGTCCTAAAACTTTGGTCCTTTTAGAGTTTTGTACGTAAATTAAAAAATAACAAAGATTGATAAGTTAAGTCATTTTTACCCTTACTTTATTAAGAAAGATAAAATTCATTTAATGATTGCTTTAGTTTTTGTAAGGGTATAAATGGTAAAATATCATTAATTGTGTCTTAAGCTTCGTTTGGATTGATTGATTGAATATAATGGAATGAAGCGTAGCGAAATGGAGTGGAATGTGATGGAGCAGAAAATGCTAAACAGTGCCCCCGGGACAATGGTTAAGCATATT
This sequence comes from Trifolium repens, assembly GCA_030408175.1. NCBI lineage: Eukaryota > Viridiplantae > Streptophyta > Magnoliopsida > Fabales > Fabaceae > Trifolium > Trifolium repens. The sequence continues at coordinate 17,936,274 of CP125841.1, read as the reverse complement.
AAAATTGAAAATTTGTCTCGAAATGTGTGCATTCAACACCTTGGAGTAAAAAGTTGTTTTCTCAATATTAAATTTTTATTTTATTTCCCTTTTTGGTATGCTTAACCATTGCCCTGGGGCACTGTTTAGCATGACCCTATTTTAAAAAGGAGAGGAACACAATTGATGATAAGTGGTGGTATGAGATGAAATCCATTCCATCATATTCTATTTCATTCCATTATTATTTTTCAAATCCAAACAATGGAACATTATTATATTTCATTTTGCTTCATTCTATTATATTCCATCAATCCAAACGGAGCCTAAAAGACCAAAGTTTTGGGACAAAACTAAAAAACTAAAAAGACTAGAGATTTGGGACGGAGGGAGTATTTTTTTAATGAATGTCAAATTATTTTAATCTCGTTCGTATTCTAAAACTTTTTGTAACAATACCTCAAATAAGCAATCTTCACATGTGAGCGTCAATTGAAAAAATATAGAGATTTCCACTCACATAAATAAATTAACATCTCTAAAATATTTGAATGAATGTTTATAGTTTTTTTTTTAGTTACCATGATATTGGTATGAAGTTTCCACCGCCGTTAGCGATGAATAATCTCTTTCGAGGAACATGTGGGGCACATAAAGTGGGTTCTCCCCTCCCAACCGATTTGTCTTCGTACATATGAGTCAGAAATCGAAACCATAACTACATATTTAAGGGGTCAAATTCCTTACTACTTGGATCAATTTATTGTTGGTATGTTTATAGAAATTTGGGTCATGATAACTAGTGTTCCTGGGGCACTAGTTAAGGATACAAAAAAAGCAACTTTTGCATTGATAATAACACTTTTTATACATTACAAACATTGAGTACACAACTTCCAATGTAATTTTACTATATCAAGTATCCTTAACTAGTGCCCCAAAAACACTATTTAGCATTTTCCTAGAAATTTTAATGTAACAAAATCTTAAATAATATTGTATTCATTTTATAAGAAAGGTACTATTTGACATTTATCAAGGCATTATCTCCCATTCAAGTTAGAGACTTTTCATTTATCCTTTTTTCCTTTTCTTCTTATTTTCCTTTCTACCCTTCCATCCTTATCTTCTCTCCTAAATTCCCAAATATAGCATTAGGATAACATTGTTGGTGCATAAGCATCTTATTTAGATTAATGATAGAGTGATACTGTTGTCGGTTAATGAGGAATATTGTCGCCCGGATTTGTGGCAGATATGTAGAAATTGGCATCCTAGGCTATCTAGTGTCCAAAACTTTGGAATAGGTTGTAGAGGATGTGTCTTTTAATGGCTAATGCTGCTATTTTTGTGCGACTAATAGCATCCATAATGGAACTACTCTCTTTTTAGTACTTAAATGGGTCCCACGTATACACATCACTTATTTATAATTTTTTAATAATAGTACCTACTAAATACTCAATCCCTCCAACCCAACACATCTTAAAAAGTTCTAAAACGGTCTCACTTATAACATATTTCACCAATAACTATACATAATTGTAAATGGGTCCCACAGAAATAAAATAGGTACCAATGCTTAACTTAGAACCAGGTACTCATTTGTATTTTGCTCCAATGAGGGTACCTATTAGGTACTAGTACTTAAAAAATAGGTACCCACCATTGGAGATGGTCTAAAATGGCTGATGTTAATCCTAATAGGGTTTATATATCGTGTGCAAATTTGTACATATTAAAAAATTTAAAATGGTAAATTTATATTGAAATTTGTGTATATTATATTAAATGTATAATTTTTAATAAATAATTGTTATTTGTTAATAAAAAATTACTACTTTTGATTGTTTAACATATGCAATATTAAATATGTTAGACAAAATCATCCTAATAAAGCATATCCATATTTTACTCCTTCAAATAAAATATTTTTAAAATTAATAAAAAATTAATATATTAACTATAATATAGATTAAATCCATCAATTTTTTAATAAAATCTAAATACTTTTTTATAATATTTTTTTATTTATAACAATGACCGAAACAAAAAAAGTCAATAAACCTCAACTTCTCTATATTATTCTTTCTTTCTAAATACACACGCTTTTGATTCCCCAAATCTACATATCTACATATCATGGGACTATATCTCCCGTGACCAAAATTGGAATTGATACAGCTGCACTTTTTTTTTTCTTCTTTTCTTAATCACAACTTGAAGCTTACGTATACAGTTATAATCTATGAAGCCTTGATATTCTAAAAATTGTAACATATCGTGTTTGTGTCCGATATATATTTGATACTGACACTCGTCTGATACGTTCTGATACTCGTATTGGAAACGTATCGGTTAAATTTTTATTTTCAAATAAAAAAAATAATATCCGATACGCGTCTGATACGTCCCGATACTTATATCCGAAAAAGTATCGGTTAAATCTTTATTTTTAAACAAAAAAATAATATCCGATACAATCCGTGTTTTTTAGTGAACGTCAAACTATTATGTTGTTACACAGATAACTAACGATGTCTTTTTTTAGATATTACTTTTGATGTTTTTTGGATAGTACTAATGATATATTTTTTGTAGGCTTAATTAAGCTATTGGTCCCTTAAAGATATTATTAGTTTCATATTGTTCCCTTAAAGAAAAAAAAGTTTCATTTAAGTCCCTTAAAGATACATCCGTTAGTTATACCGGTCCTTTCCGTTACTTTTTAAGCCTAAATGTCTAAGGTGGACAAATATTATAGATGGTCTACCGTAGACTTCATTAATTGTTTTAATTGTAACCATTTGATTTGTTTACACCGTTGGATCTTTCAAGTGCATTGTATCTCGTTGTGAACTATCAACACTTGATATTATTTACCATTTCTTCATCATCTTCACTCTTCTTCTTCATCTTCTCATCAAACAGCAAACCCAGGAAAAAAAATTAAAACAATCTCAAATCTTTTGCACTGTATTGGTGTTACTGTATCTCTTTTCCATTGAACAAAACAACAATCAAGATTAGTCCATTGAACAAAACAACAAAAGATTAGAACATAGTAGAAACAAAAACAGAACAGAACACTGTAGAAGCGGTGGAAACGTTGTGGACCGAAGCACAATCGGAGATGGATCGAAAAAATGCGAACAGAGAAACGCACACGAACAGACACCAATCAAGATGTCAAAGGTGTTGTAGATCGGAAAAACACGCGCGAATAGAGAAACCCTTTGGTGTGCTGTTTGTCGGCGGCGGAGCAAACAAAAAGCAAAGGCGGCGCGAAGAAGGGTGAAGAAGATCTATAGTTGTTTATGTTTCTGCGCTCCTTTGAGTTTCAGTTTTTTTTTTTAGATTAATTTGTTTTTGTAGTTGTTTGGTGAAGAAGATGAAGAAGATCTGAATTTTATTCACATAGTTTTACACCATTTTTTTTGAAATTTTATTCGTTTATGCATTCACAGTTTTTTGGATTTTGTTGTTTTTGTTCTCCCTATAATTTAGCCTAATTTTTTATTTTCCTTTAAGATATGAAATTTTGTTGAAGTTTATGAAAATATTGATAAAGATGAAGAAGAAATGAACGGAGAAGATGAAGGAAAGGAAATAAAATTGGATGTTGGTGTTACACTATTAATAACGGTGGACTTGCACAAAATTAATGGTTATTTGAAAAAATTAACGGAAAGGACTGTTATGATTAACGGATGCATCTTTAAGGGACTTGAATGAATTTTTTTTTTCTTTAAGGGACCAATATGAAACCAAAAATATCTTTAAGGGACCAATAGACTAATTAAGCCTTTTTTGTATAATACTTAACTCAAGATGTACTGGTGATCATTATTTTCTGAGACAATATTAATGAGCCCAGGTATGCTCCATTTACCTTGTATCCATTTAATCCAGTCCATCCGTTGGATCAATGACACATGGCAAAATATAATCCAAGGGACAAAATTAAAAGATTAAGCCCTCTTTCTTACTTCTATTCTCTGTTACGCACAACACAGGAGACACAACACAGTTGTTTGGCCGCCAGTGCTCCTTCCTCTTCCTCTCACCGGTACCGGTTCCGCCGCCGTGTGTTTCTGTCTTTCTTCCCTAAAATCTTCTCCAAACACGTTCTCTCTCGCCTTGCCAACATCATCATGAGCGAACCTCGCCGTCCTGTTGCCGTCGACGTCACAAGTCAGTCCAACGTTTTGTTTTTGGTGTTCTTTGTTGTTTGCAATAGGAGAATGAATTCCAATGAAATTGAAATAAAATAAATTTAATGTTGTTAGTTTCTCTTGTTGTGCTTCTCCATGAATGGACTGAGATTGTCTAACACTTGAGATGATTTAGGCACAAAACTGATAACTTTGAATTTCACAAACTGGTGGATTGGTGGTGATAACTGATAACAGATCAATGATTCAAAATCCAAAACAACTTCAACAATCAATGGATGCTTCCAATTAAAATGACGATCATGATAATCGTGGAAACGAGTGCCGGAGAACAGACAAAAAAGATGCGGCGGCGCGGAGACGAGGAGAGAGGAAGAGGGAGTGATGAGATGAAAAATAAAATAAAGCACAGTATCACAGAAGAGGTTGGGTGGAAATACAGGGATGGCGGCTCCCACGGCGAAACCAGCGGCGGAACCATCGCCGGTGAGGGGAAGAGGAGGAGCAACGATGAAGATGAAGCACAAAGATGAACGGTTTGTGCGTAACAGAGATAAAATTATTATAAATAAACAATTATTTTAATCTTTTAATTTTGTCCCTTGGATTATATTTTGCCATGTGTCATTGATCCAACGGATGGACTGGATTAAATGGATACAAGGTAAATGGAGCATACCTGAACTCAATATTAATGAAACTCAAATACTTAACTTAGTATTAATGATGTTAATTTATTATCATTAGTATTTTTTGTCTTTGTCACTATTTCACTATGGTGTCCTAATATATAACAGGTTGTTAAACATTTGAGTTTGTCCCAAAATTCTTGTATAAGAATGGATGTTTTATGTTTTTAATTGGTCAGCTGCAGGAGCTATATAATTGCCTGCTATTGCTACAAGATGAGTTTGTTGAAGAGACTTGATGTCATGATTATTATGTGTCTTTTGAACTATTATGTGTCTTTAGTTAGAACTGAGGAGCTCGTGTATGTTGAGCCTCAAACTGTTTTGCTCTTGTGGAAGTTTAATGGCTTGTTTGTACTCCTTGCAGAATGAACTATTGGTTTTATAATAATAATAATAATAATAATAATAATAATAATAATAATAATTTTTTGTCTTTCAAAAAAAATTATCATTATTAATATTATTGATTTTAGTCATGTTTATATATTGTGCATTTATATATTTAATTTTTAATTTAATTTAATTTTTAAATAACGTATCACGGCAGTATCGGATATGAATTTTTTTAAAAATTTCCGTATCGGTATCGTATCAATATTGTGTCACGTATCGAGGCTTCGTAGATTATAATGTCTCAAATTTAAATTAAAATGAAAATGTTCAATTTTAAAATATCAACATTGTTAAAATGTCAGTTGAATTAGATCTATACAAACATTAAGATTTGCTAACCAAAGTTATTGGTTTTTTTTATGACTAAGTTATTAGTTTTTTTTTTTTGTTATAAGTTACTTGGTTTTCATTTATATTATGCACTACTATTTAGTAAGAAATATTTATATGAAAAAAAGAAGAATTCACAAAAATAAAGAATTTAATCAATCAAAAATTGGCTAACCATATATAGAAGAGAGTGGTTATAATTTATAAGTGTTAAATATTGTCACATAAAATTTTAAAATGATAAAGTTATTTGTTGTATTTCAAACAAATTTTTACTTAAAACAAATAATAATATAAAATATTTTTAGTCAATTTATTATATTAAATTAGACAATAAAAATTAAAATGTTATCTAAAAATTTGTTATAAAATATTATTAAGATATGCATAAAACTGTTGTAATATACTACTCCCTCCATTCCTTTTTTTTAATTTGACGACAAAAGACTAATAAAAAGGAACGGAGGGACTAATAAATCTTGATCACTTTCATTTAAATTTATTTGATAGATATAATTGTTTCATATTAAATGTTGCAATCACCACATAAAAAAAAATGTTTTTTTTACACACAAAAAAAAAATGTTGCAATCACTATTTTGTATGTATACTGCTTATGAACCACACAAAATTGTGCGGTTAATAAGGAAACTTTATCTTGAAATTTCTGCAGTTAATACATTGAAATTTTAAAAAGTTATTTTTTTAAGGAAAATGCTAATATACATTAAATTGTGTGCAGTTAATGTTTGAAAAGTATAAAATGTCTTGTTTTCAAAGTAAAAGTTACTTCTTTTGTATTCTTAACTAGTGCATCGGGGCACTAGTTAGCATGACCATTTTTTTAATATTAATTTTGTCTTTAATTTTATTTTTTAGTATACTTAAAAATATCACGGGATACTGTTTAGCCCGACCCTTAACCCGCTAATGGTCATCTCTTACCTAAATAATTAGTGAAAAAATTATTTAGTTTGGATATGTATATAGTTTGTTGGGAGAAAGATAAAACGAAATATCAATCTTATTTTCTTTTATTTTTTGTCAAATAGTCTAGTGACTAGAAATTATATCCTTAAAATGGATAAGTGGGATGACAATGGTTCGAACATCGGCCCCCTATAAATATAAAATATCCATGTCAACTGAGTTAAGCTCACGAGACAAATATCAATCTTATTTATTCATGCAATTATAGACTAACACTTTTTAAAAATATATTTATTGTCTACTAAATTTTACAAAATATTTGTGCACATTCACGAGGCACGTAAAATAGATTATTATATTAAGATAGATAATGACGGTTGGTGATTGTTGATGGTGGTACTACTTTAAATGGGAGAAACTAGATGGTTCATTTGGTGAGATTAGGTGTTGTTGATGGTGGTGATGAAGCTCGGGAACGGTGGAGAAGGCTACCTACAAAAAGTTAGCACTCCAATGTTCAAGTCAGCAACAACTTAAGATGAGTGTGTATGAAATGGATGAAATGTGTTTACTTTGAGGATGGGTGCAATAACGCATATATAGGAGATAGTGGGGGAAACCATCTTGAGGGTCCCACAGTTTGAGTGGAATGGAGAACAACTATCTCATGATAGGGGTCGTTTATCTGTTAAGGGTATTGTATCATAAGAGAGCAATGTGCCTTAGCTTTGAGACGAGGATGAGTTGTCTTAGGTTTAGAATGAAATTGGGCTGTCAGCATTGTGGGTCTTGTAAAGTTTGGAACAATACCTCGTTGTGAAGGAAGAGGTGATACCTTCACGCACTTCAATGATCAAGTTAGTAAATGCCAAAGGTGAGAGGTATATTTAGGGTTAGATATGACATAACAAGTATAGCCTTTTGGCAGATTTATATAGGAGTAAAATTGGGGTTTGTAAGGGACTCGAACATTCTCATGTGCACATATGATTGGAATATGTATTGTCTGGTGGCAGAGAGGTGTGATTAGGTGGTTCATGTGACCATATCAAGAGATAATTTATTGTTTTTAGGGTATGTCTATCGTATGGTCCGCTTTACTAAGTGTTGATCCAATAAACCGGTCTAACTCGCATGTGGGTCTTGGCCTAGTCGGGATAATTTCTCCCCAAGCTTGGGTCGTCATAGACGAGCGTTGGATTGAAGTCTTTAAATGTGTTGGCAGCATCTGTTTCTCTACAAGATCCTGTGATGTTTAAATTTTGCTTGTGATAACTACAAAAATCCTGCTAAGCATTTAAGAATTTAAAGAATACCTTCTTTGAGTTGGGCCACTCATTTGTTGTAGGAAGGCAATAATTTTGAGTAGTCGATCTGTTGCCAAATTGATATCAGATACGTGATTCAGATCGTTTTCCTGTGTGAGGACGGTGATCCTTTGAGGTGGTTTAATGATCATATCAACGTGCCTTCGGCCATCCATTTTTGTTGCGAGCAAGATTTTTAGATATTCTATTCTTCATGTGTGCATAATCTTTGAGGTCCAAAAATTTTGGTAGGATTTCATATAATGAGCTTCTAGTTGTCTAGCATTTGAACGATGTATCTTGATCCAAGTGTTTTTTGATGTGTTTCTTGTCTGGTGTTGCTTTTCTTGTATTTTACAACTTTCGAGTTTCTTTTTCTTTCAAGTTTATTTTTTCTTCCAAGTAAGTTTGTTCTTGTTCTTCATCTTCTGTATTTGGTAGTGTGAAATTGATATTTGTAGGAGAAAGTTATTTAGTTTGTTGCACTTTCCACTTTCTAAGTTGATTCCTTCAAGGTTGTGACCTCTAGGGTAGATGTCTTGCATGATGGCTTCATTTTTTTTCTTTTTGTAATGTATCTAGGATAGTGAGTGTTGTATTTGTTCTTTCGTGTGTACATCGTGTTAGTACGTAGTTTTCTTTTTGTATGTTTATATTTATTATTGTGTTACCTTCAGTAGAGTTGCCTTCTGGTTCTCCACTTTGTGATGATTCTTTCATGATGAAGTGGTGTTTAGGGTAACCATATGCGCTGAACTAGGTTTTGATCTTTGATCTTCCCTTTGTTAGTCGATTTTTTGTCTTTTCTTTATCTGTTTCCTGGTGAACTTATTTGTTCTCTTTTATGAACAGATCCTGATGGAAATGACCGAGGACCAACTTCTTGCAATTCTCGACTTGTCAGACTGGTTTTCTATTGTTAAAGAGAGCTATCTCAAAACTCCCAACATTTATAATAGTCTTGAGGGATTGTGTCTTTTAGTGTTACCGAGTCACGAGGAAGTGAGTACCTCGGGGGACTGGGTTGTTGAGTCTGATACTTCTAGACTCTGGTCTTTATAATCTAATTCATCCGGAGTCTGAGCTTCACAGCTTCTCTTGGATGTGTTATGCTCTTTAAATAAGTTGAGTGTACGTGTAAATTTCATTCGCTAGTACTTTTAATACTCTATTATCATCAAAACTAATAGAGAGAGATTAACAACTTAATTTTGTTCCAACGGTGATTACATGCAGCTTGTATATGGCCATACTCGGGTTATATTTAAAATCCATTTTTCAACAGAAATGCTTAGCCCAACCTGATAAATCTCATAGCGCGTTAATATCGGACAGTACATTTTGACAGCTCTACTTAACACACCCCTCAATGTAGCAGAGTAGAAGACCACATGTAAGTTTCTAACACTAACATGAAAGGGCCAAAGTCAAACTCCCATATCAATAATGACCCCCCCCTATGACTTTCTTTTCCCCCTTCCCTTAAATTAATATTTTTGCCCATGAATAAAAATTTCGGGTTGCTTGTTTCAAAGTTTTTTTGGTTCAAATATTACTTTTTACGGCAAAAAAAATTCGAAAAGCGCGGCCCAAAGTTTTTATTCATGGGCAAAAATGGGAAAAAGATTTGGGGGGTGGAGGGGGGAGTATAGGGGGCAAGAGAAACCTTGAGTAGGGTCAATTGGACTAAATTCAATAAATGGGCCTTTTTCCAACTTTTTCATTTGATTTTTAAGCATGCCATTTTTTAAAAGAGATGAGGGTTTTTTGTTTTTTTTTTAGTGCATTACAATTGATGGGATTTAATGACAACAAAATAATTTGTAAAACCACGACTAAACTTTTGACAGCAAGGGAATCATAGTTGTATTGAAAATAGATTATTTTTTTCTTCTAATAACTGGCCTAAGGAAAATAATTTAAATATTAAAATTTTCAGATGTTTAATCCGTATTGGCTCCTTTGTTATATCACTCTCTGAAAAAAAAGAAAAACTTTATTTAGTGATATTATGAGTCATGAAAGAAGAAACCTTGCAAAAATTCGATAGTGGATATTGTGGGCCTTTGGGATATTTGGGATGGTTTTGTTTTTGGGGTCAGAGGTCAGAGTGTTTAGTTGTTTTTTGAGTCATTGCCATATGTACAACTAGTAAAGTCTCTCACAAATCAGTTGTATGACTACTTTTTGATATATGAAGTTGGAGTATCATTTTCATTTTTTTGGGGGATGGTTAAGTAAACCTAATTTTCGTTGAACTTGGGCTTCTAATGGGCCCATATCTGTGTTGGAAAGTTAGTCTTACACAGTCATGGTCTCCCTTAATGCTCCGAAAAAAACGAACAAAAAAGAAATAGAATTGAAAAAGAAGAACAAATAACAAAATAAAAAGAGTCCTTAACGTTATTCCTATAAAAAAAGTAAGGAAAATACTAACAAATATTATGTTAAAAAAAATGGAATTAGTGTATTCAATACATTAAAAATGTAAAATATTTTATTTTTAAAATTAATTTAATATTTTATTTTTATTTTTAACATATTTAACTAATATTCAGGGACACTCATGTTGGTATAAACTAAAAAATAAAAATAAAAGGAACACACACATTCCTTGTCTGGATAGGACCCAGTCACTAGCTTTCAAGTCACTTTAGAGTTTAGAGTCACGAAAATATCAGACCCCCCACCCAAATCACGCTTTGATATTTTGTTTCATATGTTTGCAACTAAGCATCGACACTTGAAAATTATTTTGATTTTGTGTATAAGACAGAAACATAGGACAATAAATTAATGTGTCGTTATGCAGTACACTATTATTCGTGAGCATGTTCTGTCTACGTTGCCTCTTTTGTGTGGTTAAAACAAATGGTGGAAATGAGTTGCATAAACTGTTTCATACTAATCTCCAAATAAAATTTACAATGTCTATTGTTCAATTTGACCAAAATGGGAGTTTATTTTCATAACTTAAACAATACACAAATTTATTTGAGACACTTTATTCATAGTTTCATTCAGATATTATTGTTCTTTTCCCTTAAAAAGAATATATTATTATTTTTTCATAAAAATCTAAAACTGTCAATATCTCATTGCTCTTAATTAAAAAAAAAATTATTATCTCAAACGTGAATTCAAATTATCGTTAATAGGTCTATGATTTTCAAAGCAACGAAGGAGACAAAAGAGTTACGGAAGGGTACTACTAAATTTGTCTCTGTCTCTGTCTCTATAATCCGCCATTAAATAGATTTTTGACGTTTTTAATATCTTAAGGACCCGTTTGGCCTAGCTTATTTTTAAGCTTATGCAAACAGCTTATGCAATATAAATTAGGTTTTATGCTATTTTATAAGTTCAAACTAGTGAAAATTGAATTTTATAAGCTATTTTATCATAAACTGCCTTGAAAAACTTATAATAATGTATAAAAATTGCATAAGCTGTTTGCATAAGCTCAAAAATAAATTATGCCAAACAGGTCCAAATCTATGTCATACAATATGTTTCTTAATATGGTCTCACTATTGACATCGGTTTTCTAACACTAAATGTGTTGATATAAGATGTTAAAATGTTACTTGAACAATGTCATCATACAATTTAAATGCCACATAGTTAATGGTCAGTATTTATATGATAAAAATTGGTAAAGTTATAGATTGATAGTAAATTGAAAATGTCAAAAAGACTATTTTTATAAGTAAGTGAAACAAATGGTTTTTGAAAGGCTAAATTGAGAAACATTTAATAGAAACATAAACTAATTTAAGATATTAAAATATTCATGGATCTATTTAAAAGCAAATTACAATAACAGAGATCACCGTGCTATGAACTTAAGCAAAAAAAAAATTAAACACATGTATGTAAGGCAACAAAATGAATATTTCATGAGTCAAACATGGCCATCTTTGTTTAACAGGACGTTGTTTTTCCATAATGTCAACTTGAAATGGTGCCAAATAAAAAAATATAAATATATTTGGCTAGTAAAAAAAAATCAAGCCTCGTCGCTAGTGAGAGGAAAGCAATACAACATCATGCGAGTGAATAATATGTAGTTTGCTGTTTGGGTGAATAATTGATGTTTTAGGATTATCATGATATTTGAAGATATGATTTGTTTTTATATAACTTTTCATATAGTCATATAGTTATAAATAATAAGAGAATAAGAATATAAGAGTAGGATTGTTTTTTAGCCTATTTATTTCTCATTTGCTAACTCTAGCCGTCACAACTTTTCTCTTCTTCTTGATCTATTAAAGAGGATGGTTTAGGGTCAATTTAGGCCTGGAATCACCATTCCAAGTTTTTTTTTTTTTTTTTCTATTTTAGTTAAATAAGTGTAGTTTTCAGATATATTTATTATTTTTTTCGTAGTTTTATGATTACGTCGTCTTAAAGTGCGGCGCTGTTTGTTTTGATTTTCTGCCTTAGTGTTGGGATTTTGTTTTCACGTCTTTGTGCGGCGTATTTTGTGTTCCCGTCTTTGTCCGGTGTTTATTAGTTTCAAATTGAAATATTAAAGTCGATCTAGTGCAGATCAAATCAATGACTTTGGTGTCGTCAACGCTACAGATCTGGATGCATATATATTATGGACACTTCAATATGGTCAAATATGCAGGTTTAAACATTTTGCTGTTTTATACTATTAACATGGATGTTTCGAGTTTGCTCCCAGATTCATCTTTTTTGTTTTTAGCAATTTTAAATTTTTATTGCATCGATGTACTCTATCAATTTGAATTAATAAATATCGTTTACGTGTCAAAAAAATGAGAGTATTCTCCATATAACATTATATCTCAAAGAGTTTTCTCGTATAAAAATATACCACTAAATTCCAAAAAATCATATCAGTCCCATCTAATTTAATTTGTATATTCAAATCTGTGTGGTGTGGTTCAATTATTTTTATTAGAGTATAAAATATTTATTGTATCATGATTAGTTGATCCAATAATTTTTTTAGTTGATCCAATCAAATTAAGGCCAGGATTCTATTTTAAAAATATGAGATTCTACAACTGTAGAATCTAAAATTCGGCGTCTCATGAGTTTAACTCAGTTGGTAGGACATTGCATTATATATGTAGGGGGTCGGGGTTCGAGCTCCGGTCATCCCACTTATCCACCTTATAAGTGGAATTTATAGCCACTAGGCTACAAGACCAAAAAAAAAAAAATCTGAAATTCAGCAAGTAGGATCAGCCGTAGAATCTCAAAATCAATTCTCTGCATATTTTTTTAGTTGCGGCACAAACTAAGTGTTACGACAATATCTCAGGACAATGAAATAGAGTAAATTAGGCACAAATCATCATCATAATGTCATCTTTGTGCCTGGTTTACTTTATTTCCTTGTTTTGAGGTATTGTTCTAACACTAAAGTCGGGATTTTATTTAATTGGATCACATAACTACGAATGTTAGTTAAAGAAGATCGAATCAAATTAACTCTTTCTGCAAATGAGAAGGAGTTTGTTTTCCAACATGATAATTTACTTCACATTTAATCAATTTAAATACCTTTTAATCAAAGTATTTGAGCACCTAACTCTCTACTTAGAACATCTTCAGTGGTGATACTATTTTGGTAAGAAATAGATTTCCTGCCGTAACTGTGTGATGCAGTTATAGTTGTGGACCGTCCGATCTGAATCAACGGTCAAGATTGATTTCCTGTTGTAACTATGTATTTAATCAGGACCGTCCAATATGAATCTAATGGTTGAGATTGATTATTGTGGGAAACTGTGTCAAACTTTCACAGCATGGAATCCTGGTCCCTCGGGCTATCATACATCAGTAAAAATTGGTTCCTACAATGTCATGTAATACTTATGCAATTTATACATATTTTGCTCCAATTGTGATACCATTTTGGGTATCATATATTACTAACAAGTGATTGATTCTATTTAATTTGATATAAAAAAAGTAATATTAAATTGATTATATAATACATTAAATAAGATAACATATCATCAATTTTGATACCCGCCATGTCACATCGTGGAACTCAAATGATTAAAAAAATATACAAATCGTTAATTTATAAAACTATTTTTGATACTCTTATTGAAAATACTTTTAGATTACTTGCAAGATTTCTTGAGACATTGTTAGAGAAAAAGACTTTATTGGAATGATGTATTGATACTTGGTGATTAATTGTAACTTGAATTACCTTTCTTATGGTGTAATTTGTCTCTTTTTCTTTTCTATTTTATTTAAATGTAATTATTTGAATTATATTATTTAATAAAATGTAACACCAAACACTTTATACATGCAATTTTTAAATTTTATATTGTTTTTTCTTTTTGGTCGGATCTTTTTACTCTTTTTTTGAATTTGATGTTAATACTCATTTGTATTTTGCATTGATCCATGTCTATCCAAAACTAAAAGGACCAATTGTTAGTCGGTTCAGTGATGATTGACGTCGAATTTAGTAGGGAGAATCACGGTTCGATCCTCCATAACTGCGATTGGAAGAGGGCTGGAACCACTTGATGACAGAATTGACCTCCAAACCATATAACTAGTAGTGAAAGCAAAAAAAAAAAAAAAACTTAAAGGAAAATGCTACTAATAAATACTTCTAGGATACTTATTAAAGAATCGAATATAATAAAATCATCTTAAAATTGACATAATTAATCTTTTAAAAATGAGAATTTCTTTTATACTCCATATTAATATATAATAATTATATGAGTAAAAAGTAAACATGCAACAAACTCTGCCGCTAATTCTTTTAAAAACAACTATATAAAGACTCAAATTATAAAGACCAAAAACAAGTATGAAAATCAAGTGTTTGATAACTCCATATAACAAGCGACCTGACTCCCATTAAATATACATACATTGAACATAATGTACATAATATCCAATCCAATTTGCCCATAATGTCGGCGACCCCGCTGCAAATGCAATACCGTTGATGTTTACTCCTCACACATGACACATTCTTTTCTTTTTCTCTTTTTCATTCACCACTTTATTCTAAAGTTGAAATTCAAAACAACTAGAATCCCGAGTCCGACTCACCACCTAAACTTTTTTTCATTTAAAAAATACTATTATTACCGATTAGTTGGTTCAGTGATAATTGACGTTTTACTTGATAAGGAGGACCACAGTTCGATCATCCACAACTGCAATCAGATTAGACTGAAACTACTTGATGACAGAACTGACTCCGAATCAGATTAAATTGATGGTATAAACCAAAAAATGAAAAGATACTATTATTAGTATCCTCCACGCGCCAAAATTGCGAATACATAAAGTAACCAAACCCAACTATAAATAACGTTATCCATTCATTTCTAGTTCCCACTTCTCAGTTGCAGCAGTTACTAAACACATCAAGAAAACAGAGTTTCACAACAACTCTATTATTTTTAATTCCATTCTAATGCAACACCGTCGTTGCATCTTTCCTCCGCCGTTAACAACCGTCACCGCCACTTCATTTCTCCAACATAACCATGTCAAGTTCTAATTCCCGATCATTAAACTGGCACTACACAGAGCTAGACGACAGAGACCTTGAAATCAGAGGCAGAACACTCTTCTTCATAATCGTACTCTTCTCTATTCTCCTTCTCGTTATTGTTCTCTTTTTCTACACTCGCTGGGTTTGCCGCTACCATTCTCACATAACAACCACAACTCTCTCCGCCTCTATTCACGCGCTGCCACCTGCACAACCGCAAGGACTTGACCCTGTTTCAATAAAGAAACTGCCCATTATTCTTCATCAAGCTCCAACTGACCCAGAAAACGGCGCGTGGGAAGACACTGAGTGCTGTATCTGTCTTGGAGAGTTCATAGACGGTGAGAAAGTGAAGGTTTTGCCAGGGTGTGAACATTATTTTCATTGTGATTGTGTTGATAACTGGTTAACTTGTCAATCTAGTTGTCCACTTTGTAGAGGTTCTCTTAAAATTGAATCTTCTTTTCCTGAGATTTTGATTCAAGAACCACCCATTAGAATTGATATCCAATTATAGCTCTTTCATTTTCTCATCTTAATCTCATTTTACAAATATTAATAAAAATTATGGCTTTTCTTAACTTATCCTATTTCTTGTACATCCTTGTAAAAAGATTATTATATTTTAGTAAATTGCTAATGCTATACTATACCACAAATTTCTTTTTTCAAATAGTGACCGCAAGCGAATCTCTTTTTCTATTTTAATATGTAGTTATTAATATATTTGTTAATGCTAAATGTGCATAGTTGAGTGATTGCAAGTGAATTTTTATTTCTAATTTGATCGGTACTTATTAATGCAATCACCAATTGCGTGATTGTGTTATTAGCGTACCATTGTGAATCATACCGTATTTTAAAGTTTAGATCATCTACAATGAAGTATTTTACAATTAAGTACTTAAGTGATTATCATATACTAGTATATACATTATTCAATTGTAATTTTTTAATAATAGTACTTAATAATTACGCATTCACTTCAACTCAACATTTTTAATTTTGTTTTATTGAATAATTTTATGATATTTTCTTACATTGTGATGCCCTTATGTAAACATTAATTAGACAATTGCACGTGAAATTAGGTGATAAATTTAATTTTGTTTATTGAATGATTTGATGATATTTTCCTACATTGTGATGCCCTTATGTAAACATTAATTAGACAATTACACATGAAATTAGGTGATAAAAAAGTGGAGTGGTCCTTGTATAGTTTAATTAAGGTATGTTCCCACATTGGGTCGTAGCAAACTAGCAACGAGGGTTGAATGAAAAATACATTGAGAAAAAATGCTACTACTATATCAAGAGGACCACTTGTTTGATAAAAGTTATGAAAGATGTTGGACTTCTGAGTCAGCTGTGATTCTGTCTACTCTTTGGATCCGTGGTCCAGCTTCCTATGTGTCACATAGGTGGAAATGAGTTGATTTTTTAAATTGAAATTGGGTCCCTAAAAAAGATGAATCGACATAATACTTTTAGGTAAAGCTTGTTTGCTTTGTTGTGACTATGATTTTGGAGGTTTGTGGCATGTTGTCCAATCAACTTCTTCTCCAATTCTTCAAAAAAAATAATGGTGATGTGGAGTTGCATTACATTATTATTTAGGAATAATTAAAAATTGGATCCAGAGAAATCAAACCGATATACAATCAGGTGCAATCATCATCAGATAATCGTTTGATCAAAATCAGTTAGTTTAAAAATTAAGACATTTTTTCATTTTTGTTTAAAATTAAATTTCAATAATAAGATTTGTATGACTGCACGTATTTTTGAAGACCCGTAATAATTTTGAATTTTATTCTGTGTGCATCAATTCTAAGCCATGTCATTTACCATTTACCAAAATTAATTGAACTCTTCATTCCATCTTATCTACTAAGTTTGCGTTGCTTCTTGCACCTATTTACCTTGGAATGAAAGCAATTGGACATGGCAGTATGGATAATTATGTGCTGATGGAAATTGAACTATCCAACTTGGGCTGTTGTTAATTAGATGAACAAGAAGCATTCATTGCGGAAACTTGGATAAATATTGGTGTCAAAAAAGGAGATGTAAATTGAATAAATAATTGATTGATTATTGACATGAATATGTGTCCCTACACCACGTGATAGTTCCGTGAAGCAATTTGATTGTTCATTTTTGTTCCACTAGATAGGTATTGCTGTTTTTAAAAAGAAAATTTCTGATTTAAAGTTGAGTTTAAACGAAATAAGAAAAAAGCATTTGACTTGGGCATATATACATTGACTGTAAACCGAAAATATAGCAATGTCCAATCGAATCAAGAAAAAGTCATTCCTTTACTTTTATAGGAAAAAAATAACTTTATTTTTGGTTAGATAATACTCTTTTAAAAGTAGTTGCTTTGCTCGTATCTATTCTTAAAATATTTGGTGAGTATAAAACTAACAATATTTTGCTAAAATATTTAAATATTTTGGAGTTTGATTGGATATACACATACTGATCATAAAATTTAGAGTTAAATAAGTTTTTTTTATCCTTATAAATATTTTAAATTTTATTTCTAGTTTTTATGAAAAATTTCGATAGATTTTGGTTCCTAAATGTTTTATGCACAATCAGTAGAGCTGTCAAATGGGTCGGCCCAGCTCGGACCGGCCCGGGCCCATAGGGCCAAGGTATCTATTGGGTTGGAGTGGGCCGGCCCATTAAGGCCCGCAGCCCGGCCCGCGGCCCGGCCCGCAGCCCGGCCCAATAGGCAATGACCCGATGGCCCGGCCCGACAAATTTTTTCATATTTTTTTTATAAAAATTTGACAAATTTTTTTTATAAAAAAATTCAATGGACAATAAAACTACATATAATGATTGATTAAGTTGTTTTTTTTTTTCAAATAAAGATAATCATAACAAATTTGGTTTAATAATTATCTCCTAACTAGCAAATCTCATCTTTTTCCTTAAAAAAAAAAAACAAATCTCATCTTTTGTTATTTATTTTATCTAAAGATTTTATGTTATCTAAAATTCCTTATTTTTAGGTAAAATTATTTTTAGATATTTTTTTTTAATTCTTTAAGGGGCCGGCCCAAAAGCCCGCGGGGCCAGCCCATGATGGCCCATTAAAAAAATAGGCCCGGGAGCCCAGCCCAATAAGGCCCAATAATATTTTTTGGGAAGCCCAGCCCGGCCCGTATAAAACTATAGGGCTAATGGGCCGACCCGATAGTCCGACCCATTTTTACAGCTCTAACAATCAGGAACGAATCTAGACGTAAAATATCCGTGGGGTAATATTGTTTAGTTCAAGAATTAAATTTATTAAAAATAGCCATAACAATTAAATTTACAAAAAAAATAATATATCATCTATTTATTAAAAATGAGTTAAAATTATATCATTACTCACTATTCTAAGAACATCTTTTTTTATAAAAATTACAAGATGGAGAGGAATATGAGAGGGAGAGGGAGAGGGAGAGAGAAAGATGATTGAGGTTGAAGCCTTAAAAAACAATTCTTATTTTCTTAGTCTCTTTTTCAGTAATCAGTCCTTCCTCTGGTCTCATATATAACTAACATTAACTTTTTTAATTTATTGAAAAAGTAATGTATCTCGCTTCAATGTTTCTTGAAGGATTACTAAAATATTATAAATATTGATCTTCTCCAACCTAATATAGATAAGGTGGCAGAATTCATTGTAATGGGCCTTTTGCTAATGGCGTAGTTGATGGTTGGTGATGGAGTACCCCGTTGTGAAGGAGGGGGCGATATCTGCACACACTCTGACGATAAGTCAGTAAGCCTCATAGAGGAGATGTATTTCAGGTTAGATATTGCATATTTGATGAAACTATAAGCCTTTTGGGAGGCTTTCTATAAGAAAAGAATTTGGCCAATAAAGATCTAAATTATTTTTCTGCCCCATGTGTTTGTGACTGAAAATGTTTTTAAAATCGAACCGGTCATCAAATCAGTGGGGGTACTAGGTTACTGGTTCATTGGTCGAACAACTGGTCACTAGTCGAACCATATATGACTAAAACAGATAAAACTAAATAACTCGATTGAATAAACTGATCTCTATAGCAAAATTATATAGGCATTAAACCGGTGATAACTTGATCTCTACAAAAATCATGGTACCTAAAAATGTGAAAATGTCTAAAATATCATAATTTCACAAATTCATTTTTTAAATCCAAATTTTAAAACACACAACAAAATAGTACAAATTTAAATAACAAAATAACTATAAATTCTAATGTGGGATTTCGGGTTCGTGTGTATATGTGAGTTGTTTGAACCGGAGAATTTAATTTAATTTTTAAAGTTCGAACGTGTTTTGTGTTAAAATAGTTTTATGGTGGGTGAAACAGGTTTGAATGTTGAGAATCCCTTTGGTTTATCAACGTTCGAACTCTAGGGCTCATAACTTGATTCTAGTTCTAGAACTTCGAGCGAGGGCTTTATGGAATTTTATAGGGCATGTAACAAGCTATATTGGACGCAAAGAGAAAAATTCTTGTTACTCGTCACATTCTATACTTTATTTTTTGGGTACCAATATATTATTTTTGACCGATAAATACGAATAAAGATAATTGCTACATGATCACAAATGTTAGATTGAACCATTATTTTATATGGAAGAATTTTTTATTTATTCAGTTGAGTAACAGCGATGTATTGTTAATTTAATGAGTGGTCTATTTTCTTCGTTTATGGTAGCACCGATCTGTTTTCTTCAATATTCTTTTTTTGAGTTCTGAATATCAGTGGAGTTAGAGAGATAATTGATGAGATTAAATTCCAACCTCATAGTGTGTTGCCACTGCTGAGATTGCAAATTGCTATGGCCTCAATAGTGTTCCAGTCACAGAGAGAAAACATATATGTGCAAAGGCCTCATATTAAACTTTTTACATATTGTTCTATTTGATTTGCAGAGCAACTTTGTTTTCGATTTGGCTCCGAAGCTGTTTGAACAATCTTGTAGCGCATCTGATGAGAGAAATTTCTATGATATTTTTAGGTTTATTTTATGTAGTTTTAATAGTTTTTAGTTAGCAGTTCATGAAAAATACCTAAGGAAATTAAATTACTTGAAGAAGAAGCAAGAATTGAAGAAATTACATAAAAAGGAGCAAAAATGAAGAAAAAACGTAGCTACATCGTGCCACGAAGGTCTTGTATTGTGCCACGATGTGATGGTTATTTATTTGAAGAAAATATGCGCAATTTTGGAAACAAATCTGATCCCATCGTGCTACGCGATGGAGGCATCGTCACACGATGCATGTTTGTGAGATATCGTGCAACGATGGAGATTTATCGTGCCACGATGGAAAACCCAAGTCCACTAATAAAAACTATAAATAGAGCTCTTCTCTTCCACAATTATTCATTCTTCACAATTCACAACATCTCTCAAAAGGGAAACACTTCAAGAGGAGAGCAAGGAGGTCTCAAGGGAAGGTAACTTCCGGCCACCACAGGGAGTCCTTACTCTAGCACATCAACAAGGTTACAGTTTATATTATTATATTATTGCAATTCAGTCTTTATTAATCATTTAATTATCATCTATGTTTAATGTTTTTCATTAGTATACATATTAGTGAAATTGATCTAGATATCGATTGTTTACGGGAGTTTCTTTTGATATTTGAATTGATGATAATTATTCAACAAAGTTATTGTACGGATATGTAACTTGCAGTTGTGACTTTTGAATTAACGCGCATTTTTAATGCTTTCATAATTTCCAACTCGTCTAAAGGATTAGGGAGTGTGTTATTAGTAAGTAGTGTAATAAGACACATGAGTGATTATTACTATGTAAGAGTTAATTCGTCGTACTGAACCAGACTTAATTTATATTATGAAATATAATAACAGGTTACACAAGTAGGAAAAAGGAAGGGATTCGAAACATCCTACGAGATTGCTTTATCATTTGTACTCTTTCTAATTTTGCCTTTTAGTCAATTAGTTGTATTGCACCGTGTTCGTTCCAAACAAAATTCTATTCGTGTGACTCAATGGGGGTTTGGCTATTAGTTTGGAACTCGTATTCGCAATCTCTATGCTTCTTAAATGTTATATCTTCGACATATTTAATGTGTTTTTGTTTGATCATACGAGAACATTACTATAGGAATGTCAAACATAGGATAGGCAAGATCTATAAGATCGTCAAACCACGAATTTATTGGGTAACAAATGAACTTTGAGAATGAACGTCAAACATAGTTGGAGTAATGAATTTATTTGAAAATGAACTTTGAGAGTTGATTTCTCAATGTTAATAATCAGAAATTTTGTTCCATATAGTTTTAAAGTTAATTTCTCAATGAGCTGACATGCAAAATATAAAAACAAACTTTCAATGTTATTTACAATCTCCACAAAAAAAAACTATGTGAGATTTACGTTATCCCTTAATAATTTGAAGTATTTATTATCCAACAACCAATAAAAACAAGTTACATAAGTAGATTGGCACAAGATATTCACAATTAACTTTTAACGAACTTTTACTTTACACACATACGACTTGTTCTTCTTGGCTGTTGGGTAACTACCTTAGGAGCATCTCCAGTGCCTGGTTTTTTGAGAGCGTCCGGCAATCTGGAATGATACAACATGGCTTACTTTGAGAATATGGCTAGTGGAGTACGCCACTTAGCGATGTTGTAACCTCACAAAACAACAGAACTTTGATGTTGCATCTATTAAAAAGTTAAATTTTTGTCATGCAATTTTGGAGTCATGTAATGTTTGTTACCCAATAAAGTTAAATATAAACAAAATATTAATATGTGAGGTAAAGTTTTGGGACCCAATATGAGTTTTTTAGAGTTGTACTGTTGAAGTAAAAAATAAATGAGTTTAAAAAAACCAAATAATTATTGGGGATAGGTGCCCCATTGGAGATGCTCTAAATTATCAAGGTATAGTTTAAAAAAACCAAATAATTATTGTCAAAATGAACCTATAGAGGGTGTCAATAGCAATTTTGTTTCTAGAGTTGGGTTTCCACGGGCTCAAAAATAAAGCCCAACCCATTAAATTTTCTAGGGTTTAGGACTAGCTATAAAAACCCGAAACCCACCATCAATCTCTTCCTAATCGCAGTTACTTCTGCGCAGTCTCATCTAGGGTTTTTATCTCAACAAGTTCTCTTCCATTTTCAACAACCATGAGAGCCAAGGTTAGATCCTTTACTATCTAATTTTGTTTTCACATTCATCTATTGTTGTAATATTTTTGGTTTAATTTCAATTTTCCGATTTCTTTAGTGGAAGAAGAAGCGTATGAGGAGATTGAAGAGGAAGCGCCGAAAGATGAGACAGAGATCTAAGTAGTGTGTGTTCTCAGACATTATCGATCGATCTTAGTTTTGTTTTTCCTTTCATTGTTGTTTTAAATCAGACTTAAGAGAGTAGTATCGGATTTTCTCTCTCGTTTTGCTGTTATGATCTTTTGTTTTTGTATTAACTCAAAGATATTGTTCTTTATGGAATTGAGTAGTTTTAATATTTGAATGGTTTATTTGCGCATTATTGATATTTTCATGCCTCGGTTTTCTTGATTTTTGCTTGATTTTAGATTTACACATTAGGGTGCTTGTTCTAGCTTTTTTGAAGATGAATTTTAAGTGTTATTTTTGTATTAAAATGGATTCTTATGTCTTGTGGTTTTACCGTATTGCCCATTTTTGGTGCATTTTGAAAAATCATATAGTAACAAGTATATATTTTGCAGTATCATGTAGTAATCATGTTGGCAATTTGATCTTAGTTTGTTTTATAAGTTAGGGTAATCTTGTTCAAGGCATCTCAAAACTAATTTCTATAAACTCAAAAATATGAATATACTTTCATATCAATAATGAGGATGAGATTCAGATAGCTGAATGCTGTATTGAATAATTTCTAACAGGATTATATTTTATGTGATTTTTGTTTGGCAAAATTGTTTGCATTAGAATTGATGTGAAATTATGTAAAGTTTCTCTCAATTATATGGATGTTTCTATTGTAATATGTTTTCTTGAGCAATTTTGTTCTAAATAAACTCACTTTTGCTTCCAATACTAGTCACTTGTTTGAAATTAAGACATTCATGTTGCAATTCCCTATTATTGTAAAACTGTAATGAAGTTTGAGTAGGGTTACTAAACCAATTTGAAAATGGTTAAATGTGTTGAAATTGTTTTTAGACAGTAGGATATGCAAAAATATTTATTAATCCAAATCAAATTAATAACCAAACTGGCTCATTTTAAAAACCTACAATCAAAATTATTTGGACCCAATTGCCAACTCACTTAGCTGGTTCAACATTCGTTTATTTGTAAGATTCATCGGTTCAGTTCTCAAATCAGAATTCAACTTTACAAATCCATTTAACTCTCCTAAAAATCCTATTCTCATCCCCTGAGCCAAAACTCTTTCCAAATCTTAGTGTTCTCCAATTCGATGGCGGCAATAAACACAACAACGATTGAGATGGTTGTTTTTGATTTCATGATGGTGATGAATACTTGGAATTGAAGTTTAAAGTGAAAATCTCTTTCAAAACTCTATTGGTTAAAATTGATCAACCGTGAAGATGGTTTATGAAGAAAAAGAGAATAATAAGTTTGTTGAAGAGGAAGAGAAGGGCTTATCTCAGAGAATTAGAAGGTTGTTCAAGTAATTAAATTGG
The DNA here is from genome assembly GCA_030408175.1 of Trifolium repens. Lineage (NCBI taxonomy): Eukaryota > Viridiplantae > Streptophyta > Magnoliopsida > Fabales > Fabaceae > Trifolium > Trifolium repens. The sequence goes on along the minus strand of CP125841.1, from coordinate 17,912,237 downwards.
TTTTAATTAGGTTTCAAACAACACAGAACCGTAAAATAGTTCACCATTACTGAACTAGTTGTGTGGTTGGGTGCATTGCTTACAATTAAGAATCGCTTAACAATTTTTATGGCACAGGTTAATGATTTAAAATTGAATATATTTTTTTTGATCAGTGCAACTTTTAACAACTTTTAACCGTGGATATGACAATTTTACAAGTTTTGTCCAATGAGGATTTGATGAATTTTGCCGCTAACAAAATGAGTCTCTTTGACTCACAAAGTGTCAAGTTCCTTTAAAGAAACACCAATTTTTCATAGTTTAAAGAGGTCAAAGATTCATTACAGTTTACCAATATATAGTCATTAGGAGTCTAATTTGGGAAATATTGGTATTAAATCATAGTTCAATTCACAAATTGTTTCAACAAATTGATTTTATAAAGACACAGCTCAATTCAGTTTGTGGTCAATACAATTCTAAATGGTTGGTTCTAAGAACAACCCTACATTTCGGGTTGCAAATGCATACTTGAATCAAAGGCATATCAACCGTTCCTCAATTCAAGGTAAACATAAAAATTTTAAGAGCAGTATATAAATTTTAAAACCAGCTCTATTAGCTTGCCTAGAGCGTACCTATCATTAGATGTAATAAAAAAATCTGCGACTGGCGATTTAAAATGGTCCCAAGCTTGTTAACATAAGCATCGTTGACTGTGACGTTTACCGCATCATGATTACTCAACCAATACAAAATAAATTGTTGTAACAAATTAAAGCTACTTTAACTTTAATCGAAGTTTAAGCATACCCATCCAATATTCTCCTGTTTTATTTTATTTTTCAAACATCGTTTAGAAGATCTAAAACTCAATTACATGCATAGGCATGAAGGGAAAAAAAGAAAAGAAAAAAAGCAACCGGAAAATTAACAAAATATATTTCACCATCATATATTTCTTATATAGAAATGATGCTTTATGTATGTACTAGATGACAATTTTCAGAAAAAGATTTTTTTTTTCTCTCGAAAAATTCTGCAAATCTAGTTTAATTAATTAACATATACTTACAATGTAAAAAAATCTAACATGTATTTATAATATGCCTAAATATCTTTTAAAGAATTTATAATTATATTTAAAATAAGATATTAGTAGGATTTATGATTTATTTTTAGAATTTTAATGATTAATTTCTAATTTAAAGATATAGTTAATTAGGATTTACGATTTATGTTTTGTTTTACAATTTAGCTCTATATATATAGAGTCATAAAGTTAGAAATGTCATATATATTGTTGAAAGAGAGAATAGAAGAGAGAAATCATTGTGAAAAATGGAATTATGTTATTATGAATTCTTAGAGAAGAAGTTAGTTACACAATTGCTTATATACAAGCTAGAATTTACACAAAGGAAAATTGGCGGGAAAGTTAGTTATGTAACTAACTAAACTAGTTTGTTAGAACCTACTACACTCATTAGCATTGAGTTACTTCCTTTACAAGCATTAATCTTCTTCTCATCTTCTGTAGAGTTTAACACCCTCCCATAAGTTGAACTTGGGTAGATATTGATTAAGTTCAACTTAGAGACAAAATAGCCAAACTTGGGAAATGATAGTGCCTTGGTTAAGAAGTCTGCTAGCTGTTCATTAGAAGGAATGGGCAGAAGTTTCAATATTCCTTTTTGCAACTTTTCTCTGATCAAGTGACAGTCAATTTCAAGATGCTTTGTTCTCTCATGGAAGACAGGGTTAGATGCAATGTGTATAGCACTCTGGCTATCACAATACATTACTGGAGGCCTGCTACATATCACATTCAAGTCATTCAATAAGTACAGTAGCCATTGTAGCTCACAAACAGCAGAGGCTAAGGATCTGTACTCTGCTTCTGAGGAGGATCTTGCTATTGTTTGTTGCTTCTTAGCTCTCCATGACACAAGTGACTTACCAATGAAAAAACAGTACCCTGAAGTGGATTTCCTTGTATCAACACATCCTGCCCAATCTGCATCAGCATATCCAAGTATCTGTAACTCTGAATTTCTAGGGAATAAGAGACCATAACCAGGGTTGGATTTTAGGTATCTTAGAACTCTACAGGCTCCATTATAATGTGTGATGGTGGGAGCATTTAAGAACTGGCTTAGTTGTTGAGTTGCTAGTGTGATGTCTGGTCTTGTGTTGGTGAGATACAACAACCTGCCAATCATTCTTCTGTATTGAGTGATGTTTGCATAAGGTTCCCCATTGTCTTGATGAAGCTTCAGTGATGGATCAAGTGGAGTACTCACAGGTTTTGACCCTAACAAACCTGTATCTTCCAAGAGATCTAGGCAGTACTTTCTCTGAGAGATGGTGATTCCTTGAGCTGAATGAGCAACTTCTAGCCCCAAGAAATATTTGAGCTGGCCAAGATCCTTGATTTTGAAATTTTTATCCAAGATTCTTTTCATTCTATCTATCTCTGTTAATGAAGTGCCAGTGATGATTATATCATCTACATACACCAGTATAGCTATGAAATGATTCTCAAATTTCTTGGTGAACAAGGAATAATCAGAAACAGATTGAGTGTAGCCTTCAGCTATAAGCAAGTTGGATAACTTCTCATACCACTTTCTACTGGCCTGTTTCAATCCATATAAGCTTTTCTGTAACTTACACACTTGATTCCTTGTCTGACAAGTTACCCCCTCTGGAACCTGCATGTAAACATCTTCCTGGAGCTCACCATGAAGAAAAGCATTGTTGACATCGAGCTGATGTAGAAACCATTTGTGAATAGAAGCTAGAGCAAGAAGAACTCTGACTGTGGATAGTTTAGCAACAGGAGAGAATGTGTCAAAGTAATCCACACCCTCAACTTGATTATATCCCTTAGCAACCAATCGTGCCTTGTATCTCTCAATACTACCATCAGCTTTGTGTTTGATTTTGTAAACCCATTTGCTCCCAATAGGTTTAACATGAGCAGGTAGATCAACTAAGGTCCAAGTATGATTTTTAGCTAATGCATCTAATTCAGTGTTCATGGCATCAATCCATGCTTGTGATTTACAAGCCTCATCATAGGTCTTAGGTTCAGTAGTATTAGAAAGAGACACAGAAAAAGCTTTATGTGAAGGAGACAGAAAATCAAAAGAATGAAAATGAGATATAGGATGAGTAGTACCTGAGGAGATTGGAGCATGTGAAGCAGTAGAAGAATTGCATACAAAATCCTTCAAGTAAGATGGTGCATGCTTTGGTCTCTGTGATCTAGGAAGGGGTGGTGTAGGCAAAATAGTTGGTGTTGGTGTAGGAGAAGATTTAGCATCAGGAAGTGAAATTATGTTAGTATCTGTTGGGTCAGTAATGTTAGTGTCACAATGGTCAGTATGGATAGGGTTAGAGTCTGTAGATAAGTGGGGATCAGTATCATGGTTAGTGGTGGTAGTGTCAAGAGGGTTTGAAATTGAAGGTTGTGGATTAGTGGAAGAAGAAGGAACCTGGTCTGGTGGAGCAGGTGAAGGAATGACAGTGGACTGGGTAGAAGGATAATAAGACCAAGGTAAAGATTGATTTTTAGTGTGATAAGGGAAGATATGTTCATGGTGGATTACATTCCTAGAAATAAGAATTTCTCTATTATTGACATCAACAAGGACAACCCCTTTCATGCCAGGCTTGTAGCCTAAGAAAGCACATTTTCTTGCTCGACAAGCAAGCTTAGTTCTCAGGTTCTGAAGAGTAGAAGCATATACCAGAGAACCAAAAACCTTAAGTTGGAGTAAGTCAGGGTGTTTATTGTAGACAAGAAAATATGGAGATTTATTGTTTAGAATAGGGCTAGGAATTCTATTGATTAAAAACACTGCATGAGTAAAAGCATAGCACCAAAACTGTTTAGGTAAATGTGATTGAAAAAGCAATGCTCGAGCTATATTTAAAATATGTTGATGCTTTCTTTCAACTCTAGCATTTTGTTGTGGTGTTTCTACACAACTAGTTTGGTGTATAATACCATTTTGAGTAAAGAAATCAGTCATGAAAAATTCAGGACCATTATCAGTTCTGATACATTTTATCTTAGCATTAAACTGTGTAGCAAGCAGTTTTACAAGATTTTGAACATGTGACTTGGCTTCACTCTTAGATTTCATTAAGATGAGCCAAGTATACCTACTAAAATCATCTACTGCAGTCAAAAAATATGAATGACCATGAACAGAAGTACTTGCAAGAGGACCCCATATGTCAAAATGCAAAAGTTCAAAAGGCTTAGAAGCTTTATTAAAACTGGAATGAAAAGGTAACTTTTTCTGTTTAGCATAGTGGCATACATCACAAGTTGCCTTATTGTCAACATCAATAAAAGGAAAATCTAAATGCATAGAATGCATCCTAGAAGGGGACAAATGCCCTAGTCTGAAGTGCCATAGTGCACTGGTAGGTAAAGAAGAAGATGAGATAGTTGACACATGCACATCTTTAGGTGAATGATGTAGATAGTACAAATCTTCTATCTGTTCAGCTGAACCAATCATCCTCTGTGACTCCTTGTCCTGTATCACACATGAGGAACCATTAAACAAGATAGTGCAGCCTAATGCATGACACATCTTTGACACAGAAATCAAATTTAAAGTAAAATCTGACACATAAAGCACATTGTGCAAAACTAGCTCTTTTGAAAATTTAATGGTTCCTGAAATCTTGGCATATGATGAATGACCATTAGGTAATCTAATAGTGATGGGAGAGATTTGATTGTATGAATCAAACCAATGTAGAGAGCCACAAATGTGATCACTAGCTCCTGAATCTAATATCCAAGAACCTTGAGTTATGTTACAACAGAAAAGGGAAGAAATAGAAACACTACCTCCCCTGTCATTTGATGAAGGACCAAATGATTGAGAAGAATTGACCTGATGTGAGGATGAAGTTGAAGATGCATTGATGTTGGAAGATTGAAGTAGTTGCATTAACTGATCAAACTGAGCCTGAGTGATTGTAGGGGACTGCTGTGTATCAACCTCACTAGCAGCAGTAGCAGATTCTCCAATCTCAACAGAAGCACTGTTAGCACCATGAGATCTCTGCAAGTGTGGAGGATAGCCATGCTTCTTGAAGCATCCATCAACAGTGTGACCAGATCGATCACAATAAGTGCAGTGACGATTATTCTTGCCACCAGAAGACTGAGAATTAGGCTTGTAACCTTTGTAAGATCTCTTTGAATCAGCAGCATTAACCAAAACTTTAGAATCATCAACAACTCCAAAATTACCTTGCCTCTCATGTTGGAGAACCATTGAAAAAAATTTGTTCATAGGTGGTAAAGGATCAATCAACAGAATTTGTGACTTTACCATAGCAAAATTCTCATTGAGACCAGTTAAGAATCTAATAGCATAAAGAGTCAAATGATTAGATCTAGCAGATCGCATAGCTTCACAAGAACACCTAGATCTACATGTACAGTTAGGAACAGGCATGTAAATCTCTAACTCCTCCCAAAGCACTTTCAATTCAGAATAAAACTCAGTAACGGTCTTGGATTCTTGTTGTAAGCTATAGATTTCTTGCATAAGTTCAGAAATTCTTACCAAATCACCTTGTGCAAACCGCTCCTTGAGGTCGTTCCACACATCCATAGCATTTTCCATGAACACGATCGATTGACCGATGGATTCAGAGACGGAGTTCATTATCCATGAATGAACTAACATGTTACAGCGGTTCCAAGCGCGATACGATGGATCGAATAAATCGGTGACGATCGGAAAGGTTCCATCGACGAATTCGAACTTCATTTTCCCTCCGAGAGCACGACGCATAGCACGCGCCCAACTATGATAATTCGCACCATTAAGGACCGGTTTGACAGAAACAGAAGAAGGTCCATCACTAGAATGGACGAAATAAGGACTGGATTGATCAAGAAGAGGATCGGTAACACCGGAAGAAGAAGGACGCGTTGTTGGCGCCATGGATGAACAGAAAGAGCTTCTGGTTTAGAAGGCTCTAGATACCATGTTGAAAGAGAGAAATCATTGTGAAAAATGGAATTCTGTTATTATGAATTCTTAGAGAAGAAGTTAGTTACACAATTGCTTATATACAAGCTAGAATTTACACAAAGGAAAATTGGCGGGAAAGTTAGTTATGTAACTAACTAAACTAGTTTGTTAGAACCTACTACACTCATTAGCATTGAGTTACTTCCTTTACAAGCATTAATCTTCTTCTCATCTTCTGTAGAGTTTAACATATATAGACTCATAGAGTTAAAGATGTCAATTTAATCCGTAAATGAAGAGTCATACAGTTTTTTCTCGGTGGGGAACGGTGGGGGATGGGGGAGAAAGTTCTCCTGAAAGAGGTTCGGGGACAAGGATGAAATTTTATCTCTCGCCCTGCGGAGACTTCGTCCCCGAACACTTTATTTGCTTTCTAAATAAACTTTTTTCTTTAACAATTAGTTTGATTGAAAATTATATAAATTTGATACTTTTAATTACTATTACTATTATTATTATTATTATTATTATTATTATTATTATTATTATTACTATTATTATTATTATTGATGGAACTTGTGGTGATCCAAGGAGATGGGGATGGAGAAACAATACTCTTATAGCGGAAAATAAGAATGAAAATGAAGAACATTTTAGATGGTAGGGATTAAGATGATAAAGTACTTCCCGCTCAATATCTGCACCTATTGACATCCTTACATAGAGTCATGAATAAAATAAAAATATATTAGTATTATCCATATTAAAAATATATCTCATCTATACAAACACACAAAAAATCCCACCCCGTGAAGATGGAAGATGATAATAAGACAAAAAAAAATGGAAGAAGAAGATGATAGAGAAGAAAGCAAGATGGAAAAGAAGAAAGCAAGGTGAAACTAAATTCAATTTGGTTTATAAATAACAATCAATAATCTAATGAAGATGTTGATAAATAATAATCAATAACCAATAATTCATGAGTACATCTTTATATGTTACATAATCATGTATCCAACAACCCATGACATGACTATATTTGTATGTGTTACACTTACATGAAACAAACTCATGTATTATATGAAGATGTAGATGAACAACAACCTACATGACTTACCAACATATACTTATATTTTATGATCATGTATCCAACGATGAACAACCCATAACTATATATATTTATGTGTTACATGAAGCAAACTCATGAATAATATGAAGATGTAGATGAACAACAACCTACAGAACTTACCAACATACTCATTTTACGTGAATGATGTGGAGGGAAAAAAAGATTTTTCAACTTGAATGCCCCTGGTAAAGTCTTGAGTGTGAACAAATGTTTTAGAACAAATTTGTGGAAAAACCGGTGGAACCCAAAAGATCCGTTGAACCGGGACCCATTTTGGTATTGAACCGATAACCTTTTTTTTTTACAATTGAACTGCAAATTGTTAAAACAAATTTTTGCGGATAAATAAAGAAAAGGAACATAGTAAGGAGAGATGAAGATCATAGAAAGAGATATATATAATAGAAAAGTAGACAAGCAGTTGAAGTAAACCCATATTGTGAGGGATATGGTTGAGCATGAATCCACGACCTGACTCAAAATTGATATAATTGCCAACACCAAAAAGTATCTGCTCAGATGTGGGTCGGACTTCGATTAACAATTGTGAGAAATTGATTACGATCCTTGCATACGAGCGAGTGTGGCTCACTAAAAATCTATTTCTTGATAACTAAAATCGACCTAACAACCATTAAAATGTAAATTAATTTTTATCTTCAATTTCAAGCGATCTTCTCTCTCAATCTTCTATACACAATGCTTTGTTATTTTTATCCATCTTTAATAGAGGAGAAAAATGTCATATTTTACAAGCTTATAATATAGGCAAAATTACATTAGGTCTTTTATCTTATTTTTTTGTAACATTTTGGTCATTTATCTTTTATTTGTAACATTTTTGTCTTTATCTTATTTTTTTGTAACATTTTGGTCCTTTATCTTTTATTTGTAACACTTTGGTCTTTTATCTTATTTTTTTGTAACACTTTGGTCCTTTAAAGAAGTTGAAAATATGAAAGAATTAATGAAGATGATGAACATATTCATCAAAATTATGAGTTTTATTTAATTTTAATTAAAATGTATTTAAAAAAATAAAATTCAGCATTTTTTAATTAAAAAAAAATATGAAAAAAAGAGTTTATATGTGAATGTTATAAAAGATAAAGGACCAAAATGTTACAAATAAAAGATAAAGGACCAAAATGTTAGATCTAGTATTGATGAAAGAAAGTTGAAAGATACTCTAATATTTTAGATCTATTCGAATTTCTACTTCTCATCTATATATTTGATATATTATTTTCTTTGGATCTACATCAAATAATTCCATCCCACCCTCTTTGTTCATTTAGTTCTTCTATCTTTTATTTCCTGTGCAAGTATTGAACTATTTGAAGAATCAGAATTTTTGGATCAATGAAATTTTAGATGTTGCAAAAACTTTTCAATTTAACCTGCAACAACCAATCTGTTTTACTCGTCGCCCAACAACCGAATAAATTGAAGATGTAGACGGTCGGGATTGAATCGAAATTTAATAATTGCAGTTTTTATCAATTTGACGATTTTTTGCTCGAAACTAACCAATGCTCAACCTTAGTGACGAAGATGTATGGTTTGTTAGACTGTTGGTGTGCTCGGGTCTTATGTCCCTACTTTAAAAATCGTATATTGTATTTGTTCAAAAACAAAAGAGTATATAAGGGGCGACTTTAGTGAGAACACTTGCTTATAGTGAGAAATGAGAACAATCTATTTTATTACTCATTCCGTTTCTTTTTACTTGTCCTTTATTGTCAGGTTTAGCGTTTCTATTTAATTGTCCTTTTTGTATTTTATGGATATGATTTATCAATTATACCATTTGTCAATTGCTCTTATCTTTTTCAATAAAACCAATTAATGCTATATATTTAGAAAACAAAATCCTTTTTTTTTAAAATTTTTTTTGGTACATAAAAAATAGGAATTTATTGGTGGGTTAAAACGAGGGTATAGTAGAAAGATAAAATGTAAAAATACACTTCTTTAAGTTGGTGTTACTATTCTAAAAGACAAGTAAAAAAAAACCGAGGGAGTATTTAATTTTTTTATCTAGTTCAATAATGACTGGTTGAACCATGATAGAATATCTCACTGGTTCGATCTCCGGTTTGGTTTCTAAAATATTGGTTTGATGTTATTTATGGATGAAAAATAAGTGGTTGATAGGTTCTTTGAGGGAAATTCGTAATCCATAAATCAATAACTATTTTGCATAAATAATACTATAGTATAAAAGAGAATCGGTGTTTTTTTTTACAATTTTCATTTACTCCCTCCGTTCCATATAAGCAAAAAAAATCATTTTTTCTTGTCCCAAATTATAAGCAAAATCAACTCACTTTCATTATTTTCAAGATTTATTTTTACTTACTCTCATAAAATTTAATACAAATGACATTTAATTTACTCTCTCTCTCTCTCTCTCTCTCTTCTTTTCCCCATAATCAATAATCAATAAAAATTCTTCTTACATCTTTCCATAAAACTTCTTTTAAGAAAAACACAAAAAGTCATACTTGTTAGAAATAAACTATTAAGTTAAAACATAGAAATAGAGAGAAAGATGTTAGAAATAAACTATTAAGTTAAAACATAGAAATAGAGAGAAAGAGAGCTTTCTATTATTCTCTTCACTTGTGTGTTTACATCATAACAAGAGTCCTATTTATAGGACACAAATAAGGGAGTGAAAGGGCAAAGGTAATTAAGGTCCACTCACTAGTGGGGGTTATGGGAAAGGGAATAGTTAGGATTGACATCCACTATGTCATATATTTCAATTATTCATAACACTCCCCCTTGGATGTCCATCGAGGATGTGCCTCATTAAAACCTTACTAGAGAAAAATCCAATGGGAAAAAAATTCTAGTGAAGGAAAAAGAGTACATCATCCTTTTACATAATATATTTATTTCTCCCCCTCAACCATACAACCATCTCAAGGACGACGAAGACCAATATTCTTCTGGCAGATAAACCATAATTCTCTTGTATGTTTTGAATCATAGACTTCAACCAAAAGATCTAGTTTATCTTCATATTCTTCTTTAAATTTAAATTAGCCGTGCTTGAAATATTATACTCAAGTTGAGTGTTTGAAACTTTCCACTTGAAAGAGTCTCCTTTTAGAATGAGAAAACCACAAGTTTATTGTACTTGTAAACTCATAATCAACATTAAAAAAACATTCACCGCTTCCTTGATTATGTTGTTTCTCCAAGATGCAAAACGTATGTTTGCCTTTGTTTTGATACCTGTATTTACAAATATTGACAAAAACAAAATACCACAATACATATAATTAACAAAATAAATTAATGTCCTCGTTTGAACTAGACATTGTACTTCAGGACCAATTCAAGTTGTTCATCATTTTCTTGAGGACATAATCTATATTAACATCAAGTGACATCACAATCATTCTAGTATGCAATCTACTAGATTTGTCCATATCAAATTATTTTAATACATTTGCTATATAAGTTTCTTGATGCACAAAATTTTATTTAAATAATAAATTTGCAAATTCAAACAAACCTTTCGCATGCGACATATGTAATTCAAATATTTCTATAATCATATTTTAGGATCTCTTCTGGAGTCCTAATAATATTTATATCATCATAAAATCGACTATATTAAATTTACTTCCAAATGTTTAGAATGGACATATAATGTCATTTCTTCAATGTATCATAAAATTAACTCTTTCAAAGAGTTTCATATAATCATCAATTCAAGTGAGCATTACATATATTTCATATAAATTTAGTCTTTCAAGTGCTATTAAACTTAATCAAGCATGAAAAATTTCTTGAATTCACTTCAGGTGAATATGTCTCATCATAATAAATTGTAGACATTTACTATCTACTTTTGGTAAAAATATCAAACTCTATAAGTATGTATTATATCAATATAATTCTATTTAGCGTAAAAAGTCATATATAACTAACTAACTTCACATCTTCAGGTGTGCGAACTACAAGTCCAAACAGTTCAGCTATATAAATAGAGTTTGATTTCACTGGAATTGTCTATTTTCATCTGCAGATTTTTCTTTATCTATAATCGTTAATAGACTTTGATTCATGATCCTCTTTATCACTTATCACATATAGCGCTATAGAAAAACACCGTCAACGTTGACTTTCATTTTTGGTTCCATCTCATTTCATTCATAACTTATCGAGATCTCTTTATTTTCATAAGTTTCAGGTACCTGATCAGTTCTTCTGGAACTTAAAAATCAATCATATCAGACAACTCTTTAAGAGTTTCTACATCCTCATTTGGGTTATCTTTCATTTTAGCTCTTTTTTTTTTGTTCGAGGATTTTTAAATTTGGAACCAATTGGTCTACCACGCTTCATGCGCGGTTGAGACTCATTTGCAATATTCTATTATCCGACAAGGATATCTATTTTCTTTGGAGCATTAGCAGCTTTTATTTTTTAACTTTGCAAATGAGTTATATTTTGAGGATCAAGATGAGACAATAATATTTATTTTCAAATAATTCATTTGAACTTCAGGTTCATATTTTTCAGCTGCTTCTTCTCTCCCCCTAATATTGGGAAAATTAATTCATCACTTGATAATCGTCCTACTGGGATGTAAACAAGTTGACTCAATACAATTTGTAATAGATGAAGATTCATATAAAATATATTTTCCCAATATTCTTTCAAGATCTATCTAAGTGCATTATTTTGGAGCAACTGTGATATACACAACACATCCAAAAATGCTTAGATGAAAAATATTAGGTTATAAACCTAAACTTAACTGAATTGCAAATTAAGGGGGGGACTTCCATATAATAACTTATTGGCTTGATGCAAAGCAAAAACTCAATATAAATTATCTCATGTTCCCAAAGTAGAATCTTGAAGTTATGATTTCATAAGTATCAATCACACATTTAACTTTAGGCGTCCAAATAATGGATCTACAAGTCCATTTTTCTTAATAAGCATACGCTACAAGATATTCAAATCAATTTTGGTCGACCAATTTCACAAACTTCTGGTTGTGAGTTGAATGAAGATTTAATTGATGCATCAATTAAGTCGTATAATATCTAAATGGTAATTGGTGATTTGATTTACAAATATCACCTACTCTCAAAATTTGTTTGAGATTTTCAACTTCCTTTGGGAATAAAGAATACACAAATTATTGGACTGAAGAAACATCTGGCTCTTCAATACATATCCAAAAATATAATAATTATTCTTCGCATCATAATAGATCCGGGATAACCCAACCGGTCTTGCCAAATACAAACTTAATATAATTTGTAAACTTCTGGTTTACAATGACTTTTATGCTTCAATTCAACTAACATATGTGTAGTACAAACAAGAGGGAAAAAATGATAACTTTGTTCCTCCATCTTACAATACATTAGCTCTTCAAGAGCATTCGATGATCTTGTAATTCTTCGAGAACTATATCACAAATGATAGGCAAAAAAATCATTGTTTGTACAATCATTCTGGGATACACTCAAGAATGAATATTTGAAGCATGATTTGTAAACTTCAAGATTACGATAATATATGTTACATTTATTCTACTCCATTTGAAATTTGAAACATGCTTTACAATAATATGTGTTTCATTTGTTGTTATCAATTAGAAACAATAATGAACTAAAAATATTATATCCAACTCAAACTATATATTAAATATTCTAAAGTTTTGATTTATCTTTTGCATTACCATAGATAGAAAAAGAGCTGAACATAAAATTTCTCCAACGAATAAGACTTTCTAAGAAAATATGCATATCATCTTGTGGAATAAAAATAAATAAGTCATAATCAAATATATTTGTTCATAAAGTAAGGAAACAAAGCATATAATATAAGTTTAAATATTACCTTATAAAAAAAATTCTTTGATCAAATTTAATAACTTTGACATGTATCATATCCCCGCTAAATCAATTATCGTAACCATAACATTATGAATCATTCACTTCTGAGAATGATATTCAAATAACTACTCTTTGTACAATTATAAATATGACAAATCTTCTAAAAATAAATTGTTGAAGATGTTTCTCTCAATTTTGCTACTTCAGGAGTATATTCGAGTAGTGTGGAAATACACATTGTCTCTTAATTTTCTCTATTTTTTTTTTCGGATCTTATTATCATGGTATAAATGTAGTTCTTCAGGAACTCAAAATTAATCTTCTTAACAATAATTGTTTTTTTCTTTCAAATTAATATAAATTATAAAGATCAAATAGATCTTATAATTTTTTTTTTTTTTTTTTGTAGTTTTGCAAGAAATAAATAATCAATCTAATCAGTTATTTGTACGATCCTTCTGGGATATATCATTATTAAATTCTTCAAAAATTCATAGATAATAAAAACCAAATTTTTTAAGTTCTTCAAGAACTATACAATATATTTTAGCAATAAAATCAATTTTCTAATCAATCCTTCAGGGATTAACCCTTTTGAATTCTTCTGGAATTCACATAGAATACTATTGAGTTCTTCAAGAACTACCCTTTTGAATTCTTCAGGAATTCTCAAAGAATAATATGAATTCTTCAGGAACTGAAAATTCATAGAGAAAAAAAAAAATGAGTCTTCTATAATTTCCATTTCTAATATTAACCACTAATATATTTTGAACACTTCAATACTGAGTTTAGATTTACTTTAGAAGCTGTAACTTTATTCAAAATTATTATAATGTTCCATAATTGATAGTAGGAATTCAAAAATATATGTTGATAAATGTTAAAGAATCACAAATATATTATATCAAGAATTCTTTTGGTTGCATTAAAAGGAATTAAGTTTACACATTCATCAATCTGGTGGGAGAAATGCAACTTATTAAAATAAGGGAGGGCCATGTGATATAGGCTTGTGTTAAAAGTGGATAATTGTTTTTCATTCTAACCTCAAACAATTATGATCAAATTACCCTTTGAATACTAATATTCATATGCTAAAAAAAAAACAATTTAGCTTTTGAACTAGATATGGTAACAGACAAATACATTTAACAAGTTATCTTGCATGACATAGTGGTAAACTACGTCTACAGTTGTGTTCTACTATAACTATACTATATTTTCAAGTTTTACTTTTCTATCAAAATAATTAACAGATTATATAGACTTATTTCTAAAGCCAATAAAATCTAATTATATATTAGCATGCATGTAGTACTATACGGTCAATTAAAACTTATGATAGATGGAAATAAATTGAGGAATTAACACTATTTGTTGGACATAGATAAATTGGATAATCAAAAGAGAAAAAAAATCAGGAACTTAACATTGTATCTACGAACATAAATCCCAAAGACTTACATGGTCATGTTTATTTTAACGGTCAATAATTGTCATATGCATGTAACTTTAACCGTTTGTAAGGAAGATTGGTAAGTTTTCTAAGAATTTCTGATATTAATACCCATGTTGTCTTAAGTACTTGGATCAATTCAATCTACTAAACATCTTAACAAATATTTTTAATCTGATACCCTCATCTCAAGTTGTTAAATGAAAGGATACATTAATTCAACCAAAAACAAATTACATGCCTCAATATTAGTATATATGACATGCCAAAAATATTATCATCAATAGTACATTCATTTGATTAATATCGTCCCTTAAAAAAAATATTAACTAATATTGCATAACAATTCACAAGAGAATAATAAAGTAACATGATTCAATATCCATTATCTTAGTCTCAATTGAATTGATGCATAAGTAGAACATGCTTCAAGGTTAGCAACTAATTTTAATTTCTTTAACGTAAATAAATCATCACTTATACATACAAAAAGGGATTCATCAAGATTAGTTAAAGGCACTTACTTTGTACAGCGCATAAACAGAAAGCAAGAATAGAGATAAAGAGAAAGTAAGAACAACACCATCAAAGTGCCGATAAAGAGCTTCGTGTTGATAACGTATTAGAAATAAACTATTAAGTTAAAACATAGAAATAGAGAGAAAGATGTTAGAAATAAACTATTAAGTTAAAACATAGAAATAGAGAGAAAGAGAGCTTTCTATTATTCTCTTCACTTGTGTGTTTACATCATAACAAGAGTCCTATTTATAGGACACAAATAAGGGAGTGAAAGGGCAAAGGTAATTAAGGTCCACTCACTAGTGGGGGTTATGGGAAAGGGAATAGCTAGGATGAACATCCACTATGTCATATATTTCAATTATTCATAACAATACTTCAAATTTATCACATTTTACTTTTCTTAATAAGTGTGAAAAAAAATTTACTTACAATATGAGACGGAGGGAGTATATCAGATTCTTATACATATCGGTCTCCTATATTAATTATATTAGCAATGCTGATGTGTTCATATTCGTGTCGTTTTTGAAATCAGTGTCATAGTTTGTGCTTTTTTTATTATAATGATATGTGTTCATATCGGTCCTTTTGGGACTTTCAAATTAATATCTCTGAAACACTAGTTAGCATTACCTTATTCCTTTAATATTATTATCTTCTTATTTGAATGTATTCTAATATGACATGTTACTAAAATTTATATACAAATGAATATCAAGAAATATATGATTATTCTATATTGCTAAACCATGATTTCATGGGCAATAATAAATGGCTAAATAGCATTTTTTTTTTGACAGAAACAAACTCAATAGCTTTCATTACTTATAATAGTTTCAATACAACGAGGAACCGAATCAAAAATACGGCGACTAGACATAGAATACGCCGCTCTCGCTAAAGTGTGAGCAACATTATTCGCTTGTCGCTTGACATACTTAACCTCAAAGTAGTTATGCGATCTAAGTAAAGACTGAATATGAGCTATTAAAATACTAAACTCGGATATGCCACTTTGTGAAGAAGAAATTGCATCCACCACTAATTTAGAGTCACTTTCAAAAATGACATAGGGGAGTCCTCTAAGAATCATTTCCTCCATTGCTTCAATAATTGCCATTGCTTCCCCCTCCACAACACTACATGGTGAGTTCATAATGTTTGTACCTGCAAGTTGGAAATGGCCACGGGAGTCACGCAAGCACCATCCCCATCCGGTAGCTCTATACTCGTTGTAAAAACTAGCATCAACATTACATTTTAATGTTCCATTAGGTGGCTGTTGCCATTGATCTGCGCTGCTAGCTGGTGTATGCCGCTGCCTGGTGTGATTTAGCTCGTGGAAAACTCCATTTATTGTTGCCCATTGCTGCCAATAAGCTGCTGCATGCATACCTGTTTGGACGGCGCTGGTCGTGCTCTCGTTCCAAACTTTGTTGTTGCGTGATTGCCAAATAAACCATACAAGTACAGCAGCTTTACTAACATCAATCTCAGCCTCCTTCCTGCAAATATAAAAAAATAAGTCTCTAGCATTATTAAAAGCCAGCAACCTTGGTTGAATAATGTGAGACAAGCCCATAACATTCCAGGCTTCTTTCACTGCCTCACAATTAAAGAATAAATGCCAATCATCTTCTCCATATGTTAAGCACATGGGACATTCTTCAGGGCATTGGACTGAGCGATTTCTCAACCGAGTTCGAGTTGGTAAACAGTCCCTACATATTCTCCATAGAAGGTGCTTGGCCTTAGGTGGGGTGTGAACCTTCCATATGTTACTCCAGCCCTCTCCACCTCTTCTCACATACCCTTTATTTTTTTCTTTCATAATTTTACGATACCCCGACCTTACCGAATAAACCCCATTAGTTTCTTCACTCCATATTAATCTATCATCATGAACTAACTGTACCAATGGAACTTCACGTATGACATGAGCTACTTCTATTGGAAATAAAGAATTGATTTTCTCTACATCCCATTGTTTACAATCAGCCTGCATAAGATCCTTAACAGTAAGGTTATAACAATCACGATTTTGTGGGCCATTTACACACCGCCCTTGGCTAGCTCTTAACCAAGGCTCATGCATGATTTTAATCCTACTACCATCTCCAATTTGCCATCTACATCCATATGACAACACTTGTCTTGCTCTCCAAATACTTCTCCATGCAAAGCTAGGATTATTACCAAGATTCGACACTAAAAAAGAGGATTGAGGAAAGTATTTTTATGCTGTGAAACTATTTCATATTTCTATTGATTCATGATTTTAAAGTGGTCGATGCAGTAGATTATAATTGAGACTAGCAATTCCCTAGTTCTGCCACATTACAAATCATGCCACTTTACTTACGAATCTATTCTTATTTTTGACATGATAATGCTATTTGAAATCCAAATAGGCATTCTGTGAAATCCAAGTAAGTGGAATCAATAGAACCTTTCAACACCTCTAACTTACTAACATTTGTCTATCTATATAAAAAAAACTTTCATAGACTAAAGTAATTGTTTACTCATTTAATACCTTTTGATAAGTTATTCACTATTTTGCTTATCCAATAATCCAGTAGACTGCCTACGTAGGTTTGTCCAGTTGATAAGAATTCAGCTCAATTAAATATGAATTCTAATCCCACCACCAGTGAGACCTCGTTTGTGAAATGACATATAAATACCTTTGTCAGTATTTTTTATCCTCGAGACTTTTTCTAACTACGGTAAACCATTTAAGACCCAACTCGCCTAATTTTTTTTATTAAAAAAAGACAATCACTCAATTAATTAGAATCTAAACTAAAGTCTCATGGCTGCTTTTCCATTTGGAAATAGCAAGTGATCACACACCTAATTTATTTACTTTTTGCATATGCTTTGCTTTCATCTTCCCACTTTAACTTTGCTTTTCCCTTAATTGGTGGTACAAAAGCAATATTTCATCTCCCTAATGAACAAAACTATATATCTTTTTTGGTAATAGAACAAACTAAATATATGATAATTAAGTATATAATAAATATTTAAAAATGAAGCAAACAATTGCCCCCACAAAAATAAATTACCCTCCTAATAAAAAAAATGGAGTGAATATAAAATAATATTTTTGCAACAAAAATTACTATACAAAATGTGAAGGCAAGAAAAACCTCTGCCTCTTACTTCTAGTAGGACAATTAGATACCATTGATGATGAAGCAATTTTTGTCACAGCTGATTTAAGGGATTGTTTAAGAGTATTAATGCAAACATTTTCTTCACTATCCTTAGAACAAAGTATTAATATACTTTTGATTCTTCCACCAACACTTGCTATGTCAGCTTTAACTGTTGTAAGTCTTAAACCTTTGAGGACTTGGATTAGTTCAGAGAACAGTTCTGGTCGATCGTCGCAACAAACAGAAGCTTTGATGATGAAATTGTTTTTGAATTTGTTCAGTTTGTTATTGTTGGTTTCATCTTCAACATGGTTATAGTCTATTGATACTTCATCAATTTCAGTTGGAACTGTTATGACTCTGCTAACATCCATTGCTTTTCGCTTTAGGTCTTTGACTCGATCTATCACACTCCCTAGTAATGCTGCCTTGTCCATCTGCAAGTACATAAATGTTAATATTATGCGCGTTGGAGTTTTGTCGAGATCTTTAATATTGTAGAAAATTGCAAGCAAATACGGTTAGTAGAACCATAATTGAAGTTGCAGAGAGCTATGAAACACTAACACAGATGCATACGGCTAGTAGAGCCGTAATTGCAATTGCAAATACCTATGAAGCATAAGTCCGATACAGACACTAGATACGATGATACCAAATATAATTTCAGAAAATGGAGGTAATTAAAAGTAACCACATGCGCGTCAATATTGTGTTGGTGTCAGATATTGGACACACCTTCGATCTGAAGCATTTATGTTACATAATCAAAATCATCCACTTTCTTAATGTTGCGCCCACAGGCGCGTTTGGAGACAATTTCTTTAAAACTTGATGTTATACATTTAATGCAAGTTTCATTCTATATTCTCAACTCAATAAAAGGGGAAGTGGAAATTAATTCCTTAATTCCAAATTGTTCATACTTTATAGTTGTACAATTGAAATTACCACCAAGCCTATGTTTACAATTACAACGAATTTAACACAATCATGGTGGTGACACCGAGATTTTGTTAAAAAGTTTTGTAAAAATCAAGGTAGCAAAACAACATGATTCTGTCAAACTCAAAATCGAATGCAACATCTTATCATTTAGATTTCCCTAACTAGCCAATTCCACATTGCATGAAATATGAAACAAATTCTAATGTTAAAAAAATAGCAAAAATACACTAGTAATATACTATATAATAAAATTAAATGTGTCACACATAAAAAAAATAAATTGGTTTACCTTATCAGACTTAGGAATAAGTTTTCTAAGATTAGCAAGTTGAGTATTAATCCTATCTCTGCGTCTTTTCTCTGCTTGACTATGACTCTTAGAAGCACTTATTGCTCTATCTTCTAAATTTTCTTCAATAGGTAAAGGCCATGATGATTGAAACTCAGAATATTGAAAAGAAGCAGAAGAAGAATCAGAAATATTATTATGAGGAAGAATTTGTGTTGGAAAGTGTGAATGATCATCACTAGTACTATATTGAGACCAATGCTTATGCTGTTGTTGTTGGTGCCACTCAGAATAATCATTGTTGTAGTTTTCCATACTCATATCAAAATGGAAAGAAACAATTATTGTTATTATTCTTGTAAAGTTTCTTGAATGATTTTGTTTATGAGGTTTTTATTGTGTTATATCTAAAGGTACTGTTTGTTGCACTATGTACTCATAAATAATGAGTGACCTTCTTCTTATCTTGATAGTGATTGGTGTGATAAGCAATTACCTTTGATTAGTCAAAATGAAAATCGATTTTGGACTTATCTTACTGTCACTTCAATGAGAAATTTAATTTTTTCTATCTACTAATAAGTATAAACGAACTTAATTGGACTTTATATGAGGAGGGGGAAATAAAGAGCAAAAGAACAATAATGAGGTGGCTTGTCCTCTCATATAATCAACTTATAGTGTACGGAGTTTAATTGATTATCTTCATGTGGTTTAACTCAACCTTGATTGTTGGTTTAATCTTTAATAGTATTGATTTCTCAACTATTAGATTAATTTTTTGTTTATAGGAAAATGTCACTAACTTGTTAGAGGAGAGGGTAAGTTAATGTTAATGGCAAAATTAAACATTGGATATCCTCCTTAAACTCCTTCAGCGTCTCAATTCTTTTGTCATTGAACTATACACTACCAAAATTCATTAACCAAAACCACCAAGGTATGTTTATTAACCATGGGTTTGAATGTAATTAATCCTATAATTTTTAGGTGTTCAATTCTATTGGTAGTTGAACACTTACAAATAATGATTAACTATTTCCAAATTCATGGTTAATGAATTTATATCGATGATTAATATGTTAGGATTTAAATACATGAGAAGTGTTCAACTCAAAAGATTAATTTAATAGGTAAAGAGTCTTATAACTTAAATAATATGGCAGACTTACTCTTAAGGAAGCTTATAAGTTTAAATCTCATGCTTGGCCAACGCTGTCCTGGGCCAGTTACATTTGGAGTGTTGATATCCCTCCAGCCAAGTCCCTTCTTGTCTGGAGATTAATGTTAGATAAATTGCCTACTGATGAGAACTTACGTCAGCGTGGTTGTCAAATTCCGTCTGTTTGCAACCTTTGTCACAGGTATGAAGAAACCTCTTCTCATTTATTTTTTTCTTGTGATTTTGCTGTGCACCTTTGGTCTTGGCTTGCAGGTTGCTTAGATACTACTCTTAACTTGGTTACTAAAGACAATATTTGGACGTTGTGTGAGTCGGGTTGGTCTCCTCAGTGCAAAGTTACTCTTAATGCGGCCATTATCAATTTGATCAATATTATTTGGTTTGCTAGAAACCAAATTCGCTATAATAACAATCTCATTACTGCGACTATGGCTATTGGTTTGATTCAAGCTGGTACCTTCTTGTCGGGCAACAATACTAGGAAAGTCTCTTCTAACTCGGTCAAGGATTTACTTTTTTTAAAAAAGTTTGATATCAATCTTCATCCCCCTAGACCTCCTTTGGTGAAAGAAATTATTTGGCACCCCCCTCTACCTTCTTGGTTAAAGTGCAACATAGATGGGGCTTCTCATGGTAATCCTGGCGCTTCTTCTTGTGGAGGTGTTTTTCGAGACATGCATGCTAATTTTGTTTTCGCTTTTGCTGAACCTCTTGGGCATGCTAACTCGTATTATGCTGAGCTTTGTGGGGCTATGCGTGCTATTGAAATTACTTATAATAATGATTGGTCACATCTCTGGTTGGAATCTGATTCATCTCTTGTCGTTGGTGCTTTTGGTAGACATGTTAACAATATTCCTTGGTCCTTGCGTACTCGGTGGAAGAATATGAAGACTATGCTTCGTAAAGTCAATTGTATCGTCACTCATATTTGTCGTGAAGGCAATCATGTTGCAGATGCTTTGGCAAATCATGGCCTCTCTTTGTTGGGTTTTTATACTTGGTCTGATCCTCCTGATTTGGTTAAGGATTTTTTACTTAGAAACAAAAATGGTTTACCTAATTTTCGTTATTGTGTGTCTTAGTAAGTTGATTTTGGAGCACTGCACTCTTTTTTCCTTCACCTGGTTTTTCCCTATGGGTTTTACAGGTAAGGTTTTTAACGAGGCAGTTGTCATTATTTCGCTCCTACTTGGGTTTTGGTCTAGTCCCCCCAAGTCTCTTTGTAACCTTTTTTCTTTTAATTTTTTAATATATGGGAGTTGGCTTGTTGATTAGGGGTTTGGAGGGGTGCCAACCTAGTTGGGATGTCTCTTTCCCTTAATCTTGCTTTCTCTTTTGCTTAAAAAAAAAAAAAATAACACATTGAACATTTAATAGGTAAATTGTCCAATATAAACCTCTTAACATAATGAGTGTTTGATACATTATTAATCATAATGTAATTATCCACTTCTATGTATTGAAATAACCATTGTCGCAAAAATTATCAAATTTTAGCTATTTGAATTATACAATTGCACATTAAATTAGATTTGACTGAACTCTCTAGGTGCCGGGTCTCGAACCGAGTTCCTCTAGATTGAGGTTTGGATCCTCAACCAAGTGACCTCTCGGGAGACAGGCTTTAGATTTGACTAACTAAACTACAATGTTGTAGATAATCCAAATTATAAAGTCTTGTTCTTTTTTTTATATAAGATAAATAGAGTGAGAGGATGGTGCCTCAATCCAAAATAAAGAAGATTTCTAGAGCTTTTTTTTTTAAACATCAAAATATTATTTATATGTCTCCTTTGAGTATAAGGAATACACAAAAAGACTAAAGGAAAGAAGCTTGCATAATTCAGCAGGAGCACTTGAGCACTTACAAAAATATATTTACCTCCTTCCAAGAATACTAGTAGAACCCAAATTCAGAATCTCTTAAATTCAAGATCTATTTTTTACTTAGTCTTCTTCTGTCTATAAGTGATAATAGTTGGATATATTAAAATTATAATAAGTAGTTTATATTTTAATACATCCATCTAAATAGTTTATATTTTCCAAATAGATTTCAGGAAGCACTAATGTAACTTTTAGAATCGTTTGGCCTAGCATTTAGTCGATGTAGTGTAGTGGATGATGATTATGTAGTTAATGTTATCTCTTGGGTCTTGCCTCAAAAGTGCTACTATATATTTTACTTGAACCCATATAAAATAGACAACAAAATTTATATTTTTCATATAAAGTAGCACTAAAATTCCAACCTTGTATTTTCTTAGCGTTTACCTATAAATATTTAATTAGCGGAAAGAAACTCAATAACCATTATTAAGAAAAATTAAAAAAGACATTACTAGCTTTCATCACTTTTTTAATATCTACATTGGATGATTATTTGATAAAGTAAAAAATAAAAGTAAGCACCAAAGATTACTCGAAAGTGGTAGGCTTGTGGTGGTGGTGGATCCCATCCATTCAAGATGCTTTAAGATTTTCTACATTGAATCATATCAATTAGGTGGAATCAATCTTTCACTTATGGCCCTATACAATTATTCCAACCCAAGTTTTAGTCTTTGCCATGATCACCAAAATTAGAGAAAAAAAAAATAGTTATGCCATTATCACAAAGTAAAAAAGAAAATCCCCTAGAATTATTATTCATGAAAATTGTAAAAAAAACAAAATATATTACCACATTTGTAAACTAAAATTGCCATTTTAAGTTAAAGAAACAAAGTGGACCTATGAAGCCCCGATACTTAAAAAATGGTGACGAATCGTATCCGATACGTCCTCGATACCGATACTCTTTCGATACGTCCCGATACTCGTATCGGAAGAGTATCGATTAAATAATTATTTTTAAATAAAAAATAATACCCGATACACGTCTCCGATACGTCCCGATACACGTATCAGAAAAGTATCGGTTATATCATTATTTTTAAATAAACAAATAATATCTGATATGTGTCCGATACAAAGATTATTTTTTGGATAGTATTTGCGATTTTGTTTGAATAGTTTTAATGGTGTTCTTTTTGTATAATACACTACAATAAGACGTATAGCTCAAGATGTATCAGTAATCATTATGTTCTGGGGACTAACTTAAGATGTTCTCATGTATTAGACCTTGGGAGTTTCCAGTATTGATTAACTTTGAGTTATTATGATGCTCCTGTATGAGACATGCTTGTTTGTATCTTTAGTACTTCTTGTGTTTTTCCTTTGTCAATATAATTTTTTACTTTTAAAAAAAAAAAAACTATGGTATCCTACTATATACTGTAATAGGTAGTTAAACGTTTGAACTTGTCCCAAAATTTTAGTATAAGAATAGATGTTTTCTGTTTTTAATTATTAATATTATTGATTTTATGTATGTTTATATATTGTGTATTTATATATTTAATTTTAACTTTAATTTTTAAATAACGTATCGCGGCAGTATCGGATTGGAAATTTTAAAAAATTTCACGTATCGGCGTATCGGTATCGTATCGTATCCGTATCGTGTCCCGTATCGGGGCTTCATAATGGACCCATTTTACCAATAATGTTGGTGTGTGCTTGCAAGTAATTAAGTGGACTAGTCAAAGACTCAAAGTGCACATATTTCTCCAAGACAAGGTTTGATTTGCTTCATGTATCTTTGATAGAAAAGTGTGAAGTTCAAAGTATATAAGGACTCAGTAAAAAAGAGTTCAATTTTTGTACTCTTGTCTGTCTACAGCACAAGCTAGAAAACAAAAAAGGCTCAATTAAAATATGGGCCTAGTCAAAATGTAGGGCCCAATATTCACTTACAATTGCAACTCATAAATAAATAATAAATTAATGAGTGCATCTTAAGGAGTGATATGACTTCTTATCTATCAACAAATTGTGTGGTTTCTTATGATCCCATATTTTTTATCCTTATTTTTCCTTCTTTTCCATGTTTTGGGTCCCATAATAATCTAATAACATATCTAAACTAGATCTTATGTTGTGCACAAAAATACAAGTCGGCAAGTGAAGTGTCACGAATAAAATGTGGTAAACAACCAACTACCAATAGACAAGACAGAACGTATTTTAAAATTTTAATTTGTCAAAAATTATGTTATGTTGATAAGAAATGAATCATTTAAGTAAGCTAAGGTTGGAAGGCAGTGTGTTGGAGAAGACAAAAACCCTAAAAGTTAATGAGAAAATGAATGATATAGCTATTCTTGATATATGCTTCAATAAAGTATAATCAATTGGTAGATGCCAAAAATGAAGGAAGAGAATTGAATCAAATGTAGAAAGAAAGGGATAGTAGAACATTTTTTTTAGCGGTTGGATTCACACATTATAAATGTGAAGAAGTAAAGAATTTGAAAGCCTAAACCTATTTCCTTCCTCACACGCCACACCTCTTTTGCTTTTCTTGGTTCATCCATTAGAGAGGGGTGATTTAGGATCAATTTTGATCCGGAATCACCCCTCTTGATTGTTTTTTATTTCTGTTTCAATTAAATAAGTGATTTACATATAAATACAAGTTTTATTTGAGGTTGTTCTGCCGTGATTTTGTCCGGTGTTGTTTTATTCCCGTCTTGGTGCGGAGTTGTTTGTTATCCCGTCTTCATACGGTGTTTGATTTCCCGTCTTTGTACGGTGTTTGTTTTGTTCAAATTTGTAGATTTGTTTCGATTCAAATTCAGTGCAGATTCAATGATTCTAGAGTCGTCAACGTTGCAGATCCGGAGGCATGACTATTCCGGACATTTGAATTTTGTTATATCAATTGTAGGCATTGTCATATGTGTAGACATTAAGCCGTTTTATGCTATTAACTCGGATGCTGTGAGTTTGTTCGCAGATTCATCATTTTTAGTTTTTAGCGAATTTGAATATATAATGATTTCGATCGATGTACTCTACCAATTTGAATGAATAAATATCGTTGTTTTTTAGTAAAAAAAAAGTAAAAGATTTGAAGTTTGAATCTCAGTTCCTCCCATAATATTTCTAATAATTATCAGCTAAGCTACCTTTGCGGATGAAACTATCATATATTTTATTGGGTAGATTTTAAGCCATGAATTAATAATAAGGCCAATATATTTTGTGCCTCACAAATTATACTCACAAGGTACGTACCTATCAACACTGAGATCTTACTTGATTCCGGACCTTTAAAATGTCAGATTGGTATTAATGCTGCTACACTACATGATGATGCATCTCTCACTACGATAAAAGTATTCACTTTCAAAGACTGGTATTTGAGATTTGAGAACAAATCACATAAGTATAATTGTATGTGGTATTTAGGATTAATTTTTAACAAATTTTTATTTCACATGCATACGGCTTATTTTATTAATTGTTAGATAAATATTCTTAAACTATCGAGTAGTATCGGAAAAACCTTTCAAAATATATATTTTTGAAAGATTGTCTTTATAAATGGTTAAATATGTATTATATATGGAAGGCCCAAGTTCTTGGAATAGCATATTGGTTGAAATCTTAAATAGTCACAGGTTCGATTATCAGGTTTTGCAATCTTTCAAGCGTTAATTAACTTAACGGATGAAAGATTAAAATGCAAAAAGGTGTCTTATGGGAGTTGAACTCTATCTCATCAAATGACATGATTTTCTCTATAAATAAAAACAATGAGGCGGGGAAAAAAAACTACATGGTTTATGAGCCTAAATTATTTCTAAATTTTTAAGTTTATCCATTAGCATCAAATTTGTATAAATTGGTGAGGGGGTGAATCAAACTTAAAAATTAGTGTGTCCACATACACTTTAAAATTTATTTGTGCAATCTTCATCATAATCATCTTCTTTTTGTTTAAGTATTTGCAACAGTCTCAGACACAATATTATATCTTACAAGCTCTTCTCTTACTTTTTAATTTTCATATTAGAAAGAGTTGCGGTCATGAATGGTGGCTCCTTCACTGACACTAGTTCAAGCTCAATAAGGGGAAGAAGTTAGGAATTCACAAGGTAGAGAAGTTGGATAGGGGCGAAGAAGGAAGAGAGTTATTGATATCATTTATTTTTGTGGCCAAATGTTGTTTGCATAACAGTAAATAAAAATAAGGAAGTTCTACACATGCCCTATTAGAGTGAAACTTCAATGTGACATCTATTTTTTGCGGGTGAATATGAATGTTATATGATAAATATGAAATTGGGGAGTGATGACAGGAATTTTTATGGTATTTTTAGTATTATTATTAGTAGTAAAATAACCAAGACAGACTCAACTACGAAGGAAAACCTACAAAAGCAAGAAAAAGCATCAAGACAAGGTCCAAGATGCCAAAAGACAAGAAAAGCCCAAAGAGTGAAGAAATTGAGCATTCCATCGCAGCACGATGACTTCCATCGTGCCACGATGGAAGCTGCTTGTTCGCCAAGAAAACAGAAGAATAAAATCTGAAGAAAATCTGTTCATCGCAGCACGATGACTTGACTTGGCGCCCAAGCTGATGAAATGCACATGATCAATTATAAAATTGAACTGAATCTTCACATCGTACTACGATGGACCTATCACAGTACGATGCCTTGCTGAGGCCCGTTACGAAAACTATAAATAGAGCCTCCCTTTCATAGTTTAAATCATTCAGAAATAATAGAACACTCTCTACTATAAGGAGAGGTTCAGAGGAGCTCTATTGGGCATAATTTTCTCCCCTTACGGGAAAACTAACTCAGCAAAGTATGTTTTCTTTAGGCTTTTATGTTTAGGTTATAATTTCTTTATTGTAATTTAAATATGTAATCTTTTGTATTAGATGCCTTAGGTTGTGGTGGAGAAGATGAACTCCCCTATGAATATTTGGAGTACGTGATTGAGTCTCAAGTTATAATAAATCGTTATTCAGTATTATGTTTGTTATTTACTTTCTTGCACTTAAACGACGTATCTCGTAATCTAGCCGGGTATGCGGGAACGCTAATAGAATTGATGTTGGGTATTAACCTGATGTGGTCCGGAACTAGTAGTAAATAACGCTGGGTGTATAGAGACGGTAACGTCCTGAACTAGTCGCGAACTGAGCGGTTAGAGGAGGAATCATGCACTAGGTGTGATCTGAGCACTTAGAAGATGAACAGCCCGATACTAGGATCTAGAGGCATTGGATGGGTGAAGGTAATAATGCATGTGTAATAAACAACTCACTTAGTAATTAGGGTATGTGACACTCGAGGTTAGGCTCTCGTAGGTACCTTAGTCATTAACGTAGGGAAACTTTAATATACATAGTGTAACAGTAAGGTGTTACTACAATAAAGGAAAAGTCACCGCCGAACAATAATCTGAGTAACTATGTTATACACCGTTCATGCCAGATATGAAGAAGAGAGGGAGTCCAACCACCATACATATCCTCAATGTTTCTGAATCTATTATTTATTTATTTATGCAAGCATTACGCTTCTTTTTATAAAACCTTTTTCCAAAACCCAAAGCGAATGCAAACTATACGAACTTAAATAACGCTAGTGAAGCTTCGGCATGATCCCTGTGGATACGAACTCATTCTAGACACCTAGAGTGTGAATTATTACTCGACGACAGACTGGTGCACTTGCCAGACCGTAGTCAAGTTTTTGGCGCCGTTGCCGGGGATTGTGTTTACAAAGCATTACTAGATTTATTTAAGTTTGTCAAAAAAATTTCAAAAATACAAAAAATTTAAAAAAAATCAAAAATCTTGTTGATGATTGTGGATTTTGATCTATGAAAGTTCTGGCTAAGGCAGAGTCTTGGTATTTAAGCGATCCGTTGTGATCCACCTCACTTACCTGGGAATTTTCATAGTGACAAAGACAAATGAGACAAACCAAAAAAAAAGTAAAGTTTCAAACATTACATTTTCCAATGCTACTAAGGTATTCATTTGTTGTGCTTGATAACAGGTAACCTGGATTTTGAGTACAACCCTGAACTAGAAAGAACATTTAGGGAAAGAAGGCAAGCACAAAAGCTTGCAGAATCCAGTAATCTCAGCAAAGAGGGAAAGCCTTTCACCAAAGCCATGGGAGACGACCCTAATGAAGCAATGAAGGATTATTGTGAGAAGGTCAGCATTAAGCAAGAACCGGAATGGACACCACCTCACACCAACAACAGCTCTGAAGGAATATTTTGGGATGACCTGACAGATCTAGATATGGAATCTTTAAGAGATAATTTTTCCGATGTATCGAAAACATGCAGGGAAGACAGTTGGAAACCCATGATACCTTTAGAGAACAGGTGGGAAGAACATGTAAAATGGATCAAGAGATGGATGAAGCTGGTACCAGAATCCAAGTTCTATGCGAAAAGACCATACTCAGCAAAAAGGATCCAGAAAATAGAGTACCAGAAAAACGTGGTCCGTGAATGGTTGCACAGGTCCGGCACAGTTTTTGTGGAAGACTACACTAACGTCGGGTGTGACGACGAAACAGTCGATGCAATGGTAAGAGAACTGGAAGGCAACCAAAAGTGTATGACGCTAAAAGACAAAAAGCGCAAACACTCCGAGCAAGAAGCTGATGGCGAGTCCAGAAAAAGAGCGCAACTGCTACCCAAGAAGGAGGATCCTGGAAGCGTCACCATCATCTGTCAAATTGGAAAAGCATGAGTCAATGCACTATGTGATGTGGGCTCAAGTGTGAACGTAATACCACTATCTTTGGCAGATAAGTTCAAGCTCGCATTACCTACTGCAGGGACAGCACGGGAAATCGTATTAGCTAATCAATCATCAATTCACTCAGTAGGCACAGTCAGAAACGTCCTGGTGAAAGTCAAAGACCTAGAATTTCTAGTAGAGTTCATGATCCTGGATATCGGAGAAGATGAAGAACATCCTATCATTCTTGGAAGACCCTTCTTAGCAACCAGCAGGGCACTCATTGATATGGACCTTGCCGAGATAACACTGAGGAGCGGAGGAAAAGCAACAACCATCAAAACTTCCAATGCAACGAAGGATAAGTGCTACATGCTCGAGTGGAAACAGGAAAAAACTACACCACCGACTCCAGTTCAAGAGATATAGGTGAAGATAGAGATAGAGGAGCTGGAGAATGAAATGGCGCAGCTAGAGATAGAGACAGCTCAGGAAGAGGAGGTACCCGAGGAACTCGCTGATAAACTGAAGTGGCTAACCATTGAAGTGGATATTCGATCACCATGGGTCAAAGCATGGGGAAGAAACCGAAAGATGGTCAGAAGATCTAAGTTTGGGGTTAATACGCCACCTCTGAAGAAGCCTGCTGCTGAAAGAAAGAAGAACAACTGGGTCAAAGCTCCAAAGGAAGAAAAGAAGGAACATCCACCAGAAAGCAAGAAGAAGTCCATCATAAAAACAGTACCTTCAGAAGATGATGGACGACTTTGTTTTGCTACCTTCAAAGAACAAAAGAACCCAGAGTGTTGTGAATTCGTTGAAAAAATCACACCAATGAAATTTCATGTGTGGGACAAATTAATCAAGTAACCAAATTAAAGATGATAGAGATGATGAAAGTAAATAATCCAAACAAAGAGAAGAACACAATAATATTGTTTACCCAGTTCGGTGTTAATGAACCTACGTCTGGGGGAGAGAGCAGCTCTCTGTTCCACTATGATCAAATAAGAATCTTTACACAAGAAATTTCCAAATTGGGTTACAAGAATTAATCCTAATTCTACCCAAATCCCGAATCCCTTCCCGTGATGAAGAGACTCAATTTTGACCTAGCTACCCAAGGTGAACCAAGGATGATTCGCCCAAACCCCTAGAATTATACCAAGAATGAATTCTCTAAAACTCTAGTGTGGCAAACTCTAATCCTAATTGCTTTCAACCTTATTTTTCTATGAATAAAGAGTTCCCTATTTATAGAAAAATATATGCCTAAATATCAGTAACAAATCTATCTTATAAAATAAAATAGAATCCAAGTCAGATATTCTCCGATACAAATTTTTCCACAAAATCTGCACAAAAACGGATCTGCCCGGTTGGCCTGCGCCCCGGCGCCACCCATGCCTGCGCCCCGGCGCAGGAAGTTAGTAGCCACTGCTTCCTGCTGCGTAATTGCGCCCTGGGGCCACCAATGCCTGCGCCCCGGCGCCAGATGCTTCAGAATTTTCCGACTTCTTGTAACTGAGATTTCAAGGCATATCCAACAATTCTCCACCTTGCCTTTAAATCGATGGTGATCCACTCAACCACCGTGCTGCTCTCTCCATCTTGAACTACTATTCAAGATCATTGGTCAAGTCCAAGTCCCACTTGAACCTTGACCTCTTCCACTTGCTTCCAACAACTCTTGCTAGAATCACAAGCTGTACCTCTACCTCTTTATCCCTCGGAATGCCTTCCGCCCTCATGAAGGTCTTGCCTCCAACTACCATAGGATTTTTGGTAGCACCCACAAGACTCACCGCAACCTCTTCAGCCCCCGGAGTGATCAAACCCGTCCTCCTGAAGATACGCTTGCATCCAATTATCATCGGCCTTTTGGATAGTCCTACAAGCTTCACCACCCCCTCTTCGAACCCCGGAACGCCTTCCGTACTCTCGAAGACTTGCTTGTCCTCAACCAACCTTGGAATTTTAGGTGGTTGTTCAAGCTCCAACAATGAACTCTCCTTGTGCCCCACTACCTCAAGTAGCCCTACAAGTTCACATGTCATACTGTCGGTGTTCCCAATTGCTTCCCTGAAGTTCTTTAATAGATTTTGCACTTCTTCAGCCTCAATTGGAATATACCCCACAAGGTCTTCACAGTCGTACCACTTCGGTCCAACACTACCACTCTCCTCCCTATCTCTTTCTTGATAGCCAAGAGTTAGTGTTGTTTCTCCTCCTCTAGTATCACTATCGGAAGCCTCCACCTCAAGTTGAAAATCCTCCACCTTAAGATGAAACTCCTCCACCAAAGTCTCGAAATCGGTACTTCCTCTATGAATCCCACCTTGCAATTTGCAAAACCACTCCACCTGATCTGAAACAACCCCGACATCCCATAACTCTAGAACATCATGAGAACCACCAAAGTCTAGAGACTCACTCTCTTCCGACTCCCAACTCGACACCACAAGTGCCTCCGTTGTTTCATAATTCTCATCACCGGATGAACCATCCACAACATGCACGGAACCATTCTTGTCCTTCAACTCCGGACAGTCTCTCTTGAAGTGACCTTTCTTTTGACAATGGAAACAACTCCACTTATCACCACCCTTAGCCCTAGCCCTTCTACCTCTACTTCCACCTTTTCCACCTGAAACATTTAAAGCATTAGCACCATCCTCCACCTTCAAGTCTTTAAACTTAGTAAGTTCTTTCGTCCTCAAGGCCGATTGAACTTCCTCCAAGGTAACAGCGGTTTCCTTGCCGTAGAGCATGGTATCCTTGAAACTTTCATAGGACTTAGGTAACATACAAAGTAGATGTAAGGCTTTGTCTTCATCTTCTAGGTTCACATCAATATTAGCCAAATCATCAATAATTTTGTTGAATTCTGCCAGTTGCTCCGTTATGGATTTCGACTCCACCATTCGATAAAAGTAGAGTTTTTGTTTCAGAAACTGCTTATGTGCCATCGACTTGGTCATGTACAATGATTCAAGCTTGGCCCACATACCCGCAGCGTTGGTCTCCTTTGCTACTTCTCTCAACACCTTGTCTCCGAGGCA
Source organism: Trifolium repens (assembly GCA_030408175.1). Lineage (NCBI taxonomy): Eukaryota > Viridiplantae > Streptophyta > Magnoliopsida > Fabales > Fabaceae > Trifolium > Trifolium repens. Next base: position 17,879,980 of record CP125841.1, on the reverse strand, counting down.
CAAGGTAATGCAACTAACCGCTCTTTCATTCAAATCAGCCTTCTCCGCATCGGAAAGACTTGCCGGCATCTGTGCACCCTTCAAAGCCTCAACACACTTGTTATGGACTAACACCGCCTTCATCTTTACCTTCCACAACCCGAAGTCGTTACTACCGGTAAACTTCTCAATATCAAACTTAGAACCCATGGTACCTGATTATCAATTTGATCCTTGCCCCATGGTGGGCGCCAATTGTTGTGAATTCGTTGAAAAAATCACACCAATGAAATTTGATGTGTGGAGCAAATTAACCAAGTAACCAAATTAAAGATGATAGAGATGATGAAAGTAAATAATCCAAACAAAGAGAAGAACACAATAATATTGTTTACCCAGTTCGGTGTTAATGAACCTACGTCTGGGGGAGAGAGCAGCTCTCCGTTCCACTATGATCAAATAAGAATCTTTACACAAGAAATTCCCAAATTGGGTTACAAGAATTAATCCTAATTCTACCCAAATCCCGAATTCCTTCCCGTGATGAAGAGACTCAATTTTGACCTAGCTACCCAAGGTGAACCAAGGATGATTCGCCCAAACCCCTAGAATTATACCAAGAATGAATTCTCTAAAACTCTAGTGTGGCAAACCCTAATCCTAATTGCTTTCAACCTTATTTTTCTATGAATAAAGAGTTCCCTATTTATAGAAAAATATATGCCTAAATATCAGTAACAAATCTATCTTATAAAATAAAACAGAATCCAAGTCAGATATTCTCCGAAACAAATTTTTCCACAAAATCTGAACAAAAACGGATCTGCCCGGTTGGCCTGCGCCCCGGTGCCACCCATGCCTGCGCCCCGGCGCGGGAAATCGGTAGCCACTGCTTCCTGCTGCGTAATTGCGCCCCGGCGCCACCAATGCCTGCACCCCGGCGCCAGATGCTTCAGAATTTTCCGACTTCTTGTAACTGAGATTTCAAGGCATATCCAACACAGAGGAATATGGAAAGAACAACAAAAAGGGAGGAGCTAAGGCGAAAGCTCCTGCAGAAGAGAGAGACATGCGAACCTATCCTCTGTAATGGAGGAAATGCCTCAAGCTAATGAGAGGCTAAACAAGCGCTGCTTGGGAGGCAACCCAAGGATAAGTATTTTCAATTCAGTATTTTCATTTTAGTTTTTCAATTCAATAAAGTATGCCTAGAATTCAGCATGTCATCTTCATCTGTTAACAACCCTTTTCAAACTTACAAAAAGTTAAATAATTGTTTGTTGTTTATTATCTAGTGCATGATAAACTGTTATAAGTAAGATTGCGGCGAAGTAAGTTATCAATTCTGATGAGACGAATTTCACACCTTCATACAAAACCAAAGGTGATTGCTCCGAAGTGCGAAGTTCGGGAGACAGCGAGACGAGTGATAAAGCTGGTGTCTGTGAGACAAATGTTCAACTTTCAGATATACCTAAGCCATGTGAGGATTTGAGCCAAATATTTCCAAACGGTATTACCACTTTCTTTCGATTTACTATGAGAGTACCGTGCACTTGTTTATTTTCTAGAACTTGCTCTAATTCTTTGCTGACTGGTTAATTTGATATTATATGCATGAGGCAATTGTTTGTTATAACCCAGAGCCTTTTCAAGCCACCCTTTATATATTATATCCTTTGCTAGCCAATTTTGAGCCGTAAAAAAATATTATCCCTTTTGTTTCGGTGACAAACCACATTACAAGCCTATAGACCAGAAAAACAATGAAATTACCCTCTTTGGAGTTAAGGTAATAGTTCTCAAGTCTTTGGCAACAAATAAGTTTGGGGTTGCTTATGGAACTAGCAACATTTCAAGTTTGGGATGGGTGTACGGAGAACTATCACTACAAAAAAAAATATAATAAATGAAAAAGAGACGGGAAAACATCAAAAAAAATTCCCTAAAAAAATAGTCTCTTAAAAAAATGAATGAAAAAGAAAGAGTCAAAGGGCAAAAGAAAGAGCCAAAGGGCAAAGATAGTGATAGAAAAGAACCACACAAAGACACATCTGGTTCTTAATCTCCGATACCAACACAAAAAGGCACCCTAAGGAACAAAGGTTGCGTACACAAAAAGGAACAACAAAGTAGAACTTAACTCCAATGTTTAGCCTACTATTCCCAAAAATGTCCTACCTTGACATAAGCCACGTTATAACCCTTAAAAGACCTCCAATAATGCATGTATATTGAATTTTGACTGGTTGCTTAGAGTTCTTGCAAGCCTATGGTAAAATGGCAGGTTGTACGATGATTGAGAGATAACCCTTTCAATTATGAGCGAAAAATACAAATGTGAGAGAGAGAGAGAGAGAGAGAAAAAAAAAGTTGAACATGGACTCTTGCGGGCATTTGTCCGATTTGCTACTATCAACGTCTCCTGAGCCTAGCAGGACTGAGCATGATCGTTGCGGTAAGAAATCAGCGGTACCATTGCTGAAATACAAGCAAGGTTGTGAAATTCCTATCATCTTTATTTATCTCTTATTTTTCTAACGATCTTGTCTGACAGCATGTTACTTGAGGACAAGCAACAGTTTAAGTTTGGGGTTGTGATGACAGGAATTTCTATGGTATTTTTAGTATTATTATTAGTAGTAAAATGACCAAGACAGGCCCAAATACGAAGGAAAATCTACAAAAGCAAGAAAAAGCATCAAAACAAGGTCCAAGATGCCAAAAGACAAGAAAAAGCCCAAAAAGTGAAGAAATTGAGCATTCCATCGCAGCACGATGACTTCCATCGTGCCACGATGGAAGCTGCTTGTTCGCCAAGAAAACATAAGAATAAAATCTGAAGAAAATATGTTCATCGCAGCACGATGTGTGCCATCGCAGCACGATGACTTGACTTGGCGCCCAAGCTGATGAAATGCACAGGATCAGTTATAAAATTGAACTGAATCTTCACATCGTACTGCGATGGACCTATCGCAGTACGATGCCTTGCTGAGGCCCGTTACGAAAACTATAAATAGAGCCTCCCTTTCATTGTTTAAATCATTCAGAAATAGTAGAACACTCTCTACTATAAGGAGATGTTCAGAGGAGCTCTAAGGGCATAGTTTTCTCCCCTTACGGGAAAACTAACTCAGCAAGGTATGTTTTCTTTAGGCTTTTATGTTTAGGTTATAATTTCTTTATTGTAATTTAAATATGTAGTCTTTTGTATTAGATGCCTTAGGTTATGGTGGAGAAGATGAACTCCCCTATGAATATTTGGAGTCTGTGATTGAGTCCCAAGTTATAATAAATCGTTATTCAGTATTATGTTTGTTATTTACTTTCTTGCACTTAAACGACGTATCTCGTAATCTGCCCGGGTATGCGGGAACGCTAATAGAATTGATGTTGGGTATTAACCTGATGTGGTCCGGAACTAATAGTAAATAACGCTAGGTGTATAGAGACGGTAACATCCTGAACTAGTCGTGAACTGAGCGGTTAGAGGAGGAATCATGCACTAGGTGTGATCTGAGCACTTAGAAGATGAACAGCCCGATACTAGGATCTAGATGCATTGGATGGGTGAAGGTAATAATGCATATGTAATAAACAACTCACTTAGTAATTAGGGTATGTGACACTCGAGGTTATGCTCTCGTAGGGAAACATTAACGTAGGGAAACTTTAATATATATAGTGTAACAGTAAGGTGTTACTACAATAAAGGAAAAGTCACCGCCGAACAATAATCTGAGTAACTATGTTATACACCGTTCATGCCAGATATGAAGAAGGGAGGGAGTCCAACTACCATACATATCCTCTATGTTTCTAAATCTATTATTTATTTATTTATTTATGCAAGCATTACGCTTCTTTTTATAAAACATTTTTCCAAAACCCAAAGTGAATGCAAACTATACGAACTTAAATAACGCTAGTGAAGCTTCGGCACGATCCCTGTGGATACGAACTCATTCTAGACACCTAGAGTGTGAATTATTACTCGACGACAGACTGATGCACTTGCCAGACCGTAGTCAGGGAGAATAAAAAAGATTTGAAGACTATAAAATAGGGATATCTTGCGGTGATTTTGCTTTGTCTATTGCATGCATTTGTGCTGAAATATCTGAAGCATGAGTACTCTTAGAATCGTGAAGTACTGAATACGTACTAGTACTAGGTACGTATTTGGTACTTGTTGGATACTTACCAATCAGTATATATTTTTATTTGGTTGATTCGGGATGGTGAATACGGCAAAAATGTGCATGTGGTGGAAAAATAGCATAAAATATTTAAAAAATTTCTCTCAATTTTGATGAAAATAGTTGAGATTGTAGACAAATTCACTCAAAAAATAATTTTTTGATATTCTATATTAACTTAATCGTACTTTAGATTTTTTTTAAAAAAAATGTTATCATGTACCATACACATGCCTAGGCATAATAGGCTGAAATTGTAAGTTGTAACATATTTTAGTCAACAACAACAACAAAAGTACTCAGAGGTTACTAATTCTTAAACAATCAATGGTAGCCAATAGTTTTGAGATCAATGCAGCTCACTGGTAGCAAGGCCAAAGAGCCAATAATAGAACCTAAAAACCTCCTATCAATCAAGTGTATGTAAGTAAGAAGTCAAACAAGGGAATAAAGTTGGGGAATATAAAAATGTAAGTAGTGTAACAAAAAATCAAAAAATGGTTAGTTAATTAATTAGTTAAGAGGGTAGAATAATCACTATAACAAGTAGAATTGTTGATAGAATTATAACCTTTTGTCAATTACAAATTGAATTGGAAGGTCTCAAGTTTCCTCAAAATTTGTTGAACAGTGGGAGTTAGCAAAGGGTTGAATTGCAATGTAATTAATTTCAATGTAGTAAGTTCGAATCTCCTCTTAGATAGTTATAAAATGGTCATTACTATCATTTTAATTAATAAAATTTCACCTTTCTCCATTTTTATTTTTATTTTAAAAGAATTACATTATAGCTCATTGACAGGAACTCAGGATTCTTTAGGATATATAAGAGGATAAATAATGTGGTATTTTGGCATGGAATGAATAATGCTTTAAAATTATGTTGTTGATTGTGAAATTTGTCGGAGAAATAAAACAAAAACTTCGGCACTAGCTGGGCTGCTACAACCATTGCAAGTACCCACCAAGGTACTGTTTATTTCTCCGACAAATTTCATATTCAACAACATAATTCTTTATTGGTGGATTACCAAAGGCAAGTATACCATCCTTTTGCTTTACCACATCCTTTTACAGTGAAGTAAGTGGCAGAATTATTCATTAAAGAGGTAGCGAGACTACATAGATTTCTATATGTAGTCTCATACCGCGACCCTATCTTCATGAGCCAATTTTGGAATGAACTCAACTTCGCATCAGCACGACATATCACCCATAAACAGATGGTCAAATTGAAGTGGCTAACCGTTGCCTAGAAGCCTATTTGGGGTGCATCATCGACGGAATAAGCCCAAACAGTGGCCCTCACATTTATCATGGGTTGAGTTTTGGTTCAACACCAATTACAACACCTCAGCAAAAATGCATCCTTTTAAATCCCAAGATTCCCCACTGTTGTTAAAAGGGACTACCATACCTTCCAATTTAGAAGGGATGAATAGATTGAGAGAACAAATGGATGAGTTAGTAAGAGAACTAGGGGCCAACCTGATGAAAACACAAGATCATATGAGAAGGTATGCAAATGTAGATAGAAGGGAGGGCACAAGATGAAGTCATAGCGAGAAGACCACGCCAGAAGTTGAGCCCAAGATATTATGGTTCAAATAAAGCATTAAAGAGGACATGAGAATTATCATATAAGTTCAGTTATCAGAAGATAGCAGAATTCATCCAATTTGCATGTATCTCTTATGAAGAAAACGGTCAAAGCTAATAATCAACCACAATTGTTTCCACCAGCATTAACAGAAGAATATGAGCTTCGAGTTCAGCTAGATGAAGCGTTAGAATAATTGGTTAGTTAGTTAGTTAGTTAGTTAGTTAGTTAGGAGGGTGGTTAGTGCGAGTTATCCTATAAATAGTAGAATTGTTGGTAGAATAATCACCTTTTGTCAAAAATGATGGTTGAAGCCATGATATAATGTGTATATGTATAAATATTTATCATTATATATCACATTCACTTGGACATATCCTCTGAATCAAATCTCTCTCTACCTTATGAAATAATAACAAAGATAATAGATTAAAAAACAAGAAACTGAGCACCTAAAACGTGAAAAAACTCGACATTAACATCAGTTGATGAAGTTTAAAGAAGCTGAAGCTTGTCCAAATATATAAATCAGCTATTCTATATATATGGTGAATTGTTCAAATCACATCTCAAGAGTCATTAAAATGGATTGCACCAACTTTCCACACAATGAAAGTTGTTCCAAACATCACTGTGCTGATAAAAACAAATGAAAAGATAATCAGAAAAAGATCATTACCGCCAGGAAAATCAAAAGTTAAACCTGCCTTTGGCATCCCTCGTTTTCTATCGTCAAACAAATTACCAGGGGCTTCTGGAAGTCCCGATCTTCTTTTCTTCTTCCCTTTGTCACCTTCTCTAAAAGCAGCCAACACACTACTACCTATATCTGGTTTTGATATTTTTGGTTCCTTGGACTGGTTGAGAACTCGAGCCGCCTTTATCCTCTCTCTCACTTTCTGAGATGATCGTGTGGTTACAGATTGTGACTTAGGAGAAACTGCGGATCCATTGGAACCCTCTGGTGTCTGTTCAGCATTAACTTGAGCTTGCAATTTGGATGTTTCATCGGGAGGATTCGTGGATTTTAACTGATCATTGGCAGTTGAATTTGCCGCACTGTCAATATCCTTCTTACTGGCATCTGCTGAAAGCTGGTCACTATTTGCAACTGAAAAACATTTACCAAATCTTTTCTCTTTGACAAACATTCTCGTTGTAGATGTTACAAAGAAGGGTGTATTCTGAGTGGCCTTTGGGAAAGATGCTCCAACAGAATACCTCGATGCATCGTGATACTTTGTTTCTAACTTCTAATGGAGAATGAAAGACTTGTGTAAGTGATCAGAAAAATGACAGTTAATAGTAACTTAATTGAAGGAATTGAAATAATCCCAAGATAGACATAGAAAAGGCATTCTGATCGCTCAATTGGTACAGACTTTGCAATATACAGGGGTCGGGTACGAACCCGAGATTCCCCACTTATTCACCTTAAGGGGTAAAATTATGGCCACTAGGCTACTTGACAATTTAAAGTGACATTCAAATATCCACTTGGCATTCAACACACTTTCATAAGAAGTGCACCAAGGAATATTCTCTACACTTAATAAAACATATAATTACTATTGTTGTTATTTACTACTTACCACAATTCATCCCTACCAAACAATGTTCTGTATACAATGATAAGGAATCAATTACAAACAAGTACTTGAATTTCAGCTTTTTCCTAAACCTCAAAGTCTAAACAGTAACAACCCATTTTCCCAATCAATTTTTATAATATAAATACACAATCTTCTTACCATAGCCTAAATCAATAAACTTGATACACTAGTAAAAAATATAAATATGTGGAAGAAAGTAAAGTCTAAGATGCTTCAAAAAGAAAGTGGTTAGAGGAAAAACTTACAGTTGAGGAGAAGTTGATGATGGGGTTTAGAGATATAGCCATTTTGATTTGATTTGATTGTTTTTCAAAGGGCAGCCATGGATTGGATAGATACTCTTCCTGCTCTTACTGCTAAGACTGAAAATAAAATGCTGCTATGGTATGGATACACGCCATATAGTGTGTGACCACCACACATATATATTGCTACTTTCTTTATTTTTTAAAGAGTTAAAAAGGAATAAAGGGTCTATTTTTTATTTACTCCCAATAATATAAATATAAAAAATAATATGAATGTGTCAAAAAAAATATAGATAAGAAGAATTTACAACAAGGTTTAGGAGTATAATGGGTTGCTTTTGTTTGGCAAAATGGGTATGACACACGCCTCAAGTTTCATAAAATATATCAATTTTTTTATATATACAATTTTTTATTTTTTTTTTACTTAGTGGATATTATGGTTCTTCTCATTCATGTTATGGCTAGTTAAAAACGAAAAATTATGTTGGACTAGAAATACAATTGTATAAAAATAAAATGCATAAAAAGTTTTTTGTTTGATAGGTTAGTCTGCCAATGAATAGTGCGGTGTGAGATTTTAGACTTGGTCACGAGTCTATCTATTCCCCCACCCATTTTTGGACAAGTTTTTATGGAAATTTATTAAATGAATAAATTTATTTTATTAAAGTTATTGCCTCGTCTATCTATTCCCCCACTCCCTCTATATATATATATTCTCCAACAAGGCTACAGCATCATCTTCAACATCACTATATTCATATGACTCTGAAGAAGATGAATAGTTATTTGAAAGAAAAAGATGGTGAAAGTGTGAATGTTTCACTTTCTAAACAAATACATAGTGAGTTTATTTTTCAAAACGTGTAGGCAAAGTTGTCTAATAAGCCAAAAAAACTGAAATTGGAGCAAAAAAGTTTGAAAGGTAAACTCAAAAAAACAAGTAAAACTCGCCAGAGTTTACCCGATTTTAACGTTTTCACACCTAGTTAACTCGGTTAAGATCTTTTTTTTTTTTGCGATCTTATAAAGAACCGAGTTTACATACAAGTTAACCAATTTTTAACACCTAAACTCGAAATTAACACTCAATTTTAACAACCGTGTATAGGAGCAAATGCAACATACCAAAAGCACAGGCAACCCATATATGTGACTTAGCAGATTCTCGAGAAGTCAATTTTCAACATGGTTAAGATTTGGAAATCAAACCTATAAATGCAAGTCCAAAGCTACAAAACTAACATTGGTTGCAATTTGATAATTGGATGCAGAATGTCCCCGCTACATTTATGTACATGACAAGTGATTTGATTCACAATTTTCGTTCTAATACTGTGCATAAGAACACTGATTTTCTGAAGCTGTAGCCATTTATTAAACTTAAGCTTAAAACTGTCATATTCACCAAAACCAGTAGTTATAAATATTGGTAAAGCGTGTAGGGTATCAAATACACTGTTAGCACCGGAAATGGGTATGAGCTCAACGAAAAGAAATTAAGAAATAAGTCGCAATAAATCATGTATTTAAGAAAGACAAAATACACACGACAAACAAGCCAACAAGATTTGTTTATTCCACTTTAACTTGTGGAATGAATCCAGGCCATGATAAACATGGACTATGGGTCAAAGTCGGTCTAGTTGGCATTATACATAAGACCAAATCATTTAAATTTAAATACAAGAAAAATGTTTACATACAGAAAATCCTTCGCTAGCTCATATAAGCAGCTCAAAAAATGCCTCATCTACAAAAGAATATCACAAAACTATGACACAAACCCCCAACAGAAACTCATTATTTCGACCTAAACCTCCACCTCAATCAGAAGCAAAGAAAGAATACTGCATTAAAATGCCACCTGAAAATTTATGTAGACTCCCAACCTATCGCCTTGGTCTCCAATTTATAGACTTGGGTTAATTGCTTGACTAACCATCCTTGCCTGTCAGTAGCTACCGCCCATAGGCATGCCAAAAGGAGGCATTGGAGGCATCCCCAATCCGCCCCCCATTGGAGGGGGAGGGGCAAAGCCTCCTCCCATTCCAGGCATTGGTGGTGCAGGTAAAGCAAGCGGCAATAACTGAGCATACATATTCTGCAACATAACATATTTTATTCAGTATTATACAGTTCAAGAGTGATGGATGCAAGGGAGATAAAAATGGTAAGTTATTAGCAGGTAACAAAATGGCCAAACAAATTACCTGTTGTGCAATTACTTCCTTCTCTTCTTGTTCTTTAGCCTTCACTTCGTTCTGCGATTCAATTTTGTGCTTCACCAGTTCATCAACTTTGCCAGTGTACTCACGGATAAACTACAATAGCAAAGAGAGGACAGTGAAAAAAAGAACAAGGTAACATGATGAAAAAGACATGCATATAAACTGTATTGTATATTAGAGATGCAAGAAGCACAGAAAGATTACAAACCTGTAAGAGATATGGGAAAGCAAAGTCAATCATATTATGCATCCAAGCATGTTCAAGAGCAACATCTACCCGGATCAAATCATAGCAAACAAACAAACACGAGGCGAAGCATTCCTTCTTTCCCTGCATAAGCACGTGCAAAGAAATATTTAAACACATTGACCTTACTCGACTGTATGCACATTAATGTCCAAAATATTGGAATATCACCATTCAAAAGATAATATTAAAATTTATTGAACTTTCAGCAAGTGTTGACAGTAAAACAATTGACATAAAACTGACAGGATAAATTGTCACTGAATGCTTAATAAAATACTACTAATGCTGGTAGCAATTAATTTCTTTGATGGACTTGGAACTACACATGCTATCAAGGATACCGCAAGCACCAATAAACAACCAAAACACTAATTTAGCATCTTAGTTTTTAATAAACATGTGTTGACCAAGAACTAGAATCAATCCTAAATCATCTGGGGCCTAGAATGGGCCAATATTTTATTTAAAAGGGATTATATGCAGTTGAAACTGAATATGGCACCTGATCAATGAAATAAACAAGCAACTCCTCAGCAAGTTCACGTTCACCAGATTGCGATGCTGTTTCCATTGCGTCCTTGTAAAGGTTGTCCTTCTTTGACAAGGCAATGGATTGCTTCCACCTACCTGCCTTCTTGTAAATATAAGCAGCAACACGTCTCATCTCAAGAAGCTCGTGCTTTTCAACCTGCATTACATATGATGATGATGGTATATCAGATTACTACAGTTAAATCAAAGAATAGTCGTCATGGAGGATAAACGCAGCTCACCTTTTGAGCAAGGCCTATTTGATCAAAATTATCATGCAAATCGATCGACTCACGCAATCTATCATAGTCTTCCTCCTCAACATATATCTCATTCAAGGCTTCATTAACAGCAGACACATTATTACTCTGAACTGCAACCATGTATGGCTTGACCAGGCGGAGGTGACCAGCCTATAGTATGTTAAAGAAAAACATTCATGAGTAATACAGAAAACAGATTATAAGGTATAAAATAATATTAATGAAATTTTTGACAATGACACTACCTTCCGCATGATGTCAACAACACGTGCATGGTCAACCCGAAGTGCAAGGACATTCAGAACATCATTGATAAGATCTGGGTGCTCTTGCAAATAGAAGTGAACAGCCTTGTAATACAACTCCACATTAGCAACTTTGGCAATAACATCTTTAAATTGCATGTGATCCCATGCTTCAGGCGAATGGTTCATGATGGTTGTTGCAGCATTATCAAACTCATCATATTGGATATACAAATAGGTCAGTTCCTTCCAATGTTGTTGTTCATCACAAGCTCTTATGAGTTTAGGAATATTTAGTCGGGTTGCAAATAGTTTGATATGCTCCATAAGCTTCTCTGGACGGTATCTAGCATACAGAACTCCCAGCTCCGTGAATATGCCCATGTGTGCCCGTTCTAATCCTAGGCCACTCTCCATGAGAGATATTAATTCATTGAAGCAGCCTCTATTTTGGTAATACTCGCTTACCTCTTCCAAGTCATCCACCTACAAAAATTGACATTTTAAGCATCGGAAAGACTAATATAATAAGCTTACTAACTGTAGACCAAAGCAATGATCCCAAAACCATTCCACCATCTCAAGCTCACAACATACTAAGGGATATTATTTTCTCATTACATTCTAGAAGCTCAAATTTTTCTAATTTGACATCAGATCAAAAATCAAACAAAAATATTGTAATTAAACAATAAACAAAAATCAAACATAGTACCTGAATGATAATATTCAGCCCACATATCTGGGCCAAACGGAACTCCTCTTCATCAACACATGCAAAGCAAACTTCCTTCCATGTTTTTGCACTGTTAGCTTTCCTTGCTGCATCAACAGCACCTTGGAACTGTTTCAACTTCACAAGCGTGACTGCTAATTTAGCCCAGTTAGATATAAAAGTAAATATAATTTTTGCAGCCTCGTATAGCTCTTCATCGTACAATTTGTCACCAACATTTTGAAGATTGGCCACATTCGGCATGAGAATGAACTCCTCAATGTCACTCAGCCTATCAATCTTTGCATATGCATAAATAAGCTCGCTGTCCACCTTGGGTTCTTTTGTTTTCTGCCTTACCATCAGCAAGTATCTCACCAAGTCCTGGTAAGCATTGTCATCTTCAGCAGCACGGATGACATCCAAAAATTGTGTGGCATCATCTGCTCGTATAAATGACTCAATTGCATCACTAACTAGACCTTCCCTGAGTTGAGCCTTAGCCACCTGACTCCAAACAGCATCTTCTTCAACTCGGAAAGCAAACTCCACAGCTCTATCAATGCTATGAATATTATCTAGCAAGACATTGACTGCTTGAACATTTAAGTTGAACTTCTTGAAAATTGCATACGCTTCCTCATATAACTGAGCCTCAACAGCCATTTCTCCAACTGCAGGACCATCAAAGTTATCCAGTCTATTAATATAATCCATCACTCTGGATTGATCAGCTTTTATCGCTGTCAAAATAAGAAGATTCTGAAGATTAAAGTTCCCGCTGAAAGCAGAATTCTGAAGCACAATCTTCTCGAGAAGCTCAATCAACTCATGAGGTAGATCAGCAGTCATGAAAGCCTTAACTGATGCTGATACTTGTTCAGGGCTCTTGCTTTCAGGAAGAGCGGTGGACACAACTTGATCAATAAGTTGTCTTCTGTAGGCATTATCAGGGTTAAGAACTTTCTCCCAAAGGTCAGCATCCATCCTCTCAACAACATATCTGTAGTGACAACAAAAACATGTAAGCATTGTAGCCACAGATGATTATTGTGTGAAAGATACAGATACAATGCCACAAACCTTGCTTGTAGTTTAAACAAGGAATTTTTGTTTGTCACATTGATAAGTTCATCATCACATTGTCCTCGCCTATAAGCCACAACTGCCAAAGTGGGATCCCGTTTTTCACAATATTTGCCCACAACTCGAGAGTCATAGTATGGGTTTGTAGTGAGAAAATGTTCTGGGTTGTTGTTACTATCAATGATAATTTTACCCAGTGCATTATGAACATGAACATCCTGGCTTCCTTCACTTACAAGATGTTCTAAAAACTGTGAGAGTAAACGAAGTCGATTCCTGCATTACAAAAGATGTACCAGAGAACAATCAGAAACATGAGTGCAAAACATTATTTGTTTTAGAGAATGGATACCACCTCTTCTCACATCCCGCCACAAGGGGCTCCACTGGCAGTAATGAACGAACAGAGAGAATTAAGCCTTTGATAAAATCTTCTGGACATTCATCATCTAGCAGCTGCCCAACAACTAAAGGAGCATTCCCTGGGTTCACCTATAAAGCAAGGCACAATGTTATGACTGCAACAGAGAGAGTAGATAGCACTATGGGGCTGCTGCAATAGAAATGCAAACCATAATACCTTCTGAACATAACCCTCAATGTAGCGAAGCATGTTACTTGTGTATAGATAGTGTGTTAGATCTGGAACAAATCCAAATCGGTCACAAACATTAATCAGTGGTCGTGCATCTGGAAGCTTAGCTTCCATCAGAAAGTTCTTCGTTTTCTCAGGATCATAGAAACTTGATTCTCTAGTCACACGTTCGACCTCTTTGATTTGTCCAGTCTTTGCTGCTGCCTCAATGTACTTAAAGTGAATGTCTGGATCCTCACTATCACATATTAATCAGAAAAATGAAATATTAGCAGATATATATAACAGAAAATCTTCAGTACAGAGAAGGTCATTTGACCACTAGCTAAAACAAATCTTCAAAATGAAATAATTACCTGGAGCTCAAATATGAACCAAGGAAAAAATAAAGTCCTTCATATGACCTAAATTGCTCAAAAATCTTTATGCAAGCATCAACGCCCAGTTGTTCACAATATTCTTTAGCAACCTGGACAAACATAAGTAAGCTTCAGTTATCAATTAATCAATAATAATTTTGAGTTATAGGGAAAGAAAATCATACTTCCATACCTGCACAATTATCTGTAGGTTGCCTCTAAGATTGACCAGCAATAGATCTTTCATGCACTCTAAAGCCCATTCTCGTGATAGAGTACCAAAAAATTCAACAAGTGACTGCAACAACCAAATAATGTGACTAAGCATTTTTAAAATACCATGATGTTGAAATAGATATATTATAAAAAGAACCATCAGAAAAATAAAAGCAATGGGGGACATAAACCTGTGGCTCAATTGCATGTGTATTTACAATCACACGTTTTATATCTGGCAACTCTGTGTAATGCTGCACCAACAAAAATGTAATCAATAAAGGGTAACTTTCAGCCCTAAACTAGAAAAAGATAACACCAAGGGAAAAGAATGTATGGAGGGTCTTACTTGCAAAGCTCGCACGTAAAGACCAGCTTTTTCACAAAGCTGGGCAATACGAGGACGGTCATAATGGCTAAACATGCCGTTAGCCAAAATGGCATCAGCAACATTAGGGAAAGTCACAAGATTTATCTCCAACACCTGAACAATTCACAAGATTGAATCACTACAAAGAAGAAATTACAAGAGTAAAATGCCTTTAACAAATTATAAATGATGATTGAAACCTTTGTTTGAAGGAACCCGTGTTCGGGTAGATTTGGCTTCAAAACATCTAGGAGAAAGGCAGTTGCCTCGCGGATCAGGTTTCTCTGAGCAGGACAAAAAATAACCATAAGGTAATAAATGGACTGTTCAGTAACATATTACAAAATGCAGAAATGTTATATCACTAGCACCATGTAATAGCTTAATTGCAGTAGATAACAACCTGAAGAAACAGATCAGTTATGGTGTTGTAGTCAACTGGACAACCACCTTCCATTTGAGACATCATTAATGCAAAATTAACAGCACCCTGCAAATCAAAATAAATAAAAATATATGATGAATGGTGCAGAGAAAAATAATCAGTGACCACCATCAAACAAGATGGGAGACAACGGGACTACTCATGAAATAGTCCAATTTAAATGATTGAACAATATGAACTGCAAAGGTTTCTGACATACCTGAGGATCAGTCCGGAGAATCGTTTGCAAAAGGAAGAGATAGTCAGGTGTATATCCAACCTAAAGAAACAAATGAGCAACGAAAATAAAATGTTAAGAAATGATTGATTCCAGTAAAACGAAAGGCAAGATATAGGACTTCAGTAAAATATACAAAGTAAAATACTCTACAGGCCATAAAAACATTAAAAAAAATTATAAATGGACAACTCTCATGAATCCAAAATCAATATTCTTTGATAAGAAAACAAGCCCTCTACCTGCTTAGAGTATATCAGAATCTTGTCAAACTCCCTTTTCTCAGCAAAAGCAGCAACAACTTTTGGAGTAGCTCTGGCTTTGATATATATTTTTAAAGCAAGATCGTTGTCCACAGTCTACAATGGAGAACACTAATTGGCATTAAAAAATGTATACCATTTGACAATAAGTAAATCCAACTAGAAATAGTACTGGCACGTCATTAGGAAAAAGTCGGAAAGAAAAAAAAGCAACAAATTTAATACTTTACAAAAATCCAACCTTTACAAGATCTCCAAGCTCCTCACTGCACTCAAGCTTGTCCTCTGCCAACCAATTCTCCAACAGATTTTTCTTGTTTTGATTCACAACAAGCCGTGACAATTCAAGTGATTCAAAGGCATTCAGCTTTCCTCTTGTTAAAAGAGTTCCAAAATACTGCAAAAGTGGCGGAGTTTGCCCAGCTTGCACAGGAACACTCTGCAACATACAATAGATTGTGACACTAACCTCTATAGAGTGTAATTGACCAGAAAAATAGGACAGCACAAGACAGTAAGATTTCCTTTATCCCTCAAAATAAGCAAAGATGATTGTCTACATAAATTTTGTTGCAGAAACAACATGAACAAAATACTCCTATCAAGAAACCTGAAATTTGGCAACTGTATCTGGGGTACGAAGGATTCCTTGTGGAGACTCAGCAGCAAGCTCAGCTGCTTCTTTATACTTTGTTTGAGCAAATAGTTCATGGAAACGTTCCACTACCTGTATTATCAACAAGAATATGTGTTGATATAAAATAGAAAGGAAAAAAACGGCAACTACAAAAAGAAAAAACAATTTGAAAAGAGGGTAATGGATAATCCAATACAACATTCAATTCCATTTTGAAAATTACCAAAAAACTAAACTAAAGAGGAACCTCGGCACAACAATAATAGTTGCCGCCATGTTAATGGAAGTCAGCCTCATGTATACACAATACATGGCTGCCTACGATAGATCCATAAGGGGTCTGACCCTTAGAAGTTAGACCCTACATGGCAGAAGCTCAGTGGCAATAGGTTGCCCTTTTTGCCAAAACTATTAACCAAAACATGCAAATATCATTAAAAGAAGAAAAATATTACTTAAATAATAGATTTGTGGCAACGCAGCATTCAGGTCACCCACATAGTGCGTGTTTGGATTGGCGGAGACAATTTTGACTAAACCACAGTGGCGTCATCATTATGTTGAAGCTCCAAAGTGTAGCTTTAACCAAAATTATGGTTGCACACCGTGATTTCGCCAAACTCACTGTCAATCCAAATATACGCATAATCTTTCTTGTCCTAAGTGTCTATCTTTTACAAGCATAAATAATTATCAAATTAAAAAGTAGACAATGCAACAACATACAACAAAAAAATTGCTAAGGAAAGAATATTTCTGCATTGAATTTTAATAACTCGCACTGGTGAGTGCTACTCCATCCGTTTCAAAATGAATGTCATTTATGGTTTTTACACATTAAGAAATGCAATGATTAGAAGAAAGAGAATAGCTATTTTACCAAATTATCCTTATTAACTATTGGTGCTTTTCTACTATCATAAATGCAAAGTATAGTAATGCTTTGGGAGTAGTGTACATAGAGTAAAATTGGAAAGAAATGTTTATTATTGCATCGGAAATAAAAAATGACATTCATTTTGAAGGAAGAATTGTTTGCTAAAGTGACACTCAATTTGAAAGGGAGGGTGTAAATAGAAACTTTCTAGAGCAAATATTCTAATAAGTATTTATTAAAATATTGAACTTTCTAGAGCAACCACGCACCCAAACTTCACGCAAGTTAGCACTTAGAAATTATATGAAAAACAACAAATTGCATCTAATTTCCAGTTTCTAGGGACTTTCCTGACAACACCTAACAAAGAAATATGTTGATATTTTAACTACAAATTGACATACCAGCTTCTCAGCACCAGGAAGGTTTCCTCTCTTGGCAAGATTAACTGCTAGCTCCAAATTTCTTAACTGTGATAATAATGAAAATAAATTAGTAACAATAAGTCTTTTTCTTCTTTATATCATAGAAGTTATGACAAGATTAGAAACATACCTGACCACTGACAAAATCCACAATTGTTTGCTCATTAACAGTAGCCAGTAACACCTTGCCACTCCTGTTAATGGCATAAAAGCCTCCCACTGATGTAGCTTCTGAAGTCAAAAATATAGGATCCGGACTTATTCTGTTCCTATATACAGCAGTAGCTGTCTCCAAATCGTAGACAAATAGGAGACCAAGTTTGGTAATCACATAAATTAAACTGTATTTGTGGGATATCTGCCAAAACAACAAATTATGAATCAACTATCTGCACAGTTAACAAAAATGAACCACAAACCAGCAACTCCCTTACCTGCATGGCAACTGGAAAATCATCAGCAAAATCAGGAGGAAAGAACAAATCTGCTTGTTTCTTTGTAAATGAAGGCTTCCCTGCCAACAAATTTGGAAAGTTAAATCCCAGAAGGATAATCAACTGAATCACAAATTATAACATTACACAGATGATTTATTATTGATACAATATCCGCTCCACCTTTAAATGCCCGCACGCCGCACTAATTTCAATAAACTACTTTATCATTACATTGAAAGCCCAAAAGAAGTCAAGTTTGTTATGATCACATCATTCATGCGTAGAGTAATCCTTGGAGCATGGTCCAGCAACATAAGGTAAGTTATTTCATTATTAAAACTATTAGCGATGACAAGTAACCTCCTTCATATGCTTAGTCTACTATATGATAACTTTGATTCATCAGTCCACAATTTTGAGTCTAACATAATTATTCAGATTTGAAGAATTTTAGATTGCAAGAAAAAGTTTCTTTCTGGGGATATCTTTAAGAAAGGTAAGTTTTCCACCACACCTCTATTAAATACAAGTTATGACTAATTTAAAATTTATATTTCCATTTAACAGGGAAAAAAAGCATACTTCGAACTCAACATATGACAGCTAAATAGGCAAATACAAGACAGATTATCTTAAATCCATACTAGCCATAGATGAATACGGAAGAGGTAAATGTGACAGCAAAAAACTATGCAGACCTGGCTGTGCACCCAGCTCAATAACATGCAACTTGGATATAACTTGACCAGCATTAAGAGTCTTGGTAGCAAAAGCAATCAAAGTAGAAGCATTTTCATTCCCAGGAACCTGTCCAACAACAATTCAATATTGCCAGCGCATAGTAAAATGATATAGTAGTGCACAGTAATTCGAGTAAATATTGAACAGAAAAAATACATGCACCCAGAGACATACTTTAAATTGAGCAAATGATGCTGCATGTGCTTCTAGAGCCTGGCTGCGCTGTTGTTCCACAGAGAAGAGTTGCATGTTTCCTTTCACCAATTGTGGCCTCTACAATGCAAGAAGAAATAAAGAAATAAATCTAACTAGAGCAGGCTCATGAAAATTATAGTAAAATAGATCATGATTGTTTTCAAGAATAAACTAATTTAATTTAATATATTAATCTGTTTGTTGAAATATAAATAGTTTTATATCTAACATGTTTCCTCACGCATAAGACCATTATTACATTGAAATTCAACTTTTCAAAAAATGAGCAAAACAAGATCAAGTTCCCCACTACTAAGTCAAAAAGGCTCTAATACCATGCCAAGGATCAATTGCCCAAAAGCTTATGTTGTTCAGTTTTATATCTGACAAGTATCAAAAGATTTTACTCAAAGAAAATTCAACCATAGTAGATGAAAGGACAGAGGAATATGAGTTCAAAATTCAAACTTGAAATGTAATTCACCATAATGACCAACGAAATATAACAAATACCAGAGATATACCTCAGGGGAACCAGGAGCAATACCAATCAAGACCAACCATTTTTCTGTAGGGTCGCATCGATAATTAATTATTTGATTGTTTGCCAAATTTGCTGTTCTCTCAAACATCTTTGCAGGTTCAGAGTCGCCTACAAGTTACATATATCACATACCAAGATACCAGTTAACAATTTGCAGACAAGCTACAAGTGCACTGAAGAACAACCCATTAACATGAAAACATATCACAAAACCAGAGTTAATCAAAATGTAGTTCATCCTTATCCTACCTTCAATTGACCAATGGTATACAGAGGTCTGTGTCACAAGACCCAACAACTTGGGGCTAATCCATTTCCAAAAGACTACCTGCACATGAAATGAGGACATTCACAAGGATTAACAAGGTTGTCCTTATCAGTTATCACACATTATTATACAATGCATCCATACAGTATAAGTGCATAGAACAAGTACCTGCTCAGGCATCTGATAAGATTTCATCTTTGCTTTAAGTTCAATATTAAATATTTGTAGGTGATCTTGAGTTGTTCCTTGGAGTTGGGCTTCAAAGAGAAGAATGTAGCTTATAAGTCAATATATTTGTAATTCCTAAAGTATACAAATGAGGAGTGCAACACAAACAGAAGCTCGTGGCATAATTAAATAAGACCTTCAATTTTCTCCAAATGGTTGGAAGCATTATGAACATTTTTAGGCTAACTTAATAACAGTTGTCTTTCTTCCTAATGCAATAGTTCTCTTACACTAATAGACGATATTAAAACAAAAGTATTGATGTTTAAATGCAATATATCCCCCTCTATTACGCAAAAACGCTGCTTCTCTATTCTGTAAAGGGTGTGTCATTTGAACAATCCTAGAAATGTGGCTGCAATTTTCCCAACAAACAAGTGTGGTGAGTGTTTGGTTAAAAAATGGAAGAGGCGTGTGCTTCATTTAAGTGCGCACCAACATAGTGTAGTTTCCCAACATAATTCTGATTTCATACAAAGAATTGAAAAAACGTAATAATGCAAATTGATTTGTTTCCTCAAGACAAGTCCATTAAAGACTTATGCTTCACCTAGACTCAATTAAAACTGAGCTTTTGTGTGCTGGACCAGTCAATCCGGCCCGAGACGCGTTCGTTGATACTTGACAAGCCGCCGCCAAGTATGTGTGCTGGGCCAGTCAATCCGGCCCAAGACGCGTTCGTTGATACTTGACAAACCGCCGCCAAGTATGTACCCCTGGCAATCGGGATGCATGAAGCCAATATCTTAAGACTTTCTAGTCTGCTCCTAATTGAAGTCGATCACATTGAAAATAACCATTTTTTGTTTCATAAAATAGTTGTATAAATGGAAATAGGGACGCGGGTAAAGGAACTAGTCTATAGAAAGTTTTTCGGAAATCACGACAAAATTCAATGCATTATAAATTTCAAAAACTACACTTTCCAATATTTTCTATATTTGAGGGTAGTTGATAACAGGAAAAAAACACGATAAACTTCTTTCTCCAATAAATTAAATAAAAAATAATTTAAGCTCCCAATAAATATTAATCTTCACAATGACATGCATAATTCAAATCAATACCGAAATGGAAATGCTAACAGCTATATTATCCACAACCTCTGTAGCACCGACACTTCTGATGGAATGCATATCCAGTGCCTGACACGTGTTGTTGTCGAACATCGACACATGTAATTACGTTCAAGTAGTTCAATTTTTCAAATTGTTACCGGTGTCAATGTTTACATGTCCGTGTCCGTGTCGGTACTTCATAGTCCACCACATTACTAGCTAAAAACAAAACATGCAAGTTTGAGAGAATTAACACAAAAGGAATAGTAGCCAACCTTTCAGAGCAAGAATCCTCGAATTAGGATTCATAAGAGCAGAATCCGCAGTAATAGGTCTCCTCAAAGGCTGATTTGGCATATTCATATCAACAATAACCACACTATTCTGTGGAGAAGTCTCTCGAACGCATATATACTTATCAGATTCCATCGTCACATGCGTGAATGTGATGAACTGTGGACTTATGCCAATGGTTGGCAACTGCAATTACAAATCACAACATACAAAATCAAATCACAAAACAGATTCAACAACTTCATAATTAAATTTGCAACACTATAACGTTCATGCAGAAACAAAAACAGGAATCATTCAGATCTGAGCAAACTCAACAGCAACAAAGTAAAGTAACACAGTAATCTAACTTCATTACACTGGTTAGTATACTCGATTCAGAAAAGCACAATCGATCAAAGCATAATCCAAAAAAAAAATCAATATATGTATCGTGAAAACAAGTGTTGTAACTGTCGAGTTGATAGTGTAATGAATGAACAGAGTAAAGAAAAAACGGAGAAAAAACGAAGAAAATAGTGTGAAAGAGAGAGGACTAACGGTGAGAGCTTCACGCATGAGGATCGGAGCGTTGGCCGCCGCCATGGTGATGTGGATCGGTGAGATCTGAGGCGGTGGTTGAATTGGAAGATGGAAGAGTCAAAAGAGGGATTCAAATCAGTGCAAGATCTAAAAACACCAACTTGAGGTCTCTAAAGCGAAAACACGAAGAGAGAGAAGAGAAATGAAGGAGAAAAAGAGGTAGTACTGACACTAATAAAGCGGGGTTTAGAGAAAGAGAATAGAATTTCTTAGGAAAATGAATTGACAGTGAAGCAAATATCTCATGTTATGCGCTAATGCGTTAATAAAGCTTAATATAAGTTCATAAAAATAAAATAAAAAAATAAAATTTATTATATAAGGGTTTCTTAACTTGCAAGTACATCTCAGTTGATAGCATTATGATGCTGATTTTTGGGGTTTGGTTGAATTTGAATGTAATATTTTTTATTTTATGAATTTAATCACTCGACTACTTAATAATTACAAGTATTATTTAATATTATTTTGTTTAGATAAAACTATTATTATTGTTGTTGTAGAAAATAACATAATAAGAGTTGTACAGTTTAGCACATAGACGTGTAGGTCTTTTTTACATTTGTTGGTGGCTTAATTTGTAAGTTTTGATTTTGAGATAGCTAAATCGGGTAATAGTTCAGCCGATTCTTTTTTTTTCTTCTTTTTCGTTGATTGTTAATATTAGTATTACTACATTTGATTTGAGGCGAACGTTGGCGTGCAAGGTATTTAACAGTTGGACTACGATAGTTCATGGATATTTATGGGATACTATACATACTTGAACACTCTCTTAAGATAGATCGTATTATTTCCTCTATCCTTGCGCGTCCTTTACACTATTATCTCTGTAAAACAATGTCAATCAAAAAACCACAACCGAAATTAGATTTTCAATCACCTAATGTATGTATTGTGCCACTATTATTTTTTAGGCTAAATACATCCATAGGTCCTTTAAGTTTTACGTTTGTAACAGATAGGTTCTTTAAGTTTTTTAAGTAACAAATAAGTCCTTTAAGTTTTTTAAGTAACAAATAGGTCCTTTAAGTTTGTAATTTGTAACATTTAGGTCCTATTTTTTAAGTAATTGAGGGACCTAGATGTTACAAATTACAAACTTTAAGGACCTATTTGTTACTTAAAAAACTTAAAGGACTTATTTGTTACTTAAAAAACTTAAAGGATCAATCTGTTACAAACATAAAACTTAAAGGACATATGGATGCATTTTGCCTATTTTTTATAATACATTCTCCTCTTTATCTCCTTCTTTCCCTCCCACAAAATCACCACCAAATTTATATTCAAGGGATAAAGATAAAATTTTATTGGACGATGCATGCATTTACTGTGTTTTTCTTCTTTTTTTTCACCCTTCTCCAAGAATCCCTTGGATACATGCTATTAACAAAGATTAAAGTGGATTTTAAAATAGACATTTGTGATTTTTCTATTTTACAATTTTTTTTACTGCGTACATATGGCCAAAAGGAATAATCTAAAATAACTAACAAGCTTCATAACCCACCTATAAAAGAAAATAACTCACCTAGAAAATGCTTCTGTAGAAAAAAATCAACCTAGAAAATAGGAACAAAACGAAGCTTTGAATTTATTATTATTATTATAAATAAAGAAGAAAAAATCAGTTTCGTGAGTTTAGCTCATTTGGTAGTACATTGTATTATATATGTAGGGGACCGGTGTTCGAATTTTGACCATCTCACTTATCCACCTTATGGGTGGGCTTTTTAGCCACTAACCTACTTGACCAAAAAAATAAAATAAGAAGAAGGAATCAATTCGTTGAATGAGAAGTCATGTCAAGATAAAAATTAATAATATAAATAAAACCAAATCAATTTCATTTTCTACGGAAGAACAAAGCTTTCTCGTCGGTTCTTCTTCTTTACCCTTTTCTCCCCTACAATTGTAGTAACCATTACTATTCTCTCTCTCTCTCTCTCTCTCTCTCTCTCTCTCTACATTAGATATTTCTGTTACCCTCCTCTTCTTATTCGCTTAATTTGTGCGTGCATGAAATTCAAAACGACCCGCCGAAAAGGGAAAAAATCGAATTTTGATGAAAAAAACAAATATGGGTGTGGATGAAAAGAGAGATGGTATCTAGTCGTGCGAAGTCAGATTTCCTATAGTTACACCAAGACGTTGTAATCTAATCTCGTATTGACGGTTGAGACCAAAAACTTGTGTATTTATTACATGGAATTTGTGGTGATGAGGTTCTGACAATGGGGAGATAGTGAGGGAGGGGGTGGGGAGGATGAGATGAACATGGTTAGAAAATATACAATGCATAAAGTCCACAATAGTCTATTTTAATCTAACGGAACACATTACATATGCACCGTGCGCGATCCGAGTCACTTACCCATGCTATCATTCGACTTCATTTTATGGTCTCTAAAATATGTCATGAAAATTAGAGCTTTGTTTGTCAGAGTACATATTAAGAAATGCAAACCAAGTCATGAATTGCGTCACAGGTTGAAAAATCTTCAAACTATTGATAAATTAATTTAAAGTCTGGTTGATAAGGAAAATGATCTCTGGAAAAGTGTTTTAAAAATAATTATCTCAATAGTGGAATTCATTGCTAAACATGTTTTGGCATTTCGAGGTTCTACTGAGAAATTTTACCAAAATAGCAATGACAACTTTTTAGGGTTAATTGAAATATTAGCCGAATTTGACTCAATTGTCAAAGAATATATTAGACGTATTACAAATGACAATGTTCACTGTCTTGGACATAAAATCTAAAACGAGTTAATGTGTTTTCTTGCTTCTTTAATTAAAAATGAAATCATTAGAAAAATCAAACAAAGTATTTTTCAACAATACTTCATTGTAGTTTTGATGTTTGTCACCGAGAACATATGTCTTTACTAATACGATATATGGATGCTTCTTCAAATTATGTTAGCATGAGAAATGTTTTTTAGGATTTTTGAATATGAATTATACAACTAGCCAATGTCTTTTTGATGTTTTACAAGAGGAATTGAAAATCTTGACCTTGACCTATTTGATGTGTGAGGACAAGGTTATGATATTGGGTCAAATATGAAAGAAAAACATGAAGTTTATGATATTAGGCCAACATATGTCGCTTATAGAGTATCACACTATTAATAAATATCGCCCGATGATTCTCTTATTTCTTGTTGATGAGGTGTGCTCTGTTTGTTGTAAGCCGTGTTTGGATAGATTTGGGGAGCATGTAGGTTATTGTCGAGAGCTTTCAAGCTTCAAAGATAGATGTGACTTTGCTCAGGATGTCCTTTTTATAGATATGAATGGGTAGAAGGAAAACATACATGTGTGAACTAAACTGTAGTTTCTCCATCTGTAGGACTAAAGACTGATAATTTTACTGTAGAACAAGCAACCCTCAAAGCTGTTTCAAGTAAAGTGAACAAACATGAGAAAACGGATTATGACAATCAACATGCATTTATATCATTTGCATTTAATACTTTTGATTTTCTAGCACAAGAGGCTGTGAATATTTTAAAAATAGTTCAAAGAGTCATGCATATCAATGTGGTGTCTCCTAGGTCTCTAGATGGAGTATTTAAAAGAATTGGTTTTGCCATAAAAACAATGTTAGCAGCGCAGCTTGTTGCATGTTTTCCTTTCATTCAAGTGTACTTAACTTTTATATATATAATTTACACGTCAAATTCTTGACTTGAAATTTGTTTTTACTGAGATAATTCTAATTCTATCATCGAGAATTCGAGATGATCTACACAATTTTAGATACAACGTAATTTTCATTTTTTGACATTGTTTGGCTTTGCATCTGTGGGAAAATCATGAGGAGCATCAATATCTAAAAACATAATAGTCTCAGTAAAAACAAGTTTCAAGTTCTACAACTTGAACGTATAAAATCCTAAAATTTTAAATATGTATAAGGGGTGTTGTGTTCAAGTTCTAGAACTTGAATGTATAAAATTATAAAATTTCATATATGTACAGAGGAGTTTGAGTTTTAGAACTTAAACGTATAAAATACTGAATTTTTAGATATATATTGGAGGTGCTCGAATTCTAGAACTCGAAACCTCAAAAATAACATTTGAGTTCTAGAACTCAAACAAGATATTTTTGAAATTTCAGAGGGCACATGAGAAGGCTCGGGAGGCGAAAATATATTCTCTTATTCTTAGGCTTATAAACAGTTTTAATGTTTAAACTTGGGTCTTTTGAATGCCATTATGTTCTATTCTTGCTAAAAAAACCTTCATTTCCTTGGTATTTAGGCACCCCTGCAATGATATCAAGAGGCTGCGTAGAGGACAACTTTTAAATCACAGACGATTTTCATCTGAGGGCAGCTCAAATTATCAGCATTATGAACACGGTAAATCATGCAAATATTTTAGTGTCTTCTGAATAATAAATGTACTTCTTGCCCCAAAAATAGGGGTTCAGACAATTGGTTCACAATTTGAAATACCAGGATAAAAATAAAATGATTTCAGTATGTAAAGCCAAACACCTCACCCATTCATACCCCGACATTATTATGATACTTCTTTGTTTTTATACCATGATTTGAATTATTATCCATACAATTTTTTTTCCATTAATTTTATGTTTATAAAGTTAGCTCGTAAATTTAAGAATGTACCAAACTCTGAAAATTACCAGTTATTACTACAAATTATGCAAATACTTCTTCCACGTATGTCACACACAAGCAATCGATTTTTTTTGCTACAATATTTGTTCAATTTATTGGATATCTGAATTTTAAAGTTAACGCCAGCAGAAATGGGTAGTAGCACCAACAAAAGCAAGACTATTATCAAATATTCGAACAAAACAAAAATGAACCATAAATAATCCAACAAAAATGTGACAGAGAAATTTTCTATCCAGCTATTAGCACAATTAATGTATTGATGGAGATGACAAGCCACTGAATATTGAGAAAAAGACAAGTAATTTCCCTAAAAGACACGGTAGGATTTCCCCATGGAACTCTTCAGATACAAGCACCGAACCTGAGATCAACGATAAGTTATATTAGATGAATGGCTAGTTCATCAAATGAAAAAAATCAGCATGCAGTAGAGGGGAAGAATAAGCCCGTAAAATCAGAGTTAAAAGATTTAAACTCAGGTACTCCACACACTTCAAAAGCTACGAGTAAATCATTCAATGGTAAAGGAAACAGGGAATACTCACATTCTGCCAGTTCTTTTTCAACAAGGAGACAAGGAAGTTAACGCTCAGTTGAACATTTTGGAAGATTTGCTTTTCATCCATGCTAACATTTCCAACTGCTACTCCCATGCAGAGCACCTTCTTAAGCTGAAACTTCACCATAGCCTTTGTCTCATTAACCTTTGCTTCAAGAGATTCTTGGTGAGAGACAAGCGTTGGGAACTTTCCTGTAATGTAATGCAAAATATCAAAATCAACAACTTATACTATAACTGAATAATGAAATCTCAAGGACACGATCATTTTTTTCAAACAAAGCAATAAAAAGAAATTAACAAGGAAAGAACGGTGTGGAATTCATTTAAAATATTTTTATGAAGCTAGTACTCAAAATCAAAAGATAAACAGCATAAATGATAAGATATTCATAAAAAGACCGTAATGCATCATATGAAAATGGAAATGTGCCAAATGCTCCCAAATTTAAACAGATAAAACGGAAATCCTAGACCGAGGGAAAAAAAAAACATGCCTGCCTTGTTGAGACCAGGACCCAAAAGACGAGGAATCTGCTTAATGACAGCCTCAGAAGCTAAGAAGGCATGATACTTCTTGGCTAACTTCTTCACCAACTTCTTGTTTTTGTTAAGCTTCTTCAAGGCTTCAACATCCATGGATTCCAAACCTATCTTCTCAGCCTGCAAATTAGAGGAATAGAATTAACAAAAATGAATAGGCAAAAACTGGAAAGATAACAATGGAAGAGCAAAGCTATTCACTTTAAAAGCTTTACACTACAAATTCAGAGGAAAGGAGTAACATTTGTGTTTTGAAAACAGGTTAAAAAATCAAGTAACCAGATCCTATGGTCTTAACCTTTTATCACTCTAGACACAACACTTTACTTCATTCTAGTTATCATTATCCATAAGAGTACACTATAACATAAAACAAACTAAAAAATCAAGTAATTATATGGTCATAACTTGTTATCATACTATACACAACACTACTTCATTCTAGTTATCATTATCCATAAAAGTCAACTAAAACATAACACTTTCGCGCATTGTTATTGTATTGATTTACAAATGTTAACAATCGATAATTAATCAAAAACAAATAAAATTGAAAGAAAACAACAACAAAATGGTCTACAAACTATAAAGCAATAAATCATTAGAGCAACATCAACTATAAAGCAATAAAGCCAGTGATTCATTTTGGGTACAATACATCAACTAATTGCATATTCACAAAACAGCTTAATAATTGGAGCATGTATATACCTCTTCAACATGTTGAGCATCTCCAAGCATACAAATCTTCATCTTAGGACGAGGGATATGGGGCAACTTAACAGAGCCACTGAAACGCTTATCTTTTTGTGGGTCATAGTTCTTAAGTCCAATTTGAAGTTCAATAGTCTCCACAAACTTACGGTTCTTATCCTTGGAATCAGTCATGATTCCAGAGATAGCTTCTCTAACTGCATCACTCTGAAGCTTACTACACAACCATCAACCATAAACAAATCAGAACACTAGCTTATTTTACTTGAATTAAGAATCAGAAATGGATCTCAAAACAAGAGCAAGATTACACTATAATTAAATTCGATTAATGGATTATGTAATGTAATGTAATAAAGCATAACAAGTAGAATATTAGGGTTAAGGTATAAATATACCTCATTTTGATTTGGAATCAGATCTTACAGCTGCAAATGAAGAGAAACGAGAGAGAAAAAGTGTTAGATTATCATGGAGAAGAAGAAAAACGAAAGGAAAATGGTGTTGGGAGAGAACGTACCAGAGGCGAAACCCTAATTTGGATTTGGAGAATTTGTGCGGCGAGAAGGTAGAAGCAGTATATAGCATGAATGAAATGAAATGATGGGTATGGAATGGGCTGGGCCTAACTGAAATATGGGTTGCTCTTTTAAGTATTCATATTCGCACCCGTAGTTTTGCCACCCCGGCCGGCTCTTTGTAACTTTTTTCTTATAAATCGAGATGCTGTATTCAAGATCTTAACTTATTTGGTAGGGATATTGTATAATATATGCAGGGATTTGGGTGCACCGTAGTTTCGACATCCAACTATTTGCAATTTTTATCTTTTTTAAATTTTAATTAAGATTCCTAAGTTAAATTTCAACTTATTTCTCACTTGAATTAGAACTTTTATTGTATCTCGCAATTCACTCAAGGTGGTCACTCCTAATTTATTCTTTTTAGTTTGCTTAACACACACAACACTTTATTATCCATATGTGTGTTATTGTGTTTCAACATGCCATCGATCATTTTTCTATGTGGCTTTTTTTAATGGCTTTTTCTATTAGAATTATTTTCTTGAACAACATAAACTCATTATTTCATTATTCAAATATGAAAGAATACAACAAGAAACATAATAAAATAAGTAGTGATTGGCATAGGAATTGGTTGCCTTAGAAGGTGATGGGAATTTGCTTGTCGCTTCAATTTTCAATTTTATAAAGTAGCTTTCTTAATTTTCGCCACCATAGAGGGTACACTAGGATATGTTCATGTTCTTGTTCCTAATGTCCAACGAATATCAACGATATTGGCTAAATTTTCCTTCGTCGCATTGTTGATGATATTACTATTCAGCACTTCAGAGTTCAAACTTTGTGAGATTAATTTGTTCACCCGAAGCCTTCTCATACTCTTTAAAAATAGAAAATATAACTACATTCACTGCATTTGTGAGTAATGCGTGGCTTTTTTGACAAAAAGGGGAATACAAAATTTCTTAAAAAATAATTAAAAAGCCAATTTTATGTGTAAATTTAGGAACTGCAGGAATTATTAACTATAGTGAATCATATTTTCATGATGTTTTACTAACCACACAAAGTGACTTTACACATTTTTCACCTTCATAAAAGTGCGCTGAACACTAATTTTGAGTATAAAATTCACATTTAAAATTAAAAGGTATAAATCTCTAACTTCAAATTAAGTTTATAAAATTAAAACATAAATTTTTCAGTAACCAACTTATGTTGTTGAGTATTGGTACGGTACCCTCTTGACAAATTTAAAAAGAAAACATGACATAACATTAAAAAAATGTATCCGTGCTTAACAATATAAGTCGAGTACCAGATTATTCACCAAATTAAAATCAATTGTTTTTTTTTTAAGCAAAATCAATTGTTCTTTAAAGACATATAAATATGTCAACATCAACTCTAGAATCCCATTCAAAATTAAAACCAAACATACTAGTATTCTTAAAATATGATTCAATTCTAAAGGATAAAGAAAAATATTATGTGAATGATTTTCTGCCAACTTTTTTTTCTTATGATATCTTAGTTGTAATATTTTATCCCTAAAAACATAAAACAAACCAAAGCTCTTTACAAAAATATTGGTGCACTATTTCCAGTCACATACACAACAATATGTAAATTACTTTATTTTCTTTTCAAGCATTGATTGTACAATTGAGGTGCTTGCTCTGCTTCCAAGCTCAGCAACTAGAAACATAAAAGCTAAAATAATTTTCCAAAGAAAAAATTACATGATTTTTGTGGAAACTATTGAAGTAACAAAAAAAAAAAGTGTCAAGAATATATCTATACATTGTTAGTCAAGAATGAGACATTACACGTGTATAAAGCAACTCATTCCATGTATCAGGTAATCCTGGTAAACACCAATGGATACAATCTGCATAAGTAGCAGGATCAGCTTGTTGTTGTGGAGTTAACACTATGCCTTGACGTATTGTATAAACAGAAGTATGTGCATCTTTTCTATACTCTGATAATGTTGTTATGTTTAGAAAATCGACTTTCACTTTCATTGATTTTGTCACATTATTTGCAATGACAAATAGGCGTCGATCCGTGCCAACTTGAAATGTGGTGGACATGTCGAAAATTGGTTTAGTTTCCTTTGCACATTTTATTCCATTAGGATTGTTCCAATCTTCACTCCTAAAATATCATATATTAGTAAACAAGATTATAAATGTTAGAATTCATGTAGTTCATAAGTTAACAAAAAAAATATATGAAAAACTATAAACTTAGCACAAATATAACACATTGTAGTAGTGGATCACCAATTAAGATATCTAACATGAAAATGACAACCATTTTATTAAATAAGGTTATGGCATGGATGTTCTCACCTAATGGCATAACAAATATTTTCTAGTATTAAAAATAATAGGGATATTATTCTAAGATCCTTTCGTGCTAGCCATTAATTAGGATTAGGATTTAAGCCCTTCATGAAAATGTGGCTATTAGCAACATGGTTAGGCACTAAGTAAAGTAGCACATTAATAGTGACCATAAACAAAAGTAGTAGTTGTTGATTATTGACCACAATCACTTTCTTTTACAAAAATGAAAAGGAAAAAAAATTAAACATTTGATAATTACTTACTTGATATGAAGAGGGGACATGCTATTGAAGAAAACTTTGGTGCGGTTTGGATCAATGTTGTTATCCACAAACCTTGACCATGTTTCAAGGACTCTCCTATATGCTATTGTCCTAGGGACTTCATCATACTCCGTTGATCCTTCATCAAACGACCCTCGCCTTAAACATGAGAAATAAACAAATTAATTTCATAATTTTACTCCAAAAATAAGATAATTATATAGTTCAATATATACTATTATATAGCATAATATAGTGTTGTGTTTGCTTACAGGACTTTCATAGTGCCAGCAGTGGCGGAGCCAGGATTTTTTTTTAGGGTGGGCCGTTGAAATTTTTCAACATATAAATTAAATACCAAAATTATATTGCGTACAACAATTGAAGTTGTAATAAGTATAAAAAATTTTTGACAGAAAATAAGTATAAAGTTAATTACTCGAGATAAAATACCATAATTTTGCTCGCGTAAAAAAAAGTTAGTCATTAAAAAATTAAATTACGTATTATAGGATAATATTTATGTGTACCAAGTGACTCGAAATAATCAATAATTAAGTTTGAATTAATACTTGCATAAAATTGATCATAAAAAAATTATATAGTTTATCATATTACATATATACTAAAAAGAGAATGATATAATTATAAGAAAAAAAAATTATATAATCCAAACAAATAATATTAATCTAAATTGAATAATTGTTTTAATAATTAATAAAACATTGTGCTTTTTTTTTTTTGACAATATAAAACATTGTGCTTTATTCACACACAAATTTGAAAGAAAAAAAAATCTTTGAAAGAATTATGTGATTGGTTTAGTGGCTTAAAACATTAATTTTGTCTTGATTTCAATGGATTTGAAATACATTTTACACAATAAAATTGAATTTTGTGAAGGAAAAACTGAAAAAATAAAAAGAAAAAGGCACCAGCCAGACTTGAACCGGCACCACTTCAGAGCAAAGGAATTGTCCTCAACCGCTGGGCTAAGTATAAGCTTATGATATCATAGCGCATCCACTAGTATATCTATAATAAACTTATAATTTTATATACATAGGACTACTTTAGTAATTTCCAAATTTTTGGGGTGGGCCATGGCCCTCCCTGGCCACCCCTAGCTCCGCCTCTGAGTGCCAGTATTCATCCACCATATGTAGGTGTTAAAAATCAAGTGGTCCACATTCTTCCAATACACACCATGTTTTTCAATTGATTCAGGCATGATGATACGGTTGACTATGCTATGCAACGTTGGATCATCTGAATTTGACTCTACAAGAAATGGTGCCCAATAGAATTCCACTGTAGCATTGTAGTCCTGCACACACACAAACATAACCACCTAGCTAGTCAATATCAATGGTCCACAACTCAATTACTGGATATTATTGCAACAGTAATCAAATGGCAATTAATAAATATGTGACTTTGTGTAGGTGACCGACAAATTCAACTAATTGATTCAACAGTGAATCAAGAACCAAACTAAAAAAATCAACAATTTAGTTAAGGGACGAAAACAGTAATTTAGTCGATTTTAATATAGCTCGGTTATTTTATCAATTCAATCATGGTTTCGGTGTTCGAACAATTTAAAGAGGACAACATTTGAATCATGCACGACCTTGAGGTCTCACTAATTCGATATGCAATTGCTTTACACATTAAACAAATATAGTTAATCACGAAATGGTCCACTAATTGTGGTCTAATAGTAACACTGATTAAGTTCTGTATTTTATTTTTTTTCAACCGATTTTTATTGTACAACTACTTATAAATAGAATTGATTTTGACATATTTTTTTTAAAAAAATGTTCGATTGCAATTTAAACGCAACATGTAAATTTTTAATATCTCTAAGTCTCTAACCACAACACAACTACGATTGAGGCAGCAATAGCATGAACTGTGTTTAACCACAATTATTACCGCAACTAGTGGCGGAGCTAGGAGTAAATCCTTGGGGGGGCCGTGTTTGTTAAAAAAAAAATTGATAGATGCAAAATAAAAGTTCAAATCTCACATTTTGACAAAAATAGTAGTAAAAATAGCTAACTGGTGGTAGATAGGACTTGAACCCGCATCCTTCATTGTAAAAGCGTGTAGCACCACCACCAAACTACAACATCCAATTGTTCTATTTTCGCAAAGTATAATATATATAACAAAATTGTAACAAAAAAATATGTATTAATACCCATAGAAAATGAAAATTATAAATCTTGGGGCGGGCCATGGTGCTACCCAGCCCATGAGTAGCTCCGCCCCTGACCGCAACCGTGATTTAAAACCTTGAAGTGTCTTAATTAATCATAAGAAACAATTTTAGGCTAAAATTATTATCCTTGTGATTAATCATTATTCCCTACTTTTGAACACCAAAAACAAAAAGAAAAATAAAAACAAACCTGAATTGTGAAGATAGAAAGTGAACCAGTTCTGTTTAAGCTCTTTTTTCCTTGAGGAATAACAGATTGAACCAAACAAATCATTGATTCCCATTGGTTCCTATTCAATGAATCTCCAACAAACATAAGCCTTTTTCCTCTAAGCTTCTCAAGAAATACTCTTGGTTTAAACCTTAATCACAAGTTAATACAAATTTTAATCAATAATTAAAACACTATCAAACTAAAACAAGAAAATTAAGAAAATTAAAAATATAAAACTACATTCATACTTTGGTAAAGAACAATCTCTTGGTTGCCATCTCCAATTTTGATACAGAGAATCCTTTCTTCCATTCTTCATGCAGGTAACTTGTGAAGTAAGAAATTCACATTGTTCTTCTTTGTATAAAGGATGTGTTACATTATCAAGAACCCATTTTCCTGTAAACAAATCACAATCTTTTAGAGGTAACACAATCTTCTCTTTTTTCTTCTTTAACACAACCGCTTTCAAATTTATCGGTTCTTCGATTTCCGTAGAGTTCTTGATATCCCTTTGAACAGAATTGTCTGGTTCTGATTCTGATTTTTCTTGTTGGATTTCTTGAGTTTTGAATTTGATCCTAGAGAATGAAAATTCAGCTATTGATTTAACATCCTCGTTGTACATGAAGATTCCAAAGAGGAATAAGGAGAACACCACAAAGAAAATGGAAATGCTTTTGTTCTTTTTGCCTTTCATTGCCACAGTTTCTGAGTAGAAAAGATTGTTCTTGCAGTGAAGAAACTGCATGGAAGAGAGTTTAGAGAGAAAGAGTGAATAAAAGAAGGTTTTTGTTGTGAAAGGAAGGGGTAGAAATATAGAGAAAGAAATAAAGAAAATTAATGAAGAAAAAACAAATAGATTTTATATTTTTGTATTATTTAAGGTTTTAGTTTTTTAGATAAATTTTAAAATTAGTATTTGACTATTTTTGTTTAGTTGAGGTTTGGTGAAATGTTTGTTGTCTTTGAAGAAACTCTGACAGAATATGTTGTTGGTGAAGGAAAGTTGTGTTCCTCACACTAGCAAGTTATTGTGGTTTATTTAATTTTTTATTCCTATAATCCATTTGTAATATGTATGGCTATCTTTTTCAGAAAATATGTGATGTGAGAGTGAGGGATGCAAAAGAGTGATCTCAAAGGCTTCAGTTTTAGAGTTGGTCTTAGTCTGAGTGAGTTGAAAGGGTGGAATGATGTTGTGGAGTTTTGACTCTTTGGTAGACACAATGTTGTCGTCTAACCGAAATATTGAGTCCAAGTAGTTAAAAAGTTTTTTTTAGAACCATTCGTTCGGAAAAATTCGAGTTTAATTTCTGATGATGAGAATAATTTTTGGTTAGATTTTATTTACCTCAGAGCCGAACTCTAGATTACCGGAGTACATTCTCCTGGAAACCAGATGGTTAATATTAAAAAAACACAATATTATTGTCTTTCGGTTTCATACTGCAAGCCAATGTTTTGGGAGCAATTTTCTCCATCCGACATTTGTAAAAAAATCACATATACTATTAATTTATGGAATTTCGGATAATATATTTTGTACCTTTTTTTTTGCATATATATATCTAAAGTATATTAGAGTGTGTGAAAAGTTATTCTGCAATATTTTTTTATTTATTGATTATTGATAGTTGGTCAGAGAATGTTCTATTCTTCTTAATTTTAATGGAGGGGAGTGTTGCATTGGGTCGCTAACATGTTTTATTGAGATTTGTAAGATCACAAATTTTTTCTTAGTAGAGCCAATTAGTAGTACTACAATTATCAAGCAATAACATTGTCTAGTGATGGTCTAAATCCAACCACTTTTAAAAGAAAATGTTTGTTAATCTGTATTAGTTATTAATAGATTAAAATGAAGGGATTGTGAATTTATCCACTCTTAGATATTTGACCTATAAAATAATTGAGCCTTATCTTAGCTAAGTTGCTTGTAACTTCTACCTTTTTGTTCATGATTGCAAATTGTTGTTCACCTAATATGTGGGAACAATTGTTTACTCTTGTTTAGGCATATCCATAAAGAAATCAAAATATTTGCTCAATCCCACCCACTCATTACGATTGTGGATATTTCATCTTTCAGTTGGTGACTTGGTGTGTAACCATATCAGTTTAATGTTCACCATTTTAAGGTTTATAGATGAAGTTTCTTTCAGAACTATTGAACTGTCACTCTTCAGTCATTCAACAAGTTGGTTTGGCATAACATGGGACAAACCTAAATCAAAATTGTTAAGGCTAATTAATTGAT
This sequence comes from Trifolium repens, assembly GCA_030408175.1. NCBI lineage: Eukaryota > Viridiplantae > Streptophyta > Magnoliopsida > Fabales > Fabaceae > Trifolium > Trifolium repens. The sequence continues at coordinate 17,843,939 of CP125841.1, read as the reverse complement.
TAGTAATTGAATGCTTTAGTAAAGCAAAGATCAAATTATTAATATCTTTTTATTGGAGAAAAGTAAAAGCTAAGGTATAGCTTTTGGTTTTTTCAAATGTATTCAGTACACCAGCTTCTTGTTTCATTATTATATGTACTTGCCATTTGCCAACTTTACTTCCATTGGATGTAAAATCAATGGTGGGGACATGACTTTTTTTCCAAGTCAAAGCAATACATATGGAGGAAAAAGTAAAAGAATGTGGCAAGCTTCGAGAGATGATCTATACATTAAAGCATAAGGAGCTCTTAATTTCAAAGGCAAACTGATAAAAGCATCAAAGTCAGATTCTCCAAAATTCTTTCCCCTCACTTTCATTGTCACAATGATTGTCTTATAAGTTAGATCCAACATTCCTGAAGCTACTGCACTGTGTGCAGCCTGCAGGGAATCCAAACAAGTTACTATATTGATCTCTTTTGACCATCTGATCAACTTTGTGATGTAACTCAAAACAGAACTGTGGATCATAGTATAGCTATAGTTGCAACTTCAGTGTGATAAAAACAAAACATGACTAATCTGAAAAATGAAAAAGGATTTACGGCCATAAAAACTGATCGCCTAATCTTATCTGATATAAATATAAACTAAGAATCAAAGATAACATAGGGACGATCATCATAGGATAAGCCACAACTATTGACTCATTTCCAATTTTCCACCTGTGTTTGATATTTTTTTTTCTTGTGCAGAAAGAAAAGTTACAAAAAAAACTAAAGTAGGTACTGCTACCTCTTTTACACCAGTGTCCAGCCATATCACTATATCAGCATAAAATTCTTTTATTCAAATTTGTAAATGAATTGTGTCCATATATCACACAGCATTACAACATTCTAATGCCTTGAAAGCAGTCTTTATGAAGAAAGAACTTTGGGGATACAAATGGACTTGAAAACAAAATGGATATATTTTGAAATTACAAAATCACCTTTCTTGTCCTTTATAAGAATTTAAGGTGACTCAGTACTGAACAGAATGTACTGCATCCATGAAGGAAACTATTCTTGATTGATCCTTCTGGATGCCATCTGATGCACATATGCCGCTACTGACATCCACACCTTCAGGTTTGAGAGTAGACAGAGCCTCACAAACATTCTTTGGATTGATCCCTCCTGCTAAGAGCCAACCATATTTGCTCCTAATTTTTGGTAATTTAAACTGGGCCCAATCGAATGCTTCGCCACTGCAAAGACATCTCATGAGTTCTAAGACATTATTATGCAGAAAAAAGAGATAATCTGACAAGCAGATGGCAATTAAGCTATACAAGAACTATTCCTTTACCTGCCACCTTTTGCGCTATCTACTAGAACCCAATCAACCAGAGAACACTCTTCATCAGGAATTGTGTTTAAAAGGCTCCCATCTCCATTTGCATGGAGAACATATATTACACGATTTTCCTGAATTAAAGATGGAAAAGCTGCCCGAGAACCAGACCCATGAAGCTGCATTGTCCAAAATCAAGAGTTGATTGTCACCAAGCATTTAATTGTCGTCGAACAAGCATAAAAGTCAGGTGATAACATACCTGCACAAACTCAAGATTTGATGCATCAGAAGCTCTTAGTATTGTTTCTGCATCATCATCCACAAATACTCCAACAGGCTCTGCTCCATAATCTCTTGCAACTTTTGATATCTCCTTTGCAACAGAAAGTGAAACAGAACGTTTTGAGTTTGGCCACATGATCATTCCAATAAAGTTTGCACCAGCTTCGGCCGCCATAGCAGCATCTTTAGCTGATGTAATGCCGCACATCTTAACCAAAGGTTTAATCTTTTCAAGTTCCTTTGATGAGCATGAATCGTTTTCTAACTCAGTAAGTTTGCAGGAAACTTTATACTTCCGACAGAACCTTGCACTAGAAATTTGAAGCTTATTTCCTCTCAATCCTAGAGAAATTATATTTAAATGTTTCAGACAGAACCTTGCACTTAGAAATTCGAAGCTTATTTCCTCTCAACCCTACAGAAATTATATTTAAATGTTTCAGACAAAACCTCGCACTTAGAAATTTGAAGCTTATTTCCTCTCAACACTACAGAAATTATATTAACATGTTTCAGACAAAACCTTGGATTTAGAAATTTGAAGCTTATTTCCTCTCAACCCTACATGAAGCTTTCATTTAAATAGTGGCTCATTTACTATTTATGACCTAGATCCATGAAACATTCAAATAATACAAGCAAAAACATGAAACTAAATCTGCATGAAGAATTGGGCTACTTTGATTTCCAGAGAATTGAGACATATTCTAGCAGAAAGACAATATACTCAGTAAATAAAGACTAGACTACCTGGAATTGGTCTTCTATGGAAGTTTGTGGCTCTAAGTCCCAAGTAGCTCCCAGTGGTTGAACCTTTACAAAAAGAAAACAATAATATACATGGAAAATTAAAGTACATAGAAAATTAATGGTCACCAATAAAATTAACATAAAAATGTTAAGTAGCTACATGAAATGTGGATAAGGAAAGAGTTGGTTAGCTTTCTGCAAGAAGAATTAATTAGAAATTAGTTTCAGTTTCTGAATCTGTTGTGAGTTAGTTAGAAATTAGTTTACTTGAAACCATGCATCCCCATTCAAAAAAAACTTGAAACTATGCATCTCACTCAGATCTGTAAGGTTTACCGGAACATCTCTCTTCTTCTCTTGGTTCCAATATCTTTATGGTATCAGAAATTCAGATCCTCAATGGAGGCTGAAGCTATGCGTTTCACAAGCCCGTCCTTGTTCAAACTTAAGTGAAGCGAATATCTTACCATGGAAGTCAAGCATTAGCTACATTCAGAGGCAACAAGCTCCTCCGGCTTTATTGGAGGTAAAAATACAGTTCCTCGGAATTATGTGAATACTATAAAGTACTCAACGAAAATCTTAGTGTGTAGCTCAATTGGGAGCAGCAAGATCAACTTCTAGTATGATGGCTTCTTGTTTCAATGTCAGAAGAACATCTCATGGTTTCCATGGTAAGGTGTGATCATGCGTATTAAATTCAGGAGGAACTAGGAACTTTGCCTCTCAATCCAAAGCCAACAATGCCAAGGAGCTGAAAGTGCAACTCGAGAGTGCGAAGAAAATTGGTGCATATTATAATTTCGATAGGGGCTGATGCAGATAACAAAAGGTCAACTGCAGGCTATTTATTTTCCTCGGAAAAAATCCAGTGGCATGCTCATGAAAGAAGCAATCAGTTATCTTCAGATCTAGCATTGACAGAGAGTTTACTCAGGACATTGCTCAGTAAACTCTGTTGTTGTTGCCAAACACCTAAATGTCCCGTGCGACAACATGAGATCTGTTTTGCACACAAAAATCCCATACTTCACTCGGGACAAAACATTTAAAGTCACAGCAAAATTGTGGCCACATGAGATCAGTTTTAAGAGTACTGTATTATAATAGAGAAATTTGTGGCCACTACTAGAAGACAGTTGGTTAATAAAATGCATTGTATATCCATAATCTGAGTAACTTATCAAAATTTAAGATTATCATTTAGTGTGGACAACACAATGTGCATATAGAGATGTACTATATATGTTATCAACTCCAAACAGTGATGAGAATAAGAATTTGATTACTAACAATCGAGAATCCATGCAGAAAATCAGATATCCTATGATAAAACTTATACAAGAAACTAGGGGATTTCCAATTCCTAAAGATTATAATGGTTACCAATGGCTTAATCAAAACAATTAATAATTAGTTAACTCCAACAAGCATTGTCAAATAGCAGCTATTGCATTATCGCATAGTAGAATTTGAACAAATCGTTATTGTTTCACAATATGCTATAGTGGCGCAATAACACTCCAGCGTAACCGAATTTGAAAAATTCGCTATTTTCCGCAGTTCATTGTTTACAACACTAAATCTCCAAGTCCAACTATACAAATTTCAGTAGCACAATAAACTACTGCACTTGTTCGTTTAGATTGACAAAGAGATTAATAGGGTAATGCTTCCCCAGCACAAAATTACACAATCATGTCAGCTAGGCAATTCAACAAACAAATGGGGTGCATGAGTATCACTACCAGGCAAACAAAGATGAGATAAGAGTAGAAATGGGTAAAGAGAGAAACCTGAAAGCATATTGGATGTTCCAAATGGTGGTAGAACCGTGATTGTTGCCGTCCGATGAGCCGGTGAACGAAACTACGGCGGAGAAGAAAGAAACCAATGCCGCAGCTCCTAAACTAATGTGCTTTTTGATGTTTTTTTATTTTTTTAATCAAATAATATATATTTATTTTTTTTAGGAATAATTCGTGCATGCATCCAATTGATGCATGCATTCGTGTATAGAATTAATTAATTCAATTCAAGAAAACAAAGTGTATACTACTTCCATTCAAAAGGAAAAATGTCAACAGTGATTAATGGCTAAATTTTTTGACATAAATAAATTTGTTATATATCTCTCTCAAATGCATGGATCCTTTGCTTTTAAGCTACAATTCAGTTTGTGTCTATATTCATCTGCATTTCATCAATTTGCATAATTTATTTTTAAATCAAACAATTGAGTAAAGTACGGTCCGGTTTACTAACAATGAATTGGTCCGAGTTTATACTCTTAAAGTAGATGATTAGAATGTTCATCTCTAATTCCTCTATCGGCCGAAAGGGGATAATCTACTTTATGTGCTCATAGGTTTTTGATGGAGATTTACTGCCGGAAACTTCTTACTTATAACATAACATGGTAATTTTAAATTTTAATTTTTACATTCATCTCTTTTAATCTTAATTTAAATTATTGCATGAAATTTTAATTGTAATAAATTACTTTTAAGTTTTTTATTGGTCAAGAGGTTATCTTTTTTTCATTTTTGATAATGTTATTTTTATTTTATTCCTTCAAAAAAGATATTTTATTTAATTATCCTTGCAATAAATGTATAATACTTCATCCATCTCACACTAGTTATACAATTTTTTTAAAAAAAATGTATAAACAAAAAAGAGAGAAAAATGTTTTTACTAAAGTATATTTATCAAGTACGAGTGTATTCACAATTACTCTAAATAAATATAGAGCGAAATATATTGAATTGAGAATTAAGTAACTAATATTAATATTAAAGGATACAATTGAAAAAATTAATTAATATTACATTGAAAATAAAAAATGTCGTTCATTTTGGATCAATTTTTTATTTACATATGTAGTTCACTCATTGTGGGATGAGAGAGTATTATTGTTTATCCTACATAATTGCTTAATTTTGTTTTTAGTTTATACAGAATTCTCATCCAAATTTTGTCCCTTCTTTATTGTTTTCATAGTCATGTTTGATATGAAGGTTAAATTGCCTTTGCTATTTTATGATATGTCAACAAAAAGGGCATCACTGCCTATGCCATTAGACAGAATAGCCAATGTGATTTGAAGTTATCACTCACTGAGCAATATGTAATACAGTAGTAGTGGATAAACTCATAAACATTGGAAGGAATTATTAAGACAAATCCTCTAACTACACAAGTGGTGACCATCTATATGGCAAAAAAAGCCACATGTCACACCCACAATCAGCTAGAAGAAAATCCTAGGTGGACAACATTCCAAAAACCATACTTGAAATGGGAAACCTTTTTGTATTTGCTCTACTTCTTCACTTATGTTGAGTTTGGGCCTACGACCCGCTACACACGACCCGGCCCAGATGGCGGTTTGCAAAGGGAAGTAATAAACCATAGGCAAACTCACGTGAATTCCTGCAAAGAGAATAGAGATGTGGACATTTCTACTGCCCTTCAAATGCTTATTTTGGAAACATTTTTTTGCAAATTCAAATTGCAAAAGTCTCTCATATCTTATTGATGAAACATCTCCCTCTCCCCTTTTCAGTAATTCAAACCATTTCCCCAACAAAAGCCTAATTTGTCATTCAATACCATTGTCTTTACATGAACCCTAAACCAAAGTTTTGAACTTACCATTTTTATGCTTAAAAATTGCAGATTAAAACAGCTTTCACACATATCTCTGAGGACATCAAGCATGCTTCAAAGAAGGATTTGACTCTGTGGATTGAAATCCCAAATCTCGAAGGTAATAAAAAATTTCAATTCTCCCGCCTTTGATTTGTATATTTTTTCGTATTTTTTTTTATTCAATTAGGGTTTCAGACGTTTGCAGTATAAAAAGGGGTATTGGGTCATTGAAAAAATTGCACCGCAGCAAACAACTTTGCTAGCTTCTCTTCTCCCTCATAGTTTATTCTATATAGTCAAAATTTGAATTTTTAATACTTAGTCCTATTTTATAAACTAATATTAAGTTTTTCTAAAAAAATATTAACAAAAAAAATGTCTTCAATGATTTCTGTTGTTGATGAATTTTCTAAAATTGAAGAAGTTAACTCTGATAAGGCAACTTGGAATTGTAAGGCAAAAATAATAAGACTCTGGGAGGTATCTGATTTCAACCGTAATACTATCCCTTTTTCTATTGAAATGGTTTTAATGGATGCTGATGGTGCTAAGATTCATGCTACTGTAAAAAAAACTCTTATTTACAAATTTAAGGATGAGTTGAAAGAGGGAAAAATTTATGCTTTTGAAAATATGGGAGTTGCAACTAATGGTGGACCCTATCGTTCTACTCAGCACCGTTATAAGTTAAATTTTCAGTTCACATCTATAGTTCAAAGGCTTTGTAACCAAGATATTGTGAAATCTCCCTTTAACTTTACTCCAATTGCTGAAATTCTTGGAGGCTCTTACGACACTGATTTTTTAGTGGGTAAGTTATTTGCTTATGTTTTATGTTATTTTTATGGTTTAATTTGTTCTGAAAGTGGAGACTTCACTAATAACTTTGAATCATTTATTTCAGATGTGATTGGGTTTTTGACTGGTGTTGGGTGTGAACGTGAAATTACCAACCAACATGGGGTTACATCAAAGCTGAATGTTATTGAGCTAGAGGCTGATGGGTAAGACTATGCTATAAAACTTTATTTCAATGATTTCATGATATTTATTTTTCTACTGAACTAATTTTCCATAAAATGAGTTGTTAACTACAAATGTTATGTTATATGTTATGTTTTAGGCATAAGATACAATGCTCATTGTTTGGGGCTTATGTTGATCTGCTGAATGGTTTTCTTGGAGCTGGAGATGTGCAGAATGTTGTTGTTGTTCTGCAGTTTGCAAAGGCAAAAAAATTTCAAGGTTGGTATAATCTTATTTTTTATATAATTTACTTCATTTTCATACTTATATTCTAATATTGATTTCTTACTAAAGTTATCGACATGGAATTTGTAGACAACATTCACATACAAAATTGCATGAACTGTACCGTATTGTTATTTAACCCTAGCTGTGAAGAAGCTGTTAGTTTCAAGTCAAGGTCTGTTATTTGTTTTTTACAATTTATCTTTGTGATTGGTTAAAATTATAAATATATTAAAAATGTCAATTAAAAACATTGTTTGTATTATTAGGCAACTTGAAACCAATGAAACTCCAACTCCTGGTACTTTAACTCAAATCAATGTTGAGAGCCAAGTTCAACCCATGGATGAGTTTTTGTTCAACACCCCAAGAAGCACTCTGCAGGCTCTTAAAGAGGCCACTACTGTAAAAATTTTTCCATCTTATTTACATACTTCTTTCTTTCAACTCATACTATTATTAATTGTTTCAATTATTGTTGTCAATAGGAAAAATTGTTTGTTGTGCTTGGGACTGTCAAAAGGATTTTAAATCCTGACTCCTTTTGGTATACTGCATGTATATGCAACAAGGCTGTCATCCCTGATTCAAGGATGTTTTATTGTGAGAAGTGCAATAAACATGTTTCTAAAGTTTTTCCTAGGTAAATAATTTCATTCAATGTGAAGTTTTTAATAACTCTATCCCTCAAAGTCTAAAGATTGTAGTTTTGCTTTGTTTTAGGTTTTGTATCAAGGTTAGAGTCATGGATGACACGGATTCTGGAACTTTTGTCATATTTGATAGAGATGCAAGTGTGCTTTTCAACATGAGTTGTGCTGATATGATTGAGGGACCGGCAAGGGTAACTACTACTAATTCAATAAATTTGTTTTATAAATGTTGAAATTTATGTCATGAACTGTTTTGTAACTGTTTGCATTTTTATAATTTCTTTTGTAAAGCTTGCTGGAGGTTTGCCTCCTCAAATTGGTGGTATGGTTGACAAAACATGGTTGTTTAAAGTTGAGACCAAACCTTCCTTTAATCCAAGGTTTGAACAATCGTTTCGGGTCAGAAAGATTTGCACGGATGAGGACATCATCAATCAGTTTAAAGAAAAATGGGACAAGGAAGATGCTACTTTTATTAAAAATAGTAATGTATGTTATTATCTATTGATATTCATTTTAGAAGGTCATACATTACATCTCTTTTTTAATTTTGATCATCATTTTTATTTTTAGGAGGATGGTTCTTTAAGTACACTCTTGCTGAAAGGGAAAGATTCTTTAGTTGATGGTTCAACTAATTTCTTAGCTGAGGTTAAACTTTTTTATTATATCATATAGTTTGAAATTTAAAAAAATTTTATATATTTTGTTCACCGTGATAGATATGGGGCTCATTCTTATATATTTTGTTTATTTGTTTTAGGAGTTTGAGACTGGCTCTGGCAGTGATGCTAAAGATAAGGGCCTGATTCTTGAGGGTACACCAGTTGAAGTTTCTCAGGATTTAATGACAAAGTTTTCTTGTGCTGCTGTGAATCTTGGTGATGATTCAAATGATGTTGTTTCAACACCCATTGAGCATAAAGTTTACAAAGGAAAATCTGCTGTTGTAAACCTGGATGAAGTGCAAGTTGCAGCTGTGAAAGGCAAATCTGTTGTCAACTTAGATGAAGTGGAAGATTCAGTTGTGAAAGGCAAATGTGCTATTGTCAACTTAGATAATGAGAAGAGTGACATTGAAAAAGGGAAAAAAGTTGAGGTGAAGGATGTTGTGAATTTAGATCATGATGAGGTTGCTAAGGTGAAGGCTGTCAGTGAAGGAAAAATTGGTGATGAGCCAGCAAAGAAGGTGAAAAAAAAACCAGCTGGCAAGAGAGTTTCACCTACACCACAAGATGAAGATGACAATACTCCCATCAAGCTCTTGAAGAGGGCTATTAAGATTGAAAAAATTGCTTAGAGTGGAATGTATCAAGAGGGCCTTTTTTGTAACATATTATGTTAAATCCCATTTGTAATGGATATTAATGAGGTCCAAATTAGGTTTCATATTTTGTAAGCCAAGTTGCAGTGGCTCTTAATTAAGTTTAGGACTCTAGATTAAGTGCTTAAGTAGGTTTAATATCTATGTTTTATTTTTCTTGTGTTATTGTATCAGTCCAGTGGCAGTGGACATTATATTTATATTTGCAGCTTAATTAATGAATCAGCCCAGTGACAGTGGGTTATTATATTATATTATTTGATATAATCTCATATTTTTAGTAATTCAGAACTTTTTCCAAATTAGCAAATTCATTATGTATAATGTCATCTTTCTATGTTTAAGTGTATATTATTTGACCAAGTTACTAATAAATAATAATTAATGTATTTTATTTTCTAATGAAAAAAATTTAATTAACAAAATGATAGGCCCAAGTAAATTCATCAGTAATTAAACCTTAGATGAACAAAGATAATGGAAGGTTAACATATTGAATTTATTTATAAAGGTTGGAAGGTTAAGATAGGAATTTCACACATCCAAAACAACACCATGCGTGTCATTGATATTGTCCACAAATTAAAACCAAACCTCTAACCTCACCATTTTTCAAAACGGAAACACGAAGAAGGAAGGTCAGAAACTGTGCTTCAAGGAGTTCTCCAACATTCTTGCGAAAACATGGCTTCATCCTCTTCTAATGGGTATGTCTTTCACTGATCTTTGTGTGTTTTATTTTGGTTGTCCCTTTTAAATGCAAAATCACTTTCAGTTAAGGTCCCTACATGTGTTGCTGTTTTTTGTTCTTTACTACCATGTCCTTATCCTTATTGATAGTGTTTAATTTCGTTTTCAAGTACCCCATGTAGTTATACTACAAGTACCTTTGTACTTATTATGTCGTTTTCAAGGCCCCATTTGTGTTAGACAATATGACCCTTTTTCATTTTTTGTACTGTGTGAAGTATTTGGGATCTTTATTTTTTATCAAATTTGTTTGTTTAATTGTAAAAGGAAACAAGCTGCAGTTGATTCCATCATTCCATGTTGGTTCAAAACAACAATACACCCTCATAAGGTATCATATGAAATCCAAACCAACTAAAATTGTATAACCTAATTGAAATTTTGACAAAATTATTTTAAAGTTATTTAAAATTAAATTATTTATTGTGTTAATTAGGAGGAAATTAGTCTCTGTCCAAAATTTGTGTCATGGTATTCAAGGAAGATTCGTTTTTATACCAATGCATGGATTAAAAAAGACAACAAGCGAATTATGTGCTATTTTAAGTGGAAGAATGATAAACCATTTATTAGTTCTGGATTGATGGTTGCAAAAAGATTCAAATTTGAGGTCCCTACTACTGTTTTCCTTTTCTATAAAGGAAATAACGATTTTATCATCTTCGATGAGTTACCAACAATTTCAGAACCACCTCCTGTTGCTCCTAGAAAGAGGTATTTTGTATTAGATTAGTTAAGGTCTATCCAAAACACATTAAAATTCATTAGTTAGTCACAATGTTTTAAAAAATTCAATATATTGTCACTACTCAATTAATGGAATGAATTTTGTTTTTATTAGGTACCCTAATGGGTGGACACATGCTCCAAAAAGCCATTTCAAAGCTCTTATTGATCCAAATCAGGTATTCTGAACTTAGACTGCTATAATTCCATGTTATTTGAATTTGGGGTCAAGTAGTAGATATATATTAATGCTTTTTCTTATGATTGGTGTTAGGCACGAATTGCCATGTGCTATCATTTCATCAACAACTTCTCTAGGATGATGGATTTTTCTAAGCCTGGTTGCTTAATTGATGGGAACAAAGATAGAAACATGGTCAGATTTGAATATGTAGACAAGACTTGGTGTATGGTTGATGGAAGGAATATTGCTAGGAAATATGGCTACACTAAACCTACTTTTGTTTATCTCTACTACCGATTGGAGAAAAATGAATTTCTCATGTTTGATAGAGTGTTTCACAAAATTATCCAGAATTCTAATAGCATCCCTCTATCTTCTGAATCTGACAACACTGATGATAATGAGACCGATGAAGAAGATGAGACAGATAATGATGATGACAGTGAAGAGGTTGAAGATTCTGATGAGAATGGAGAGGAAGATGAGACAGATAATGATGATGACAGTGAAGAGGTTGAAGATTCTGATGAGAATGGAGAGGAAGATGATAATGAGGTTGATCAGGCTGATGATGTTGAACCAAATAACTTTAATGAATTTGAAGTATTTGTCAGTCATGCACTTGCTAACACCAAACAAGTCTTTGTAAGTATATTTTTATTTGTGTCTTGGTTTTCCTAAATACTGTAATATAAATTACTCAATGTCATGTTACATACAAGTAAATTAATCTTATTTGATGATTTGTGCTGATATTTTTTTTTGTAGCATTTCCCCAACAAAACATCCAGAAATGTTCTGGGGGATGGTCAGGAACAAATTAATGTTACGGACGTGGACACAGGCGGGGTGTGGGATTGCACCATCAAAACTGCGGAACGAAACCCCAATGAAAAGATGTTGACAACTGGATGGTACGATTTCAAGGTTGCGAAAAGATTGAGAGCTGGAGACATGCTGGAATGTGAAATAGAGGATCCCCCGACTAATATGAATATCAAGGTTTATCGTGGTGGTGCAAGACGCCGCTAAACGAAGAAGAAGAATTATCCGCGATTGTTCTGGCACACATGTTATCAAAATTGTGGTTTATGAATCATGTTTGTTTATGCTGTGAATGAAATATGTTGCTTTAAGTTGTTTTGTTTCACTGACAAATTAGGTTTCCTATTTTGTAAGCCAAGTGGCACTGGCTCTTAATTAAGTTTATGACTCTAGATTAAGTTCTTAACTAGGTTTAATATGTATGTTTTAATTATATTTTGTTATTGTATCAGACTATCAGTCCAGTGGCAGTGGACATTATATTTATATTTGCATCTTAATTAATGAATCAACCCAGTGGCAGTGGGTTATTATATTATATTATTTAATATAATATCATCTTTTTATTTATTCAAATCTTTGTCCAAATTAGCAAATTCAATATGTTTAATTGTTTTGAATATCAGCTACATGTCGATTTTTTTAAGTGTATCTCATTTTTCCAAGTTACTAATAATTAATAAATAATTGACTTGGTGCTCTCTAATGAAAAATAATTAATTAAGAAGTGTAAGTACAAAAAATTAATTGGGGAAAATTGGGTGATGTCAGAATGGAAAATTGTTGTAAGAATGAAGAATTTTTTACTTATAATGGTGGAGTTCAAGACAAACGCCTATTTGAATCAAAACCGGTTACCTATGATTTTCAGTGTTGTGTGTCTTTTTAAAAACGTGAGAGAAAGAAATTCTTACTGCATTGCTGCTATTTCAATTTTTAAGAACTCGGGAATTATTTTACTTCACATAATTATAATTATAATTATAATTACTAAAAAGTTTTGATAATGCCACGTCAGGGATGAGCATGACACATAAGCAAAATATTGGTCAAATTGAGTTGGGGACCAAAACTCCAAAAAAACTAATATTTGGGGATCAAAAAGTTAGCTTTTAAAACAGGGGGATCAAAAGTTCAGGTTTTTCAAATTAGGGGGACTAAAATTGCATTAAAGCCAAAGTAAAAAAAATCAAATAATCAAAGATGATATTATAAAAATGAGTTAGGATCAAATGACACAAGGTGTCAAATTTAACTGTACAACAAATCTCATCCATTCATTACATTTAATCCTAAGGTTTAAAATTTTCACAAAAAAGTTCACGTACACCATATATTCTTTGTATCACCAAATTAAAACACTTTTTATCATCATAAATATGTAATCAATCATTTCCTCATTTATTTCTTCAAACTATTATGGTTTTATTATCTTGATTATAATTTCTCCAATTATTTTTACATGTTCAACGATTATTTCTTTGTTGTACTATTTTTCTCTTATTTTTATTTTTTTGTTGTAATTTTCTTTGTCTTTCTCTCATGTTAATAAATAACATTTTCTTTTTAAATCCTCTTATTGTTGTTTTTATTTGTTGTAATTTTCTTTGCCTCCCTTTCATGTCCATGATATTTTTATAATAATGAAATAAATTGGAAAAAATATTGTATTAGAAAGAGCCATTAGAATTATAATAAAATAAAAGCAATTCACCGTTTCTAAAATAAATGGATGATATTAGTCTTCAAGTAGAAAAGTGATTACAATGAAGGTTAGACAAAAAAAAAGGATCGATCGATCGATTATTATTAAAACAAAAACGCATCAAATTAATTAAAAAATGATTACAATGAAGGTTAAGGAGATTAAAAAAGTTGCGAAAAAAGATTTGTTTTGCTCTTATGATATGATATGGTAATTAAGAAAAAAGATTTGTTTTGTTTTTCCAAAAAAGGAAATAGAGACTAGATACACCAAGTAATTTTTGGCCTTAAATTAACTTATAATACATGGTTAGGATTTGGTGTCAAATTTAATTTGACACCTTAGTGTCATTTGATCCTAACTCTATAAGAATATAACAAATGATATCAAAATTAATTCATCAGTAATTAAACATTACTTTGAATACCAAACTGAAGTTAGTATCCCTTACATAATGTTACTGTGTTAGACCCACACTTAAAATCTCTTAGTCAACTGAACAACTTTACCAACATAGTTTAAAAAAAACTTTACCAACATAGAACCAACAAGAGGTACTTTTCACGTGACCATTCTGCAGCATAAACCCACCCTTCACACGTGCGCAATTTTTATGGCTGACGACAAGGAGGGACCATCCGTTGATGCTATGGCTTCTTCTTCTAGAACAAGGTTAATTTTTCTTCACTTTTTCACTTAAGCATGTTACTATTTCTATGCTTTGACTGGAACAAGGTTAATATACACTTACTTTTTCATCTTTGTTGGTGAATCTAACCAAATTCTTCCAAAATTACACACTAATTTATCTATTTAATTAGTAGTAGATCTCAGATGTAGACATTAATTGGAAGAGCTTATATGATGGAAATTCATTTATCCTACGATGGGATTTCAATATTAGGATTCATGAAACCCTAATTTTTCTTTTTTCAAATCATGGTTAAACAATAGTATTTGGTAGTTTATAAAACACAATAATGATGTGGATATGAATAACAATTTAATTTTATAATTATGGTTTTAATTTACCTGAAATTGAACATTTTGAAATTAGGGTTTCAAGTAATGAAGAATTAGTTCATGCATATTTAAAATTATATAAAGATTTAATAACCAGATAGATATGATGACTAAATAGTTATGATGTTATTATACAAGGAATGTACCTGGAGTTGACACGAAAAGTCCACGTTGGTTCAAAACTATAATTTATCCCGATAAGGTATTGTAATTTTATTGTCCTTATGGTGCTTTAATTTGTAGAATTAATTTATTAATTGTTACTTTGCTGATAATTTTTTAAAATTTCAATGCTCTCCTAGCATGATATATATTGTTGTCCAATCTTCCGAAAGGATTATGCAAGTGAGCTTAGCAAACACAATAACGAATTTTGGATTAGAAATGGAAAAAAAGGATTCATGTGGGTCAGATTTAGGTTGTCGAGCGATATGAAACACTATGTTCTTTCTTCTGGAATTCATGTTGCACAAGAATTTGGCTTCGATAAACCTACCGGTATGATTCTATACTATGAAGAAGGAACACGCAATTTCACCATGTTACATGAAAGTTTATATCCTCCTCCGAATATGTGTCCAAAAACTAAGTATGTCTTACTTCACATTAATCTGATGTATTAGGATAATAATTTTTTTCATGTACATATACTAAATTTTTCCAACTTGGTTATACAATTTTAGGATTGCTAATGGATTATCAAGTAATCTGGAAACTTTCTTCAAAACTATGGTGTATCCGAATAAGGTATTGATTCAATTATGTCCTTGGTCTTTCATTTTTGCGTAAATATGATCGTACATGAACAATCCGTTAATTGTTATGATGATTATATGTATTATTTTAGACAAGAATAGAAATATCTGCTGAATTCCTGATGAAGTTTAAGAACAAACTAAATTATGAGCTTCCTGCATGGTTGATCGACGCTAACGGAGAGAAAGCAGAATGTTGTTTTAAGGCTACAAGAGGCAAATGGTTTATAAAACCAAAATGTAATCTAGGAAATATTTTTCAAATCACTGAACCAAAGACTGTTTATCTCTATTTCCGGTTCCAACAAAATGAGTTTATGATGTTTGAGAAGAAATTCCACAAAATCTTTAAGTATGGTGAGCGTCGTGTTATAGAGCACACTACAATTATTTTGGATTCAGACTCAGAGAAAGAGAATGAACAAGCTGGAAGTGAAAGTGATCAAAGGGCACAGGCCCTCTTAGAAGAGATTGTGGCTTCTCACAATGCTCGAACTGCAGCTCAGAATGTTGAAGATTTCATCGAGCCTGAAGTTGACCAGCCAGCTAGGGAAATCAATTTAGCACAACTCTATGCATTTGATGTGAAAATTACAGCAGCAATGGCTACTACTAATCAAGTGTTTGTACGTTTTTTTATATTTAGAATTTATAAACATATAATTATTTGCTATTTCCTGGAAATTAATTTTCTTTTGTTTCACTTTGTAGCATTTCCCAAAACCAACTTCAAGACATGTGCTGAGGACAAACCAAACACAAATTTTTATTAGAGATGTTGACACCGGTACTGTTCAGAAGTGTCACATTAGCACGGCTGATCGCAACAAAAATGAAAAGTATATTAGTCGGGGTTGGAACGAGTACAAGATTCATAGAGGTTTGAAGTGTGGAGATGTAGTTAGTTGCAACATTGAAGACCCACCGCGCTATATGAACGTCAAAGTTACCCCCAATTGACCAAGACATCGAATTGTGGCGGATTGGTTTAAAGTACCTTTGTAATATATCTAAGTTGATTTGAACTTATGTAATTTTAATTTATCGCAACAATATTGAAGTACTTAATCAGAAGGTTTAGAACTTGGTTAGCTTTTTGGTACATTCTAAACATGTGATCAATGAACAACCTTGGTCCTTGCCTGTAATGTTTGAAGTGTTATGTTTGTTTCTAAATTAAGGTACCATAGGTTATTGACAATTATGTACATCTTATTGAAAAATCTACAAGTTGTGTCCGTACCTATAATGTGTACAACTTCATAATATAATTCCTTAATTTCTTATTTATAAAATAGTATTAACTATTTGTTAATGACAATCAAAACTGCTCTATCATCAAACCTTTATATACATGTCAATTATATATTGGTAGATGATTTGCATATATTATAGAATAGTTAAATATAGGCACAGGTTACCTTTGTTGTAGGTTTTTAAACCATTTGATCTTATCAAATAGCCTATGAAGGTTGGGAATTGTCTTTTAATTTTGTGGTATAAAAAAAAGGTCATTTTCATACACCACAAACCACTTTTGACCTAAAGCTACAAACTAGGCTTTTCATTGTATGCTCTCTATTGTTGAACTATGATAGAGACAATACCATATATTCTGAAAAATGGTTTTGTTTCTATAATACCAAAATAGTCATAAAAGTAAGTTGACCACCATTCACACCTTTTTGCTATCATCAAAATGTAATGCATGA
Organism: Trifolium repens; assembly: GCA_030408175.1. Lineage (NCBI taxonomy): Eukaryota > Viridiplantae > Streptophyta > Magnoliopsida > Fabales > Fabaceae > Trifolium > Trifolium repens. The sequence goes on along the minus strand of CP125841.1, from coordinate 17,827,022 downwards.
GACAAATTCTTTTCCCTATGAATGAATAAAATACATTTTTTTGTCATCTCTTCCAATGCATTGAAACAAAACATGAAACATGCTTAGATGCCAAACGAATTTTCAATGAATATGCTATCTTTCAAGAACAAAAACATCTGAAACAATGGTTTGCAAAACTGAGCATTATTATTTACCAAATGAATATTAACATTCTGTTTTGAGCTATTTATCATCTATACAAAATGGAGATTCCCAAACAAAAATTGGCAAGGTTTAGTAGAAAGCTAGCTATGAATAAAAATTCCAAAAAAAGCAACATTTCATCCTCAGGTATGTTTCTTTACCACATGTTTTCATTTTCATCTTCATCATCATCATCATCATCATCATCATCATCATCATTATCATGTATAATATAGGTCAGATTTGAAAATGTACATAATTGCACTTTTTATGCAAATCATTTGACTTTATTATGTATTTCAGAAAATGTACAACATTATCTTACTGAACCAAATCAAGTTGTGTTTGACAACTCTTCTTATTCAAAGAGAAAAGCAAGTAGGATTCCTCTTTCACCTTTGAATCCAGGTATATTACAAAACCAATATAACAATATACTAATATTTATTATATTACTTTTGTTATATTTAAAACAATCTTTTTTTTTCAGAGGATATTTGCACACCTAAAAGAATTAGGACACCTAATGCTAAATATGCAACTCCATTGTCATGTGCTACTGACATATCCAAATATTCAAGTGGTCAATCTTCATCTACAAAAATGCAACATCTTATTGGAGCAGGTTACATATTTCCCTGATTAGCCTAAATTACTATACCACAATGCTAACCATTTTTATTTGTTAGTTATTAATATTAACTTTTTTTTTATGTATTTCAGAAAATGTTCAACCATCCTTGAATGCAAATGATGTTGTGTTGGAGAAAGTCAGTCATTCTAAGAGGAAAGCAACTAGGATTCCTCTTTCACCTTTGAACCCAGGTATGTCATATAAGCAATATAACAAGAAGCCATAATGTGTGATATCTTTGTTTTATTATATTTAAATCAGCATTGGTTTTTTCAGATTCTTTTAGCAAACCAAATGCAGACCAGAATATCCCATCTAAGAGAATTAGAACTCCTAATCCCAAATATTTCACTCCAGTCTCATGTGTCACTAACACATCCAATTTGTCAAGTGGTCAAAGTTCAACTACATCCATACAACATTGTGTTGAAACAGGTTACATATATGACTAATTTTTTTTTATTCATATATCACAACACTTTTTTTCAATTGAAATTTAATCCACTACATTTTTTATACAGCAACAAATTTGGGATCATCTTCCAAATCATCTGCAGTTATTAATTCTGTATCCAAGAGGATTGAAGGCAAATGCTATAGGCCAATTCGTCTACAAAATAAATACATTGGTGTTCAAAGATTAGATTTTGATGATGAAAATATGACAGATGGTATTTAAATTTTAAGCTTATATCATTTTAATTTACAATCTTTCTTTGTTATTGATTTTTTATAATTGACTTATTGAGTTATTAAACACAGCTCCTTCTAATGATTTGGACGACATTGAATGGTTAAAATCAACAATGTATGAAAAATCTGAAAAAGAAGGTACAACTGTTTTTATATATAATCAACAAATGAGCCCCTTATTTAACCTTTAACTACATATGAATCCTAACTCTTGAATGTTTTTGTTATCTATTACGTGCAGTATTCTTAAATTTTGGACTGCCTGAGTTTACTTGCAAGCACTGTTATGCTGAATTGTGGTATGAGGAACGAGCAGAGAAATCTAGGAATGGAAAGGATATTGCATTTTCAATTTGCTGTCAAAAAGGAAAAGTTGATCTTCCTCTGATCAAAAAACCTCCAAAACTGTTATTTGACTTAATTCATGACCGTGATCCAAGAAGCAAAGGTTTCAAAGAGAATTACAGGGCTTACAATAGCATGTTTGCATTTACTTCAATGGGTGGTCAGACAAACACAAAAATCAACAATGGAAAAGGACCTCCACAATTTATACTATCCGGTCAAAATTATCATCGAATAGGGTCTTTGTTACCTGAACCAGGAACGACTCCTAAATTCGCGCAATTGTACATTTATGATACCCAAAATGAAGTCCAACATAGAGCAGCTATTTTTAGGTAATCTTTTCTTTCTTACTACTTTACAAACAGTTTTAACATGAATATAATAACATTTTGAATTTATTTATAAGCCTAATTTGGTTCTTTTTTATCAGCTCTGAAAGTGATTCAGGTGGAATTGATATTTCTTTAGTTAGAGATATCAAATCAATGTTGGATCATTGCAATCCACTTGCTAAGTCTTTTAGGAAGGTTAGAGATGCTGTTGAAACCGGTAATTGTCCGCAGTTGACCTTACGGTTATTTCGTAAACGGTCACAAGATTCAAGGATGCATAATACTCCAACAGCAGATGAAGTGGCTGGTTTGATTGTTGGTGATTTTGATGATTCAGAGTTTGGTAGAGATGTCATTGTTAATGACAGAAAGTATGGATTGACCAGGATACATGAAACTCATGTGTTGTTCTTGCCTCTTCAATATCCTTTGATGTTTCCTTGGGGTGAAAATGGATGGGAACCAGATATCCCACATAGGGATACAAAAGAAGAGCCAATAGACAAAAAGCAAAACAGAGTTACAATCAGGGAATTCATGGCCTTCCGAATACAAGAGCGAAACAACGAATTTGGCAATATTGTTTACGCAAAGAGGTTATTTCAACAATATGTTGTCGATTGTTACACTATGATAGAGGCACAACGCTTATCATTCATAAGAGAAAATCAAGACATCATTCGATGTGATATTATGAGTGGTCTACAAGAAGCCGTTGAACTTGGAGACTTGGATGCTTCATTAGTTGGAAAGCGTATTGTTCTACCTGATTCTTTCACCGGCGGTCCAAGATACATGTTCAACAATTGCCAAGATGCAATGGGAATTTGCAAGAGGTTTGGTTACCCTGATTTGTTCATTACAGTTACATGTAATGCAAATTGGCCAGAGATACGTGATGCACTCTCTTCCAAAGGTCTTCAACCATCTGACCGTCCTGACATTGTATGTAGGGTTTTTAAAATGAAGTTAGATCAAATGATGTCAGACTTGAAAAAAGATCAAATCTTTGGCGATGTCATAGCAGGCAAGTCAAACATTTCAACTTACAATTTTCTGCATATGTGCATATCTAAATTTATATTTATTTTTATTTCTTTTTAAATTAACTAATAATATGAAACTATTATATTTGTCATGATAGGGATGTACACGGTTGAGTTTCAAAAAAGAGGTCTTCCACATGCACATATGTTATTGTGGTTAGCTGCTGGACACAAAATAAACACCGGTCGTGATATCGACAAGGTCATCTCGGCTGAAATTCCTCATCCAAAACTTTATCCAAAACTCCATAGTGTTGTTGCAAATTATATGATGCATGGCCCATGTGGTACAGCAAAAAGAGATTCTCCTTGCATGGATGGTAATCAATGCTCAAAATTCTTTCCAAAAAAATTTAAATCATGCACAACTATTGATGATGATGGTTATCCGTCATACAAGAGACGTAACACCGGAGTAACTGTACAAAAAAAAGGAGTTAAGTTAGACAATGGTTTTGTTGTTCCTTACAATCCATTTCTATTGATGAGGTATCAAGGGCATATAAATGTTGAGGTTTGTAACAAGTCAAACGCCATAAAGTATTTGTTTAAATATGTCAATAAAGGTCCTGATCGATCTAATCTTGAAATCAGAAATGGCAAAGGTGTTACAAATCCCCCAGAACCTGTTGATGAAATCAAGCGTTGGTATGATTGTCGGTATCTGTCTCCATCAGAGGCTGTTTGGAGGACACTTAAATTTGACATTCATCAAAAATTTCCAGCTGTTATTAGGTTGTCTATTCATTTAGAAAATCAACAAGTTGTTACTTATAAGGATACAAGTACACTCGATAATGTGATTAGCTACAATGAAATGATGGGTACAATGTTTCTTGCATGGTTTAAGGCAAATCAAGATTATGAAGAAGGCCGCGACTTGACGTATGCTGAATTTCCACATAAGTTTGTTTATCATGTTCAGGATCGTTATTGGAGTCCAAGGCAGAAGGGTTTTAGTATTGGAAGGCTTACATATGTTCCGGTTGGAGCTGGTGAGTTGTATTACTTGAGGGTTTTATTGACAGTTCAAAAAGGTTGCACAAGTTATGAAAGTATCAGAACTGTCAATGGTAAGGTTTTTAAAACTTTTCAACAAGCTTGCGCTGAAATGGGACTTTTAAAGGATGATGGTGAATTTAAAGATGCAATCACAGAGGCATATAGAACAGCTACAGGTTGGGAGCTTAGGAATTTATTTGTCAGATTATTGAATATGAATACTATGAGCAATCCATTAGATGTTTGGAATAGTAGCTGGAAATTATTATCAGATGGTATTTTATATAATAGAAGAAAAGCACTCAAACTTCCAGGTAATCAATAATTATAATTAATACCATAGCTTTTTATTATTTATGTACTTATAAGTTATGTATGATATTTTCTGATATATCAATTAATTTTGTGTAGATTTACAAATTCCTGATGCTGAATTAAAAAATTTGTGCCTAATTGAGATAAATGAATTGTTGATGAGAAATGGAAGATCATTAGAGGATTACAAATGCATGCCTCAGCCTGTGTATGAAGGTACAAATGAATTTGTAAACAAACTCATAGTAGATGAGCTGAATTATGATAAAACTGAGTTGGTTGGTCTACATGAAACTTTACTGCAACAGTTGAATACAGATCAGCATTCTGCTTATGAAACAATAATGAAATCTGTGTTAGATGAAACTGGTCAGTTTTATTTTTTGTATGGATATGGTGGTACCGGGAAAACTTTCTTGTGGAAAACGCTTTCCGCAGCTCTTAGATCACAAGGAAAAATTGTGATAAACGTTGCTTCAAGTGGAATAGCTTCATTGTTGCTTCCTAATGGAAAAACAGCTCATTCTACATTCTGCATTCCATTGGAGATCAATGAAAAATCTACTTGCAATATCACACAAGATTGTATGAGAGCCAAATTTTTAAGGGAAGCCAGTCTGTTCATATGGGATGAAGCTCCGATGATGAATCGACTATGTTTTGAGGCTTTTGATCGTACAATGAGGGATTTGATGGGAAAGGTAAACAAGGCTAACAGGAAGAAGCCATTTGGTGGAAAAGTCGTTGTCTTGGGGGGAGACTTTCGACAAATATTGCCCGTAATTAGAAAAGGTTCAAGAGGACAAATTATTAAGGCAGCAATTTGCTCATCAAGAACGTTGTGGAAGCATTGTAAAGTTTTGAAGTTAACACAAAATATGAGGTTGAAGAGTGGTACAACAGTGGAAGAACAAAATGAAATCAAAGCATTTGCAGATTGGCTTTTAAAGATTGGTGATGGTTTTGATAGTAAAGATGAAACTGGAGAGATGGAAATTGATATTCCTGCAGAGCTTTGTATCAATGAAAATGATAATCCTTTGCTTTCTTTGGTGGATTTTGTTTATCCCAATATAGCCACCAATATTGGTAAAAAGGGTTTTTTTGAAGATGAAGCTATCCTTGCTCCTACTTTAGATGTTGTTCAAGAGGTGAATGATTTTGTGCTATCTATGATTCCAGGTGATTCTAAAGAATATTTGAGTTGTGATACACCCTGCAATTCTGATGTGGATTATGATATGCAAAGCAATTGGTTTACATCAGAATTTTTGAACGACATAAACTGTTCCGGTGTCCCAAATCATCGCTTAACACTTAAAGTTGGAGTCCCAGTTATGTTGTTGCGCAATATTGATCAGGCAGCTGGTCTTTGTAATGGTACAAGATTACAAGTTACAGATTTAGGGAAGAATGTTATAACAGCTAAATTCATCACAGGTAAGAATATTGGTGAAAGTGTTTTTATTCCAAGGATTGACTTAGTGCCTACGGATTCAGGGTTACCTTTCAAATTTAGTCGGCGTCAATTTCCTATATCCTTGTGTTTTGCAATGACCATCAACAAGAGCCAAGGACAATCACTTTCAAAGGTTGGATTATATTTACCTCGGCCGGTCTTTACACACGGTCAATTATATGTAGCAATATCTAGAGTAACTACAAAGAAAGGGTTAAAGATGGTAATATTAGATGAAGATGACAAGACAAAAAACACCACTTTGAATGTGGTTTATCCAGAAGTGTTTGAACGATTGTAGCAGGGCAAATACAATACCACATGGTAACATTTCTAATCTTCTTTGTTTAATGGTTTTTATAACAATTTCAATTTTAAAGTATAACATATGTCGACGAATAAAACTTATACTTTTTATTTTTTTTTCCAGGTTTCTATAGGATATCATCAGCTATTTTTGCTACCTTCAAGCTGATGTGTTCATGGATTTATGATCAATGGAATACCATGTAATTTATATTTGGTTGTAATTTTTTTGATGTACTAATTTAACTTGAAACAGCTCCTGCTTTTTAATGTGTTTTGAATGACTTCAATTGTGAAATTAATGTGCTGTTCATTATAATTAATATTCTAACAATTCCTATTTGGTATTATTTTGATTGGTTTTCAAAATTTGATACAGTTTGAGTAATATATTTATATTTGGAAATATAATATAATGACCAAAATGGATCAGTCATATACCAATTGGTCCATAACCAACCTTGACCCACTAACAGGCCCATGTAACACATTATATGCGAAATTCAGCAGCCTCCTTCCAATACAAACCGATTTTTTAGGGTTTCAGGAAAGGAATAACATAGTATTCAACATTCCAACCAAAATAGTATCAAAAATCTGCAACTTCAAACAGGTATGTTTTTTATTTTTCATGTTAATCCATCTTTGTGTATGATGTTGTACTCCATATCAATTTCTCTATACCTATGATGTTGTCTTGCCAGAATTACTATTTGCTTTTCAATTTATATGGAAGCAAAAAGCATACCTTTAGAAAATCTTTTCAAATCAATATGAAAGAGTTGTTTTTCAAACACACTTTTGGTGCAGCATATTGACAATAAACATTCATATGTAAGCATCTCAACTATTAAAACATACATTCACTCATATGGATCTACATTCAAACCCAATCATTATACAAAATATATGAAGAAATGTCTCCATGAAACTTTTCACTAAGTGTACTTATAATCTTATACCATGAAAGAAGGTGAATTCTGATAAAAGTGAATGTACATCTAAACTTGAATGTTCTGCAATTGCAGATGAATTTAGAACTTCAAGGTGTTGAGCCTCAAAGAATTTGGGAGATGGATTTGACTCATGGACATGTAAATGGGAGAACTGTCTTGGTAATTCTAACTTAAAACATTTTTAATTTTTACGCCACCATATATTGCTTGGATAAGTTAAAATATTAATTGTTTATTCTTTCACTTTACAGCATCTCCCGAATAGAATTGCTAGGCTTTTGCAAGGTCAACAAAACAGCATTACTTTGGTTATGAATAACTTACATATGGCTGTCAACTGCAACATTAAATCATCTCCCAGAAACACCAATGAGAAATACATATCAGCTGCAGATTGGGTTGCATTTGTTAATAATGCTAACTTACAAGCTGGCTCTAGACTTAGGTTCGCTTTGGCCGATCCACCTAAAGTGTTGAATGTTGTTATCATCAATCCTAATGCATAAGTTTAATCTTTGTAGCTATATTTTGATATCCCTTTAATGTTTTATGTCTTTTGGTCATCTATTGTTGTGCCTTATAACATTATCCCTTTAATGTCTCCAAGTTTGGTTTGTAATGACAATTGATCAATTCCTAATGTTAGCTACAGTGTGCTTATATAATTTAATCAAATGTTGCGCCCCGTGCGTTGCACGGGTATGAACACTAGTTTATACAATTATAAATTATTGTGCCCTTAGGAAAGGGGAAAATTAATACAACTGGAAGAATTCAGAATGTTGTTTGTACCAAAAAAAAAGAATTCAGAATGTTGCTTTCTTAGCAATACCTCTCTTCCTATATCTAACTATAGATATATACTGTTATGTAATTTTGAAATTTGAATGCTAACAACATTTCAATTAATAAATAAATAGATAATAATGACACTTAGTAAGAATAATCAAGAGGCACTTTATGCTACAATCTGCTCTGCCCATGGTGATAACATTTGTTTATAGAGATCATAACGTTGCTTCTCAACACCAAACATCTCAGAACTCTCAGAAGAAACATCTTTAACAAGCGAATGAACCCACGAGATATCCGGTTCTGCATATTCTGGCTGTCGTGCCAAGGGTGAGGCAGCTACTCCATTATGTCTAGACCCAAAAGAAACAGATTTTTGGAACTTGTTCACATCATTCCATTGTTCAGAGTTCATCCTCCCATTGGGGTTGGAAGCACCAAGATGGTGTCTTGCCGCACCGCGATCCATAAAACTTTGGCTTCGTGTTGCAAAGGCTGATGATCTTGAATTCATCACTGCTGTAGCCACTGCAGCTGATGAGTCAAATCCAAATGGTGGTGATTTTCTCATAGGAGAGGAAACAGTGTTGTTGAATGGATAACTTGCTTGAACATTGTTCCTGTTTTGGTTAAACTGAAGCCTACTCATTGATTGAAATTGAGTAGGAGTTGAAGGTTGCATTGAAAGAATTTCTTCAATCAACTGTTGTTGCTGTTGTTGTTGACTAGTAGCTCTTTCTATACCAAGAAGTGCCATTTCCTGATACAAATCCTTTGCACTCAGAGTATTTTTCAGCTGGTGGCTACGTGGAAGTTGTAATGAAGGTGGAGATTGATTGACTTTATTCTGCCACAAGTTTCCACTCTTAGGAGAGGAACCACCTACCAAGGGAGACATAACTGGTGTTGAAACATTTGAAACTGGTATGGATTCTTGTGAAGGCAAAGCTGATCCGGTAGAAGCAAACAAAGGGCGCAACTCTTCAGGTTTATGTGCAAAGAAACACACTTTTCTAGAACACCTAATCTCATCTTTACAAAGTCTTGTTCTGTATTGTGAAGGATGAAGCAAAGACTCAAAGACACCATGTGAATACTCACAGGCATCTTTCTTCTGGCATGTCCCTTTGCGAAACTCCGGACACGGAACACAGCTATAAGGATACTTCCTTGGGTCTCTCCTTCTAGCATTCTCCCCTGGATGAACAAATGGACACACAGTCCAATCATGAGAGTAACCCCTTGAACAAGTCTTCACCTTGAAACTATACATTCTAAACTCATCTGTTCCGAAAGCACCGCTATTTATATCAGGCAATGATATATCAACAGGATACTCTTTCTTCTCACTCTCTAACAATTCTTTTGAATTAAGCACTGAAAATTTCTGCTTAATTATCTCATCGAGACAATCAACATCAGCTCCAGCATCAACCAAGAGCTTAACAATCTCAAGAGTTGATTCAGAGCCACCGGAAACAGCACAATGTAAAGCAGTGACATTTTCACAACCAATTGGCATGCTTACATCAACCATGTTTGATTGAATGATATATTTGACAACCCTTTTGCTTCCAAACAAAGAAGCAACCATAAGAGGTGTTCTCTTTTCATAACACATCTTCTTAGATCCTAATTTTCTACAATACCAAAATCCAGCTTCATTTACATCACAACCCTTTTGTTCCACTTCCCTTTTGAAAGCTTCAATATCATCTGTTGCTGATAATTCAAGTAAAACTGAGGTTAATTTGAAGTTGTTTACCATGTTTGTGTTTATTTTGTTTAAGAGAGGAAGATTGAGAAGGTTTTGATTGTGAAGAAGGTGAGTGAGAATTGAAGGGAGTGTTGTGGTATTTATTGTGTGGAATTGACAAAAGGAAGAAAAAGAGAGGAAAGTGTTGGTTTTCTTCGTTGCTGTTTCTGAAATTCTACTCAATCATTGTTGACTAGTATATACTACTTGATCAAAGTCAATTATTCAAACTATAGTGGGACCCACATAGTGTTTCTTAATCATTGTTCTTCATATTCCTACGTTGGTGTTTCAATATGTTCGCACGCGTTCCTTTTCATTCCTTGTTCTTGTTCTTGACTTGACTCATACTGGTATTGTGTACACGGGTAGTAGTACTATAGTGGTAGTAAATAGGATACTCACTTTATAACTATTTTTAAAAATGTTTGATTATGTAAAATTTTATTTATGCTAGTACTAGCATGGAAAATTAAAACAAATAAATTCACTTTACAACGTCGACGGAAGTAAAATAACAATCAAACGAAGAAATCCCGAAGATGAAAACTGACACGAAAAAAAAAATTATATATATATAAGAAACAAAAAAAATTAATCAAAAAAATAAAGAAACAAAAAATCAATCAAGTGAAAAAGTCACTGAAACTATTTATTAAAAATTTCTAAAAGTGTGTTTCGATTTTCAACAAGGCATTCTTTTTTACCTCAGAAAAAAAACAAGAATTTTTTGGCCTTCAGATAAAGGAACTTTTGGAGGTAATATAATTTTGGATTAATTTTTTTTAATATTTATAAAATTAAAACTCAAAATTTGATCAGTAATTCATTTTTCAATTTTTGGTTTGAGGTATATTTAATTCATCCTTTTTTTTTATAAAAAAAATGTCTAAATTTTTGTGTCTATGAGAGTGTATAATGTTGTCAACATTCTTAAGGGTGGACAAAATTTGACATAATAGTAGAGATTAAAAATTATCAACGGACCGTGAACTTAGTTCAATTGGCAGAAATATTATATTATATATGCAGGGTTGAGATTCGAATCTTGATCATGTCACTTATCCACCTTAAAGGTGAAATTTCTAGCCACTAAACTGTTTGACAAAAAAAAACTATCATTGGATTTTTGTGGGTACTATTGTACTAATAATCCGGAGAAAATTCATAGAGTAAAAAGTAAAAACATATCTAATCCTCGTAGAGTAATTCAAATTGATCTTTGTAGATTATATTCTTTTGATGATAAATTTTGAGAATTTTTAAATGAGAGGATTTTTATAATTTTTTTTATGTTACTCGGTTGATATGAATATTGTAATATTGGGGTGTACATGGATTGGGCAAACCCACTCGATCCGGTCAAACCCACTCGATCCGGTCAAACCCACCCAATCCAACCCAAAAAAGTGGGTTGGGTCGGACAAGTGGGTGGATATGGATTTCAAAAATGAAAAACCCATAAAAAAAATTGGGTTTCGGGTAAAACCGGACCCAACCCAAAAAACCCACCGACCCATTAGTGTTATGTTTTTTGAAATATTTTTATGAAAATACTAAAGATTTTGCCATTTGATCAATAAATATTTTTATATTGAAAATAAGTTATACTATTTGTTAAGAAAATAAAAAGATCGAATAATATTTATAAACAAATACGATAATTCATCGCACTATTTTAAAAATAAAAATATTGAATAATTTTCATAAACAAATATGATGATTCTTCGTTTAGTCATTTGACATTATAAAAAAGGAAAAAAAATCTTTTGGATAACACACTATCCAACACATAAATTAGTGGGTATACATAAAAAATAGGTGATTATTGTTTATAGTGAAAAAAAGTAACACTATTTTTCAAAAATATACAATGGTCGAGTTATTTTTATGAAAAATATGATGATTCGATATTTATATTTTTAATATTAAAAAATATAAAAATAGTTCGGATAACCCACTACCCAACCCAATCCAACCCGGAAATTAGTGGGTTTACCCAACCCGGCCCAATATTATAACGGGTGGTTATTTTACTAGACCCAACACATAGTACCTTATGTGGTTCGGGTTTTGGTTTTGGCCAAACCCAACCCAATCCGGCCCACGTACACCCCTATTGTAATATGTACGGGTTAGGATTCAAATTTAAGATTTTGCGCTTATTCATCTTAATAGATAAAGAGCCTATTTGGATTAGCTTATTTTTGAGCTTATGCAAAACAGCTTATGTAAATAAATACTGTAAGTTTCTACTAATGAAAATTGTATTTTTATAAGTTATTTTTATCATAAAGTACATTGACAAACTTATAATAATATACTCTCTCCGTCCCTTTTTATAAGACCTAATTTGACAAAACACGGGTATTGAGAAAATTGATTTTATTATTAAATTGGTTGACAAATTATGTTGAATTTTCATGTTTACCCTTAGTAATGATTTTTCTATAATTAATAGAGTAGTCACTTATAAAATAGAATTAAATGTTATTCAAAAAAATATGTAAAGTTAAGTAAATATGGGTAAATTTGGAAAAAGATAAGATAATTGCAATTTGCAAAAGAGTTTTATATAAAGGGACAATTTTTTTGTCAAACTAGCTCTTATAAAAAAGGACAGATGGAGTATAAAAATGTATTTATTTACATAATCTGTTTTGCATAAGTTTAAAAATAAACGAATTCAAACGGACCCAAAATTGTAGGCATTAAGCTACTTGACAAAAATAATATATGATCTTTTTTATAATTGCTACAAATTGGTTCCTCCATATTTCAAAATTAAGATCGTGGATTAATTTTTTGAATTTTGCAAATTAGTTCCATTATTTTTTAAAATTTGCAAATGGATCCCTCGAAAATTTTAAAATATTGCATATTGGTTCTTATTTTTCATATTTTAAAATTAGTTCTCAAATTTTTTTGAATTTGACACAAGTCAATCAGTTCTCAACTTATATAAGTTTATTTGTTTTTTGAATTTGAAACAAGCCTTTTATAATTCTCATAATGGGTTACTTTTCATTATATTTGCAATAATACTCCAAAACTTCTAAAATTTATAAAAATAATCCAACAAAATTTAAGAATGAACATATTTTGCTCTATCCAAAAGAAATAAAGAGAATTAATTGAAATATAGTCAAGAATTTAAATTTTGTTAGAGTTTCTTATTGCTCCTTCAAACACATGGTAAGATTTTTTATTTTATAATAAATAAATAGAATGTCGAAGTTCAAACCCTGAACCTTCTGTAAACAAATTATACATATATTTAATCATTTGATCAAGTAGATAATTGTGAAACTATTTTAGTGATTAGTGATGAGTAATATATCAAAAGTAATGGGTAATTTGAGCCAGTGTTAAAAAGTTTGGAAGTCTTGGGTGATTAAAGGTTAAAGGTTAAAATGTGTTGAAGGACTCAAGTCTAACTCCAAACAAAGGAGAAAAAATATAAATATAAAAAACTAACACCTCATTAGGGATGACAAACAAACTCAAACTCATGGGCCCACCCGCATCCACATTCGAGTTAACGGGTGAAAACCCGAGTTGATTGGATTTGGATTTTGGTTCGGATGACACCCGATATTTTGGGTGTGGGTTTGGAATCACTCAAACCCGCACCCGAAACCCGAAACCACATCCGCTTAGATATTTAATTACTTAATTATTCTTATGTATATATAATTGTAATTTAATTTTTTAAAAGTCTATGTTGAATACTATGTTACCAACTATGTTATTGTTGTATTTTAATGTAATTTCTTGTAATTTAACATTACTCAATTTTATTGTTGTATTTTTTTGAAAATTTAAACTATGCTTGTTACCAAACTATATTGCTATTATATTTTTGCGGATTCTTACTACGGATTTGGATGAAAAAACTTGAACTCAGCGGATGTGCGCGTGGGTGTTATTTTACCACCCGAATAGCCTTTGGGTTCGGGTAATAAATTCGGGTGCGGGTTTGGATTGTGTGAAACCTTCACCCGCGGGCACCCGTTGCCATCCCTACATCAAATTCAAAAATAGACCAAATGCATTTACACCTGGTTAAGTGTATGTTTGTTTTCTAACATATAGGTGCTGGAAGTTTTTTTAGGCAACAACCGCTTCTTATTATTTTGAAAACAAAACACAACATTTGCTACTACCTCACTAAGTTTTTTTTTTTGTTTTATTACAACATTTGATTATCTTCGTGATACTTTTTTTTTATTACAACATTTTGATTATCTACGTGATATGAATAATACACCGCTATCTCCCAATCCAAAGAAAGCAATCTCCAGATCTTTTCAACCAGAGTTCTACCTCTCAAATACAACCTCACTAAATTAATTCAGTGTTTTCACGCATTTAGCCTAAAAAATATATCAAAGTAACATTGTACAAAAAACCAACGATAATAGTGACATGATTGGATGGCTTATGTAAAACTATTTTGCACAAAAGTGTATTTGCCATAAACCAATTTACTCTTTCAATGCAAATGCATTTTATATCACAATGTAAGCTTTTTTCTAAACAAATTAATATAGTTAAAGTAAAGTGAATTGTATTTCACAAGGATAAACATACAAATAATAGTTTTTAACGAAAACAATTTATGAATCTATGATATAAAAGCTAATTGTATTTTACAAGGATATAACTTTGAAATGTTTTTCCACACCAATCCGTCTTTAAATTAAATGACATTGTAGACCATATATTGACATAGACATAGTGACCTTATCTAATTAGGACATTTTTCAAAAAAAAAAACAGTAGGTGTTGTTTTGGAACAGAGGATGTAGTAAACACTAGAACAAGTTTTAAAGCATCATATCAGTGTATGACATGACATAGCAAATCACTGCAAAAGAGTAGCATTATTAACCAAAGTATAGATAGTATAATTTTACACAATTTACTTGGTAGATGTCAAACGAAACAAAATAAACCTCGTATTAAGAAAATAAACATCTCATTCAGATATTCGGTTGTCACAAATATATCAAAAAATCCACCAAAATTCAACAATAAAAAGCGATAGTAAATTCTAAAACTCACTTAGATAAACAATTTATAAAACAAAACAAGGTTTAGATCCAGCTACTCTTTGATAAGAGTCCAAGTCAAACTAGAAGAAACTATAATTATAAACTTAATCAAACAAACTAAAGCCCATGTCATCATCACTTTCTTCCTTTGCCTCTTCCTGCAAAAATAAAATGTGAAGTACATTTAGTTCCATGTATACAACATAAATTTTAAGCAGTAAACTACATTTGTGCATTGAGGATAATGGCCTACATCAAACTATAGCACTACAATAAAGTAACAAAGGTGGATATAATTATAATCAGAGTTATACTGAAAATTTATTCTATGAATTCAAACCCAAAAAATACAACGAAGTAATGACAAATAAAACACCTATTTGCATTTGCATGTTCTACAAATCGACAATACCCAAAGTGGATCAAAACATTCAATATATATCCCAGCAGTTTGCTTTCAAAAATACTAACAGAAAAGGAAAAACACAATGGAGCAAGATAAATGATACTCGTAGAATTCCAAATCTTTTAAGAGAAAAAGAAATATGCACCGACAGTGTAGAAAAATTTACACTGTCAACCAATGACAAACATGATTACCACCACATCACTCCACTTCATTGATATCAAAGTGGCAGATTGATAGTGTTTTATTGGATTATTGTCTAAAATTATTTTAAACTGTCGTGCATCTTCATTAAACTCATCTTTTAAATACTGTGCACTGTCTTGATGCATCAAAGAATATTACAACACAGCCTAATGTTTTTCAGACTTGTTCGAAATTAAGGTATTCATGAAACACTACATTATATTCAAATTCATCGTCTAAGACTCTAAACAAATTGATCCCTTTAAACATTGTGTACTGTCCTAATACATCAAAGAACATTCCAACTCCGCTAATGTTTTTCAGACTTAATTGAAATCAAGGTATTTATGTAACAATACATTAAATTCAAATTCATCACATGCTAACAGATTGTTCAATCAACTTTATAATAAGAACATTTCCAATTTCAATATTATTTGGTGAATTCATCAATCAGTAAAAAGTGGAATACAAATTAAAAGAACTAAAATGAGCACCTTCTTCTCCTCAACGGCAGGTGCGGCTGCTGCTGCGGCACCACCACCAGCAGGAGGTGCGGCTGAGACAACGGCGGCACCACCGGCAGCACCAGAGTTCAAAACAAGATCGTCAACGTTCCTGCTCTGAGCAAGCTTAGCGAATAGGCTTGGCCAGTAGGATTCAACGGTGACATTAGCAGCCTTCAACAAAGTGCTGATCTTCTCCGCCTACAGAAACAATAAAAATGAAATTTGAGATCTATGAACACGATTTGGAGATTATTATCGAAAGGAAACAGAATTGAAGAGAGAAAATAATAGACTAACGGTGATTGCGATTCCGTCATCGTGGAGAATCAAAGTGGCGTAAATGCAACCCAATTCGCCGGAACTCATTTTGCTGGTGAATTGTGGTAACTATGGAGGCACACGATTTAGGGTTTTCAGAATTCAGCTGCAAAATGTGTGTTTAGTTATATATATAGTGGTGTGTTATCAGATACTAGGGTTTGATCTACTTATTTGGGCCTGATTTGGGCCGGTGCTACACCAGCCACGCCTAATACAACGTCCATTTTCTTTAAACAAAGAATAATTAAGATTAATAAAAAAAAAATAAGGTTTAAATTACTATGTGCCACATAAATTTCTTAAAAAATGGCATTCATATATCAAGTTAGAATATTAAAAAAAATAGCATTCATATAAATTTAACCAATGGTAAAAAAAAACAGTAAAGTGTAACTCCAAAGATTTAGTATAGTTATAAAACGACATGTTTTAAATTTGAAAGGTCTAAAGTTCAAACCCTTTCAATAATAAATGAAGAGAAGAAATGAAAAGTGATTTCCTCACTTTAGAGGAGCCAAATCCAATAAGAAAATGGACATTGCAAAAAAAAAAATTAGCATTGAGTTATGATAGACTAAAATATGGAATTAAAAGAAAGGTATGTCTTGAGGGATTACAAATGAGTGTATATCCCGAAAACAATCAGTTTATATACAACTTTATCTTATTCGATTTCATAATAACAATACTCATCCTTTAAAGCATCCCTACAACTGCCTAACACATCCGCACATTGATTAGTTTCCATATAAGTATGTTTTAGGACCACCTTCTAATCCATCTCTAATAAAGAATCAATATTTAACTCGACAACAGTAAAACTCAACTTTCTAACAAGACGTAATCCTTCAAAAACTCCTCACAGCTCTACCACATAAGCACTACAAATACCAAATTTTCTTGCAAACCCTCCCATTCTTTTAACAACTAACATGTACTAAGTATCCAATATATATCTAATAAACTCAAATCTGTCATAAACATATATCAGAAGTGTAATAATCAAATTGTCAATGACAATTAACATTACTAGTACATCATATTCCCAAAAAACAGTAAATATCCATCAAAATATCTTCAAAATCATCTGCATATCTCTAAAATCAAAATATCCATTAAAATATATTCCCTACATCAAGATTGTCTTCTTCACGAGTGTCGGTGAGTATTCTCACGTGGCTATTTCCTGAGTGATCTTGGCTTGCAGCTCCAAGATGACTTTCCACTGTCGCCTCTTGCTATGAGATTTAAAATATGACATTGGTCAATTAACTTTGTTATTTATTGTCGATTAAAGAAGAAAATGAGTTTTTAATTTACCATATGAGTTTACACATTCTTCCATTTTGCATTGTAGTATCAACTATCAAGCAACTTTGTAATCTAAGGTGTGATAATGTTTTCAAACCACATCCTTTTCCAAACCTTGTTCGAAATCTAGCCATCAACCTACAAGTAATTGAACAAAGAGAGATTTTTTTTATTACTAAAGTACGTTTATCAAGTATTGTTGTACTTACAATTACCATAAGTATAAAGAGAAATATACCATATTGAGAGTAGTTCAAGTAACATAAGAGAGTATAAATTGGAAAAAATAATTAATATTGCACTGAAAATTGAAAAAGGTCATTCATTTTGGGAATATTTTTTTTTACAAATGGGTTACTCATTGTGAGACGAAGAGTAATGATCATAGACCTTGTCTATGTAATTTGAATATGCTAACAACAGTTCAATTAATAAATAAATAATAATGACACTTAGTAAGAATAATCAAGAGACACTTTATGCTACAATCTGCTCTGTCCATGGTGATAACATTTGTTTATAGAGATCATAATGTTGCTTCTCAGCACCAAACATCTCAGAACTCTCAGAAGAAACGTCTTTGACAAGCGAATGAACCCACGAGATATCAGGTTCAACATATTCTGGCTGTCGTGCCAAGGGTGAGGCAGCTACCCCGTTATGTCTAGACCCAAAAGAAACAGATTTTTGGAACTTGTTCACATCATCCCATTGTTCAGAGTTCATTCTGCCATTGGGTTTGGAAGCACCAAGATGGTGTCTTGCCACACCGCGATCCATAAAACTTTGGCTTCGTGTCGCAAAGGCTGATGATCTTGAGTTCATCACTGCTGTAGCCACTGCACCTGATGATTCAAATCCAAATGGTGATGATTTTATGTTGTTGAATGGATAACTTGCTTGAACAGTGTTCCTATTTTGGTTCATCTGAAGCCTACTGATGGATTGAAATTGAGTAGGAGTTGAAGGTTGCATTGAAAGAATTTCTTCCATCAACTGCTGTTGTTGTTGACGACTAGTAGCTCTTTCTATATCAAGAAGTGCCATTTCTAGATACAAATCCTTTGTACTCGAAGTACTTTTCAACTGGTGACTATATGGAAGTTGCAATGAAGGTGGAGATTGATTGATTTTATTCTGCCACAAGTTTCCACTCTTAGGAAACGAACCAGCCACCAAGGGAGACATAACTGGTGTTGAAACATTTGAAACCGATAAGGATTCTTGTGAAGGCATTGCCGAACCAGTAGAAGCATACAAAGGGCGTAACTCTTCAGGTTTATGTGCAAAGAAACACACTTTCCTAGAACACTTAAGCTCATCTTTACAAAGCCTTGTTTTGTATTGTGAAGGATGAAGCAAAGACTCAAAGACACCATGTGAATACTCACATGCATCTTTCTTCTGGCATGTCCCTTTGCGAAACTCGGGACACGGAACACAGCTATAAGGATACTTCCTTGGGTCTCTCCTTCTAGCATTCTCCCCTGGATGAACAAATGGGCACACAGTCCAATCATGAGAGTAACCCCTTGAACAAGTCTTCACCTTGAAACTATACATTCTAAACTCATCTGTTCCGAAAGCACCGCTATTTATATCAGGCAATGATATATCAACAGGATACTCTTTCTTCTCACTTTCTAACAATTCTTTTGAATTAAGCACTGAAAATTTCTGCTTAATTATCTCATCAAGACAATCAATATCTGCTCCAGCATCAACCAAGAGCTTAACAATTTCAAGAGTTGATTCAGAGCCACCGGAAACGGCACAATGTAAAGCAGTGACATTTTCACAACCAATTGGCATGCTTACATCAACCATGTTTGATTGAATGATATATTTGACAACCCTTTTACTTCCAAACAAAGAAGCAACCATAAGAGGTGTTCTCTTTTCATAACACATCATTTTAGATCCTAATTTTCTACAATACCAAAATCCAGCTTCATTTACATCACAACCCTTTTCTTCCACTTCCTTTTTGAAAGCTTCAACATCATCAGTTGCTGATAACTCAAGTAAAACTGAGGTTTGGAACTTATTTTCCATGATTGGATCTTTTTGGTGTAATTGTTTAGTGATGAAATAAGGAGAGGAAAATTGAGAAGGTTTTGATTGTGAAGAAGGTGAGTGAGAATTGGAGTGAGTGTTGTGGTTTTTATTGTGTGGAATTGACAAAAGGAAGAACAAGAGAGGAAAGTGTTAGTTTTCTTCCTTGCTGCTTCACAAATCCTACTCAATCTTGTATAATTGGTCAGAGTCAAATATTCAAAGCTAGAGTGGGACCCACCACGAAGTGTTTCTTTTAGGGTCTGTTTGGTTCAATTGAGAAGGAGGGGAGGGGAGGGGAGGTGAGGGGAGGGATTTATTATGTTGACAAAATTACCCTCATTTTTTTATTAAAATTCAAAATTATCCTTATTGGAATATTAAAATTCTAGGTTTTATTTTTTTTTTACAACAAAAAAAATTTAGGTTTTCTACTCATTAGATTTTTTTTTTTGTTATATATCCATTAAAATTTTTTTTGACGTAATATATCCATTATAATTTAATCCTTATTTTGCGTTTATAAGGTTAAGAGTAAAAAAGTAAATTACTTCTCCAAAATTTAAAATATTCCCTCACCTCCCCTCCCCTCCAAAAACTTCGAACCAAACAGACCCTTGGTTCAAAAGGAGGGGAGGGGAGGGAAAGGGAGGGGAGGGAATTATCTTGATTAAATTTATGTTTGGTTGACATGAGGGGGAAGTGAGGGGATAGGATATATTTTAATTAAATATATGTTTGGTTCACGAGGGGAGGGGAGAGATTTTAAAACTAATTTACCTTTTTACCCTTCAAATCTTACAATACTCATATTTTCATCTCATGTTAACTAAAAACAATTCACTTTTTAACAACTTCTCAACATTACTTCTTCATGCATCCTTTCACTTTCCGGGCTCATACAATAACTTAATTTTCTCGTACATGACATTCAAATATAACAATAAACAATAACACATATGAGTTGAACTATAGCCTTGGGCGCAAATCAAACCATCTATTAATAATAATTTTTGGATCTTGATGATCTACCCAATTCAATAAAATAATTAAAAAATAAATTGCAATTAAACTTATATAATAATAATTTATATATGAACATAGAAACAGACAATCTGTCAAAAGTAAAATTAGCAACAAATAAAAAAGCAAGTAACTTGATCAATAAAATAAAAAGCATATGAAATAAAAAGCAAAACAAATAATGATTATGGAACAGCAATATCAACGTTTTGTTTGAAGGTAGCAGTAGCAAGCAATAACGTAGAGAAGAGCTGACGGCAACAATAAGGATTAGGTTTTAGAAAATTGTTCCTAAGCTAATACAGTAATAAAAATTGTAATAAGGATAGAATGGAAATATGAAAATATATTGAGGATAGTTTTGACAATTTAATAAAATTTACAAAAGCTTCCCTCCCCTCCCCTCCAAATCCCCCCAATTTGGGGGAAGCAAAAATTGGTTTTTGGGGGTGTTTTGCTCCCCTCCTCTTCCCTCCTCCCCCCTCTTAAAAATTGAACCAAACATAATTAATTAAAAATATTCCCTCACCTCCCCTCCCATCCAAAACCCCCGAGCCAAACAGACCCTTAATCATTATTTGTTCACTCTCTCTTCAATATGTTCGGACGCGGTCCTCTTACTTGACTCTAGCACAACTAAAGTTTAACATAGTACAAAAGTTGCTTCCAAGTAGTTTTCTCAGTCGCACTGACATTTTACGGGTCTTAGGCAAAAAAAATAAAAATTCATTTAATATAATAGCATTAATACATATTTTTTGGATATCTACCGTTTTGAAAACAAATTTTTCAAGAGTCCTTGTTGTGATTTTATTAGCTCTTACTTTCATTTTTTTTTCCAGTTTTTCATTACCACATAAATGTTTCTTATGCAACATCTTCTAAGCTTTAGATAGAAAAAAAAACTCAAGTAGAGAACAATAGCATATTCAAATGGTTGAAGTTGGATGCAAAAAATAACATGTTAAGTATTAACAATTTATAGAAAATAAATTAAATAACTTGTTAATAAAATTAGGAACACAAAAAAAAAAACAACGCCAAAACCTAAACAAAAAAAAACCTATAACATTCTTACATACCTTACAAGAATGTAAGAATTAGAAAGAAAAAAAAAAAAAATAGGAATTAGGAACAAAGACAAGTGGTGCCGTCTTTTTGTTTTTCTGCATGGTTCTATTTTAATCCTACCGTTATGCCTAATTATTTACTAGATATAAAAAAAATTAGACCTCAATCACATTTTAAATAACACTTATTTTCTAGACTTAAGCATATTTTTCTTCCTTAAATATAATCGATTTTTTTTTATAATAAGTAGTATGTTTTCTTTCTTTAAATATAATTGATTTTTTATTTTCAATAATAATAGGTAGGTATCACAAAATATTTTAGGCCCCTAAAAATAATGGGCCATAGCACCCATTGCCTACTCTCAGGGCCGGGCCTGCTCAGTCAAAAGAAAAAGGGCGATTTCAAGTAGTTTAACATACAAAAGTCTATAGTATAGTGATTTCACGGTTTTTTTTTGGACTTATTAGTATCCAATATATATATATATATATATCTGTTAAGTAATATAATTCTTATGAACTATTATCCATTGAATCCAACTTCAATATTTTATTTTAGTCAAAAATGATTTTAATGTTACTCGCTCTTTGTGGCATGTTGAAGGCTAGTTGTGCCGTTATTTTGTGCCTTTGGTGAGCTTGAGTATTTTTGTTTAAGATCATTACTGTATTAAAATAAAATTTTGCAGTTAGATCCTTTGGATAATAGACTATAAGGAAGATATTATTTACAAGATTTTAGTTATAATATTTGATCAACCATAACATGATAGCCAACCTTAATCTTTTATTTTCCTTATGGAAGATAATAATAATAACATTAAAAATGAAGAACTCATGGAATATCCCATGGATGCTGAAAGGTTAAATAAATGGATTATTCCATATGTACCTTCTAAACAAATTTATAAATTTGGAGTCTTTGATATATCTGCAAGATTTGCTGTTAAAACTTTGGAACAAACAGTTCAAGTTTCTGGTAATCACCAGACTATCAAGTTATTGACTAAAAAGGATTTAGAACCTTTTAAAGGATACAATTTTGTTCACATAGGTTTAATACAAATTGCTTTTAAACCTTTAACCTTATTAGGTTTAAATTCAAGTATAATGGCTTATGTTAGAGATAATAGATGTAAAGATTTTAAACAATCTTTGGCTGCAGTCATTGAAACTAGTCTGTGTCATGGACCGGTTTATTTTGATGTCTCTCCAAACTTAAGTTTATCCTTAACTGATAAACACATAGATGATGCTTTACAATTAAACATCCATACCAATGGTTATAATTTTAAACAAGGTAGTGAAGTTATTGCTGTATGTTATAGGATTTATTATAAAGTATTAAATACTTTAAATCCTAGGATAAAACAAATCAGTTTTCCAGGAACTACAACGCTAGTACAAACAAATTTGTTAACCTCCAACATTGCTACTAATAGAATGATCAGATGGAATGAAATTACATTCCCTGAGTCATGGTCCTTAAATCAGGTTGTAGATCCTGAACCTGTCCTTAATAAGGATATATACCAAATCATCCAAACTACTGAAGGTGATGTAGAGATAAAATTTAACTCTAGAAGAAGTTTTAGAATACCTAGAACTTTGTCTGAGAGACATTCAGAATCTGAATATTATTCAGCTCATTTTGCTCCTAGTAGGGCATCTACTTCTAGAATTAAAGAAGAGTTTGAGACGGTTGAAAACATTTGTATAAGTGAAAATAAAATTCCACATGGTATTTACCAAAAATCTAATATTGAAGGTAGAAAATCTCCTACCCCTTCGGAGATGAGTTTTCATCTCCAAGAAGATTAGGTTTTATGGATCTAACACCAAATAGTGCTTGGAGAAAACTCATCAATGATGAGTTTTATCATGAAAGATATACTGATTTTAGAAAATGGTATTTTAAGACTTTTAAACCCTGGGAATTAGCTCAGTTAAAGGAAGACTTTTATACTCATCTAAGTCAAACTCAAGATTATATTCCTTTTGTAAAATGGTTTACAAATTTTTTTGTTGAAAAAATGAAAAAAGAAATCATGGTTTTACAATCTAAATCTTGGATGACTATAGAAGGAAATAATATTATTTCTCCTTTTCCCCCTGAGAAAACTCTAAGTTTGGGAAAAAATGTTGAAGCTACAGCCTATTTAGCTGTACAGAGTAAAAAGGCTGATAATAATATTAGTACTATTCAAGAATTTAATTCGATAATTAAATCTCAAAATTATACTAATAGTTTTTTAAACTGTATAGGAGACCAATTAATATATATTGAAAAAGAATTAGTTGATATGAAAAATCTTTTTGAAAAACAGATTTTGCAATACAAAAAGAATTCTGAAAGAAAAGATTATGAAAAGGACCATAATGATGTTCCTATTATACAACCTCCTGTTAATATAGAAGGATTTAAAATCCAAAAGGATAGTGATGAATTCATTAGTATATTAGATGAAAAGCTTAAACAATTACGTTTGAGTGTCATTGATAAAGACAATAGTTTATCAGAATCTGATGAACCCGTAAATTTGAAAGATGTTGATCAATTAGCAGCTATGTTTGCTAATCAGGATATTAATGAAACTGTTAACATAAATCCTGTTTATGCTCCTAGAGCTTTAGATAAGCATTATTATAAAAGACATTCTCCTCAAGATTTACTTTTTGAGGAAACAGAGACTTTCCAGAATTCTTATTCTGGAAAATCCATTTATGAATGGAATATAGATGGATTAAATGATAAGCAAATCATTGATATAATACATAGAATGATTATGTATTCCACTGTCTGTAAACAACAAAATAATTCAGACAGCTCTATAGCCTCCTTTATTACTACGGGTTTTGTCAGTCAACTCAGAGGCTGGTGGGATCATTATCTTAGTGATGCCCAAAAGAAAGAAATTCTTTCTCATAAAAAAATTATTAAAATAGAAGAATCTAGTAGTTCTATGTTGGCTACCACAGCTATGACTGGTGAAGAAGATACAGTTTATACACTGTGTCTCTCTATTCTTCAACATTTTGTTGGAACCAATATTCCCATAGCTGAGAAGTTGAATACCCTTCTTCAAAATCTTAGATGTCCATCTTTAACACATTTTAGGTGGTATAAAGACACATTCCTGTCTAGAGTTTTTCAATTAACTAATCCTAATTCAGTTCATTGGAAATCAAAATTCATTGATGGTCTACCTCACTTATTTAGTGAAAAGGTAAGGCAATCCCTTCGCAATAAAAATGATGGAGTTAATATAAATTACTCTGATTTGACCTACGGCCAAATTATTAGTGCCTGTGTAAATGAAGGATTAAGTTTATGTAATGACATAAAACTCAAAAACCAGTTGAAAAAACAACGTCTCACAGAGAAACACCAATTAGGAGAGTTTTGTGAACAATTTGCTTTTGACTTAGGGAAACCTCCTTCTAAAGAAAGGAAGAGAGTAAAATTAGGCAAGGAATACAGAAACCCTAGAAAAAATAAGGGTTATTCTAAACCTTTTAGAAAAAAAGGGTATAAATACAAAAAGGAGATAGACAACAAACCTTATAAATCTTACCCTAAGAGGAAGAGAAACGCCAAGAAATTAGGTATCACTTGTCATAAGTGTGGAAAAGTTGGCCATTATGCTAACGAATGTTTGACTAAGAAAGCTCTCAATAATATTGAGGATGAGGATCTTAGGAATCATTTAGAAAAAGTTTTATTACTAAACTCAGATCATGAGTCAGAAGAATCTGATTATATGTCAGAAATGAATGCGGAATCTGATTATATGTCAAAAGAAAATGAGGAATTAAGCACTGGAGATAGTGATTCAGACAATAAGAATTGTCAATGTAATGAGTTGGATTACTGGAAATCCATTGTTAACATGAATGGATTAAATGTTCTTACCTCAGAACAAGATCAAGCTTTAAAAGTCTTAGAGTCTATTTCAGATAATAATCTAAAAAGAAAAATGATTGAATTTCTTATTAAAGAAAATTCCAGAGAAAAATCTCCTATGATTAATGAAGCTCCCTATCAACTTAGTGAAGTCTTATCAAGATTTCAACAGGTTAATATCAAAGAAACTCCGGTTTCAATAACAGATTTAAAAAGGGAAATTAATCAGTTAAAATCCGAGATTATTCAGATAAAAAATAATAATGATATCCTTAATCATAAGGTTAGTATTTTAGAAAACAATAATATTCTAATAAATAATAGTGATTTAATAAAAAATCCTTCTTATCACTCTGAAGGCTATTTGAATATTATTCAAAGAGTTACTTCTCAAAAGTGGTTTACTAAAATTACTTTAATAGTTAATAAAGTCTTTGTTTTAAAAGATGAAATAGCCCTTATTGATAGTGGAGCAGATCTTAATTGTATTCAGGAGGGTATTATCCCTACAAAATATTTTGTCAAAACTACCCAAAGTCTTACCCAGGCTGGTGGAAGTAAACTTCAAGTTAATTTCAAACTTGATAATACTTATATTTGTAAAAATAATATTTGTTTGCCAACTCCATTTATTTTGGTAAAAGATTTAACTCATAGGATTATTTTGGGTACTCCTTTTTTACATATGATAATGCCTATAATTAAGATTGATCAAAAGGGCATTACAACTATTTTGGAAAACCAAAAAATTACTTTTGATTTTATTTCTGATCCTCAAACTAGAATGCTTAATGAGATAAGAGATTTACTTTTAAAGAAAAGAGAGAAACAAATATGTTTCCTTAAAGAAGAAATTAATATTTTCAATATTAAAAATCAACTTGATGATGAGAAGATTAAAATTCAAATTAAGAAATTGGAAAGTCAATTTCAAACTGAAGTTTGTAATGACCTTCCTAATGCTTTTTGGAATAGAAAACAACATGTTGTTTCTTTACCCTATGAGGATGACTTTAAAGAGAGTCAAATTCCTACTAAGGCTAGACCAGCCCAAATGAATCAAGAATATCTTGGTTTATGTAAAGATGAAATAGAATCTTTACTTAACAAAAAATTAATTAGGACTTCAAAATCCCCTTGGAGTTGTACTGCTTTTTATGTTAATAAGGCAGCTGAGAAGGAACGAGGTGTTCCTAGACTTGTTATCAATTATAAACCTCTTAATAAGGTTTTAAAATGGATTAGGTATCCTATTCCTAATAAGAAAGACTTATTAGATAGGTTAAATGACTCATTAATATTTTTAAAATTTGATATGAAGTCTGGATATTGGCAAATTCAGATTAATGAAACTGATAGATATAAAACAGCTTTTGTCGTTCCTTTTGGACATTATGAATGGAATGTCCTTCCTTTTGGTTTAAAGAATGCCCCATCTGAATTCCAGAATATAATGAATGATATTTTTAACCCTTATTCGGATTTTATTATTGTTTATATTGATGATGTGTTAGTCTTTTCTAAATCCCTAGATCAGCATTTTAAACATTTAAAAATATTCAAAAAAATTATTATACATAATGGTCTTGTTTTATCTGCACCCAAAATGAAACTTTTTCAAACAAAAGTCAGATTTTTAGGACATGAAATTAATCAAGGAACAATAGTTCCTATTAGTAGAAGTATTGAATTTGCTTCTAAATTTCCCGACGTGATCACTGATAAAACCCAATTACAAAGATTTTTGGGAAGTTTGAATTATATTTCAGACTATTATAAAAATCTAGCAGAGGATACCGCTATTCTTTATAACAGGCTTAAAAATAAACCTGGCCCTTGGACTGAGAATCATACCCAGGCAGTTAAAAGCATAAAAGCTAAAGTTAAATGTTTGCCTTGCTTATCCTTAGCTAATCCTAAATATTTTAAGATTGTTGAGACTGATGCCTCCAATTTAGGATATGGAGGTATCCTGAAACAGGTTATACCCGAAACTTCGAAAGAAGTCCTTGTTAGATTTACCTCTGGAAAATGGAATGACACTCAGAAAAAATATTCTACTATAAAAAAAAGAAATGCTATCCATTATAAAATGTATTTCCAAATTCCAAAGTGACCTTTTAAATCAAAAGTTTTTACTCAGGATTGATTGTAGTTCAGCTAAGTCAATAATTGAAAAAGATGTTAAAAATCTAGTTGCAAAACAAATTTTTGCGGGATGGCAAGCCCAATTATCTGCTTTTGATTTTGATATTCAATACATTAAAGGAGAAAATAATTCTCTAGCTGATTATCTTACACGTGAATTTTTGCAGGGCGACTGAGATGTCAGGCCCCTACGGGGGAAGAGGTCGTGGCAGAGGGAGACATGGCAGAGGCAGAGGGACTAGTATAGTGCCTTTGCAAGAATCTAACATTCCTCTAATAGGGGATTGGACCACAATTGCTTATAATAAAATTAAGCAAACACCCAGAAAAGAAGAAGCATCTTCTTCAAATTCAAATGAACAAAATAAGTTAATAACTTATAAGGATACTGTGATTAATAATCCAGAACAGGTTTCGGAATATTTTGAAAATCCTGTCACAGAGAAAATTATGTATGTTGAACATGATGACATAACCCAAGCCAATAATAATGGTTGGTCAATAAAAACGAAGTATCTAGATTCAAGAGGATATCCAGGTCTTTATGGAAAATCGAGACCAAATTTAGAGATTCTATTAAATGTTACGGAATCTGTAACTATAACTCATTATTATCAAGGTAATAACCGGCCAGAAAATTTTATAAATTTTTCAAAATGCCATATTAATAAGATCTTACTCCCAAGAGAATGGGGATTTAACCCAAATGGGGAAAAAGCTATTAAATTAGCCGAAGGAAAATATATATTTTTTAATTATTGGGACTATGTCCAAGCCTTTACACAGGTATTCTATTACCAGAATCCAAAGAATAAACATTCTTGGTTTTTCTCAATCAACCCAAATATTTTGGCCTCTGAAATACCAAATTGGTTTTTTGAGTGGTGGATCAAATTTGGTCCTTCTCTAGAAATTTTACCAAAGGAATTATTAGATCTTTATAATTCATGGTGTGATACTAGTCCTTTAATTTTAAAGATCGCTTCAGATAAATTAATTACAGGACAATGTCCAGCTTTATTCTTAATAAAATTCCAAATTCCATGGATTTGGAGGTGGTCTTTGAAGATTTCAAAAGATCGGTTTAATATTCCGATTCTTGAAAGAAACTTTTTCTTTAAATGGTGGAATAAAATGTCCCCAGAAAATGTTCAAAATATTGTTAGCAGTATTAATAGTTCAATTCAGGAAGATAAATCCAAAAAATTAAAAGGTCAAGATGCTACTCAATTCTCTTTGGATCAAATGAAGAGCTATTTCCAAAAGAAATACCCCAATGAATCTGAAGACGAGATCATGATCAGAACTCTTGATCATATGAAATCCCAGTTTTTAAAAACCTTTCCTTCATGCAAAGAAGATGCAATGTCCACATCTTCTCAGGGCTCAATAGACATTCTAGCAGGAGAATCTCAATCTCCCACTCCAGAAGATTTCTGGGACGGTCTCATAGAAGCAGTGGCTCAAGGGAAGAGGATACGTGGTTAATTTTCTCCCGATAAGAAAAATTTATTACAAAGAAGCAAATGATGCTGCCGACAAATTACGCTACTTTATAAAAGTAGTATATGCTTTTCAAAAAAGTTGTTTGTTTTATGTTGTAATTTTCTTTTTCTGTTTCAAAGTTGATAATTGTGTCGATGGGGCCCTCAGTGTACCCGGCATTATTAACTTTTGTCTTTTGCTTGTATTATTAATTTTGTCGTTTTTATTTACCGGTTGCTTTAGGTAAGAAGCACCTTTTACCGGAACAAATAGTGTTCCATATTTCCCTATACAAGGGAGTTTGTTTGGAGGAAGTTCCTCACCACTTTCCTCACCACTTTGTAGAATAACTCTTTCAAATATATCAGAGAAATAAAACTATTTTCTATTGTATACACCGCTGCGACGCACTGTAGCACTTTCGTCTTATTCTAAATATACATATCAGGAATCTTTATCCTTTGAATTCTACAATATTTCAAAGTCGTGAAAGACATTGAGATTTATATCATTGTTAGTAACAAAAACATTAGAATATGTATCACGCCAGATAAGAGGTATCGAACACAATCATAATTTATAACTCAGGTTTATAAGTTTTTTAAGTTATGTACTTAAGTTTTACATATGTCCCTTAAGTTTATGGTTGTTAAAATAGGTCTCTAAGTTTTACGTTTGTAATAGTTAGATGTTAAAAAATATGACCTAGATATTATAAATTACAAATTTAAATGACCTATATATTACAAATAATAAACTTAAAACACATTTATTACTTAAAAAATTTAAAAGACCTATTTATTACAAATGTAAAACTTAAAGGACTTATTTGTAACTTAAAAAACATAGCTATTACAAACATAAAACTTAAAAAATCTATAGATACTTTTACTTCCTAATATTTTCAATTTATCGATATTGCTATTTAGGATGCGAGTGTGTAAATAGAAAAAATTAAGGAAAAAAGAGTTTATATTCAGGGATGCAAACTGCTAACTAAGTTCACGTTCTAGGATGCGAACTTTTTAAAAAATCATTTTTTTTTTATCCTCTTCACCCTTCTCTCATCTCCCATGAAACAATTTTGAATGAAACACAGTTTGCAAGTTAAAGTGTGGATCATTCATTCACCTAATTTTAGGGATGCTCGCGGTTCGGTTTGGATCGGTTTTAAGGCAAAAACTCATCCAATCCAAAAAAAAATTATTTGCGGTTTAGTTTGATTTTGGATAACAAATAAAAAGAATCCGACCCGATTCAATTTTATGCGGTTTAATTTGGATCGATTTTTGGAAATCCGAATTATAAATTTTAATTTTTTATTAAATATTAATATTATATAAAAAAGGAATAAAATAATAGTTTTAATTTTTTGAGGAAATAAATATTAAGTTTGATTTAAAATATAACATATAATATATTAATAATTAATATTTTAGAATAACATTTATCAATTATATTCGAAACATGTTAAAAAATAAAAAAATAGATTAAATAAAACTAACAAATAGTATTAACAAAATTTAAAATGAACAAAAAATAAATGAATGCAATATATATTAATACTAATAAAAAGATTAATAAGTATTAAAATATATGTATGCGGTTTAGTTCGGTTTGGAAAAATCAATCCGAAAACCGATCCAATCCAATCCAGTGGTTTTTTAAAAAAGACATCCAAGGTCCAAACACATCCAAAAAAAATTCAATTTTTCAGATAATGTCACAACCGCTCCAGTGACATATTAAAATATGATATAAGATAGTGACCACATTTTTATAAGGTTCAATAGTTAAAGTGTAAACGAGTGTCAATATTTTATATCAAACCAAACGTCCTCTCTCTAAGTAGCGCACTATATTTCAGTTCACACTCTAAGTAGCGAGTGTCAAAATTTTATACTCAAACCGAACGTTCGCACCTCCCATGAATGGAAATATCATGAAAAAAAGAGTTCGCATCCTAGAGTGTAACTCTTTTTTAGAATGCGAACTTTTTATTTTCATAATATTTTCATTCATGGGGTGTGCAGATGTTGGGCTTGAGTCAAACAAAATTATCACTCGCAAAATAAGATGCGAACAATGCTCGCATTCTAAAATGCGAGAGGTTATTTTGGTAATTTCAGGAGATGTGTGAGAATTTATAGGGGATGCAAAAAGTAACTCTAAAAAAATAAATCATTTTGGACCTCTTACATTATTGGGCTTTATGGAATTAGTGAATATTTGGTTTTTTTTTTTTTTTTTTTTGTCTTTGGACTTTATGGAAATATGTTCAGGATTCTAGAACTTAAAATGTGATATTTATATTATGATAATTATGATGTTTTAAGTTGTTTATGTTTTTAAGATATTGATGCTCCTTATTATTCTCCTGTTAATACGAAGTTAGACATTGCATTTAAAATTATGGATGCTCTTGCCGATACGAAATCATACATTACAGTAATCTAATTATCGTGATGATCCACAATTTTAGAAGCATTGTTAGGCTTCATATCAACAAGAGAATTGTATGGAGCTTCAATATCTGAAAAGCATAAACAACTTAAGGAAACATAATTGTCTCGGTAAAATTAGATTTCAAGTTCTAGAATCCAAAACAAATTTCACCTTATAGAAGGTGAACGTGTAAAATCCTGAAACTTCATATATATATATATATATATATATATATATATATATATATATATATATAGTGTGTGTGTGTGTAGGGAGTGTTCGAGTTCTAGAAGGTGAAATCTTAAAATAATAGTTGGAGCTATAGAACACGAACAAATTTTTTTTATTTTTAAATTTTAAGGGGCGCGGGAAGGCGAATGGACGCGAAAAGAAATTTTATTGAATTATTGAATGTTAATAGAGAATATTTGAACATTGTGTATATACTGTATATAAATTATTTTTGGGCCTCTCTATATTGGGATTTTTATTTTCTTTCTGTCTTTAGGCTTTAAGGAATAAGTTAATACTTATTTTTAGGGAAATCTCAACTCCACCCCACTCCGGGTTCTCACCCCACACCATACACATAATTCAAACTTCTCATCTTTCTCTCCACTTCTTCAATTTTGTTTCAAAACCTCTCAATTTTTTTTAAAAATAATCCAAAATCCCTAAAACTCAACCTACAATCCTCCATTTGTACTCAAAAACAACATTTAATCCCTCTCATTTGTTAAGTTTTTGAATATCTACGTCAAGATTAGTACACAATTTAAAATTCAAACATGTTTTCATCAATTTTCATTTATTTTAGGATTAAATATATTTTATGTCCCTATAAAATTAACAAGTTTTGGTTTTTGTCTCGATAAAAACAATCACATCTTTTCATCCTAAAAAATTTCTGTTTTGTTTTTAATCTTTGTTGTACAAAATTTTGACATATTTTAACATAATATAAACTTATATAAGTTTAATATAATATATAGACATAATATAAATACACACCTTAAATATAAAAATGTCACAACGACGTTAAAATGAATATAAACACACCTTAAATATATAAATGTCACAACCTTAAATATAAAATGAATATGAATGAAAATGTCACAACATTGACAAGAAATTTTTGGCATGCCAAAAATCACATGTTTTCATATGCGTATATTTAACCTATTATTTTATCACGAGTGTGTGTTGCTACATTTTGATAAGCCACGTTGATAGAAAACAAAGCTGATTGAAGCCAATAAAGAGAGATTCCAAAATACCCCATCCAATTTTAAATATATGCAAAAATTTACTTTTTTAGATTTTATTAAATAATTAATGTATTTGATTTATAATATAGCAGATATACTAATTACTTAAATAAATCTAAAAAATAATTTTTTTACTTATATTTAAAATCAGAGAAAATATAACATAAAATCAACTACTTCACCTCTGCAATTCTGAAAAATTTCTCCATCTCATGCATGAGGCATGATCATACCACTACCGTGTGTGTGATGGTCCAGAGTTGTGCATTGTCTCTCGTTTGGCTATTAAAATATATTATTTCACGTGATCTATAAATATACATATTATATCATGTAAATAATAAAATAAATTAAAATTTAAGTATTGCGGCTTAGTTTGGTTTGATTTTCTAAAATGAAAACTGCAAACCAATTCAAACTGCGTGACTTAGAAGAAAAATGTTTCATGCAGTTCAAACTAAATGCGATTTTTTGCGGTTTGGATTGGTTTGGTTTAAAATTTTACTTTTAAATTGGTTCGGATATGAACAACCCTAGTATCCCTTGCGGCAGATCCTAAGTAGTGATCCTCCACTAAATAATCACTACTAAACTGTGTAGTCTCGCCAATGTGGAACTTTATGAACTTTTTCAAATTCACATTTCACACCTAACCATGTGTTTATTTTTTACCAAGTTCCCTCCAATTTTCAATTTGTGCCCAACAAGGGTTGATTTAACAGAAGGGGTAAAACTCCTACAACATGACGAACTAAAATTCAAATTTTGACCGAAAGACATGTCCATATTTAGTGTTCGACAATATACCTATTTATTTCTATTGTATTTTTTTTTTTGTTTTTTTTAAGCAAATGAGGTGTTGATCAGATGCAATATCCTAAATATATTAAAAGAAAATACATAGAGTACACATTGGGGGATATAAACCAAATTCAGACAAACCACATAGTTGCCCAAACAGATGTATAAACAAATTAAAAACAACAAAAATGATTAAAAAAATAGAAATAAAGATACACACATCACATACACTATCCAATGAACCGGCGTACCGACACAAAATCAAATAGTAAAAAAATATAGTATACGAGCCTTCACTATTTAAGCAGACATATAAATCGACCGTATAACAATTATTTTTAAGGTTCCTTTCCAAAGAAAAAACAATTATTTTTAAGGTGATAATGCTTCTTTGAATTGAAAGGAACTTTCTTTTCTTGTCCGAAAACTAAACACGTTACGAATTATTTCAAAAGCAATAATGCTTCTTTGAATTGAAAAGAACTTTCTTTTCTTGTCCCAAAACTAAACATGTTAAGAAAAGTTTAAGATTTTCATATCCATACGTACAGGAACATCTATCACCTTTGCCAACACATCACAACCAACTATTTTCCTAACAAGTTTGGGTATATACCCAATAATTTCATATCCTCATGCAAGAAAAAACCAGGCCCACATATCAAATTAAGGAAGCCAAACAACGTTTGTGCATGATATGGATGCATGAATTGAACACCAACGGTTATATTAGTTCTGGCTTCTCTTAAATCTGTCCCTAGTCATATATGCCAACGAATTGCATTTGTTTAATTTGATGGTATAAGAATTTGATAAGGTTCAATGAATGATTAATTTGAGAGGGTTTTATCATGTGATCTCCCGAAATGTTGGAGATTAGGCTGATTAATAGCTTCTTTTATATGAAAATATTAATGAATGAGCTAGCTGAATTGTGAAATATATTTATGTCCCTATAAAATTATCAAACTTTATTTTTCTCTCTATAAAACGTAGAGCTGTAAAAATGGGCCGGGCTATCGGGCCGGCCCAGTAGCCCTATAGTTTTATACGGGCCGGGCCGGGCTGGGCTTCCCAAAAAATGTTATTGGGCCTTATTGGGCTGGGCTGTCGGGCCTATGGGCCATCATGGGCTGGGCCAGCGGGCTTTTGGGCCGGCCCAATAAAGAATTAAAAAAAAATTCTAAAAAAAAAATTTACCTAAAAATAAGGAATTTTAGTTAGTATAAAATCTTTAGATAAAGTAAGTAACAAAAGATGAGATTTGTTTTTTTTTTAAGGAAAAAGATGAGATTTTGTTAGTTAGGAGATAATTATTAAACCAAATTTGTTATGATTATCTTTATTTAAAAAAAAATAACAACTTAATCATTCATTATAAATAGAGAAGTATAAGAAGGAAATTATAAGTTTTATCTTATCTAAAGCACAAAGATATAGATTATAGTGCTACTATTCTCAACAAGGTATATGTCTTCTACTACTTTTCATTTAACTAGTTTCTTGCTCAATAATGGTATTTGTATGTCTATATGTCAATTTATATGTCTCGAATATTTTATAACTGTATGTTTTATTTTTAACTTTGTTTTAGTAGGTTTCTTAGAAGACATATTCAATATATACCGCAATATTGAAAATCTCGCAAGTATAATCAGCCAAATAATTGGCTTCAAACTTGGTTAACAAGGGAGAGAATCATTAGAGCTCTAGAGGTAAGGTAATGTATTAATACTTAGTGGTTCGGTTCATTCAGGGACGAACCCAAAAATTTTGAGAAGTGGGGGCAATATGTATATTATACTATAGTCTATAATATAAGTAAAAATTAGTCAATTTTTTAAAGAGGGGCACATGTTAGTGAACTCAATATAGAAAAATCATCTTAAGAGATGTGTATTTAATTTTTTAAAAGTTTTTTTTTTTTTCAATGTCAAATTTCTACTTTTGTGTTCTTAACACGTGAAAACCTTTTTTAAGGGTCATATGCTAACTAGTATCCTATTTGATACTTAAAAAACTTAAGAGACCTATCTGATGCTTAAAAAATTTAAAGGACCTATCTGATACTTATAAAATTTAAAGGATCTATTTGATACAAACGTAAAATTTAAGGATACCAAAAGAAGGAATTTTTGTATTAAAAAAAACATTATTTATATTTTCAAAAAGTAGATTACACATTCTAATCCTTTCATACTTTATTATAAGAGTTTTAAGTCTGTGTTGATTGCTTCGTTATGTGAACAGTATGAGCTACATAAAATTTGACCATCTTATCTTATATACATAATGTTATAATTATATGTCCAATGTAAATTGACCATGATTTATATATGTTTGATATAGTGATATTGTCATGTTCGGTTGAGTGTATTATAAGCCAACAAGATAGAAAGAAACAAGCATGACACTTGATTTATATATGTTAGATATTGTCATCTTATATAGTTATATACCTCCTTAACATTTGATTGCCTCTTGTTTCTTTCTTGTGTATAACTTATAAGTACTTCTTGTGCTTATCTTTTATAATATAATTTAAATGCTCAATTTAATTTTAATGTGTTTGTACTTTGTAATGTAGTCATGGAAGATGTTGATCCAATTTTGCAAACTATTAATGAAGATGGTGATTTGGTAATGTCACAATCTCCTCCGGCTGCTAATACGAAAAATGTTATTGAGGGAGACACTGTTGAAAAAAATACTAATAACAAAAGGGTAAGGAGATCTAATGTTTGGAAACATTTTACAAAGATTGGTAAAGTTGATGGGGGGCAAAAATGTACATGTAATGGTTGTAGGGGTATGTTTTCATGTGGTGGAAGCACTTCTCACTTAAAGCGTCATATAAAGCTGTGTCATAAAATTCCAAACAGTGATGATGAGGAACTCATGTTGGATGATGAAGAAACATTATTGAAGAAGTGGCAATTTGATGATAAGGCTTACAGAGATTCACTTGCTAGAAGCATTATACGACATGATCTTCCATTTAGCTACGCCGAGTATGATGCAGTTTTGGCTACAAACAAGATATTGAATCCTGATTTTGTTCCCATTTGTAGAAACACTGCAAAAACCGATTGCATGCTTGTGTTTTCAAGTGAAAAGGAAAGGCTAAAGAGTGTGTTAGCATCCATTCCAGGTAGAGTTTGTCTAACTTCTGATGTATGGACAGCTGTAACAACACAAGGTTATATGACTGTCACTGCTCATTATGTTGATCAAGATTGGAAGTTAAATAGTAAATTGCTTTCATTTTGTCACTTGGATAATGCACATACAGGGGTCGAATTATCTGGAAAATTGTTTGGTGCTCTTAAGGATTGGGGAATAGATCGTAAAATATTTTCACTCACATTGGACAATGCCTCTTCAAATGATAACATGATAAAAAAATTGAAACAGAGGCTTAATTTGCAAGATGCGTTGTTATGTAAAGGTAAATATTTTCATGTCCGTTGTTGCGCCCACATCTTGAATCTCATTGTTCAAGATGGTTTGAAGGCGGCGGGTGATGCTTTGCATAAAATTCGAGAGAGTGTCAAATATGTGAAGGCCTCAGAGGGGAGATTGAGGGAGTTTAGAAAATGCATCCAAGAAGTGCATCTAGATAATGTAGAAGGTGGATTCTTAAGGTTGGATGTTTGCACTAGATGGAATGCCACATATATGATGCTTGAAAGTGCTATTAGGTATCGACCTGCATTCATTAGCTTGAGCGATAATGATAAGAACTACACGATTTGTCCAAGCACTGAGGAGTGGGAAAGAGCACAAACTATTTGTAATATCTTGGCTCCATTTTATAATATTACATGCTTAATTTCTGGGTCATCTTACACAACTTCAAACTTATACTTCATGCAAGTTGCATTTATAGAGATGGCTTTGAATAAAAATTTGAATAGTGAAGATGAAGTGATCAAAGATATGACCAAGAGGATGAAGGATAAGTTTGACAAGTATTGGAGTGAATATTCGGTTACTCTTTCACTTGGAAATGTTCTTGATCCAACATCAAAGTTAGAATTTTTGAAGTTTTGCTTTAAGAAACTTTACCCAAATAATTATGAAGACAAGATAAAAAAAGTGAAGGATGGTTTGCATGATCTCTTTGATGAATATAAAAAAGACATGGTTCCAACAAGCTCATCTTTAGATAGTTCATCAAGAAACACTCAATCTCACTCAGTTGGTCAATCATTGAAGAATACATCGTTTTTTAAGGTAAGATTTATAAATTGTTTCAAATTTTTATGAAAGTACTTATAGTTATTTCTATTGATGTAAGTCAAATAATAAAAGTTTAAATAATAGTGCATGTGCTAATTCTTTAATTAAAGTCTAAGTAGTAGTAAATGTGTCAAATAATTATTGTGTTGCTGTCATTAATATGTTAATATGGTCCCCTTAGAAAAGTTAAAATAAGGTAATATAAGTTAATTCCACTGTTATACTTATTTCTATTGTTGTTGTCAAATAATTGTTGTGTTTCCCTCTTAGTACTGCTTGCATTTATTTGTTTGCATGAATGAGGCTGATTATATTCTATTCAAGCTTAATTTAAATAGTTTTTGTTTGTCGAATTCTAGGAATACCATCAAGAAATGATACAAAAAATGTCAAATGATGGTAAGTCTGAACTTGAAATATACTTGGATGAAAAATGTCTTCCGAATGATGATGTGGATATTCTTCAATATTGGAAGTTAAATAGTGTTCGATTTCCTCAACTTGCAATAATGGCGTGTGACATTTTAAGCATTCCAATCACAACAGTGGCTTCTGAATCTTCTTTTAGTATCGGAGGTCGTATCTTAAATAAGTATAGGAATTGCTTACTCCCAGAAACTGTGCAAGCTCTTATTTGTACACGTAATTGGTTGCATGATTTTAAAGAAATCGGACCTTCTGGTAAGTTTAATTAATAATCCTTTTGTTTTATTTGCAATTTGAATTTGCTTTTTAGTTGATGACTTATCAAATTATCGTGTATTATGAATTGCAGATATACCTGAAGTAGAGGAGATACAATTGTATGAAAAATCAAGTGGTCAAGATCAAGAAGAGACTTAGGCCGAGAAGTTACCTAATTTATAATTTACTTTTTTTTATAATTTATAATTTAATTTATGTATTTTGAATGATTATGTTAAAAGTTTAGTGTCTGATGTAAGCTTGAAATTTATTAACTTTGAGGATGCACTTTATGAATCATCATCCACAGATCTCTCGACTTTTGCGTGGATATTTTGAAGTATTTATTATTTCATGAAATCATGACACTCACTTTTTTATGGATATTAATTTTTGTGCGATGCATATGTAGTTTTATTGTCCATTGATTTTTTTTTTTATAAAAAATTTGTCAATATTTTATAAAAAAAAAATATTAAAAAATTTGTCGGGCCTGGGCCGGCCCATCGGCCCATATATATTGGGCTGGGCTAAGCGGGTCGGGCCTTGGGCCTTAATGGGCCGGGCCACTTGAGCCCAATAGATGTCTTGGCCCTATGGGCCCGGGCCGGGCTGGGCTGGCCCATTTGACAGCTCTAAAACGTGATATGTTTTGGTCCTTCAAAGTTTTTATGCACTTAGTATTAGTATATTTTACTTTTCAAAATTTTAAAAATAGTTCAATTATCTTTAAACTTTTAATTTTTGAATAATTTTTCTTTTCAGGCATGTTTAGAATACTATAAAAATTTAATTTGCAAATTTTTACTATTTTCTAAAATGAGAAAATTTAATATAAATTTTAAAACATAAAAGTAACGAAAATGCCTGACTTACAAATTAAATTTTGAGTTCATTTTTTCCCAATAAACTTTTTATAATGTTCTAAACATATCAGCAAAATAATCATAAAAAATACACATTGGTTTAATAGCAGATACTAAAATTTAGTAATTTTATTGAAACTAATTTAACGACATATTTATGCACATACTAAACTTTTTATACAATGAACTGTGTGAAAATGTTAAATTTATTTATGCATATATTTCCTACTCTTATATTTATCGAAATAGAGATCGAATCTTGTGTGGTCACAAGATTGGACACAATAGAGGCGTCTTTCATACATATATGTCACATAAGCCATGATATAAGACCTCATAAAAATAGAGACTTCAAAAAAATATAGAGTAATAGTATTAGTAAATGAGGGGTATGAAATGAGGTATCGTGGACTTTCAAATGATGGATTATGAAGTCCAAAATTTGAGATTCTCTTTATTCTAAAATGAGGAATTTATTAGTTAGAAAAAGTCCTAAAAAAAT
The DNA here is from genome assembly GCA_030408175.1 of Trifolium repens. Classification (NCBI taxonomy): domain Eukaryota; kingdom Viridiplantae; phylum Streptophyta; class Magnoliopsida; order Fabales; family Fabaceae; genus Trifolium; species Trifolium repens. The sequence goes on along the minus strand of CP125841.1, from coordinate 17,786,932 downwards.
GTTCTATTGTGAATAAATTTTTTAGACGCTTTAGATATATAGTTAACTGTTATACTACAATTTTATCAAATAGAGATGCGTGTGATAGAGATTGTCTATTTTATCAAACTTTTTTTATATTAGTGAAAAAAATAATTATTTTTAAGTGTTATTGATGTCATTTGTAAGTTAAATCGATGACAATTTTTTAAAATTTTTTCGCGCATTTTCTTTTATTAGGACCTATTTTAATAATATCACAGACCTCCAAAAAGGTAAAGTAGTAGAAGATTTTTTTTAAATAATGTATAATTTTATGATAATTGAATGATGCCTATAAGTTCATGGGCTTGCATGTCTAAATAAGTTTTATTTAAGGTTTTGACCAATAAGTATTTCTGTTAATCCTCACAATCGCATATATGAAAACCTCACTTGATTAAGTGGAATTTGTGTTGTTTTCCAAAAATGATGGTGGTCTGGGAATTAGAAACTCACACTAATGAATAATGGTCTCTTGATGAAGATGTTTTGAAATATGATTAGCAGGCTTGAAGATTTGTGGTGTATGATCCTTTACGGTAAATATGGCCGTACAAAAGATTCGGGGTTTGCTCTAAATTTTTAATCTTATGATTTTCCTTTATGGAAGACTCTTGCGGGCATTTGGAATCAATTCCATCAACATATTATATGGCAATAATTATTACTTTTGTCACCCAATGATTTATAGGGCGCGTCCTACGAAATGAACAAAATATCTATGTCTGTAACTTGTTCTACGGACACCCCCAAAACTGTTAAAGGATAATTCCAATTCTATGTTGTTAGTTAGAAAACTTGTACAATAAGTAACTAGTATAGTTAGTTATGATTGATGTAGTTAGTTACTTGTAAAGGTGGTTAGTTACTTATGGTTGAAGTAACAAAAGTTAGTTAAGAGTTACTCATCCATATGTTAGTATAAAACCACATGATTAGCCTTGTAAATATCATTCACTTGATCAATAAGATTTTTCCCTTCTCTCATAATTCTTTCTCTCAAAATTATCTCTTAATCATCATTCCATTTTTCATTATTCATAGCTAATAGTTCTAACAAACTGGTATCAGAGCCTCAAGGTTCATGGCACTCAAGAATTGATCAAGATTCACAGAAACTTGATCAATTATCTCTGGAACAACATGACAAGTCAATTAGAAACTCTCAGCAACAGTTTTGGTGGCAAACTCCCAATTCTTGATGCAAAAAATTGGGATCGTTGGAATAAACAAATGAAGGTGATTTTTGGATTCCAAGAAGTACAAGAAGTAATTGAAACTGCAATTGGTGATCTAGCAGCTGATGCAACAGAAGTACAAAGGAATGCACATCGTGCATTGAAGAAGAAAGACTTTAAGGCAATGTTCTTCATCCACCAATGTGTTGATTTGGTGAATTTTCAAAAGATTGAGAATGCAACCTCAGCTAAGGAGTGTTGGGATATTCTTGAAAAGGCTCATTCTGGGAATGAAAAGTTGAAGCAGGTTCGTTTACAAACTTGGAAAAGGAAGTTTGAACTGCTACAAATAGAGACAAATGAGAGCATTGCAGAGTACTTCAACAAGATCACCAACATCACCAATCAAATGAGAAGCTGTGGTGAGACCTGTGATAATCAATCCATCGTTGGTAAGGTTATGAGAACTTTATCTCCTAAGTTTGATTATATCACTGTTGCTATCTTGGAAACAAAAGACTTAACAACACTCACCCTGGATGAGTTACAATGCACATTGAAATCACATGAACAAAGAATCATGGAGAGGATCAAAGATAGAGCCACTGATCAAGCATTGCAGGCACATGCAGTTAAGAAGGGAAATGGAAAATGGAAGGGTAAAAAAAAGACAAAGAATCAGAACAACAACAAAGATAACTCAAAGAAAAGTAATGATCAAGGTGAATCTTCATCACAAAGCACTGGCTCAAATCAAGAAAAGAAGGGGAAGTTCAACTTGAAAAGTCTTCAGTGCTACAATTGCCAGAAATTTGGCCACTTTGCAAAAGATTGTAGAGGCAAGAAGGTTTCAAGATATTCCAACAAGCAAGACTCTGATGCACACTTAGCTCAAGAAGATAGTGAATCAGAAGTTGATCCAATGTTGTTGATGGCCACAGTCACTGATGAAGCAGATCATCATGAAGGTTGGTATCTTGACACTGGCTGCAGTAACCATATCACAAGTCACATAGAATGGTTGGTGAATTTCAATGATTCATCGAAAACAAAGATAATATTTGCAGACAACAGAACCATTCCAGCTGAAGGAGTAGGTGATGTTTTGATCAAGGGCAAGAAAGGGAATCAAGCACTCATCACAGGAGTTTTATATGTACCAGACATGAAGACAAATTTGCTTAGTATGGGCCAATAGCTAGAAAAAGGTTTCATCATGCACCTGGAGAATAATGTAATGGAGGTATTTGATTCACACAAGAACACTATTTTGAGAGCTCCAATATCTCAAAATAGAACATTTCAAGTTCAAATTTCTGCAAATCAATGTCTGGCTAGCATCAAGATTAGTGATGAAGCATGGTTATGGCATATGAGGTATGACCACTTAAATTTCAAAAACTTGAGTTATCTGCATAACAATGAATTAGTGAAGGGTTTGCCTGCAATTAAAGTTCCTAGAGATATCTGTCAGCATTGCTTGCTAGGCAAGCAAGCCAGAAAATCATTTGCTAATGAGGTAGCTATGAGGGCAAAACAGATACTAGATGTTGTATATACTGATGTGTGTGGACCTTTTGACACATTGTCATTAGGAGGAAGTAAGTACTTTGTCTCCTTCATTGATGAATTCAGTAGAATGATGTGGATTCACTTAATGAAGAGCAAAGATGAAGTGCTTCAGAAATTCAAAAATTTCAAGTTAGAGGTTGAAAATCAGTCTAATAAGAAGATTAAGGTACTAAGGAGTGATGGTGGTGGTGAATACACATCACTTGAGTTTAAGTCATTCTGTGAATCAAATGGCATTAAACATGAAGTTACAGCACCTTACACACCTCAACACAATGGAATAGCTGAAAGGAGGAATAGAACAATTATGAATATGACAAGATGCATGTTAAAGGAGAAAGAACTACCACATAGCTTCTGGGGTGAAGCTGTAGTCACAACTTGCTATGTTCTAAACAGATGCCCTACAAAGCAATTGAGTAAGGTACCTGAAGCTATATGGTCAGGACACACACCATCAGTTAAACACCTAAGGGTATTTGGTTGTCTATGTTACAAACACATTCCTGATCAAAAAAGACAAAAGCTTGATGACAAGAGTGAAGTGATGATCATGATAGGATATCACACTGCAGGTTCCTATAAACTCTACAATCCTATAACTAATAAAGTCACAAGCAGCAGGGATGTTACTTTTGAAGAAGATAAGAGCTGGAATTGGAATACTAGTCCTGAATCATCTCAGCAATATGTTCCATTTCAGTTACTTGATGAAGAAGTCACCAACCATGACACTATGCAGACACAACCTCATATTGCACAAGAGCCTGGTGCACTAAGAAGGTCAACAAGAGGTCAAATTCCAAATAGAGCACTGCAAGAATATGAAACTATTCCTGATGATTTGGTTACAATAGATGGAGATATAGTACACTTAGCACTATATGTTGACACTCAACCCTTGACTTATGAACAAGCAGCAAAATATGAAGAATGGAGAAGAGCTATGGAGGAAGAAATAACATCTATTGAGAAGAACAAAACATGGAGTTTAGTTCATTTACCTGCTAACAAGAAGCCAATAGCAGTTAAATGGATTTATAAACTAAAATTTCACCCTGATGGCTCCATTTCAAAATACAAAGCAAGGTTGGTGGCAAAAGGTTTCTTACAGAAGCCTGGTATTGATTTCACTGAAATTTTTGCACCAGTGGCAAGAATTGAGACTGTGAGACTAGTAGTTGCAATAGCAAATCACTTTGACTGGGAGATTGCTCAATTAGATGTCAAGTCTGCCTTCTTAAATGGCAAACTTGAGGAGGAAGTGTACATTGAGCAACCTCAGGGATTTGTAGCTAAAGGGAAAGAAGACTGTGTGTTGAAACTAGACAAAGCTCTATATGGCCTCAAGCAAGCACCTAGAGCCTGGAACCTGAGGATAGATGAATTCCTTAACAAAAATGGATATTCTAAATGCACAGTGGAACATGGAATTTATGTCAAAGGTACATCTCATAATAGACTTTGCATAGTGTGTCTGTATGTAGATGATTTGTTAATAACTGGTAGCAGCAAAGAAGAAATTGACAAGCTGACAAAACTGCTAAGTTCTTAATTTGATATGACAAATTTGGGAAGTTTGAAGTATTTTCTTGGATTGGAATTTACTAAAACAAGTAGTGGTATACTGATACATCAGAAGAAATATGTCTCAGATATACTAAAGAGGTTCAATATGGTGAATTGTAACCCTGCTAATACTCCAATGGAAACTGCTTCAAGCTTGAATGAAGATAATGAAGGGAAATCTATGAATAGTACTCACTATAAGCAGATAGTAGGAAGTCTAAGATATGCTTGCAATTCAAGGCCTGATATATGTCATAGTGTAGGGATTGTTAGCAGGTTTATGCAATCACCTAAACTATCTCATATGCAAGCTGTGAAAAGAATCTTAAGATACTTACAGGGCACAATTGACTATGGTGTTCTATACACTAAATCAGAAGAAGATCAGAAGAGATTGGTTGGCTATTGTGACTCTGATTGGTCAGGTGACAAAGTTGAAAGAAAGAGCACAATGGGATATGTCTTTACCTTATTCAACTGCCCTATATCTTGGAGTTCAAAGAAGCAGACAGTTGTTGCCTTATCTACATGTGAAGCTGAGTATATCTCTGCCTGCAATGCTGCTTGTCAAGGCATATGGTTACAATCATTGCTGCAGGAAATGAAGATTGATGTAGATCATGAAGTTGAACTAATGGTAGACAACAAATCTGCTATTAATCTGGCCAAAAACCCCATTGCACATGGGAGAAGTAAACATATAGAAACTAAGTTCCATTTTTTGAGAGATCAAGTTACAAAGGGAAAAGTCAAGCTGTCTTACTGCAACACAAATGATCAAATGGCAGATGTGCTCACTAAGCCATTGAAGATTGAAAGATTCAGAGACTTAAGGAAAATGTTGAATGTACAAAGTTTAGAGAATTTGAATTAAGGGGGCATGTTAAAGGATAATTCCAATTCTATGTTGTTAGTTAGAAAACTTGTACAATAAGTAACTAGTATAGTTAGTTATGATTGATGTAGTTAGTTACTTGTAAAGGTGGTTAGTTACTTATGGTTGAAGTAACAAAAGTTAGTTAAGAGTTACTCATCTATATGTTAGTATAAAATCACATGATTAGCCTTGTAAATACCATTCACTTGATCAATAAGATTTTTCCCTTCTCTCATAATTCTTTCTCTCAAAATTATCTCTTAATCATCATTCCATTTTTCATTATTCATAGCTAATAGTTCTAACAAAAACACCCTACCAATTATAACATCCATAACTTAAGTAGAGGACGTTATTTTTCAAAATTATTCATTTTTCCTTCATCCGTGACTTAAGCCATATAAGAGTATTTTAGTCATTTTGTAGTGCGTGCGAGTAACTCATAGGGTATCAAAAGAAAAACCTATGGCAATAATCACATAAACTTCTAGAGGGACAGATGAGGGCCCAATGGTTCTCTCCTCATGTCGACAATTACCAATTAATTAATTGATTAAATTCTTATGGTGAAAGATGTCTTTACATATGTGGGAAAATGAAACCTTAATTTTTTTATATGATAATTTACCTCATAGATCGTGAACTAGGTGGTATTGCTCATGGCTAGCTCTTACTCCTAAACATACAAATGATCAGACGCAGTAGGATGAAGAGGCACAAATTGTCATTTTACGATTTGGTGCGCCTATGATTTACAACAATAGAATGTTCACCTAATAGACGGAAATTAGTAAAGGATATGGACCTAAAGATCCCACATAGTACTCTAACTTTTATGTGATTAGCGGGGCATGTCGTGTCGTCTTTTGACTAACTATCGGAGGAGCATATTGGAGAGGGTGCCGGATAGGTGGGGGGAACCAAAATATGGATCATGTTTGTATCTTCCAATCATATTATTAATTTCTTTTCTTTGCAGAGACCGGTTCTTTAAGAATCTTAGTAACAAGGTATATTGAGTGCAAACCAAAAGGTGGAAAACCATTTTCATAGTGGCTTGCTGGTACTTATGGAAATGGTTAAACAAATTTATCTTTGACGAAGACTTGAAGACCTTATCAATGTGATTCTCAAGAAGGCGAGTGATACTGACATATATGAGCACGAACACCTTATTAGAGGTCTACAGACCTCTGATGAACACTATATATAGGTTATAAGTGTCCCCCATAAGGTTGGATCAAGCTTAAATGTAATGGGGTTTATAAAAATGTTGCAGATCTTGTTGGGAGTGGTGACTTACTACATAACTCACATGGTTGTTGGATTCAAGGATATACTCAAAAGATTGAATGTTGTGACATTCTACATGCTGACATGTGGGGTATGTACACATGCATGGAGGTCGCGCTAAAGAAAGATTGAATGTTGTGACATTCTACGTACTGACATGTGGGGGTATGTACGCATGCATGGAGTTGGCGCTAAAGACAAAGAGTCACTCATCTCATAGTAGAAAGTGTTTTCAAGGTATTAATTCATAAGGTTATAGGGAATTGCAATCTAAATGGGTTGACACCCATTTTAAGTTGACGTATCGAGGACTCATTAGCCGGAATTGGAACTTGCAATTCAAGCACGTATTGATCAAAAGAAATAGAAGCGCATATGGTTAGCTAATCATAGTCTTATCCAGAACCTTTATAGTGTAATGATGTTGGAGATCCCTCTTAAAGAGCTAAAAAGTATCATCTTTAATGATATTTTTGAAATTTATATGTCTAAGATAATCCGCATTAGATTTTTTCGTTATAGTTAAAAAATCTCTAAAAGAAAAAGGAATACACAATAGGATTATTGGTGTTGTGGATGACAAAGTCGAGTATCCATATCTTTACCGTAGGACTTATCCGCTAGGACTGATACCATGTGTGGTCGGTACTTTTAAATTAGAAAAAAAATACTTTCTTACTCCTTCATAAAATTGATCACCCTATTTTATTAAAATCACTCAATTTTTGTACTTAAATTTTTTTATTTAAGATTTTAATTGACATGGTATACCATCCGATGATATATATATTTTTTATTAAAATGATATTAATTCATTCAAACTGATAAAGTATATCAGATACAAGCACACATTAAACATTGTTAAAAACATAAATGATGAATCTGCGAACAAACTCACAACATCCAAGTTAATAGCATAAAACAGCATACTCAAGCCTACAATTAATGCGACAACCGAAATACTCATGTCTCCGGGTCTATATATCATTCACGACCTTGTCATTAGTTGACGACCTCTCCATTCCATCAGTCTACCATTCTCCTCTCAGTAAATCTCCTTCTGTATACCCTAATTCCTCCGTCGATGTAATTTCCCTCCTCTTGAATCTCATGTCGCTGTTAAATCAACTAAACGTGCTTGCATCATCAGTGTCACTCTTCATTCTTATTTCTCTCAGATATCTCATATGCTGTCACGATCAAAGCTCAAAATTTGCCGATTCACCGTCGGTTGGGCCGATCAAGACTGTCCTTGCCGAAGAGATAAAAAGAAAAAAAGAAAAGAAAAAGCGTAAAAACAAAAATGAACATAGATGAATTCAATCTTTCAATCCCCATTTTCATAGAAGAATTTCAAATATGTTAATTATTAACATTATTATCATTTAAAACAAATATGAAACATGAGTCACCACATTAAAATAATGGGTCTACGTTCTGCTATGTCAGCATTCTGTTAGTGAAATAGACGGAGGGACCAAAGTTGAAAACATAAAGAAATTATATGGTTTTTTAAACAATTTTTGAAATGTAGGAATTATTCTTAAATCTAGAGCAAACTATAGTGACTAAAAATATATCTAATCCAAAATATTGTTATTTGAATTATGACTTTTTGCACTTTGTTTGAAATAAATTTCACGAAAAGATATAAAAAGATTTTTTTTTGGGTTAATGATTATGGGAAATTAAATACATTTTACATTAAATTTTATAATAATAAGTGAAAATAAATCTTAAAAATAATAAAAGTTATTTATTTTTGCTTATAATTTATAATAAGAAAAAGTGATTTTTTTTCTTATAAATTGAAAGAGAGTAAGTATATAGTTTAGTTATAAAGATTAATTTATTCAACTAAGTTATCTGATTTAGTTATGCAGATTAGTTAAACTAACAAACTAGTGATTCAATATTTTCAGCGATTCCATAATCGGTCCGATTTTTAAAATATCGTTTACTTTGATGGTTTACTCCAACATTCTTTTATGTCAAATTCACATCACACCGTATCCACTTGGCAAATAAAACACACATCGTACCCACTAAGTTACATACTTTTCTAAAATAATAAATGTCACCACAGTGTCTTGTACTACTTGTCTTCTTTGGAATCAATTAACTTGCATAACTTAATTTCAAACCTTTCAAAATATAACCTACACATATTGCACGTTTTTTTTGCGTCTATAAATGTTATCGTGGTCCTACTTCCTTTTCTCCTTTTAACTTCCACCATATCGACCTCATCCCCATCTATCCACCTCTTTTTGTACCTTACCATTAATTTTTTATTATTATGATGATTATATACACATTACTTTTTATTTTTGAGAGATTAATTACACATTACTTTATTTTCGCTAAAGTCCAATTCTTTAATTTTCTTTGTCACACATACACAACTGGGCCTCTCAAGTATTTTTCAACATTGAATATAAAATCAAAGAATTAATTAACATGTCATAGCACACAATTTATGACATAGATTCCTGATTGTCAGAAAATCTCACATTCTCATTGTCGACATATTAAAGATCGTTTGATCAATATCAAACATTACATATTAGATTCCGTAAATATAATATATTTTATTATACAAAACACCTGATTGAAATCAGCGATCAAAATTGCTAACTTTATAAACGTGTTAACATCTAAAATTAACTTTCCACTATATATTATTGATACATGAAGGGTATTTAGTATCAACCTTAGAAAGCAAAGCCCACAATAGAACAAGTGGTAACACTAGCAAACCTATCTCTTAACAATGTTGAAAAGCCAAACAGATTGGCCTGAACCAATAATCAGAGTTCAATCTTTGTCTGAAGGATGCATAGATTCAATCCCAGCTAGGTATATAAAGCCTCCAACTGATAGGCCTATTGTAAACTCTTGTTCTTATGATGATATTAATATCCCAATCATAGACCTTGGAGGCTTAAATAGTGATGACCTTGATGTTCAAGATTCAACCCTTAAGCAAATTTCTGATGCTTGTCATGATTGGGGATTTTTCCAAATTGTAAACCATGGAGTGAGTCATGATTTGATGGACAAAGCTAGAGAAACTTGGCGTGAATTCTTTCATATGCCTATGGAAATGAAGCAACAATATGCAAATTCTCCAACAACTTATGAAGGGTATGGTAGTAGACTTGGTGTTCAGAAAGGTGCTATTCTTGATTGGAGTGATTACTACTTTATGCACTATCTTCCCTCTTCAGTCAAGGATTACAAGAAATGGCCTTCTTCTCCTCCATCTTGCAGGTGATTTAATTAGACTCAAGTTTTGAGAATTACACATTTAATTAGTAGTTAAGTTTTGAGAATTAAACATTTGAATATTTTATAGCACATGCCCAATTAGGGATTGAGATTCCCTGCTGTTAAAAACAACACTGTTTTCACATAGTTTACGATCTCAGTCATTTGTTACAGATCGGACGATTCAAATTATTACAATTTTAAAATTACTCCAAACAATCTTAGCCGCACGATTTAGATCGTACGGCCCTGATCTATTACAGCGTCCTGCTGTAACAACAGAAAATCCAGATCCCCCCATTAGAGTGTTTTGCATATTGGACTTTAATAGTTCTTATCTTTATGTTCAAGATCCAAAGGGTCTAAACGTATTTGGACTTTTATCTCATTTTACTTATAAAATCTTTTAGTTTCGATGTGAGACTTAATTAATTAATTTCTAATAGATTTTGGATTCTCTCTTATCTATAGTTTGTCCAACAAGAATTCAACACTAAATTTTTAGTTGGATGAGCTATCGAAATAAGAGAGAATCAAATTAGTCATATATAATTATATAATTAAACAATAAAAGGGATATTCACTTTTTTTATTGGTAAATGACTAGAAACTCAAGTGAAAAAAATATTTCTCAAAGATGAGCACATCTACTCTTAATCCAACAGTCTAAATCTAACTGCACCATAAAACCAACTACAAAAGATTCATTTTGATTAGTTGTCTGATTATATATCGTTTTTATAGTTAACTTATTAGTTGTTATTAGTTTGATTTTGATATGTTAGTAGTCAGAATTTGAATTTTGAACCTTCTTCTCAAAGTATTTAATTCAAGAGTTTCAGCTCAATCACTTAAGCTACATCTTGGATACAATTGTTTGATTGTATAGTTGTATATTGGTTTGTTCAATATGTGCAGAGAAGTGTTTGATGAGTATGGTAAAGAATTAGTGAAACTAAGTGGGAGATTAATGAAGGTTTTATCTTTAAACCTTGGATTAGAAGAAAAAAATCTTGAAAATGCATTTGGAGGTGAAGAAATAGGGGCATGCATGAGAGTGAATTTTTATCCAAAATGTCCAAGACCAGAATTAACATTAGGATTATCATCACACTCAGACCCAGGAGGTATGACTATGTTGCTTCCAGATGACCAAGTTGCTGGTCTTCAAGTTCGAAAATTTGATAATTGGATTACGGTCAACCCTGCTCGACATGCCTTCATAGTCAACATAGGTGACCAAATACAGGTAAATTTTTTAAGATTAAAATAACATATTTTTCTATCACACAATTATCTTACCTATAATGTTTGGCTAATATTTATCATAATTTAATGCACGAATCTGCCCACGTGGAGAGACACATGGGTGGCCAATATTATTATTATTATTATTTGAAGGTATTTTAATAATTTTCCTTTACGTACGATGGATACTATTACTAAACTAGTATACACTATACACATGCTTTCTTAAAATGCACATGCCCTTTACGTACAATGTTATATTGGAAAGTTGTGATAAAATTATTATTATAGCCCAAAAAGTGAATTTTAAATTGAGAACAATACATGACCAAAAATAAAATAAAATTAAGAACAATACAAAAAAACAATTAAATACGTAAATAAAATGCACCTGATTATTTTATTTAATTGTTAAATTTGCTGCGTACATCATCAACCGCATCACTATGTATAGTTGATTGATTCTTTTAAGCTAATCTGTAATTTTTTATAAAACGCTCGAAATTACGCCCACATGTTTACATAAAGTGGATAAACATTTCGTTATAGCCTGTTATCTTGTGGTCATAGTTTTAGCATGATATTTTAGTCAAGATAATACTACTAATAAATTTTATATTTCTAAAAGTCACGTGATTCTAAATATATGCAATTTAAACAAAATAAAAATTCTTTATTAGTCTGAAAATACGTATTTGGATTCTGAACAACACAAATGCTATATTATGAAAGAGGAAAAAATGAGGAAACATGAGTGAAAACAATTGAGATTATCTTGTAGAGAGATATTATAATATGTAGAGGTTAAAATACTATTTATAAAAGGACATTCGAAATTCGATAATATTCAGTTTTGTGCGGCTTTTGATTATTTTAGATTGATTTTTGGTTTTAATTTGAATATATTTGAATTTGAACACCTCAATAATTACCCCCCACACTTTTTTAATTTTGAAGCAAACTATGGCTCTGTTTAGTACAAAATGGCGGATAGCTGATAACCTAACTTATAGCGGATAGCTTATAAGCTAGCTTTTAGTTTATAGTGGATAAACTAATTGATTGAATTTAGTGTTTGGTAAAATTAGCGGTTAGACTAGCTTATAAGTATGAAATAACATAAAAAAGATATGTTTAATTAATATTTAATTTTTTTCAAGGAAAATGATAGGGGTAAAATTGGAAGAAAATATAATAAGCTATAAGCTACTTGAAATAGCATTTGGAAAATAAGCTATAAGCTAGTAAAATAAGCTATAAGCTCTTTTTTAAAAACTGTTACCAAACAGAACTTTTAGCTCATAAGCTAAAAACTATAAGTTAGTTTATTTGACTTCCCAAAGAGAGCTTATGTTTAAGGTGACAAAAGAAATTCCCAAAGAACTTACATATTTAGTGTTACTAGGTCAATGGTCTTTATTTTGACAAAGTCAAACTGCTGCCCTGAATTTCGAGAGCTTATAATTACAATAGATAAAAAGATTTTTAAAGAAGTATTATGAATGTGGGTTTGGTTTTAAAAACTCAATTCAAAATTTAGTCATATTCGAATATTATTTATAAAAGGACATTCAAATACATCCAATAATATTCGATTTTGTACGGCTTTTGATTATTTTAGATTGATTTTCGGTTTTAATTTGAATCGAATTGAATTTGAACACCTCAATAATTATCCCCCACACTTTTTTATTTTTGAAGCAAACTATGTTTAAATTGTACTAAATAACTCATAATTAATCTCTTTTAACTGAATTTCATATACATATTTTTTATACATTTTTCATAAACATTTTATCAAATATATAATAAAAAATAATAGTGTTAAAAAAACTCTAAAATTATTATTATGATTAAAAAAGTTAGAAAATCTCATTAAGACCCTCTTTTTTGTACAAAAAAAAAGTATCTCATTAAGGCAACTGATGTTCAAAAGAAATTGAAGGTTCTATTACTATAGTTTTGAGTGTCTATTTGTTTTAGTTGAATATATAATTTTGAGTGTTTAAATGATATGAAATTACACATTTCCAAACATAGTGATATTTATTAATACTATTTTTTTTGGATAATTTTTTTCCTTTCCCTCTTTGAGATACTATGAAATGAAAGTCACATTAATTAATTTGTTTGTGTAATTTGGCAAGCACAGGTTCTAAGCAATGCAAAGTACAAGAGTGTGGAGCACAGAGTAATTGTGAATTCAGATCAAGAAAGACTTTCTCTTGCTTTTTTCTATAACCCCAAAAGTGATATACCAATTGAGCCATTAAAACAGCTTGTAACACCAGAAAAGCCTGCACTCTACCCAGCAATGACTTTTGATGAATACAGACTCTTCATTAGAATGAGAGGACCTTGTGGAAAATCTCAAGTTGAATCTATGAAGTCTCCAAGATAATAATATAATAGCCATCATGCTCAAGACCATTGGATTATACATTAATATTAATCCAATACATTTCTATATACCTATTTTCTTAAAATTGCTTGCACATTAATGAGCCATAGAGTAAAGATATAATATCTATTTTATTTGATATATAGGAAAATAAATATATATATGTTTTCTTCTTAGGCTTGAAATAATAATAATAATAATAATAATGGCTACTAATGCTTTGAATGGATACCACAAAGATTGATTGTTCATTTTCCTAGCTAGGTGAGTATTATAATTTGTCTTTGTCTCCCACTTCCCAACAGAATATTGTGGTGATGATGAAATACACCATAGTTTTCATTATGTTTGTACTACAAAACTAATTATTGAATTCCACTATTTTCCTTTCCCACTTGTTCATTATTGCTGTTCTACAGAATTCAAGTTTTTCTTCTTTCTTTTATTTATTACAGATCGAAACTACAGTACACTACTGTTAGTCAGCACTAATTATTTTAGTTGCACATATATGCACGTGATCATTTTTTTTTTCCTGTTATAATAAGTTAATAACAGTAGAAAATGAAATTTATCATAGTACAAGTCTATAAGGTCAGAAAAACAGATACTGTCAAATATTACAGTAAAGACTAACTAGCATAACTGATTGGTTACAAAGATTTAAGATGAATGATCCTATGTTTAACAAAATGGCAGTACATTAATTTTATGTTTAGTATACTTAAGAAAAGTTACTTTAAGTGATTTGTACCTTTGAATTTTATTGTCACAAAATACAAATTTACTGAAAGACAGAAAGAGAATTGGACATGAAAATTGTTGGGGAATCAAGAAATAGACAGTAATTGATTGTATCTCTTATAAGTTTAGTAGTTTACCTCCTAACGTGTGAGAAAATGATATCAAGTACTGCGAGAGTGCAACACCTCTACACATTCCACGTGACCGAATTTCTGTCAGAGCAAATGATCTTGCTAGCTGAAGGCTATAGGAGCGACTTGCACGTCCTTTGTCTCCTTTTCTCTATTCTTGACGGCCTCCTACATTACGGAGCAAACCAAAATTGATTAATTTGTGTTTAATTTACTCATCTACTTCTATTTATATTATAATATAATGAATCTCCCAACCACTCTATAAGTTGCTGATATGAACATTTGATCATTGGACTGTTGCAAACAATCCGAGTGGAAGAAACATGCACATAGACTTGAAAATATATAACCAGGTAAATAATCATCCAGCCTACTATCAAAATTTTGGTATCAAAGCAGCGTTCGATTACTATAGTTGGTGCAAACTGGAAACATGTTCCATTGGGCCAACTAACAATCCAAAAACTACGCAAAACTCAGATTCGTCAGTGAAAGTTCATGATTCAGTCAGAAAACATAAACACCTCTTATTATTTTTGGTCTACATTGATTCATCAGTATATTGTATTAACCAATTACATCAAAGCTATAACTTACATAGACAAAGAAGACATTTGATTCAAATATGCAAGGATAACCACACAAAGCACTAGCTGCAAATTACATATTATACACAACTGAAACCTAAACAAAGAAACCCAACAAAACAATAGGGATTGAAGACTAAAATAGTTTCACTATATGCTACTGCTAAATTATATATCAAATAGAAAATACAACAATCACTGACGGGAGTTCAGTCTAAAACTACCCTTGGTGGAAGGCGTACACCTGGTTCTTGCTCTGGACATGTGGTTAGTTTCACAATAGAACTAGCAGTTAGGTTGAATCTTCTCTGCACTTCAGTGAATCCACCGCAGAGAACTTGCTCAATCCAGTTCTCCACCTCCATATCCCTATCCGATAGATATGCGGCTGCAAGCAATTGGTCCGTAACTTCTGTTGGGATTTGTAAGGCACACTCAGATCCAAGAATTTTGTTGAATTTACTTCTCACCAATTTCAACACTCTATCCGCAAGTGCATCAAAATCATATGGTTTAAAAATTACTGTTTCATCAACCTGATTATACAAATCTTGCAACCAGAGGTTTTGGTTCTCGGTTGAGACATGTTCAACGTTTCCCTCATCTGTTTGTTTCTGTTCATTCTCTTCGGCTGGAAGATTCAAATCTAAAAGCCAATTTGATGTTGTATGTGCCCTTTTAGCCGTATCTGAGAGTAAATGGGGATCGTGTAGTTCATTGTCACTAATCAATTTTCGTTTGTTTATGAAATTTAGAGTGGGAATGGCATTTATTGAATTGTTAGCTACACTGATGCATTGGCTTCTGATGTCTCTAACCATATGTTCAACTTTTATCTTGATACCTCCGTTCTTTGCCCTCAGTATTCTTTCCTCGGAATAGTTGGAAGGTTCCGTTGTTTGAATCAAACAATTTTGATCTGAGAAGGAAAATACAAATATTGCATTGTTTACACTAACTTCTCGTCCTTTCGAGTCTGTGATTTTTCCTGTCTTGATGGCATGAGACAAACTACTTTGAGCTACTATATCTGCTTTATCAACATTTTCAATGAAAACAACAGACAATGGTTTCTTGCAGCACTCATCGACAATAAAATCAAGATTAGTCTTCCCTCTGAATTTCACATTGCATCCTTTCATTTCTTCGGAACTTAGATCCACAAAAGTAAAGTTTTCCCGGCTTCCATACAGTAACTCAGCTAGAGAAACAGCAATTTTCTTTTTACCATGCCTATCAGGTCCAACAAAATTCATCCATTTGTCCCCCCGCTGATTTGCTCCATGGTCTTCAGGCCTTTTTGTTGGGCCACAGACTATTGTTTTGACAATAGCCCTTATAGCTTCAGCTTGCCAGCTTACCTCTTTGGAAAGAACTTCGAAAAGAATTTTAGGATTTCTTACATCAACTTGTCGACAATAGTCAAAAGTTAAGCAGGATGAAGATTGGGATGGAAGCTTCTCTTCGTCCAAATTAAAGCTTGAAGAAAATTGATTAGGAGTTTCCTTTGGAGGCTCCATTGTATATTGAAATGCAGGTCTCTTCAATTTACTGCTGGTAGGAGAGGAACATATTCCTAAGCCTAGATCTGTAGTTACCGAAATCACAGATGTTGGAGACAGTTGACAACTATCGCTCACACTTGAACTGGACATGTTGCATGATCTTAGGTCACCTGACTGGAGATCTTTTACTTTCTGGAACATCTCAGTTAGTTTAGGACTATTTTTCTCCTGCTTTGCCATGAAGAGAGCAGGAAAAGGACTTCCAGATTGTAAGGTTGACATCGTTTGAACACTAACTGGTACATGAGAGTTGAGATTGATGTATTCTCTAGGTGATTTGTCTATGATTTTGCCGACGCGGTTGTCAGCCTCTTCGTTTTTGTTGTCAGCAGTACAATGAAACCCCACAACAGTTGGACAAGTATTTGCCTCAGGGATACGCTGATGCAGAACTTGGCAAATGTTGTCCAAGTTAGTATGAGGCGTACAAGATTCACTACTATCCACCAAAACACCATCATCTTTGGTCTGCACTGAATGAAAAAAAGTGGTTTTTTACACAAAAAATGAAAAGGTCTAAAGATGTGACGACAAAGAGAGAGAAAGAAAGGAGGTATTAAAAGGAGAGTGAAAAAATCAAGATTGTAAATTAATTGAAGATGATATAATAAACAATCAATTCAACTACAATATAATGCAAAAATAAAACTTGTTATTGTTTATCTTTAGAAAAACAACAAATAGAACATCAATGTTTATTGATCTTCTGTAAATAGTACTAGGACCACTGATGGCCTTCAAAATGTTGAATTTAACGATTTAAGCACATGCTACTAGAGTGACCAGTAAGCAAAAACAAGCATGTCATTCCAAGAATTGCTCATCCTCAGTGTTTACTTCAATTGTAAGCAAGCATGTTATAAGAGACATAGGGAAAAAAAACAATAAATTATCAGAAAGCTGATTGAATATAAAAAAATCACAGAGGAAGTAGGTCCACTTCCCCGATCAAGCTCCCTTAATCTTTTATTTTCCCGGGAAAAAGCTTAACTTAAATAAATATAGTTTCTTTAAATTTACTTCATTTTAGGGTTGTTGGTAAAAAAAACTCCTTACTTAAATAAGAATTGCCCAATCTTTAAATAAATAATTTACATTGAACTTGGTTGATTTAACTGAATGTTACACACCTTAACATTCAATGCTTTTGCTGTGCCGAATTCTGTAGTCTTTAACCATTGAGGTAAGTTGGATGTGTATAGATCAGGAGATGAAAGGGAAAATCTTTCCTTTGAAGCAGCAAGGACTTCATGCTCACACTTTTCACCATATTGATGACAGTGAGGAACACAACAAAATGAACCATTTAGTTGACCTTTCAAATCAGATTGTGATGAAAAAAAACCACCAAGTGGTACAAATGAATCCATTAAGCTGTAAAACAACAACAAAAAAACCGTTTAGACAAAAACCATGAGAAACTAATTACTATATGAAAGATGCAGACTTAACATGCATTTATTTGTAAGGTAGAAATTATAATAACAAAATAGAGTGATAACAATAGCATCAATTTTAGTATGTAGCAACCCATATCCAGCTTATAAATGGGATCAAAATTTATAAATGGTTTCTTATCAAACTCAAGTTGCAAAAACAAATCTGGAATCGATCGAAGAACAATTATCGAGGCTGTTTCTTCAAATTCATGCAATAAATAATTTAACAGAAACATTAAAATCCATCATATGATACACTAACAAATAAAAAACTAACTAAACGCATAAGATACACAAAGACTAATCTTCAAAAATTGATATTATTAAAAAAATAATAAAGAGCACAGGCTTGTCACAAGGATTTAAAACCAAAGATAAAGAAATCAATTTTTTTAATTTAAAAAAACAAAAGTAGCAATTAAATAAATAAACACAAGAGAGATATGATATCATATGATAGTATCATATACTATATCTACCTGGACCTAGGCTTCTGATATGATTCAGTAGACTTAACAGAAGTTATAGGAAGAATCTGCAAATCCCAATCTTTCTCTACAGAAGGAAACCTACCAAGAAATTTCAAGTAACTCTCATAACTAGCAGAAGAACCCACCAACCAAAACTTATCATAATGAATATTCAACAACTTCCCCAATTCCCTAACAACACCTTCTCCAAACCCACCACCACCATCATCATCATTTACAAAACCATTCAACTCACCAAAACTCACTACAACACCAGGTCCAACACACTCCTCTGCTATCACAGCAATTTGCTTCAACCTCAAACCTACCACTTCACTGTCACCACTCATCAATTCCTTCCCAATACAAAACACACGCAACCCCACTAGCTCCAAAGGTAAAACCCCCTCTTTCCGTTTCTCCACCGCGTCGGTAAAATTTCTCAGAGCATCATTAGCACATGCACCGAGAAGCAGAGGGTTTTTTCCTTTGCTCCGAACAAGAATCTCGCCAATTCGCCGGAAATTGTCAGTTTCATCCTCATCGCCAAATCCGTGTAAAAACGGAAACCCTAAACCTAACCCTAATCCAATCCCAAATCCCCGTCGTGGCTGCTCCGGCAGGTTACACAGAAAAACAGGCGGACCACGGGAACGAAAGAGATTCGGAAGAGGTCGAAGAATAGCGATTTTGATTTCGGAGCTCCGAAAACCCGCTTCAGCGAAAACCCGACTAACAACCGGATCATCAAGAATAGACAAAACCAAATACTGTAACTCAACTTTAACGGCTGAAACGGAAAACGTTTGCTGATTCTGCAATTGCTGTTGTTGTTGATGATAAAAATGAAAATTATCAGGATGACGGCGTTGATTCGCCTGAGACCTTTTTATCGCAGCCATAAACGAATTCGAAACCGGTGGTTCTTGATCGGAAGAAACGTTGTTATGCGATGAAGGTGCTCTATCTAATGATACCGATAAACAAAGATCGAGTGCTTTGAACTGTAACCGTGGCGAATACGCTGAGTTTCTCGAACGACAACATGCATCGCGTAGAATCGACGATGATGGAAGTGATAACAAAGCTGAAACGGCGTGAAGTGATGTCGTTTGAGCATGTCCACGGCGTTTTGCGACGGTTACTGCTTCGTCTAGTGCTTTTCCGGCTTCCGGTGTTAAGCATTGCCTCGCCGCTGTTACTGGCGTTGGCATCGTCGGAATTCATAAAACGAATGAATTTCCGAAAAAGGAAATAATTAAAATAATTACTAAAAATAGATGAACGGTTTTTTGTGAGGTTTATAAATTAGAAAAGGGGTTTTATGTTGTATAGTGGGGACTTGTATAATTTTTGCACTTTGCAATTTGGAGAGTGTTATATATATATATATAAATAAATATTGTAATAATCAACTGTGTGGAATGTGGAGTGGAGTAGTACTAGTAACGACTGAGTGAGTAACAGAAGTTTTATATATGGAAGAATATTTTTTATTTAATTAATTAAAGTAGTAAGAATGTAATTATGAAGTTAATTCATGATTAAGTGGTTAGTGAAGGGATAATATTGATTGTTAATGTGTGGGAATAACGGGAGTGTTGTGAAAATGGCGGGGCCTAGAAAAGATTGTGAGATTCAATGAGTGAGTTAGTGAGTGGGTGTTGAATAATAAGGACATATTCTCCTCTTTCCCTCTGTAATAATATTCCAATACAGAGTTGGTGTTTAAGAATGCCAATTTAGTTGAATATTTATTTATTTATTGATATTTAGATGTTCTTAAGTCAGATACTAAAGTTAGCGCTAACACTAGGATAAACTAATTCGAGCAAGGACTTCAGGTTTTCAAAAAAAATAAAATTAGTAAGTCAAGACTTATAAGTCATAAGAGAAAATAAATTATAAAAAGAGTTTGTTTAATATGTGCAACTCGCATATGTTAAAACAACAAAAAAAATTTAAATTAAAAAGTTATACTTTTAATATAAAATTTACAAGTTCTAATATAAATTTATTATTTTGAATTTTTTTAACATATGTAAATTTAAGAAAATCCTTATAAGAGAGTAAGAATGAGACAACAATTTTGCAGCTCTTCAAAAATCAAGCAACTATTTTTTACTTCACTTTATAATTCACGTCGTCTCATTTAATGTCGGGTTGTCTCTAACTAAAGTCTTTAATTAAAATAATTTTTGTAAATTAAAATGCAAATAAGAAACAAGTAAATAAAATACTTTATTATAAAAAGCTGGATAAAGATAGGATAGGATAGTAATAGGATAACGTTTATCCTATCATGTGTTTGGTACACACATGATAAGAAAGATGATAGCATTATTTATAAAAAATAAATAATATTTTTAATTTACATTAAAAAATTAATGAATTAAATTTATATAATTGTAAAAAAAAATGCATTGACACTACTAAAATTTAAATTGAATCACTAAAATAAATATCAAATTAAAATAACACACGCAAGTAGATAATTTCCAACAAAAATCAAATTAGAAGAAATGACTATTTTTCCAACAAAAAAGTGTAAAATAACTTACAGGTTAGAAATAAAAAAAATGTTGGCAAGACAATTTGGCTGCAATGTTGAAAATCAAAACTTACAACATATGTTAGTAATACTTACATGAATATTAGAAAAAAGAAGATATAATGTAACGGAAGGAAAAAATATATATATAAAGCATAAAAGACAAAATCCACCGCATGCATGAAGTTTGCAGCTAGTGGGAATCGAAGAAGGTCTCCTTACGCGTGGTTATCCGGTTGCTAACCCAGCTAAAATAAAGGATTAAAATTACAAAGAGCCAATAGGATAGGATTAGCAATAGGTTTAATTTATCATTTCCAATTAATGCGCCAAACATGAGATTTAAATAGGATAGGATAGTTTTATCATATCCTGTCTCCTTATCCTGTGCACCAAACAAGCCGTAAAAGTTTATGATGATTGTGCGGAACTAAAAACATATTTAGAAAACAAATATTCCAATATAATGTGTATTATATCATTCTATACGGTATAGATCCTAGTAGTGTATTAGATTAGAATCGTTGAAGGTGGGATGAGATTTTTCTGGGGGGGTACAGAATTGAGTTTGAGAGAGATTTGTTTGTCGATTAATGTCTTTGGTTGATTGTGATTAGGAGATGGTGGAGTTGAGTATCAAAGTGTTTACGTAGTCTTCTTCGTCTTCATCATCATGCTTATGGTGCTTTGATTTTATTTTCTGAGAAAAAGGGTGAGATGCTTTGTCCACTTATTTTTGGTGGGACAACAACCACTGTCACCCTCAGCTCACGTACGTCTATCTCTTTTTTCTTTTGTAGCATCTACTTTCTATTTCTACTACAGAGGTGCAATTCAACGGACCAGGATTGAGTGCAGTCGATCTTTTTTATTACAATGTATTCAGTCTTATTTGAGCTGTATAATGTCAGATCGAATTGTCAGATTAATTTTATATTTAAAATGGTGATAAAAAATTGAAATTAAAATTTTGACATTCAATCTTGATCAAACGATCGGTATATACTAATTGAATGTAGTTTGACTGCACTAAATTCATTTCTACAATTCAACATGTATATATTAAGTAGATCTACAACGTTGGAGTTGGCATTGTCTATTTGGAGATTTCGCTCGAATAAAACTTCAAACCAATATCAACTTTTAAGTTATTTCAAAAGAGGCATCCTTTCTTTGGTGGTGAAAAGGTTTTCCATTTGTCACTTCAATTTACTTTCTGTTTATGCTTTTGTTAACTCTTAAATTATCACACTTTTTATATTATTATGAATCTACTTCTATTTTATCGAAACCATTGTAAACATGTTTTATTTTAATTTTTAAACGGCAAAAAAATAATATAGAAAAGGTATATAAAAGTATTCAAACCAAAACAAAAACAAACTGATAGTACTCAAACCAAAACAAAAATCAAACAAAATAGATTCACAATTAGAGTTGTCAAATGGGTTGGCTCGGTAGATTAGACTGGTCCAGTCCAATTATTATTGAACCACACATAAATGAGCCCGACCGGACTCATATGGGTCATGTGAACTAATGGGCCAACCGGTTTTTTTCTTTGTGATGTCACTTTGATGTATTACTTTTTCATTATTATCAATTTTATTAACATATAATTGTATATACAAGTGTAAATAATTTTTATATCAACACTAAATATCAATTAAATTCTAGTTTGAATCCTATATAAAAATTAAATCAAATTAATAAATTATAAACTTAATTTTTAAAAAAGTTTTAGGTAAATATAAACCCTTTTTATTAAGCTTACACATTTAACAATTACTTTTATAATAATTTTTCAATTAGATGATAATTTTTTAATGTTTTTATTGATATTATTTTTATAAAAATGACATTTTTTTTATAATAGGTCGACCCGAAGCCCAATGGGCTAGCTCGGCCCAGTCCAATTATCATATGGGCTACATGGATTTGGGCCAAAAATCCCCGATTGTATTTGGGTTATGTTTTTTGACACCCAATTCATCCAAGCTCATGACTAATGGGCCGATCCATTAGTCCGACCCAATTTTGACAGCTCTACTCACAATAACCATATCGCCCTCATAATATTTTTTAGGCTTAAATGCACTTTTACCCCCCCCCCCCCCCTATTTTGAATGAATCGGAATTTTACCCCCTCTATTTTAAAATCCGGAATTTTACCCCCCCTATTTTATAATTCTTTGAATTTTGCCCCCTATATACACTACAACAAAATCTGAGATTAGCTATGACAACGTTTGTAGCTAATTGGTAGCTATTTTTTAGTAATTTGAATGCAATAATTGTATCTCTCAATTCATTCTTTTAAGATGTTTAATGCAATGGTATCTCTCAATATGAATGGAGAAATGCTTGAGCAATATCTCACTCTGTTTGAAATGTTTTTCCAACTGCCAAAGATACCTTACCATGTAAATAACCTGGCAAAGACAAAACTAGAAATTGTACCCAGATTCTCATCGAAGCGTAAGTATGGTTATTGCTCATGTATGCTGTAAAAAAATGCAAGATTAGGCTTGATGGAATGACAAACAAATCAGTTTAGCATGTATAACAATAGCTCTTATACTATGTTAACCATATTGCACAACATTTTAAGCTGCATTTTGTTTGTTGTAATATTTCACCAGAATATGTTGGATTGTCATTTATTCCCCTTTTTTACATAAGTGGATGATGTAGCCAACATACTTATTATGATTAAGTCATTTGATTTATTAGTTTGTGCAAGACATCAACAAACAATGCAATTCATCATAAATTTTCTAGGAAATTTGGAGAACGGCTGCCAAATTACAATGAAAGATAACATTAAGACCAATATCATTCAAAAAATATGAAATTTAGAGTTAGGCAGATTTGAGATTGCTGCTAACTCTGTTTTACTAAAAAATAGCTACCAATTAGCTAAAAACATTGTCGTAGCTAATCCCAGATTTTCTTATAATGTTTAAGGGGGCAAAATCCAAAGAATTATAAAATAGGGGGGGTAAAATTCCGGATTTTAAAATAGGGGGGGTAAAATTCCGATTCATTCAAAATAGAGGGGGTAAAACTGCATTTAAGCCTATTTTTTTATCTATATACCTATATATAATGGGAAATGCTAAAGTATGCTCCAAGGACTAATTAGCATTTTAAAATGGCTTAAATAGGGATGGCAAAAATATCCATACCCGCGGATATCTGCGGATAAAATCCGCCACGGATACGGAGCGGATAGCTTAATGGATATTCATGGATAAAATAAATGGACATTTCAATTATTCGCATTTAATGGATACGGATGCGGATTTAATACTATCCGCGTCCGTGGATATCCATACCCGCTAAATAATTAGTAAAATTACTTAACTATCTCTATTTACATATAAATTCTAGAATTTTTATATAAAAAATTGTATTTTAATATTTTATCTTTTGCAATTTGGCTATTTTATATAAATTATACTTTTGTTTGGCTCTTTTGAAATTATCTTTGTTTGTAGATTGGGTGTTTTTATTAAAAATAGAGAGCAAAATTTATGAATATTATGTGTTAATATTTTGTCTTTAAAAAAAATTAATTTTTTTTCAATAATTAGTTTTTTTTAATAAAAAAATATCATCCATGGATATCTGTTAATATTCGTGGATACTTCAATATCCGCGGATTACCCGCTTAGCGGAGATCCGCACGGATATGGAGCGGACACGGATATCACACTATCCGCGTCCATGGATATCCATTGACATCCCTAGGCTTAAATATTATTTTCGTCCCTGTAAGTTCGCGATTTTTTGGTTTTAGTCACTGTATCTTTTTTTCTTGTGAATTCATTCCTGTATGTTCAAATCTTTTTTATTTTAGTCCCTGAAGCTAAAATTCGTAGGAAAATCTGCAGGAATTTAAATCCGCAGGATTCCTGCGGATTTTAGTTTCAGGGACTAAAACCAAAAGATTTGAACATACAAGGATGAATTTGCAAGAAAAAAAATACAGAGACTAAAACCAAAAAATCACAAACTTACATGAACGAAAATGATATTTAAACCTTTTAAAATTATAAAAATTATTTTTTTAACATTAATTTTATATATATTTTTTTCAATATGATTAATAACCGTCCTAAAAACACTCTTTAGCATAACTCATACAATCTATTGGATTTGCATACCACTCATAGTAAACATGTAAATTTGCGTAATAAAAAATATTTGTCGGGATAAATTGATCTTTAAATAGATATTAGTATTATGAGAGGAATCAGAGGATTAACCTTTGGTTGGAAGATAAATTTTATTTACAAGAAGAAAATATGTAGATTTGCTAGGTGCAGGTCGCAATCCTAATGAATGCATCTAAGAATTCGTGTAAATTTGCTACAGTATCTAAGAAAACTGGTGATCAATTAACAACCATTGTATTCTTTTTACTGCTGGTCTGCTGCCTACCTACTAATTACCATTTGCTAACCAAGAGATAATGGATATTTTTTTTAACGT
The DNA here is from genome assembly GCA_030408175.1 of Trifolium repens. Classification (NCBI taxonomy): domain Eukaryota; kingdom Viridiplantae; phylum Streptophyta; class Magnoliopsida; order Fabales; family Fabaceae; genus Trifolium; species Trifolium repens. Next base: position 17,761,516 of record CP125841.1, on the reverse strand, counting down.
GACAGTGCGTATATAATTGATTCAAATCCACCCACAACCCATTTGGTCAACAAAAGAAATCCATCCACAGCCCAAAACATTTTTAATTGATTTCATTATATCTACTAATCAGTGTTTCTGAATACCAAAAGAAGTCAATTATATTTTAAATTAAAAGTGAGAAGAGATATTTTATAAAAAACAAAAAAATGGAATAGAAAAAAACTTACATTTATTAAATTGCCTAAGCTTTGTAACTTGAAGTTACGATATTAAACTTTTATTGTTGAACTAACACCTCAAATGTAAGTGAGAAGAAATTCACTTTTTTTAAAAAAAAACAGTGGTAATTAATAACAAAATCTATATTTATTGTTAACAAATGAAATTCAATATATAACAAAAATATCCTTCACTAATATTGAGTATTTTTTTTTTGGGTATATAAATAATATTACAATTTGCCCCTTTTATGTACTATAAAAAAATAATATTTACAATTTAATTTATATAACTCGTATGAGGAAGTTGTATTATCCTTTCCAAACTTACTTAATTTTGTATTGCTTGTTTCTTTCTTTAGTCATTTGAAACTCGCATACACAAGTGGATGAGTCATGATTTGAATTCTAATCACATCTTCCGACTTAACAATTTTGACATTTTTGTCAGTGGAGGAGTCAGGATTGAACTCCTTTCTTTCTTTTCTTTGTGATTGCAATGCATAGATTATGTGTTGCTTGTTTCTTTCCTTAGTCATTAGAAACTCACACACACAAGTGGATGGGTCAGGATTTGAATTCTAATCACAGTTCCCAACTTAACAATTTTGACATTTTTGTCAGTGGAGGAGTCAGGATTGAACTATTTTCTTTCTTTTCTTTGTGATTGCAATGCATAGATTATGTTTGATATTAAAAAAAATCAATACAAACATACCATCTCTACAATAATTAATGAACTTATAACTCAGAGCGAATAAACAACTGATTTTAGATAAACTAGTTGAGCGTATTTGGCAAGGTCAAATAACGAATTTGCGGCAAAAAACTAGCATGTAGTGAATAAACTCATTTCATAAAAAATAGAGTTGTTTGATAATTTTTTTACGAGCTTATATCATTTGTTACCGACTTTTATAGCATTTTTGTTTGAGTCACTTCAAGTACTGTTTGAGCTTATTGTGTATCATTTTTCTTTCAATTTTACCCTTATTATTTTATTTTAACTTTTTAAATATCAGTCAAAAAGAAATTTTCATTCCATTTTATATTTATCACCTAGTCCAAATTTAATTTTACCCTAATTTTACTTAACAGTACAAATTTAATTCATTAGTTTTTAAATTATCATTTAGTTTATCCGCAATAAGTTCACCTAATTATATGTTAGCACCTTATACGCAATTCACCACTTTTATATCATATAAAAATCTTGAAGTGACTCGGAAACTTAGTGATTGAAAAAGTTGATAAATGTAAAATGACATAAAAATATCGATAAAATGTAAGTAAAATAATTTGTTTAATTGATTGTGTCAAGTATAAATTGCACAAGTGTTATTTATACTTGTTGGGAAGTTCAGAGGAGTTGGGAGAAACAGTGGGGTCAATCTCTAGGATCACAAGAGAGAGAGACGTCACATCTTAACAAAAAACCTTAAAGCATTAAGTTAATGGATTACCTATAAATTCAACATTCTTCTCATTTATAGTCAATGTGGAACTTAACCACTAACACATAAAACCAAATAATCTCTCCCAACCGTGAGTTATCACATCTTATAGTTGATCCACTCCCGCTCCCCCACACTAAGCCGAACCACGGCTCTGATACCACTTTTTGGGGACTTCGAACGAGCTCGGGAGAAACATCGAGTCAAATGCTCCGGGACTACAAGAGAGGGAGATGCCACATCTCAACCAAAAACCTTAAGGTATAAGATTAACGTGTCACCTCTCTTACAAATCCAATATTTTTCACTTTCATAGTCGATGTGAGACTTAACCACTCACTAGAAACCCAACCTTTATAGACAATAAGTGCTAAGAGACTACAATCCTATTGGCCACAGACATGTTCAAATATTAAGTTTGACTGTCATTATTCGGCTAAACTCACCACTAAACTTACCTGTGGTGAGTAAAATACGATTAATATTGCTTTGTGGATATGGTGCCTGATTTTTGTATCATTCTTTCATTTTTATGGTACCTCTTCCATCCATCTATCTCTAATCGCAATGTTTATATTTTAGTCGTATTTGTTACTTACTAGATCACGTGTCCGTGCGTTCGCACGAATCATATATATGTATGTATTTGAATTTAAAAAAATTACGAATGATATATAACTATAGAACCATTGGAGTAAAAAGAACCATTGGAGTTGAAATTCATTGGCTCCTTCATGATCTGATAAAAAGAAAAGAAATAAAAGTGAACAAATTAGAATTGAATAAAGAGAAAATAAAATACACAGTGATCTATCATGATCCTTATCATACTTTGTGAAGGAAAATCTAAAATAACAATGGTGGAGAAGAAATGGTTTTGTGAGGATTGGAAACTTATAAAGAAGTTTTGGGAGAAAGAAAGAAATGTGAAAGTGAAAATGTTTTGTTTATTGTCTTTCAATATAAGTTTTAAAATGGACCCCACACTTACTTGCATGATAATGATCGCTTATAAGATAAGGATCATGAGAGCATCCACAATGGTGCTTCCTATTTTCCAGTATTTAAATGGATCCCACGTGTACACATCATAAATTTATATTTTTTTAATAATAATACCTAATAAATACTCAATTCTTCCAACCCAACACCTCTTAAAAAATTTCAAATGGGTCCCACTAATAACACATCCTACCAATAACTCAACATAATTATAAATAGGTCCCACAAAAATGACATAGGTACCACTTCTTATTGTAGCACCAGTACTTATTAGGTACTCATTTGAATTTTGCTGCAATGGTAGTACCTATTAGGTACTGATACTTAGAAAAATAGGTACCACCATTGTAGATGCTCTGATAGATGACGTGATAAGTTGGAGTAGGTGAGATTGCTTGTTTTAACAATACACATGTGATGATGATATATACATTGCTTGGAGAAGGATTTTATAAATAAGGACAGATAAAAATCATACCATATCACCACCATCATAATACATCTATGATCATAATCATACACAAAATTAGGGTTAGGGTTAAGTTGTTGCAAACTTTATTAAAATTATATAGATAAAGATAAAGATAAAGATAAAGATAAAGATTAGCTAAAAAATGTGAAATTTGAATTTTAAAGCCAATGATGTTCATTCTTATTGATCTTGTTATGACGTCTTCACAAACTTTCTAGAACCCTTTAAAAATGGAAAAGATTCTACACAAAAAAAATATGAAAAAGATTCAACTAATTCATTCAACTATTCTATGTACGGTATATATCGAGTTCCCTTAAAATTCATTTAAGAGTGATGTTATTTGTGCAAACAAAAGTTGACAATTTTTGGAATAATTCTTTTTCTTATTATTTTGCAACAAAAACAATAAAGTGAGAGTGGAAGAGAGAGAATAAAAATAATGAAAGTGAGAGTTGTAAAAAAATTAGCAACTTTTAATGAGATTTTGAGTTATCATCACACAACTAAATTTTACAAACAAATATTGATTCAAAACTCATTATCAAAGTCAAATTTCCCAGTCCAATTAGCTGAATAAGCTAGTCCGGTTTCAATCTTTTGTTACCTTCGACCAATAATATCACAATTCACTTTTATTTTGGTCATAGGAAAAATACTCCTACCTATGATCACACTTAAAAAAAAAAAGTAAAGGGTCAAAGGTCCCGTGGAATGGTAAAGGTTTAGGTGAATGGGGAGTGAAAGAACCCTACAAATAACCACCACCACACACACATATCCCATTCATTTGTGACAAATAATATTGGGGGGTATGAAACAGTACTTTTCAATTTCATGGTGGCCCAGAAAAAGAAGCATCTGATACCAATGTCACATTGCTTTTCACATTTATTTTCCACTTTCTCTCTCCTACCCCACTGAGAATGGTTAAAAGCTATAAGCCCCGATACGGATACAATACGATACCGATACGCCGATACGTTATTTAAAATTTAAAGTTAAAATTAAATTTATAAATACACAATATATAAACATACATAAAATCAATAATATTTATAATTAAAAGCAGAAAACATCTATTCTTATACTAAAATTTTGGGACAAGTTCAAACGCTTAACTACCTGTTACAGTGTATAGTAGGATACCATAGTTTTTTTTTTTGAAAAGTAAAACATTATATTGACAAAGGAAAAACACAAGAAATGCTAAAGATACAAACAAGCATGTCTGATACAGGAACATCATAATAACCCAAAGTCAATCAATACTGGAAACTCCCAAGGTCTGATACATGAGAACATCTTAAGTTAGTCCCTAGAACATAATGATTACTGATATATCTTAAGTTATACGTCTTATTGTAGTGTATTATACAAAAAGGACACCATTAATACTATCCAAACAAAATCACAAATACTATCCAAAAAATAATCTTTGTATCGGATACATATCAGGTATTATTTGTTTATTTAAAAATAATGATATAACCGATACTTTTCTGATACGTGTATCGGGACGTATCAGACACGTGTATCGGGTATTATTTTTTATTTAAAAATAATGATTTAATCGATACTCTTCCGATACGAGTATCGGGACGTATCGAAAGAGTATCGATATCGAGTACGTATCAGACACGATTCGTCACCATTTTTTGAGTACCGGGTCTTCATAGGTTAAAAGGCTATGGATTTGACCTGCACTTTTGTTGTTACCTTATTTGTCCCACTCTTGCCAACGTTTTTTCACCTGCTTTTCTTTCTTTGTCTTTTTTAATTCTTTTTTCACATTACATTACCTCAGTTGGGGTTGGGGACCTCCTTCCTCTAACTATAGTGTGTATCATAGATACACTAATTATAGATATGAGCTTTCTTAGTGCCAACAGAAACCTTCTATTGCTCACACACCTTGCTATCATAGTTGACTCCATTAGTGCCCACTTTAAACTTCAAACTAGCTACTTGATGACAAAATTTGCACTATTGCTCGGTGAAAATATCAGATGACTAATAAAATAGTTTATAAATTAATTGAAGTATTTAATAAATTTAACGATTCAACTAGCTAAATATAAAATAACATAAAAAAACACTTTTAATTAGTAATAAAGTATATATTTAAGACAACAATTTAAATTTATTAATTATATACTATCTTTTATATATTACAATTTTTTATCAATATTACAGTATTATTAAATTAATTTGTGTATGCTGAAATTTATTATATTTTAAATTTAAATTTATTTTTATTTTAATGTAATATATATTTCATATCGAAATGTATATGTATTATCAACTTATGATACTTAAAAATTGACTCAATTATATAAAGATATTTAAAATTAAATATAATAATAAAATATATTTGACACAATTATATACATTTTGCACTAAACATGTAATAAAAATTAAGATAATCATAACTATATTTGCTCAAAAAAATTAATCTTAACAACAATTATTTTAATCCAAAATAATAATCAAAATAATTTCTTAGAATAAGGCACCAAATATCCTTCTTTATCGGAATATCCTTTGACAGCCAAATAATATCTACCTTTAAAAAAGAACAAAAATGTTTTTTTTTTTAGAAAACTAACATCCTCAAAAAAGAAACAAAAAACTTGTCGGAATATGAGACGTTTTGTCTTCTTTCTTTTTTACGGACAATGGTTTGTACTATATATAAGAAAATAGTTTTTTAATTTAAATTAAAATAAATTATAAAGAGTAAAAATAAATTTTAGTTAAAATAACAGGGGTAAAAGTAGAAGAAAAAAGTGATGTAAGCTAAATTTTTTATTTTGCTAAATAGAGTCTATATATGACACTGCTCCTTTTCTTCTTATTTTTTTTTGTCAAGTTCTTATTCTTTAATATCTATATTTTTTTAATCCACTACTTCAAAAAACAAGGTTAATTACTAACAAAGTGTAGATGAAAAAGTGAAATCAATCTCAAAGTTATTGTATTTAGAAGAAGAAATTAACCAAACGATTTATATCAGAATTTAATAAATTACACTTTTCTTCTCTTTTGCAAGAGATTTGAATTACACTCGTTTTTTCTATCTTATAAATGAAGTAAATTTAACTCGGGTGAATTACACTCGTTGAAAAAAAAAAATATTATAATGTTATTTGGATACTTGGGTAACTTTAAAAAATAGTATAAAAAATATTATTTTTAATATTAAATTTAACTTTTTTATTTTTTTAACTATAATCACGAAAACACTAGTTAGCATAACCTTGTATTAAAAAATATACATACTCTCTTCTATTATGAATAATTATATAAAGAAAATTATACTATCCTCCCTCATAAGATGTTTGAACAGTACGGTATATATAATCTCTTGTGAGAATTAAATGTATATATGCACTAATTGTTATACATTAATCTATTTTAATATAAATAAATATTTTATAGTATCAATTAACTTCAAGCCACATGAGTTGGCTTAATAGGTAAAGGTTTGAGACTATGAAGTGTATTCCTTTTTATAAAGTCTCAAGTTTAAATTATTTTGGTGTCGTTTTTTATGTTAGATCAACCTATACATAACAAAACTCTAATGTTAAATCGCCCCTCCGCTAATAGATGGTGGAATGGTGTCATAGTCTTCAAAAAACAAAACTTTAAGCCATAATGTTTTTTAATAAATAAATAAATTCTTAAACTATACCATTTAAGAAATTAATAAATTTTCTTTATAACTTCAAATGTAAATTATAATAAACTTGAAACATTTGATTATTAATTTTAAGATGTTAGAAAGATGAATTTTTTTATTTTTTTATTTTACCGGTTTTAGTAATTTGTCCAATATTTGTATTTTATCTTGTATTGTTATATATTTTATAAAAAGGTGTTAACAATATTGTGAATCGGAAATTAAATAGGAAAAATGAATGGATATAAATTAAAAGTTAGATTAATTATATTAAAATAATACAAATTTACGTTTATATTGAGATGAGATTTGTAGATGTACATGTAGATTTAAGGAGTTAAGATGAATATCAATTTTTAGAATGATGAAGTTTAATGTCCTAATATACTATATTTTTTTTTAACAAAATTATTATATACATATCCTCTTATATTAAAATATACATTCTTCGTCATTCTAAATACACTAATTGCAATATACATTTATTATTTTAAATTTTTTAACATGAAAAACTATCAATATTAATCATACTTCCTTTCATTTTTTCGATCTATAAAAAACTCATCGTGTAATGCATGTTCGTTTGTCTTTTTATATTTGCACATGTGTCCAAGTCCAACAAAAAACTATTGAACAGCTAGAAAATTCATGCATGTTAATTAAGAGAACTACAAAAATAAAATAAAAAAATTGGTTAGTCAAAAATAAGAAGAGTTAGGATCAAATGACACCAAAGTGTCAAACTTAATAACATGACACCTCCGATAATTCTTTACCAGATAATCGTATTATGAAATCCACCGTTGGATTCAAAGCTATTATTATATAGATCATGTCTATGAAATTTAACATCAATCGGAAATAATTTGATGGGTTAAAAAGAGAAGGATCAAAATTAACGGTTTTGACGAAGTTTTGTAAGACGTTGGTTTTTATGCTTCTTTGTGCAAGATTTTATTTGTTTTTAAACTGGATATGTTTAAAAATAAAGGTTTATATTTTTTGCAAGATTCGGTTTGTTTTTATGCTGGATATGTTTAAAAACAATGGAGATTATGTTTTATTTTAAAACAGATCTGTTTCTATTTTTCTATAAATAGAGGTTGATTTATTCATAGAAAAATAGGAGAGCAAAGGAGAGCAGGAGAGCAAGCAAGATGTAGGGAATTCAATTAGGATTTGCCGCCAACACAAAGGCTAGGGTTTTAGAGAGAAACAAGAGGGTTGTCTCTTGGTACGACTCTAGGGAAGCAAATGGTTATTGAATACATCTTGGGTAGTCTAAATCATTGAGTCTCTTGGCCACGAGAAAAGATTCGGAATGAGGGTAGAGTTAGGTTTGAAGACTAATTCTTGTAACCCTTATGGGAATCTTGTGTAAAGTTACTCTTTGGATTTAGTGGAACGGAGAATCGCTCTCTCCCCCAGACTAGGTTGTTTTGACCGAACTGGGTAAACAAATATTCTTGTGTTGTGATTGTGTTCTTTTATTTTCTCTATGTCGGTTATTTTTCCCAACAACTGGTATCAGAGCCTGGTTTGATTCAGGAGGAGGGAGTTCCGCTGTGAAGTTTAGGCTAGAGAAAATTGGTGGAAGAATCATGTTTGGCTTGTGGAAAATTAAGTCAAGGATGTGTTTATGCAATCAGGGTTACACAAGGTCAGCCTGGAGAGGCGGTGATAAGAATACTCAACATCAGCTTGGAGAGGCGGTGGCAATAATACTCGCATCAACCTTGGCATGTAAAGAGATTTTGTCCAGGTGGAGCAGTATGTGTTCTTATGGTATTTCCGCTGTACCATGCAAAAGGACAAGTTATACTGGTAAGTTCAAGTGACACATGGGCATCGGTTGACATGGATGCAAGATGTGTGATTATAGCGTGCGGGCATTGGTTGACATTGATGCAAGGTACGCGGTTATCTCGATGACCGATGAACTTCCGGGAAAGTCAACATGGAAGTTGCACCATAAATTTTCAGCAAGGTTTCGAGATGAAATTCTTGGGATGGCTTGGTTCCAAGTGAAGAAAAATCTTGGGATGGTTTAGTTCCAAGTGAAGAAATTCTTGGAATGGTTTAGTTTCAAGTGAAGAAAATTCTTGGGATGGTTTAGTTTCAAGTGTAGTGTACTCTTTATGGTGGAGTATGATCATTTAATTTGTCGGTGTAGACAATGAGAATTATGATTGTCGGTGAAGACAGTGATTGTCGGTGTAGACAATGAAAGCGGAAGATGCAACTTATGTATTATTTTCAATTAAGGTGGAGATTGTTGATATTGATTGAAAATATACATGTTGGAAAATCTCACATTAATTGAGATTTGTGAAGATTGCCTTAAAATATGTTTGTGCAAGATTTTATTTTTTTTTAAACTGGATATGTTTAAAAATAAAGGTTTATATTTTTGGCAAGATTCGGTTTGTTTTTATGCTGGATATGTTTAAAAACAATGGAGATTATGTTTTATTTTAAAACAGATCTGTTTCTATTTTTCTATAAATAGAGGTTGATTTATTCATAGAAAAATAGGAGAGCAAAGGAGAGCAGGAGAGCAAGAAAGATGTAGGGAATTCAATTAGGATTTGCCGCCAACACAAAGGCTAGGGTTTTAGAGAGAAACAAGAGGGTTGTCTCTTGGTACGACTCTAGGGAAGCAAATGGTTATTGAATACATCTTGGGTAGTCTAAATCATTGAGTCTCTTGGCCACGAGAAAAAATTCGGGATGAGGGTAGAGTTAGGTTTGAAGATTAATTCTTGTAACCCTTATGGGAATCTTGTGTAAAGTTACTCTTTGGATTTAGTGGAACGGAGAGTCGCTCTCTCCCCCAGACTAGGTTGTTTTGACCGAACTGAGTAAACAAATATTCTTGTGTTGTGATTATGTTCTTTTATTTTCTCTATGTCGGCTATTTTTCACAACACGTGCTTCATAGGTAAAGCGTGAGAGAGAAAACAGAACGGCATGGGGTTCGTAGGACAGAGTTTGATAATGAGAGGAAGATTGTTTTCAAAATGACAACACATGAAGACAAATAAAAAGATCCAAGTGTCATGCCACAAAACGAGAACTTGAGGGGTCACATATTAAATATGCATCCATTTGAATAAATCAGATACTGTTTTTTCACTATTATAATTTATAAACAAAAAAAAATTCCATTTTTTTTTAAATCGGCTAAATTTTATTAAAAAACAACTCCTCCACAAGAAGTGTAATTTATAAACAAAAAAAATTCCATTGATTTACCAATAATATATTTGTTCTTGTTCATATATTTTTGTTATATTATTTCATAAATTTAAAAAGTAAAATGTTACTTATAATAGTAACAAAGAAGAGTATATATCCTAAGAGATAATATGGAGTATGATTTTATGCAAGTTACTTTATTTTAAGGTAATATTTCTAACCAATAATAACACCTTGAACACAAAATCATAAGTTTGAGTGAAAATAACTCGAGTTTATTTATTTTTTATATTTTTGGGTACAAAAGAGGGGCAAGCTCCAATAACTCGAGTTTAATAAATATTGAGTTTGTGTCTAATTATAAATAAAAAATGTATTAACAAGTAACAATATGCATCCAGATTTTTTTTTAAAAAAACTAAATAAATATATTAAAATATCAAGTTAAGCATAAGGTGTGTTTAACAAAAAAAAAATTACAAAGTAAATGTGTTCAAGATATATTGTAAGAAAATAAAGCACTACATTAACCGTAATGAATCCTTAAATAAGTTAAGGAATGAACCCACCACATATTCAAAGTATAACTAAAATTCTTCGGCAGAGTCTTCAACCACCACCAAGCAAGATTTTTATCTTATCAAACAACACATCAGCCGAGACCACTTGATTAGAAAATCCTATTATTTCTTTCCTTTCTAATAGACCAACAACGTACAAGTCAACCAAACTGCTTGAATACTTTGTCGAACTTCTTTTCTAAACAAATAAGCATTATAGAATTGCATAGCATGTTCATTTGCTAATATACCCGATCAATGCATAAGTTTATACCAAAGAGAAGTAGCTAATTACAATCGGAAAATAAGTGATCAGAAGTTTCAATGACTCCACAATCACCTACACACAACACAGAATCCAACAGATTCATTCCACGATGCAACAAATTATCCTTAGATGGCAATTTGTTCTTTAGCAATGTTCAAGCAAACAATGACACCTTCAAGTGAGCTATTTTATTCCAAATAACTTTCTGGTTAACCACCAATGTATCTAGGACGACAATATGAGTACAAATGTTATAAACTTCATTGCCTCAATAACCTGAGTCGGGCTCAAGTTGCCAAATCTATTTATCAGGTACATTTAAAAAGATGCACGAAGAGTTTTCACCCCAAACACCATTTAAAAAGATGTATTTTTCGCATCATCCACCTTTCGACAAATTTTATTCTCAAACCATCTATTAACACCCAAACCCCTTTTCTAACATCACACAAATACCTCCACTTATCCTTTCCAAAATATACATCCACAATTATGTTTTCTTTATTTTACGTGTTTTTTTTTTGGGTATTTATTTTACGCTCTTTCTATTACTTTTTTTCTGTTACTTTATTTTATTTTTTATAGATAAAATGTTAGTTTCTTTTTTCACAAAAACTAAAATGTTATCTGTTAGTATTTTTTATTGTATGTATGTATGAAATTTTAATCTCTATTTATAAGTGACTAACACTTAAATAAAATTCAAACCGTTCATACACCAGCAAAGGAGACAAGGTATACTAAAAGTGTTATTACATGAATTCGTCGATAAAAGCACCATCCTTTTCACGGCATCAACATGGACAAAAAATTAAAGACGTTAATTCTTTTGAAGAGTAGGGTCTGTTTGTTTTGAAGTAAAAAAAATGAGAGCAAAGAAAATTGTGGAAATCAATTAATGAATTTGAATTAAATTTTAATCTAAATTTATTAATCGATTTTCGTAATTTTCTTTTCTTCCACTTTCCATCCTTCCAATCAAACGGGCCATAAAGTAAAAGAAGCAAAGAATCTACGGTTGAAAGATTTCCTAGCTTACGAATATTTAAAATTGATGGTTTGCTTTTCATACTTAAATTCAATTAAAGTTCAGTTTTTTTTTTCTTTTTTGGGGTTTAGCCTCTCCTTTACACCAAAAATGAATGCGTATTTGACTGATTCTCATCAATAATTTTGTTTATATTTATTTATAAAAAATGCTAAATAGTATCTTGGGAAGATACTTGAAAAACCCAAAAAAAATAAAAGTTTATTGAAATTTCTGCACTCAACATCTAAAAAATACTTTTATAAATGCAAATTTTTTTTCTTTTATTTTTCTAACTAGTGCCCCAAAGCGATAGTTAGCATGACCCTTTATTTATTTATTTAAAAGTTAAGTTATATTACATTCTTGATTTTCTAAATTTGTTATACTTGCAATTTTAATTCACCAATTTTTAAAATAGTGGTTATGCCAACTAATAATTAAAATTCAATTGATAAATTTAATTATGATTTAGATTTGTTAACATTTTACTGTCTTTTTGAAAGTTTTATATGTATTTTTAGCGAATATCTAGCCTCTTTTTTTTTTACTCGAGCGAATAACTAGTTGTCTTCACCAATTGCACTAATATTAAAATATGGATGGAAAATATCTCAACACATCACCCTTTTGATTGTATTGTTGTATTTTAGTATTTGATCGAGTGAATTAAACTTATTTTATCAATGTGTATGTAAACATAAATTAATATACATCCAATTCATTTTTAATTAAAGAGAAATGCTAATTAGTGCATCTGAAACACTCTTTAAGAATCTTAAAAGATAACTTTTTATAAAAATATATATGTCCATTCAATACATTAAAAATTGAACTATTGGATTTTTTAAAAAAAATATTTTTTTAATATGAGATTCTTAAAAACTATTCCAAAGATATTCGTTAACAATACCCTAAATTAAACTCAATTTTTAACAGTAAAATCATATACCCATACTGATTGGCGCTGAACTTGGTAGGGAGGACCACGGTTCGATCCCCCGCAACTGCGATCGGAAGGGGGCTGGAATCACTTGAGGCCAGATCTGACCCCTGAATCAGATTAAATTGGTGGTGAACGCCAAAAATAAATCATATACCCATACTAAGTCACTTTTTCCGGTAAAGGTGATAATATTTGACATTATTCTTTGTGACCAATTTACCCTTTCTTAGTAGTGGTTAGTGGGCATGAATTGTGATTTGGATTATGTGCAATTGACTGCATGCAGTTAGTAAATTTGAACCGTCCGATCAAAATCAAATTGTTAGAGTTTAAGATCAATTTTAATTATCAAATCTAGTCTATATGTGTTTGACTGCATCTGCAGTCACTTTTTTTAATACACTGAACCCCAATTCCATGAATTGTATTCTCAAGTTTTTTTCGTCTCCTTTATAGTGCAATACTTATATATGTATAAGTATTTAGCCATAAAATTTAAACACACACAAATTAAAAAATTTAAAATAAAATTATCACATTAATTTATATCATTTTTTCTTTATTTTATTTTGTTTTTTGTGAGTGTGTGTAATGTGACCATACAAGCATTTCTCCCCTTTATAATAAAATGCCTTTTTTGCAACTGCACTTTCTGCTTTACTTTTCATCAATTTGATTCCTCTTCGAAAGCTTTTCTTATACCTTTTATTCTTTCACATAAGGTGGCTTCTAATTAGAAAAAGTAGCAAACTTCACCATTCAATTGGTGATATAAAAGAGCACTTTTATTTTATTTTCCCAAAGGGAGAGGCCATTAGGCCGAATTACGTACTTCCTCTGTTCTGACGTACTTCACCATTCAATTGTCCTAAATTATAGGTAACAACATCTCACTTTTCACATTTTTAAGATTTACTTCTATTTATTCTCATAAAATTTAATACAAATTGTATTTAATTTATGCTCTACCTGGGTATTTCTAGTTTTGGGGGTCTCATTCGAAATGCTGACGGAGGCTCGTGGTTATTATGGGAATATCGGTGTGTCTAACATTATGCTTGCAGAGCTCTTGGCTCTTTACCATGGACTACGACTAGCTTGGGAGCTCAATATAAAAGATCTTTTATGCTATTCCAACTATGGGACTGCTATCACTTTGCTCACATAACCTGTTGACGAGTGGCACCATTATGCTGCTATATTGTTGAACATTAAGGATATCCTAGCTGGGGACTGGAGGGTCAAAGTTACCCACACCTTGCGGGAGGGTAATGCCTGTGCAGACTTCCTTGCTAAACTTGGAGCCCGCCATAATGCAGCGCTTTCCATCTTGACCACTCCACCTGCTGGCATGAACCTGCTTCTGCTTGCGGATGCAAGTAGAACATGGTTTAATAGATAGTTGCTTTCTGTTTTTTGTTTTTTTTCCCCATTGTACCAAAAAAAAATTATGCTCTACCTTCTTTTCCCCATAATCAATAATCAATAATTTTTTTTACATCTTACCATAAAATTTATTTCAAGGAAAACACAAAAAAGTCATACTTCAAATTATGGAACGGAGGGAGTACATATACAAATACACACGACAATTAAACTATTGTATGTACAAAGTTAAATTTTTTACATTCAAAATTCTTACATTTATCTAATTTGGCGAACCCCATAGTATATGATTCAATTCTCACGGAAAGCGAAATTCTACTAGAGAGAAGGGCAGAGAAGATCGTGAGATGGCAATGTCGGGACCGCCTAAAATGGGACCCGGTGGGCTGTTACACTAAACATAGTCATTCACAAATTCTTAAAAATTAAAATATTATAATTTCAAGTTCTCTCTTGTCTCGTATTAGTTCTCACTCTCTCACATTCTAGTTTCAATTTTAATATTAATAAGCATTGTACCAACCCATTTTTAAAAACTGCAGGTTTGCCGATGTTTGCCAATTCCATCCAATTCTCAATGGTTCCTATTGATTCAACAATGTATCCATTATCCAATAAAACAATTAGACGAAGACCGCTGATGACGAGGACCAAAGAATATTAATAGCATGAAGAAATCCACATTTTAATAAATTATGATGGACATTGTTTTAGTTTAATTTGATATGTAATAATTTTTAGTTTGTTTCAATTTGAATTATAATAGCTTTAGTTATGTAAGTCCAATTAATATGGGCCTAGAATAGTGTCACTTATGGCCCATGTTGATTTAGGTTTAAATAGAATTTGTAATCTTATTTGAAAACAAGTTTGAAATGAAGTAGAATTTCTCTCATGAGAAATGTGAGTGAGTTAGGTCTCATCTTTTGAGTTCTTGTATTATAAGTTTTTTGAATCTTACCAATGACTTTCTTACCATTGTGGCGATTCCTCTTGGCTTATCAATCTTCATAATTGTGTCGCCTTCTTCTTCCATCTTCTAAACCTAATTCATCTTTGTTTATTTCTTTTCCCTTTTATTTGTCACTTTATTGAAAGATTATCACTTGGTAGATCCTTCATCTTATGTGGAAGCAACTCCATCCACATCGGCTGACCCACCCCCTCCGGTTCTCGATTCGACCGGCCAATTCGATTCAAGTTTTAAAACACCAACTTTATTAAGAAACTAGTATAATACTCGTGCTTATGCACGGGCCGCGGATTTCCCCGATGTTTTTTATTGTATGACGAATATTGCATTGTGCGAAATTAGTTCTGTTATAAAATTACTCAAAATTGCAAGATTGTTGTCCAATATATATATTTATAATTGTAATATTTATAAATGACTAATTTTCATATATGAATAATGTTGAATTGGTTGGGGGTGATATTTCTCATTTTAATCTAAAAATTTTCATATACATGTCATACAAAACATAAAAGTAAAAAAGAAACTATTACATAAAGTTCAATACAAATTTTTATACGCTCATTATATCTACCTAGAATTAGGTAAAATGACGAAATTGTTAGGCCGAACGCTATGACAGGTGTTCGAACAAACTTGTGTGTGAATTTAGGCTTAAATATCATTTTCATCCCTATATGTTTGCGAATTTTTTGTTTTAGTCCCTGTATTTTTTTGTTGCAAATAAGTCCCTGAATATACAAAATTTGTTGGCTTTAGTCCATGTCGTCTGCTACCGTTACAGAAAACGTTGATTTGTCAAAAGTTTGCACTCATGGCCACTAAGATGTGCCAAATTAAGCTGATCCGTCATAAATAAAGGATCAAAATTACATTTAGAATAGAAAGAAAATGCATGCTCACACTATAATTTTATTTCAAGTTTCACCAAAATTTAATTTTATTTCAATAAATATAAAAATTCCATTTTGTAAGTTTATAGTAGAAACTTGAGCATATGCGTCGTGCAAAAAAGCAAAGAAAAAGACAGACTTTGACGTTTCGAGCGCACTAAAGATTTTCTATATATTTATTTGGAACGTGTTGTGCTGTAGATTCACCTTTTCATAGCAATAAATACATTCAACAGAAAGTGGTGTAGGCCATAGTTGCTGCTTCAGCTCAACAATCCTACCGAGTACCAAACATTATACTCCGTTCGTCTGTCCGTTTCTATATCTATTTATGTATGTATGCTTTCTCTCTAAGAAAATACTAAAAAGTGTAAAAACGTTTTAAAATTTCTTTTTGAAAAATGCTAACAAGTTGTATGAATCAAAAAGATTATTTTTTCAACACTTATTATAATTAAATTTTTAGTATCTTGATGATGAATACTCTTGTGACGAGGTTGGATCCTCTCATTATCCTCTTTAAAAAGAAAATTAATAAAAAAATAATAAAGAGAAGAAGTGTGAGAAAAAGTAAGAGGGAGATAGATACAAATGAGTGAAGGAGAGAGTGAGAAAGAGAAATAGATGAAGGAGAGGATTCAAACCCCTCTTGTGACACTTGTTAACACTACTCTCTCTCTCTCAACATAAATTTTTGGAGCATTAGCCCTCTTTTATAAAAAAAAAACATTAAATATTTGTTTGGTGGTTATATATTATGCCTCAATTTAATTTAAATCATATTCTTACACTCGATATGAGATTGGATAGAAATCGGTCCGATATGGTAGATAAATCATTTACCACTTGTTTGTTTACTTCAATAAATGATAAGAATTGAAAATTAATAAAATATAAATATAAATTGGAAAATAGAAGTCACTACAAAAAAATTGGAAAGTGACGACAGTTTGATTGAGTATGCGGCGGCAATTATAACCACTGCTTTGTAGTGAGTTGATATTATATTAAAATTAAAATATTAATAATCAATTAGAACAAAAAAATTAATATAATGTTCTTATAGGCACAAGTTTCATCTTTTCAATCATATGATTCATATCCATTTCTCAACCAAGTCATTGGGCCCAGATGATTAATGAGTTTCATCAAATGACAGATTTTGGGAGAATCCGTGTTCGATTTCTGAGTGCAACAATTTCTTCATCAGCCTTTACTCACCTCGCGTCTGAACTATTAGAGTCTCTTTTCTTTAGGAATCAGAGGATTAAAACCAAAAAATAAAATCATATCCATTTTTCATTGTGTATATAAGGCCTCTCAACCGTAAATATCAATATTATTAGTTGAATATTTTTATTCAAGTTCAAACTTGAGCTCTCACAGTTGTGTATATGGATTTTAGTACAGTGCTTATTATTTTGTCTACATACAAAAAATATATATTTTAAAAACTATAATACAATGACATTATCGTATATTTTAATTGAATGAATGTATAAAAATATTTTAGAAATTTAATCTCATGTATAAAAATAGTTCTTACTACGTAAGTCTTATGTAAAACTGAAATTTGTGAATTTGTGTTTGGTGCAAGAACGTATCATTCCTCATGTGTATGATGCCTTTATATATATAGACATGTCATAGGAATAGTGGAGAATGGAGTTCCTACCCGATTGATTGTATTTTAAGATAGTTTCATTGCAAATTTCTTGTTCTAGGATGGGAATTTTTTTCTTCTTTTTAGCATATTGGATCAATCACCCCTTATACTTAATCCCAATATGTGGGTATAGTGTCATTTGTACTTAATTGCCCATTCAATATATCCATTTTTGTTGTTAAAAAAATAGTGGAGGAGATAGTGGGGGAGCGGTTAAGAGAATAGTGAAGCTAGTGGAGGAAGTAGTGGGAGATTCCCCATGTGCCTCTATTTTTCTGGATCTATATATCTTCCTTCGGTGTGACTAGTTCACGCCCTTATCGGATAAGGTAGGAAGGTCAAGCCCTTTGAATGGGTCCTTATGTTTTCGGGACTACCTCGTCTCTTGGTGTGGCCGAGTCTCTGCCTTGGCAAGGTGTGCTTTATTGAAGAGTCAACATATGCTTTGGGCTTACTACAATAATAATTGATCAGGCCCATTTTAGAATTTCAGGGTCTTGCCCAGAACAAGTGTCATGTTTGATTTTTATTGTTGTGTAAATTGATTATCCTCTACCTGCAAATGCAAAGATGAATCATTTGAGTCGGGTAGAACCAAAATTGTGACAAAACTCTCTCAATTTTTTTTAATGATGCTGAATTTTTTAGGACTAGATCTATACTCAAGACATCTACTTAAACCAGAAAGAGACCTAAACTGTCTAAACAAAACACTCTTTGTTCATGTTTGATTATTTTAATAATAAATCTAAATAAATAGTATGCAATATATGGTCAATATTATGAATTCAAATTTACTTCAATCACAAAATTGATGCATTCAGTTCAATATGTTTCTAAGTTCCAAATTGGACAATTTAAATTTGAATACAAATTTTAATTATATAAAATAAAAAAAATACCAAACTTGAAATCTTAACCTTCTAATCTCAATCTAAAGTAACTAAGAATTACATAATGTGTGAATGTGTCATTGTGGGTAGTCAATTCCTGTCGTTATATTCTACAATGCTCATGAGTGTTCCTCCTAGAAAGAGAGAAAAAAATAATTAAATTCAAGCCTAATCATCATGTTAATTAAACCACAAATCTCATCAATGGAACTAATCAACAACTTTAACAAAACATTAATGTTATGAAAAGTGAAGATTGGTCTATTATTAGGCAAACAACGATAGAAATCGAATAATTTATGCTTAGTGAATTGCTGGTGCATGATTAGTAATTGTAAGGTATTTATGTTAAAGGGACCACGAATATATTCAACATCACTCTCATTCACCAATTGAATTGAATAATCTCACTCAATCCTTCACCACCATTGCACAAATTAAATGCTTGTCGCATAAAGTGTGAATGAGAAACGACTGCACTCTTTCTCTTTCAAAATTTTCATTGGATTTCTTCAAAACTTGCCCTCATATGCTTCAACCATATCTTGAAATCAGATCATTATATACTTTTGCTTTCTTATAGTAACAAATAGGAATTCATAATGAACCGAGTTGATTGATTTCAAGGCAAGCATGCAACTTAATTTTTTTTTAGTAAACTTTTTTGGTTATAAATTTTTAACTCTGGTGTATTCAGATGACGATGGTCTAATAATTCAGATTTCGATGAGGAGGTTAGTAAATTAAGTCTAATAAATGATTTTATGGACAATTTTCTTTGAATAATGCCTAAACTAATTCTTGAAGAAAAATACATAGTTCAACTTAATCTCTTGTAAATACATACATACATACATATATATATACATACATACATACATACATATATATATATATATATATATATATATATATATATATATATATATATATATAAAGTTGGTCAAATTGATGTTTTTTTAGAGATATTAAGATTAATTTTAGATCTTTAGTTCATGCATATGAAATTATTATTTTTTGACGCAAACATATGAAAAAATATTTATTGAAAGAGATTAACTATTTAAATGAATTTCAGTTATTTTGAAGGAAGTAGTCTCCACGGTTGTGCGCGAAAAATACTTTGAGTTTACCATAAAAATGATAAATTTTAGAGATATTTCAATATTTGGCCATCATTTGAGAAACACTTGTATAGGCACAAGCACAAACTATTTAAATTTGGGCACACACACAAAATTGAATTAGATTTAAAAGAGAAATGATATAGTCAATATCAATTGATGTGATTAATTTCTTTATAATTTAAATTTTATCATTTATGTATGTGTGCCTATACATAATAGATTTATGGTTGTGCCTAAGTTAGAAATCCTCTCATTTGAGATATTTTGGATGATGTGAATTACTAGTATTATTTATTTTTTATGCACCAATTAGGACTAGTTGGAATATTTAATTTTTGCCAAAAGTGGATCCCCTATTTGTGACATGACAAGACCCTGAAATGAGCACCAAAAAGAAGCTAAAAAATGTGAAGATGATCAAAGATATGACACCAATACTAATAATTTAGGAAGGGCACTAGACAAGACACCCCCACCAGACCAGAAGAATCAGTCAATAAAGTTGAATCCTCCACCAACATACATTATTAAGGCTTATTAAGGCTTACAGAAGGGGACCACCAGTGCTAAGCTGCTGTGTGCATAATTGTGTAGGACCTTTCATTGTTATTAATAGTATCTTTTAAAAAGTATTTTAGGTTTGTCAAAAAAAAAAGTTTTTTAGGTCAAAGAAAAGTCTAATGATTTATAGCGAATTGATTCTCAAAAATTGTTTGAAACTCTAATAATAATAGATGTCATTTTTGCTAAATAAAAACTCGTGATTACTTTTTATACTTTTAATTACAATTGAGATAATGACGTGATCAATATTAATCCGGTAAAAACAAAGAAAACGAATATTAATATTTCAAACACTAACATATATCAATTTTTTTTCATCAGCACGAATCTATCACTTTTAACCAAAAAGTACATCGAGACCCTGAATTTCTAATTAAAAGTTGCGACGTCAATTATTGCTAATGTTTTAAACTAATTTCAAGAATCTACACTAAATTACGTATAAAATCTCCCAACAATTTCCATTTTTTTTCTTCTCTTTTGCATATTAACAATTGAAAACATTATATATATAGTGTTTTTTGTCCCCACACTTTTGACTTCATAACATCATCACTAAAGTCAAGCAACAACAGCATCAATAATTTTCCACAAGAGAGATAGAAATAGAGAATTGTGTTGCGTCTACGAGTAAAGAGATATGATCCATGAACTGTGGAGAAAGTTTTTCTTTATCACCAAAAGCTGATCGAAAGTTATGAAGTGGGGAATAAGGAGAATGTCAAAAGAAAAATTAAAACCATTTTCACCTTTCCTTAAATATTTCTTTTATGAAAAGGAATTTGGACTCTTTATAGATACAGTATATTTTTATTTTTTATTTTTTTAAGGAAAAGGTGTGCAGATCGCCGGTTGCAACACCCTAAATATATTTTAAAAAAATAGAGAAAATACAATAAACTGGGGGACAAACAGATTAAAAACAATAAAAGTGGTTAGAAACAGAAGCAAAGATACACACAACACAGACACTATCCAGCGAATCCGTGTATGAGCGCGAAACCAAATAGCAAAAAAAAAAAATGTTTTGGGGACCTTCACCATCATGAGATATGGTGAATGAAACAACCGCCAACACAGATCGGTTTGTTGGGAAAAATCGGCATAGAGAAAATAAAAGAACACAATCACAACACAAGAATATTTGTTTACCCAGTTCGGTCAAAACAACCTAGTTTGGGGGAGAGAGCAACTCTCTGTTCCACTAAATCAAAAAGAGTAACTTTACACAAGATTCCCATAAGGGTTACAAGAATTAGTCTTCAAACCTAACTCTACCCTCATCTTGAATCTCTTCCCGTGGCCAAGAGACTCAATGATTTAGACTACCCAAGATGTATTCAATAACCCTTTGTCCAACCCTAGAGTCGTACCAAGAGACAACCCTCTTGTTTCTCTCTAAAACCCTTACCTTTGTGTTGGCAGCAAATCCTAATTGAATTCCCTACATCTTGCTTGCTCACCTGTTTTTCTATGAATAAATCAACTTCTATTTATAGAAAAATACATGTCTTCAAAATAGAAACAAATCTATTTTTAAAAACAAACCGAATCTTGCCAAAAATATAAACCTTTATTTTTAAACATAACCAGTTTAAAAACAAATAAAATCTTGCAGAAACATATTTTAAAGCAATCTTCACAAACCTCATTAATGTGAGATTTTCCAACATGTATATTTTCAATCAATATCAACACCACGTACCAACCGTCCCCTGCAATAAAAAACAGCAAACAAATGGCTCTTTCAAGCCAAAGAAACCAAAATTGCAGATCCATGGCTAAGAAATCTAAAACAGCATCACCCAGCCCGACAGCAACAAGGTCATGGAATTAATAACTGGTCCATTTTAGAATTTATCATAATTTTGGACTTTATTCTTAAATGATTTTTAGTATAAGTTACCTTAATTTAAAGAATGGTGGGTAGTTTATCTTTTGAAAATTCATATGCACCATATGTGTATTGAGAAAAGAAAATTAGATGCTTTTTTTAGGTTGCTAATAGTTAGGCCTCGCCTAAATTCACCAAATGTGTATTGAGAAAATAAAGAAAGTTAGATAAGAAAACACACAAGCATATTTATAAGAATATATGTATGTTTGATTGCGCTTCAAGTGTTGAGTTTGTGTCTACCTAAAAATTTACATAAATGTTTGTTTTAAAGGAGGTTTATGTTTCCCAACTTTTTAAAAGTAAAAGCATCACATTATTTTATACATTTTAAACATATACTTTCTATATACTGAAATTCAAGTAGATTTCACTAATATTCATACGAGTTTCACAAAAATTCGACCAAAAAAATGGGTGTTGTTAGCGTTATCCTATTAGAGTTTTAGTAACACATGGAGAATAGTAATAGGAGAAGAAAGAACAAAAGAAAAGAGAACAAAGAAATAATACCAGGGTTGCATAGAAATGTAATATTGAACAATAAATTACATATATATTTACAATAAGCAAGTCTCTAGCACTTTTTTTATAAGCAAATTATTTTTATAGAAGAGAATATAAGGGGTACTTTAACCCAAGTAATGTATAATGTGAGAAGTCTGAGCCCAACATTATAGCAAGAAAAACTATCCAATATCATCTATAAAGGGTTGTAGAGTTCCGTAAAATCATGACTTTGAATGTCTCTGGCACTTGCAACCTAGTGGTTGGCCATGTGTAGACATTTACTACAAATAGTTGATAGTTGATTTGGATTTCAAGTAAACCTATGGGTCGACCGAAGTACTCTTCTATAAAAAAATATTTGCAATAAGCAAAAGAAATACTAATTTTTTTTCTTTCCGAAATATGCCAAAAGTGTTGTAATTTTTATTAATTACTTTATTTCAAAAGTTATTTTATGATTTCTTATCTTGGTCCAAACCATGAATTATTAATCTTCATTTCTAAGTCATCAATAACATTTTTCTAACGGTCAATTGGACTTAATTATACCTATTTATTCTCTACTTTTATGCCACTTTAGTGCATATAATTATACCAAAGAGTAACTCATATTTAGCAACAAATATATACCACACTAAAGCCATGTTTCAGATACAAGCAGAATCACTTTCTTCACTTGATAGATATATATCCGTGCAAACATATCTATACTTAGAGAAATTTGATTTTCTATTTTATACACAAATTGATTTTTCCCCTCACATAAAATTGAGTTTATCTTCCTGAGTTACATTGCCAGCACTTAGTGAATTCAAGTTGTTCTGTCACCTCGAGTATGATTCATACTTGGGAAGGACCTGTTGAATCCTGGAGGATTTGCGCAAATATACCGCGGATAAATCCTTAAGGACAGTGACTTTGTCATGCCTCAGGTTATTACTCTATTTTGCAGGATATCCGTAGTTCATGAGTTTAAGCTTTCATCAAAAGATAAGTTCATCATCTCTAATTTATTTGATTCTCATATTTGATTTATTTGATGATTATATTCTTACATGTTTATTATTCCGATAATGTTAGGTTTCAATTCTACGACAATCTTGAGGTCTAAATGAGAAAGATAAGTTTATATGATATCTCTATATTCGTATCTTATTATCGGATTTTATTTGATGTTTATATTCTTATATATTTATTTATTATTATGATTTGTAGGTCAATTCTACAACAATCTCAAGGGTTTATCCTTGCATTTGAATTTGATTGGCTATGATCATAAGTTTGGTTGTGAGAAACTTTTGTATGTTATTGCGAGGCAATGTCTTGAGTGCATGCTGCAGTGGAGGCAATTGAGGTGTCTTATGGAAAATACTAGCAATAGTGAATAAGTTTCTGAAAGTTTTATCTTTGATGCTTCATCCAGGTTCTGCCTATCATATTTAATTTTCATTGTTCATATAGGATTTATTTGTATTAATTGCAAACTATATGTCCATGAGTTTGGGTGCCTATATATGTTTGCTATGATTTTGTGGATCCGTGTTCCTAATTTTAGTTGAATATACAATGCAAGTTTTATTTATTAAAATTTATTTGTGGCCATTAAAATTGAAGAAGCAAATATTTTATATAAGGTTTCCTGCTTTTGTGTGTGACGCCTCACAGTACGTGTTTTAGATTTTGAAAAAATTATGTGCGTTACATGCTGAATTGATATTGACTAAGTTTTCTTTATGATTCTAATAACTATATTATTCTCTCAAAATAGGATTTAAACTGAGAATATGAGATTTTGACAATAGTCACATGAATAGATTGATGTTTGTGATGATTATGTATGTGTAGTACGATGCATTTATTTTACTTTGATTATCCTTCCTTAAAATTGATGAGACCAAGTTTTGGTATGAGTACTCTCTATAAATTATGAATTTGTTGTATATTGTGAGCATGTGTCTTTATTTGTTAGAATGTTACTTATTGTGAATTATAGATGAAACTTGTGTTTACCTTGTGAAATATAATTTCTATTTGAGACAATAAGTAGAATATAATTGAATTTTTATGATTGGATTCTTGAAGAGGCCAATGTTATAATATTTTACATATGCTCTAATGTTTATCAACTAGAGTTTAATTATATTAGATGTTGTTTTTGAAAAGAAGAGTAGAGACTATTATAGTGATCATATATAAATTTGATGCTTATGAGAATAAATTTATTTTGTTTATATGTCACTTAAAATAATTTAAGTAGACCTGTTTGTATATGATTAGTGTCTCATGAGTTGTTCTATGATACTTAAAATTAAATTTTGGAAATTATAATATTGTATGGTGTGGATATCCGTTGTATTGAAATAATACAATGATGTTTGATGAAATGTGTTTAAGAGAAAATATATTTATATGAAGATTTATAAATTGTCTTCAATGTGGAGGTAGTCACTTGAAATCATTCAAGTAAACCTAAAATGCGGATTTACAAATTGTCCTCATTGTGAGTGTAATGCCACTTGTGAAATCATTCAAGTATATATGAGTAAAAATTCACCTATATTATAAAATGTGGGAGCGTTGTCGCTTGAAAGCTTTTCAAGTAGACATGTGAATAAATCTAATCATAGATTATTATTATTTTTTTGTTGAGATGTCGTCGCTTAGAATTTATCTAAGCATACCTGGTGAAATATATTATGAAAGTCAATTTGACAATATATGAGATATCAATGAGTCATTATATTAAAATAATATAATGATGTTATTTGGAATTGAATTCCAACGAGAATAAATATAAATGAGAAACTATTTTTCTCATCATGTGAATGTTGTCGCTTAACATAATATAAGCAGACCTATGTAGATTCATTGTGAAGAACAAGTTTATTGTTATAGACTTGTATAAATATTATATGAGATTAATTGACTTAGAGACGTCTTGGTCAATATTATTTTGATGAAAGAATATTGTCTTCATCATTTGTGTGTAAAGTAGCTACTAAATAAAGCCCCTGAGAAGAAATAAATATGTGAAACATCGAGGGAAATGGGACTTGAGCCAATCGAAATTAACAAGTGATGGGAACCTGACCTTTGTGATTGGAGACCCCATGAAGAAGGTTTAATGTGGTAAGAACAAGTCACGAGTTAATTCTGCTAACACTAAATTTAATTTAATCTATCCCTTTTCTATGGTGTACGTAATTGAGAAAGTGTTAGACACTGCATTATTGAGAGGATAAGCTATAAAGCTTTTAATGATTTTCATATCCCTTATGGGTGGTGTATTATTTGCAGCATACACTTGATGAAATCACCTATATGAGTGTCGAGTGGGGCTGCTTGCATGAGATCTTGGCGAAATCTCTAGAGCACTCATGAATATCAGGCACGCGCACGGCCTATTCGCGCCAAACGGCGTAACAACAAGAATTGTGGGGGTGTAATGTGATTGTAAGACCGCTAACACACATCAAGTGTCTTGGGCTCCATTGCTTGCAAAACCAATTCACTGTGTGTTAAGTCTTATCTTTCTAGGACGGGTTCCATAGCTTGCTACACCGTTCCGATGCATTACATCTACGGTGTTTACTCAGGAAATTGTTTTCGTCCTTTTTAAACTTTTGAAATATGTGGGGGATTGTTGTAATTTTTATTAATTACTTTATTTCAAAAGTTATTTTATGATTTCTTATCTTGGTCCAAACCATGAATTATTAATCTTCATTTCTAAGTCATCAATAACATTTTTCTAACGGTCAATTGGACTTAATTGGACTTAATTATACCTATTTATTCTCTACTTTTATGCCACTTTAGTGCATATAATTACACCAAAGAGTAACTCATATTTAGCAACAAATATATACCACACTAAAGCCATGTTTGAGATACAAGCAGAATCACTTTCTTCACTTGATAGATATATATCCGTGCAAACATATATATACTTAGAGAAATTTGATTTTCTATTTTATACACAAATTGATTTTTCCCCTCACATAAAATTGAGTTTATATTCCTGAGTTACATTGCCAGCACTTAGTGAATTCAAGTTGTTCTGTCACCTCGAGTATGATTCATACTTGGGAAGGACCTGTTGAATCCTGGAGGATTTGCGCAAATATACCGCGGATAAATCCTTAAGGACAGTGACTTTGTCATGCCTCAGGTTATTACTCTATTTTGCAAGATATCCGCAGTTCATGAGTTTAAGCTTTCATCAAAAGATAAGTTCATCATCTCTAATTTATTTGATTCTCATATTTGATTTATTTGATGATTATATTCTTACATGTTTATTATTCCGATAATGTTAGGTTTCAATTCTACGACAATCTTGAGGTCTAAATGAGAAAGATAAGTTTATATGATATCTCTATATTCGTATCTTATTATCAAATTTTATTTGATGTTTATATTCTTATATATTTATTTATTATTATGATTTGTAGGTCAATTCTACAACAAAAAGTATCTAAACATCAAGAGTACATAGAGATTCCAATTACGTTAGCACCCCTAAAATCTCCATCCTATGCCTAGCTCCAAATATATTAGAGAGAAAAAAAAAAGGAAAAATAGAATATAACTAGAGGAACTAGACCTTATTTCAAAGAAAAAAAAGGAAAGGAAGCTAATCCCAGGATTAATACTTTAAATAGAGTAAAAAAAAGTAGGGTAAATAGGTTGATACCTCCCTATAACGTGGGTGAGTTTTGCTTTTCTCCGCTGTAATTTTTTTTTCTTTTGACTCGCCCCTTGCAATGTTGAATTTTTTGGACTCACCCCTTGGGTGCAATTTTTAAATCGGTTATTTTGTTCAAACCGATTTAAAAAGTGCAAATTTCTTGCACCCAAGGGGGGAAACTAAAAAAAATTGCTTTGCAAGGGGCGAATAAAAAAAAATTACAGGGGAAAAAACAAAACTCGCACACATTACAGGGGTATAAACCTATTTACCCAAAAAAGTATCAATGCTTTGTTTCCTTTACGGGTGTTCTCATTTATAATACTTCGTATTAGGTTTAAGCTTTTTGTTGTTGCAATTTTATATTTAATATCAAGTTCATAAAAATAAAAAATCTACCATATTCAATTTAATTTGAGGTTAATTTTATAATTTAAAATAATTTTTTTTACTCTTCAACAAAAAAGCAAGAGAGAAAAAATAGACATATATTTCTCTCCTTTTTTGAAGAATACAATAATACTCCTTAGTACAAAAAAATGAAACCCAAACTATAATTCTCACTTATTTCTTTTCTTTTTTGTTTCAATTCTTACATATTTCTTTTCATACTTCATTTATTACCAATAAAGATACAATTCATAATAATTGGCATTGTGCTTAACACTTTTAATTTAATATATTGATATTGTTGTAAGTACAAGAGAAACTTATATTTGAAACGCTTGAGATTACCCATTTTTATATATTATTCACTTTACACTTTAATGTGGTTAGTGTTGAGATTAATCCATAGTTGTTGAGTTAGTTACTTGTATCACAAGTTAGTTACTTGTAACACAAGTTAGCTTGTAAAAGTGAATTTGTTAGTTGGTTAAGTGTTTGTTACTTTCTGTTAGATAACAGTTAGAGTTAGAGAAGTAGTTATTAGTTTGTTACCAAGTGTGATTAGAAGACTTGGTCAATAAGCAACATCTATATAAGGAGTTGCATTGTAATCTTTTCATCAAGTGTGATCAATAAAACTTCTTCTCTTCTCTAAATTCTTTCTTCAATTCAATCATCAATTTTACAGTGTTCTTCCTTCATTAATTCTCATAGTTTCTTTCACCATAAGTGTGTGTGTGTGTGTGTGTGTGTGTGTGTGATCAAAGAGATTGGTGTTGTCATTGTGCCCGAGCCCTCACCAGGTCATTGTGCTTGTGTGCATGATCTGTGTTAATTCCTAGTGCTTGAAACCCAACTGTTAGGAGGTCGGGGTAATAAGATGGTTGAGAGCTTGATTCTCACTTTCACTATAATACTAAAAATGCCTAATAATGAAGATTAACCGTTTCAAAAAAAAAATTTACACTTTAAAAATAAGAAAATGATCCAAATTTCAGAGTCATATATTTTCTAGGTACTTCAACTGAGACACCATAAATTAAGCAAAAAAGGGAAAGATTTTCCTGAAAAAATTGTAAGGATCTTGCTAACGAGTATTTCAAGGCTATTGTATAATGATTTTAAAAGGCTATTGTATAATGATTTCAAATAAAAAAAATTATTCATTGATAAAAATATAAGTATTTCCATTTCAAATGCATTAAATTAAATATACTATTTTAGAAAAATATACTAGTTTACAATATTAAATAAAATTCTTAGGTCACTCATTAGGGTTTCCAAATAATAACAAAGGAGGATAGATTTATAAATGTAAAACCGTTTAAATGGGTTTATATATACATTTTCAAATTTTTCTATTCTCACCCCCGTGTTTCTTTTCTATCCCAGGATTTCCTATTTTACCCTTGAATAAATATTTTGGAACGCATTTTCCGAATTCTTTTTGCCTTAGAAAAAAATTTCGGAATGTGTTTTCTAAATTTTTTCCGAATTTGAACTAGAAAAACTTCGGAAAACACGTTCCGAAGTTTTTATACAAGAGAAAAAATGGAAAAACAGGGGGTAGAAAAGAATCACAGAGGGTGGGAAGAGAAAAATTCTCAAGAGGGCAAAGGATCAAATCTTGAAAATGGTCCAAACCAAGAAAGACACCCTTGGATTTGGGATGGTACATCTCTATGGATAGACTATACTTTAAATTGGAGAAATAGTTGGTGTGTGAGTGTGACATTGTTTCTTTGACTTGCTTGTCAACCCAACCTCTACTCATTTGTATCTTTCTTCTCTCATTCCTCTCTCTCCATTTTTACTCTCTTCCATACCATTTTCTCTACCAAACTATTGTATAATCAAATCACCAATCATGGCGATTCTACTGATATTATTCCTGCTTTATGTAATTTTGTAAACTATGACAAGAATCGAAGGGTAATTTTAGAAATAGAAGGTATATTATTAACAAATTTAATGCAAAAGTTACTTCTTGGAAATAGAAGGTATATTATTAACAAATTTAAATTTTTTGTGCATTTGTGAAAGAAGTCTTAAACACCTAAATATGCAAATACTAGCTCCTGAATAACTTCATGGAAATAAATACAACATTTTTATGTGACGACAGTGGCATTCGCAATAGGCCAAACCGCCAAACCAAAATCAGAAGAATGCTATGTTAATAGTAATTCATTTTACTATCAATGATTCCATATGTCTTTGACTTGAATCATCTATAAACAAATTCATCAAGGGCATAAACTAAAATATCTTTTCAGTGCAGACTCGCAATTTGTCCCTAAAAAACACAGAAGATATTCAAATTACAAGTTAAAAGACCAATTAAAACAAGTTGCTTATAAACATAACACTGTAGTGATGGTACACGTTATAATAGTTCCACAAAGTTGTGCAAATTACCAACTTGTCATTCAAAAAACAAACAAAAAAAGTTTTACTTCAAAGATGTTTGCTGCCTGCCATCTGGGATTGCAAATAAGACTATTGGTTTTGAAGGCCGAACAAAGGGTACATCACACCTGAAGTATCCCTTTCGCTCCAGCTGCAATACCTCTCCACGCTGAAGATTTCGCATATTGGCATCTCCATATGCTAGAGTCTCCTTTTTTGTACTGGGATTAAGCACATCAATGAAGTCCTCCCCTTCCTCAAGCTGCAAACAAGCATATTCTGTGTTAAGTTATATGCTGGACAGAAAATAAAGAATTGGCTAAATATTCTGTGTACACCAAAAACTATACAAGCCAACTGGAATAGCCAATGATAATGATAGGAAGAAAGCAAACAGAACCAAGTAGTGTCTTTCATTCGAAACTTTTTAGAAGAACGAATACTTCAGACTTCAGCCTGATATAATGAGCAATTATTTCATAAGCATAATGTCCATAGATACAGTCGATCAAAAAGTAAGACATCAAATCTATTTCACAAATTATTTTATTTTCAAATCTTGATTGGCTGTTTCCGAAGAAACTGTATGGACATATGAATTGCTCATGAAAATATTCAAATTCAAATATTATATATTTTCCTTCATGTTTCTTAATGACGGAAACCAACAGAAGACAAACACATACCTTTTTCTTTGTAATTAGATAATCAAACTCCATCAATGTCAAGCTAACTAGTTCATCTAACTCAGGTAGCCAAGTGAGCTTCAACTTTGTGGTCTTCACAGATCCTTCAAGATGCAAAACACCACTCAACCCTGTGACATTCCCATCCCGGTCCTTCTCTACTTCCTTTACTATGGCATTTCCCCAATCCATCAAGGTTACTTCCTCACCCGCTGATATGGACTCTGCATCAGCATAGTCAATCCATATCCTTTTAGTGTATGTGGTAGCTTTATTTCTGGCAGCTTCATATTTCTTGTGCCTAGGTATGATACGGACAAATGATTTCTCAGGACCATCGGTGAGGGTCAACAATACCCGCCTATCCGCAATGACAGCAGTGTGTCTAGGACATACAGGGTCAATAATCTTCTTATTGATGGTCCAGAGCTTGTCCCACTCCATGAGATTGAGATTTTTTGATGCCCCCTGTACAATACAAAGATCAGTCATCAACAATTTAAGCATGGGTTATACAGCAAGAAAGTACAAAGAAGACAAGTATGAAAACAACATATTCTACTATATTTCTAATTTGTTAGTTAAGTGCATATTTTCTTCTAGAAGTATAAATGAAAGAAAAAACCCTGCACGTACTTGTTCAACAATAAATTGAATCAGTGCTTCAATTTTTAAGCCTCTGCGCACAATTCCTTGCACCGTAGGAAATCGCGGATCATCCCATGATTCAACTTTAGCATTTTGAACAAACCACAGAAGCTTTCTTTTACTAAGAAGAGTGTTGGTCATATTTAGCCGGCTAAATTCATATATCAAAACTTTCTTAATTCCCATGTCCTGTTGAACACGATCGTATTGAGCATTTCGATCATGGTATTCACTTGACCGAAGGGCATGTGTGATACCTTCCCTAGCATCAACATATGGACAGGCAAAATCATAAGTTGGATACACTTTATACTTGGATCCAATTCTATGATGAGGCATTGGATTGCAACGATAGTAAACAGGATCACGGAGTGATTTGTTCAAGTTTTGCATGTCCAATTTCCCACGGACACAACACTTCAAGCCCCTCTCTGACCCTGCAATCATTTCCTTCCATAATTTCAAATTCTCCTCTACACTTTGATTTCTGCATTTAGATTCTATGCCCTCCCTTCTCTCCTTTTGCATTTGTTCGCGTGGAGTGTCATCAACATATGCTTTACCCTGGCTAATTAATTTTTCAGCCAATTCCATCAACTCGGGAAAGTAATCTGATGTGTATGTAATTGTTTCATATTTGATACCCAATGTCTCAATATCTTTCACCAAGTTGTCCACAAACTCATTACTTTCTTTAGCAGGATTCGTATCATCTAAACGAAGAACAATTTTACCTTTGTATTTCTCGGCAAAATATTTGTTCAACAGAGCTGCTTTTGCGTGACCAATGTGAAGATAGCCGCTGGGCTCAGGTGCAAATCGCAAACGAACTTTTCCAATTTCAGCATCTGGAAGATCTATCTCTGCTAAAGGTTTGCCTCCTCCCTTAATGTTCTTAGATGCATCCCCGTTCACATTCTTCACTTTATCCGTGACGACTGTCTGATCTCTTGACTTGGTTACAGATGGCTCTCCCAATCCTCCTTTTTTGCCAATATTTAAGGCAGGACCATGTTCTGTCACTATTGAATTGTACCATCGTGCAAGATTTTGATATTTCTTTGACTTCCTTAAGCTTTCCCATCTCTTTCCAGATCCTGAAAAATCATAGTGTAAATGGAGAATGAAAAGCAAATCATCAAATGCTGAAGAACCTAATTTTGCTGCTGCACAGACACAGACTATCACAAAATTACATAAACGATCGAACACAACAATAGATTAAAGCAACAATAAACCCAGTTGTATCAGCAGGGACAAACTAGGAAATAACCACAAAATGCAAACAATAAACTAACACAAGGATTTCCTTTTTTTGCTGTAAGGTTGTTTAAAATCCACCTAGTAGAAACATTGCATGTGAAGTTGAATAGGTATCGTAGAATATTTTTACCTGCAAGACTTGCCATTATAGTTACATCTGCAATTGATAATGAATAACCAACTAAAAAAGTCCGCTTCTCCAAGTACTCGTCTATATATTTGCATCCATTCTCAAAAGCAGGGCCTGATGAGAGTACAGGTGCATACTCTAACTGTTTCGCAATACACACATTATGACCATCAAAGTCAAAATCTGGAGGTAACTGTAACGACATAAGTGACGCTGAAGGCTTGGAGACAGTCTCTGTAATAAGAAAGCAAAAACGACATCATAAGTGTAAAGTAATAGAAGAGTGGTGTCTGTAAATAAAATTTGTATCCCAACTGTTCGGCAATAAACTTAACATCCCATAGTAATGTAAATACAATTTGTTATGAAATCGAAACTGGTGTTATGAAGAGTTAAGCAAGGTGTCTTCTTCATGTTACTAATCCTAAACCATAAGCAATTTCAATAGCTTGTTCTAGTTCTAGGGTTTGAAATTGGAACAATTAAGTAAGTAATAATTCAGAAAAGTAACAGACGAAATCAAGCGAGAGATGTAAGCATTACCTGCTTGCTAGTTCAGAACGAAGATTCAGAGGAAGAAGAAGAATGAGAATCGCACTCCTTTCTGTTTTCGCTCCTTTGCGTTTTCGTGTGCGCGCTCCTCTCCCTACTCATCGTTTCCTTATATATATATATTTCTTTATGGGCCAAATGTGTTTGGGCCGCCCATCTTATCTTATAGGCAAAATTACACAAATAATCTTTTATCTTATTTTTTTTGTAACACTTTAATTATTTATCTTTTTTTTTGTTACATTTTGGTCATTTATTTTACTTATTTGTAACATATAATCCTTTATCTATTTTTTTCTCATTTAAGTCATTT
This sequence comes from Trifolium repens, assembly GCA_030408175.1. Lineage (NCBI taxonomy): Eukaryota > Viridiplantae > Streptophyta > Magnoliopsida > Fabales > Fabaceae > Trifolium > Trifolium repens. The sequence goes on along the minus strand of CP125841.1, from coordinate 17,727,720 downwards.
ATCTAAATAAATAATTTTTTATGTATTTTTTAGATAAATTATTTTGCATAAACTCATAAATAAGTCAAATCAAACGGGCCGATTGTTTTTTTGTTTCTATTTTTCTGTTCTTTTATTTTTAAGCTATAAATAAATATCTTCTTTTATTGGGTTATTCTATTTTTATTTTTTATATATACGTTTTTATATGTTAGATTCAGTTACTATTTTTTCATTAAAAAAAAGTTACTACTATTTTTTAAGCGTATCTTTTATAGTGATTTTTGTTCATATTTTTATGTGTAAATTTATTTTAATTAAATTTTTATGGGAAGATTTATTTAATGCTTATCTTATTTTTTTTCTATTTTTATTTTATGTTTTTTTTTTTTAGATTTGGTTTCTGATGCTATTTTTCTGAGAAGATTTCTTTTATGCTTATCTTTCTTTTCAATTTTTTTTTTGTATTTTTTTTATTAGTTTAGAGTTAAATAGTAGTTTCTTTTAATATATTGTAAGGAGATTATTTCATGCTTATCTATTTTTATTTTATTTTTTTTACATATTTTATTTTTATGTTTATGCCTTTTTTGTTCAATTTTTTTTATTTCATGCTTATCTATTTTTCTTTTTCTTTTTTTTTTGTACGTATTTTATTTTTATGCCTTTTTTTGTTCAATTTGATTTATTTCATACTTATCTATTGTTTTTCCTATTTTTATTTTGGAATTTTTTTATTAGTTTAGAGATGTAGTTTTCAATGCTATTTTTATGGTAAATTGATTTTTTATACATATCTTATTAAAGTTAAAATTACATTTAAAGGCATAAAACTTGGAACATCGTTAAAAGTGCCAAGGACAAATTTGGTTTTTTAACATAAGTTTCTTTTAATATATTGTAAGTAGATTGTATCAAAACAATAGTTTGAGAGTCGCTAAGATTTTGTCACTTTATAAGGAAATTTAGTTGTTGTTTATGTTTGCCACTTTCTCGTGTATTTTATATATAAGTGTATCCTACTATTTTATAAAGTTAAAATATAATGTTAAAGTTTCTAAAAATATCTCTATCAAAAAAAAGTTTCTAAAAATATATATAATTTAATATTAGAGTTTCTAAAAAAAATATATATTATCAGAGAAGCTCTAATTAATTAAATGTCACATAAACAATAATATTAAAATATAAAATTAAAGTTTCTACAAAAAAGAAAAAATATTAGAGTTTTACAAAATTTTATATAAGTGTATCCCACCACTATACAAAATTAAAATATAATATTAGAGTTTTTACTAAAAAAATATATAATATTAAAATTTATATAAAAACTATATAAATAATATTAGAGAATCTCTAATTGAATGTCACCTAAGCAATTTCTATCGAGAATGCACAAGAAAGCTCTGTAGAAATCTTGTAATGTATATTATAGAGATATTATAATTAATTAAGGTCTTTTGGATTTGTCTTATTTTTGAGTTTATGAAAATACTTTATGCAAATAATATTAAGCGGGTAAGAATTACTAATATGCAGATGATTAGTGTAGAAAATATTTTATGAAGATATTCCTGAGCTTACAACATTTACACTTCACACTAAATCATCTAAAAATGTTTAAAGGCTTAAATAGTGTTTTAGCCCCTGCAATTGTCACTCATTTTGAAAAGAACCCCTGTTAAAAAAAAAATTTGATTTTAGTCCCTGCAAAATTTAAAATTTTTGAAAAGAGCCCCTGAACAGGATTTGTTGATGACATATCACTTGGATTGTGACGTGGCAGACGCTGAGTGAGATTTTGTGCTGACGTGGCATTACATGCTCATTTTTTTTAAATTACAATTATTTTTCTTTTTCAGAAAACGAATAAAGTAAATAAAAAAAATTTTAAAAAAAAAAGAAGAAGAGAAACAAGTAGCTCTGCTGGGCCTTCACTTTCAACTCCAAACCCACAATCACTTTCAACCTTCACCAATATCCATTCATCATCTACAACACATAACCAAAAACCAAAACCAAAAAAGGGAAACAATAACAAGCAGCAGCGCAGCTCCACCCTCCACCAAAGCTTCACCATTTTTTTCAATAATAAAACCACAAATCAACACATAAACAAACACCACCATATCAAACCTTTTCAATCATCCAACAACCAAAACTATGATGAAAACAAATCTCAAATAGAACTAAAAACACACAGCTGTCCAAAAACAAAATAAAAAAGAAATAGAAGCAAACAGAGGGAAGAAGAAACACAGGAAGAAAGGTTCGCCGCCGCCGAATCCAATCAAACTCCGGCCATTACCATCGCCGCTGCCGCCTCCAAATCACCACCGGACCACCATCAGCCGTCTAATCCCACCCATTTTCAAATCCTTTTCCAGTGACAACATCACCAACCGATAAATCAATCTCTCTCGTTCACCTTTTCAAACCCAGAAATCACTCATTCTTCATCTTTTCTTGGACAGATCTGGAATAAATATATAAACATCTTTTTTCTTCGACAGATCATAAAAAAAATCGAAATTGTACAAGATGATGTAATGAATTGTACAATCTCACGATGATGATGATGATGATGATGAAGTGGGATGGGAAATAGAATCGTTTAATTTTTTCTCTGACAGATCTGGAATCGTTTTTTCTCGGATGATGATGATCTGGAATCGAAATTATATATTTATATATTTATTTTTTATGAATTGTACAAGATGATGATGAAGTGGGATGGGAAAGAATAAATATAGAATGTTTTATTTTTTCTCCTTTTTTTTTATTTTAATTACTTTATTTGTTTTCTGAAAAAGAAAAAATAATTGTAATTTTTTAAAAAATGTGTGTAATGCCACGTCAGCACAAAATCCCACTCAGCGTCTTCCACGTCACAATCCAAGTGACATGTCATCAACAAATCCTGTTCAGGGGCTCTTTTCAAAACTTTTAAATTTTGCAGGGATTAAAACCAAATTTTTTTTTTTAACAGAGGCTCTTTTCAAAATGAGTGACAATTGCAGGGGCTAAAACACTATTTAAGCCATGTTTAAATGATTTACTGTGAAATGTAAGTGTTATAAATCCGAAATATGATGTTAAACTCTTGCTCATACAAAAAATATCACCCGAAATTATAATAATATTAATTAATATTTTTGCAAATAAGTGGAAACATCTAGATCGTATTTCGTAATTTTCCTTAAATAAAAAAAGTAAAAATCATTCCAGATTGTACTCATGTTATATATTCATAATAAATATAGAATAATAATTGTCAAAAAAATATAAATTTAGAATAATTGTCCTTAAATAAAATATGATTTCCTTTTATAGTTTATAGCACAACCAATTTTCCTTGTTCAAAAAATATTCTTATATATAAATAAATAGCCAAAACTTTACTCATTCTTACCTAAAACATAAAGACAGAGACAAAGAACAACTGAGTCAAACAAACAAAACAAACGTTAATAATAACGTAAACTCCACGCTACAACATTACAAAACAAATCAAATTGAATTTGAACAAGAATTGTAATTGTAATAATATGAGCGAGTTGACTCAGACCGAGATGTACTCGCCGGTGGCTCACCAAGCATGGAATGCACTGTTGAGTTGGTTGGGTTTCTTCTACCAAATATTTTCTCAGATTATTGGATCCTTAGCGCATTACCCTTTACTTTCTTTCTCTTCTCATTCTTCATTCAATTCTATACCCACTATTGACCATGATTCCGACCTTCAAATCTCCGACGACGACGACGCCGATGATCGCCAAAAGCTCCAAAAGCTCACGGTATGATATGATATGATCACTTTTTTCTTACATTGTTTTATTTTGGGTATGTCTCAAAATACGATTTTTATTATTTATTAATATAAATGAGAGATTTTTTTTTTGTTGGGTGAGTAGCTCAACTGGTTTGAGCGAAGAGAAAAATATTAATCTAACAACTAATTGCTAATCAAATAAAAAAGGAGGGTGAGGAAAAGATGGGAATTGAAAATTTTAGTAGAATTAGAAAAGTGAGTTTGGTTCTGTGTGGTAATAATTGATTTTGAATGAATTGATAGTGTGAAATTTACTCCGGCTAAAAGTGAGTTGAAGGTAAAGTTATTTATGTTCAGATGCATGCATGGAAAAGTGATTTGAACAATAATTTACTAATTTAGCTTCTTAAAAAAAAAATTAATTCTAGAATCAAAAGCTCAAAATTTTGGGCGAGCTTTTGAGAAATGTGATTTTGAATAGAATTGATTTGTTATAATTGAGTTTGAAGTGATGTAAATTATGTTTGTATTTTTTTATTACTCTTGAAATCAGTAATGATGTAAAAAGTAGTGTGAATTTTTCAATTCAAGAACTATTTCTTAGTTCTTAGCACTTTCTGTCAAATTGAAGCTTACAGTCAAAATCAATTTTATGTGATTGAAACCAAACATGAAATACATGTAGCATGTGTTTAATCCTGCACCTGCAAATACATTAACGCGTGTCCAATACGAAGCTACTAGCCTTAGGATGCAAGAAATGGCAAACTCGTCACAGCTCCAAACATATGTGTAATATAAGTAAAACGACGTTTTACCAGAAGCAAAATTAATTATGATACCATCTATCATGAAACCAAACACACACACACAGAGTAAGGCCTGTCGAAGAACATGCCATTCTTTCTGGTTTGGTAAATATTGTTGTTCCAGAGTACATTCAAATTTAAGTATTTACTGCTGCAGTATATATATCACAATGCAAAAGCTGTTCTTTAGTTGTTTTCTGCTTCTGCGTATACCTTATTATGTTGTTTAAACTCGCAGAATTACGCGCATATTGTCATGATTTGCATTCTACTTGAAACTACAATTCTATCATGTTTTGACTTCTTATCACATTCTGATCTCATATGTGCATTTGCAGGTAGTGCTTGACTTGGATGAAACATTGATATGTGCATACGAGACATCAAGTTTGCCAGATACACTAAAAACTCAAGCAATTGAAGCTGGTTTAAATTGGTTTGAGCTCGAATGTGTACTCCCTACCAAGGTTTGTTACTTGATTGCTTGTATCTAATTCTTTTTCTTCTGATAAAATATTATATCTTGACATGGGAATGTTGCATCTTTAAGGAAGCAGATGGAAAACCAATAATCAATCATGTTACGGTCTTTGAACGCCCCGGGTTGAAAGAATTCTTAAGACAACTTAGTGAATTTGCGGACCTCGTTCTGTTCACTGCCGGTCTTGAAGGTTGGATCTTGTACTTTTCATGCTGCATCTTTATTTTATTTTATTTTGTCATAAACCTGGCATTCTCTGCACGCAACTGCAGAGATTAATCACTCGAGCCTTGTGGGACCCAAATGGGCAGCAAACTCTCCCTAAGAGTTTTAACGCTGCTGCATGCCCAAACCAGGGAAGCTCTTCTCTATATTTTTGAGTGATTTCGATCTATAAACTTTCACAGGTTATGCTAGACCACTTGTTGACAAAATAGACACAGAAAATCTATTTAGTCTGCGACTTTATCGGCCCTCAACGATTAGCACGTAAGTGCTACTTCATTTCTTTTTCATCAGTCTATATGTAATTAATCTTTCTTTCTAGTCCTTTGTAAATGGTTTCTCTGATACCAACATACATGATACATCTATTTCTATCTTCTTAATGGAGAATGAATTTGCGTCACTAGTATTCTTATAATCGTTGAACATTTACAGTGGATATCGGGAACATGTAAAAGATCTTGCAAGCATATCAGAAGATCTATGTCACATTGTTATAGTAGACAACAATCCCTACAGCTTTATATTGCAACCGCACAACGGAATTCCATGCGTCCCGTTTTCTGCAACGCAACCACATGACACACAGGTGCTTATATTCATCCTCTTGGAAATTCATATCAAACATCTGATTTTTAATATTTTGATGAAATATTACTAACTATCTTTTTTTGTCTATGTTCATCAGCTTCTAGATGTGATTCTTCCACTTCTGAAGCAACTATCTGACCAAAAAGATGTTAGACATTTGCTATATGAAAAGTACCATATGCCTGAATGGTTCCAACAACATGGGATTCCAGTTCCTAGTTGACAACATTGGAAGTTTTTCAGATTAAGAATAGTTGATCATTCAACACCATAGATTTTAATGTAGTATACATTTAGATCACTAGATAAATTCTTGTTTATATGCTTGAAATCTCATGAAAAGTACACCATCTGCCACAAAATATTTTGTTGCGGCTACTGTTATGAGAAACATTAAGATATTTTGTGCTGAGTCAATTTAAATGATTTGCTTTCTCACTTATTTTCTTTATAAATGCACATTTTTTTTTTGTATTAACCATCCGGTAATCCATAATTCGGCCGTGAAGTAAGGACAGTCTAGCCAATTATTGTTCTCACCAGAAATCGAATTCAAGTTTCTTAAACGACCTGTTTTAGGGAAAATTCATTAACCATTTGAGTTCAATATCTTTATTAAACGTACACATATTTAAAAGACAAAAACATATGATATACTTTGAGACATTTATACAACCAAAATTATACTAATGAAACTTTTCACTTTTTCTGAGGATCCTTAACCCAATTTTCATACAAGCTGCAAAACTATTCATGTCTTTTTGTAAAAATAACAAAATAACATTAATATTAAAAACTATCTAGTCATTGATCTATTTAATGGAGTGGTTATTGAAATAATTATTGATAAACCTATTCAATAGTAGGCTATCTAGTCTAGTCTTAAATTAAATTTATTAAAGGTCAAATTCAGGTTTCATCATTTTGAAATAGATTAGACATATTTGACAAAGTCTTACTATTTCAACTTCTAATTGTCGACTATTTAACCTTAAAGTGTTAAGAAGTCCAACATCGGATGTGAGTTGGTCTGGATAAGTGTTTATAAGCAAGTGTCAATTTTTATTTTACAAGCTGGTTTTGTAAGGATAAGTTAGACTCATACTTAATAGTGCACTATTTAAGAACTCGTGATGAGTCGCATTACATATCCAATACATATTGTCATGGATGAATTGTTTCGGGTTCAACAAGCATTAAGTTGTCGTCAAACAACCCATCCTTAACAATCATGTATAGTATATTGTTAAGGTTATTAAAGAAAGTAGGCCATTATTGATCTTTCCAGCTTCGTATGTCTCTAAAGCATCATCCAATATTCCTCAATACCTTGAATAAAAGTTCAAGAATCTCTTTACATTCTTTAGGTGACACTTGATCTAGTTCTCTATTTATCTTCTTGTCTAAATGGTATTTTATACCCTTTATTAGTATTATTTATTCGTAGAGAGACACCAATTCATTTTAGTTGTCATAATGTCTCTCTTTTATTTACATGGCGGGTCCAATTCTCTTCTCTATAGTTTTTTTATGTGGTTTCTTTGTTATTTATTACTTAGAAATTTTTCAGAAAAGAATCAACATTATAGGTCATGTATAAATGGATTATGGATGCTTATTATTGCATTCTTGTGGCTGCCAGTTTTAAAAAAAGCACCCGTGTGGTGCATGCATAAACTAAACCAAATTACCATTGTTTTGAATATAGTATTATCAAGTCGTATAATAATATAATGAAACACACACGCTATTTGAATTTTTATTATATGGCTTCCTTTTAAAAAATTGAAAATTAATTTTGGTTCATCATTCATTCCATTCCATTGCACTTGTTTGACCCATTTACATTCTCGTCAGAATCTTTAAACCAAATTTCAATTGTAAATTCATTCAAAAAAAAAAAAATTCAATTGTAAACCAAGGTACCGTTGGATTAATTATTTAATTAATTAATTAATTATGGATTAACAATAATTAATATATTTTTTAACGCAAACAATAATCAATTATTAGGTATTATTATAAATATAAATTATGGTTTATTATTATTAAGTATTTATTGATGAATAATTAATGGGCTGTATTTAGAAACGAACTGTGATGAGTTGAACTGCTTCTCATAGTAAGTCTGTTGAGAGATCTCTGCCTTCACTGATGAATATATATATTAATCATCCTATCAAATTAATGCGCATCGAATGCAAAATACTAACTGTTCACCGATAAAAGGTAGAAGTATTCTCTCAACCTTTTCTCAATGTTCTTGTATTTCTCTTCTTCATAATCATTATATATATAATCCTAAAAGGTACACTTCATGATCTTCTTATTACTAATATATTATAAGGTGCGTTTTGGGATTTTTTTAAGAAAAAATCTATTTTTTTCTTAAAAAAATCCATTTTGTAATGTTGATAGTTTTGTTATAGATTTTTTTAAAAATCATTTTCTTACAAAAATCATTTTTAGCTCCAAAATGAAAATCTATTTCTAATTGCTTTTTAAGAATCTATTTTTTTAACACTAAGGAATCTAAGTGTATGAACTTCTTTTTTTAAAAAAATAGATTTTTATGATTGTAAACAAACACAAAGTAGCTTTAGATTTTCTTCAAAATCTTTAAAAAAATCTCTAGATTTTTTTTGTAAAAATAATCATTTTTTTCAAAGCTTAAACAAACGCACCCATAATCCCATAATCTTGTATCTAAGCCATAATCTTGTATTAAAATTTCCTTCAGTACCCACATCTCATTTTCTGACACTTTCTTAATTCTTTGTTTTTTATTGCAACCGAACAACACCCAAAATTTCATGTCGTTTAGTTTGACTATCTCACACTACTACCTTTGAATTTCAAAGATTCTTCAGCTATAATAATACAATAAATTAATACAAGAAGTAATTTGTTCAATCACCGTATTTGAAAATCAAATCAAATATTACCCTCTCATTTGCAAGCTTTCCACAATCCAAAAAAATCACTTTTAAGAACATTCGCAGTCTTTTTTTCTTTGTGTGTATGATGATTATTACGGTCAAACCCAATTCATGTGTTACGTTTCTTCCAAGTTCCACCGGGGAAGGGCGTCACAAACATTTTATTCTATTTTATGGTACACGTGGATGTATGTTGCAGTGGCGAGTGTACTTCTTTTTTAGAGAGAAAAATAAAAATTTACAGTCATTGACATCGCCATCGCCATCGCCATCGCCATCGCCATATGCATGCCCTTCCTAGAAATTATGTCTCGGATTCAATTCATTGCTTGTGGAATTGGATTTAATGCTGTAAAAAAAATAAATATAATTTTCACGTAGTTTTAGATTAGGATTGTCTGATCTAAAATATGTTGGTGTGATGGTTTATAATATTTTTATAATTGGTTAATCTAATCCATCCGATCTCTAATCAATTACTACAATTGAAACTGCGTGAAACTACATGCTGTAATTACAGTAAGCAATCCATATCCATTGTTTGTTGATAGAAAAGGTCATGTTTGGCTCAAGCATATTCCAATACAAAGTCTCTTTTTTTTAAGGAAAATATTAAGATGTGCTCTGGACAATGTTAAGAATACAAATATAGTAATATTTTCTTATTACTTGGGATTATACTTTTTAAATATTAAATTCTTTTATAATATTAAAAGCAAATTTTTACTTTTAGATACCTTAACATGCGTCCTTAATGTGATATGAGTGGTAAATAATATATTTGGATCTCTTCATTATTTGGTCATAATTTCAGTCTCTAGTTTAGTACATATGAAAAAATATTTATGGAAAGAAATCAACTTTTTAAATAGATCTCATTTTTCTTAAGGGGATTAATAAATGTGTGGACAAACATGTTTTAGTTTTGATAAACATTTTTTTATTTCATATTTAGAATGGTAGAAAATTTTGAATATTATTAAAATTGATGAGGGCAAATGGCAAATTAATATGGTGAACAGTATTAGGTGCAGGTATTTGATTTTTTTATTTTGTGTGTAAATAGCACATTTATTTTTGTTTTGTTCTTATTTTTATACATAGGCTTAAATATGTTTTTGGTCCCTGTAATTATGCCTTGTTTTGAAAAGAGCCCCTGTAAAAAAATAATTTTGTTTTTAGTCCCTGCAATATCTCAAAACTTTTAAAATAGCCCCTGACCTAAATTTCTTGATAACATGTCACTTTTTAAATATGTTTTTGGTCCCTGCAATTATGTCTTGTTTTGAAAAGAGCCCCTATAAAAAAAATAAAAATTGATTTTAATCCCTCCAATATCTCAAAACTTTTAAAATAACCCCTGCAATATCTCAAAACTTTTAGACCAAGGGCTATTTTAAAAGTTTTGAGATATTGCAGGGACTAAAATCAAAATTATTTTTTTACAGAGGCTCTTTTCAAAACAAGGCATAATTACAGGGACCAAAAACATATTTAAGCCTTATACATATATTCTTATTTTTGTTATGTTCCTATTTTTATGCATATGTTTTTATTCCACGACCTAAGGCCCAAGATTTTTCATATACTCACATATTTTTTAGTAGTGTTATTAAAAAAATAATAACACACACCTTAGGAAAAAATAGCTAATTGAACGGTTTGATAATTTTGTCAATTGTGAGTGATATGTTGAAGAACATTAATATTGGTGTAAGTATAAATAATTTTGCATATTAAAATCGTCAAAGAAACCACTTTTTATGAATTTTCGAGTAAATAGACGTTTTTCCTGATATTTGTAAAATTATTGTTATGTATTAAGACATATTATGTTAAATGAAATAACTTACTTTCTCATGTTTTGCTCAGGGCTCATAAAATGTCAAAAACATGCTTGCGAAGTTTCATGTTTCAACACTCTCAAACGTTTATTGTGTAATTGGTTAAAATCAATCGGAATCTCACTTCAAAAAAAAAGGTCATACGTAAAGTGGTGATACTCACATTTCACCCGATTAGAGAATTTGTTGAAATATATCAAGTGTGAGATAAGTCTCACATTGGTTGAAAGAGTTGATGTTGAACAATATATATATATATGAGATGATTCATAATTTTAATGTCTTATAAGGTATTAGATAAAGATATGGTGTCAAAAGTCACTTGTATAGTTACTCTTAGCCCAATGTACCCCGTTATCTTATAAGGTATTAGATGAAGATATGATGTCAAAAGTCACTTGTATAGTTACTCTTAGCCCAATGTGCCCACTGACGAATCCAAAAGTTTTAATAAGTGGTGTCAATGTAATAATTACACCATTTTTATACAAAGTTATTTCTTCTGATTTTCTAATCAATACTTTTAAAACACTCATTAGTATTCTTATTAATTTTATAGTGTAATGAATTTACTATGTGAAAACAATAATACTATATAAGTGAGGTCACATTGAATAAATATATAAATATTAATTAAAAAAATATAATAGGCAAGTGGGGTTAGTTGACCCCACTGCCCACACCTTGTATCTGTGCCTGAATGTACCGATCCAACCCAGTGAGCCCCCCACCCTCTCGACGAAACAATGGTATGGTATTAGAGTCTGTTCAACTTGACGGAGGAGCAATAAAAGAGTGCTGATATTTTGATATATCAGGTGTGAGTTAAGTCACACATATTAATTGGAAGAGTTGTTGTTGAGCAACATATAAGTGAGATGACACATAAACCTAATGGATTAAAATCTTGGATGAAGATGTGATGTCAAAGTCACTTTTATGATTGCTCTTAGTCAAATATATTGATTCAACTCAGTGAGACTCCCCTCACGGCCCAACAGAATAAATGTTAGAAAGAGTCTTCAAAATATTGTTAGCATTTCCCATATTAACGTGTATTGATTCAACTCAGTAAGACTTCTCTTTCTCTTCTTCTAATCTTATTTGTCAAAAATTTTATCTTCTTATAATGCGATGTTGTTTGTTTTGATTTTTCGTCATAGTGCGGTGTATTTTATTTACCCGTCTTATTCCATTGTATTTTGTTTTCCTTCCTTGATGTGGCGTCTATTTGTTTCATGTTGAATGATTAAGTTCGATCTACAACATATCCTATCAATGATTTTGGTGTGATCAACACTATAGACTCAAATATATGAATATTCTGTACACTTCAATATAGTCAAATATGTAAGCTTATGCAATTTGTCGTTTTATGGTATTAATATAGATGTTGTGAGTTTGTTCGCATATCCATCATTTTTGTTTTTAGTAATTTTGAATTTGTATTACAAATATATATATATATATATATATATATATATTTGTAATACAAATTCAAAATTACTAAAAACAAAAATGATGGATATGCGAACGTATATCAGTATATCAGTATATTGAATAAGTAAAATCAAGAACTTTTGCGTATATATATATATATCATTTCTTTTAAATAAACGTATATCAGTATATGTACTCTATCAATTTGAATAAGTAAAATCAAGAACTTTTGCGTTAAATTAAACTTTATAAACGGAATAACTCATTCTTATCTCACTTATATGAAGAGGACTAGTGATGTCCCAAACTAACAAAATAATGAATAGGAATAATTTTATGGTTGATACTAACTAATGTTATTGAGCACTAATTAAAGAATGCAAAATATGTACAAAAAAGAAGAAGAATGCATAATAATTTTTTTTGACAAAAGAATGCAAAATAGTATAAAGAATGCAAAAAATAGTAAATTTTACATTGAAAAATTATATATTACATTTTAAAAAGAGTTTCCTAAAGACAGACACTAGATAATATTTTTCTAATTAAATTTGTCTAACATGTGCAATACTAATAATTTTTATTGAAAAACAACTAGTATTATTTATTAAAAAATAATATATTTAATATAAAATATACAAATTTCAATAAAGACTTACTATTTTAAATTTCTTAATGTTTAAAAATTTGCAAATCATGGGCTTTAGGCCCTCCATTCTATAAAAAAAATTGCAAATCATAGAAAAACGTTCTAAATTTATTTTCTAAATTTACCAAACACGTCCTTGACTGCTACAGTGCTCAAATTGAACAATATACAGAGTAGCATCTATGCGTTCCATTTTCAATAGTCCACAACAACCACCTTCAAAATTTCCACCATAACACACTAACCTTTCTTCCATCTTCTTCATTTCTCTATTCTTCTTCTTCTGCAAATGAAGCACAAAACTCTACTAATCAATTTCCATTTTCTTTAATGAAGAAACCACCGTCCTCCTCCTCCTTCAACACCCATTTCACCGCCGTCACAATCATCATCATCATCTTCTTCTATCTTTCATCTTCTTCCAATGCTTTAGGCTCCGGCACCACCCTCTCCGTCACTGACTCTCCCGCCACCGTCTGCGGAATCACATCAGGCCAATCAAAACAGACCATTCAGTGTTACCGTCAAGGGAAAATTTTTCCCATCCTTCCCAACGTTTCATTTTCATCAATCTCCGGTGGAAGAAGCTACTTCTGTGGCCTAAGGTCCGGTAACTATAGTTTACATTGTTGGGATACTTTATCTTCGTTTCAAAGTAAAAGACTTTACGTTAATGATTCTGTTTTATTGGAGAATCTCTCCGTTGGAGATTCTCAAGTTTGCGCCACGGTGGTCGGAACCGGAGCAGTTCGTTGCTGGAGAACTAATGATGATTTTGAACCATCTGGGTCGGACCGATTCGGTTTGATTTCATCTGGGTCGAATTTTTCTTGTGGGATTTTGAAAAATGGTTCAAAAGTTCGGTGTTGGGGTGAGAAAGTTATTGCAGAACGGTTACAGAATGAATTTGGGAATATTTCTATGTTGAGTATTGTAGCTGGTGGTTCACATGTTTGTGGTTTGAATTCAACTGGTTTTTTGGTTTGTAAAGGAAGTAATAGTTCTGGACAAATTGATGTTCCAAAAGGTGGTGCTTTTGAGTATGGTGAATTGTCACTTGGTGATGAACATGGTTGTGCAATTAGAAGAAAGAATGGTTCTGTTATTTGTTGGGGTGGAAAAGGGAAATTTTTGGTGAATTTTATTGAAAGTGTTTCTTTTGAATTGATTGTTTCTGCTTCTAATTTTACTTGTGGATTGACAACAACTAATTTTTCTGTTATTTGTTGGGGACCTGGTTGGTCTATTGGATCAAATGGTTCTGAATCTGATGTTCCGTTGTCTCGAATTCTTCCGGGGCCTTGTGTTCAATCTTCTTGTAGTGAGTGTGGTATATATCCTGATTCTCAATCATTGTGTTCTAGCACAAGTCATCATATTTGTAAGCCAAATATATGTAACACTCAAATAACAAGTCCGCCAATGCAGCCGCCATCTGTTCAACCACCTCCTCCTCCACCACCACCGGTGTCTCCTTCTCGATCGAAGACATTGACGAGGGGATTATTGATTTTTGCAATTGTTGGATCAGTGGGAGGTTTTATTGGTATATGTGCAATAATCTATTGCTTATGGACAGGTGTTTGTTTTGGTAAAAAGAAAGTGCACAATTCTGTGCAACCAACAGTTACAAGAGGTAGTAGCAGCGGTTCAAATACTAGTTCGTCTTCGATTAAATCGGTGATTATGCGTCAAGGTTCGAGAATAATGAGGCGGCAGAGGAGTGGACCGTCAACTAAGCATCAAGAAAGGGCAGAGGAGTTTTCTCTATCTGAGCTTATAGCAGCTACAAATCATTTCTCACTACAGAACAAAATTGGTGCCGGAAGCTTTGGTATTGTCTATAGAGGAAAATTATTTGACGGTCGTGAGGTAGCAATCAAGAGAGGTGAAACAGGTTTGAAAGTTAAAAAGTTTCAAGAGAAAGAGAGTGCATTCGAGTCAGAATTAGCTTTTTTGTCGCGTTTACACCACAAACACTTGGTTAGACTAGTTGGTTATTGTGAGGAGAAAGATGAGAGGCTTTTGGTGTATGAGTACATGAAGAATGGTTCATTGCATAGTCATTTGCATGATAAGAACAATGTGGAAAAAAGTAGCAGTTTGTTGAATTCATGGAATATGAGGATCAAAATTGCATTGGATGCTTCAAGAGGAATAGAGTATCTGCATAATTATGCAGTTCCTTCAATAATTCATAGAGATATTAAGTCTTCAAATATTCTTCTTGATGCAACTTGGACAGCAAGAGTATCTGATTTTGGATTATCATTGATGAGTCCAGAATCTGATATCAATTACAAACCAACAAAAACAGCAGGAACGGTTGGTTATATCGATCCCGAGTACTATGGTTTAAATGTGTTAACAGCAAAGAGTGATGTATATGGACTTGGAGTTGTATTACTTGAATTGTTAACAGGAAAAAGAGCTATATTCCGAAACGATGAAGATGAAGGAAATCCATCGAGTCTAGTAGATTTTGCAGTGCCTGCTATTTTAGCTGGTGAATTAGTGAAAATTTTGGACTCGAGAGTTGGACTGCCGGAGGCGGAGAGTAATGAATCTGAGGCGGTCGAGTTAATGGCGTATACTGCTGTACATTGTGTGAATTTGGAAGGGAAAGATAGACCAACTATGGCCGATATTGTTGCGAATTTGGAGAGGGCATTGCTTATTTGTGAAGGTGGTAGTAACAATGAGATTGAAAGCATTTCCAGTGTTACTATCTCTATTGTTTCAGATTGATATGTTCCAACTTCCAAAGGGTGAAAAACAAAATTTTGTTGGAAATTTTGTTTTATTATTTTTCTTAGATTCTTTCTGATAAATTATATGGGTTTATTGTTGGCATGTAAAGATTAATTTAGGAGTATCATCTAACATTAAGATGTAGAATTTTGTGAAACTACTAACATCTAACCAGAAAAAAAAGAGATTGTTTAGTTTAAGCTATTTTGGCAATTCATTTTTTCATAATGTATTTACTATTTACACTCAATGTATGATAGATTAAACCATCATTATATGTTGTATTTTAAAGAAATCATCATTCTTTTTAATGCCTGTTGCTATGCCGATGAGCGAGTAGGCACATTTTTTTAGAAAACCGTCGTATTTAGGGTTTTGGCACTCTTAACAGCTCCATGTGATAGAATATCTCTACAAACTTCGGTCTTTTTGACTGATTATGAGACATATTCACTTAGGAGATCGAACCACAACCCTCGTTCACAAACTCAGTGTTGCTTAATCAACTGAGCTGCCTAATCACTTATTGAGTAATGCATGCATATTTGAAAATACTAATAAAAAAATATATTAAGAAATTAAAACAAACATTTTTCAATGCCAAACAGGTGTCAGGTAATTAACAATTGAAGAATTTTCATGTGGATATTATTATATTCATATAAAATCAGAGGAGAAGGTAAAGAGCCACACTTTTATGAACTTCTAAATTATTTGGTCTGATTCAGACTAAGAAACAACATAGAGATATACCAAGTCACATTTGAAGACCACGTGAAAAAAGGGTGGAAAAGAATGAATATGAACACAAGTGTGGCATAATATTTTAGAGCATGAAAACACCATGATGCAAATGCAATGCAACTATGTTCCTTCCTTTGAGTAGTTGTGCTGTTTGAGCCCCACATATAGCTCCGTAGTTAATCCGTTTCCTCTATTATGGTCCCCTCCATATAGCATATGGAAGACTTGGTATATGTCTAATTTTGTTTTTTCTTTTGAAAGATAGTTACTCACTTAAATTCCACTTTGGACACAATATTGATGGATTCGTATGGTCGGAGAGAGGTGACTGCATTGCAGGCGATTATATCTGGACTATTTGATTAAAATCAGACGATTTAGATTTTAGTTTGAATTTCATATTTAAAAACAATTACATTTTGATCTTAAAATCAAAATCGTTCAATATGACCGGACGGTCTCTTGACAGTATGCAGTGTTAGTGCATGCAATCCAATTACTAATATTGACCAAAATAATGGAAATAAATATTAGTAGTACCATGTTAAGAAGTGGATTGGCTTATTGCATATTGCTTCTTTATTACACGGCAAGGTTGGTGTTATTATAGTTAGCCACCCACAAGTTTTGAATTGACAAGTCTTAATGCATTATTTTCAAGACTCATTCTCCCAATTTTGTCTCTTGTTTTACTTGTCAAGTGAAAATTTAGATGAAGAAATGTGCTTCAGTTTAAAAAAAAAAAAGTTGAGTTAAATAGGACATTATATTATATATGCAGGAGGTTGGGATTTGAATTTCCATTATTTCACTTATCCACTTTAAGAGTGAGATTTCTAGCCATTAAACTACTTAATAAAAAAAAATTGAATTAATTTTTCTGTAAGAGTTCTAGTTTTCGATTCGAATTCATACCTTTTAGGTCAAATATCTATTGTTTTATAATTAAGCCAAACTCTTGGAGTTCTCACAATTTTATCTTGTTTATATGAAATAAAAGTAGAAATTGTTCGACAAAAATGGTTAATATGGTAATACCCACTCATATGATTAGTTTACGAGGATAACAATTTACTTTCTTCATTTTTAATTATAAGTAAAAGTTTGTCAATAAAATAATATGCATTTGATCTAAATTTTGAATCAAATATATTAACTTTTGTTAACCAACAACTTTTATTTATAATTTTTTGAATAGCGGAAGTGATTACTTTTTTTTTTATTGTTTAGTACTTGTAAACTCGCATTTTTTTAATTTCGAGAAGTGTGAAATTGTAGATTTGAATCTGGACCATCAGACCATGCATATCAAATCCCTGCATGTTGCAAATATCAACTGAATTGTATTCACGTAATAATTTACTTTACCCTATACTTATTACGCTTTTAGAGATATCCTCTCTTCTTTTTCTTTTAGGCAGGATGATATCCTTGTTTAGTATGATATTAAAACAAAAAAACAATGAGATCGATTCTCATTCATTTTACAATATTACTCCCTCCGTCCCAAAAAGATTGACACAGCTGCCTGTTTCACGCATGTCAATATATAACTTTGACGATTAATATTTTTTATTGTATAATAGTAAAAATTATAAAAAATTGATATTTTAAAAGTACTCATCGAGACGAATCCAACATCTTATATGCTAATATTTATTTTTATGTATTGAAAGAAAAATATGGTCAAAGCAAAATATATGAATAATGCATATATTCCAAATGGGTCATTCTTTTTGGGATGGAGGAAGTACAATAGTTCAAAATATCATGCTAGCTAGAGAGTCTAAAAAATAAGATAGAGGGAAATTGTAAAAAAATAAAAAAGAAAATCAAGGGAAATAAAAAGTCAACAGAAATTCACAAATGAAGATTAAAAGTTCTTTTTTTTGTTATCAAGTACCTTAATAGTTAGAAATTCCACTTTAAAGTAAATAAGTGGAGTGTCTAGAGTTTAAATTTGAATTCATGTATATATATAATACGATGTCACTACCAACTGAATTAAGCTCTCGCCGACAACGAAATTAAAAGCTTCTAAAGAAAAAGTCGTGGCCAAAGTTTCTAATTTTTCAACCTACTATGCTAAATGGTCACCACATCTGTTAATAGAAGCTATATTACAATTAATGCACCAACAAAATTTTTTCTTTTCATTTCATATACTTTTCTATTAATAAATTAATGATGACAAGTAATCTCAAGACTGGGTTAGCACACCTTTTAGGAGCAAGACGTATTCTCTAAGTATAAACTAATCAATATTGTGGAGATAAGTATAGTAGATTTGGAAGGAAGCATTCAGTCCAAAGGTTCATAATCATATAGTAGATATAGTAACACTTTTGTACATATTATTCACAAGAATATCTCTCAAATCAATAATCTCAATGACATATTCCATGAAGTCAACCAGTCAAGTTTTCCAGAAGCGGTTAGACTTAGAATCATTATATATATTATTATATAATCACATCTTTTCAAAGTCTACAAAGAATGGCTGCTACTCTAACTACTAGATTAGTTGGTTACATAATTTATGTAAGGTTTTTTTAGAGAAATATATTTAAATTTGTCTTTATGAATTATTTGATATCTTGTGATTGAAAAATTTGTAAGAATGAAGTGTGAACTCAAATCCACTTCCATAGGATTAAAGTGTGAACTATGAACAAATTAACAAATATAAAAATTGCAGACATATGGTTGTTATGCTAATTAACAAAGCTTTACACTTAATTTGACTACAAATGAAGAATTAATGGATCTAATGGTGATTTAGTTAGAATATTATATTTCAAAGCATAATAAAACTTGAGAAATTTAAAAAAGAAGCTGATAAAAAAATGGACATCAGCAAGGAATTTGTTTAAGCATATGATGGTTCAGAAACAATGTGAATATGGCTTACACACCATTCAATAAAGGATGGCACATAAACACATTAAAAAATGGCATGAACCAACAAATTGATAATGGAAATGTTATTGCAATATGACAAATCCACCAAAATTACCATGTTATCATCATAGCACTATAAGTTACACACTACAATACAATAGCTACATTTTTGGTAAGTGTTGTCGATGGCGGAGAGCCAAAAACCCACCATACCGGCCGATATGTGGAGCCGAGCCACCATATTAGAGTATGGTGCTGCCATCCTTCACAAAATTGGCCATGGTGGAAAGCCAAAAACCCACCACCAGTATCCCCTATGGCGCCGCCATGGCCAATAAGACTACTTTGTAACAATATTTGACATGCAAATTAATCGAACCTCAAGAAAACCTTATTCAGGAAAACTCTGAACATGTCTATTGTCAATCGCGTGATTATTTCCTATTCCATGGAAAAAGAATGTGTATAGTTTGTGTCAAGTGCTGCAAGCATTCAAATCATATTGAAACTTGATGCACTATATACTTTAATTAAACGAGGAAATAATATAGTAATTAACACAATGAACAAATCATCTGATTCGCGAAGATCTATGTCTCTGCTCGTCAACTTTATTCATCCAATCATTGAGCTGTAGTAGTCCCTTGTATCCATAATGAGTAGTGGCAACAAGTATGACTAAGAAAAAGATAAATAGAAGAACCTGCTTTGTTCTGGAAATTATTTTCTGTTCAATGATCACAATCATAATTGGTCAGCAAAGAGAAAGGTTAATGAAATAAAAAAAAAATCATTCTTTTATAAAAAAAACTAGCATACCTGTAGTATTGTCGGTTCATTGGATTCTACTACCCGCTCCCGCCTTTTTCGTCGCTTTGGAACTGATTTTTCATTATCTGGCTCCTTTACCTTCAACAATTACTATTATTAAACTTGTATAAACAAAAATTACTTTAGTATTATCATAACCATAGATGACAATGTAGACACAAAGATGTCCTTTTCAGGAGCTGAATTTCCACAAGTACAATGCAATTTTGTAGTGATGATGGATGAAAAGAACTAAGCAAATAGATAAGTCCTGACAGAAGCACAATTACCTCGGTAACTCTAGATTTCCGTAATTGCAGTTCTGACTCAACAACCTGCACTTTACTCTTACAGTCAGAATTGCAAGGAATAAGTCCAACTCCAAATTGATTTTTTGGTATTTCACTTGGATGGGAACCGGCACGATTATGTGCTGCTTGAACATCTTGACAAAGCCACTCCTTTTTCAGTGTTTGGCATTTGCAGCGAACAGTGACCTTGCGAAGAACGAGTTTATATTTTATAAGATAAGTAAACTGGATCAATAATATGTACAGTGTACTGGTTTGTTTAGTTTGCGGCACATAGAAAAGTAGTGCAATAAACTAGAGAACACTGATTGAGTTAATAGTGTTATTTTCGAAGTTAATTCATGAAGTGAAAGCTAATAAATATGTACCTTTTTACCGCATTTATCAGGATTTGGGCATTCACCAGGATGACATGTCTCTGGGCATAGATGTGAACAATTTGGCATCTTTCTGCAAAACCGTTGTAACCAATAAGGCTATAATCTAGCTAATCGAATAGGAGAGCAAGGAAAAGAGAAGAAGGCACATGAAATTGATTCTATTTAGATTACCTATGGCATGGTCCACCACATGACCGAGCAGTCTCTTGATCCTTTGCAGACAGGCTGTTGTAATAAATGCACTCAAAAGCATGGACCATTGCACCACAATGACATGACCGTTTAACTAGCACCTTGCATGGGGGGCAATCTCCAGGATGGCATCGTCGAGGACAGTGATGTTGACACTTAGGCTTCCTTTCCTGATCAATGCAGTTTACACATCACGAGACTAACTATCAGCTCTGGTTTTGGATACTAAAAAAGTGAGATTGTCAACTTTACACAGGAAGAAAACAATTAAGAAACCTCATTGATTCAGTTAAAATCTAGTGATCGTGCATAGAAAACACATTGCAACCCAAGAATGAGAAAGAAACTGGTGCAAAATAAAGAATAAAACACAAGGAATTCTGAAAGATGCAAAACCTTTTGACAAGAAAGCGAACAATCTTCACAAGCCTCACTTCTTAGTGACTGGTTCGTGGAAGACCGGTTCTCCAAGGGATGGCAGGTTTTAGTACAATAATGATTACCACACGGTAAAGGATTACCACATAAATTCTCACAGGAGAACCGTGATTTATCAGAGCAGACCATCTGATAAGAAGGTGGAAAAGAAAACAGAAACCACATTACAAGCAGTTAATGCGAATTGGTTTAGATGAAATAATTTAAGAGAATCTGGCATGTCATAGTTCGTAAACAGCTTCTAAAATAAGCAAAACAAACCATTCGCTCTGCTCCAATGTGCTGCCCTACACATGGTCTCCATTCTAGTTCCGGGCAAGGAGGGCATGGAGTGCCAGGAACACTTTCACTTTGTTGTGTATTCTTCTTTTTCTTTGGTTTGAGAGTAAATTCTAGATTTGGAGGAGGCCTTGCACCATGACACCTTCACAAAGAAAAAAAGTGTGGTAAGGAAAAATATCAACTAAAATTTGAATGTACCGTCTCATATGATTCAATTCAACTAAGTGATATTAAATTCTGATGACACCTATGAGCTTCATGACTTTGTCAATAATCGAGACATGAGTGGAGACAATGGAATCTATGTGTTTGGACCTTTCATTCACGCATAAATGCTTGAAAGTTCAAAAGTCTTAACCATTTAAAGCAATTTCTTCAAAATGATACATGTAACATCTCATTCTTTCATATATAGAGGGAAAATTCTCTCAAACCTTAATTTGCATGCATGGCCACATTGGTACTCTTCTGCACAAGGTAGGCGACATGGAGGGCAGGCTCCATAATGGCATTTGTGTGGCTAAACAAAAGCAATGTGTTAATAATATTAAAAGAAATATACATTGTCAGCAATGAAGCACCCAATTACTTTAAAATTAAGGAACATCCTCCAAGTATGATGATGACAACTTTTGAGAGTTTGTAATAATTCAAATCTTGAGGGAAGAAAATAACAAGCCATTAAGAGATACAAATATTCCTCAAAATAATTACACTATCAAATTATATCTTTCAGTTTCAAAAATTAATTGTACCCAGCACTGAAGGAGTTCAATTTTAGCATGTAATATAATGTTTGAACCACAAAACCTAAATATATTTTATAAAAGACCATGAACTAAAATTCAAGTTCATTTTATGCCAACCATGTACTAAAAAAATATTTTGTGTAAAGACTTAATAATGCATTTTTTAAAATAAAGTTTGGTTTCAATAATTTGCATGACCTAGTTTTAAGATAAATATATCTGTAAAATGTCGTTGAAAAACAAGAAAAAGGACGTACAAAGCTAGACAAAAGATGTCCAACAGGCCTAAACCTTTTCATTGACAAGTTTCATGGTAGCAGTTTGAATGAATAGGTTAGAATTAAGAGAAAACAACAGTGATAAATAGAGACAGTTAGCAGCACGTCCTATAAATGAAAGGACTGTATAACCAAATCTGCCCCAAACACATTAAAAATATTATCCGATATATCTCTGCTTGAGAATTTAAATACTTGCAGCAAAACAAATCAAAAACAAATAGTACCTTGCAGATTAATGCATGCCGGCACAAAGGCTTAATTGGACATTGTTTACGACATTTGGGTGGCTTTTGATCCATTTCAGTACCACAAGGAACCTGGTACAAAATCTATTACTCAGTAAATATAATTTAAGCAAGTGCCACAAAAATTAATGAAATCCAAGTATATAATACCAAGATCAAGAAGATTAATAAAACATGCACATTTGCAAAGAAAGAAATAACATAGAATATATATTTATAGTGTGTTATGTGTAAACTATTAATAAATACAGTACTAAAAATAACAGCAATAAGCAACTCCGTATTTATCTGATCTCTGAACTATCTTGCAATTTATTAAACGAGAATGATAAGAAATTAGCAGGCGTACACTACCAAAAAAAAAAAAAAAGAAATTAGCAGGCGTTGCAACACATGAGTAATATAAAAATAAGAATATCACACGACTTGACTGCAATGAATATTATGATATTATATAAATTGACAATAACAACCCTCCTTGATTTCATATATAAAATAGATTTAACTTTGTTGTTCCCCAAACTATGTCCAAATAAATCAGCAGCCAGTGTAATGCAAATGTGCTTATATTATGCACAAAAAAAATGATATGCTGCTGATCACAACTGAAACCTGGCAAAGAGCCGAAGACCATTAACGTGCTGGGAAATGAGTGAGACATACGTGAAAGCAAAGTTTTATTCACTGGAAGCTCCATCTATTAAGTTTTCAAACTAATTACTACTTAGTAAGTCCAACGTTATCTAGCCATCAATTTTTATGAACTGAGCAGTCAATGGGGTTGTTTTACACACGTATATTCACAGTTCACACAACAATTTGCATACAAGAAACATAGTTATAAAAATGTAAGTACTAACATGCACAATTGGGAAAGAAAAATCATGTAACATAAGGCTAGATGTAAACAGAATCCTGAATCCTGATGGAGGAAATCAAACCTCAAAATGTGTCTCCCCACATGCACACGAAATTGTCACCATAATAGGACAAGGAGCACAGGGACCTCTGCAAGAACAAATTTAGCTATCATCAAACTGTATTCTGCCTGTTATACACTTTATGCTTCACAAGGTAAAGAATGACCTTTTTTTGTCTGTATAATATGCATAAGATATCAACAACCTGGTCCCTATTTTCTTAATTAAACAGATTAACGAAGAAATCAAGTTGTTTATGTTGATGATGATATGTTTCTTCCCCATCATTGTGATCATATTATTTAATATTCTTGTACATATCTAATACAGAAAAAGGACATACCTATGGCATGGAGATTGGCACTTATGGTTCCTACAGCGAAGCCTCTTGCCACATATCTAATAATTGTTGAATAAAAAATAAAAATCATCAATGTAATTACAAACTTACAAGTCTACTGTCAAAATGAGATAATAACAATATGATTAATATTAATATCTACTACAAAACAAAAGCACACACCTCTGAGCACGGAGGGCAATCTCCATCACAGCAGCGGCGTTTACAGGGATGCCTACCACAATCGCGCAACGTCTGACACTTCCTCTCACATACCAAATCTTGATAGCAAGGTACCTACTCTAAGTTCAATTAACTTTGCCTACTATGACTATATTTCACAAACCGAAACTCAAAATCAAAATGCATTCAAATTTTAAAACAAAAAACAATCACAACCACTTACATCTTTCTTGAGGCTACCACAGCGACAACATTTCCTCACAACAATCCTACAAGTCTCCATACATTGTCCGCGGTGGCATCGTTCATGACACCTATGATATCCACACGGTAACATTTTATCACAAGTAGCTCCACAAACCTGCATAGGAGCATCACAAGGCATTCCTTCATATACCCTTTTTCCACAAGGACATGTTCTCTTCCCTTGTAAAGGACATTCACCACATTCACCAGAATGACACCCTCTCTCACAAACATGCTTCCCACAACTAAGCTTCTTCTCACAAGGATCATCACATCGAAAAACACGATCACAACACTCCCTCTCGTCTTTCACCTTCCCACATTGACACCTATAAACACCACGTGCCCGACACGGCGGACACGTGCCACGGTGGCAAATCTCAACACACCTATGAACACCACAATCTAATAACTTTGAACAAGGAGATTCACAAGAAAACTCCTTGAACCCACATCTTCGAACGTCTTGATTAGACCCACAAAAGCAACGAACTTTAACAAGTTGTGGACAAGATGGACATGGCCCAGGATGGCATAAAAGCAAACAATGGTGGCCACAATTGTTCTTCAAAGATCTACCACAAACTTCACCACAAGAATGAGGTAAAACCCAAGGATCATCACTTGGAGGATTCTCCAATTTTCCACAGAAACAGAGATAGGTTTTTGGGATTAAGCTTTTGGGATATTCAACTCTACATTTGGGGCAATTCCAGAGAGATGTATCAGAGGCTTGATCGGGAGAAATGGAGAGACGAGTGACGGCACGTGCGGCGGCGAGATCGGAAGCTTGACGGGACCAGCTTTGAATGCAGAAGAGATGGAAGACGGCGAAGCAGAGGGAGGTGCAGGACCATGTGGGATCGGAAGGTTTGATGCGTTCGAGACAAATGAGGCAGGAAAGAGCGCCGGAGGAAGAGGAGGTGAGGAATGATTGGATCTTAGAGAGGTCGGCGGAGGTTGCATTGGTTGAGGAGTGGCCGGAAAAATTGAAGTAGGATTTGAATATGGATTCGGAGAGGTCTGAATGACGGAGGAGTGTAGAGGTGGAGGAATCGCCGTCGGAATCTGAGTCGGAAAATGGATGTGGCGGTGGTGGGCGGTGGTTTGATGACGCCATCTATGCTTTGCTATGTTCGAGTTCGATACTTCGCACCTGTTTGTATAGTTGGCTACTTGTTTGTGTCTCTTTTTTTTTTTTTTTCTCTTTCAAATACTTAATTTTCAAAAAAATAAAAATAAAAATTTACAATAACTTTTAAGATGAATAATTGGATGCCTAAAAAACAAATGAATAATTGTGTCAAAAAAAAAAAAAAAAAAACAAATGAATAAGTGGGTGTCAGGTGGTATTGGATTTAAACCGTCAATCCTATATATTATCTCCGTTTCGTTTTACTTATCTTTCTCGTCAGATTTAATGTTTCTATTGTACGATTTGCCAATTATATCATTTTTCAATTACTCTTATATTTTTCAATAAAACTAATTAATGTTATATATTTAGAAAACTAAATTTCTTATCTTATAAAAAAAAACTAAATTTTTTATCTTATAAAAAAAAAACTTAATTTTTTAATTTTTTTTTAGTACATAACATATTAATTTTTTTGTACATAAGTATTAAATTTATTGGAAAGAGAAAATGTGTGCAAAAAAAAAAGAATTTATTCGTGGGTTAAAATTAGATTATAATAGGAAGATAAAGTGCAAAAATACGCTTTTTTAATTTAGTGTTACTATTCTAAAAGGACAAGTAAAAAAAAAAAATGGAGGGAGTATAAAATGTAATATTCTTTTTTTTATAAAAGAAATATATTATTGAGAAACAAAATTAGTTACAAAGCCCATGTCATTTTGACTTGGCTAGCAATACACAACGGGTCACAATTGGTCCAAAACGGCTCGGATATGGCCCATTTAGCAAGATCATGAGCCACAATGTTGCCCTCTCTCTTCACCCACGAGATTGAGAAGCTAGTGTTATTAGTGAAAACCCTAGAGCAGCTTCTGGCGATCTGATCCATGCTTTGTTGCCTCAGCCAAAGCTACATTGTCCGAGCCTTTGAAAACCTTCGTGACAACTCCAACAGTGGTCACTGCTCCTCCACATAATCCAACCCAATCACCAATGGCCATCATTCGAATGAGCATCCAGATTAGGAGGTTTCCGAGAGGAGGATTCCAATTATTGTTGTGACCATCAATAGAAGGCGGCTTCAGATTAGTAGGGGTAAAGCAAGGCTTGATGGTGTGGTGGTGGTAGTCATGGAGATTTCGCAGCGCTATATCAACTACTTCATTAACAGGTGTGTCCGTGTGGTGGTGGTAGTCATGGAGATTTCGCAGCGCTATATCAACTACTTCATTAACAGGTGTGTCCTTGTTCTGAAACACTAATTTATTCAAGCATGTACTGAAACCAATCCTTATATGACTGTAACTGATAGCTAGTGGTGTTCATAGTTAGGGGAGGAAAATCATACCACCTTAGCCCACTCACAATGGTTTTAGGGCCTTTATTGCATCTAGGGAAAATATATGTTCACGGGTACCGTCTCATTTTTATTTTTTTTCTTTTTTCGAATTGATTTTTTTTTTTTGAATTTTTTTTTCAACAAGAAGCCAAGTAATTATAAGGGTACTCGTCAGCAAGAGTCTTATTATCAGAGTCGGCTCAATATATTTTGATGTCATATATTGGATAGAGAGATTCTTTGAAGGTAAACTAAATTTAGTAAACTGAATATTTTTTTTTTATTAAAAAAAGAGCGGTTTTAAAAAAAGAATAATCTTTTTTTAATATATTCAATAATGTCTCTCCCATACTAATCAATGAATATTTCATATTCTTTTTAATATATTCAACAATGTCTTTTTTTATTGAAATATATTTAATAATGTTAGTGGTACAATTTGTGGTATGTTTGTCTTTCATTTGCAAGTGTAATTATTTTTAATATATAAATACAGTTTTATAAAATAAAATAAAATAATGTTTGTCTACCATAAATTTAAATGTAAACTTTACTATTTCGAATAAATATTAAGTGAACTTATTATATATACTTTCATACTTTTAAATAGATTTTTTAAGTAGAAAAGTAACTTTTGCATTAAATTTATCAGTAATATACATTTGTTTTCCAAAATTACCCTTCGAAATATTGACCTTTTACTTTTTTTCATCTAATTAAGAATATTTTTGTGAAAATTCAACGTACTTCGAATTTTGAAGAGAATCTTATAAAATGGGATAAAAAAAATTTGTCAAAAAGTCTTAGGTAGTAATTAATTATCCTCTTTCTCTCTTCATATATCTATCTACTAATCATATCTATATCTACTACCAATATATTTTTTTTTTGAAGAAGCTAAATTAACCCATCCAAATTGGCACCAGAGAGAATCGAACCTGAGACCTTAAGAGGAGCACACTCCCAGGCCCCAAGTCAATACCACAAAACCAACCCAAATGGGTCATCTACTACCAATATATTAAAAGAAATTACTACTAAAAAAATTAATTTGTCCTCATCAATTTCAACAGTATTGAAGAAAAAAAGAAGAAGATACAAAACATAAAAATAGGGGAGAAAATAGTTTAAGGAAATCTACGCATAAAAATATGAATAGAAATCATGATAAAAAATAGGCATAAAAAATAGTAACCCAATCCAATATATAACTACTTATCAAAAATAGAAAATGAAGTTATAACAACTTAAAAAACCAGAAGAACCTAATAAAAGAAGATGCGTGGGAAAGAAGGAAAAGATTAGGTCAACTTATACAAAGAAAGATTGACAAAATTTATGTGCATTTCTTTAGGTGTTTTTCGTATGGTTCTTAACATAAAATTCATATTTTGTGGATATAACAAACTTTGAGAAAATCATGAATTTAAGGAAATTATAGTTTTTATGTTAAAAATCATACGAAAAACATCTAAAGCAATCCACCTAAGTTTTATCCAAAAAAAGAAGATCATGTCTACAATAAAAGATCAAGAACAAAAAAATAGAAACAAAAATGACGAACTTAAATATCGAATAAAAATCAATAGACATGTGCAAATGCACGGGTCTTAAACTAGTTTGTTTTACAAACTCACTACATGTTAATAATTTCCATCATATAATTTGTTTTTGTTTTAACTAAATAAGTTTTCTAATTCATAGCTTATCGGTTAATATATTAAAATGTATCACAAATCGAAATAGCATACCGACTATGTATACCCCTACTTACCGAATTCTTTCAAAGTTACATACCGCCGCGTGCTCTAACCCGTACCACGTACTGAAGTGATGAGATTGTCATCCTTTAGGCTCCGTTTGGATTGATGAAATATAATGGAATGAAGCGGGATGGAATGAGATGAAGCGGAATGAAATAAATCTTTTATTTCATTGTTTGGATATTTAAAAAAGGAGAGGAACAAAATTGAAGGTAAGCATTGATATGGGATAAAATTCATTTCATCCTTTCATTCAATTCTTATTTTTCAAATTAAAACAATGAAACATTATTCTATTTCATCCCTTTCCATTCCATCTTATTTCATCAATCCAAACATAGCCTAGGCGTTCCACTCATCAAGTGGTTTACTTTCGTGTTCACATTGCGCGTTAACAAAATTAACACGGCTACATAAATCATCATATAGTAGAAAATTTATGTTTAGAAACATTAGCACGGTCAAATTTGAGTGAAGCAAAGTACAATTTTAACTGAAGTCAAAATTACCTAAAAACAAAGAGCACACCGGAAACTCAAAAGAATGGAGAAAATGAAGTATCATTTAACTTCTTGATTTGATGAGATGAGAGAAGTACATCCATTTGACGCGAGGGGAATATGAACCAGGAATTTGTAAAGCATGAGATGGTATGAGTATGATACATTCTTCCTCCTGTAACTGTCAATTGCTATGCAACATCAATATTTTATGTGATTACATTCAATTATTAGTGGCATTCGGGTGTGCCAGACCAATGTAATAGTGCAACACAAAGGCAAGAGACCCAATAGCAAGCTATTGTAGTGGAATGTCCCCTCAACAAATTAATTTAATATCGTGTGGACCATTAGCATATCTCGATGAAAGAATTCAAATTTTATAATAGATGTTCAGCTACTTGTCATACTTTTGAACGGTGTGGGACTTCTCCTATGCCACTAATATCAGATCAAAAACACAACCTTCAATATTGAGTATTTACAATCCTTACAACACAATGATACACATCTTTATTTCTTAAAAAAATACATCACTCAAAACCCGTGGAAACACACTCTTTGGTAGAGACAACATCAACATCTACCAGGTAGAGACAACATCAACATCTACCAATAGATTATTCTCACACCCTTAGATATTTGAGTAAATACCAAAAGGGAAAGAAAAAAAAAATCATCCAAAATTAACAATATATGGTACTACACAGCTACATACAAACTCTTGCATTATATTGTAATTGCTGTACAAAATATAGAACAAAGGATACACAAAATCAGATGAATTCAAAGCGCATGAGAAGCTTTACATTGTTGTATTTATCACCTTTGCGGGAATGAAGTGGAATTGCTCGAATTCCACTTCTTAGTTCCCACACAGGTAAACATGTTTGCCCACCAAAGTCATCCTTTTCAGACATGTCATACTCATGAACCTCTATGCGAAGCAGCGCCAACTCTGGAACAGAAAGTTTGAACTCGAATACCTCATTCCAAGAAGGCAACCAACTATCCTCTATTGACTTAGTTTTTTTCATAACAGTATCAGATGGGACACCAGCAATCCCAACCTGCATAATCAGTGATTATCAAATAGAGTTGCAATGAGCTATTTTCATAAGCTATCTTAGAGAGCTCATGGAAATAAGCTGAAAAAAGCTTATGGACATATCATAAGTTGTTTCTATAGGCTCTCACAAACAGTCTTACAAGTGTTTATACGAGCCAATACAAACAGGCCTGTAGAGTGTAGATTATCTTACCCTTGCATAGAAGTCCGGAGGTGAAAATTGATCAAAGTGTGTATGCTTGAAATCATAATACCAACCTTCTCCCATATATACAGTAACCTAATTAAGAGCAACAAAAGCATGACTTAAGTTAGAATATGGTCTACAGACACCTAATGAGGCAAATGATGGATATAGCCGTTGTAAAATTTACTACTCAAATCTCCAGGAAGTATAGCCCTTACCTTCAAAGTAGTTTTCGGCGGCAGAGGAACTTTAGGATCAAAAATCTCATTAATGGGACCAGTTTTTAATAGAAAATCTGGTTTTTTAACATAACCACATCTGCCATTGGCTTTAAACATTCCTTGCATCAACCAAAGAGATCTCCCATACCCCTGCCAAGGAAACCACCCACAACAAAAACAAATCGGTGAAAATTGGTAATAAATACCTTCAATCAGTAACATTGCAAGACCTCACAGGTTTCTTTGTTATAAATTTTTACTTTGAAGCTTGCTAAAAAGAAAAAATACCTGCATGTTAAATGCAACCATTTGAGCTCCATGCATCCACCCAATTAACGGATTATAGTTTGACGAGGTAATGCGTGTACCTTTCGGATACACTCTCAGTATATTCTGCTGAGTAAACCTGTCAACAATCAGGAAATCAATACCTCGCATTTCATTTCCAAATAAAGAACACATCCTGCAATGTGTTTGTTCCAAATCTAAAATGAATATAAAAACGCTTTTGATTTATTTCAAATTAAAAGGAATAGAAAACCACTGGATATGGCGCCTAAAAAACATAATGGACTACATTTTCATTAGAGTTATAGAAAGTTCAATATCACATGGAAATTTAATGGATTCACTCTTGAGGTCTAACTGGAAACATTTGAAAATACCTGACAATTTCTTTTCCATATGTTTCAGCAGCCTTTTCGAGCTGTGATTCACTTAAACTTAGACGTCTCACTTTATTAGGATCCACTTTGAGACATTCCACTATTCCACCTTTAGGTTTCCCAGCATGAATAGCAATTAAACGTCTATATTCATCCGATCCATCTTGACGTGACTTTTCCTCGTCATCATCTTCATCATCACTAAGATCATCGTCATCATCCCCAGTGTTCTGCTAAAGATGGCAAGCAAGAAAAATTATTCAACCAATCTCACATACAAAACTAAACGCCTTTGAAATTTAGATACAACATTTAGTTACTATCAGACCTTGTAATCAGCTATGGTACCCCCTCTCAAACTAGGAACTTCTTTGCCCCAAGCTTCTTCATCATCTGCAGGCTTTTCCTTCTGTGATTCCTCCTTTTCCTTTCCTTCTTTTGCCTCAAGGTACTCCTTAGGTGGCTTGGTTGATATGATGATCCTTTTTTTAAGTGAATCAGGTGAACGAAATTCCTTCAAGCCTTCCGTGCTAGGACAAAATAGTATGTCTCCAAATGTTTGAGTAACCATCTAAATTTAAACAGAACTATCAACTATCAGCTACCAATATTGTGAATACACGCAACACACGTGAAGAAATTCATTGAAAGAGTCTACATTAGTAGCAACAACGTTTAACAATAAAGCATAGTATTGAAGTCGATATACATCAATGTTTCGTATCAACTGTCAGCTATGAGAATGTAAGCATTTCGAATCCGAATAGAATTCCAACTAATTACCTGAGCCACTTTGGCCTGAAGATCAGGAGTAAGATGGTCTTCCAAGGTTATTACAACAGGATATTCTGACGCGACAAACGCATACTCCTTAATAGATGTCAAACATTTTATAAGTGCCACAGGAGTCGTCAATGTCCTACAAGATTGCATCATTTTGTTGCCATTAGTAAAATACATGGATGAATCTTCATATCAAATTGCCGGAGATATAATCATTACCTTCCATGAAGAACATCAACATCTTCCTTGGATGCATTAGGCCATATATCTAATTCAATAACCCTTACACCTCTCTGAAGTGCATGGATAATAGGGGCATCACTGCAATCACTACTCAGCTGATTTCCTGTTAGATATGAATTATGACCAGTGTATATGTAATAATGAGACAATGGTAAACTCATATCATGATGCACCTGAAACAATAACACAAGATACAACATTAATTAAACAAACAAACAAACAAACACCATAATCAGACCAAACAAAATTCAACCAATCGTTAGTTGGTTTAGTGGTGATTGACGCTGAACTTGGTAGGGAGGAACACGGTTCGATACCCGCAACTGCGATCGGGAGGGGGCTGATGACAGAACTGACCCCGAACCAGATTAAACACGAATATGAATAATTCAACACCAATAAAAGTTTCCTTTTTTATCAGTCAATTATAGAAATTAATTAAACCCTTTTTTTAATAGCCAAAAGGGTTAACCAATCTAAACTTAAATTAACCAAAACGAAACTAAATCAATCACTATAAAGTAAACTTAAAAAAAAAAAAAAGGAATATTATTTATTACCCCACGAGAAGGAACAAGAGGAGGATTACTATCACTGAAGAGAAACTTGAAGAAAGTTTCAAGATTGAAACCTCTACGATGAAAGATACTCAAATGTTTCTGACTATCAATGATAGTTTGTGTTTCTTGATCTGTGATATTGTCTTCTTTTTGGACCTCAATAAGGAACCTTTTGAGATGAGAAGCAGTCATGATCTCACTTTCATCACAGTAACGATGGAAAAGTTCTTTTATCTCCGGTGGTGCTTCTGATACACCGAGCTTAAACCGGCGCCGGCAACAGAAACAAACGCTGTAAGTCTGTTTTTTGGGTTTAGAAGACATTTTCTCAGATTCCTTTGTTTGTTTGGTTGGTTCAGACATAACACAAACACAAAGAAACAACACTCTTTGTGTGTGTCTATAAGATGATAGATGATGATGATAACTAATTAACTAACTAACTATAAGCGCGTGGAGTTGGTGTGGATCGTGTATTGGTGAGTGCGTGTGAGTTCTGTGGGTTGAGGATAATCTTCTTCTTCTTTTCTTTTTTTAATTATTACTTAATTAATTAATTTGAGATTATGATTGATGAAAGGTGAAGGAGAATGGATACGTTTCTTGTTTTGTTGGCAATCAAAGAATACAAGAGAAATGTCGGGAGCTGTATGGGTCCCATGCTGCAACCTACATTCAATTCGATGAAAATGTTGGGATTGAGGCACATGGCATAGTTGGATTGAATTAAGTAAGATCAAATGTCATGGCTCATGAGTTGTTATTGCTTGGATTTATTGGATTATTAGATTTTTATTTAGGCAGAAAAATCCCACATAAAACTTACGTTTTTAGTTTTTAAGGAGATGGTAAAAGCTTGATCTAGCGGTAAAAAGATATCTGTTGAATTTGAAAAGTTTTAGTTCGAGTTTTGCTAGTACATTTTTAGAGGAAGAGTAAATGTAATTATTTTTGTAAGTGCTCTTTGAGTCTTATGATCTTCTTTGCATTGGACTGTGATATCATCCTCTCACCCTAAATTTTATTTTTTATCAAGAATTGTTTCTACTAAAAATTGAACTTGGCTTCTTTTAAACAACTAGTTATAATGGAAGTTTTTTAACTACTTGAACTCAATATTTTAGTTATTTTTAGATTCGAATTATAAACAATAGGAATATCCGACTTATCAATTTCGGTATTTGTTGGTATGTTTTAAATTCAAAGAAATACTATAGTAGTAATGATAAGGTAGATTTAGCCACTAAATTTAGTCTAGTGGTAAGGAGTTTGAGTAGTATTCATGATCTTAGGTTCACAATATTGTAACAAATAAAAATGATAAGGTAGATTTATATTGTCCTATATCCATCCATGTGTGTAGTGTATGCTTCAAAACGTGCTTCCAAATACGTTTATATGTATATGAATATGATTGTTGAACTACATTGTACGTGACAACAACACATTGGAACTGATTTTGAGTGTTATTAATTTTTAATTTAATTAGAAGTATACCAGCACTATTTTTGTATTAATCTTTGCATAAGCTACAAATTTCAATATGAAAATATCAAAATTATTACACTATAAGTATGAAATATTTTGGTTAAGGACAACGATTGTATCGTATGATTCGTATCCAACTTTTTTGGCTTTGACATTGATATACTAATCACTAGGATGCGCCGTCTTATGAAGTTGTTGCTGGGAAGAAAGACCCCTACCTACCTAGATCCATGGACCAATTTCCTTATTTAAAGGGTATGGCATCACATTTTCATATTTTCCAAACCTATATATCACATCTTTCTGGTCTTAGGTCTAGCATCAATGTGCACCTTAAAAACTTGTGTGTATGCTAATAAGCATTGTTAAATCAAAATATCCCTATTTTGTTATTGTTGAATGTTGAGTATGACTCATAGGTACCGACAAGTGAGTAGGGTCGAACTAGCACAATTAGTGATACCTACCTTTGGGCTTGGCCTAAATGTTTGTTGTAGGAGTGACTTGGTAAGTAAGCCTTTGTCGCACACAGTGCGGTTTAGGGGTAATTTTGTAATCTAAATTGTAGTATTTAAATACATTGTGTGTTCACCATTTGTGTTCATTGTTTCTTTACGCTTTTGAGCCGAATTGTAGTTTTAATTAATCTTAATGGAGCAAAAATGATAACATTAATATATTAATGCCCACAATATACTACTATTTCAAACAGCTGAAGATAAAAGATAAAAATGTTACAATGACCCAAACAAGAAGACATTATATTTAGATTAATGATATAACTGTCTTCTATAAAGTTTCGAGTTGGAAGCGAAGTAAAAGTTTGTCAGACTTCAATTCCTTTCCTTTTCTGTCACACAATCGAACAGACCGAAATCCACATCTTAGCTCTGATACAGGCAAACAAGTCTGTCCAGCAAAATCATCTTTTGTCTGATCTTTATCATTTACTTCGATCCTAAGCAACGCAAGCTCTGGAACAGTCAACTTGAATTCGAACTCTTCGTCCCAAATCGGATACCAATTGTCCTTCTTTACGTGTGTTTTGTTCTTCGCACAATCAGCTCCCACTCCAACAATACAAACCTGACACAATTTTATCAAACAGTCAGATAATTTTACATGATGAGCCAAATGAATTTACAAAATGTGTGGAGAACTATGCAACTATGTACCGACTCACCTTTGCGTAAAAGTCTGGTGGAGAGAATTGATCGAAGTGTGTTCGACTGAAATCTGACTTCCAGCCAACACCTTTGTATACTTTTACCTGTTGTTCAACACGAAAAATATTCATGTCATGAAACAACTTAATTTCCTTTTAGTTAAGTGATTAAGAGTATACTTACTTTTAATATTTGCTTCACTGGCAATTTTCTTTTAGGATCAAAAACCTCATTATTTACCCCTTCTTGAATTAGAAATTCAGGTTTTTTCACATAACCGCATCCTCCATTTGCTTTGAACATCCCTTGCATCAACCGGAGTGATTTTCCATACCCCTGTCATAGAAGAAAAAAACGGCCTCTAAGACAAACCATGCAATATGCCAACGCTTGAAACTCATGGTTAATGAGGTTCAAAAGCATGGTTAATTACGTTCAGTGGATGGTTAATAGCTTACGACACCATGTCATACTCATTAACCATCTACTGAACATAATTAGCCATAAAAAAGATCCCAAGTTCCAACCTGCATATTGAATGCAACCATCTGAGCTCCATACATCCACCCTAAATGCGGCCTAAAATTTGAGGATTGTACGCGTTCTCCTTTAGGAAAAATTCTGAGAATATTTTTCTGTGTGAACCTGTAAAGCATAAAAATGCGCGCATGTCAAGCAAGATAGCAGGTTTGATTCAGCATGTAGAAATACTAATCTTCAAGTAAGTTTGATAGGTACCTAATAAGTTCAGCTCCATGAGATTCAGAAGCAGTTTTGAGTTTCTTTTCACTCAAACTTAGTCTTCTAACTTTACCATCAACTTTTAGTCTATCTTTCATAGTACCTTCTGATTTTCCACCATGGATTGTAATCAAATGTCTGTACTCGCGCGGACTTTGCAGGTTTGATTTGTAATCACTTGTATTTATATCTTTCTTATCTTCAGTTTTCGGTTTAACAACTATAGAATCTTGCAATTCCCATGTTTCATCTTCAGATGATTCACTTCCATTTGGAATCTGATTGCTGACACCATCAGGTTGAGGATATTCCTTTGGCGGTTTAGTTGATATAACTATCATTCTTTTGAGTGATGCTGGTGATGGAAATTCTGTCAAAAAATCTGTTTGAGGACAATAAAGCATTTCTCCAAATATTTGAATTGCCACCTGCATAAATAGAAAAACGAAACGACCCTTTAGACCGAAACTATGTCTGGTGTCCGACACCATCACATATACATTCAATTCTATTTTCTTAAATTATTATCAGTGTTTATGTATAAGTGGCGCGTGTCTGGTGTCTGTATCATGACTCGTGTTAGTGTTTCATGTCATAGGTAGAGTGTGATTGGCAATAAGTGCTTACTTCTGCAAATTTAGCCTGAAGTTTTGGTGTTAAATGATCTTCCAAAGTTAAAATGACTGGAAAATCAGATTTGACAAAAGCATGATTCTTTATGGATTCCAAACATGTGGTTAGTGAAACAGGAGTAGTAAGAGTCCTGCATTTCAAACAAATAAGACCATAAGATATAATTAAGAAAGCAAGCAATATTCATCTAATAATTATTTGGTGGTGCCTAGTACATTATTATTAATATTATACCTTCCATGAACTACTTTAATACCACCATGTTTAGTTGAAGCCCATAAATCAAGTTCAATTACTCTTACACCTTGTTTCAAAGCCTCTATAATTGGCTCATCACTGCTCTCACTAGTTAATTGATTTCCAGTTAGGTAAGAATTGTGCCCTGTGTACATGAAATAGTGTGACAAGGGAGCATTCATATCATGATGTACCTGCAATCACAATGTCAGGATTATAAGTTATTTCATATCTTATGACATACATACAATTTATAACATACTCGCGCTCCGGTCTCATATATATATATATATCCAAAAAATTCTTTTTCAAATTCATTAAAAAACTGATGCATGTGATGCATAACCAGATATATATATATTTGAAGTTAATTTAGGGTCTGTTTGGATTAGCTTATTTTTGAGCTTATGCAAAACTTATGTAAATAAATAACTTTTTACGTATTGTTATA
This sequence comes from Trifolium repens, assembly GCA_030408175.1. Taxonomy (NCBI): domain Eukaryota; kingdom Viridiplantae; phylum Streptophyta; class Magnoliopsida; order Fabales; family Fabaceae; genus Trifolium; species Trifolium repens. The sequence continues at coordinate 17,690,034 of CP125841.1, read as the reverse complement.
AGTTTCTTGAGGTAGTTTATGATAAAATAGCTTATAAAAGTACAATTTTTATTAGTGAGGACATATAAATTAGCATAAAATATTATTTATTTGCATAAGTTGTTTTGCATAAGCTCAAAAATAAGCTAATCCAAACGGGCCCTTAGTGCCAAATTAACTTCTTTTTCAACTTGTCTCTTATTTAATTTTTCTTAAATTTATATTTGAAGTTAAAAAGTATTTTTTAAGAAAAATTATTGAAAAAGAAATGTAATTATGTTATTAAAAGAAAGAATACTTTTACTAAATTACCTCCATAAGTTATTGGTTTATTTCCATAGGAATAGTGTATAGAGTAATTGTTATGGGGTACAATTGGAAAATATTGTATTGAAAAGTGAAAATGACATTCATTAAAGAAAAACACACACACAAGTACTTACTAATATAAAGATAAATACATAATAAGTGAAAGACTTGTAAAAAAAATATGCGGCCATTTTCTAATATTTTTATTTTCTTAATGCACCTTGATTGCTATTTTTTTTTATATTTAAATTGTAATAAAAATGAATGTAAAAAGAGGACTATTTCTATAAAATTGATTTGGAGTAGATATTAAATTAAGACAAAAAAAAAAAGACGACTATTTCTTAATACATGTAGTCAATAGCACCAAAAAGCCGACACAGAGATTAAAGTCCAACAACTACCATTCTTTTATTCTTCCTTTTTTTTAAGTTGCATAGCAACATTTTTGTTTGGTTGTGGATGGTCTATATTTTTTTTTAATCAGATTTTGCAAATTAAAATATATGCTAACCAGAAATTTCAAGGCACATTACATTACTCAAATAGTTTTTGAAAAGAAAAAAATAAAAACTAAAAGTAGAAAAAACTATAGTTTTTGTCAAAAATAAAGTAGAAACTATAATGAACTTCACATTAGCATAAGTGCATAACTTTTCAGCCTCAAATTCTTAATGCTCAAAAAGACATAGAAAGTGCATACCTCATTTTTCAAAGGACCATTAAAATCATCAAGAAGCAGAAAATCAATGAATTTATCCAAACTAAGTCCTGCAATATTGCTAGTACTTTCATTGCTAGAACTTCCATTTTGCAAAACCTTTTCAAAAATTGGTTCCAAATCCAATAAGCTGCAATTTTGTTCTCCTTGATACTCCACCATGAATCTAAGTAGTTGATCCTTTGACATGTAATTCTCACCATTTGTAAACTTGGAAAATGCTTCCTTAAGATCAAAAGGTGGTTCTGCCTTATTCAATTTACTTTTTTTTATCAAAAATTTTGACAACTTCAAGATCTTTGTTTTCATTCTCACTTTTCTCTTGTTTTTCTCTGTTTTGTTCTATGAGCTAGATCTTGATTGAATTATACTTAAGACACACACATATTTAAGCATGTGATGATGAAAACCAAAGAAAGAAAGTAAAATCTTAGTTCACACACAAAAAATGTTTGTTTTTTCTTTTCTTGGGGTTAGAGGATGGAAAGAAAAATGGAGTCATGAAGACCTTAATATAAAATGTATTAATGTATAGTTGACCAAATATAGGAAAATATATTTTATTAATTCATAGTTGCATGCATTTTGTTGTCCGGCCAAACAAAAAATGTTAGTTATGTTAAATTTCTTGAAAACAACAATGTAATGATAAATAAATAAAAACAGTAGCACCAGGTAACTTCTGGTAGTGTGATTTATTTATTTATTTATTTTCACATTGGCAATATAATAGTATTATGTGGGGTGGTTGTGAAATATGGAATCATGAAAGTACTAAGTCATTGGTCTTCTTGAAGTATTGATTTTGTGTATTTCTAATCAATGTATCTAAATGAATTTTATAGAAGATAATTATTTTTAATTAAAGGATTTTGACTTGATAAAATGCGTAGAATTAAAATTGTAAAAGTAGCTCAAATAATATACAGTATTATTATTCGAGTAAAATATATCCAAGTTGTACACAGGGGCGAACCCATGTAGAGACTGTGTGTGGCTATAGCCACACCAGAATTTTCAATTTTAACTTAGTATATATGCATAATTCTGTTATTTATAATCGTATATATATGTACACCGTGAACTTTTGTCACTAGAATAGTTATGGCTTAGTAGATAATGTGCGCGTTCCAATGCCTGTGTGGTGTGGGTTCAATTCCCATTTATACCACAAGAAATCACAAATAATTATTGTTGTCAATTTTTTTTTTAAAAGAGTGGTCAATATATATATATATATATATATATATATATATATATATATATATATAATTGTGTAAAATTTTTATAGAAATTTAAAATCATATGATATGTTATTTAAATTAACTATCATTAAGGGTTTATACATTTTAATTGAACATTGTTAATTTTAATGGATCTCGATAACATATTAAATTATTTTAAACATAATTGAAAAATGCAATATTATTCGTATGTAAATAGTATATGAAACTCAATATTTCAGGTCTAGATCCACCACTGAACAACTAAATACGACGTAGCAATATTGTAAGACAGGTTATTAATAGTATATGAAACTCAAAATAAGTTCTTTTAAAAGATTATTGGAGATGATCTAAGTAATAGTTGTTAACAATTTTATTTTGGATGCATAATTTATTTTTTTTGAAACTTTTCTTTGGGGTTTTGAATGAATTGCAATTTTAATCATCTCCTTTAAATTTGGTTTAAATACAATTTATTTTTTATTTCATTTTCTTTTCACAATTTTAGTCCACCAAGTTTAAAATTTTATCCCCCAATTTAAAAAATTTCATGATTTCAATTCTATTATTAGAAATGAGAATTAGTTAGACCGGCCTACACCTACACCGACCTATAACAATATTATTAGGACTAACATCTTTACCTTCAAACTCTATCCTCACAATTGTGTGTGAGTTTTTAGTAAAAATTCCCACTTTATCATTCATTAAAATTTAGCCATGCATGCATTTTTTATATTATACTATGTCACACAAATACATGTTTAGACCCTCTAAAAATGAGAGTTTTCGTAGTTAGATTTCTGATCATATTTTTAGACAAAAGCAATGGAAACATTACTTCCTATATTTTATTCTCTTTATTTTACTTTCAGATGATCAAAAGACATTGCAAAAAAAATCACAGGTGAAAGTTTATTATTAATTCAAAATTAAATATTGCGTTTTTTAGAACATATTATTGTAATGTTTAACAAATATCTGTGTAAGAATATTTAAGAAATATTACTTAACAATAATAAATGATTAAAATCCAAATTTTGTAGAGAAAGTATAAAGCTTTTTGAAAATTAAAATATGGGGAAACTACCATTTTGGTCCTTGAATGTGTACATCGCTGTCAAAGTAGTCCCCGACTCACATAAAAATACAAAATAGTCATCGACTGTTCATTCTGTTAGTCATATTAGTCTCTCACGTTAATTTATTCCGTCAACTCTAAAAAAAAGCTGACATATTCCTTTTTTTAATGCTTTTTTTATTAAAAAAAAAACTAAAAAAAAATACATTTTCATCACTTTAATTATTTATCAATGTTCATCATCATCAACAAAAGTCCAGAAAAATCCCTTCAAACATCATGAAAATCTATCATCGACACCCATATATGAACATCAATGGGCCAGAAAAATCCGAAAATCAACAATTATAAGAACAAACTTAACAATGAACATCACATGACATAAATCCATGCAACCCATATAACTATCATACAAAATTCAAAAACAAAATCACAATATCAAATAAAAAACCTTGCCACAAACACTCTCAGATCCTTCAACCTTTCCACCAACATTATCCGATTCAAACACGGAAAAATAAGGAATCGTTTAAAAAACAGTGACAACCACCTCGTCCTCTTGGATATTAACACACTCAAAGTACAACTATAACTATTTGGGGAAACTTGAGATTTTTGAAAGAAAACATCTAATAGTAACTTAAACCCATTTAATCCATACCAATCTGTGAAAATCAACAACTCTTGGGTATTAACATACTCAAAGAATTACAAATATAGATATTTCTATTGGGTTATTGGAAGAGGGAAAGAGTGGTGGAAGAGAAAATGGAAAATTATGATTTGGTGCTAATGGGTTTACATGAGTGAGAGATTGATATATCTTTAATTTTTCATTTTGAGAATGGAAAATTATGATTTGGTGTTGATGATTTTTATTGGGCTTCTGAGTTTTTTTTTTTCTTCTGGAAATTAAGAGATAGATAAAAAGTGTGTGTGGGTTTGTATAGAAAGAGAGGAAATAATGGAGCAATGACAACAAAGAAGGGAAGAAGATGATTGAGATAGAAAATTTATTTTCTGGATTTTTGATGAAACATGTTAATGATGATGAACATTGATGAACAAAGTGATGAAGATGTATTTTTCTGAGTTTTTTTTAACAAAAAAAGCATTAAAAAAAGGGACATGTTAGCTGTTTTTTAGAGTTAACGGAATAAATTAACGTCAGGGACTAATATGACTAACGAAATGAAGAGTCGGGGACTATTTCGTGTTTTCGTGTGAGTCAGGGACTATTATGACAGCGAGATGCACATTCAAGGACCAAAATGATGGTTTTCCCTTAAAATATACGTACCAATTCAAGAAAATTACTTTTGCCATCATCATATGGGTTACTCGCGCGCCCTACAAAATGATCAAAAATACCATTTCGTGGCTTAAATAACAGATGTATGGAAAAATGAGAAATTTTGAAAAATATCGTCCGCTACTTAAGTAGCGGACGTTATAATTATATGGTGTTTTTGGGGGGTGTCCGCTACTTAAGTAACAGACAGAAATATTTTGGTCATTTCGTAGAGCACACCCATAATCCATAGAATGACAAAAGTACATCTCCCAATTCAAACAAATATGGGCCTCCTTACAAAAAAAGCACATATGGGCCTCACCCACCTGACCCGAAGGCCCAAGCTTACCTCACCTTCCCCTTACCTGAGTGACACATATAAGGGTCCATCGGGAATTAGGGTTTCGCTTCGTTCGTTCGTTCCGTGAATTGCAGAGAGAGAGAGAGATGGCGAAGTCGAAGAATCACACCGCTCACAACCAGTCTTACAAAGCACACAAGAATGGCATCAAAAAGCCAAAGAGGCACCGTCACACTTCAACCAAAGGGGTACGTTCTATTCATTCATTCATTCATTCTCAGTTTTCATTTTTATCGATTTTATTTATTTATTTATTTAGTTAATAATAATAATAGTTTATTGTTATCGATTGATTACTGTAGATGGATCCTAAGTTTCTTAGGAATCAGAGGTACGCTAGGAAGCACAACAAGAAAAATGGTGAAGTCGCCTCTGCTGAAGAATAGTGAAGATCATTTCTAATTAAATGCTATGTATTTTCATGTTTTGTGTAATTCATTGAAAATGCACTACTCTGTTGCCAGTTTTATTATTTGTTAAAAATTCTGAATATTTAGTTGCTTATGTTCATGTTTTTAATACTGAAACTCATCTGATTGATTGCCGATTTTTTTCGCCCCATCGAAATTGATTATGATAATTGTGATATCCTTGCTAATCTAGATTTAGTTGTTGGCCTTACATGTTAGTTTCAATATGGTTTGATTGAGTTTAGATGTGAAGAAGAAGAAGAGGCTTATAAGTTATAACTATTAGTAATTTTTAAGGAAAAAATTGCCCTCTAGAACTCATCACATTTCTCATAAACATTTTTTAGTTCCTCTAAATTAGTGTTTGTTAATCCTAAACCCTGATGAATTTCCCTTCATTTTGCTCCTCATTGTTCACAAGCCCACTTTCCTCCTTTCTAAGTCACTGCTACAGGTTTTAATTTATCATAGGCTTTCATTTTGATCAACAGTTGGTGTAGTTTATGTTTCATTTATCTTATTACCATGGTTTTGTTTTGTACTATAATATTATTTTCGTCCCAATTGCCGCTCCCATCCATTGCCTAGTGTTGTTGAGTTGAGTTCTTGATGCTGTTTTTTTCTTAGTTTTTACTAATCCATTTAAATGACGTTGATGGTAGAGACACTGATCTTGGTGATACTTAAAAACTAAGACTTTGATGCTCTAAAGTCTAATGTAGCTCAAATCATATTTGTGGGTGTTTATGAAATTACTTGAGATATCACAGTCAAAACAATGAAGCTGTTTTTACTACCTTGTATAAGCTGTCAAATTTATTTATAGAAATACTTTGCAGTGTGTTTGTGAGCTCACTGAAATTGGCCATCATCTTGAGGTTCATATCCTTCACCGAGGGGGCATTGTGACCACCTATTGGAAATCATCTACCGCATGTTTGTAATTTAACTATTAAGTACTTAACCACTTAACAAAGAGATAAACTATGTTAAGTTCGTGCCATTATGATGATTTAACCATTGCAAACTTCCAAATTTATATTTTGGAAATTCCTCACAACAACGAGAGCCGAGTGCAATGTAAATTCTTCGCGCTTCCATGAGCAAATCGTTTGTCTATGAAATAGAAAGATAAGGAAAACAATGTTTGTTTTTGGGATCAAGGCAATGAGTCCTATTTTGTCACGTTTAGGTTTAGTCCAAATACAAGAAGAAATACTAATAGTTGATTTTTTATATCTTTAAGTATTGATCGTCGAGGATAGTGTATAGTTCAATTACTAACCAACAAAATAAAAGCCTTCACTATTCAACTTTCTTTGAATTGCTTTTAAGAATGTTATAAGTACATGTTTAAAGAAACTAATTTTCTTGGTTAATATATTATTTGCGTTATCATGGAGACAACACATTTGTTTTTAGGGATAATTTTATTTATTCATGTTAATTCAACAGGAGGACCCTCAAACATTAATAAATAACTAATTAATCAGTTTGTTGTATATTAAATATACTGATATCTCTGACATATTATTTGATCTTGGTCATTGTTTTGAGATTAATCACCACACATCTTCGTAAATTCATCTTTAAATAATTTACTCCTTCCGTTACAATATATAAGCAAAAATCTACTTTTTAGATTCATTGTATAATTAATGTATCTGGACAAGTTTATTGTTCAGATACATTAATTATACAATGAATCTAAAAAGTGCATTTTTGCTTATATATTGTAACGGAGGGAGTATGTCATTGGCTAAAATTAAATGTTGTCTAACACATGGAATACATCTCGAAAGCCTAATTCGAGACTTTGCATTTAAAGCCTAATTCGAGACCGTATGCATTTAAACAAGACATTGTCTTCTGTCAATAGTTTAAAAGCCTTAATAAAAAACCAAATACAAGAATCTGTAGTTGTAATTGGCTAAACAAAGTAGTGTATCCTATAGTGTAGGTGTCATTTGAGCTATAAACACAACAGGATGAAACACATACCTTTGACTCAAAATCTAACTTTTATAGGAGTATATCTTTTTTATTTGCTTGTTATTACAAAGCCAACCAAATTTCTTTACAAACACTTGAGGAGTTCTCTATATATACTCACTTATATCTACCCAAATCATCAAACACTAAGAAGAACAACAAAGAGGAGAAACAAAGAGTTGCATAGACAAAATGAAGAGATTTTGCCCTAAAGCTTCTTTTCTTTTGTTTGTTACACTCATTTTAACAAGTTGTGTGCACTCAGAAGCTCAGAATTGTCGCCCAAGCGGTAGAATTGAAGGAAAGAATGCTCCATCAGGACAATGTAATCAAGAGAATGATTCTGATTGTTGTGTACAAGGAAAAATGTACACAACTTATGAATGTTCTCCACCTGTGTCTACTTATACGAAAGCATATCTCACTCTTAATAGTTTCCAAAGCGGTGGAGATGGAGACGGTCCTTCAGAATGTGATAACCAGTACCATTCAGATGATTCTCCGGTTGTTGCACTTTCTACCGGATGGTTCAACAACGAGAGCAGGTGCCTCAAAAACATTACTATCAGTGCTAATGGGAAAAGTGTGGTGGCTATGGTTGTTGATGAGTGTGACTCCACGAAGGGATGTGATGAAGAACATGATTACCAACCCCCTTGTTCAAACAACATAGTTGATGCTTCCAAGGCTGTGTGGGAAGCTTTAGGTGTGCCTCAAAATCAATGGGGTGGCCTTGACATTACTTGGTCAGATGCTTGATATAGTATGAGTTGAAATCCATGTTTGTGCGTCTATAGTTTAATTTAGTGATATTCTATTCTTCTATTTATCATCGTATGTGTATCATATACTTGTTGTGACCAACATATTGTTATAAATTAAGAAAATTCAGTACATAACATTTATTTATAGAACTAAAATCGTAAAATTTAATATTTTCCTTTATTAAAACAAGTGCTCGCTTGCTAAACACGGTTGGCAGAACAAGAAGCTTAAGAAGAAAAAAAAGTACGGATAGACGAGACATGAATGGTAGTAATTTTTCTTACTGGTGAAAAAGAAATTTAGTTGACTAATCAGAGATTTAGATTTCTGATTTGGTGAAAAAGAAATTTAATTGATTAATTTTTTTTATTGTTAAATGAAATCTAAAGAGTAGTAGAGTTGAATACAATCAAAGGTGGATTTACATATGGATCGATGGAAGATGGGAATAAATTATTGATACGGGAAATATTGTGTGTACAAATTGATACATACCAAAAAAAGTGAAAAATCATATAATTAATTATAAATTCAACATGAATGGTTTTGTGAATTGAGTTATTTAATTATCTATTTAACCAAAGTTTTGGAATTGATCTATCGCCGCGAAGTAATGAAATATTATTATGTGATATATTGGATTGTTTAATTGAAATAATAGAAGATTTCAATCTAATTATATATCTAAAGAAACTATATGAAAATTAAATAGGATAATCTAAAAATAAAAATTGCAAAAGATTCAATAAAATAGGATTATATAAGAAGATAAGAAAATTACATAAGTTGAGATTTATTTATTGCGAATGAATATCTCTAGAGTAGTACATAGTCCTTCATCCAATTTGGAATCTTTCTAATCCTTAATGATTTTCTTGTAGATGTGATGATAGGTTGATCATCCTTCTTCTTTGTTGGTCCAATTACACTTTGCACTTTGGTATCAATGACATGATCTTGAGTAGTAGTGATTCTTCTAGGTTGTGGGATTCTTCTACTAGGTGGTTGTGTTGTGAACAATAATCTTGAAAAGGGAGTGCCATTGCAAGAAATGGGAACCATATCAAAAGCATCCATGATATCAAGATCATCTATAACTATGTCATTGATACCACCATCGTTGTTATTGTTATGATTCCATGGTTCAACTATCACGTTCACATATGTTAACATTCTTGTATGCTCCATTGGGAACAGTGTTGTAAGAAACAAGCTGAGTGGGTGAAAGAGAACAAGAAGAATGAATTAGTGTAGTATGAAGATTAGTCTATCTATAGCGTTTATATATTGAGGTTATCTTTCTCTAAATAAATTTATATATAGTGTTATTTTGTTTAGGGTTTTTAACGGTAATAAAAGACAGCTATAATTGAACAAACTTGTTCATCAAGTATCCAGCCAGCTGTAGTAAATAACATTTGTACTAATTAGTAAATCTTTTGTATGTTATTATTACATTTAGATTTGTACTAATATTAATTTATTTATGTTAATCTTTTGGATACATTCTTTCTTCAATACTGATACTTGGAAGATTGCAATAAAATGTCTTTGGTTAATTTCAACATTTCTTCTACTAGTTGGAACGTTGTTGATTTGTGAATTCCGTATCTATTATTCAATCCAACAATAATTCCGTGCCTATTATTCACACAAAAGATTTGGGGATTTATTTTTTCCGTCCTACAAATTTACTAAAATACTCATGTCTGCTACTGTACTTAGATAGTGGATATACCCAAAAACAACCTACTAGATTTGTCTAGTAGATGATATTTTTTAAAAAAATTTCATTTTTATAACGTCCGCTATTTAAGTAGCAGAAGGGTAAAACGGAAAAGGCGTCACGCGAAAAACTTGCAGGGTGGCAGAATTAAATCTCAAAGATTTGTTACTCAGTTCGGCCCAACAGTAACCTATATCTCGGAGAGAAAGCAATTCTTCAACACTATTAATTCATTCTCTTTGCCTCTCAAAGTGTTTCCCAAACCCTAACCACCTATGACTTCAAAAAACATCTTTTCTCTTTTTTTGTGTTGTCAAATCTATCAGAAAAAATTCAGTTTTTATATTGTTGCTTGTCCATGCGCTCCGCGCAGAACGGACACATGATGCGGCAGCCAAAATTGCAAAATTCAACAATTCCTCAACAGTCTATGCGCCCCACGCGCCGCCTCAGGCAAAACCCGAAACCCCCTTTGACAAAAAAAATTAGATTTTAAGGCACACAACAATCACTTTTCAGATACAACTGATTCGATAAATCTAAAAAACTGACTTTTGCTTATACTCCAACTTATAATTGTGATTGGTGTAGTACTCCCTCTACCTTATTTATAAGCATAACTCTCTTGTTTCACACATATTAAGAAATTGTTGTATTTACTAAATTATTCTTTGCAATATATTAAATTTGAATTGGGACTATGCGAATCTTACAAACGTGTATTTTTGTAACAATTAACATTTTTTTTGAAGGTAAAAGCAAATTCATTAATTGAAAGCAAATTCCACAAGGATTACAAGCTGATTGAGATTAAAGTCTTTAAAACATCTCCAACAAGTGGAAAGAAAACAACCTAAATTAAAGTCTAACAAGAGATAAGTATTAGTAGTAAAAGATTGACTAAGAGCCAAATGAAAATTGTTAAGCTAACATCTGCAAACAAACATCCAAGGTTGCAAAGTCTTTCGCCCACGGTCATTGACAATGAAGAGGAGAGAATCCACAGTCTTTTTTCCTATCCAGTTACTGATTAAATTGGCTACTGCTACAAGCTCGTTTCGACTATAAGTGGTCTCAATGATGTCAAAACTGAACACCTGATTGGAAGAAAATTGAAACAGGAAGTGTTTGCAAATATTGGTATCAACAACACCAAGTGATCTTACCAAGCCCTTTTTTTCCAAAAACACAAATCTTTGTTGAGACATATCAACAAACACCTTCCAAGCAAGCTTGAAACTAACCCAATACAGCCATGGCGGTTTTGGTGGAGGACGATGGGAAACACAACCAGCAGCAACAAGTTCATCAGTTGAGAAAGGATTTAGACACAGACATGTTGGAGGTGGCTCTAGTGATGGGAGAATGGGTGGCTTCAGATTTACTGCAGAATCATATCTGAAATTAGGTGCCCATGGTGAAGTCAACAGTAATGGTCGCTTTGCCAAACTCAGAACACCAAGAACCGGCGTCGAAAAGGAAGAAGACATAGTCGCAAAACAGTGATGGAGGAAGCGAAATAGCGGAGAGGAAGGACACAGAGGCAGGGCCCTATCGGGAGTGAGAAGTCAAGAGGACTTGGAGAGGAAGCCAGGACGAACCTGGGACAAGATCTCCAACAAACTCTAGCCGCATCAAAGGTTGGGAGAGGGTTAGAGAGAAGGCACAACTTCTCTCTCTACCAAAGTCCTTTTAAGTGAATTTTGTAACAATAACATTAAATAGAATTGAATTTGGTACCTTTTACTTATATTTAAGGTTAAAAAATTTGTCTTAACAAAAAAAAAGGTTAAAAAATTTGTTTACTTTTGCTTATAAGTAAGGATAGTAAAATATACGTCACTTTCATGGTCGTCACAAGACTATAACCACCAATTTTGGACACTCTAACATCGAAGTAAAATATAGAATTAAATTTTTTATTATTTATGAAAGAATTAAATGAATAAAATGAAAAATAAATTATTTTTTTTTGGTAGAGAAAAATTTATGGTGAGGGGATGGTGCCCCAGTCCAAGACAGGGAAGACCTTAGGGCTCAAAGAACACTTACAAATGTAATTACATTTACCTCCCTCCAAAGATACTAGCGGGGCTCGAACCCGGGACCTCTCGGATTCAAGACCTGTCTTTTTACCACTGGACCAAGCCTTTGGAGTTTGAAAAATAATATTTTGAGCTTATGCAAATGACTTATGCAATATAAATTAGGTTTTATGCTATTTTATATGTTCAAACTAGTGAAAATTGAATTTTTATAAGCTATTTTATCTTAAACTACTTTGAAAAACTTATAATAATACATAAAAATTACATAAGCTGTTTGCATAAATTCAAAAATAAGCTAGGTCAAACGAGCCCTAGAAGAGTTATATTTGGTGATAAAACTGTTTTTTCCTTCGTCCAACAACCTCTAAACCTCTTCTCAAAAAACAAAAAAAAAACCTCTAAACCAATCAACTTAATTATTAATCCGATCTAAAATTCATTCCTCAGTGGTGACACGTTAGAACATGTTTCTCAACTGTTGAATTTCTTCATTTTTATTGCATAAAAAAAAATGGCTTTCAGAGCCAGTGGAACACTGATTTTAGCTTGTCTCATTTGGATTTTCTTCCTCTGTGCAACAATTGCATTCTTTCAGCTCAAATTGGTTGAAAACAGAACAACCCATCAAGCTTCTTCTCATGATAAATTAACCACAACTCAAAATCATCATCACTCAGTAAGTTATTGATTCATCTATTCTTCTGGGTTTTCTTCCTTAATCATCATTCATTCATTCATATTAATTAACCAAGTTTTGTTTTTTCCTCTTGTATTCAATTTTTTCAATGTTCCTAAGGATACCCTTTTGGAAGATGATTTGGAGGGTGTGACTCATAAAGTCTATTTTGATGTTGAGATCGATGGAAAATTAGCTGGTATTATACTTTTGCTTTCGTTTCTTATAACAAAGTTTGGTTATTTATTTGATTCTGTTGGGTCTTGGAAATTATTTTTGGACTGTGATTTTGAATGTGATTGCAATTTTGCTTGAGTCATCAGTATCACACACTGATTTTTTTAAGGTGATTTGTCTCATGACTGCTAATGCGGTAATTCCTAATGGAATGATGCAAAGTTGCAATCTGAGTTGTCTGTGAGTGTGTGTGTTGATTGATGATAGAAGGGAAATAAGGGTTATGTTATTCTGAAATGGAATTGAACATGATAACAATGGGATTTGTGTAATTGAGACTGATTGGGCGGTTTTTGCAATTTGTGTAATAATAATAATAGATAGCATTTTTTAACCTACATCAAGAAATAGATTTGTGTGTAGTGCCTATTTCAAACCAGTCTAATGACTAATGCAAAATTTTACAACCTAAGTGTATGTTTGGATTAGTGATAAATTTGGCATAATGATGGTGTGAAATCACGGTAGCACAAAAACTACACTGAGTTTCATTAGAATCAAAGCGCACATGCATTGTGAAGTGATAATGGGTGATCACCCGCCAATTCAAACATACGTTAACCCCCTGTTTGGAAACACGGTGGCATAGTGTCCTGAAAGAGTTTTCGGGATTAAGCCACGTGGCGATACCTGCGAAAAACGAAAGACTCTTTTTTTTTTCGCTCCGTTCAGCCGTTCACCAACCTCTCCGATATGCAGCTTCTGTACAAACATGAGTTGTGATCATGAAAAAATTGTTTACCGAACACACGATAAGTCTGGTCAAGCTGCCAGCTTCATCATGGAGAATGATTTATCTAACACAGGCACATGTTCCTAAAATGTTTCTTTTAAACTTTGTTTGGGAGTTGGGAGGAAAAAGAAGGTATGAACTCCGGCGAAATGGAGGGGAGGGAAAGAATGGATGACTCATGACTGCCATTTGAATGTCCAAAACCCCCCAATTTGGGAGAACTTCAAACTCTTTCTTTTGTTACAAAATACTCCCAACGAATACAATGATCTATCATAAAAAATTTCCTTCCCTCTTTTCCCCTCCGAAACTCCCTACAAAACAAACCCTTTTTGGCACTAGAATGACTTGCTCAAGAGAAATCGGTGCTACCTTCTTGGCTGCACGTCTCACATCATTGGATAGGATCCACAGCAGAATTTTAATCCCCCATTTTTTTTTTAAGTTTTTATATGCTTGATTCGTAGCGACTTAAGAAAATAATGCATATCATGCTGTTTACATTATGATGCCATTGCATTAGCATACCCAAACCAGTTACTCAACAGTCAACGCTGAAAAATGATGTTTCTTGCTTCAGGTCGCATAGTGATGGGCCTTTTTGGGACCACAGTACCGAAAACTGCAGGTATGCCATATAGTATATGAATATATGGAGAAAATGTTTATTTAGACGTGTTTTGGTTTCATGTGAAGGTTTGGTTACTAATCTTAACAACCATTTTGTGCAGAAAACTTCCGTGCGCTTTGTACAGGTAGCTTTGCTACCTTCCTTATTCAACGATAAAATTTCCCCTTAATTTGGTGATGTTATGATAAATCATGAAATTCCTAGGTAGTAAATACTACAAATTGAACAGCATCACATTTCAGGAGAGAAAGGGGTAGGAAGAAGTGGAAAGCCTCTTCATTATAAAGGGAGCGCATTCCATAGGATAATACCAAGCTTCATGGTCCAAGGGGGTGATTTCACCATTGGTGATGGAAGCGGTGGAGAATCAATCTATGGCGATAAGTTTGCTGATGAAAACTTCAAGCTGAAGCATACTGGGCCAGGTGAGATTATGTACTTCGTCTTCTGTCACTGATATTCATAGACATGATAATGTTTGTACATTTACATTATCTCATCTTTCCACTTTTGAATGCTCTTCAGGATACTTATCGATGGCAAATTCCGGGCAAGACACCAATGGCTCCCAGTTTTTCATAACAACAGTAAAAACCAGCTGGTAACTATCATTTACTCGCACTACTTGTTTTGTATACTCTTAGAACTCAAGTACTAGTATATTAAATTCTCGTGAAAGTCTTTGCAGTGATAGTTAGAACTGTGAAATTTACTTAATTATATTTGTTTACTTGACGTGATACTGATTTTGGTGCGAAAACAAAACTTCGAAGGGAAAAGTTTATAACTACCAATAACAATAAATTTTTTATCAGGTGAAGTTCGCTACATGTCTACATAGATCAAACGATCATAAACTGTATACAAATCAATGTTTACATAAATATATTCCATTTTCCATACATGATGAATCTCAGTTGGAAAGGTTCCTAATATATAGAATTTTTTTCAACAAGTTAGTCTAAAACGACACTGGACCTAAGAAGAAAGTATCATCATCTTTTTTCAATTTTTAATCATTTATCATCGACTCCTCTCAAATCTCATAACCTAACATGCTTCGATATGTTTTTGGAAGGCTTGATGGACGCCATGTTGTATTCGGCAAAGTGCTTTCTGGTATGGATGTTTTGTACAAGATTGAAGCAGAAGGAAGTGAAAGTGGCTCTCCCAAACGTAAGGTTATGATATTAGACAGTGGGGAATTAACTTCATAATATGGTTTAAATATAAGTTGAGACTGACTCTACAATGATAACTAGTGCCAGTTTTTTCCATGATTCACAAATACCTTGTGTTTGTATACTTTATCATTGAGTAAATGAAAACAAAATTTGCAGATCAAAAGTTCTTATTCTTGTAATTTAAGACACTGTTTTATTTCTTGCACAAATTGATATTGCATTGCAGAGTGTTATATTATACACCTTCTAGACCCATATCAGAATTTTGAATAGTTTCTAGCTTATTAAGCTTCTGTTTGCATCCGCGGTGAGCATCCAATTATCGCGGTCCGAATCAGTTCTCAGTTTTCACCATGAAAACATGAAGCTCGTATTTGTAGGCTCTGTCACGCTGCAAGTTTCCACCACAATTTAACCAGTTGCATCACAGTTCCAAATGTAGGCTATGAGCTTACAAACAAGTTCTATGGTTATTCACTTTCAAACAAGTTCTTATGAGCTTAAAGAAATTTATTTAACTTTTCATAAGGTATTATTGTTTAAAAAACTTATAGTTAGTTAATATGTGTTTATGAGTGTTCTGGCACTTGATTGTTAGCTAGTCCAAGTCCTAACATAAGTATTCTTGTCTCAAAAAAGTATGTAACTAATTGAAATTACCTGCTGAAAGAAAAGCACATGTTTACACGCGGTAAACAATCTCAAACTGTTAATCTATTTAAGATTGAACGATTAAAATTACATAATAACAAAATCAGTTATAAACGATTTTTGCCATTGATTTAAATCGAATGACTGAGACTAACTACGGTAGGAAATTCATTTCCGCTTGTAAAAGAGAAGATATCACAATAGGATTTACCAAATACTAGTTTATTGATTCTCAAGTACACCAATAACAACAACAATTACAAGGACACAACACAAGAGACCATCAATAAAAAAAAAAAAGACACCGCTAGCAACACACTCTTTAACACACAGACACGATAACAAGAAGAAGTAGAAGTTCAAGAGAGACGATACAATGCTTCGTCTTCATCGTCCTTATTATAAAAGACATGATGACAAGACAAAACAAACCTCAAAACTACCATCACAACAATTGTTCAACTTCAACAACAACAACAAGACACATCAACATTGAACAACAATTATTTGTCACCACGTGTGTTTGAAGATTTTTGTTGTTGATGACAAATATTAGTGAAATCAGAATTAAGATCAGAATAAAGAGAAGCAACCTTAGAAATATTCCCATTTAATTCTTGAATCAAAGAAACATTTTTCACCATATTATCAGGCATTCTAGATTGTTGATTCTCATTCACTTGTTGAATAATTGCTCTGTTCCGATCAAGCACCGATTGAACCTGACGGAAACTCTTGTTCAGTGTTGCCCATGCCTCGGGATCGCCGTCTTCTGCTTCCTCCATGTCGGAATACTCGCCGTTTGTTGGAGTAGCTGAGGGACGACGGCGGTTCTTTTTGGAACGGCGGTTGTTGGTGTCTTCCATGGTGGGTTTTGCGGCGGAGGAAGGTGAATAAAGTGTGGTCATATAAAGAAGAAGAAGAAATGAAGAAAAACAAGTTTATTTATTAGTCAACTTTGAAATTTTAAATAATTTTTTTTTGCTATGTTTGTTGAGATGTGTCTAGATAGGAGTAGTATATATAGAGAAAATTTCCAAAGAATATTAATTTTGATATTAAAATTAAAAAATATTTACTATAAATTCTATAAAAAACTGTTTTCATATTTTTAATTTCCCCACCAGTTTAATCTGATTCGGGTATCAATTTTGACATCAAGTGATTTAAGTCCCCTTTCAATTGCAATTGTAGGGAACCGAATCATGATTCTCCTTACCAAATTTAGCGTCAATCACCACTAAACCAACTGACGATTGATTTCCATATTTTTGTTTCAGAAACATGCATATAAAAGAATAGCATTTATGTATGATTTATTTTTTATTTTAGTTGTTTTGATTTTGATGGATTCTGATAATTCATCCTTTGAATGGGAAAGAAAACAATAGAGAAGGTGGAAGGGTAGTACTGACATTTGAGTGGAAAATATCTAAAAATATCTAGAGGGTTGGATGGATGCTAAAAGTGAAAAGTGTATTGCCACGGCGACTAAAAGAATCGCACTTTTGCATGCGTGGATGCCTGTGCATAGGGCTGGCAATGACCCGAGCCAACTCGCGAATAGTTCGAAGCTCGATTCGATAATTGACTCGTGAGCTTGGTTCGTGAACCAAATGAGTTGAACTTGAGTCAAAAAATAAGTTCATTAAATAAATGAGCTGAACATAAACTATATATAGTTCGACTCGTTTGACTCATGAACTAGCTCGATTATATATATATATATATATATATATATATATATATATATTCCAAATCATTTTAACTTGACACATCAATGAACTTTTCAATTTTCCATGTACGAATATTACTCACTCTGCCTTTACGAAAAAAATTTACTCCTTTAAATTCTCTCTTTCTCAAAAGAATTTTAATTTTTCATTTTCGATTAATTTTTCTTTTCTTTATTTTAATTTAATATTTGTCTTTTTCTTTTAAAAAAATAGTTTAAAAGGTTAAAGATCAAAATTTAAAATTTTGACAAAAAAAATGACTTTAAAATCATGTGATTTGACTTAACGAATTGAACCAAACGAGCTGAGCCGAACTGTCCGTGAACTTTAAACGAGTCGAACTCGAGCTGAAAAAATAGTTCATATCAAACTCGAACCGAGTTTCGAGCTGAACCAATTCCTATTGAGTCGAGTCGAGCTCAGACGAGTTCGACTCAGCTCGACTCATTTCCAGCCCTACCTGTGCACTATCAAAATATCGCATAGTATCACCAGAAAGTGTATCCTTGCAAATCATATTAACTACTATCCGTGTCGTGCACGGGATTATTTTCTTTATTAATATTATTTATATGTTTATTTTGATATATTATTTGATTAATTTGGTTTAAAATTCTAAGGTAAAATTGAGATAGCTAGGTTTTGCATGATATAGATTTAACGATGTTATAGAATAAAGCGGAATTAAGAGTATTACTTTGCTTCCCATTTTACACTATTATGAGATAGATTCTTTATCTCATCTTCATTCCCGAAACTATATAGTGATCCTATAAATATAAAATAATTATAAATTTCATTCTCAAATGAAAGTATGTTTTGATTTTTCAAGGCCTTACGATTTTTTGGGACCGTACCCATAAAATTAAATATACCATAATTTTTTTTTCATCTCAAGCCGGCTCTTTATAGGAAATTTACATTACGTTCATTATCAAACACAGGATAATTTTTATTTTTTTCAACAATATTTATTTTTATATGTTATTTTTTCTTTTGAAGGTTGTCTATTTTTCATTTTATATTATTTAGAAGGTTATCTACGTTTTTTCAATTGTCTATAAGATTGATTTCTTTTAGTTTATTTGAGTATGAAAATACGATATATCTTTAACACATGACTCTGTAGGACTTCATCAACAAAAATTAATTGTAACTTTTATACTATTTTTTAAATGAATATTAACATACTTTGACTTTGTTTCTATTCTCAAATTTTTTCTTTTCACCGTACCACAAAGAAGCAATCTTCACGCGTGAGCGTCAAATGGGAAAACCTATGTGTGAATTTCTCCACTCACATTAATAAATTAAGGTTCTTAAAAAGTTCGAACGAAGGTTGTGAAAAGTTTAAAAAGTTCGAGCGAAGGTTATGAAAAGTTTAAAATAGCATAAATTATAAAAAAAATCAAAATTACATTAATTTATTTTAGATTTTCCATAGATTTCATCAGCCATATGTAATCTAATGAAAGTGCGATGGACACATAATATGAAAAAACTCACTTAGTCGAAATTCAAATTTTAATTAGTCAATGTGTATTTTTAATAGTAGGGTGAGAAGTTTTACCTGTTTCCTATTATATACCACTGAGAGATTCTCTCTCTCTCCCGTCTCCGTCGCGGGACTTTATAGGGGCTCCATCAACAATAAAATAGTTGATAATTTTATATTTGTTTTAATGAATATCAATAAAATTCTCGTGTTAAGTTATCATTATCTTCTACATGCACTTTTCATCATGGGGATCACTTTTTATCGTGCTAAATATAATTTTGAATAAATGATCCCCGTGATAAAATATTAAATATGAAAATATGGATAACCCCCGCAGTCGGAATTCAAATTTTAATTAGTCAATGTGTATTTCAATAGTCAGTTGAAAATTGCTCCCCGTTTTCTATTCTACACCACTAAGATAGATCTCTCTCTCTCTCTCTCTCTCTCTCTCTGTTTCTATATCTCTTTCATCTCCATTACATGACTCTATAGAGACTTCATCAACGAAAAATAATTGTTAATTCAATATTTTTTTAAGGCTTAAATAGTGTTTTAGCCCCTGCAATTGTCACTCATTTTGAAAAGAGACCCTGTTAAAAAAAATTTGATTTTAGTCTCTGTAAAATTTAAAAGTTTTGAAAAGATCCCCGGAGCAGAAATCTTTGATGTCATGTCATCATTTTATTGACGTGGAAGTTGCTGACTGGAGTGATGAGTACACATGTCAAGAACTTGTTGACGTGGCAATACATATTCATTTTCCTTTTAATTTTTTTAAATTTTATTTCAATTAGTTTATTTAATTAAGAAAAAGAAAAAAAAGGGAATTTTCAAATTTTTTATCAAAAGAAAAATGAGTGTGTATTGCCATGTCAGCAAGTTCCTGACACGTGTACTCATCACCCCAGACAGCAACTGACAAGTCAATAAAATGATGACATGGCATCAAAGATTCCTGCTGAGGGGCTCTTTTCAAAACTTTTAAATTTTACAGGGACTAAAATCAATTTTTTTTTTAACAGGAGCTCTTTTCAAAATGAGTGACAATTGCAGGGGTTAAAACACTATTTAAGCCTTTTTTTAATGAATGTCAATTAAATTTTCGTGCTTAGTTCTCACTATGATCTACATACATTTTTCATCATTGGGATCACGTTTCTTCGTGCTATATAAAATTTTGAATAAGTTTTCCCCATGATAAAATATAAAATATGAAAATAAGGATAATTCTCGCAGTTGAAATTCAAATTTTAATTCGTCAATGTGTATTTTTAATAGTGGGGTGAGAAGTATTTGCCGTTTCTCATTCTCCAACAGTGAGAGTTCTCTCTCTCTCTCTCTCTCTCTCTCTCTCTCTCTCTCTCAAATTCTTCTATTTTGGTTTTGTCTCTAATGAACATAATTTTTTCTTCAAAATAAAATGTTTTTACGTAAAAAAAAAGTTTACAAATCTGTCATAAGCTATTTTTTGGGTTCAAGACTTCAATTCTTCGAGTGATCTTATCCATGAAAAAAATAGTGTATTTTCTTATTTCAATTTGTTTCAAAGTAATCTAAATATAAGCGTTCCTTCATTTTACAAAATTAAAATATTAAAAATGTACCGAGATAATGTTGCACAAGTGGTAGATACTTGGGCCCCTTAACCATTTGGTCATGTGATCGATCCTGACTGGTGCATATGGAGCACCATTTCTTATGAGAGGTCAATCCCTTAAATAGATCTCAGTTAAATCGAGAGGATTAATCTCTACAGCTGCGCACGGATGATACCTTTGGTTTAACAAAAAAATAAAAAATGTGTATATATATAATATATGAGAGTTTATGTAAAAAAAATATAATATTTGAGAGTTTCTAAAAAAAAAGAGTTTCTAAAAAAAATATAGGTATATAATATTTGAGAGAGTTTTCACAAAAATTAAATAAAATTGAGAGTTTAAAATAAATATAATATTTGAAAAAGTTTCTACAAAAAGAAAACAAAAAAAAAATATTTGAAAGAGTTTTTACAAAAAAAAATATTATAAAAATTCAATTATTGTTGCCAATGGGATTCGAACAACATACCTTTGTTATTAATTATAAGGTAATTTTTTCTACAAAATGAAAGGTAGTTTTCCATAAAATATTAGGAAAATTCAATTATTGTTGCCAGTGGGATTCAAATAAAAGAACTTAAGCTAAAAACTCTGAATGACACCTAAGTAAAAGAAGCTCTAATTGAGTGCCACATAAGCAATTATTATTGAGAATGCATGAGAAAGCTCCGTGAAAATCTCGTAATGTATATAATAGAGAAATAGAGATAGAGATAGAGATACATGATTTTAATTAAAATGCTCTGCTCTAATAATGTAAAGTTATTTTACACATTCAATCAATTAAAATCATTCACTCAAGTGTTAAAAGTAGGAAAAATTACATCAAATCTTTTTAATTAATAATTAATTTCTTCCCATATTTATTTTAAGATTTTTTCTTCTTTTATCATTTATATTTAATTTTATGATTATCTCTTTCGCACCACCCACCCACCAGTACGGCAGTAGCCCTTCTAATCTTCCATTACATCAATTTGTGCAAGGTTGGTCTCTTCCATAGCCCATATTTAAAAATTGAACAAAAATCAATTTATTTTATAGATTGAAAGGGCCGGCACATGAGTAATAAAGCAGTCATTTTTTCTTTAATTAAGCAAATTGGTAGTTAGGCTATTAATCATATTGAAATATTCAACGAAGATTGTAAACCGTGGATTATTTTTTAATATAGTAATAAAAAAGAGGGAATTTTTAACGTAGTAATAATATAAATAAAAAAAAATAGAATTGTAAAAATACATGAAATTAACACAATAAGAGATATGGTATATTCTGTCAAAAAAAAAAAAAGAGATATTGTATATTAGGAAAGAATTAATTTGATTTTTCTATTTTTAAAATTAGGGTGATGTGTCTGAATGAATTATTTTAATTGGTTGATAGTGTAAAACGATTTTACACTGAAAGAGTATTATAATTAAACTCTTAATATTTTTAGTTATATGTTATTAAAATTATAAAAAGTTGATTTTTAAAAAATATTTATTAAGATTGGTGGTATCTTATAAGTTACTTGTCTTTATATAATGGTAAAAAAAAAATTAAATATGTTATTTTGGAAAAACTGAAAGTGAAGAGAGTTAATTCATCTCCTCTACTAAATTACGAGATAATTTTTTGTTCTCCGCACAATTTTTCTAAAATACCAAAATACTTTTTTATCCACCAAACATCGTATAAATACAAAATTTATTCAATACCTTAAACTTTATCTTATGTTATTCGTTCTTGTATAGTCATGTATTGGAATAGAAACTTTTGTTTCCAAATATGAGTTTTATTATGATGACATCAAGTTACAATTATATGCAGAGTGCTATTTTTTTCTAGGACATAAGTGGCAAATGGACATTGTATTTTTTTCCTATCCATGTGGGCGTGTATATAAATTGTGGGTGATCCAATAAAAAATCTGATAGTAGACGGTTTAACGAATCTTGGAGGAAGTTCTGATATCATCTTAATTTGAGTTTTGGGCCTAACTTAATCCTATAAAACCGATTTGTAAGGTAAAGAATACCTCTTAACATTCAGACCATCATGAGACTTCTTATCATTCGACACATCTTATGCTTAACCTATTTTTAATATATTCATTTGCTTTCTTAAAAGTATATTGCAGATTTATCTCTATTTTTCTTCTGTAATTTATACATATTACTAGCATTTTAGTATCAAAAGATAATTTTTCCCTACAAAATATCTTCAAAATATCTTACAGATAGTTGATCTCTTCCTCCTCCAAATCCCACTTCTTCTACTTCCAAATAAAAAAGTTAAATTCCCACTACCATCAGAGAAGAATATGTACTACTTTTTAAACAAAAAAGAGAGAGACAAAAGGGCCAAAAAAAACAGACTGATCACGACCTAGAAAATAGAACCTTACTAGTTCTGTTCTTCTAGTGATGGATTCTTTTTTCTTTTATGTCAAAATTTGTTAGATTCTTATCTACAGAGAATATGACCATTGATCAGATCAATTTGATCTTCACAGACTAGATTTTAATCAAAATATCTAGTACGGATAATATAAAAGAAAAAAAATATTCCTTCGAGCAAAATATATGTGCATTCGCATGATTTACTGGTTTTTACTTAATATATAAGGTCGATATTTATAAGATCAACATTGTAAAAATGATCAAGTTATTTATTCAATTTTAAAGTAATTTTTACATAATTAAAATATTATTTATCATACTATATGTTGCAATCACTATTTTGCTATTTATCTCGCTTAGGTTTCAAAAAAATTGTCTGATTTTGTATACCCGTAATAACTGAGAGAGGATCCTCTCCGATCACTTTATCATGCAGTGAAACACGGACCTTTGATTTGAAAATAAAAAATTCAAAAAATAATGAGATGTGCTATTTTAAGGGTGGAGATGATCACTACTCCCTCTGCAGTGAAATATGCAATTGAGAGAATCTCCTCTCCCGTAATAACATTTATCCCGTTTATAATGGTATAGTAAATTATAAATAATTAATGTAAAGACTCTTTTATCAAAAGTTGGTATTTTGATTACAAAAGATAAAGAAAAATTATTGAAATGCAATTTGTCTTTATACTTTCGTAAAACATTATTTACCATACTATATATTGCAATCACTATTTTACTGTGTATCTTGCTTCTATTTCAAAAAAATGTCTGATTTTACACCCGAAAAATATTTCAAATTTCATTTTTACTTTCTATAAAAAATTTCAACAAGTTTTGATCCCTTAAATATTTTTTTGTCACAGCTTGTGGTTCTTGCTTTTAAATAAACGTATGTGTATTATTCAAAATTTTAAACTTTTTCTACGGTCATATTTGGTATATTGTAAAAATATCTTTTGCAAAAAGTTGATTTTTTTAAGAGAGGAATGAATTAAATATGAGTTTTTAAGTCTTTGGCCTTACACATTCATATTTAATTCATCTTTTGTTAAGAAATTCTAATTTTTATGGGAGAGATTCTTATAATATTATGATTATAGATATAAAAACCCATTAAAAAATGCTAAGCGCACACTTGAGTAGCTTAAAAATATGGACTATAAAAATTGTGACGTCAAATATTTTGGAGGATCAAAACTTGTTGAAATATTTTTATAAAAATAAAAATAAAATTTGAGATATTCATAAGGAACAAAAATTTATTTAACCATATAAATAATTGTATTATAACTTTTCTCACACTTTTAACTGATTGACCCCATGAAAAAACTTTTTTTAACTAACTATCCAACTCTTACTATTTTGAGTATAATATTACTAGATTTTTGTACAAATTAAAATACAAATTTAATATTATTTTAACTTCTAAAAATAATAATAATTTTGTGTAGATGACATTGGATATGGAAGAAATTAAAGAATATGAATGATTGATTGAAAAAAGTGAGAGTGGGTAGTAAAAGAAATTGACCCCAAAGAGAGTAGGGAAAGGAAGAGTGTGAAAATGAAGTGGTAGGAAAAAAAGTGTCATGAATTAATATAAAAAAATGGGCAAGAGAATAGAAAGAGGAAGAAAATAAAGTGGTTAAAAGATATTTCAAGAAAGAGAGATTAAACATAAGTTTAAAATATGAAATTCAAAATGAAAATAGATAGAAAAAATTAGATGGCATAAATATAAAATTGACTAATTTGTCCTCAATTTTAATGATGTGCCAATTTTTAAAAGTGGGTATCATTGATTTTTTTTTACAGTATCTTATTTTTAAAAATATATAGTTGACTATTATTTTTGGGAATTCCATTTTAACCTAAAGAAATGGGAAAGTTGATTTTATTAAATTAAATACAATAATTTTGTATTGAGAAAGTTTAATTTTTTGACAAAAAAATTATAATAATTTTTTTAATTTTATTTTGAAAATATTTATTTTTAACAATGTAAAAAAATTACACCGAAAGAATTGTGATAATTGTACCAAAAAAAGAAAAGTTAAATATGTTTTTAGTGCTACAAAATCATGAACTTTTAAATTTAGTCGCTCGAAATTATTTATTCATTTTTAATCCTTAGTATTTCATTTTATATTTTGAGGGACTAAAAATACCTAGTTTTTGTAAAATGTTTTCAAAATATAGACTATTCTTACAAACTACAATATTATGGAAAAGTAAAATTAACATTAAAATTTAATAGAAATTAAACTTAAAAGAACATAATTTTGTAGGAGCTAAATATATTTAACCCACCTAAGAACACTCGAGATAACACAGGTCACTTCAAACTCAACCAAGGTCCTAAGTTTGATAAGACTTTGTGCATGCAGCAACATTAATATAATACCCCAAGAGACATAATAGGCAAGCTGGTAAGGCACAATACCTAAGATCAGTGTAATTTGGAAAAAACAACTACCAGAAGAACTTGCTTTATTTATCTGGCTTTCAAGTTACAGTTCCACAAGATCAATCGTCTACCAAATTTATATCTAAGCTCCATTTCAACGTGCAATGTTAATTTGTGGTTACTTTTTTCAGAGGTCAAATTCCTCGTATTCATAATCTTACAACATTACTAGAGATTGCAACACCAACACATATTGTATTAAGTGTACAATGATTGTAACTTGATATTTTTTGTCCATTCTTAACTCTTGAAATTTGCAGGTCTAAACATAAACATAAACAGATTTCTAATAAGGTTAGAAATCAACTAACTACTCAGTTGGTTTTCTCTTTCTTCCCAGAATAGATGCTATCTGAAATCTAGCCCCGCCCATTCTCCACTTTTTGAAGGATGCCATTGCGGATTGAGCTGTCTCATACACTACAAAAAGAATTAGAATAAACAAAAATTAAATTGAACAGCTACCTGCATAAGGAAAAAGATGCACCACATAAATGAAGATAAAAGGCATGTTTCATTTAGCAAGTAAAACAAGTCTTACAATTGATCTCTTCATTTGTTAGGATAGTCCAAAATTTGGAACCAGCAGCAATTGCTGCAGTGTGCGCCTTTGTGAGGACCTCCCTGTACCTATTCTTAAATGCAGACAACAACAGAAACCCGATGGTTCTATCGCCAACTCTGCCATAAATGAGAAATAAATTAACAAAAGAGGACAAATCAATCACGCTACATATATTTCAATTGTGCCGTAACTCAAATGATATAAAACATCAAATTGAAGACTTCGAATTTATCTAAGCAAAAGGGGGGGGAAAATATGCACTTTGCTACGTTTGCAGAGTATATACATAATACATGACAAAGGTAGCTTATGGAGTTGCTCATCAAATAAAATAAATTCAGCTGCTGTGCCAACTAAGGATGGTTGGTCTAAAGCTTGTTTACAGAAAGGGAACTGCTAGTGTCAAACGCTTAGACACACTCCAACCAACACACGCTCATATAGAATGCCACGTCTCCTTCCCATCAAAGCCGGCATTTGATATTTGATATTTTAAATAAGTTAAATAATTAAAAAAAGAAATTAATAAATATTTTAAACCGGCAGAGCCTGTTATCAAGTCTACAATTTTGAAAGTCAGGAAACATGGCTTGTTATTACGTGCTCTGTGTAACCATGTAATAACAAAAAATTGAGATTCCTACTAGGCCCATCTAGATAAGAAGCATGATGAAAGATGATAGCCATGTACTATCTTCCAAAAATAACAACTAATAACTCTTTCAGATAAGAAAAGATAGACTTACATTGGTGCTATCTTGCAACCAAATTCATAAAAGTATGGACATCTGGACCTCAGATCTACACATGCACAATCAGCTTGGATCTCTAGCCTTGTTCTGAAAATAAGAACCATCAACCATAAGATAATTAATTAAAATTTTAAGCTTAAATATTGAGCAATTTAAACACCATCAGACTATCAACATTCCTCTTGCACATTTTGGCGTGAGTGCTGATGCAGCTTCACATGCATATTATGTTATTGGTTTATAACTTTCATGAAAGCTGTGTTGATAATTCAATAATGTTTTGCTATCCTCAGTCCCATACGATATCGTGCACTTAGTGACAAATTAATTTGAATATTCAGGAAAGAATGGTCAAAGAAAAACAAGGCTCCAATTCCAACCAAGGACCTAAAAAATAAGAGTTGACACTTAATACGATTGGTCTGCAAAAGTATTTAAATTGCAAAATAAATAAAACTGTACTAAAAAGTGCTTCCTAACCCATTTTTAATGTCATGACATGCTCAATTATATAATAGAGTGCACTAATAAGTTGTAAAACTACATAAAATGATCATTACTTTTGATTGAAACAAGGGGGAACATTGACTGATACTGCTTGTCTCAACTGTAACTCATGAGCAAGCCAAAAAGGCAGTTCAACTTTTGAACCTGCTTCAATCTGAAAATCAAATATTTTAAATGTCAGGTAAAATCATTATGTTCCACTTCCACCATGCAAAGATCTGGTGCACTGCAGCAATTTCCCCCCTCTAAAATACATAAAATACAGTGTCAATGGCTCTTACAAAGTCTGTCTCAGAACTGGGATCTATTCCCACTCCAGATGCTGCCTTCTGAAATATAACTGACACAATCTGTGACAAAAAATAGAATTAAGACAAGAAATTTTGATTGCTTTCTCAATTGTCATTGTTAAAACAACAAATCTATTCTGACATGAACTAGCAACAGCTGAAAACACCATCTGCTGTATATCATCTTAAGGCTAACTACTCTAGAAAAAAATTTCCTATACAAAAATCAACTATCCCTAAACGACAATCCCTTATTAAATATGTGACATGTATCAGCTAGAAACAAATTATTAAACAAATTAAAGAGTCTGAAGCTTACCTCTTCCTCCACCAAAATGTCATCAATATCATAGTAATTTTCCATCCTATCCTCCAGCTTGCTTCTCTTATGCTTTCTTTGAACTCATCGAAAGGGAACTCTGCAGATAAAGAAATTTCAAGCTTAAATTGATAAATTTGAGGAAAAAATAATATTTTTCTTGATCAAACAATAAAACCAGTAATGAAAATTTGAATCTGTTCTACTCAGAGAGAGCTTCACTCGCTGTCTTTAATATTTTAGTTAACCTTCCATAACCACATCTTTTGTTAGTAGTTCCATTGCAATGAAATTTCAAATCACAAGTGTTTAGATCTACAACATATAGAAAAAACTAGCAAGACTGCCATGCATTCACACAGGCACCATTGGTTTCTACGCATGTTCTAAAACGACTTATGTTATCACGCAATTCCAGCAAAACAACTCCTAAGCTGTATACACCACTGCTTAACTACACTTTATTATTTTTCTTAAAAACACTTTTTTTAGGTTTTGTACAGCTAAGCCCAAAGATCACTACAGAGGGAAATTGCAACGAATATTTTGCATTTGGATGTCCATTTTGACCAAATTGCTTGTATATTGGTACCGTTGCAAATATGCAGTTACAAAACATGTGTTTTTACGCCTGCCAATAGATTATGATTATTTTATTTGTTCAGGGGCTGGTATCCACCACCACAGGCAACTTGGTTTTGTTAATTCTTAGAGTCAGTCCAAAGGCTGCTAGAGGCAATTATGAAGTAGGAGACCTAGTGCCTCGTCCCATGTGCTGCTCTCCTTTTCATGCTATACCTTTCTGTGTTGTACTGGGACACAGCATAAGCAAACATATGCTCTTTGTTCCATTTAAAAGATGATATAGAACATATCATTGGCTACGGTTGGCACTTGGCAGCTGCAATATTATTGCCCTTTGTAACGACTGTTTAATATTTCTGATTATGGAAACTTTAGATGATCTTGAGGGGAATCATGTTAACTTATCATTGATGTATTATAATAGGCAAGACAAAATGACTAAGGTTCTGATAGTAACATCACAATAGATCGTAATGGCTTATAATTTATTTTCTAAGACTGCTCATGTAGGATACTCATCAAGATAATATAGCTGATAAGTTGAATGTTACAAGCAGTTTATTATGTTATATGACGACTCAACTGAAGAATCATATTCTTTTGTATCCCCTTGATTCCCTGCTGGTGGCTCACTGGCCTCTTAAGCAGGGGCGGATCCAGACATAAATTATCAGTGGGGCTAACATTTGTGGTCCAAAAACTAAATTATATTAAACTTACTAAAAAGTTATACTAAAAATAGATAGCAACACAGTTCTTAGAGTGTTTCTTTTTATCTCTTCCAGTTGTTCCTGCCCTATGGGAACATGTAGTAGATAGCAACACAGTACTTAGATAGTGTAGCAAGGAGGCATCAAATGTTCATGTAGTGGATACATATATAAACTAGCATGATGGAGTTTCTTCAATCTCATAAACAATTTCAGTCAGGAAAGTAACCTACTGAATGAAGTGTAATATGTGTATATGTAATATGTGTATATGTGTATATGTTAGACTAGCTTTGTTTGTTTGAAACGCTGAATTAAGTTAGTTCCAGTAATGTGCTCCCTAGCATTTACTCAAGGTCAACTAATCCCCCTATTAGACCAAAATCTACATTAATTAAGATTCTTTCGCAGAAACTCGGTAGATGAATACAAACTAGAATGACCAACATTACAAGCCAAGTACCATCAACATTTATTAACCCATACTCCATCAAAAAAAAATTTAAGCATGCTCCTACTGAGGTTCATACATGCCAGCCTTGGCAGAACATTTCTCATACCAAATACAAGACATTTAGAGGGTCCCAAACATATTCATGTCAAGCATAATGCCTGGCTACTTTAACTTTTTCGTGCACCAAATTTCATCATAAAATGTCACTGATTGCTCCAACTTACTTATTTTAACTATTTTAAATATGCTTTATGTGCCTGTTTTTATTCGTTGTTTTCAAACAAGCTTTATAACCAATTAAATAATTCCTTACATCAAAATTTCTTCAAATTTTCTAACGCAACACCAAATTTCTTCAAATTTTCTACGTTAAGGTTAACAGCACCAAAATTTTCTAACTCAACATGACAACATCACCATTATGTCTCCCTTACAATAAGAAGGATTGAGTTATCTATTATCTATATTTATTCAATCAATCAAAGAAACAGATCGAAATTTCCCAAAAACCTAAAACCTAGAAAATTATAGAAATTTGTCTCAGCAATTCATATCAAAATTCCAGCACCTGAAAACAAGAATTTGAATTTGGAAATTGGAACGGAGCTTTGTCTCTAGAATTTCAGTACCTGTCGCGTCGAGAAGAGAGACAAAAGGGGTCGAGCAGAGAGAGAGAGAGAAAGGGGGAGAATGGTGGCCAGTGGCGATGGTGTGGTGCCAGTGGTGGTGCTCGAAGCTTTTCTCGGGACCAGGGCGAGGGCGAGTGGTGGCGGTGTGGCAGTGGTAGTTCCAGCGTAGGTGAGGTCGCAGGCAGAGGGTTTAGAGAGAATAGAGAAGATAGAGAGAGAAAATAACACCAGAATGAATGTATATTAAAAAAAATATATTTGGTGTGGCTAAAGCCACACTAAACCTCAACGTGGATCCGCCCCAGCTCTTAAGTCTTAATAATAATAACACTAAATTCCCTACTTTCTATCTATACCTACAGGCATATGATGTCGGGAGAAAGCCTTAATGTTGCACGCTTTTCTAATTATGTATAAATTATGAAACACTAAAAAATCATTTTATAAAGCACAGAAAGCTGTATGACATTTGCACTACAAAGATTCAGCATATATGAAGTAAATCCAGGATATACAGTCAATCTTAGCACAAACAAACTTCAACGAATGTTGTTGCAAAACAAACAATCAAGGTACATCAGCAAGCTTAATGACCTCCAAAATAATACAGAGCAAATTGATATTCAAATTGATGTCACCAAAGATAGTTTATTTTATACCCACACCAACACTATGCATGACATAGCATGTCTGAACCAAAAAAACCTCCTCCATTATATTTTGAAACGGAAATACCAAATGAAACCCCGATAACACCTAGACCATGAAACAGATCAGAAATCTCAGTGAACGAGTAGTGCAACTTTGAACCCAATTTTTCAACAACAATCCATCAATGATAAAGCATTATAACATGAACTCGATGCAAAATGCTGATATTTTAAACCAAGTAGCTCTTTAACAAAAGATCCATCATTCAAACTAAAACCAAATGGATACAATTATATTTAGTTATAAAGGAAAAGTTTAAGATAAAAATCTCCAATCAATGAATTATCGTCATTGACACATTTTCACAAACACCTTGTTAGTGCAACTATTGAACAATAACACAAACATAAGCAATTCTCATCCTGCACCTCGAAAGCCTCTCCAAAATCAAATCAGAGAATAACATAATTCTGACAACCAAATACACATTTCTAAATCATCTTCCAACAAATCAAGCACCCATTTTTACTTACCCACACCCCTTTTCATTTTTCAATTCTTCCGGGTTATCACGATTTTACCTTAATTACTAACACAACAATAGATACAACGAGAAATTCACGTTTCCAGTAATGGGATTGAAGGTAATTACAAAATTGAAAACATTCAACCAATGGGTTTATGGGTTATTACCTCAAATAGTGACAATTTCTGAAGCAACCACTGCTGAAATGAAAATGATTTCTCTTCTTTCTACTTCTTGTGGCGTGGTTCACTAGGATTTGATGTGTTGAAGTATAATTCGGTAAAATTTGATCTGAATTTTCCGAAAGCGATAATGCTTGGAAAATAGCGGCTACCAGTAGAACTGCGATCCAGAGGCTATGGCGGTGAAGAAGCGGGAATGATCTTCTTTTCTTCAATTTGGAAACTTGCGTGTTCAATTTGGGGATTGGACTTTGAGGGAATCGGGTATTTTGGGGGAAGAAAACTAGGGTTTACTATTTGTTTCAAAATTGGCGCCATTGTTTTTTGTTTTTAATTGGGCGCCATGTTTTCTTGGATTCACCTTTGACTTAAAAAATTGATTTTGGTGTAATACAGAGTAATTAATAATTGGAAAATGTTAAACAGTGCACCGACTATTTAAATACATAAATATGAAATTTTATCTTGAAACTCGTGCATTTAATATATTGAAAGTGTAAAAGGTTATCTTTATCAACATTAATTTTATATTTTATTTCTATTTTTGGTATGCTTAACAAGTGTACCGGATGCACCGTTTATCACGACCCTTGATAATTTAGTCTTATAAATATCTCAAATTTTGTTTTAATTCCAATAAAAACTAGTTTAATAAAGGGTTTAATGTTCTGATTCATATTTTTATTTTTTATATTACTCCATTTTGTCTATAAATTTTTTTAGTAACTTTTGGTATATAAGGGAGATAGGTTTTCTATAACATACAAAAAGTTAGTTTTCAATATAAATAAACTCAACTATTCAATCAAATGAGATATGATAAGATTTATTAATTTGATGGTGAAAAATATATTTGTATACGGTACAAAACCATTTTACCTTGTACACATTAGATAAAATCAACACATAATGTGAAGCTTTTGCTTTTAAAAGTGATTTTTTTTTCCCTTTAATTTACTTACAACTTCCTTTCCAACATATCAAAACTTAAAAAAAAATTCTCTTAAATTTCTTTTTAATCAAAATCAGTTCAATCAAAATTATTTTGTATCACCTTAGTTTCTAACACATTCTTAGAACTTTCTATTTTGTACTATCATTTCTATACACTAAATTGACGTATGTTTGAATATGATGCATATTTGTGAAAACCACGGCAACTCAGAAGCTTTGTTTTGTAGCTTCTGGAAATCACGGAAACTTTGTCCCGGCAAAACTGCAGGCACGCAGTTGCGTAAAAACGAAGTTGACACACTAAAAATAAAATCTAGGTTACACTTAAATGTGTAGATGAACAGCATTTTTGTTTTCCTAACTAACTCCAATGCATAACCCAACAGATTTTCAAGCAGTTTCCATGTCGTTGTAACCGCAGCAAAAACTGTAAAAGTGTTACCATAGCAACCAGTTGATAACAGTGGGTTAATAAACTTGCCACGCCCATTGACGATGCATATTATGCGAACTTCGTCGTTAGTGTCTGGCTGTAACGGTATTCATTCAACAAAAGTATATCTTATTATGCCCACTTTCATTTAAGTAGATCATAATCTTCGATGGATGAAGACAAATCAATCGGAAAGACAAAAACAGCGAAAATGGAATAACATAAAAGAAAGGGGAAGGATGGGGGAGACAAGGTTATGAAATTTAATATGATCTTTATAAATGGAATTATGTCTCTTACATCATATAACTTATACTGATTTTAAAAACTCCCAGAACAACAAATACATGATGAAACTCGCATATAGCTACGGAAGTATGGAACTACATTCTACTATATAAGCTAATTTTTCAATGAAATCACAAACTTTATGAATGACAATTCTGTCACCATATAACAAATCAATATTTTTAAAACAAAATATATAAATAAGGAGGAAACTGCTAAATATAAGGTTGATAACTCAACAAACTTAATCCCACTGAACCTCTCTATGAAAAGTCCACTCAGAAGGATTCAGTGTTTTTTTCCCATCAGCAGCAACAAGATCATATGGTGAATCTTCTGAAAATTCAGTGTGCATGGCCTTCCAATGGAGGCATGGCTTCCAATCAGCTTCCTTAAGTACTTTCAGTATCTCTTTCACCACAATTTTGCTTCCCTCAGCTGCTAAATGGATGCCATCACTGCATAATTCATTAAATTTCAGAGCAAAATTAAAGATACTTTAGGTAGATTTATCATTTTACGTCAAATTTTTTGCAAGTGATGTCAGGTTATATGACACTAAAAGGGCTGTTCTTTAATACATTTTCGCACGAAATCAGAAAAGGTAACAATTTCAATTGTAAAGAGATGAAGAAAACAACAGATAAACATCAGAAAAAGCAGCATCATTGAAAGTAACCTCAAAATTGTCTTTACACAAACTGCAAAATCGGACCTTGAGAGACAAAATTTATGTCGTTTTTCTATTACTGAAGAACAGACAACAACTGATGTCAAGGTTTTTCCCACTAGAAGAGGTTGCTTATATAGATGCAATGACGGTATATTTAAGAAATAAATTGCTATCAATTTTTTTAGAGGACTAAATTGATGCCACTCTCCAAGACTCACTTTCAGGACTATAATCATATACTTACCCTTTAAGACCAAATTAAGGTAAATCAAATCTTTCAAGGATGAAAATAATTTAAGTTTACCGGATGTGCAAATCCATTGAAGCGGAAGATGAGAATATCATATACATTACAACTTACAATAAAATGACAAATCCATGTTTAAATAGAAGATTGTGTCATGCTTGGAACTTCTTGCAAAGAAAGCATCAAGAAAGAATAAGATACTTGAAAGAAGCTAGCGAAGGATTTGGGTATTGAACATTTTTTACATTGCAATATGTCACTTGATATTTGCCGATATTTGGAAAAATAAAATTGATAAGGAAAAGAGGTTAAGAAGCTTACGTAAAACAAGCATTCTTCCAGTCATCTATACTTTGTAGTGCATTAAAAAGATCAACAACTTTCACACCAAGTTCCTGGCATAGCTTTATACAAGCATCTGAATAGCTTCGGCATAATGCATTTGTTCTTACCAGCTCGCTAAAAATTGTACTGATTAAGCAAGGAAAACAAAAATCATGTGATTAGAACTTCACTGTTTATCTGAATAATACAAGTGCAGAGTTGAAAATGTAACGAAAAATATGTTTTAGGTTACCTGGTGTTTCCACGCACTAATTCCTCATTGACAGGAGGACAGCTGAGAACAATGATACGCGTCTTTTCAGAGAGACTCTGGTATTCAATATTCTCATTAAACTATGAATAGTAGTTTTACTTTACATATGAACATGTGATAATAATAATTGCAGGCAAAAGATCGTCATATAAAAGATATATTTTTCTCCGATGCTTGGTAAAGGACACTAAGTAGAGCAGAAGTACCTGAATATGAACCAAAATCTTTCTCATGTTTGCAATATATTCTTGAAGAGGCACATGCGGGCCTAGACCAGATGAGTGAGGACCCATGGAATCATTACCGCCAAAATAAACTATCACAAGAGAGGGCTGTGTAGCAGCATCCTGGAAAGTGGGATAAAATATATTATATGGTGTAGGCATGATATTGTTGAAATGCAGTCATATGAAAAACTAGGCCCTATTTGGATAAACAACTTAAATAAGTGTTTATAACAGAAGTTTTTATCATATAAGTGTTTATGTATAAGCTATTTCTATAACAAAAGATAAAATAAAGGCCAACTGTTATCGTATAAGCCCATAACTATCCTGGAAAGCTTGCGGAAATAAGTTGAAAGCAGCTTGCTTGTGGACATGTCATAAGTTGTTTCCATAAATTTTCCCAAACAGTCTCATAAGTACACATGTCAGTAGATTAACTGAAGTAAGTCAATCCAAATAGGCCCTAACAGAAAAATTTCAATTGCATGGATCCCACATTAGACTGTGTGAACTTAAACAAACAGGTAGCTATATAGAACTCCTAATCCTATGCATATTTAAAATATAAATATGATACAATGGTAGACTTTTGAACATTATCAGAATAGTGTATATGCAACCAGGGGAAGATTTGGCAATTGTTCATTTTGGGTTGTCTAGTCTCCACCACACATAGAAAAACTTGGTTAGAGAAAATTGCCTTAAAATCGCGTCTCGGAATTTCAGCAGACATTCATTTTATAAGGTAACTGTTGGAAGAGCAATACAAGGTTTCTTCTCTTGGTCGGTTTCAAAAATTGATTTATTATCTTTCTATTTTTCCCTTGTCGATTCAGGTTATAACAATTCCATTGCAGTAATCAACTTTTGTTTCTTCTAATTAAGGTAGAGTTATTTAATAATGAATTGAGAGAGTATCTAGTTAGCAAGATTTCTGTTACGACATCAAAATACAAAAATAACCAGAGAAGGGAATATATTTGTAAGAAACTGTGCTTTCCACCCATATATCAAGTTTCGACATCAAGCAGCTATAATGATGAATACAAGCCGCACCAAATGAATAATTTTATTTTGAGATATGACGATGCAGTTATTATCTGCACAATTAGGTATAATACCTTTGGAAAAACTTGATTGAGGACTTGGAGGGCACGCCGTGAGTTCCATCCATAGTATCCTCGTAAAATTATGTCTGCCTACAGTGATTACTTTTGCATCAGCATAACATAACATAACAGATAACCGTCCTCGTTAATATTTCTTTTGAGGAAGAGAAGCCAAAAAGGAGAAAGTAAATCATGATAAGGATACACACAAACACACTAACAAAATCAAATGTAAGTAAATGAATGCAGTATGTTCCCAGGCTTCCTAATTTGCAACAGTTATTGATGATTTTTCTTCTTCACTATTCATACATAAACTCAATAATTGAGGACATATTTGGTCATATATAATTACACCAAAGTACGGTTATTAACATTCATTTATGTGGTTTGAATAATTTACACAACTAACTAGACAAAATCTGAAGCCAAGATTTAAGAAAAAACAAGATCATTACTATTAGGTCCCACCATAAAAAGACTACAGAGGCATGTTTGCTCATTTGAGTTTATCTACTACCTATGAACCACAAACACTTCTTGTATTAGGCGTGTCCCGGTGTCGGACATGTGTCGGTGACACTGACACTTACGATTACATTGAATTATGTCATTTTCTTAAATTATTATGAGTGTCTACATGTCAATGTCATGTCCGGTGTCCGTGTCTCATAGTCTACTACTACCACCATAAGTTTTGTGAGACTGTTTGAAAAAACTTTTGAAAACAGCTGCGATCGGGATGAGGCTGGAACCACTTATGACAGAACTGATCCTCGAACCAGATTAAATTGGTGGTGAAAGCAAAAAAAAAAAAAGAAACTTTTGAAAACAGCTTACGACATGTTCTTACGTTGTTTTCAGCTTATTTTCATAAGTTCTCCAACATAGCTTATGAAAACAGCTTATGACACGTTCTTACGTTGTTTTCAGCTTATTTTCATAAGTTCTCCGAGATAGCTTATGAAAACAGCTCATAGCTTATACAAAAACAATTTAACAATTTATTTTACCTTCTGCTATAGAAATAGCTTATACAGACACAATCACACAAA
This sequence comes from Trifolium repens, assembly GCA_030408175.1. Classification (NCBI taxonomy): domain Eukaryota; kingdom Viridiplantae; phylum Streptophyta; class Magnoliopsida; order Fabales; family Fabaceae; genus Trifolium; species Trifolium repens. The sequence continues at coordinate 17,652,558 of CP125841.1, read as the reverse complement.
CACTAATCATAATAAAACATCTATGTTATAAGTTGCAAATAAGTTATTTATCCTGTGTAAAAATTGAAACTCACTGGAAATTCAAATTCAACCCAACATCAAGTATTTCCTTGGGAAATGCCTTGCCTATTATTGCAGCTTAGAGAACTCCAAAAGTTTTCAAAATTACATTAATTCACATAAAAAAAAAAAACCTTTTTTCTTTCCCATTTTCTCAAAAATGGCCCCAAAATATTGATATACCGCATAATTTAAGATGGTAGAATGTACAATGTGATGAAGTATTTCCAAAACATATAAAAAAAAAGTAATAAGGAATAAGTAATTGTTGTGACATTGAAGATTAAAACGTGAAATGATAAAAGATATTTAGAAAATGAAGAATTTGTAGAGAGAGATAGATTAGAGATGAGAAGAAGAAGGAATATGAATTAGTACCTTGCGAGAATAGATGTCGGAAAGAAAAGAACCCCAACCGGTATGGCTATAACTGAGTTGAACGATGGAAGATCCGAAGAGAACAAATTGAGGTCTCGCAGGAGCAACCATGTCTTATGTCTGTGTGTGTGTGTGTGTGATGAGTGAGTAAATGACCGAACCGAGGGGTTAAATAATGAAAAGAAGAAGGATATGTAATGTAACAGACAGAAAAGAAAAGAGACAGAGGAAGGAAAATACCAAAATAGGCAGCGCCAAAACCACTTGCTACTTCTTCCTAAGCTTGTGGAAGGTCAACGAAAACTATGTGCAATGAAATGCATAAAGTTGGCTTATTATTAATCATGATATTGAGTATTGACACATACCTTAATGCACGCCAAAATGTTTGTTATAATCATTACTCGCACTCTTCTATAATGTCTGACCTAGTTGACTGTTACACGCATGTAAATGTATAATTTTGATGATTAATCTACTTTTATAATATATTAAAAGAAATTACTATTAAAAATTTTAAATGTAATTTTAACTCTAATCTAATAAAAAAAATACAAAAAAAAAAAATAGGAAAGAAAGATAAACATAAAAGAAATCTTCCCATAAAAATAGCATCAAAAACCACATCTCTAAAAAAAAAAGCCACAAAACAAAAATAGAAAAAAAAAAGAAGATAATCATCAAATAAATCTTCCCATAAAAATTTAATTAAAATAAATTTACACATAAAAATATGAACAAAAATCACTATAAAAGATACGATTCAAAAATAGTAATTTTTTGTTTTAATGAAAAAAAAACTTATATATAAAAAATAAAAATAGAATAACCTAATAAAAGAATATACTTATTTAAGAGCTTAAAAATAAAAGAACAGAAAAATAGAAACAAAAATACAATCGATCCGTTTGAATTGACTTATTTATGAGTTTATGCGAAATAAGTTAGTCAAATAAATAAGATTTTATGTATTATTATAAGTTTTTTAAGGTAGTTCATGAAAACAATTTATAAAGATATAATTTTTGTTATTTTTTTTTGTTGGTAAGGAAGCTAAAAAAAAGGAAAGAAAACTAGAAAGAAAAACTATTCACGAAGAAAGAAGGTTCTCATTGCATCATTCCTAAGAAGATCGTGGACGCCTTCTGGAGGAGAAGCATGAGTCAAGAAGTCGACATCTGATGTGGCTCCGAGTTTAGCGAAGAAATCTGCGCATTGATTCTCTTCTCTAAGAGTGTGGTGAAGAGAAACATTAGCTTGAGAGAGCAGCTCTTTTATATCTCGGATCTTTTATATAATTTTTGTTATTGAAAACTTATGAATTAACATGCGTAAAAAAAACTTATGAATTGACATACAAGTTTATTTATAAATTATACGTAAACTATTTTCATAAGCTTAAAAATAAGTCAAATTCAAACAGGCCCAATATATTAAAATGTATTACTACTAAAAATTCTAATTTGTCCTCATCAATTCTTAAAAATATTTCAAATCTTCTATTTCGTAAAAAAATTATATTTTTTAATTTAATATATTATTATATAATAGTTAAATTCTACTATATTTTTATTATAAAAATATCTACTATATTGTTATATAAAAAATACAGAAGAAGTGCATTATTGATGAATATATATATATATATATATATATATAATAATTACAGGGTAAATATTTGTCATTATACTTAAAACATCACGTGACATGTTAATCAATAATTTTGTCAAAAAAAAAGAAAGTGTTGATCACTAATATATAAAAAATCGGGAGTGGTTATGGTGCATAAGCTTTTTCCTTATGCACCGTGCATAAATAATTAAAATTGCTTAATGCACCTCCCAGATTACTTAGTGCACCCCCCAGTTTGCTTAGCGCACCCCCAGATTTCTAGCGCACCCCCCAAATTTCTAATGCACCCCCTAAAATTATGAGGGGTGCGCTAAGCAATCTGGGGGTGCATTAGAAATATGGGGGGTGCGCTAAGCAATTTTGGATATTTATGCACGGTGCATAAACATGGCTTATGCACCATAACTTGTGCCTAAAAAATCATACACGGGACAATTGTTCTAATAAAAAAAATTAATCATACATGGAACAATTGCTTTAATAAAAAAATTAATCATACACGGGACAATTGCTTTAATAAAAAAAATTAATCATACACGGGACAATTGCTTTAATAAAAAAAATTAATCATACACGGGACAATTGCTTTAATAAAAAAAATTTAATAATACACGGGACAATTACTTTAATATATATAAAAATTAATCATACACAGTAAGGCTATGACAGAAAGAAATAATAGAAAAAGAGCTCCAGTATAAAGATCTTCATTAGTACGTAAACCGATTGTATACCACCACTGATAAACACCGGAATAGGCGATATTCACTGGGCCAAGAGCACCCCCTCGAGTAAAATCTTCGACAGTCGGTTGACCAAAATGGGGATCCCAAATTGCATGAGCAATAGGTCTTACATGTAAAGGATCCTGTACCCATGCCTCAAAATTTCCCTGCCAAGCTACATGAAAGAGATTCCCGGAAGTCCACAGAAAAATGATTGCTAATTGTCCGAAATGAGAAGCAAAAATGTTCTGATAAAGACGTTCCTCGGTAATATCATCATGATTTGTTTTCTCAATTGTTTTTTTTTCAACACTAATATTGATATTGACAACAGTGTATCAAACAAATATAATCCGATCGTGAATAAATGGATCGATTGATTCATGTCACATCGATTTATTTTTACTTCATCAAACGGCGGATTTGTTGTATTTTGTTTGTATCAAACAAGAAGTTTTTTTTATTCAAAGTTAAATTAAATAGAAATAGTAAAACAAAATAATGTTTAAAATCATTTTTTAAACTATAGTACTATACTAAAGAAGTGGGCTATCATTTTTTTTTTATAGTAATTTAATGTAATATGTAACATTTTTGGAAAGAATTCCATCTTTTTTTTTTATTGCGATTGGAATACACATCCTTCTTTTTCATTTAATTAGGGTTGCTAACTCAATGGTAGAGTACTCGGCTTTTAAGTGCGACTCCATTATTTTACACATTTCTATGAACTAATCGGTTCATCCATACCATCGGTAGGGTTTGTAAGACCACGACTGATCCATAATGAAATAGATGTAGCAGTAGCTTGACGGAACCCTAGAGTCTTTATTTGATCCAGGATGTGTGATGTATATGCCATTCCGAAATGATCTATTAATCTGCTAATAAGTCGTTTAATTGCAGTTCCGCCTATCACGTTATTGTGAAAGACTAGATTGGCCCGTTCTGTCATAAGTACCTCCATATTCCACTCAGTGGGATTCGGTTCAACAGTGGATTTGAGTGAATGATTGGAAAACTTCCTTTTCTTTATGTTTATTCACGTAGAAAATGGAAAAGATGCTAGTTGACCTGAATTTAGACCAGTATCATAAATTTACCTAGCTTGGATACCAAGACTAACCATCTATCTGTTGCTTTAATAAAAAAAAAAAAATTGAATAGTAAATATTTTTTATTATTAATTATAATTTATAACACAAAAATCATACACGGAAAAATTACTTTAATAAAAAATGACTTAATTTAATAGATTTTACAAAAAATAACAGAATGACATCATTTATAATTTAACAATAACTTATAAATAAAAGTCAATAGACCCGTGCGAATGCACGGGTCTCAAAACTAGTATATTTAATTGTAAAATTATAAAAGAGTGATATTTTGAAAATACGTATTAAGACAAATCCAATAATATTTTTATTTATTAGTAGAAAAATATAGAAACTCGGTGAATTTAATCCTTCTTTCTATAGTGGAACATGACAATGATTGACAACAAATTTCAATCCCAAAATGTTTATTTCTCGACTTTAAATCTACTCCAAAGAGCACTAAACACTTGAGATTAAACTCCCAACAATTCTCTTTGTCTCTCTAACTTTCTTTCACTAGAAAATCAATCCATCCATGAAAAATTACACAAAAATGGTTTAAATTGAGGCATATAAGTTGAGATGGGTGCCTCGTGTAACCCTCGATTGCCTCGGGTGCACTGTTGTAACAATTTGGACGCCTTGCACCCTACGACAGACGCCTCACATCCTTCATTGAACTAATCATGGCTCCTAGCGTAGAAGCACGAACACCTCACATCTAGTACATGTGTGAAATGCTTCAATTTGCTCAATTTAAAAGTCTTGTGATATATAGTTCAAACACCTTAAGTAATTAACGGTATCCAAACCCCATTTTGTGACTTCTAAATTCTAATGAGGTGCAAAAAACAATTTTCCGGAGTTCAAATTTGGTCCCTCCAATAATATATTTTGGTACCTAGCCACCATATGAGTTACTATTATGAGACTACTTATTATATTTATAAAGTTTAAGAACTAAATTGAAGACAACATAATAGTTTAAAGACTAAATTGATAGTTTATTCATTTTAAATATGAAACCTTTGTAAGTATAATGAGCGTAATTATTTAAATTTAATTAAAGTATTTGAGCGTAGTTTTAACAATTTTAGCTATTGAGAACAAAATATTAGAATTACTTTATGTTCCGGATTGGGTCAAGTTCCTATCTGTATGCTAGTTCGAGTCGCCCGACTTATAAAGTAACAATGGAGACCATATGATCGATGGATACATCTTAATTGTATGCGATCACAACTCCACATGGACACACATAGATTGTTTGACACTGCCGCCCTACCATTAGACAATACTTGTCACAGAGGCAGAAGAATATTCTATGTTTTTTCTGACTTAAATATTTCCCTATATAAAGTCTCTCAAAAGACTACATCTAATATGCAATATTTAACCCGAAATACCTTCTAATTCTAACTTAATCGTCAGAGTATGTGCAGATACCACACTTCCTTTTCAATGAAGTTCAATCACCAAAAACAACCAACTAAATCACCGGCCAAAATTCTTATAAAGCAACTTCCACTTCTTTATCATCCAGAACAATTCACCTTCATTACAAAAACATTGATTCATACTAATAGACAAACGTTTATTCATGATTTCATTACTTCATTAAAAACTCAAAATATATTATACCATGATTAATAATTTACCGTATTAAATCTAACCTTTCCCAACAAAAAAAAGTTCCTCAAATTTTTGTGTGGAAGATAAATGTAATTGCTTTACTAAATATTCTTTGAATTCTAAAGTATTTCCTGTTCTATAGAGGCAATATCGATCTCTTCACGTATAATTTTATTTTATTTATAAAATAAGTAAATCAAAACTCCTTAAGCTCAAACTTTGTTCTTCACGACCTTGACAGCAATATGGTCGTGCCAATGTCCTTCCTAGCCACACATTGTCCTTACAAATAGGATTATTGGGGGGCCCTTGAAGTTTATGGTTGAGGTGAGTAACAAGGAATAGTCAATGGTGTAACACGTTGATAAATATACCAATATACATTAAATAAAAGGTGGACAGAAGAATTCACAATAATTTTAAAGCAATTTTTTTAGTACAAATTTTAGCGCAACTTTTATTATTATTGTCTTGTCGGAATTTACTAAATCAATTCTTAAAAAAAAAAAATACTTTCCTCGTGATTTAACAATTTTAATCTCAAACAGATAAATAAACCAAAATGAAGGCAGTTTTTAAGAACCACAAAAAATATAAAAAAGAAACTTCTCGAATAACTTTACTTTGTTCAAGATAAATGTGGAATAGAGGGTTGATTCCTCTTCTCACAATTTGTGGGTAATAGTGAATAATATTAAATATATGGATAACTAGGTTATTTATTGAGTTATATTATGTTTTTTAACAAAGAAAATTGAGTGACTTGAGTTTGAATAGAGATAATCTTGATATTTAAAGAACAGTTACAAATGTATTTATATATTATTTATTAATTGTTCTGGACTGGGCCTAGAGCTGGCCCAATCCACTCTCTGCTCGACGCAAGGAGCTTAGTGTTCCTGCTCGACGTACACAGCTAGGAGCTCCTCCCCAACGGCCTTCGAGCTCTCTGCTCGGATCTACTACGCTACCACAATTCCCACGTGTTCCTATTTACTAGGACACGATATACATGAGGTAACCACCTCTCCGCACGATGAGGACAACTCATCACCAGGATAAGGGCTAAATGTCGGTTCCTTGCTCCAACAACGGAGAAATCCTGGCAGTCTCCCCTATTGGACCGCTAAACACGACCCATTAAGGAGACCTTGGCCCAGCGCTGGGGGATCTATAAATACCCTCCTTCACTGGAGGGTCAGGTATTCTATTCTCACTTTTTACTCTCACTTTGTACTTGTTCACTCCACTGACTTAAGCATCGGAGCGCCTGCAGGTACAACCCCCCCCCCCTCCGTGGGTGATTTACTGCTCAACTCAACCGTTCAACTCAACCGTTCAACTCAACCAAAGGATTCACCAAGTGAACGATTTGCTGGCCCAGAACCTTTCTGATCAACAGGTTAGATCAGTGGCGCCGTCTGTGGGGACCTGGTTTCCCCTTCTTTCAATTTAAGTTCAAAACCGATTCTTTGTTCCTCAACAAACCTTCATCGCAATGGCCAGTGCATCCAACACTCGTAACAACGCTGATCAGATCGACGATCATGCTGATTTCATCCTTACGACGTCCTCTCCGGAGAGGCACAACACCGTTCTTAGTCCTGTGCGGCAACCAATTCCTGAATCTGACCCTAGAGATGGTCATGAAACCACGTTATCATCGGAGGAAGATGATGACATGCAAATTTTGACGGTGCGCCAATCAGGGAAGCGTCCGTTAAACACGCCAGAAATTCCGGTTGTCAGCGCACAACCCGCTGACCAGCAAACCGACTTTCAGAGGATTCTCGCTCTCCTCGAAAAAAACAATGAGCTCATAGCGCAACAGAATTTGAGGATCGAAGCGCACGAAAAGTAACGCCCCCAGCGGGCACCCAACTCTCCCCCGCGGAGACATCAATTATCTAGGTCCCCTCCTCGACAGGAAACTGCCAGACAACGGGGTCCTGCCCTCGAGAGGATCCAACCCCCGAGCAACAAACGGGGGCGCACTCCACCTCTACGCGAGGAGAGGCCCTCCCCTGCAACGAAAAAGGGGAAGGTAGTCGAGCAGCCTCACCACTCTCCTCAAGGGCTGCGAAATATGGCGAGACAAGGAGGCACCTCTAATCGCCCCACTCGCAACGATTATGAATACCGAAGCCCCACACCGGGTCGTCGGTATGATGACGATACTTTCGAGCTCTCCCCCAATGGCAGCGAGGGGGAGGATAGCGTCTGCGCTCTCTCAAGTGATATCATGAGGGCACCTATCCCTGCAGCGCTGGAAAGGCTCCCCAATCTCCCCTCCTATGATGGATTGACCGATCCGGACGATCACATCAACAACTTCAATACCATACTCAACTTCCGCAGAACAAGCGGAGCTATCAGGTGCAGGCTCTTTCGCACAACATTAAGGAAAGGAGCGCTGACCTGGTATACGAGTCTTCCTCCTCGGTCTGTGTTTTCCTGGCACGATTTCTCAGACCAATTTAAGCAAAACTTTACTGCGTCTCAGAAACAGCCGAAGACAGTAGCTACCTTGGAAGCCATATTCCAAGGCCCAAAAGAATCTCTACGTGCATACATCGAGAGGTTCAACAGAGAAGCCGTGCAGGTCGAAACGACCGACGAGATGAAGAGGTACCTGCTCGCTCGCGGCCTCCGTCCCCGAACTGACTTCGCCAAGGCTGTGGGCATTGAGAAGCCCAGGACTTTGGCCCAGCTCCTCGCCAAAGCAGAACCGTACATACAGTACGAGGAGCAGGAGATGGCTGACGCCCTCCGACAAGGACGAACCGAGGAAGCTCCCCCTCGACAAGAAACACACAAGCCTCCCCGTGAAACCGGGCAGAGAGACGGGGGGAGAGATGGGCAGAGAGACGGGGGGAGAGATGGGGGCAGAAGAAGAGGTGATAAACCCCGAGGACCCCCTAGTTTATTCACAGTTTACACTCCCCTCAACGCCTCTCGCGAGCATATCCTGACCGAGTGCTACGACACGGAGTTTAAGGAAGGGAATATCAAATTCCCCAAGCCGGGGATGACCAAGCCTGGTCAGGATAAATCGAAGTGGTGCAGGTACCACAGAGCTTACGGTCACGTGACCGAAGAATGCATCCATCTGAAGGATGCCATAGAGACTCTCATTCGCCAGGGAAGACTTGGAAGATTCAAGCGCGAAGAAAGTCCTAAACAAGCTGCTCGACAAGCCGCAAATGTCGAGGAATATCATCCCGCATCTGGCGGGAAAGAACCAAAGAAGGTCGCCCTTTCCATCTCGCGACCAGAAGATTTCCGTGTCCCCGACAAAATCTCTCATCCCACTTTTTCTAAGTGGGAAAATTTTGCTGAAACAATGGTAATATCCGCTGGTGGCTACAGTCAAAAAACCATCGGATCTGTTAAAAGAAAGTTCGAGGAGCTCATCGACTCCTCCTCCAATCAGCTTGTCACCCTCGACAGGCCCAAAAAAGGCTCGGTTCCCCTAGCATTCTACATGGAGGAACTTCCTGGTGGGACGCCCAACGCCCACATTCCCCTCCTCGTCCGGGCAGACATGGCCAACTACGATGTCCGCCGCATCCTCGTCGACACCGGGAGCTCGGCTGACACCATGTTCTCCCAGTGTTTCACTGCCTTACAGCTCGACGAGACCTACCTGGCACCTTATGTGGGCTCCGACCTCCAAGGATTTAACGGAGCAACAACCAAACCATGGGGCTATGTCGACCTCGTGGTAACTTTCGGAGAAGGTGAAGCAGCTAGGTCTGTCAAAATTCAATTTCTGGTCGTGGACTGCCCGTCACTTTATCAGTGCATCCTGGGCCGCGAGGCAATGGCTAATCTGCTCGTCGTCCCCTCAACTGCCCACTTGAAGATGAAATACTACACGACCAAGGGGCACGTGGCCACCCTGCACGGGGACATAGAAGCTGCAAGAAGATGCTTCAACGCAGCAACCAAAGGCCTCAGCTATATCGGCCATAAACCCATCTACTTCACGAGCAAGGCCTTGCAAGGCCCCGAACTCCGTTACTTGCTAATCGAAAAAGTATCCCTCGCACTCATAAACGTCGCGAGGAGGTTAAGACATTATTTCCTCGCACATACGATCGTAGTCCGAACGGACCAACCAATTAAATCCCTGCTCAGCCGACCTGATATGGCGGGCAGGATGCTCAAATGGTCCTTAGAACTGTCTGAATTCGACATCCGCTACGAAAGCAGGAAAGCTCTCAAAGCACAAGTCCTTGCCGACTTCGTCGCCGAAATGACAGCTCCCGCTTGCTCATCCGAGAAAATAGAAAAGTGGACAATTTTCGTCGACGGGGCATCCAGCTCGACAGGAGCTGGAGCAGGAATCATACTCGAAAACGGGAAGGGCATAGTCATCGAAGTCTCCCTAACCCTCTCCTTCCCGACATCGAACAATCAGGCAGAATACGAGGCCTTTCTCGCAGGACTACGATTAGCCGATGACGTAGGCGCGAGAGAAATCAAGATATGTACGGACTCTCAGCTCGTCGTATCACAAGTGCTCGGAGAATATCAAGCCAAAAATGATAACCTCTCCGAATACCTGACTCTTGTTAAAAACAGGATAACGAAGTATAGAAAAGCCACTAGCTGCCCTCGACATCAACGCAATCGGGGACAGCAATTGCTGGATGACCCCCGTCTACAATTTCCTAGCGAATGACGCTGTGCCATCCGACCAAAAGGAGGCAGCGGTAATCAAACGACGAGCGTGCGCTTACGTCCTCCTCGATGGAACGTTATACAGAAGAGGATTTTCCATTCCCCTTTTGAAATGTATCGAGGAGGATAAAGTCGACTACGTCCTGCGGGAAATACACGAGGGGATCAATTCCCAACATTTAGGAGGAAGATCGCTCGCCAGAAAAGCCCTCCGAGCAGGTTATTACTGGCCCACCATGCAACAAGGCTCCAAGAAGCATGTCAAAAAATGTGACAAGTGCCAAAGGCACGCCGACATGCACCTGGCTCCTCCAAACGAGCTGAAGTCTCTGTCCTCTCCTTGGCCCTTCGCCTGGTGGGGCATGGATATCCTCGGACCATTCACCACAGGTTTTGCTCAAAACAAATACATCATCGTAGCCGTTGATTACTTCACCAAGTGGGTAGAAGCCGAACCACTTGCGAACATAACCGCATTCAACATACTCCGTTTCTTCAAACGGGACGTCCTCGCCCGTTTCGGGATCCCACAAGTCGTGGTCACCGACAACGGAACGCAATTTACGGACAAGAAATTTCGTGAGTTCGTCATCGCGATCAACACAAAACAACGCTTCACATCCGTCGAGCACCCCCAAACCAATGGGCAAGCCGAAGCCGCAAACAGAGTAATTCTGCGCGGACTTCGACGGAGGCTCGACGACAATAAGAAAAAATGGGTCGAGGAGCTCCACAGCGTGCTCTGGGCCTATCGAACTATGCCACACTCCACAATCGGGGAGACTCCCTTCCGCTTAGTATACGGAACAGAAGCAGTCATCCCCTTGGAAATTGGAGAACCTTCTCGTCGTACGCAGCAACCCCTCGACGAGGAAATGAACGACGAGGCTCTACGAGAGGAACTGGACCTCGTCGAAGAAATTCGCACAGGAGCATCCTTAAAGGAAGCCACCCTCAAACAAAAAGTAGCTGCTCGACATGATACCAAGGTCATACCCAGGGAATTCGAAGTCGACAGTCTCGTTCTACGGCGAAACGCCAAAGATTCTCACGAGGGCAAGTTAGCACCTAACTGGGAAGGACCATATAGAGTCCGGGGAAAAACCGAGAACGACGCTTACTACCTCGAGGACCTCCAAGGAAAGGAACTTCCCCGACCCTGGAACGCCCAAAAACTAAAACAATACTATAGCTAAGTTATTGCCGAACAAGGCTTACAAAGCCAAGGTAGTGCCTTCCTCGGAAAACGGGAAGACACACCTGGACAACGGAGGATGTTCAGGCACAAACATCCGTCTAAAACCCAGTCTAAGCACGAATTTTCTCCCCGGAAAGGGGAGGGGAAATTGCTTCTGGCGAGGAGAACTCAGACAACGAGCTCATCGCCCCCGTGTCAGGCTTAACACCCAGCTCGCGATGGGAGGTTCAAGCCGCGAGGAAAGAAATCTCCGACGAGACTTTCCCCGCTGATTCGAGTTCTAAAAGACGCCTCGGATTCAACGCTTCTGCTCGAAAAATACTTAGAATTTTTATTTTTTTTTCCAAAATATATGTTAAAACAACTAGCAGACGAGCAGAATATTATGAACGCATACAAGCAAGCATATAAGCACACATCCAAGACAGAAGTGAAAGGCAATACTTAGCAAACAAACACAAGATTATATAAAACGGGGACAAAGCCCACTTGTTCGAAAATTACAAACGGGCACGAAGGCCCCAAAAAGAAATATTCAAGTACACAAAATAACCGGCACGTAGGCCCCCAAAGTAATCAATAGAAGAAAGAATATACAAGATGACGGCGCGCAGGCCCAGAACTAATCATCCTCTGGAGGAGTAAAGGTCTTCCTACTCTCCCCTTCATCTTCCTCCTCATCCTCCACGTCCTCGGCATCCATATCGTCCTCGCCTGCTAAATCTGCGGCCTCGGCGTCTTTATACCTTTCGGGGAGAACAATCCGGCCATCAGCGACTTCACGGAAAACCCCCATTCCCTCTAGGCTGAGCTCGACACCGGGGTTGACGACCTTGATCTGGGAAATGGCATTTTGCCAGCCATGCTTCATTCCACCGAGCACAGATTCACCCAGCTTCCTCACACGGGCAACGAGCTCAGCTCGAGTAGACAGATCTTTGGTGTTGTCAGTTTCATCCTCCGCGGGGGCCATAGCCAACTTCAGACGGCTGATTTCCTCCTCGAACCTTTTCCTCTCCTCCGAAAATTTGGCGAGCTCCTCCTTCAGCTCCCTATTTTCTTTAGCCTGCGCGACAAAGTTTTCCTTCTTTCCCCGGAGGTCGACGACCTCGTTCTCCAGCGCCATGTTCTCCGCCTCCAACTTGGTATTGGCTGCTCTCAGCTTCGCAAGGTCATCTGCCCGACTCTGCCTATCCTCGTTCAAGACCAACGCCTTCTCGAGTAGCCTCAGCAAGCTAGTAGCATTTTCGATCATCTGATCCTTGCATACTTCCTGGTCCATCTCCAAAATGGCAGCCTTCTCCACGGCAGCAACTTGCAAAGGATTCTTATCTAAGAAATCCTTGTCACTAATAACTTTGGGGAGAAGGAAAGGCTTCTCCATTTCCAGGTCGACCAGCGGGATCTCCCCTGAGACCGGTTTAGCCTTCTGCACGACATTTGGGGATATTACCTTCGCCCCCCTTGCGAGGAACTCGCCACACCCGGGGAGGACGAAGCCGTCCCACCAAAGATAGCACTGGACTTGGGACCCAGCTTCCTCTTCTTCGTCACATTACCACCTTTCCAGGCGATCTTCTTGTCGGAGACAATCTTGGCGAGGTCGGCAGCAAAATCAGCCATTTTATCTGAAAAACAAAACAAGGAGTTAAATTCGGGGATAGAAATATAGCAAACTACAAAGCAAGCAAAACTATGGCAAACACATGTTAAACGGGCAGAAGGCTCAAGTCAAATACCGAAAACTGTGTACATTTCTGCTCGAGTTTTACACTCGAGCAGCCTCTTCGTATGGATTAAACGGGGAACGAATTGTTCTTGCCCTTCGTCGTCGAAGAAAGGCTCCCCTGCTCTCGTCATTAACTTGGCGGGGAGAAAACTCCCCACAAAGTCTTGCAGCAATCTAAGACCTTGCCTTTCAGCTACGGTCAGGGATGAATCCGCTGTAAGATAACTATCGGTCCCCTTCTTAAAGTGCTCGTCTGTCCAAGCCAGCGGAAACTTTTCGACCTCCTTCATCTTGTCACTACCATCTTCATTCTTCTTGACAGTCTCATCCTCATTCTTGTCCTCCACCCACTTATACAAAGTATCTCTCCCCACTCGGGTCTTTGGCCGAACAACGAAGAACCGCGACTTAAAGCCACGAACAGATTCGACATACATGTCGAACAGGGAAACCCGCTGTTTGAATGATACCCAACTCCGCTGCCCGAGTCCGTTTGTCGTGCGCTGTATCTTGAAGACGCGGAAAAATAAGGGGCGAGTAGGCACTATATTTTTATATTCGCAGAGACGCTCGAAGGCGATCACAAACGCCATCGAATTGGGATGGAGCTGCGAGGGGGCCAACCTACACCAATCAAAGATGTCCAGCGCTAACGGGCTAAACGGAAATTTTAGTTTGAGCTATTTGAACACGAACTCATACATACCAAAGCCGTCCCGATGGAACGTCGAGCATATCCACTGATAAGGGCCAACGTTGTACACCGCGAAATGGCGTTCATTTCCGGGTTCGGGATCCTCCTCGATGATCGTATACACCCCTAACGATGTCGGTGTAATCTCCGACGCGATTTTCCGAGGCTCTGGGCCAATCCAAGCCCACCCCGGATGCGCGAGGAGATCCTCATCGACATCGGCATGCTCCTCGGCTTGAATGTTCTCCTCTACATCGACGACACCCTGGTCGTCAGCCATTTTACCTGAAAGGCAGCGAAAGAAAAGTGAATTCGACAATCAAATCAAATCCACCCTTCCACCGCAATTCAAGTGAAAGGGCGTGGTTAGGCACGGGCACGTTGCCCTCGACCAAAACCCTTAACAAATGGCAATAAAAGAATGGAAATACGAGGACAAAGACCTCTTTTCAAACGGGGAGAATGTCCCCGACAATTCGATGATTCTCCTCATTATTTTGTTTTCTAACGTTTAAGTTTCAGTCGGGGAAAAGGTCCCCGAAACTTTGCTTCCTAAAGTTTAAAACGGGGACTAGCTCCCCAACAAACAATTCTCCCCGAAATATCGCTCCTAAAGTTATATTTCAGACAACAAAAAAGTCCCCAGCAATTGGGCAAAACTGACAATGTACGGGGAGACTATCCTAACGTTTCCTTCAATTTGTTAGTTTTGAAACGGGGAGTAGGTCCCCGACGAGTACTCTAAGCATACAAAGTCATACGAAGACATGGACGGGGAAGATCGTCCCCGGCACAGTCTTCATCGTTGTTCTTGATGTTCTTGGAGTTTTCCAGAAAACTCATGAATCTTCATAAGATCTCATCGGTGCAACACTGATCAACGGCGGCGCCGGAGTGCCAAAACGCACAAAAAACCTATAAACAGAAGCGGAATCACATACAAACAACAACATTAAATGAAAACAACTCCTAACCGTCGTTACTAACGACGCGGAGTAACAAACAAATTTCTCCGGTGATGGATTCACCACCGTGAACCACCAACACACCACCAGAGCAAAACAAAAACACAAGATTTCACCAAATGCAGAAATCAGAAACGAAAACGTACCAGAAAACGTGATGAAACGATGATCCGAATCTTGAACTTCACAACAAACCTTATATACCTCCAAGTTCTTGTTCTTGATAGCAAGGGAAAGCTTGAAATATTTGAGTGAGAAATGAAATGAAAGTTTTAAACTTTCCTTCTCTTCTCATATATATAGGCAACGATTCCAACTGTTACTTCCACATAGCAACAGACACACCGCTTCAATCTGGAACGTTGGATCAATCCAACGCTTCTGCTCAAAAGCATCTAACAATCCAGATCCAATCTCATAGGAAACGAAACGGTGCTTCGATCTAACGGTCAAGAATCGTCCTCGTGAAACGAGGTCATAATGCCCCTACTAATAGCCATCATTGCACCCGTTCTTAGGCCTGACACGTGGTAACGCAAACGAAGCGTCTGTCACTTTAAGGGTCATGTCCCTCTGCTCGCAAATCACGATCTCCAAAGCGAATCTTTGAAGGTTTGACGAGCACGCAAGGAATATACGAGCATTTCTTCGCGAGCAAGGCATAACTTTTCTTTGTTTTCACGAGCACAAATCTCGCGAGCAAAAGAAATTTCCCAAGATTTTGCGAATACAACTTCGCGAGCAAAAACAGTTGTTCTCCCCCAAACAATTCACGAGGACAATTTGAAGGGCACAAGTTTCTTTCTCGAAGACAAAATCCTTCGTCTCCTCGACACAAACAAACAGTTGCTACGGGCACAAGCTTGTGATCAAACAAACGCGGCGAGGATGTCCTCGACTAACAAACTGACTTTAAGTCATTACTCCTATAACTAGGAGCAAAGACTTGGGGGGCTCCTGTTCTGGACTGGGCCTAGAGCTGGCCCAATCCACCCTCTGCTCGACGCAAGGAGCTTAGTGTTCCTGCTCGACGTACACAGCTAGGAGCTCCTCCCCAACGGCCTTCGAGCTCCCTGCTCGGATCTACTACGCTACCACAATTCCCACGTGTTCCTATTTACTAGGACACGATATACATGAGGTAACCACCTCTCCGCACGATGAGGACAACTCATCACCAGGATAAGGGCTAAATGTCGGTTCCTTGCTCCAACAACGGAGAAATCCTGGCAGTCTCCCCTATTGGACCGCTAAACACGACCCATTAAGGAGACCTTGGCCCAGCGCTGGGGGATCTATAAATACCCTCCTTCACTGGAGGGTCAGGTATTCTATTCTCACTTTTTACTCTCACTTTGTACTTGTTCACTCCACTTACTTAAGCATTGGAGCGCCTGCAGGTACAACCCCCCCTCCGTTGGTGATTTACTACTCTACTCAACCGTTCAACCCAACCAAAGGATTCACCAAGTGAAGAATTTGCTGGCCCAGAACCTTTCTGATCAACAGGTTAGATCATTAATATTATCCTTATGTTCACAACAAAATTTAAACTAAATTGAATCTTTACCAATTGAATTTAACATTTGTTTGTATGATTGGAGTATATACCATGAATAGCATACATTTGACACAATATAAACACAAATACAAATACAAACACAAACACAATATTGTGTTATTGTAGTATATACATGAAGCGCACACACACACGTTTATTTATAAAATATTTAAACTTAGAATCAAAATGTATACATATATTTAAATTGATAAATTTATTTTGCCACAAAAAAGTTCTAAGTAAGCAATGGGCATGTTCGAACGAGTTAAGTGAGAGGGAAAAGCTCTCAATTGTACGGTTATGAGATATTGTTGTAATCCGACCGTATTAATTTTAAAGGCAAATGCTAAATATTGCATTCCTTGTACTAGTTAAAGAATCAAAAATGATAAAATTGTCTTGGAACTTGTGTAAGCCAACTTTTTTAAAGTGTAAGTTAAATTTTTTTTTAATGTAAAATTTACTATTTTTGGGTTCCTTAACTAGTCCACCTAGTTAGCAAGACCTTAATTATTTAAATATAAGTTGTATATAAACCTTGATCTTTTCACTAATAATAAAATAGAACTATATAATTGTTATGTAGTTGGAGACATAAACTTTGTTTGACATGACAATGCTAAATTTTGAACTTATAATTTATAAATTGAATTTTGATACGTTAATTCAATTAGCTTATAGCTTATTACTTTTATTCCAAGTTTACCATAGCTTGTCACCATCTTACTTTAAAAAAATAAAGTATTAACTATACAAATTCAATCAGGTAGTTTATCTCCTATAAGATAACTTATCTATTATCTGCTAATCTATTTTTTATCCGAACAGAGCCATAAATACAATTTATTGAACTTTGTTAACAAGTACTGTACTGCTCCTTCATTATTTGCCTTTATAGTTTATTTAACCTTTTGAAACTGGTGTTCTAACATTTTATACTTTTTCCTCTAATAATCTTGTGTCATGATGAATAACTAAATTAAGAAAAGTAAAAAGAAACAAAATTAGTCCAACATTATGCAATAGGGCCAAAAACATAGGGATAACTTGTAGATATTAGGAAAACACGTAGGTACAAGAAGAAAATGAAAATATCATGTACCTCTTTATATTAAAAAGCTTAATAAATGCAGCAATATTGATCAACCAACCTTGTTACATAACTATATTCAATGAAGAGAAATGAATAGATATGATTGAGAACAACTTTTCTAAGAAATGATAGTAGGTGTGGGGGAGAGAAATAAATGAATATGAACTGTATCTATAAAAAAGATGAAACTGATAGGAGTAGGTTATCAAATTTATCACAGTCATAATGACGGATTTGGATTGAATACACTCAGACTATATGCAGTCAGTGTATCTAAACCGTCTGATCAAGATTAAAGGTCTAAATTTTATAATTGAATTTTAATGTTTATAAATAAAAATTTCAAACTTAAATTTTGAATCATCCAATTTTAATTTGACGGTGATTATTAACCGGCTACACTGTATTCACTATTGTCCGACTACACACAACCTCAATCCCATAATGACAATATCTTACTTTAATAAGTTTGGCGGGGATTTCACCAAACATAGATGACATTAAAGATTTAGGAATGCCAATATCTAACATGAAAAGTGTTTATAAGCGGTGCAACTTGCAATACATCATTTATTATGTGACAAAATTGGATAGAGGCACATTCTTCCGCTGTAAAGTGTAAATTAGTAAGTTACTAAGCACATACATAGACATAAACATCGCACATAATATAGATACTAACATGTTAACATCATAATAATTTTAAAAAATAATACAATTCAATGTAATTATAAATGTCGATGTCGTGTCAGTATTTGACACAGACACGTGTTTGATATCGAGATACGCCTAATTTGAGAAGTGTCAGTGATTCATAGCTAGTAAGTTTGCATTCCCAATAAATGAAAATTAAGCATTTAATAGTTATTTTTGAAATAACTTGTTTAAAAATTGTTGTCATCGTGTGCAATTTGATAATGGGAAACACTTTTTAGTAAAAAAATCTAAAGAGATGAATTACAAGAATAAATCTCCACCTTAATTTACATTCACTATCCCCTGATTTTCATAAAAAGAGGAGATTAAAATTATATCCCATAATTCTTAACCAAAGAGCATCTAGTGCATAAAGTTGAACTATCATCGAAGAATGGATGAAAAGTAAAGGAAAATGAAATAAATATGTGAAGAATTGTTGGATTGATGATGTGTTTTGAATAATTTTTATAATGAAGTATTTATAAATTTAGAATAATTAAGGAACTTGCACTATATGAATTTGCCAAGTTTGTGATTTTTTTTTGTCTGGTGTTGTTTTATTTTCGTCTTAGTGCGGAGTTGTTTGTTACCCCGTGTTCGTACGATGTTTGTGTTGATTTTCCGTCTTTGTACAATATTTGTTTATTCAGATTTGCAGATTTGTTTCGATCCAAATTCAGTGCATATTCAATGATTTTAGTGTCGTCAACGTTGTAGATCCGGAGACATGATTATTCCGGACACTTGGGAATCTAGGTTCCAAATTGCTAAATTTCGGAAGTAATGTTTCGAAATCTAAAAAAAATTGAAAAAAAAGCCACTTTTGAATGTAACTTCCGAAATGGTGTTATGTTCTGAAATTTTGGAAGTTGCGTTTCAAAATCTAATTTTTTTGAAAAAAATAAAGCCACTTCGGAATGTAACTTCTGAAATGGTGTTCCTGTGTTCCAAACCTTGCATTTTTTGTTTCTGAAACAGTCTTTTCGAATCCTATAATCCGAATAATTGAGAGCATTTTGAAAATTTTGGGAAATCTGATAACAATTAAAAAGGCCAGAAGAGCAAATTTCTTCAAGAGATTCTTTATCTATAGTATGTGGTTGAATACCTAATCATGTGATTAAAAGATTCAATTATTTATTTTTATTCTATAGTGCTTAACAACGAAATTCATACACAAAGTACTGAGAAATAGAAATTTAGAGATTTGAATTTACGTCGCAACATATCAAATATTCTTTCGATCTTTTATCATTTGAGTTAATTTTACTAAACTTAAAAGATTCAATTATTAGATTAAAAAAACCAATTATTTATCAACTACGTCATGTCATGTGGTTGAACATTTAATATGTATTGTTGGCTAATAAAATTTGATTATTTTGCTAGGTTGTAAATTTTTTAGATTTTTGAACCTCCACAATAGAGCTATCTATCTTTTGGATATTTAACTATGCCTCACATGTACATATTACTTATTTATAATTTTTTTTTTAATAAATAGTACTTAATAAGCACTCAATTTTTTCAACCCAACACCTCCTAAAAAAATTCTAAGTGAATTACATCAATAATTCTACAACATTCATTCTAAACGAATTTCATAAAGATATATTTTAATGAGAAAATTGACATGAGAGAAATATTCTAACAGTAGAAATACTCAATTTTTTTTCTCCAATTCTTAATATATACTCCCTCCGTTTATTTTTAATTGTCTTTTGTTATCATATTTAGCGTTTCTATTTAATTGTCCTTTTTATATTTTATGAGTATGATTTGTCAATTATACCCTTTGTCAATTGCTCTTATCTTTTTTTCATAAAACTAATTAATGCTATATATTTGGAAAACTAATTTTTTTTTTTTAAAATTTTTGTTGGTATATAACATATTAAATTTTGTTTTTTTGTACATAATATATTAAATTTATTGGAAAGAGAAAGTGGGGGCAAAAAAATAAGAATTTATTAGGGGATTAAAATGGGGTATAATAGGAAGATAACTGCAAAAATACACTTCCTTAATTTAGTGTTATCATTCTAAAAAGACAATTAAAAAGAAACGGAGGGAGTATATCTTTATGTCTTAAGGGTATATATTAATATAATTCATTTTAAATGTGTGTGGATGCATAGCTATAGCTGGCTGACAAGTAAACTCCGACACGACCATATTCTACTGTATCACATTATATGTTTAACATGTGCTATTCATTTTTTATGTTACCTATATGAAATCCATGAGGCCCCTCTTTCAAGTTTCAAGATATGCCCCCTCTTATAGTAGTAACACAAATTGATCGGTATCTAGTTTCTGTCTCAGTAGTAAAGAGCAGATAGATGGAATGAGATTTTTGCTATCATGTGAAGATTATTCTAGTTTGGGAATTGGGCATCCCAACAATGTCGGAAAAACTTACTACTACTACTTGCCTATGGAATTGTTCATGAATTTTTATTGTTGGACCAAAATAAAATACCTTTTCACATTCCTAGATTTCACAATAAAATTCATTAAAAATTATATGGTTTTATATACCATGTGCAGAGCACTAATAACAGGATCAATATGTCCTTATGGACATAAAAGGATATCTTATGGTTAAAAATTTATTTCCAATTTTTTGTATGAGTGTTGGTCAGCGGTAGTCAGAATGGTGGTTAGTGGTGATCAGAGTAGAAATCAGTGGTGGTTAGATTAGTGATTAGAGGTTGATAGAATGATATCAGCACAGTGGTCAAAACGACAGTCGATATAGTGGTTGACGGTTGTCAGAATGATAATCATATAATGGTAGTCATTATGTGAATAAAATGATAATAGTTGTGGTCGGTGGTAGTTGAAGTAGTAATTGACATTGGCCGGAGTGATAACTAATGGTGATTATAGTGATGGTTGGAATAATGGTTAGCGACCATTAGTAGTGACGTATTAGCGTTACAACAAAACCATAAATTACAATATGTATATTTTTTGGTTGAGTTTTACTGAAAAAAATATTCGAAATAAAGAACCAACTTAATCTCATTTTATCCGACAAAATTTGATTTTAAAATTGACTGTCAAAATAAAAAAGTCACGACCACCCCGAACAACCCTTAATATATCATAAGATAATTTCTATTTTTTTTTCATTATCACATAAAATCTTAGTTTATTAGATAGGAATTATTCAAAATTTAGTGTTTTGTATTAGTATCAACAAGTATTATCCATAAAAGAAAACTAGAAAAATATCAACAAGGTCACTCAACTGTAGCCTAATGCGCTGGAATTTAATACTTGTACCCTCCCTTAATATTGGATCCCCCCTTCTTTTAATGACATGTAAGATTTAAAATTTAACAATCAACAATCATATTTACTAGAATTGGCAATATCGAAAACATCAATATATTAGATTAAGTTTTTCTCTGTCTAATCACATGCTTCAGGATTTAAGGTATCAACGGGGAAAATCCCAAACAAGCATATATTTAGCGTATATTGCTCGCATGATGTGTGATGGTAAAATGGACATGGCCTATTTATAAGACAACAACCCTAGGCAAGTATCACTCATCATGTACACTAGAGGTTGGACCTACACTTTATTTCTACACAAATCAGAATTAGTATTCAAAGCTCATTATTATTGATCATAAATATTGGGCCTAAGTATCATCAAATATATCATAACAACATCAACCCATTTTTATTAATACAAAAACACTCAATTGATTGCAGCCCACAAAATATTATTAGAAAATATTCTAACATGATAGACAACCCCACCATACTCTAGTACAAGATATACTAAGACTACTTGCAATGGTAGTGTTGAATGAAAAATTCAACTGTTGAAGCCTTGCAATGGTATGTTGAAAAACATGTGGATTCATTGTGGTTGAATTTATTCAACCGTTGAATGGAATTAAAGGGGGGAGCGAATGGGTCCACTTTTGACACTTGACAATATCTTATTGGTTGCTGTGATTTTTAGATTTTTATTTTATCCTAATCATTTGGAGTCAATTATTTTATAATAAATTAATTAATTTTTTTTTTCACCAAAATTCATCATTTTTTTTGTCTATAAATAGAGACTTGGTTCATTTGATTTGGATACAGGAAAAAAAACCTTCCTCCCTCTAATTTATCTATTTAGCCTCCAATAAACTCTTGTTTGTAGCTCTAAACATCATTTTAGTGAAATGGATTCCAACAATAACCCTTTTAACACCCAAAATTCTACTAATTACCCTTTCAACTACCTAAATCCCAACAACTATAGATTTCAAAATGAGTCTTCCAACCAACGAGTTCCCCAAAATATACAAAATTATGGATTTCCTCCAAATTTCATCATGTCGTCATCTAATCCAAATTATCGTCCAAATTTCACCATGCCGTCATCTAATCCAAATTTCATTATGTCGTCATCTAATCCAAATTATCCTCCGAATTTCAGTTTAATGTCGTAATGACTCGCTGTCCGTGATCAACCACGTTATGATAGTCAGGTAGGAGATAATACTGGCTCTGGAAGTTGTGGATCTAAGAGAGCCCATGAGAGCGATACAAGTGATTCCAACTCCATAGGATCTAGTGCTCGCCCAATGGGGGGGGATGCAGCTAAATAAAAGTGTTGGGGTAGGGTGTTGAATTTTATTAAACAAAGCCATTGTAGTGACTAATGAGTAAAAATTGAATGTGTGTTGAATTATTAAATGGAAGAGAGAAAAGATCATGTGGAGTGTAAAAAGTGAAAAATGTGGGTGTTGAAAAATTGGACCATTGTACATAAGTACAAGCGCTTATCATGACAAGTGCTTGTATATATATAGGGTCATGCTAACCGGTGCTCCGGGGCACTGGTTAAGGAAACCAAAAGAAACAAGTTTTACATTAAAAAAAGTATTCTTTAAACTTTTAAAAGGAAGATTACACAAGTTCCAAGACTTTTATACCTTATTTAGTTCCTTAACTAGTGTCCTAGGGGCACTAGTTAGCATTTTCCATATATATAAGATATTTTTATAGAGAAAAATAAAATAAAGTGTTTTTTTAATATTTACTAGAAGTTGTTTTGATAAACTTAATTATATAAAATAATTTATAAAAATAAACTAACAAAATTTTAAGAAAAATTATCATCAACTCTTTTCATAAGTTCTTCTCACAAAATTTATATCGGTAGATAAATTAAAATAACTCGATCACACGGACCCAAAGAGTGTAACCAATAAACTTATGAAAATGTTATGGATTTCATACAAATTTTTTTATATTATATATTTCATACACGTTATTAGATGCAACTCAAATAAGAATTCATAAAAAGTTGGCTTTCTTGATTGGAGATTTTTTTTTGGAGAAAAAAGTAAATAAATCATAGAGTTAAATGTATTTTTTATCTTTCAAATATACCAACTTTCATTTTTAAGTTTTAAAAGCTTTGTTAAAAGCCGTACAAAAAAATAAGCTTTGTTAGAACTTTAGTCTCTTTAATTTTTCTTTTCAATTTTAATGTTTTTTTATAAAATTTTATGTAACATGTTTTCAAATGACTTCTTTATGACATAATATTATTAAGAACTTAAAATTTCAGTGGTTTAATAATTTAGTTATTTAATCTCTGTATCTATAACTTCAAATTAAAAATTAAATCGTTAAACTAAATATTAAAGAGTTAAATTAATAAAATAATAATATTTTTTTATTTACAATGGAGCTGAGTATCGAACCCGCGACCAAACCTTGTGTAGTGACTTTAAATATTTTAATAATAAGTTATAAGAAGCCATTTGAAATATGTTAGTCTGTTACGTGAACTTTTGTAAACAAGAAAAACAAAAAAAAAACAAAAAAAATTGACAAAAGGAAGAAAAACAAAAAAAATAAAAGTTGACATATTTAGAGAGATTAAAATGTATTTAACCTGTAATTATATTATAAAAAAATTAATAGAGTTTTTTTTTGGATAAAAGGAGAGTTTTTTTATATAAAATCATAAAGTTTTTAAATACAATATTTGTTTTAATAAGATATATCATTACTTTATGGTTATTAATAATAACTCGGATTTGTGTCAAAAAAAAAATAATAACTCGGATTTTAAAAAAGTAATTTTTAAGCCAAAAATAATAATGATTTACTCAATTTTTTTTTATATTAAACTCTAATTTTAATGTAGTTCACTAGTTCTTATTGCCAGCCATATTTTCTTTTGGTGGGGAAAAAATTTAATCAGTTAATATTAGCTGTAACCCCCCAAAGTAATAGTAATTAACTAATTATAATAAGTCAAAAAGGGTATAACTAATAACTAATTTGTAAAATGGCAAAATGAGTTCTTAATAACAAATAAATAACAGACATTCAACAGGGTATAACAGCTAACGAAATCAGTTAATAATGTTTGTAATTTGTTGTAAAAATGATACAGATGATTTATTGTAAGAAAAAGTGAAAAATATAAAAATAAAACACATAACATAGTTGTCTATATGTTCACTCACACATATTTATATACATACATTACATTCATTGCACAATTATTCTGTGTTAGCTACAAAGGTTTTTTTTTTCAACCTTTGTAGCAACACAAGAGAAGGAATCATATTATATACACAAAGAAAGTGAATTATTATTATTATTATTATTATTATTATTATCAATATTGAAGTTATGGATGATGAACATAAACATGTCTTGCCTTCAAAAGTTTCAGTATGTTACTCAACGGGTGTGTCTAATGGCAATGATATATGGCAAAGTGATAGTGTTTTACCATTTTTCCTTCCTAGTTTTGCAGCTCAAATTGCTTTCATGTTGTTCACTAATCGTTTTTTGTACTATCTCCTTAGACCCTTTAATCAACCTCGTCTTGTTGCTGAAATTTTGGTAATTATTCATTTATCTTAAGCTTTGTCTTATCATTCATGCATGCATCATGCTTTTTGTGTTTTGTATTTTGATGTTGTGAATAAATATTATGCATTTTAGCATAATGAAAATTAGACTGGACCGGTCAGTTCAACTGGTTAAATGAAGAAACGACCAATCTAGCGGTTGATTCAACCATAGTCGGCTCGCAGTCCTACAAAACTATATAGAGTCGAGTTGAAGCCTGCGTATTTGTTTTGTTTTAATACTTATTTATTTGAAACAACATTGATACAAAAGAACAATTTATATGAAAGTACACCTAAACTTTGTCTTGTTTTCTTACATTTAGGTATGACTCATGACAAGACATTGTGCATGTTAAGTAAAAAATTATCTGTTTATTATTCTAATTAATTTTTGAAATGTTAACAGACAGGTTTCTTGTTAAGTCCAGAAATACTTGGGAAAACAAAATTTATTGAACATTTGGTCCCTCTAAAGTTAGTGATAGCAAGTGATACCATATCATATATTGGACTAGTTTACTATGTATTTCTTGCTGGCTTAGACATGAACTTGGAAACTATCATGAAAGCAAGAAAAAAGGCTACAAGCATTGCTGTTGCAGGCACAATAATTCCAATGGTAATGGGGGGTGCAATATACACTTTATTTCAAAGCATGTTAACAGCAAGTCCTGAATATTTCTCACAATACAACACACCTAAAGCTTATTTATTTTGGACATTAATCTTTAGTGTCACTGGTTTTCCAATTGTTACTCAAATCCTAGCAGATTTGAAACTCCTCTATACAGGTTTAGGTAGAGTGGCTTTAACAGCAGCAATGATTAATGACTTCATCAATTGGATTATGTTTGCTTTGTTGATTCCTTTTGAACATGATGAAAAGGTTGCTATGTACTCATTTTTAAGTACAATAGCATTTATCTTTATTTGTTTCGTCGTGATTCGGCCTTATCTCGTTGAGTTAATTGTTCGAAAAACAAAACAGAATGATTGGGACAATTATCAGTTGTTTTTTGTTGTCATGGGTGTTTATGTTTGTGCAACTGTTACTGATCTTCTTGGAACACATCCTGTTGTTGGGGCTTTAGTGTATGGAATAATGCTTCCGCGCGGTAAATTTACCAATATGTTGATAGAGAAGACAGAAGATTTTGGATCTGTTTATCTTGTTCCACTCTTCTTTGCTACCTGTGGTATGAGACTTCAAATATTTGCTGTCATTAAAGCTCAAGGTTTGGCAATTGTGGCTATGGTTTTGGTCTTGTCATTTATCCCTAAGATTCTAAGCACTGTCATAGCAACAAGGTTCTTTGGTATGCCTGCTCTTGATGGTGTGGCTATTGGATTGCTTATGAACACCAAAGGCATCTTACCTCTAATAATGCTCAACCTTGCCTGGGACAAACAGGTATATATCTTTAGGATTTAATTCATAATCTTTAGGAATTTAAACTACAGTTAATAAATGGTTGCTTTTTTTTATATTTCAGATTTTGAGTGTGGAGTCCTCCTCAATTATGATGGTATCTGTTCTTATAATGACAGTAGCAGTACCTCTTATAATTAATGCCATATACAAACCAAGAAAGATATACAAGCAAAACAAGCTAAGGACAATACAGAATTTAAAGGTTGAAGCAGAACTAAGAGTTTTAGCTTGTGTTCACAACCCTCGTCATGCCACAGGATTCATCAACATTCTCGAAGCTTCTAACGCCATGGAAATCTCTTCTTTACGCATATTCGCTCTTCAACTAGTTGAATTAACAGGAACAAAAATATCCCTTTTAGCAGCACACATCAACACACAAAGTGGTTCAGAAGCTCTCACACAGTCAGAAGAAGACTTAGAAAACATAACACTCACTTTCAAAGACTATGAAGAACAAAATGAAAACACTAGGGTTGAAACACTTGCTGCAGTTTCAACCTACTCAACTATTCATCAAGACATACACACTGTAGCACAGGAAAAGCAAGCAACATTGATTCTCCTTCCTTTTCACAAACAACCAAATATTGAAAGTATCCTAGAAACAACAAATGAAGCCTTTCAAAATATAAACCAAAATGTGATGAGAGAGGCGCCATGTTCTGTTGGAATCTTCGTTGATCGCGGTCTCGGTTCATTGTTCAAAGTTAGTTTACGTGTACTCATGCTTTTCATCGGCGGTCCTGATGACCGCGAAGCATTAGCATTGGCATGGAGGATGTCGAAGCATGAATCAATTCAACTATCTGTTGTGAGAGTTCATCTGTTAGGACAAGCTACAGAAGTTGATTCATCACTACAAGCAGAATCGAGAGGACTATTATCTGCAGTGTTGGATAGTGAAAAGCAAAAAGAGCTTGATGATGAATATGTGAATACTTTTAGACTCAAAGCACTGCACAGTAAGGATTCTACAAGTTATTCAGACAAAGAAGTTCATTCTCGCGAAGACCTTACTCAAGTGTTGAATGACTTGGACAAATATGGATATGATTTGTACATTCTAGGACAAGGAACAGGTAGAAATTCTTCAGTGTTCTCGGAGTTAATGAAATGGACTGATTGTCCTGAACTTGGTGTTATAGGAGACATGGTGGCATCAAATAATTTTGGTTCGTGTTCTTCATTACTAGTTGTACAACAGTATGGGTTTGGCGGAATGGTTTTTGAGAATAATACTCATTCTCAACATCATGGTCATGGTCAAGGGGCTAAAAATGATCATGATGATGATGATAGTGAATCTGGGAATGTTTTTGTGAGGGTAGAATAATAGCATCAGTGATGATGTTCTATGGGGTATGTTTTAGCTTTTATCTAAGAAGGAAAGAGAGATAGGTTCAAAGTTGTATTTTCGCACCATTCTTGCACGGTTTTGTTTAATATATAGTAAATTAAAATTCATTTCAACTTATTTTATTTTTCTTGATCAGGATGTAAGGAATGATGTGAAAAAACAAAATGATTGTTATAATCATTCGAGGATTAAAAATGTATACAAACTCACACTAGCAAGGTTGAAAATAGCCCGTGCCTTGAAATCATTAATAAATCAACAACCAGAAAAGTGTCAAACCTCTAGTACATCAAACAAATAGCAAGAATGTATAATAGGCAACTAGTTTTATTTGAATGCATCATATAGTTACACTTGCAAACATATTATATATTCATGCCATATAATTTTTCAGTGCAATTTTCCCATTTTAATTGGGATTTACAATATTCTGCATCCCTGAATACATGTACCTTTTAACCTATATGTGCATGTTTCATTTCGGTTTGGAAAGCCTCCAAATCTTGTATCTTTTATCCAAACACGATATTGAGGTTCCAAACATGAAAACCACGCACTAAAAATCAATTTGTTAATCCGTGCTCAAACAATGCCACAAATTGAGAAGGAATTTCTGACCACGGAGACAAAGAATATAAGAGCTTATTTTGTAAAAAGTAAAATAAAATGTAGCAAAAATTAGAATAGGAAGATTACGTCTTGCTTTATGATGCTTAGTGAGACCAAGGCAAAGCCTTTCTCAGTTGTAAAAGCCACAGGGCCATCTGCATTGCCCAAAGCCGCATTTCCAGCAAAATCTTATCCAATTTAATGTTAAACCAAGTGACAACTGACTTGCTTTGTGACATTTTTGCCTCAATGACAGCCTCGGAAGAAACCTTTCCAATGATAAAAAATGTCTCGAGAGATGATCCCTGTATCTGATCATACCCAACAACAAAAATCAGTATAAATTATATAAACGGAAACAGCAATTGGACATGATAAATACTATTTTACTTACATGTAATTGACTGGCTATTTTAGTATTTACAGTTAGACACAAGCTACTTTTGTTTGAAGAGTAGTTATCAATCAATTACAAGTTTAGTAATGTAGTAGATGAAAAAGATGGTATTATATGTACCAGGGTATTGTTGACTGCTCGTAAACAGTCATTTGTCTTCATCATTAGAAGAATCACACGTGGTAATCTCCTAAGAAGCTCAGAGATTTCATGGAAATATTCAGAAGCATACATCTGCAAAACAAATAGGAGAGTCATTTCAAGCTTTTTTTTCATCAGGGCTAAACATGCCAAGTTAATAAATTCAGTAATGTAGAACAGTCTTATTATTATTATATGTTGTTAAATCATATTGACCTTTATATTTAGCAAAAAGCGAACTATATTGTTATTGAACAATGCCATAAAAAAACAGGTGGTTAAACTATAGAATACAGGACATACAATTACACAAATTAAGAATTGAGATTCATTTCGTAAGATATCTAGCATTAACATGGATATCAAATAATTCACAATGTTAAAAAGGCAAAGAATTAAAGTGCAAGCTTATCATCCAATGATCTAATTGAGTAAAAAAACAAAAGCATTATCATCTAAAAGAACATGAACCTATGACTGAAGATCAATATCTAGGAGAAATGATTTCTCTTAAACCATAATTTACCTGCAGTTCTGAACGGTCACTCTCGCTTCCCTGTATAACTAAATGATCCATGGATGGGTCAATAACTCTATTCCAAGGTCTCATTGTTAGAACTCCAGCAAAAAGTGGATATAAATCCTCCCCAACACCCAACTTTATACTGCATTCCTTGATCCCATTAGCATCAGCAAATATCAGCGCCATCCATAGTGCAGCATAATTAGCTCTGGTATTGAAGTCAAGCTCTCTATAGAGCCCATGGTCTAAAAGAATCAACTGTGGTTTTCTCCAGCCTATTCATGTGAAAGTAAATAAATATGGAAAATTAACAAATAAAGAAATGTAAAACATGGGATATCGACGCTGCGGTTATCCTAAAAACAAAACTGCATGTGACTATGTGATCAAACAAGCCAAAAACTTTATGCGGGCCCCTTCAAAATTTCCAAACAAGATTACTTGAAGGAAATATATATATATTCATAAAAGATCTTACAAATAAGGTGAAG
Source organism: Trifolium repens (assembly GCA_030408175.1). NCBI lineage: Eukaryota > Viridiplantae > Streptophyta > Magnoliopsida > Fabales > Fabaceae > Trifolium > Trifolium repens. The sequence goes on along the minus strand of CP125841.1, from coordinate 17,622,554 downwards.
CCCAAATCAAGACTCCACCAGGTAGAAACTTTAGCTGAGCTGGGTTGATGGTGACAAAAAAATACACTCCTCAGTAAAAGGGGTGGAGGATTCAAGCAACCAGTAGGCAGCCAAGGAGTCGCTTACAGCACAGGAGGCTTCGGGTCAATAGGAGGGAGCATAATAACACTAAATCCGAAAAAGGAGAGGGAAGAGCAACCACAGCCATTGCCACCCAAGCTTTATCGTCGATCACGCCTTAACTAGTTGAAAATAGCACACTTCGAAAACTCTTGGGAATCAATACCCAAGATGCGACACAGTTTACCGCAATTAAACCTAGAGGACAAGGCGAAATCATTGCGGAGGATCGGACAAGTATCAATAGAAGACCACTCATAAAGAGGGTCTATGTGAAGAGAGATAGGCTAAACAACTAAATAACTAGCTATAAAAGATGCCATGGTGGTTATATGAACAAGGGAGGTGATTATGAGTTGGTTAGTGATTTCTGGAGTAGCTTGTATGTTAAGGGGGAGAGCTTAGGGAACTCTTGAATTTCCCTAGTTGAGTAGTGCTTCGGCTCGGGTACCCATAACAACAAGATACTTCAATAAGAATTTCAGATCATTTCCTTTCATTTCCATATCTTTCACTGCTTTCTCTTTCAATTTCTCTTTTGGATACTCATTGATTGTACCCATTCGTTAAACTTATTCTACAAATGCTCCATATCATGGCTTTCGTTGATGATAACAGTTGCCATTATTTTCAGTCAAAAATCCATAACAATTTTCTTAAGCCCCCAAATCAAATCAATGGAACTACCCCCTCCCCCATAATTCTAGAAACTAGATTTAAGATGTTCAATGCATCTACAAGCTTTTCCGGGAAGAGCCAAACACAATTGTCCGAGGCTTTGCAATTAATATCCAATTACATAGGGGGAGAGAATCTCCTGCTTCAGAGCAGAATTAGCAGACCAAAAGTATAAGAGAAATTAAAAGACACAAAGCAAAGGCTATATCTAGGTTGTAAAGAGTTCATGTTTGCAACCAAAGGAATCCTTACCTAAAATGCTAGCTTTGCTGGAAGGCAATGGGCGAACCAACATATTAGCAGCATGTGGATCACAATGTACAAACCCGTGCTTGAACATCATTTCAGCAAAAGTTTGACTAACCTGCAAAATAATGATCACATTTAGTAAATTATTTTGTTGGTATGCCGAAGGGGCATGTTGGTGTAACCATGTAAGTAACAATTGGACTTGTTACCGTGTAACCAAAGTGGTCATATTACAGGTTTGAGTCATGGAATCAAACTCTTAAAATATAAGGTGAGACTGTGTACTATTGACCCACATAGTGGGTCTGATTGTGACCCTCAATGGACTAGACGCATAGCAAGCGCTGAGGAGCTTTATGGTACGAAGCTGCCCATTGTGTTCTTAATAAACTATATATGGTACCAATTGCATGAGTAAATCAAAACACTCATTAACTTGCACAACTTCTTTGATATATGTGACCAGAGATATCATAACACTAGCAACATGTTATGAAAGGGCTATACACTATCATCAACACCATTGATCATTGTACAAGCATTTATAATGAAACAATAAGCATGAACTAACCAATACTGAAAGTTCATGTGGACGGATCCCTAGTTTCTTAATGGCCTTCACGTCATTTACATAAGCACCTTCCATGTATTCCATTGTAAGCAGCTTTGAGGTACTCAGATTCCAATATACTTTCGGTGCATATACATAACTTGCAATATGAGGAGACAAGTTGCGGAAGTTCTCCAAACACTTCTCACTGTTCTTTGCCTCAGTTAAAAAGTCCAATTCCTGGAAGTCATAATATTAGCACACTAAATCACTAATCATCAGGCAAAAGGAGAAAACGTGAAGAGAAAATAAAACAGATGCCAAGACAGATGAATAAGAAACACAAAATTACCGAATCCAACATATATCAAGCAAACTTTCTGACAAAAATGTTTTAATCAAGCTAGCATACAGTACCTTGTAACAATACCAAAGGAGGTGCTGCTATATATACTTAATGAAACATTCTTATGCAAGTACAAATTGTAAATATCATATATGATTCACAAACATTCAAATATACAATAGAAAAATTACACTATTGACCATCTATGACCATCTATCTTAACTCTAATTTCTAATTTCAAGTTACTAATTCATCTCTTTTTGGTTCAATATCGTCATGTATGTACTAAAACATTAATTTCGAGACAAACTATTTTGGTCCATCTAAAATGAGAGATGCAAGTGTACAACAGGCAGAAACCACTGCATTAACTGCACCACAATCAGAACTCAAAAAGTTGGTGTAAAAGCCACCAATAAGCTTATCAGGCCAATATTGTTAACGTTTTAGAACATTAAAGACTAGATTTAATCAATAAAAAGATAAAGAACCAACTTGAAACTGGAAATTAAGATAACAAACCAAAAAAGTAATTTTGCCTATAAACAAATATTAATTATGTGAAAATTTAGAACGACACTCACATTAACAGATCGATGTTTTGATCCAGAATATAACGGAGCCAAATAATTCATATCCAATTCCCACCTCCAGTTCCCAAAGACAAATTGAAAGTTCATGGAAACAAACAGAAATTGAAAATAGAGATAAACTACCATCTTGACATGAAAACCTTACCATAACAGAAGTAACTTATACGAGCATGAGATATGAAATATATTTGAGGATTACTGCATGAATGCTTAATATTTCAAGCAAAATTTCTCAATACAGCCAGAGAAATAGTTCTTAAAACTTTCATGATTTAGTGGGGAGAAAAGACATGCATAAAATTTATACTTGTCCAAATTTAGGTTTTTATAACCCATTGTCTCGGAATAAAATGTAGCTAAATTTAACATGTATTTGGAGTTGCCGTCAGCTTTTGGTCATACAATTTTAACTGCATGCCAACTTCTTAAATAAGCTGAAAAACATACTAAAGTATACATTGAAATGAATTCGATTTTGAAAGATAAAAAAATGACAATAACATTAACCAAGACATATCAGTACAGTTCAGAAGTCAAGAACCTTCACATAAACATGGAGATATTTTTAGGCATATGTTATGCATTGCTTTGAAGTTAAATAGAAACTTGCCTGGGGTAAACTCTCTTTAATCTCATCAATCAACCACCTACAGACAGAAGTAAACAGAATATGAATAGATCATCAATGGATAGAAACTGGGAAATACGAGAAGAAGGCTTCAGAATATGAATAAATCATCAAATAACTGTTACTATAGACAACTTGGACCATTCCGTTTTTTAATAATCAAATGAATACACATTTGCCAGTTGCGGTTACTGGTTAGTATGTTGCTGATATAAATAGCTTCTACATTTCCCATAGTCATGATCTGATAAATTCTAACAGCGAATAGCATCATAGCAGTACCTATAATCAAAACTAGGGAAAAAATTATGCAGAGTGTTCACAATCAATTCCACAGTGGCTTGATCAGCAGCTGCAGTTTCAGTCATGTGAGGATGTTGGACCTGTAGATTGACAGATAGAGCATAAATGAACAATAAATGTTGCTTACAAAACACTTCAAAGTAAACAGCGTCAACACAAATCCAATTGCTTTTAATAATAAAGAACCAATAAAATTTAGCAACAAATGAAAGGAACCTTCACAGCAACTTTTTGGCCATCATGTGTGCGGGCAACGTGAACTTGAGCAAGGGAAGCACTGGCTATTGGAACTGGATCAAACTCGGCAAATACCTACACATTAAAAGGAAAAATTCACCAACTACAACAATGATATTTCTCAGAAAACCGCAACCATGAATGACAAAACTAATAAGGAAAAAATGCGACATTTAATCAAAAGGAACAAAACAGATAATAAATACTTTATCTGGTGTCTCTCCAAACTCTTTCTTGAATACATCACTTATTTGTTCATACGAAGAAACCGGACATTTATTTAGCATGGACTCCCTCATGGTCTGAACATACTCTTGTGGAACTAAGTATTCCTGTCATCGACAATAAACAAACGTACAACTCAGCATCGCCTATTGTGATGTTACATCACAATTGATTAAAAAAGAAACAGCATTCTGCATATTGTTTAACTCTTAGAAGAAAACAACACAAGTGGAACCAAAATATACCAATTGCCCAAGATGTTGTCCAAGCTTTATATAAATCCCTCCATTCTTAAAACAAAGGTCTCGAAGCTTTTGCGCCGAACGGAGGTGAACTTCGTGCTTGATTTTCTCCCTCTTACTACTCCCTTCTGGGATTCCCCAGAGTGAATATTCATAATCTAACCACAATACAAAAACATAGATAGCACAATCAATCCAACATTCATTTACACATAACTAAATACACAAACATCATAATCCACAGTCAGTACAATAATTAAGCATAAATTCAATATCCTAATTAATTGTACACAATCCAAATCCGCTTCAATTTTCAACAAGTTTCATTAACTAAAACCCTTAATCGGGTTTAAGCACTCACTCTAATGATTCAGTGGAGTTTAACAATTTAACAAATAGTTTGAATTCAAGGAAGGAAGGGGGGGAAATTGATAGAATTTGTTAAATTCTTTGTATGAATTTCGGAAAGAATGAAGGTTCTGTGAGATCGAGAGTACCGAAGACAATGTTGGCGGCAGCGACAGCGTCGTCAAAGAGTCGGCGGGGGATGGTTGTGGAGAGCTTGAGCGCTGTTGCAGGATCGTCGGAGGTGGCAATGAGGGCCGCTGCGCCACCGCCGCCGAGGGCGGATGCTAGGAGAGTTAGCTTGGTCCCTGCGCGCCATAACGAAGCCATATGTTGTTGTTGTTATTCTTTTTAGTACAGCAAATTACTATTTATTTTAAAGGGTTTATTAATAAGTTTAAAATAGTAAGTTTGCATCGGAATTTGTGCATTTTATATTAAATGTATAATTTTTTAATAAATAATTGTTACTTTTCAATAAATAATTACTACTTTTAGCTTCTTTATCATGTGCAATCTTGCACATATTAGACAAACCCTATTTTAAAAACCGGACCGGTTATCAAATCGATGAACATAATATATCACTGATTAATAATTGGTGAAACTGTCCTATGAACTTAGTTCAATTGATAGGACAATTGTATTATATATGTATGGGGCCGAGGTTCAACCCCGGTCATCCCACTTATCCACCTTAAGGGTGGAATTTCTAGCCACTAAATTAATAGACCAAAAAAAATAAATAAATAATTGGTGAAACTAATGAGTCACTGGTTGAATTGTATCACTAAATTTGATAAATTGGATATTCAGTAGAATAAATCGGTCTCTATAACAAAATTATATAAATATTATTATTAGTTGGTTTAGTGGTGATTGACGTCGAACTTGGTAGGGAGGATCACGGTTCGATCGGATGATACGGTCTCTAAAAAACTCATAACACCTAAAAAAATGTGAAAAATTCAAAATATCATAATTTCACAAGTTTATTCTTTAAATTAAAATTCTAAACATAATCATCACGCATACAACCAAATAGTACAAAATACAAATCTAAATAAGTTTTGAACAAAGTCTAATTGTGTTGTGAATTCGACGATAAAATCACACCAATGAAATTTGATGTGTGGAGCAAATTAACCAAGTAACCAAATTAAAGTTGATAGAGATGATGAAAGTAAATAATCCAAGCAAAAAGAGAAGAACACAAGATATTGTTTACCCAGTTCGGTGTTAATGAACCTACTCTGGGGGAGAGAGCAACTCTCCGTTCCACTAGATCAAAGAAGTCACTTTACAAGAGATTCCCATAAGGGTTACAAGAATTAATCCTAATTCTACCCAAAATCCCGAATCTCTTCCCGTGGCCAAGAGACTCAATTTTACCTAGTCTACCCAAGGTGATCCCACAAGATGATCCCAATAATGATTTGCCCAAATCCCTAGGATCCTAAGACCCTAGCCTTGTGTGGTGGCAAACCCTAATTCCCTACATCTTGTCACACTTTGCTCTCTTGCTCTCTTATTTTTCTATGAATAAACAACTTCTATTTATAGAAAAATATGTGCCTATTATTTTAAAACAAATCTTTTAAAATAAAACCAAATCTCCTATTATTTTTAAATATATCTAATATTTAAAAACAAACACAATCTAAGTCTGATATTCTTCAAAACATATATTTTCCAAAAAAATCTCCAAACCAACACGAGCCTGCGCCCCGCGCTAGCCCGTCCGCGCCCCGCGCCAGCCCGTCCGCGCCCCGCGCTAGACAACAGAACTCACAGGCCAAACGAGGCCTCTCCTGGCGCCGCGCGCTAGCTGGCATATGTTCTTCAGAATTTCCGACTTCTTGTAACTGAGATTTCAAGGCATATCCAACAATTCTCCACCTTGCCTTTAAATCGATGGTGATCCAATCAACCACCGTGTTGCTCTCTCCATCTTGAATCTTCTATCCAAGATCACCGGCCAAGTCCCACTTGAACCTCGACATAGGCACCATCCTCCACTTGCTTCCCACAAGCTGTACCTCCCCTTCATCCCTCGGAATGCCTTCCGCCCTCATGAAGATCTTGTCTCCCACTACCATAGGATGTTTGGTAGCACCCACAAGATTCACCGCTACCTCTTCGACCCCCGGAGTGTTCAGTTCCGTACTCTCGAAGAAACGCTTGCATCCAACTATCACCGGAATTTTAGATAGTCCTACAAGCTCCACCTTACCCTCTTCAGCCCCCGGATTGAACCTGTCCGTCCTCCTGAAGAATTGCTTGCCTCCGACTATCCATGGATTTTTAGGACAGCCCTACAAGCCTCACCACCCTTCGACCCCCGGAATGCCTTCCGTCCTCTCGAAGTATTGCTTGGCTCCGAACCAACCTTGGAATTTTAGGTGGTTCCACAAGCTGCAACATCAAACTCTCCTTGTATCCAACTACCTCCAGCAGTCTCACAAGTTACCAAGTCTGATCACTGTTGCTTTCAATTGCCTCCCTGAAGATCTTCCAAGTTTTGCACTTCTTCAGCCACAATTGAAACATAACCCACAAGGTCTTCATAGTCATACCACTTTGGTGCAACAATTCCACTCTCTTCCCTACCTCTCATTAGATAGCCAAGAGCCATTGTTGAATGTTTGTCTTCCTCTAGTCCAACTAGTAACAAACTCCACCTCAATCTGAGATTCCTCCACCAAAGCCACAAACCGATATTTCCACTATGTTCCCACCTTGTAACCTGCAAAAACTGTCAAACTGCTCTGAAACAAACTTCAGGCCATTGTTAGTATCCAACAATTCCAGTTTAGTTCCAACACCTAGTAAACCTCGTTTCACTAGTTCAACTAAACTTATGTCACTAACAAGAATCAACCAAAGTTTCACAACTCAACCATATGAGAATCACCACTAGTAACAAATGCATAATCAATAGTAAACCAACTATTCATGCATCAAAGTTTAGGAACATACCTCACATCATGTAAAAGAAAACACATGATTTGTCAAACATCGTAAGACAAACCAAAACCATACCTCAAACCTTTCAAGCTTTCCCGTCTTCAAGATGAAAAACTCCACCTTCAACTAGCTCTCGGATTTTTCACGGTATTCCTTCTTTAAACACATGTGATAGGAGCCTCCAAAGTCCATGACTTAATACTCCACCGCTTTCCAACTTTCACTAGCATCTTCGAATTCTTATAACAAAGTTGTTGTTCCAACAGTCACCCGAGTATTATTCCACCGCCTCTCCAGGCCGTGCTTCTCCCTTCAACGCCTCAACACGTTTTGAATTAACACCGCCCTCATCTTCACCTTCCACAACCCGTAGTCGTTACTACCGGTGAACCTCTCAATATCAAACTTAGAACCCATGGTACCTGATTATCGATTTGATCCTTGCCCCACGGTGGGCGCCAATTGTTGTGAATTCGACGATAAAATCACACCAATGAAATTTGATGTGTGGAGCAAATTAACCAAGTAACCAAATTAAAGTTGATAGAGATGATGAAAGTAAATAATCCAAGCAAAAAGAGAAGAACACAAGATATTGTTTACCCAGTTCGGTGTTAATGAACCTACTCTGGGGGAGAGAGCAACTCTCCGTTCCACTAGATCAAAGAAGTCACTTTACAAGAGATTCCCATAAGGGTTACAAGAATTAATCCTAATTCTACCCAAAATCCCGAATCTCTTCCCGTGGCCAAGAGACTCAATTTTACCTAGTCTACCCAAGGTGATCCCACAAGATGATCCCAATAATGATTTGCCCAAATCCCTAGGATCCTAAGACCCTAGCCTTGTGTGGTGGCAAACCCTAATTCCCTACATCTTGTCACACTTTGCTCTCTTGCTCTCTTATTTTTCTATGAATAAACAACTTCTATTTATAGAAAAATATGTGCCTATTATTTTAAAACAAATCTTTTAAAATAAAACCAAATCTCCTATTATTTTTAAATATATCTAATATTTAAAAACAAACACAATCTAAGTCTGATATTCTTCAAAACATATATTTTCCAAAAAAATCTCCAAACCAACACGAGCCTGCGCCCCGCGCTAGCCCGTCCGCGCCCCGCGCCAGCCCGTCCGCGCCCCGCGCTAGACAACAGAACTCACAGGCCAAACGAGGCCTCTCCTGGCGCCGCGCGCTAGCTGGCATATGTTCTTCAGAATTTCCGACTTCTTGTAACTGAGATTTCAAGGCATATCCAACAAATTGCAAAAAAGTTTATTTTGATTTTTTCAGTTTTGGCCGATTTGCACCGGTTCCAATCAGTTCTTTAATAACATTCGATCCAACAATCAAACCAGACTAATTACTCCTCCGATTTTCATTTCAACCGGCCAGTCCAATTGCACTAATTAACATTTTATTTAAATTAAATAAGATGAAAGTCATTATTTTACGATAATCAAATGGGATTGTGATTATCTGTTATATTGTAAGTGCATATGAATTAAATCATTTTATCATTTTATATTATGTGAAATTAAGTCGATACAAGTGAATCAATATACTTACTGATTGCTCACATAAGTTAGTTTATGGCTAGTCCCCTTTTTCTTTTCTTTTTCTGGTTTCTTATTGATTTTTCACTTGGGAATTTATTTTTTTAATTTGAGTCATGTCGAATACTAAATGCAAATATATTTCCCAGTCGGATTCGAACCTTAATTTGGCTCATTATGAGAGTTTAATATATTTTGTTTAACATTTTTTTAAAAGTAGCATTATAACCGGAACTTCACACTTTAAAATAAATAAACGGGGAGACCCCTTGGGAGTTGGTCTTTGAAAGTTCACTTTGAGAATTTTAGTTAACCATGAAATACAAGAATGGGAGGGGGTTAAGTGTGTTCCATGTTTTAAAATCTTTTTGAAACTCTTTGCAAACACAGTTAAAATAATATTCTTTATCAAATCTTTAGCTTTTGGTTAACACACACAAGAGAGTATTAATCAAACCATACAGAATTTAAACTAAACTAAAATAGAGAGAGTACATAGAGAGAGAGAAACAACACGGCCATTTTTATATTAGTTCACTACCAAACAATTAATTAGTCTAATTCACCCATTCCAAAGAATTTTGCCCTCTAACTTAGAAGGATTTCTACAATCATAATCAAACTCGATTATAATTACTAAGGTAAGATCATACCTAGTTTTCCTTGTTTCGGTAAAACTTTTCTTATGATGAGTGTTTCACTTGATCAGTTTTACTATACATAAATGCAGAATATCTTCTTGATTTCCTTGATCATTGGCTTCATATTTGTTATAATTTGAAGCTTGATTTGAAATCTTCTATCAGAGTTCTTACTTAGTCCAATCTGTCTTTAATGATGCAAAATTGTTTACTTGTATTGCCAGAGTAGACTTTTCTTTTACCACATGTTCAGAGTCCAGATCCATTTCTCCAGAGATTAGAACTTCACTTAGTTCAGATTGTTCAGATTTTCTTTAGATATGTTCAGAGTCCAAATTCAATCTTATACTTGTAATTATGCACACTTAGCAAAATTATTACTGTACAAAATTGTTGTCTATACTTTGTTTTTATCATCAAAACTTAAGACAAGAGTTGCAGAATCAAACTTGTTCCAACACACACACACACACAATAACGTTCAAATCTTGCTGACGTGTGTTTTGCTCCACAAAAGATAATTATTGTCAGGCGTGCAAAAGTTGGCTTGAGCTAGAAGATGAAACTCTTTGTCAGATGTCTAGAAGATGAGAGACACTAACTTTGACTTTTTATCATCTATGTCGTCGAGAAGATAAGATGATCATTGGTTATCCAAATGATGGTTGAGCAAATCCAAACAAACATAACTTCTTGATCTTTAATGTCTTGTGTTGATTGTCCAGACGATGGACATGATGTGTACTGAGACATTGTCTTTCTAAGGTCCAAACAATAGTTGATCTAAACTATATTTGGTCTTCTTTTTGATGAAGTCTTGGTGTTGAGTCCAGATGACGAACATAATGTTGACTTTGGCTTTTCTTTTTTGTTTCTACTGTGTTGGTCCAAAAGATTAAGTTTTTCTTAACTTAATCTTGTTGTGTATTGGATAACAAGAATGTGCTTAATCTTTGAAAATTACTTTTGTCACCCTATGGGATACTCGCGCGCCCTACGAAATGACCAAAATATCCTTCCGTTGCTTAAGTCACGGATGTAGGAAAAATGAGAAATTTTGAAAAATGTTGTCCGCTACTTAGGTAGCGGACGTTATAATTGTAGGATGTTTTTGGGGGTGTTCGCTACTTAAGTAACGGACAGGAGTATTTTGATCATTTCGTAGGGCGCGCCTCATAATCCATAGGGTGACAAAAGTACATATCAAATCTTTTTGTCCATCATAACACTTAAGTTTTCCTCCACAATTTAACATAACAAAAAGTTGTCCCTTTTGTTATGTCAAATGCTTAATCTTTTTGTCCAACATAGCACTTAAGTTTTCTTAGACAATTAAACACATACTTAGATAAATTGTTGCTTTTGTTATGTTAAATATTTATTACACTTAATAGATGAGATATTTCTTGAACACATTTTGTTCTAACAGTCTTAACTCAACCCTACAAAATGATTTGGGCTTAATGTATGAATATAAATAGTGGCTAACCCGATAGCGGAAATCTAATAATAGGTGGTCAAACGAATATTGGAAGAGGTTATAATACCATATTAGAATTTTGGATTTAACATAACACTCAATCCTGCAAAACAAACTTTTATAAGATGAGTGTTGTCTTACTTATAAACTCGTATTTAAATTATCTCACATCTAATGTGAAACTCTTACCGATATATAAGCTGAAATGAAGTCAACATAGAAGGAACAATTAGATAGAATATTGAGAGATCCTTCAAATAAAATATAAAAACGTCTTAAATTCTTAATACATAAGTGCAATAGTAATATGATAATTTTGGAAGAAAACATATATAAACAAAAACTAAAAAAATGAATCACTTTTCTTTAAAGAGCTAACTGATGCAAGAGGTCAAAGAGCCCAAAGAGGGTAAAAGTTGGAACATTTCTTTCCCCACCCCCCGTAACTCTTCCCCACCCCCTGGGTTTCCCTTATTACCCCTTAGGAAAAAGCTCGGTAAACGCGTACCGAAGGAATTGTTCAGTTACCCACCCAGACACACCCCTTATAACGTCAACTTTCTCGGGGAACGCGTACCGAGAAATTTAAAAACCTCGGTAAACTTTTACCGAGGGGTTTGTATATAGAAACAGAGCGCGTAACTCCCTCCTCCCATTTCATCATTCTGCGTTTTTTAAAACAAACGAACCCTAAGTGGTGAAATCTTCACCATTGTTGATCTTCAACTCGTTTTGAGGCCGGAATCCACAAATTTCATCAACTTCTACTCCATCAAGTAAGTTAATTTCTATTTTAGTTCCTAATTTGTGTTCTTCTTTCTTCATCACAGTTCAAATGAATTTTTGATTTCTTCATTTCAATCTTCATCTCAATCATCATCTCTGATTCGCGAAAAATTGTAGATTATGTAGTTTAAATAGTTGATTAGTGGTTTTTAGGATCAATGCATGTTAGTTTCAATGTTAATTTTGATTATATTTAGGTTTTGGTAAAATTTTCATTTTTCAATTGGTTAGGGATGAATGCTTGATAGGTTGAATGTTTATAATCTGAATTCTGTTGTTTATGTGTTGATTACTTGTTGTTGTCATGAATGTAGGTTAGTTGTAATGTTAATTTTCAATAGATGAATTGATTAGAGACATATCGTAAGTTTATGCAAAAAATTGCTTCACATTAGTTACGAATTACGTTCGATTACGGATTGAAAGCAATTGTATTAGTTTATGGTTGATGAATTTATTTTTGTTTGTTTAGGTATGGACGAAAATATTGGTAGAGGCCGACATGGTAGGGATAGCAGGACGCATGGTTCTGCTCGTAGAGAAATTCCTCCTGCGCCAAAACGACCTCGTCGCAAGAAAGTCCAACAGCCTGAAACAGGTGGCTCAGCATCCCGCACACGCCGATCACAGGTTGATGAACCTGTCCAAGACGATGTGTATGACCCGAATCAGTACCTAAACGATAACGCGGATTGGTTGGAGCAAGAACAACCGGAACAGGCAGCCCAACAACAACCACCTGAGCCCGAGCAAGAACCACCTGAGGCAGAAGAAGAAATTCAACCCGATGAACCACAACAAGCGCAAGATGGTGTCTACGGAGGAGGACCGACTGATTTGTCCCTATTATCGCTTTACCACAAGCATAGGGCAATTTTGATTTGGAATGTAGGGGCTGATCACAAGGTATAAATCTAAATTATTATAAATTATTTTGATTATTTATTTAGTTAAAATTATTGTCCGTATTTAAATTTTAAACTCAAAATTATTAACACAATTTATGTTTTGTATTTCACAGCTTTTAAAGGAAGCTATGCGTTCCATTGCCAACGGAAAAAAGATTGTAAATATCCCAAAACCGGACGTTAATAAGTTGTGGTTTTGGGATACTTTGAAGGCAACGGGATTGGAGCCGCTTGTCCATACGAATTTTAGTAAGCTGAATCATGGACTCCTAACGGCATTTGCGGAAAGATGGCATCCAGAAACTAGTTCCTTCCACCTTCCCGTAGGAGAGCTTGCCATCACAATGGATGATGTGCAATGCCTATTGCACTTGTCGATTAAAGGGAAGTTTGTGAACCATGAAAAGATGAGGAAGTCTGAGGCGGTGGATATGGTCACTACCTACTTGGGTATGGCACATGCAGATGTGGAAACTGAATTTGGTAAGACGGGTGGGATGCATCTGAGGTTCAACTGCCTGCAACATGTATATGTGGAGTTGTTGGAGAGATGTCAGGAAATGGAGGATGATCCTGAGTCGACGTTAGAGGAGATGACGCCTATTAGGGAGATGTGCGTCAGGGCTTTCTGTTTGTTCTTGGTTTGCTGCACAATATTTTCCAACAAAAGTGCTTGGTACGTCGATGTTTCATACCTTCAGTTCTTTCAAGATTTGACAACCACCCATGAGTGGAATTGGGGTGCTGCAGCACTTGCTTATATGCAACAGTATATGGACGATGCATCTGATGCTGAGACAAGTCAGATGGCTGGATACCTATCCTTAGTCCAGGTAAAAAATATATTAAAATTCATATGCGTTAAGTTCATTTTACCTATCTTTACTTTTACGCGTATAATTAATTTTAAATTTATAATTTTGCAGGGATGGATTATTGAGCATTTTCCGACTCTTGGAGCATGGAGCTACGCAGACAACTGGAACGAAACCATGCCACGATTGGCCAAGTATGCTGCTGGACAAGGTCACAAGGATCCACCGACTTATAGACTCAGTTTGGATAACCTTCAGATGTCGGATGTTGTATTCACCCCGTATGATAGCCATCGTGGAGTTCGGCCGTTGATTAATGAGTGTTTTTTTTCTGGCTGGATAAGGAGTGGAAAAGTGTTGGGTAAACACTTGCCGGAACGGGTGCTTCGACAATTCGGACATGTGCAAGGCATTCCGAGAGACCCAGCAGTGTCTGCTACACCGGTTCTGGGACATGCTATGATTGACCGGGTGTGGCTGGAGGAATTGGAAATGCGGATGATCGATGAAGACATGCGGGGGAGAGTCGTGACAAACCCATGGGACTGTGAGCCGGGATATATGGCATGGTTCTACAGAGTGTCGCATCCTATTATGCGACCTGTTATTGCGGAGCAGCAACCACCAAGGCCACCTAATTTAGAGGTGTTGATTGAGGAGCAGGCTCGAAACGATTTGGTGGATACATGGGAGATTTGCCAAAACGTGAGAAGAGAGGTGCGGAGGTCACTTGATGCTGGTGAGGCGCCAGAGGGAACGCCGGTGCATGCAACCTTGACCAGCATCCTAGGCCTTGTTGAGCCAGCATTCCTGTATACGCGTACCAGGCGTCGACAACCCGGAGCTAGAGGTCGATTCAGAGCGACTCAGTAGACTCTGTGTGGGTTCATTAGGTTTATTTTGTTAGAACGCATATTTTGTTAACTTTGAACGCGTATTATGTAACTTGGCCTATTATTTTATCTTATGGTATTGAGCGCGTAGTTTTGTAACTTAAACATGTGACATTTGGTTGGATTAGCGCTTCATGATGTTATGGTGGTTTTGTGAACATGGTGTTGTAATATAAATGCGTATCTATATTACTATGTTTGTTAGTTTGAAAATATATGTGCGTTTTTGTTGCATTTAGTTGAAAATGTAAAGAAACTGGTTCTGGAAAGTATTTAACAGGTTGGAACTCAGGAATTATGAGTTCATGAATTTTTGAACTCCTTCTGAGTTGGTGCAGGATGAACCAGTATGTTCTGGTTGTGTTAACTATTTTCTCGATAAACGCGTACCGAGATTTTATGCGGGCACTTGCGAGGAGCTGCGGGCACTTGCGGAGACTTGGCTGACACTTGCGGGGACTTGGCTAGGAGTTGGCAGGGACTTGCGGGGACTTGCAGGGACTTGGCTGGGACTTAGCTATGACTTGGCTATGACGTGGTAAATATGAACATTGCACACAACATATATTTTTTTCATTCAAACACAACATACATTTATACACTTAATCTTCACAACTCAACAATGACGGTGGAAGCATATTCCTTGATTGAAACAATAAAAACAAACATTACACGAAACATCGTTCTTACCGGAAATAAACTAAACAACGATTACATAACTGATACTTAATGGAAACAAACTAAAACGTACAGCACAACTGGAAATCTCATACAAAATGTTCATCATTTTTCAGCAATCAAAGTAGCGTACAAACATGGATATTTGGGATCAATTAAAACGGAGTTGAACATAGATTCCACATCTTCATCAGATTTCAACTCTTTCCACTCGTATTTACGTGTTGCATCGTCGAAACCACCCACACGATCGCAGCCTAGATCGATGAACGGTTCGTAATAACCAAGTTTGTCAATCTGGATATGTCTCGCATATTTGAAATGGTACATAACTTGAATCTTGTCTTTGAGAGTAAAAAGACTCCTTAAATTGTCCTTCAATTCCACGCAGAACAGTTCATCGATACCGCGAAACCTGACAGTAAATGCATGAGATGTCACTGAACAATTACGATTGGAAGAACTCATTTTCTAAAATTGTTTTTGGATGTATGAGCATATGAATTAGGGTTGTGTATTTATACACGGATCCGATAAATTATAGCCACAAAAAAGGTAGAGGGTGCAATGTTAACCACATGTAAATTTTGGACAAAAAAGTGTCGGTGGATTTTGGACCGTGCAAAGTGTCGGTTGAATCTTGAACGTTCAAAGTGTCGGCAAAATCCTCACCATGCAAAGTGTCGGTGGAATCTCGACCATGCGTAACAATACACATGCATTAATGATTTTATACGAAATGGCCAAAAACACTAAAAAACCACAATAAAATACAACATGCCACCAACACATGAAAATAACATAATTGTTACTAAAAATAAAAACATTACACGGGAAATAAAAACATTATACGAGATATACGAACGATACACCGGGAATTAAAACGATACACTTGAAATAAAAACGATTGACGGAATAAAAAACATAGCTATGGATCCGCTAAGTTAACAGTACAATCGTCATCTTCTGGATGTTTCATGTTCGCTAAAATTGCATCAACGGATCTTGTTAGTTTTGCATCTAACTCGATAGGCCCTTTCGTACTGTGTCGGGAGTAAATTGAAAACATATTACGCACATCGTCGTTGTTCGTAAGCTGCATTTTGGTGAACGTAACGCTCCCGTCAGATGTTATTGATGGCTTTCGATACTCAACGCTTGTGACATTTCTGTCATCGTTCCGATTGATGCAACAACGATTAATTTCATCTAGTTGCTGCTTAAGATCACTTAACGTAGAATCAACGCCAATCCGAAACATGTTCGGCGTTCCGGCTTCGAAGTAAACTGCTGCAATATGAGTGTCTTTTCGGTAAGTGAGAGAGATATCCATTACAGTTGTGTTGTGTGTTAACAAGGTTTTCGATGTGTGTATTTAAGGATTTTTTGAAGCATTATCGTCCATATAAATTTTTCGTAGAATCTTGTCCGTTTAAACTGTCGGCAAAATCTCATCCGTTCAAGACGTGAAGTTATTTTTATGTTTAATAGTTACAAAAACGTACATTAGTCACAATAATAATAATAATAACAAGTGTCACCTTATTAGGAAGTCTAACCATAGATCAACGTATGTGAGAGTTGTAAATGAAAACCTTTTTTTGTTCGGTAAACGCGTACCGAGAAATAATGGAAAAAAAACAATTCCACGGTAAACGTTTACCGAGATTTCTGAAACTCTCGGTAAACGTTTACCGACACGTACTTTACCTATACCAGACAGAATGGCAGAATGCACATACCAACTCATTTTGTATATGAGTTTCAAAAACCTGTTTCAACCAGCAAATATGACAATAATAACATGATTCCTACGCAATTCGTAACGGAAACATAAAAACCTAAAATAACCAACATTAATTATCATATATCCAAAACATATCCGATGATTCGAATTACAAGTTTGGTTAATCTTACATACCACCAAAATCATGATCATAATCATACAACCAAAAAAACATTCGGACATTCAAATTACAAGTTTTGTACCAAAATACAATGCCACTAAAATAATGATCATGCCACCAAAACATAATTAAAAACAAGTCCACTAAAATTGTTCTACACATAACATGATTAGAAAAGGTAAGGTTCGTCCTTGCTTGATCCAACTCCGGTGAGAATTTTCTTTGGCTTGCCCTTCATGTATTGTGCAAGGAGGTCCTTATACGTGCTTTGTCGATCCATGAAAGGATACTCCCACTCAGCAGCTTCTTCGGACCGGTAATTTTTCCATTCAAGACAAGTTGGTGGTAATGGACAACCTTCCTTCAACTTCACTAGAAAGAAATGGCCAGGAACCAATCCAAAGCAAACAATATTTTTTTCCGGATTTGACGGTGGCTTACCACGTAAAGGGAAAAAGGTCTCGTAAATTCGTGCACCAGGTTCAGTCAACTCAACAACCACCTTGTTGTAGTGAGTAGCAAGAATATGCCCCATATCCGGGAATGTCAACCACTTATCCATGGGTGCAACATGACCCGGAAGTATCTTACGCTTAGGAGGATACAACGCTTCTTTGATGTAGTTAAAACGCTTCTCACTAGCATAAACTTTCAAATATGTTTCCTTATGCAAATTCAACTCCTTAAGCATGTGGCATTTGATCAGCTCATAATTGTCCTCAGAACCACTATAATCCAAAGCCATGCACCGATATCCACACCAACCGTCACCGACCACATCAACTATATTTTCAATATATGGATGCATAAACTTCGGCATCTCTTCAATGCGTGGTATGATGCGAGTAGGAGAAGGCTCGCTCACCTCGGGCTTTGATTTGGACGATGATGGTTTGTTTTGCGAAGCTTGTGTTCCCGGATATTGTTTGTCGACATGCTCCCAACCGGACGGTTCTCGACTCGTGGATTGATTCTTGGACCTAGTGACGCGAGACGTACCCTTAGCAACCTTTTTTTTCTTTCCACCCTTTGGAGCCACCTTCTCCTTAGGAGGTTTCAAAGAAGTCGTCTCAGGAAATGCAATTTCGCGAAGTTGATCTCTTATTGCACCCTTCATACTTACATCAACTCTTTTCAGACGCTTCTACAAAGTATAAAAAATTAAATGTCAATGAAACATAAATTTAACAAAATAAGTTATAGTAATGTAACTTAAAATTGCATCAAAACTTACCTGTATCGCGTGCCACTCTGCCAAGCAAGAATAATCATCGTCGTCGGATTCACCGCCTTCTTCTACAAGGAAACATAGCCTCTTCCAATGTGCATTCACCTCATCCAGTCGGATAGGTAGCTTGTTCTTCATTTTCCGAGCAATCACACATGCACATGGCAATCCATAAATCCTCCGCATCAAACAACCGCACTTCTTGCTATCCATACCACACTCATCAGCTCTTAGCTCTTCTCCACGAATGTGCTTCAAGGCATTTCTCGATATTTTATAAACCAACAACGGATAGAGATAATGATCCTTGAAGGCGTGTTCTAAAACTGACATATTCCTACCAAACGTTGCTTGAATTTCGTTGAATTGAAGAATCAACATTTTGTCGATCGCTGCCCAACCCTTGGCCATATCACCACGACCATCCGTCAATAAACCCTTCAACCTACCATGTGCACTTTCGACTCTGTTGGTAGTAGTATTGCCGAGATGCATAACTCTATCTGTCCAAGCACATACACACCTCTCCTTATCGGTATCCAAAATAGTTTCTTCAACATATCTGAGGAACCGTGGAAACCGAGAACATAGTTGCCTAAACTTTAAAACATAGTCAATGTAATCATCTTCTTCACGCGAGAACAAGATGTCATCGAAAGCCTTCTCAATTTGAGTCCAAAGTTGTTTTGCGGTAATTTTTTCACCGTCTCTAATCTTGCAATGTGGCTTCATCATCTGAGTTACATTTTTCTTCACATGAAAATAACAAACTAAATGGGCCGACTCCGGAAAAACCGTGGCAACGGCATTCATCAATGCAGTGTCCTTGTCAGTTACCACAACCCTCGGCTTCACCTGTTTACTCCTCAAAAGAGCCATACATTGTTGCAACACCCAAGTGAAGTTTTCTTCCTTTTCGCTACTCATAAACGCAAACCCCACGCTATATGTTTCTTCACACGAGGTTTCGCCAACAATTTCGAACAATGGCATACCGTATTTGTTCGTTTTATAAGTTGAATCCATCAACAAAACAGACGGAAATGTGTTGAACAAACAAACGGATTTAGGATGTGCAAAGAAGATGTCGTGCACATATTCGGACTCACCATCGGTTCGAGCCTTGAAAAAGTAATTGTTGTCGTCAAGCAACTTCATCAAGTGTTGAATTTCATTCATATTAGCTTGACTCCTTTGTTTAAATCTCCACCGGGCATTGTAAACTTGCCTCGCATCCGTGACATTATTCGGATCCCTCTCTTTCATCGCGGACAAAATATTCTTAGGCGCAACAAAATTCCTTGTCAACTCTTCTAGTAACTCTTTCTCTTCCGGTTTCAAGCGCCCCGCAATTAGATGGCCTTGTAGAGCAGTGTCAAGTTCATGGTTGTGTGTGCCATTAGTAATGCTAACCTTCCATAGCCTTGAATTTACATGATAGTGGCCTCGGATGCGAAACGGGCAACCACATTTCCTCGATCCCAACCCATCTTTCTTTGGTTTCTTCCCCGTCGGTTTGTATGTACCGCACCTTTCACAACCCAACACAATAAACGGATTTCTCTTAGCGCTACCGTTGTCGGATCTTTCAACTACAATTGTAAACCGTAAAGGGGTTGCTATGTCGCGTGCCCACTTAAGCAAAGCCTCTTTTGTTTCAAAAGTTTCTTTGGTGACGAAATGAGCAGACACATCAATATTTATTGCCGGAGCTTTGACTACAATGGCTTTGCACTCGTCCGGAGGTTTAGATTCGTCGGCCATAACTACAAAATAACACAACAAATCAATAACAAGTCATTTTAAGTCATGTTAGTTCATAAGCCAATACAAACCATAATTACTTAACAAATGAAGCAAATTAAAACAAAACATGTTGAGTCATAAGCTAACTTCATT
This sequence comes from Trifolium repens, assembly GCA_030408175.1. Lineage (NCBI taxonomy): Eukaryota > Viridiplantae > Streptophyta > Magnoliopsida > Fabales > Fabaceae > Trifolium > Trifolium repens. The sequence goes on along the minus strand of CP125841.1, from coordinate 17,602,276 downwards.
TATAAGCTATTGCAAACCATAACTATGCCATTTCTAAGCTATTACTAACCACATCTCTGCCAGTGCAGTGAGCAATGCAGAAAATTTCATACACAGACTTTCTCGGTTCGCGTTTACCGAAAGTCCCCTCGGTAGACATTTACCGAAGCTTTTCTCGGTAGACATTTACCGAGCGATCATGTGTCAGAAAACCTACGAAGCTAGCAAGTAGGTGTGCGTAAACTAAACGGTAGAGATTGAAATTTACCTTGTTTTTGAGCTTCAATGCGTGTAGAAACGGTTAGCCAAGGTTCCAATCTTGATTTCAAGCCTCCAATGGACGGAATCGCGCAAGAGAATCGTGTGGAACTTTTGTTAGTGTGTTTGAGAATTTTCACAAATGAAGAGGGAAAGACAGTTTTGCAGGTATATAATAACATGTCTCGGTAAACGTTTACCGCGAAATTTACATTCCTCGGTACGCCTTTACCGAGCTTTTGTGTTCAAAATTTTCCAAATTTCAGGGGTAAATTTGGATTTTAGGGGGGTTAAAAAGAGACAAGGGGGGTGGGGAAAGAAATTTTCTAAAAGTTGTTAAATTACGAGTGAAAGAGCCCAAAGAGGCTAAAGGCCGGCCCAACATAAATATACAAATTCTAGACTTTTTGGAAGTTTTCTTTCTTTCTGGCGCACCTCTTGAAATTCTAAAAATATCTTCCTTATAAGATAACTAATGAGTATTAAAGAAGGTAAAAATCTGAAGAGAAAAATGCAGTCCGCTACTTAAGTAGCAAATTCAGGGGCGCAAAATCTAAAAAACACAGTTCGGTACTTAAATAGCGAATTAAGTTTACACTTTAAGCAAACCTTATAAAATATAATATTTTTGTCCCCTCACCCTTCCTACATCCCCTGTGAAAATATTTTTATAGGGTTCGCAAGTTAAAGTAGTGAACTGTGTTTTTCCATATTTTGCACCCCTTCAACACTCATTGGTTATGTTGTGAGTGGGTATTTTTGAAATATTAAGAGGCGCGCGAGAAAGTCAGGGGACGCGAAAAAAATACTCTTAAATTAAAGATTGTCTAGCATCATATGATCTACAAGAATTATGAATCATTTTAATCCAATTTAATTTAATACTTTTTCACAAAAATTTAATTTAATACTTTGATTCAACATATTTAGTATGAATTTTTTTTTCAGTTTCACAGCAAATTGGGGCCATATGTGGACGTGCTTTTACTTTAATAGAATCCAAATCAAACACCCACTAAGTCGTAAAGATTTGTAACATTTAAGCAAGTGATTAGGGTATTGATCGATCTCTGACTCTTGTATATAAAAAAAATTAATTTAATAGGAGGAGAAAATTCATCTTATGTATTCCAATGATTCTCTAATAAAAATCCATCATTTGATGATAAATTATTAAGAGACGCATATCAAATATGAGATAACTTAAAATATAAATTTATAAGTACATAAATTAATTTTATATGGTTGAATTAAGTACAAGTTTCAATTTTAAGAAAAACTTCACATGCTTCAACTGTAACAAAATAAAACTTCCAAAAAGTCTAGAACTTGTATATTTAAAAAATACCTGATCTTACTTAGATCTAAATTCTAATATAGGGCCTGACCATACGTTTATTTGAATCTGACAAACTGTTGAAATTACTGTTTCTTTTTTATATTTCTCATTTATATTGTTGTTGCATTTAACTATTTTAATACATGCAAAATGTTCATGACTGTGCATATGAACCTTTCGTAATTATGACAAATGTAGCTAGAAACTAGTACAATTGCTACTTGGCACGACGGATTTGGATACTCTTGATTCAACCCTTCTTCAATCTTTTTCAATCCTTTTATCTCAATAAAGAAGATTAATAATAATAATAATAAAGATTAATAAAAGAGATATATGATGAAAATTGAGAGACTATGTTTGAATTGAGATGATCCAAATGTAAATATAGCATAGCATACTAGCATGACTGTTTGGGTTGGCGATAGCTGAACATGCGTACAAGTGTAAAACATCTTTTTATATACTTTCAAAAAAAAAATTCTTTTTTTTATAAAAAAAAAAATTCTTTTTTTATAAAAAAAAATCTTTTTATATAAAAAATGGCACTATTTTTTTTCATGACATAAAAAAATTGAATTACTTAAACCACAAACATATACACGTACATATATTCTTGCATTATTTAGATACTATTATTTTTTAATATAGGCATCACAAATTAATTATTTAGAATTTTTAATATAGTTCGCCATAAATCCAACATATGGCTAAGTCTTATGTCATATATATCTTATACATCCATTTCTAAAAAATTGCATTAATATATTTATCATATGAAGCAATTACGTCTGTCCTAAATAATTCCCACGAACATGTCTAACTTCTCCGCGTAGCATGCGTGTCTAAGGGTCATATCATATCTACCCCTTAATATGACAACAGCCACGCAACCCATAAGATTCATTTTTATGAAGGAGAATGTTCATTTTGTATTTTTATGTGATCTTTCATTATGTGTCCATACATTAATTATTTTCATGTTACGTCACTAACTGTTTTATTCAACTGATATTTTCCCGGAAGGATTAGTCCCTATTATGCTTCAATGTTCATTAGTCTTAGCTTAAATTATAAGTATCAATAATCATTCTTTTTTAATGGTATATGGCACGAAATTACCAATTTGATCGTCGTTTTTTTCTTTGTACTTGTACTAGTATACAATTATACCGTTCAGAGCCTCAAAATTTATGCATATAACTGAATTTTTTTATAAACAAATATAATTGTTAGTAAGTTATCTTAATTGCTTGCAGTAAAAAAAAAGTTATCTTAATTGCTAGAGTTTTACACTTATAGATATTTTAACTCCACAGCACTTGAGCTATGTCTTGAGAAAACATGGCTGAAATTGAATAAAAAGAAAAAGAGTGGTCAAATTCTTCCCTAAAATTGCAAAAATTGTCAAATATTATTTTAAAATTTTCCAAATGTCAATTATCCTTCAGAAATTGTATTCCGTCAGTCAAATTACCCCTCTACCTCCGTTTACTCCGCCAATGGTGATGACATGAACGTTAACTGCATACGTGACACATGGATAACTTGCAAACTTAGAGAGGTAATTGATTGAAATTTGCATATAGAGATAGAGGGACCGAGGGAAAGAGAAGGAGTTGGAGAGAGAGAAAGAGGGAACGCTACTAGAAATTTCACATTTAGTGATCGATTTAGTGACAAAAATATATTAGTCACTACATCGACCAAATTAGAGACTAATTTGATGAACTTTGTAGTCAAAATATTTGTGTCACTAAATCGGTTGCTAATATCTTTTAGTAACCGATTTGGAAACCAAAATATTGTGACCAAAATTATATCAGTTGCTACTATTTTAATAATTGATTTGGAGACTGAAATATTGTGACCAAAACCAAATCGATCACTAAATATTTTTGTGATCGGTTCGGAGACTAAAATGTTGTGATCGGCGGCTTGAATGAATTAACTTTATTACAATATTATATTTTTACAAATTCAACTTAAACTAGTTTCAAACTTTATTTATTGTTAACATGAAATTGAGGATTTCCAATACAATAACGAAGAGTACAACCCCCTTAATTTAACACATGATGATTTCATAAAGTGGAACAAAAAATATGTCCGCAACATTTCTAAAGTGACTAAAAACAGTAGAAAAATTGTGATGTACTCCATCCATCCCAAAATATTTCCTCCGGTCCTTTTTATAAGAAACATTTTGAAAACATTACACAGATCAAGTAAACACATTGTAAATCGTTTTTTTCTTCATTTAATACTCTTATAAATTTAAACTTATTCCATTTATACACATTGTTACCAACTTTTCTTATATTTTGAAATGGATGAAGTATATCTCACATTAATTGAATAGTAATATTTCTTCGGTTTAAACATCATTTTCGTCCCTGTAAGTTCATAAATTTTTTGTTTTATTCCTTGCATCTTTTTTTGTTGCAAATTAGTCACTGCATGTGCAAATCTTTTTTATTTTAGTTCCTATAGCTAAAATCCGCAGGAAAATCTGTAGGAAAATTTGCTGGTTTCTTGCGGATTTTCCTGCGAATTTTAGTTTTAAGGGACTAAAACCAAAAGATTTGAACATATAGGGACTAATTTGTAACAAAAAAAGATACAGGGACTAAAACAAAAAAATCGCGAACTTACAGAGACGAAAATGATGATTAAGCCTATTTCTCCTAAGAAAAAGTGTATAGTAATATTTGTTATTTTGAAACCCGACCATTCCCTAAAGAGGATCTATCCCCATCCTCACACATTATTTGGAAAATAAGAAGTTAATAACCTCATCTCAATTGTCGTCGACATGCAATCAACTTTCAAGCAAACATGTAGTTAGTAGTTACTACACCCCCCCACTAGTGAAGTAGTCACTCTCTGCTTTGTCTTTTATTAAGATTTTTTTTCTTTTCTTGATAACCTTATCTTTTGATGTTACACATTTTTTATATTATTAAGCTTTATACATGACATTACCTCAGAAACAAAAAACAAAAAAGGTTATAAATGACACGAATACACGAGGTCATTTATATAACAAATTAAACCCAAAAAATTAAACAAATTAAACCCAAAAAAAATATGTCTAGCCATTCATATGAAATTTCGTAAAATGTTTAGGATGTGGGGGGGGGGGGGGGTCCAATTATTCCTTTAAAATATTGTTTTGTCAGCATAAAAAAAAAATCATTTTAACCTTCTCTCCATATAAGATGTCACATTATATGATCCTTTTTCAATTCTTTGTACTAACTAACTAACTAAATTTTTATGTTTTTCCACCAAATTAAAGAATGTAACTTGTAAGTCAAATTGAGAGTCCTCAACCCTTGTCAGCAAATCTAGTAAAAGATTCATGTATGTGTTAATTTGGTGTAAAGTTGATAACTCCATGTAGATGTAATGTAAGAAATATCAAGGAAAAACAAAAATTTGTAACACACAACAACTCTTGGATAAGGATTAGAAAAATGACGATTTGTTTGGTCAGCTATGGATTAAAAAGCTTTAATAAAGCTAAAGTACTTTATTAATTTAATTTACATATTAAAAGGAAGTTAGGTTTTGTGCCAGCAAAAATGATGTTTCAGCATTTTGTTTTCTCTTTTGTATGGTCCTTTCCAGCGATTATTAGCTATTTTAATGCGTTGTCGCATTATCATAAAACAAATGTCCCTTATATTACAAAATATAAAAATATTAATATTATCTTGTCAAAAAAAAATAAAAATTAATATTATGTATTGATAATGTCTTTAGACACACAAAATATCTCTTATCATTATAATGATGCAAACAAATAAAAATATATGTATAAGAAAGTTGTAAAGCATTGAATTTCTTTGGATAAAAGGTAGCGTTGAATTTTGGAGTTGTGTAACATAGACCTCTCAAAAATAGTTCAAGAGTGAAACATTTTTATATTGAAAAAAAAAATAATGTAATTTTACAATAATATAATAGAAAATAAATATTAATTTTATTATAATTTACTAAAAATAGTAAAATTCATATTTGGACCAAGTTCGTATTACACAACCATAATTTCAATCATTTTATTCCCAAGTGATTGCTTCCAAATTCATTCAAGAAATTATTGCATTGAGTCATCATCAAATTTTTATTCAATGTTGTCAAATTGACCAATTTTTTGTTTTTAATTTAAGCAAAATGGCAGTGTCAATTTGATTGAAAGTGATGTAATCTGTGAAGCCCCGATATTCAAAAAATATTGACGAATTGTGTCTGAAATGTACTCTTATACCGATATTTTTTCGCTATGTCATGATACTCGTATCGGAAGAGTATCGATTAAATTATTATTTTTAAATAAAAAATAACACCCGATACACGTGTCCGATACGTCCCGATACACGTATCAGAAAAGTATTGGTTATATCATTATTTTTAAATAAACAAATAATACTCGATATGTGTCTGATACGAAAATTATTTTTTGGATAGTATTTGTGATTTTGTTTGTATGGTATCAATGGTGTCCTTTTTGTATAATACACTACAATAAGACGTATAGCTTAAGATGTATCAGTAATCATTATGTTTTGGGATAGTATTAACTTAAGATGGTCTCATGTATCAGACCTTGGGAGTTTCCAGTATTGATTGACTTTGAGTTATTATGATGCTCCTGTATCAGACATGCTTGTTTGTATTTTTAGCACTTCTTGTGTTTTTCCTTTGTCAATAAAATTTTTTACTTTAAAAAAAAACTATGGTGTCATACTATATATTGTAACAGGTTGTTAAGCGTTTGAGTTTGTCCCAAAATTTTAGTATAAGAATAGATGTTTTCTGCTTTTAATTATTAATATTATTGATTTTAGGTATGTTTATGTAACACCCGTATTTATTTATTTTATTTTTAATTAGAGTTAATTAGCCTTTTTATAGTAGTTTATAATGAGTTAGTAATTAATTAAGAATTATGGCTATTTTGGGAAAGAGTAGTGTTTTGAGTAGGATAAGTTTTATTAGAGTATGATAATAAGAGTTGGGCTTGAGTGTTAATGGGCTTAAGTTAGTAAGAGAGACATTATGGTCTTTGGCTAAGTAGGTTTAGGTTAGAGTGATGAGAATAGAGAGATAATACTCATAACTTTGAAAAAGAATAGAAAGAGGTAGAAAGAGAAAGTTGAAGAGAAGGAAGTAGAGGGGAAGAATAGAGAAAGCTCAAGAGGAAGAGGAAATCAGAAATTCATCATCACTTAAGGTTAGAGAGTAGTTTACAATTCATGTGAAATGATCAAAGAGGGGGGAGATGCCTATTCTCCATACCCAAACCCTCTCATCTCTTTTGGTAGGGAAGGGAAAATCAAGGGAATGTGATATAATGATTTTCTGTGTTAATGTATGATGTTGATATGTTATTACATGATCTTAATTGCTATTTGTAACACCCCAAATCTTATATTTTATTATATTTGATTAATTGATGTTATTTAATTAATTGTGTATGTTAATTGATATGTTTTATATGTATTAATTAATTTTTACATTTATGTTTGTTGATGATGGGCTTTTATGAGTATTGAGCTTAATTAGAATGAATAAGAGTTTATGGTAGGATTAAGGGTAATATAATAATCTAGTGTGAGTTAGTGGGTTGTGTAGAGATAAGAGTGACACTTTGGTTATTATCTTAAAAAGGATAGAGTGTCTTGGAGAGAAAGTAGTGGCAGTGGTGTAAATAGTACAAGAATTTGTGGTAATAGTAAAGTTGAGATTATGAGTGGAATTAGTAGTGGAATTAAGGGTATTTGAGGGATTTCATATAACCTAAGTTGGGGTTATATATATAGGAGGTTTTTGTGAAGAGTAGTGGTGTGATTTTATTATCATAAAATAGTAGAGAAAGAGAGGTAGAGAGAAGTTAAGAGAAAGAGAGAGTTGAGAGAGTAGAGAAAGAGATGAAGGAGAAGATCAAATAAAGAATAAGCCATGGTAGATTAAAGGAAATCAAGTGGTGGAGTAGAGATTCCAACTTTATTGAGGTAAGAGGCTTAGATAATATAATTTTGAGTGATCAAAGAGAGGGGAGTTTGTCTATGACTCCACACCCAAACTCTTTTCACTCTTTTTGAGTTTTGGAAAGAAAGGGTTTTGGGAATTTGTTTATAATTGAAGCTTGATAATGATTCATGTATAATATGCTTCTATTGATGATTGTTGTGTAAAATCCATGATAAAGTTGATTACTTGAACCTTGATTTTGGTTGATTATGTGATAAATGAATTTTTGTTAAAATGGGTATAGATTCTCAAATTTGAATTATGATAAGTGATTTTGAGTGTTCAAATAAGTGATTTTATCCATAAACATGCTTGGTAACTGTTTATAAGTATTATTGGGTTCAAATAAGTGATTTTGGGTGAAAATAAGTGATTTTTGGTTCAAAACGCGTAAAAACCGATTTTTCATCAGGTCCCTGCGCCATGGCGCAGCCCTCTCGGCTCCCTGCGCAATGGCGCAGGTCAATAGTCAACAGCGTTGACTGTTGACTTTTTGACGGTTTATGCACCCGGAACCTATTTTCAATAATTTTTCGTGTAGATTCCAATTCCGGAGTTCGTTTTCTGAGATTCTATTTAGTTAGTGATGTATACCCAATTTTGATGTTACTTAATGTGTTAAGTGAAGTTGATATATCTAAATTAAATGAGGCTATGTTTATGATGATGATAGATAATTAGTAATGATGTGTGATGATTAATGATGTATGAGGATTAGTTAATAATGTATGTTGATTAGCTAATGATGTGTGATGATTAGGAGTTAATTAATGATGATGAGTTATGATGTTCATGTTTTATGATGATAAATTAAGATGATGTTTTATGATGATGAGTGTGTTGTTGATTGGTGATTATAATGTTGAAGCTTATGAATATAGGATATTAGGATTGTACTATCCTAATAAAGAAGAATATTAGATTGTGTTATCTAATAAAGAAGGATATTAGATTATGTTATCTAATAAAGAAGAATATTGGATTATGTTATCCATATTGATGATGAGTTGATGTTAGTTGTTATCATAAGTTTGATAAAGAATCATGAGTATACATGCATTCATGATTGAGTCGGATATTAGAATTATGTTGATTCTAATAAAGAAGGATATCAAATTATGTTATTTGATAAAGAATGATATTAGAGGTGAGATACTCTAATAAAGACGATGGTACCACATGCATTTAGTTATGTCTAGGGTGACATAACATGAGATTGGTGACATTAGTTTGCATTAGGGTAATTGTGCACTCTAATTGGTATTTGGTAATTGTCATTGTTTTCCATTATGATTGTGAATGGTTGAATAATGTGATACTTGATACTTGACATTGATTGATAATCCTTATTAACATGATTGAGCATGTGTAATAATAATTGATAATTGATGATGATGTGCATACATGTCAATTGATTGAGAATGTGATGTTATTATGATGCATTGTACTTTATATGAATATGAAATATGAATGACATGAGATTGATATTTGTTTATGGAATGAGTTGTTAGACATGACCATGCTATGTCCTAAGTATTAAGTGTGTTCTTATACTTAGTTTCTTTTATGGTTATATTATCTAACCCTCTGTTTTGTGTATGTGCTGGATTTGGGTGCTGGATTTGGGTTCCAGATCCTCAGGTTATATGTTATTGATGTCCGAGTAGTCGGTGAAGCTCCGCTCTGATGTGACACGGGGATGGGATTATTTCTATAATGTACATTTAGAGTCTTGTTTCTTATTTCCAATGTATTTTTTTCTTAGAAACTTATTTGTACAATAATTGTTTTACTAGTTAAGTTATTGGTAAACCTTTATGTGTACGATGTAATACTCGAACCAAGTCTTTCATGAATCAAACTTTATTTCCGTTGCGCATATTTAAATGGTATTTTATTAAATACGGGTTTGGGTGTTACACTATTTCAATCATCAATTTCGTGTGTTATATGAGAATGGTTGTTGTTGATATTTGAAAATGGGTTTTAAGCAAAATGAGGAAAAATCTCTACTTTCTACTTGAAATGATGTTTGATGATGTTAGAACTTGTACTTCTAGGTCTATAGATGATATGTATGCTTAAATGTGATAGCTTTAAGAGTTTATGACATGAAATTCGTGGTTTTTATGTGATTTCTATGTGAACCCGTGAGCAGAGCATGAAAATCTGGGTTTGCTCGCTAAGCCACCAATCCGTCGCTTCAAGCCAGGATTCATGTGTTCTTCGCGAACCCAGAAATTCATGTGGTCGCCCAGCGACCAGTAGCGACCTCCAGCGACCAGACGTCGCCAGGCTTCGCTCTGAGCGATGAACTGTCTGCCTTTTCTCACTTGTTTCATCGCTGGTAGTCGCTCAGCGACCATGACCTGTTTTTGAGAAATTTCTTCATGTTGTATGATGAGAGTGAGCTTATAACATGTTTAGGTTTGGTCTTATAATATGTCATATGTATGGATTGATTGAACCTTGAGTTGGCATGATGATAACATGTTTATATGAGTATGTTGATTGAGATTGAGCTATGATTAGCTAAGATAACATATGTTATTATGTAATGCTTGAATGTATACCTTAATGATGATATGATGATGTGTTGAGATAAGTTAATAATAACTTAAAGAAGGAATAATAGGGATGAGTGGCCTATTATCCATGAGTAGAGTATAGTATTATCATCACTATTTGGTATGTGTACATTCATGCATTCATCTTTTGAGTCGGATATTAGGATCATGTGGATTCTAATAAAGAGGATATCAAATGATAATATTTGATAAAGACGGATATTAGAGGTGAGATACTCTAATAAAGACGATGGTACCACATGCATTAGATATGTCTAGGGTGACATACATTGTGTATTTGCACTAGTTGCATTAGGGAATTATGTGATCTAATTGATAATTGGTAATTGTGATCGCATTCCATTATGATCTTATGGATGTTTGGATTGTGTGGATTTGATTAGATGATCTAATCTTATTAATAAGTGTGATATTGCTATATTGTTGAAGATTGCTAATACGATGTGGTATATGCATGATTTAATTTATTATGTTTGTTTATATAATATAAGTGTATACTATGCTTATCATTATAGACTTGAATTGCAACTAACTCTCTATCTTTGTGTATGTGTAATGGTTTGGGTCCAGATTCTCCACTTGAGGAGTGATCCCGTGGCTTTGGAGTTTAGCTCGTGAGGACTAGCATAGCTTGGTAAGGTGAAGGATAGGAGAATCCTAGAAGCTTAGAGGTTTAGGATATGCTCTGATACTTGTAACCTTGCTTAGACTAGTATTCGGTTCTTCGCTTGTTTGAGATTTTATGTATGACCTTGCTACTTATATTATCTTATTTTTTATTACCTGTTGGATTATCTTGGATTATATGATGGGTCTTCATTGTGGAAGTACCTAGTTGAAGTTGTAATATGATTTATGACTTGCATGCTTGAATTTGATTGCTATAACTTATTAGTATAGTAGTTTTGATGCTTCCGTTGGCTTAAGCGAATTAAATGCATGCTATTAGTTGTTTTGTGTTAAGTAATGCCTTGATGATTTGTATGTTGAATGATTTAAATTAATTGTTGCATGCGAATCGATTAGGAGCGTTACAGTTTATATATTGTGTATTTATATATTTAATTTTAACTTTAATTTTTAAATAACGTATCGCAACAGTATCGGATTGAGAATTTTAAAAATTTTCATGTATCGGCGTATCGGTATCGTATCGTATCCGTATCGTGTCCCATACCGGGGCTTCATAGGATGTAATGTGTATAAGATTAATTTGGAGATAAAATTAAAAGAAAGTAATTAATTTTGTATGGAAAAGTAAAACTTTGCTTATTTTATTAAAGAGATATTTATTCCGGAACTAAGAGAGTTTCTTTTCATATTTTATCATATCACTCAAATCCCACAATATTTTCAAAATCAAATATTACGTGTCTCTAAATATATACTCCCTCCGTTTCTTTTTAATTGTCTTTTTAGAATGATAACACCAAATTAATGAAGTGTATTTTTTCACGTTATCGTCTTATTATACCCTCCTTTTAATCCACCAATAAATTCCTATTTTTTTGCCCACACTTTTTCTTTCCAATAAATTTAATATATTATGTAAAAAAAAAAACAAAATTTAATATCCTATGTACCAACAAAAAAATTTATAAAGAAAAAGATTTAGTTTTCCAAATATATAGCATTAATTGGTTTTATGGAAAAAGATAAGAGCAATTGACAAAGGGTATAATTGACAAATTATACCCATAAAATACAAAAAGGACAATTAAATAGAAACACTAAATATGATAATAAAAGACAATTAAAAAGAAACGAAGGGAGTATAGTATATACTTATTGCATATTTCATCCTTATTAAGAATAGTTAATGTACCTAAAATACCCTTTGTCTATCTAGTTTTATTCACGAAAAAATAAAAATCCATGTATATATATAAGGAGGGTGTATTCAATTGAGATTTCAAAGGATTTTAAAAGACATTTTTATGATAAAAAAATCATGTGGTAATCAAGACTTTTATAAAATATAAGTAAATCTCGTGGTATTCAATTAAGACAATTATGATTTTTTTTCAGGGCAATGAAATCTTTTGGTATTCAATTGAGATTTCCTATCATTTATAATATGTCAATTGGTATTCAAAAGTCTAACGATTTTGAAAGATTCTTTTATGGAATGGATTTTATGAGACTTTTTAATTGAAAGTATAAATACTACACTCTTCCAACAATCCCACTCAAAACCCTGAGATTGTTCATACTCTCATCAAGACTTTTTTTTTTGCTTGAAATATACTATGTTCTTTCTATGTTTTTGCTGAGAATGAGAGTGAAGAGAAAAACTAAGATCTTATTCTCTACAATTTTTTGTGCTTGATTGGGAAAAAATTATTTCTATCAACAATTATTGATAACTTCGTCATACAAATTCAAATTCGATTATTTAAAAATCAAATTGCTATATTGTTCATACATATACTTTTCGATCAATTTTACATTATTTATTTTGAATGGCAATCCATTATACACAAACTTGAATTGTTTAGGATATATGAGTATACGTGCCAACTTCATTGGTTACGTTTTTATTTTTTTCTTATTCAATCATTTTAATTGGTTATATTATATTTTTGCTCTTCAACAACCAATAACTATTTGACAGAAAAACATAGAAAAAACCAAATTATGCTCTCACTTTATGTGTTTTGGTTACAGTTAAATTAGTATATTGTTCATACATATACAAATTCTTTTGAATGGCAATTGATTATATAGTAGTCGGTTATAACTATTTTTTTAAATAATTCATTTCTTTTTTCCTAATTGATTCACATTTTTTTTCCAGTTTCTTCAACTTGTGTTTTTTTTCAACATTAATTTTTTTACTATTTTTACAACATTAATTACTATTTAATTTGTTATTATAACTATTTTTCGGAATCTTAAAAATCCATAAAGTCCTTTTAAAAATCCATTACATTTCTGCATTAAGAATCCTCATTGTAAAAAGTCCTTTTAAAAAAATCTTATGAAATCTCATAAAATCAATATAATTTTATAAAATCTTTTAAAATCTTCAAAATTTATTTTGCTTAAAAAGTCTTTCAAAATCCTAATCCAATACACCCCCTAATATTGGTTTTTCATATTTCAACACCATCTCAGATTGCAGGGCATTTGGATTTAGGCGGTGTCTAGGCCAAGCGTGAGACATTTTATCTCAAAATTTGTGTTGTTATAAAAAGCCATATTTTTTCATTCTTTCTCGACCAATCTTGGACAACACTTTAGAGACAAAAAGAGGGGATTTTTTCTTGGTGAATCTCAAGTTGGGAGACTATTTGGGAGAAAAATATAAAAATGAGGGTTTGTTCTTCGAGATCTCTTGAGAGTTGAGACTAATTTATTTCTTGTGACTCTTTGCCATTTGTTTTAAAGACCATTAATAATAGATTGGATAACTGTTGTCTCTCAACTCTTAAGATGTTGGTCAATTTTGGACCGAACTAAGTAAACATGTGTGTTTGTTCCTTTTTAGTCTTTTCTTGTTATTTTTAGCTTGATTAAATTTCCTTACACCTAAGTTATTTGTTGATTTGTTGTTTCTTGTTGAATCATCAACTCTGATACAACTCTTGCGTCATGAGATGACAACCGGGGGAGATCATCTACATTGGCTTAAGAACAACTACATAAATGAATTGGACACCACACTTTAACTCAAAACCTTAAGGCGTTAATTTATGAGTCATCTCATTTAGAAAGTATTCAACCTTCACTTTTCTAAATAATGTGAGACTTTTTAACAAGATCATATGCGGGTCCTTCAATTAACAGGTTTATGATCGATCAAATTTGTAAGATTTTAATGTCTTTTTGTTGTTTAATGTCTAAGTACTGTGAATAGTAAATTGTATTGTAAAAGCAAATTGTTACTACACATTCGAAAACCCATTTCATTAAAAAATGTGTAGTAAATTTCTAAAATTTAAAATTTCTTTCTTTTGAACATAAAACTTGTTTAGCTTTAATATACTACTATGAAAGTCAAACAACAATAAGAGTAACTGTTCTAACTTCTCTACTATATTTGAATATGAGGTCAAACGACAAAATGAAATTCGTAATATTAGGTCACATAAATAAATAATAAAACGTGAATCATTCAAAAAAGAAGGTGAACTATCCTTACAGTGTACTATATGCAAGATTCATTAATTGCCCGTGTAGTGTGGCGGCTGGTAGAGTCAGCCATATTTGGCATACTTGACTGCGCGCTATATATCCACACTTATCATAACCTTCTCATTACTTTACTCACCACAATCAACCCAAACAAATTCAATATTTAATATATAGGTTTCAAATTCCTTAGTCAATTGATAATTTGGATTTGAGTTTGAGATAGTTTATTTGTATGTATAAATTTTCGGATAGTATTTGTCATTTTATCTATGTATTCAAAAAGTTGTAAATAAATATTGCGAATAAAATAATATTATTGTAGTAATAAATACTACTATTTCTTTTGTGTAAAATAAAAAGGAAATATAGGTCGTAATATTTTTTGGCTCAGAAATAAAGTGACAAACACCATCTAAAATTTATAAACACAACAACAAGATTTTGAGTTTGAATTCATGTGAAGATTTCAGCTACTTAACTATATTTGATGTTGTTGGTTAAGTAAGTTGTTACTTCTTTCATTCTTTACTATTATAAGTAAAAAAAACTTGTGTCAAAAAAAAAAAAAGTAAAAAAAACTTTTTAAATTTATCTAATTATAAATGATATATTTGATTTATAATATAAAGCATATACATTAATTATTATTATTATTATTATTATTATTATTATTTTGTCAAATAGCCTAATAGCTAGAAACTCCACCCTTAAAGTGGATGATCGGGGTTCGAACTTCGACCCTTGCATATATAATGCAATATCATGCCAACTGAGCTAAGCTCACAAGATCCATCTCCAAATTTATGCAAAATATACATTAATTATTTCACTGATTTAAAAATTAATTTTTTGTTTATTATAAAAAAGTAAGAGAGTAACATATTTAAAATTTTTCCTTAAAAAAAAGTATTTAAAATTTAATATGTTTTCACCTAAATTTGACTTAAAACTTGGCATATGCAGGGCTGCTCACACTGCACAGTAAGTCCACAACCACAAGAAAATTGCTTTGCTTGTGTTGTGTCTTACTTTGGCGCTGAAGTGCATCCTCTCTCGTCAGATTTTACATGCTCTGCACCTATTTCTTAATTCAATTCATTTTTTATAAAATGTCATAAGCAGTGACGGAATTAGTTTCAATTGTTTAATGCAGTAGACATTATTTTTGTTTTGGATTTTGAAGTTTTACAATTTACACGTTGCACTTTCATCCCTAAAATTTGGTCACTATCGTGTTTGCTACAACACTATTATAGAATTGTCATTTTAACTGTTTTTTTTAATCAACTAATTTAGTGGCTAGATTCACATTTAAATATCGAGAAATGTAGAATTTGGAATTTGAACCCCGGTCACTCCAATAATGTTCTTGGTAGATACCATTTGAGCTACACTTATAAGACCCTCCGATCCTTATTATAAGAAAAAGTTTGCTTTCTAGATTCATAGAATGTTTGATGTATCTAGTTCATAATATGGTCTAGATACATAAAACATTCTATGAATCTAGAAATCAAATATTTTCTTATAAAAATGACCGGAGGGAGTAATCAATTTGAATGACAATCTATAGTGTATAAATGATATTATTTGAGCTACACTTATGAAATTAAATTAGGATATTCAATAAAAAAAATTGAATGGCAATCTATAGTGTATAAATGATATAAAGTCTTTGATCATGCATAATTTTATTTTTATCATTAAATCAATACGTCACATCTCATATATCATCCAATCATAAAATTTATTGATCCAATAGTGAAAACAAGTTTGTGCAAGATTAAAAACTTGTCTTGCTTCTACATATTAGACAAAACTCTTATTATATGAATGACCTTTTTAATTCAAATTTATGACGTTTCACGGTTAAAAATTGGTTTGATTGTATATACTGTATTATTTTTAGTTTAAAGCTAGAATTTTATTTATTATGACCCGTTAGAATACCTTAAAAAAAATGAATGGTTAGAATATTTAATTATTTATATATAGAAAAGAGGGCTTAAGGAAGCCACTAGGTTTGGTCTAGTGTGAGGGATTTTGGTAATATCCATAAGATTCTAGATTTGATCTTTATTAGTAACATTGTAAATCAAAAAAAAAAAAAAAGAGGGCTTAAGATAAAAAATCATCGCCAAACATTAAATGTGATACCTTAGGCCTATGTCTACCCGCTCTCAAGGTATGCCAAAGTCCTTGATCCATGCTTCTTGCATGACCAAATGGGAAAGATCCATACACATCACAAATAGATAGAGTGATATAGGATCATATCGCCTTGTTGTATTCTCCTCTGGAATAAAAAACGATATGCTCTTAATTGCTCTTGCACCATTCCATTTAACATTCGTCTCAATACTAGTGAGGTTGAATGTGACTGTCTCTATATTGGTGGCTATCGAAATAACGACTAAAGTACGTACCATAATTGGCATTATTATTCCGATATCATCGATTATAAAATGTGAGAACTTCTGTTATTGTTGGGCAAATGCATGTTATTTGGTGTAATGTGCTCATTGGACCGAGCAGGACGTATTAACTCTTGGCCAAGTTCACGCATATATGCCAATGGTTTTTTATTTATAAACAAATTAATCTTTAGCTTTTATGTATATGACGGGGTTCTTTATTTAATTTGAGGCACTTGGTTTAGATTTATAGAATCAAACATATATGTCATACATCCAACCTCAGTACTTGAAACTCAAGTAACCATTTCATAGGTTGACACTCAATATATATCAATCAGTAATTAAGATTTACTTGCATCTCATGGCATATGCGATTCATTATCATCATGCACAATTTTTAAAATATAATTTTTACATTTAATTTATTTAATATTTTAGTATTCATTTTTAAGACACATGTTAACATTACTCTAAAATTATTGGCAAATGGCTTCATGGAAAATTCAAATGATGTTTCTAATATAGGATTTGTGATTAAACAATCTCTTCTCATTTAATCAAAAAGTTTTTTTTTTTTCGCAATTCATTCTAAATTTCAAAATATCTTTTTACTATCTATAACGGAAGTATAGCGCAATTGAGATGATTGGTGCTTAGAGTGTGTAAGTATTATAAATTCTACTAAATTTGATTTCTATACTAATTAAATAAAAATTAGTCCCATGGTTTAGATTTAGAATTTTGGACTTTCTCTCTAAGTTTTAGGTTCGAATTTTCAAGTACAAATTTGTGTGTTAGGATTTTACTTTAGCTTCAATTGATCTCTTGCTAATAGACGTAAGATTGATCTTCTTAACTAGTCGGTTATTGTACTACATACCGAGTTTAAAAAAAAATATAATAATGTTTTTTTTATGTATAGTAGATTTTAGAGCTGTAATGGAAAAAGTAAATTAATTTGTGTCTAATGAAAAAGAGAATCCAATGCCAACCAATAAGATCGTCAATAGGTGCTAAATTGGTTGATTATTGAGAGCTTGAAATATATATATATAGGTTGGTGAGAATACAATACAATTAGTTAATAGTAGGCAGCAAGAATCAAATAACAGTATTGTGTATTTGTGTCCAAAAAAGAGAGAATCAATAACAGTATCACATCATCGTCGCCATACATTGAGAAATAGTTTAGTTTCTACTATATATATAGTTACTATACAATATTTCAATACCATATACAGAACAAAACAGTTCAATAGTGTATAAATATAATTTTTATATATACATAAAAAATACATAGCTCAAAAGACAAAAATACAGCATGTGATCACATGCTAACGACCTTTCGGTTCCACCATACCCGCTTGATTGGTTGATTGGCAGAAATATTGTAATCAACCACTCTCTCACCCTCTTGATGAAAAATATTGATTTGCAGCAACACATAATATAATGCAAGTAATTTGATCCCAAGGTGCATGAGGCGCAAACAAATAGTGGCTCATGGTGGGCTTTTTAGACAAAGGGGGGTGCTCAATTTTATTTTATTTTTATCTTATTTAATGTATTGAATGATTTTTTAATTAAATTTCCAATTAAAGAGGAATGAAATTTGTCACTTGATAAATATAATTTCAGGTAAAGATGTGATTTCTCTTTCAAATGTGTGATTGTTCTTGGCTCAATATTGTGAATTATTCCACATGATTTCCTTATGATCTAAAAGTTATATCAAAGCAATGGTTACGAAATGGACTGAATTCTTGTGTCAAAAGATTCTAACAATTATGGCAGCCTATTGATGTGCTGGGTGTCAATGTCAGTTTAAGTGTATCTGAATAAAAAACATTTTGCTTAATGGAGAGCATAATGAATTACATAATGAATTACATGAATTTACACTTGAGGGAATTTTTTTTATGTAAAGTGTGAGTTGGAAGTTTCACATTGGAAGAAAGGGTCAAGGTTAAACAACATATAAGTGACATGACCCTTAAATCTTATATCTTATGATTGTGGATAAGATACGGTGTTTCACTCACTTATATGATTGATTCCAATATAAAATTATTCTCCGGACTCCATTCATAGCCCAACATATATAGTTGAAGGTGTGACTGGTTGAAGAAAAATAAAGAAGATAGAATGGGGTGAGAGAAAATTTGAGAAGAGATGAGTAAGTTCTCCTGATTAGTTTAGAAAATAGAAATAAGAGAGGAAAAAAGTGGAATAACTACTTTTTCTCATTTTCTTCAAGATTGGTGAGAGGATATATATATATATATATATATATATATATAGGGGATGTATCTGGTGAGAAAGGGGTCTCTTATGTGAGAGTGAGAGGAGCTAATTTCCACCATCCGATCAATACATGTGGCTAGGATTAAAACTACTATCATGTGACACATGTGGTCCTTCTCTTGTCTATTTTTTATTTTATTTATTATTATTTTATTTTTTGAACGAAACCTTCTCTTTCGTCTACCTCTTTTTCAGAAAAATCAAATCCAACAATCAAAACAATACCTTGAAAACTTTAAGAACTAAAATCATAGGTCCCATTCAAAATCAAAATCCATCCAAAATTGTGTAGTGTTTCGTCTTCCAAATATGAAACAGACCATTGGAGATGTGAAATTGGCAATGAAAACCTTCATTGTGGAAGATAACAATTTCTCAAATCATAATTCTCCTCTTTTAAATATTTCTTTTTTCTGTTTTATTTTGGGTCTTAGTGAGTTTTTGAGCGATTTTACCAAAAAGGAAAGTTGAATTTGGCTATTAGTTCATCTGGAAAGAACACCGGTTTTGCAGAAATTGAATTCTTAATTACACAATAACAGGTTAAATTGATTTCTAATTCAACAGTTGATTACAAATATGATCTGTAAAGGTATAAATCCATTCAATACTTATATCACATAATCGGAAGAAGCATCAGCCGTCGGCGTGAACAGAAGCGACTCGTCGCCGCCATTACCATGGATCGGTAAAGAAGATGAAAAGTTTCTTTTTTATTTATTTTTTTGTATTTTGCTGCAAATAGATGAAAAGTGATGCACGTGAATCACTTACAAAATCTTTTAATCCCAGCCGTCTATTTTGATCCAAAGGCTAACAACAGTCCCTCTCACTCTCACATAAGAGACCCCTTTCTCATTAGATACATCTCCTATATATATAAGTTGCTACTTAATTGTCCCTAATTTCTTACGATCGAGAGTGTTCTCCGCGGTATTCTAATACTTCAAAAAATCATCAACATTTATCTCTTTTTTATTTTTTTTATGGGTCATGCTAACTAGTGCACCGGATGCACTAGTTAAAGAATCAAAATAGGAAAACTTTGCATTGAAAATTATATTTTTATACTTTAAAAATATTGACGGCACAAACTTCAAGATAACTTTACTATATTAAGTTTCCTTTACTAGTGCATCAGGTGCACTATTTAGCATTTTCCTTCTTTTATATATATATTCTTTTAAATTAAACAAAACATCAAATTTCTTTTATTTCTCACATCTTTATGTCTTTTTCACAATATTATTTTTTACTTATTTCTTTCTTTTTCACATTTTCTCCACAATCAAACACACTCCAAAAGAAATTCGTTGTTATACCTCATGAAAGCCTAATTATCTATTTATATATATAAAATCATATTGTATATGCTCTAACAAAGTTTAGTCTTCATTCCAACATATGTGATGTTATTGAGCTAGGAGATATTGTTTCACATTAGAGACGATTTTTTTCCTATTTTTTACATAACTCTAATGTTGAGTTTATTCAGCGACAAACAAATAAAATTGCACATAGTTTAATTAAGACGATTAATATATAACTAATTTCTAAATTCTATTTAGCATACCTCAATATATTGAACACCTCTTACTAATGAAATGCTACCAATGTTTCCGTAAAACAAAGTTTAGTATCTCATTAGACACTCTGAGTGGTAGCAGTTGGGGTTCTGACATTAAGTGTATGTTTGGTTTCACTTCTGGAGTAGCCAGAATTGATTCTGGACGTGTAGAATTGATTCTGACTTGTTTGGTTTCTCAAAAGTAGAATTGATTCTGCCTCCAGAATTGATTCTACTTGAAGCTAGAAATTGTAGCTTTTGATTCTAGAATTGATTTTTACACTCAAAATTTTTATTCAACTTACTTTTACATGAATATATCCAAACATAAACCACTTTAACTTAAAATCAATTTTGGCCTAAATCAATTTTACAGAATCAATTATGTTAAAATCAATTCTCGTCACCGCAGAACCAAACAAACACTAAGTGATTTCAATCTCCTTTTGATTGTAGTTGTGAGGATCGAACTGTGATCATCCTATCAAATTTAGCGCAAATCATTACTAGATCAACTAACGATTGATTAAATCATTTTTAATTAAATAATTAAAAATGACGTGTATAAACTGATGAAGCATTAATAAAAGTATAAAAACAACGCATAGAATACGTGTAAAAGATCTAGAAGTCAATATAACATTAGACCAAAAAATAATCCCTTCAAATAAAATACTACTTTTTTAAATAAAAAAACTAACATAGTAGTTAATTGTCTTTTAAGCTTTTAGGTATTGCCGTTGGATTCCAAAAAAAAAAGTATCCTCCAAGTTGTGAAATCAACCTCTATATGTAATGTAAAGTCCCAAACATTTGTCATCACTCAAAAGACTATACATACACACACAATTCTAGTCAATTTTGCTTCACCTTGGCCTGCACCTTCCTCTCTCTCTCTCTCTCTTTTTCTTCTCCCTCTTCATAAACCTTGTAAACAACCACACAACAATAACATCATCAACAACAAAACTTACATACATACATACATAGCTGTTTTTCTTTTGTTTCTTTATTTTGCTATAATATGAGAATTGGAAGCAAATTATTAATCAAAGGAGCTGAAATGGGTTTTTTTTCATCTAAAGAAGAGAAATCTAAAAGAATATTAAGAGTGGTTAAGACTCTATTTTTCTTAATCACAATGATTCTTTCACTTCTTCTATTCTCTGCTCCAGTTTTATTGGTTATTGCTGATGCTCTTCTTCCTTCAGCTCTTCTCTCAACACTCTCACCAGTTTCTGTTTCTCCATCATTAACAACACTCTCTTATCATTTCCATAACTACGATTTTCGTTACTCTCTCATTGATATTCCTCTGGTTTCAATAATCAGATCCTTCATCATTTTCTGTAAGTATAAAAAAAAGTTGAAATTTTTTATAGATTTTCAATGACCCTTTTGGATTATAATTAATGGGTGTATTTTATTTTTTGATTTTGTTACAGGTGTTTATAGTTTATGTGATGGACCAAAACTTTCAAGATCAAGAGGACCTTATTTGGGGATTACAACGTTGTGTTCTGTTTTGTCTCTGTTATTTGTTTCATTTAAAGCTGTTTATGTGTTTGGAAATAATGGAAATGGGTATGTTGGAGGATCAGAAATTGCTTTGTTTGTTTGTTCTTGTGTTTTGGCTGTGGGACATGTTGTTGTGGCATATAGAACAAGTTGTAGAGAAAGAAGAAAGCTTTTGGTTTACAAGATTGACATTGAAGCTGTAAGTCATGTTCCCTTTAATCCATTTACCAACCACTTGCCTTCTCACATTAATTAATTTTTAGTGAATTATTGTGATTTGATAGAATTGTGATAAAATTTGCATATATTCAATTATTGAATATTTAGTATTTTTTTAAAACTTTAATCAATATTTCTTTTGGTATAATTAAACAAGTATTTTGGATGCAAATGTGAAATTTAACCAATATATTTAAAAGTATTGATTGGTAGTTTCCAATATTATGTATGTCTTAATATTTTAAAAAACACAAATATCTTTAGTTTAAAACTTTTAAATAAGTTATTATTTTTTATATTATAATTATTAAAATTTATGATGATTTATTTTATTTTGAAAAAAAATCATATCATAATTTAATAAGCTCATAAAATTAAGGACTTAATTAAATATTTGTATTATAAAATTTTCATTGAATTTTTCAAAACAATTTTAATTAATTAAATTATAAGAATCTATATGATAATTCATCAATGTTTAAAAAAGAATGTAAGCATCTTTAAATGAAAAATCCAAGTTGTTTCTAGTTTGCTTTATGGCCTTGGATTTATGGTGGCTTTCACGATAGGCACTAATAGGAATTTTAGTGAGGTAACATGGTCCCACCAATCGTAATTAAGTACCATTGAAAATCAAGGAAACTTCATTAAAGACCTTACTTATTGGTATTAGAACATGGAAAACATTATAGGATTGAATTTCCTTTGTTTCTGGAAGGTATTGACAATACTTTGAAGACAATTCCTATTGAATACTTTTAAGCAAAATTCAAATTTGTCTATTTAATTTTTTCAGCTTTGGCAACAAATTAGTAGTTTTTGTTGACTTTTCTATACAACCAATTTGAGGTGGTTGTATAGTTGGGTAGGGTATACTAATACAAGGCCATAAGAAGATATTGGAATCCACATCATATCATATCATATTCATATAGTAGTCTAAAAGTAAACTTTCCCCATTGAAATTACTCTTCCAAATAGTCTACCCTCTAATTTTCAAACCTAATTTTAAAATTTCATATAAGACTATTTTTTTCTTGAAACACCTGATTTTGATAAAATTAAGACTTGGTCTCACACTCTCACATGTAAATCTCTTCTTTCATTTTCATTTGTTATTCATATTCACAAGCCTTTATGTTCAAAGAATCTATCTATGCAAGTGGGAACTAGCCGTCCTTAAATGGTGACCAAAGTTTGACTATAACAAAATAATTTACAAATATCTAGGTACATATATTGATCTTGTGCCACATGCTAAGATATGATGTTAAATTTTAATTTTTTTGAAAATCTTATCTTATACTATACTAATAGTGTTGTTTTGAATTAAGATAATGACCAAATATTATTGCCAACGCAATAGGGACCCTTCAAATTGGAGGCTGCCCACTAGCAACAATTAACATTAGGCTTATCCCACTTAATAATTATTCCCATGTGCTTTTCATGCCACATTTGTATGTTTAAATTTATCTAAAAATATTAAAAGTGACCAAGAAATTAACCATGTTCTATATTTTTATATCTATGCAGATTTCAGCTTGCACAAATAAGTATCCGAGGTATCCCAAGATTCTTCATCAAGAAGAGAGAATCAAATGATCACCAAATCATCAATGTGGCACTGACATATTAGATTAGAGGAATATATATATATATATAAAAGTATAGATTTTACATCTAACAGCTTCATCAGCTATTCATATATTAATTAAGTTCACATGTTCATCAAAGAATGTCACGGTAATTATCTTTTGTGAGATTAATTGTATATTTTTAAATTGAATTTTTGATTTGTGAAACCAAAATCTAATTGTTACTTTTTTTTTTTTATGTTATTTCAGGTTTATCCTAAGGATGCCAGAATTCTTTGACACCTAACACTGATTATAGTTTAGTTTACATTTCACCCGCTACCATGAAACATAAATTTGTTGAATGGTGTTATAGGTATTATAGGAATATGATGTGATGTGTACTACATAGCTTCAGCTTGTAATATTTTTTAAAAACTTTTATTGTCCCATAGATTTGTGTATATGTTATTGTATATAAAAAGGAATGGATTGTTGGTTATGGTCAAAGGCCTACTTATGAACTGATTAGAGATAGTCTGGTAGGGCATCTTTTGAACTTAATAAGTAGTTTTGAGAGGCATGTTAAAGATTTTATATAACTTCAATTTTTTTAGATTAAAACTATTTTCAAGTTCTAGGAGTGATTATCGTGAGTTTGAAACTACAAACGAGTTTCTAGTTGAAGCTGAAACGGTGCCTTTGTGTATGTTTGATTCTGCCGTGACGAGAATTGATTTTGATAGAATTGATTCTGTCCAAAATTGATTCTGGCTAAAATTGATTTTAAGTTAAAGTGGTTTATGTTTGGATATATTCATGCAAAAGTGAGTTGAACAAAAAATTTGAGTGTAAAAACCAATTCTAGAACCAGAAGTTACAATTTCTAGCTTCAAGTAGAATCAATTCTATTTTTAAGAAACCAAACAAATCAAAATCAATTCTACACGTCCAGAATCAATTCTACCTGCTCCAGAATTGAAACCAAACATACTTGCTATAGCAGCAAGTGTGTCTTATAATATTGGCCGGGAACAAAATATTATAGACCAATGGAAACAAACTACAAATGGGCCACCTGGATTTGAAAATCGAGGTCCATTGATTGAAATAATTCTACTTCTACTAAAATATTCATAATCTAGTCTAGTTTAAGGAATTCACCTTCTTAATTTGATCACAAAAGAAGAAATTGATAGAAACAATGAGAATTTGGAGCTTCTCCAATTTTTCCCAAACCTCCTTAATCCTTGTTTCTTGCTTTATTCCGTTGCAATTTTAAGCCATTCTAATCCAATAAAATGAATATAAGTCAAGAGTTTTTGCCTAGAAATGGTAGAGGAAAAATTTTGGGCCATGAGATTGTGTGTTGTTCCTTTTGTTCGGTGATGCCATTACCAAAGGGGGAAAAAGAAGATTGAAATCCCCCTCTTTATCTTTCACAAGTGGATTTTCTAGAGAGAAAGTTTTTTTATTTATTTATTATTATTATTTTTTATCTTTGGTTTTTAACTTTATTTTATTGAAGTAATAAAAGTAATTTCAATTCTATATATGAAATAAATAAATATACTGATTTGGATTATTCATTATAACATGTTCATCCCAATTACCAAAATTACCCTCTCCTATGTTAAATAATTACTATAGTATAAATCATGTGTAACTATTATTTAGTTGGGATATTACATTCTTCCCTCCTTAAGAAAATTTCGTCCTCGAAATTTTACAACTTACCTGATCACATCATTCTTCTGTTGCGCACTCTGACATCAAATATACACAACTTTTAAATTAATAAATTAAGTGTGAACTTATGAAAAGAAACAAAAAATAATAAGAGTCAATAATAGAAATCACTAAATAATCTATGAAGAAAAATTAATATCGAATCTTGGTAGATTATTTAGTGATTTCTATTATTGACTCTTTCTGGTTTTCACCACCAGTTGAATCTGGTTCGGGGGTCAGTTCTAACATCAAGTAATTTGACTCTTTCTATTATCCAAGTAAAATTATTAAGTTATTTTTTGTTTGAAGGGAGAAGTTTTTTTTTAGTACAGAGGTTTGAGGGAGGAAGTTAATTATTAAGATGAAAGTTATTAAAATATAGTTAAAAATAGTGTTAAAAAATGTAGAAGTTAAGAAGAGTTAAAAAAAAACTGTTAAAGATATGAGTTTAATTGATATGCACTGACGGTGTAAAATAATTTTACACGGTCATCCAATAAGAAACCACCAATCTTCCATGTCATATGAAGAAAATGGGGTAAAGTGGGGTGATGTGGCGGAATACATGGTTGTCATTGATTGACAGTGTAAAATTATTTTACACTGTCGGTGCATATAAATTAAATCCTAAAGATATTGTGGGAATTTAAAAAGGAAAAGGCTACACCAAAACTAAAATTTTCCTTTAGATATAGTATAGATATTCTCAATTATTAAGTTTTATTAATCTCTATTTTTCTCAATTATAAAATTGAATTTTTTTAACATTGATATTCACTTTTATATTAATAATATTTTAACCATTAAATTATTTTTGCCATTTATATTATATATATATATAGGATAATTTTTCATCTTAAATTTTCCAAATAAATTTAGAGTTTAATGATACATTGACAATGTAAAATAGTTTAACACGACCATCCAATGAAAAACTATGTCATATTAAAAAAGTGGGTTGATGTGGCAAAAAACACAATTCTTATTGGTTGATAGTATAATTGGATATTCTTTTTTCTCATAAATTTAAATATTAAATCATGAACTTAATTTATATGCACCGACAGTGTAAATATTTTTTACATGTATATTAAATCAAATCACGCTGTAGATATTTGTAAAGATATTTTAGGAATTTATGTAAAAAAGTGACATTATAATATATTCTGATTGGATACACGTGTAAAAAATATTACACAATAAGCGCATAACGGTCAAACTCTTAAATTATTATGTTTCACTCAAGTATCTCTAATAGTGATACTACTTTGGGTATTATACATAGTAAAAAGTGGTTATACAATGTCATGTAATACTTATGCAACTCATACATATTTTGCTCAAGTGATTATCATTTTGGATATCATACATTATTAACAAATTATTCATTCTATTTAATTTGATATACAAAAAAAACAATATTAAATTGATAATACACTACCGTATAATCAATTTTGATATCTTTATGCCATATCATGAAATTTCAATGATAAAAAAAGGCAAAATTACACAAATAGTCCTTTATTTTATTTATTTGTAATATTTTGGTCCTTTATCTTTTATTTGTAACATATAGATCCT
Source organism: Trifolium repens (assembly GCA_030408175.1). NCBI lineage: Eukaryota > Viridiplantae > Streptophyta > Magnoliopsida > Fabales > Fabaceae > Trifolium > Trifolium repens. The sequence goes on along the minus strand of CP125841.1, from coordinate 17,575,022 downwards.
TTATCTTATGAAATTTGTAACACTTTACTCCTTTATCTTTTCTTTTTCCCATTTTGGTCATTTATCTTTTACTAGCGTTTGTGTGGTTCACATTTTTTATTCTATTAATTTATGTTGAAGATTATTCTGAATTTTTAATATTTTTTATTTATTTTATAAATAGCTGACTTTTGAAAAATAATAATTTAAGTCACATATAGATGTTAAATTAAATGTAAAATACCATTTAAATGAAAGTGCGGACTATCTTGCATTATTCATAGTAACAATGCAACCTTTACAAACTTAAACCTAATCAAGTACTTAAAAAATATTAAAGGATTAATTTATTTCAAATTTTATGCATTTGGCCTAAAAAGAGAATAAAGTGAATTTTACATAGTATAGTAATATTGTAACCCAAACTCCCTTTTTTGTATTCTCCCATAATCAATCTATTTATTTGTTGTTTCGTGTAGATAAATTGTTTGATAACAGTTCGTCAAGATGCATGGATGATTTCATAAATAAAAAATGCATGGATAATTGAATCACATTATATTATAATGAATTGTACAGTGAATAGCAAACAATAAAATTGTAGAGATTCAAGGTCTGTTTGATTCCCTTCTTAAAAATAATTTTTTAGTTTTTAAAACTTAAAAACTAAATTTTTTTATCGGTAATTCAATTTTACAAAAGTTTTTTCAAAAACTGTTTTATGTTTATCAGTTTTTAAAACTAAAAAAGTAGAACAACTTCAAGAAATTTTGCTTTTCTCTTCTTAAAAATGGTTTTTTAAAACACTTTTATAAAATATATTTTAAAAACTGAAAAATAAAATTGTTTCAAACAAGCTCTCATACTCACAAAAAGTTGTCTCAACAATCCACTTTCAGTACTCAAACCCAAGTGAAAGTGGGGAAAAAAACAAAATAATAAATTTAAATCGTGCAAAATTTAGTTACTATCTTAAATCAATAGTATATTAATAGAGACAAAGAATTAAGCAATAAAATCACCAAAGCATTGTTACATTTGGGGAATAGAGAAGGGAAACCTTGTACGGCTGTTGTTGTGTGTTCGTAGGCAAGAACTTTCGCCTCTTATTTTTCTTTGTTCAATCTTAGCCAACTGAAAATTGTGTAACGGGCAACTTTGAGTAAAATATTAAATTGAAATTCAAAATAAAACATGCATTTGAACAAAATTGTGGAGTAGCATTGGAAATTCTTTCCAAATTAAAGAAATCGTTGGCAATTTATTATTGAAGTGACTAATTGGAAAAATTTGAAAAGATTAATTGTGAAGCAAGAAGCACAATACCCCCTTCATTTGTTTTCAAAAAATAAGATTAACTGCTTTCGATATATAAATATATAAACCATTCAAATGTCACGGTTTCTTTTTTCCTCCTTCGACTGCAAATAGATCAATCATAATTTTTTGGAATACATATTTATTTGTGAAAATTGTTTTTTTTAATGACGTTGTGAATAATTAGGTTTTGAAAAGGATTATTAAATGCTATGAGAATTAATAAAAGAAGTAAAATAAATTAATGATACATGAGAATGTCAAAGAATAATAAACATTCAATAGACAACAAAAACCATTTTCATAGTCCCCCTAAAGAAATAAAGTTTTAATTTGTTAAAGCACTTGAAAAATATAAGCGAAATTTGTAATCACAAATATGACTTTCATATCTTCACAAAAGGTTACGTTGTATATATATATATATATCTCACTCTTTCATTCTTTTTATTTATCTTGGAGATCACGACCTTTATATCGTCTCCAAGTGAATCTCTTTATTTCTTCCATCGTCTCTCTCTCACTTCATCTCTTCTATCGGTTGTTACTTTCCTCTTAATCTTTGTCATGCAACCTCTTTCTCTGTTTTGTTGGTTATTAATCTTGCTTTTTGTTGTATCATGTTATTGTTTCTTCTCCCACATGTTTTCCACTATGCTTCTTCTATGATCAATTCAATAAGGTCTACTACCTGCATCCACCAAAAGCAAGATTAATAACCAACAAAACAGAGAAATTAACATAAATTTAAAGTGAACATATAGAAAAGTTAGAAAAGAAATAAGTGGGACAATCGGTGCTCGTTTACTTCTCTTATATTCTAATATACCATAGAAACTCTCTTGTTCTATATTATTTTTTTCTTTATCTCGCTGCAAAATAGAGGAAAAAATACATGAAGCAAAATAATAGTGGATATCAAAGAAGAAAAAGAAATTAGAGAAAATAGGATATGTCATTCATCTATTGCAAGGAGTAGGTAGGGGTATGCACCATAGCATTGAATAAGAACAATAGGATAATTTTTAGTCATTTTCTTCATCAATTAATTATTGTTCTCATTAATTAATAGATTATTCAAAGAATGCAAAAAACATGGGTTTGCACCATAGTATTTCTTGATTGTATAGCAATTTGAAAACCAATATTCGGCACCAATTGCATCATCAAATTGCTAAAAACTGAAGTGATACTACACATATTGAATTATCACCTATTCAATACGTTTGCATCTCTTTGGTTTTGTCATCCACCGCTTTGCACATGTGGTTCCACTGATTGAAATTGCAACAGCCACCAATTGCAAGTGTTATCATTTAATTAGCAATGAATAACAACAATAATTAATTAATGACAAAAATCGATATTGCTAAACACAGTAAAAAGAGAAGAGTAATCACAAAATAAAAATAGAAGAATGTAATAATTGTATCTAATTTTTATTAGTACAATTCAAAGTACAATTAATCTTTTATAAGTATAAGGAGCAAGACAATTCGTAACTTTTTCACACTAAAATAATTGTTTCTAATTTTTCTTACTAATGGTCATTGTTGTTCTGTGTGAAGAGTATAGTGTGTATGCCATTAGAGAGGAACAAAGCTTGATCTAAGAACAATAAGGAAGAAGAAGCAAAAGCTAGAGAGAAATTTTATTAAGCACACTTGAGTTTACAAAGTGAAGCATCTAGCTATATATACAAGGTGTTGCTTCTCATAACAAACTAACTAACACTTTACAGTTAACAAACTGAAAACACAACTGCCTAAGATCCTAACTAACTAAACGGTTAGCCCAATAACTTGCTGGACAAGTTATCATGTAAGTCTTCATCTTCTTTATAGTCAACATTCTATACGTAACTTTTCCTTCAGTGTTGTGCTCTTTGTAGTTGTAAATGTCTCAACATGTGATAGTGTTCTTCTTTCCGTAGCCTTTGCCACAATCGTGGAATTAAATCTTAAATGAGAGACTTGAAAAATTACAATGGAAACGGTAAAAAGGAAATCAATACAATGAAAATAACAAAGGGGCATTCCATTACTCATGCTCTGTCTCGTTCCATGTTGAAATATTAGAATTAAGTGATATAGAATGGTTGGCAAATTTAAGGTAAAAAAAATGAAGAAAATAAAACAGGAATGAATATGAATATTGTTGAAGAAATATGAAGAAGATGTGTATTGTAAAAGAATGAAAGAAATGAATAGAAATTGATAGTGTGTGGTTTGTTTTGGAAGTTAAAGAAGAGTGGTTACAAAAAAAAATATGCTAAGGGTATTATGGTGATTTTCAAAAAAGGCTACATCAAAAAAGTGAGTTTCCCTTTATTTATGTGTATAGATATAGAAGGGTAAAATGGAAATAAGGAAATGTCTACACCAAACTCATGTGTCCCCTTTATAGATAGTTATAGATTCATTCATATAAACCCTTATCTCATTTTTTTAATTAAAAAATACTGATATTTATTTTTTATTTTTCAAAAATATTTTATTTATTAAAAAAATTAAAAATCCAGAAAAATGAAGAACACCTTCATTATTTTTCATGAATCTTTTTCATCATCTTCCTTAAATAAAAAAAAATATTTACTCAAATTTACCTCCAAATATCATAATTCTATAATATATTTATTTCAATCTTTTTATAAACACAAAAATCAAAACCCCCAAATTCTCAATAAACCCTAAACAAATACTCCCCCAAGAGGCATACATAACTGCAAAAGCAACGCATCCACAGAAGTAAAAATGCGGTGTTCTTCCTATTTTATTTGTATGTTCCATTGCAATTTCAAGCACACAGAACAAAGAAAGAGCAAAACTTACAGAAGTTTTTGAAGATGCTTACGAGAGATACTGTAATGCTCCATTGCAAGGTGTTCCATTCACTCTTGAACAATTCACTGAAACTCTTGATAAGTATGATTATGAGTTTGAAATTGGAAGCAAGGTGTGTTCCTGTTTTTTTCTTCTCTCTTTGTTATAAATTTGTTAGTTTATTGAGAAATCTGGGGTTTTGATTTTTGTGTTTATAATTTTTGTGTTTATAAGAAGATTGAAATAAACATGATATAGATTTATGATATTTGGAGGTAAATTTGAGTAAACATTTTTTTGATTTAAGGAAGATGATGAAGGTGTTCTTCATTTTTCTGGATTTTTAATTTTTTAATAAATAATTTTTTTAAAAAAAATAAAAAATAAAAATTAGCATTTTTTAATTAAAAAAAACGAGATAAAAGTTTATATAAACGAATTATAAAAGATAAAGGACTAGAATGGGAAAAAGAAAAGATAAAAGACTAAAATGTTATAAATTTCATAAAATAAATGATCTATATATTACAAATAAAAGATAAAAGATCAAAATATTACAAATAAATAAGATAAATGATCATCACTAAAACTCTTTTTTAATACTCTTGGAGATGTTTTTAAGGATAAAATTTACGACGTCGTAGTGGGCATACGCATCCAAAGAATCAAAAATCCGCCAGAAGAAGAAAAAAGCAGTTAACATTGCAAGGGTTGAACACCATCGTCAGTAATTTCAACGATGAGGATGACAGTAGAGCCAAGCTACTCTCCAAGTCCAACTCCCAAAGAAGAACTCGAATGGTTCCCACTCCCTAAACACCCTCTCTTCACCACCACCACAACCGCCACTTCCGGCGACGTTTCCCGAAACCTACTTGCTTTTGACGAAGTTAACAACCGTCTCTATTTCTGGGACTCCAACAATAACTGCCTCCATCGTCTTTCTCTTCGCCTCGGTGATCCCGATCCTACTTCCGTTCTCGCCGCTTCTCCTTCTAAGGTTCTTCTCTCTTTCTCTTTTTTCTTACTTCTTATTCCACCGTTTGCATTTTTTAAATTAGGTTTTTGTAGAACTGGAAATTAGAAATGGAAGAAAATGTTGATTGATTTTTGAAATTTGTGGTGGATTTCAATAGGTTTTGCAAACGGATGTTGTGCTGGATTTTGATGTGAATAAAATCTCTATCAATAGGAATGGATCAGCTATACTCCTTTTTGGTTCTGAAAGACTCTGTGTTATGTATCTCTATGGACGCACTTCCAAGAAGGATGTAAATTTGATTTGTAGGTAGGTAACAGATGAAATCACTCATTACTAGCTTCTGATGAATTTGCTCTAGTTAAAGATATTTCGGTTTTTCGATAATATATGTTGTTTACCACATTATTCAGGTGGTGTTTGGATTGACTTATCTGAGCTTATCTATTGACATAAATTTTGTGAGACTGTTTGAGAGAGCTTATGAAAATAGCTTACGACAAGACAATTTTCATAAGTTTTTTTCAACTTATTTTCATAAGTTCTCCAAATATAGCTTATGGAAATAGCCTGTAGCATATATAACAACAATTTATCTTTATTTTATCTTTTGCTATAAAATTGCTTATTTAAGCTTATAGCCTTATACATAAGTGCTTGTGTAATAAGCTGTTTATGCAAATAGGCCCTGGTTTAAGTAGAAATGGAATGAAATGAAGGATTGAATAAGTAGAAATGAAATGGCTGTCATGAGTGTAATTATTGTCATGCTGGAGTTATGAACTTTTCCTTACTATCTTAGAGAGTAGTATTTACAGCTGTGGGATTTCTTTTTGCAGGACTATTACTGTTGGTTCTCAAACACATTCCATTGGAAACAATGATATTCCTGTATTGGAAGCGTTATGGCACCCGTACAGTGATACCCATTTGGGAATTCTTTCTTCTGACTCAGTTTTTAGGTAAGCTTTTTTTTTTTTTTAATATTAAAATTCCTCTGTCTAAGCAAATGTTGGTATGGGGTGTTGTTTATCTGCTGCATGCCTTTGGTGTTACGCGTGAAGCATGGATGTTGGTTGTTCAATGGGTCTTGTTGATTAATGCTTGATCGGGAATTATATTGGAATAGGTTAAGAAGCAATAGGGAGTTAATACATGCTGAAATTTAATACCTGAGAGACCACGGATATGAGGGAGGAAAGATCAGTTTGATATTCTAATACTTCATTCATATGTAACAAAATATTCAAAGAAATATCACACATTTATATTTGAAATCTTTTGAATAAGAATACCTGACATGCTCTCTAAGTACATTAATCTACTCTGAAAAATATTCCACCCAACCATTAGCTTATATGTCCGATTGCTAAAGATTCTTATGCTTATGTTAACTAGTTAAATTTTATCATCATATGTTAAAATATTTATATTTTAATTTTTTGGCTTTTGATTGTATGTTTCTCCTCATACATATAATGTTCATTAACAATAAAAGATTGTTTAAACCTCAAGGCCCCAGCATTACATATACAGATGTCTTTTCTTTTGTTTATATCTTTTGATTGACACTTATTTTTTTCACATTCCTCTCTAATTGCAAACTCGTCTCTGAAGGCTTTTCAATCTGGCTGTGGATCCTTTGCAACCAGAGCAAGAATATTATTTACAGGCTGCAGGGTTTGGTAGATCCAAAAATGCCTCATCAATGTGTCCAGTCGGTTTTTCTTTTGGGGGAGACCACTTGTGGGACAGATTTAGTGTAAGTTCTGTGGATATTCTGTTTAACTTCATTTTTGTATATTCTCATTTGACCATTTTCCCCTTCGTAATTCACATTCATCATCTCTCTGGTTTTACTCAGTCCTTTCATTTGTTATACATTTTCGGTTCCATTTGTTGCCTTAATCGTGTGGGTATCATGCTCTGGAAGTTATTCTATTATTGAAGATATTCCTAAATTTGTTGTATATAAACCATTTTAGAGCTTTCACTCAATAGTCTATGCTTTTGAGAGAGCTGGCCATGGAGACATTGGCATGGTGTAGCCTCATTTTATCCATGTATAAGTGACACCACCTAGTGGGAAAAGAATTCTGTTATAATCTTCATGTTTAAAAACTTCATCATAGAAAGATTCATTGACCTTCGAGGTTACTTTGCTTTCTATAAGTATTCTTATACTATATTTTAATCTTTGGCTATGTAATTTTTCAGTTTCCAATATTTTTCTTTATGTGCTATCGAACAGGTTTTTTTTGCATTCAGTGATGGGTCTATCTATGTAATTTGCCCTATTGTTCCATTTGGAAGGTATTTTACTGATCTTATTTGACCTATCTGCATTCTTCTTTGATATTTATTAATATTCCATGGGTTATTTGATAAAAGATTGCTTTACTACATCGATCTCTCATTGGGTTTATTTTACATGTTATTTTCTTCAATTTGATTACATGCTACTGATTGATATTTCTTCATTTGTTGTGACCATTTTCTCTGCTTATCCACAGCCTCTTCATATGTGAATCGTTATTAGAAATATACAACGATGCTCATACATTTGGGCTAATGTCAGCCAACTCTGTAGCGGCTAGTAATTCAAAGTTGGCAATCTCCTGGCTAGAAGCAACATTTCTTGAGTTACAGAAGCAAGAAATTGGAGACAGCCTGTCTTTGCTTAGAGCTCACGCATATGCTGTATTTGACGCATCTCTTGTCTTGCAGGTATACTTATATTCCAAGTTAGACTCTTGTCAGCTGCATTATAAATAGATGGAAAATTTCCTTTCAACAGTATGTAGTTAGTTGCATTGTCTAAGTAATATGACTATACTTTATGCTTTTTATTTTCTAGGGGCCTCTGCGGAGAGTAGGTCAGAGTGGAAATGAAGATTCAGTTGGTCGTAGTGCTGAATGTGAGGGTCGTGCAGTTAGTTTTCTCTACAATTCAGTCAGCAAAGACTCTATCTTGGTGACTGCCTGGAGTGGTGGCCAACTACAGATAGATGCTCTAGCTGATGAGATCCAACCTGTTTGGAGTGTTGGTAGTCCACCCCGTCTTCGTCTTGATTCCGATGACAAAATTCTTGGCCTTGCTATGATTTGTGAGTCAATTGCAAGCAGCCGTCTAGGGAAGCTTGATCACAATGCCTGGTTGGGTAATCCACCCCCTCTGCTGAGACTGGCTATTGTTGATTTGGCCCTGCCACGAAGAGCAGAAAGCGGTTATAATATTTCATTGTTCATTGATACACTTATGCCAGAGAGAATATATTCCCTCCACGATGGAGGGATCGACTCAATATTGTTGCATTTTCTTCCATTTACAAGTCAGACAAATGGAAAGGATGATACCATGAGAACACCTTCTGTGCATCCTGTTCTGAATACTTGCCAGAGTGGACGCACTTCAGAGCCTTCACTTTGTGGTTTCGTGTCATTGTCCGATTCATTTGGATATTCCTGGATTGTAGCTGTTACTCTTTCTCAAGAATGTGTTGTGCTTGAGATGAAAACTTGGAACCTCTTGCTTCCGTTAAGCATTGATACGGAGAAGGAACGCCTTCAATCAGCGGGGAAATTAAATGATAGAGAGATACAACCAATAATTAGCAAAGAACTGCTTAGTGGGCCCAAGGAGGTACTTGTGCCTTGGGCCTCTCAAAGTTTACGTTCGGTTGCAGCTGATTCAATTGAAGGCCGATCAACATTGCATCAGTATTTCAAGTTATTTCATGAAACTTACGTGGAATATGCACACAAGGTAGGACTACAATATCATCCCAGCTTTTTCTGTTGGTTGAATTATGTTTCCTCATTCTGACCCGGCATATTTATTTTTATAATATTGCTAAAATTGGGCATCATGAAGTCACCATCTTATTTTCTTTTCTTTTCTATTGCACGAATGTGCTCCTAGTTTTATTTGAAATTTCAAATTTTTTTTTCTCTAACAAGATTTGGCCTAAGCTGAAGTGATAATCTTGGGCCAAAAGAGTTATTAATATCTGTAGTCTGTACAGAAGGCTTATTGTATTTTACAAAATTGACCACAGTTTCTTTCAAATGAGGAAATGTTATTCATGAAAAAAAGACTAAATATAGTGTTGCAGAGATGGGAATTTTATAATGGACGAGTAGTTACACATTACAAGATGTAATCAGAAATACAAGCTTTGGAGAGAAAATTGGGTAGATCCAAATATACAAAAAGATGGTATAGTTTTAGATAGTTTGTGCATGTGTGAAGATTTGTAGAAGTACTATAAGGAGGGTTGACTAGATGGAGAATAGTCCAATAGTTAGAGGGAAACCAAAGAAAACTACTTACCCTAACACCAAAGATTTAGAGGCTAACTAGGCTATCTTTAGATTCAATACGTGGTAGGATTTTATAGTGTTGATTGATGATGTAGTCCACCACACCTAGTGGGAAAATACTTTGTTGATGCGAAAAAGGTTATTAATGATCACTTGTGCAATATCTGTGAATGAGAACATCTCTTAAGAATATATTATAGGTGGTGTATCTGACAAATTATTTGAATTAGGTAATTCATTAAAAGTTAACCCATTAGCTTTATATCTAAATGGCATTATATAAGCATAATTTTGAATGAAGTTATCCCTTTTGAAAATAACAGTTGGCTTTTCATTGCATTTTCTTACCTACTAGGTGCACCTGGAACTCAAGCATCATGCACCTCAGTTGAAGAAAATCATTAATGACCAACATACTCGATTAGGTGAAGCACAGCAGAAACTTTTGAAAGTTGAGGATAAAGAGTCTACATTACAGAAAAGAATTGACCGTGCAATTCAAATGCACAGTTCTTTGGAAGAACGCTTGCAACAATTAAGGAAATTACCTGGTGCTCACAAAAAACCACTATCCAGAGCAGAGCGACAGTTTAAGTCTGAACTTGGTAATGGATGCTTGATCCCTTACTTTAGTATTTGTCTGACTGCTAATAAAATTTTAATAACTTATTTTTATACAAAAGCTTTTAGCATTTAAACAAAAAAATTAGTACTCATGCTTTTCATGTGAACTCCTCCCGGACCTTGATAAATCCAGTCTCTCCCTTTCCTATCCTATACTCCATTCCTGACTCTGCATTTATCAAATTGTAATCTCTATCTACTGAAAGAATTTTATAAGTACTTAATCACACTCTTATTTTTGCCAGACCACTTCAAGGAAGTTGAGTTGGATGCCTTGCATTCTTCTGTTGAAGCGGTAAGTGCGAGGCTGAGAAGGCACATGCAAGCTTCAAAAGCTAGTCAACAACAAAAGAAAATACCAGGGAAGAAAATTAGTGCAGGAGATGATCAGATATCAATACTCAAATCGTCGCTTGAAAAATTTTCACTTGTAAATACTGAAAATTCAAAGAAAGTTAAGCTTGTTGAGTCTACATTGAGTAACACGGAAAGAATTAGCGGAGAATCAAGTCTACCTATGCTTAAAAACTGTTAGTCTTTACTATCTATGGCACCGGTGTGGCTCTGAATTAAGCTCCTATTGTTTGTAGTCTTTACCATTTTTGTCACCCCAATGTAATTCGCCAAAGTTCGACTGTTTTGCGGAAAGAGAAGTTGGAAGTACAGTAAACACATTTATTGTCATTATAATCTAGTTTCATGTCAATGTCAAAAGGAAAAAGAAGTTGCCAAATTTGTATGTTGTATTGTATCTGTAGCTAACTTCATTTTCAATTGTCAGCATCAGAGAAGAAATTCCAGGATGCCTTGGTAATTATGATTATTTTGAAATACAACGTGCCTTTCAATTGCCCTCTCGGAGGCTATAACTGCCAAAACATTGTACCTGGATTTGTTTAGTGTATTGTGTATGTGCTGCAAACGTGCCTACAAAGTGGTGAACAATTTTTTTCAACTTTTCACTATGCATTATTAGGATATTTTTTTTTTTTTTAGCAAAAGGAAAATTAAAATAAATATAACGAAGCGATACAAAGACTGGGGGACATAAAACCTGACCCAGGTACAACCCAAAAGGGAATATAACAATGTAAACCAGACCTAGAGAAACAACTCTAAACTATCCTAACAAAAATCCAACAATCTCAGGCGCAACCAAGCGAACCCGCGTACGGGCGCGAAACCAGATTACAAAAAAAAGAAGAGAAGTGAACCTGTGCTAAAACAGTTAGAGTTTAAGAACGGCGAATGGATCGACCGCCAACACGGTAACAAAATCCAAGTGCCAACAGCTCCCTGCACTACGCAGCAAGCATAAAAGCTCTTTCGAGCAATAAAACCCCCAAAGTGTAGGCAGACAAGACGACTTGAAACCTGCAGATCTCAACAGACCTGGAAACACCAGAGAGACAAAGTATCCAGGCCACCAGACACAATGAGAGTCAAACATACGCGTAAGAACTCAGATCGAGGGATGAGTCCAATACGTTAGTAACCAGACCCTTACGGGTTAAAAGAACCATACCCCTTCGGGTTTTTGAAACCATACCGCAGTATAAAGTAGTCAAAAGTCTATATCCACTCAATCTCTAAACAACACGAACAAAAACGAAAAGCAAACCAGACGCAGTGAAGAGCACCCGGTTGTAAACACCACCAGCAACCCAGACAAGCACAACAGCAGCTCCGCCACCCAACCAACCGTCGGTGCGAACAGGACCAACACCAACCCAATCAGCAACAGGAATCGAAGCAAACCACAACCAGCAGACCATCAAACCCAAAAGCTACCAAACAGTGCGAATCTGTAGAGAAATAGAAAAAAAGACGACCAACAGTACAACAAAAAACCAACAACCACCACCTCAAGGGAGGTGGTGGTGGCTGAAACAGTACAATCTACAAACTGCAAAGAAAGAGAGAAAACAGAGGACCAAAACCCAGATCCAGAGCAAACAGTCAGAGAACCTTTAGAATCCACCACTACCCACCGTGACCCAAGCCAAACAGCAACAGCAGAGGAAGGAAACGCAAATGAACAGTGACCGCGCCGAAAGAGATGAGTTTCGATCAACCCCACAGGGGGGACGATGGTGCGGCCGTAAAAACGCCACAAAACAACAAACAGAACAAGAACAACACCAGAACAGACATAACAAAGCAAACAACAAACAGGAGCGAAACACAGAGACCACAAACGGCGAGAAACAAACCTCCACCACGAATCTCCGACGTCGAACTCCAAGAAGAACGAAAATAGAAAACGCCAGAACCGGAAAAGAAGCACCAGATCCAACGAAAACGAACAAAACCACCGCTAAAAACAAAGCCAACGAACAAACCCAAAAAAGCACAGCCGCCGGACGCCGATCGGAACCAGAACGAACAGCAAAGCAGGCCGACAAAGGTAGAATGATGATGAGGAGGACAAGGACATCCTCAACGCACCACCACCAACCATATCTACAAGCTTGAGGAAGCTTTGGATGTTAAGGGAAAAGAGCAGCGCGTAGAAACTTAGTGAGAGGACAGAGCACAAGTTTTTTAGAGAGAGAAAATAATCAAAAACCTAAAAATGTGTATCAGACAGTCGCATTATTAGGATATTGTCAAAAAATAAAAGAGAACACACGCAATAACTTGTGTTATCAAGGCAATGGGTTGTCATTTTAGTGATCAAATTCCTCATCACCAGCAGTAGGTAATTGATCGATTTGTTCAATTTATGCTATCCAACTAGAACATTCTTCGGATAGTATTTGAGGCCAACAAACACATTATTCTAAATTGTTATAAAGGTTCTTTTAACTTAACCAATGTCTTGAGTTCAAATTTGAGCTCATACATAAAAGTATAAAACAATGTTAAAACCCTTATAGATAGTTTACCGTTCACTTGGATTCGCATGGTTCGAAGGATTAGTTTCCGCAGTGTATTAGATTTATGTCTTTTTGGCTAAATAATGTGTTTGTCGTTTTCAATATGCGGCTCTATGTGGATATTGTTCGATTCATTATTTGTTAGGGATTTATTGGATGGGGATTAGGTGATTTTAGAGAGTAAAAGTTATGGTGACTTTAGAGTGGTGTTTGAATGGAAGAATGTTTTAAGTAATTTTTAAAGGGAAATCAAATTCTTCTATATAAACTTCCTCCCTTTTTGGATGATTAATTTGAATAGTTTTTAAAATAATAAGAATTTCTGAAGGATCTTGTCCAAACTAAGTTTAAGAAACTTTAAATGATTTTTAAAAGCTATGAATTTGAAATTTATTCCTCCCATGTTTCAAAATTCAAATCGATCCCTATAAAAAAATTTAAAATTGCAAATTGGATGCTAAAAATTTCAAATTTGTCCTTTAAATTTTTTGAAATTGTAAATTGGTCCGACTTATCAAAATTTAATTTTGGTCCAAAACTTTCAAATTTATATAAGTTACAAAAAAAAATTCACAAATAAAGGTAATTCAAATATAATCATTTGAATTGCTTAAAATATTTAATCTTTAAAAAATTTTAATTACTCCATCAAAACACTTTTGAAGTGATTTATGTGAGAAAGATGAAAGAGTAGTTAAGATGAGAGAGAGTAATATATAATAGAGATGGAGAGGAAGTCATGGTGACTTTTCCTCCCTAAAGTCATACATTCCCAACCAAGTTTTGTTTCTTGTAAGTGGTTAATTTTAAAATAAAAATAAATAAATTATTGTAACAGTTCATAAGAATTGTGTCCAATATCATTATTTCATCAAATAACTATGCTACCTTGGATGTATTTGAATTATGTCAAAATTCTTGTAAACATTACTGGTAGATAAATTTTTATTGATTATGTATTATTTATATATATAATCAATTAACTTGAACAACTTAAACTGATCTATACTTTCAGTTCTCTTTCTGCCTTCCTGTATCTGCTGCTGTGTTCCCAATTCCAATGCTTGATCTTGTTTCTTCTCTCCGCTTCAGTATAATAGGGTACCTCTTCTGTGTCCTAGTGGTTGGAAAAAACACCAACTTATCTTCTTCAGCAGGAACCCAACTGCCATTGAAAACCAAACATTAGTAATCTAGGAAACAAAACAGTGCTTTATATTGTTTTTGGCGTAAACAGTAAACCAGATATCCTCTGTGCGCAACTGCAGAGACTAATCCCTCGAGCCTTGTTTGTATACTTTAATAAAAAGCAAAATGTTTGTACCTGAAGCGAGTGACCATGCGGTGAAGGAAGACCGAAAGTACAACTCTAGCTAGCTCATAGCCAGGGCACAACCTTGGTCCTCCTCCAAATGGTGTAAAGACATTCACAGGGCTTGCTACAGCTTCTGATTTATTGTTATTCTGTTCAATTTTCATCAAAAGTCATAATAAGCAACCGAAGAAAGCGACCCAACATAACATTAATTAATTAGATATAAGTAATAATAAAAAGTGATGCATGTATGTACCTGCCATCTCCATGGATTGAAGGTGCGTGCTTCTTTGAAATGTTCAGCATTCAAATGCACAGCACGAAATGATGCAATCACCTTCCATCCCTTAGGAATAGTGTAACCTATTATTGCAAAGTGGGGCATTGTAAATTGACATATACTTTGTTTATTATATGATAGTTCATAAACTTTTATATTCGTTTATTACCTTTTATGTCGATGTCTGTTGTTGCTCTCCTAAACACCGCACCAATTATGTTTGCCACTCTCAAGGTCTCATTCACAATCTGTATATTACAATCGGTTAAGAAAATGGGAAATGATAACATTTGTAACTTTGACAAATTAATTGATTGTATTGGTACATGAATGACATTATTAACACATATTGAGGATTGAGATATACTAGTACTATATATTTGTGTATGTTTGGATGTTGGATTAATAGTGAATTTGACAGAATCACGTTTAACTACCGTAATTTTGCATAAGTTATACTTTAAAACATGTTCATATTATATAAGACTTACACATTGAGTAAATGCCATTGACTTGTAATCTGTCCATTCTAGTGGTGCCTCTGGCTCACTCCTTGCTCTGATTTGGTCATGCTCTTCCTGCAAGATAACACAATTCAAATCTCAAATAATGTTTCCCTTGCCCCGCCGAGAACAACTATTAAAACTTTTTGGGTCCGTTTGGTGCGCGGTGGACCATCATTATAGGTGATCCAGAATAGTCATTGAAATCAGAGCTCTAGTATTTTCAACGGAAGGGGTTAAAGAGAATAAATTTTGCACAGAGCTGAAGTGTGTACAGAACAATGCAGGGTTGCAAGGGTATTTTTGTCTTTTAATCACACGAACAAATGACTTGGTCAAAAGACACATGCAATACACGAAGCGTGCGCCAAGGATGTAATAATTTCAACACTTTGCTTTGCTTTGAACCTTGATTGTCTCTCCTATAATTTGTTCTTGGTCGGTATATTCATAATGCATGTGTACTTTTCTATCATGTTTCAACATGCGGATACAATTAATGTTTTATATACAGCCTAAAAAAAAGTGACAATACATTTTGTAAAAAAAGTATATAATTTTGATTCTATGTTGATGAGCAGGTTCATCAAATTCATACTAGTATCTATTTCTTGACATTTAATATGTGTCAATTTTGTCGTTAAAGAAAAAAAATATTGGATTCAAGTGGTTTAATGAATTCCCTTAAGATGAATCGTGTATTCATGGAGTATTTAATATTAGAAGAGGGTAGGTATAGTCTTAACACCTTGGGAGTTTTAAAAATGCTCTAGCTAAGCTAAACAATATTTTATTTTACTATTTGATATTCATTTTAAATTCAATAAATTTGTTCAAATTTAATTCATTAGGAAATGCATATGAATTGGTTGTGTCATAAAATGACAACAAAAATTGATTGTGGCTCTGAGCAAGAATAGTGAATAAGAAGAATAAAAAAAGGGAGTCACTAGTGAAATGATGAATATTACCACCATCTCAAACGACTCTATATGACAACCTACAATCTACTTGTTTACCCCTCCCATTCCTGTTCTGGCTGCCTCTAAGCCAAGCCAATGCATGAGTTTTAGGATCGAATCTATTTAAAGCGCACAAAACAATAATACTAACGTCAACTCTTTTACAAATAGTAAAATTCATATTTTCAGGTTAATTGTATAATTAATGTATCTGATACTAAAAAAGTGAATTTTATTATTTTATCATGAAGAGAGTACATTTTTAGATTTTTCACCGATGAAGTTTTAATGTTGGAAGCTGTAGTTGAACTTACGTTATTGTGTATAAGTCAATTTCTTAACAACAAAAACATTAGTCGTTGGCTTCAAAAAGAAAAAATAAAACTTATTATAATTCTTAATATACCATTTATATTTCACTTATCAATTAATTACGTAAATACTTCTACCTATCTTAAACCATTTTTAGAAGAGTTTCTTAATTTCTTTTTCTTGCCTGATCATGTCCTCCATAAACGATCCTAATAGTCTTTCTCCTATTATATTCGTCTAATGCGTTAATATAATGTTTCTTTCATAAAATTTGTTTTTACATAGATATAATGATAATAAAACAAAAAATAGTTCTAATTTAAATATAAACCTTTTTTTTTGCGTGGATAAATTTAAACTTTTAAAATGGAGTATTAAGTCTTTTAAAAAAAATAATAAACATGGAAACAAAAACATAAAAGTCAATCATATGATATCCTAGGTTAAGGTGCAGAGCATAGAGTGGAGAGGATGAGATAAGGAAAACGAGGTTTCAAAGAAAGCATGACCACACGGAGGATTGGAATATATATTGTGGATGGATCAGGTGGTCATAGATATGGACATGGGTGGTGGGGTTTCTATCACCCACAACCATAAGGTCTATACCCCATATAAATGATTTCATCAAAATATTATACTATGTATCAACCAAAATAGTAACAAAAAAGACAAAAGAATGTTCTTACAATGAAAAATTAAACAAGATGCACGTGTTGTGTAGTTATTTCTTTACTTTGATGACTTTTTTTTATCGTCAAATAGTCCAGTAACCATACTCACACACTTTAAATGTGAAGAAGTAAGGAATGATGTTTTGAACCCCAGTTCCTATAATATTATCTCTGGTAGCACCAACTAAGCTATACTTTTTTTGTCTTCTATGGTCAAGTTAAGTAGTTGTTAGAATTTCACCTTTTAAGGTGAATAAATGGGAGTACCAGTATTCAAATCTCAGTTTCGACATATCACATGCAATATCTCTGTCAACTGAGCTATGCTAAAGTTGATGGCTATTTATTTTAAGAATTGGGTTATGAAAAAGAAAATATTTTGTGTTAAAGTATTTTGAATTAATTATAACAATAACATAAAGGGAGTAGAGAATTTCATGATCTCGTCATAATATTGAAATTAATAGAAGAAAGTATTTGTACCTTGAGTTGTGCCAAGGCTAAAGGAGTCTCAGTGAGGAACTTGATAGCAAGAGTCATTATAGTAGAAGTTGTTTCATAACCAGCTATGAGCAAAGCCAACATAAAATCCACTATTTGTTCATCCAATAATTGTTCACCAGATGCCAACAATGCTCCAAGTATGTCATTCTTTTTCTCTTTGTTTATATCACTCTCTTTTCTCCTCTGCCTCACTACTAGTGTCAATGCCTCTGCCACCTTTGTTCTTGCCTATAAATAAATATAAAACTCATGATTAAGGTTATTGTGCATATGGATTATAATTAAACTAAAAAATAAAATGAAGAAACATGCACCTTGATGGCTTTGCGGTAGGTGGCAGAGAAAAGAGGAAAAGGGAGAGTGAAAAAGCCATTAATCACAAGCATGTAC
The DNA here is from genome assembly GCA_030408175.1 of Trifolium repens. Classification (NCBI taxonomy): domain Eukaryota; kingdom Viridiplantae; phylum Streptophyta; class Magnoliopsida; order Fabales; family Fabaceae; genus Trifolium; species Trifolium repens. Next base: position 17,557,159 of record CP125841.1, on the reverse strand, counting down.
TCTTTTCTTAAATTCTCAGTCCATTCATCTGGATCAAAGCTCATAAGTTGTTTTACTGTTAGCTCAAATGTTATCTGAAACAAAACAAATAATCCATATCATCAACATCTTCATCATCACGACCGACATTTTTTATAAGAGAATAAAAAATAATACTAGTAGCGGTACTTCTATGATTTTAAATATAATCAAAAAACTACTTTCCAGATTTATTGAATTAATAATCAATGAATCTAAAAAATAATTTTTTGTTTATATTTAAAACTGAATGAAATACTTCCTCCATTCCTAGTTAGAAGCAAAGTTCATTTTTTAAATTCATTGAATAACTGATGTATCTGATTTATATTACAACTCAGATACATCAAAAAATTGACTTTTGCTTATAATTAAGAATGGACGGAGTATTAATTAAGGAATGATGACCTAATGTTTTACTCCTATTATTCAGAAGGATTATTTTCCCCTTGTAGCATGAAAACCTTTTCAGTTAAGTTAACATGATGCAGGAATTATGTGCAAGGGAATTTTGGACACATTGTACTGAACCATTGAATCTGAATCATCATATGCATCAACATCACAATCACATGCCAACACATAATACTACTAATTAAAACATTCACTAACCAACCCAAAATTCACTATCTGCACTAGAATTATTTTCGAAATGTACTTGTAATTGGATACATGACTGAAAAATTGTACTAAAAAAAGTAGTTCAAAAGATACCATTGTTAGGACAAAAAAGAATTTTATAATAATAAAAGAGAACAAATATAATATTTTATTAAAATTTACTCAAAATAGTAAAGTATGCCTTTTGACCAAATTCATATTAAACGTCTTTATTTTTCGTGAGTAGATCAAATATAATTTTTTTGGTCACTTGACTATTTAAGAATAACTCTATCTTAAATATACAAATCCAAATTAAATACTTTAAACTTTTGAATCTTGGTTAGACACTTGGACAAAAGTACTTAACAATCAACTTATAGAACTAAAAAGTAAAAAATGAAAGACAATAAAATAATGAATGAATTACAGAGAGAGTTGGTCCAGGTCCACAACCTGCCCACCCCACACCACACAACCGATATGATATGATGATGGCAAATGATAAAATGAGCTAACACTCGAGAAATTCATGCCCGAGTTAACTCACTACACAAACTGCTTAACTTATTGAGAAATGATATTTCTACACATTTTTTCATATACAATACTTATACAATCTTTTTTTTTCTTATAAAAAAAGCAAAAAGTATGTATAAATAGTGTTTGTGTATAATTTGTATAACAAAAGTGTGTCAAAATAACACTCCTCTAACTTATTAGATAACTTAGGAAAGTAGACAAAAATGTATTATATTTCAATTTTAAGAAAACTAAATAATTATTTGGCTTAATTTCACAATCTTTTGGCTTTATACCATTTTGTCAAATTATTTCATCTATACTAAAATTTGACAATTTTAATTTTTCTCAAATATTTAGTTTAAAATAGAGTTATAATAATATGTGTCCCTGTTAGAGTACGATATACATTAAGGATACTTCAAATATTAATTATGTCTTAAAAAAACAACTTTTTATTTTTAAACAGATAAAATATACAATTTTCAATACAAAATTATTATCTATAGTACACTAAATAGACCAAAACTATCAAAATTTAAAATATAGGGACTAAATTTACAAAATAGTAAAAATAAGAGATGGTAACTGTAATAAAACATAATTCAGCAAAATGAAATTGATTATTTTAATTTTTTGAGAAAAGAAATTTGAATGATAAATTCAATTAACCAACCTTCTTAGCCTCCTCCATGAGAAGAACCCGGTCGGACCAAGAATCCATATTGAGCCGAATAAGCCGGTCTATATCAAAGAGAAGATGATCCTTAATAATGGTAGAATTAGCGAAACTCATAGTAAGAGAATGCATTTTCTTGTGAAGAGAACCCTTCATGAGAAGCAACGAGTGTTTTCCAAGAAGGTTCGATATTGAACCGGGGTAGCTACTTTCAAAAAGCTTCTCATTCATAAGAATAAACCGGTTCGTTTCCGGGTCAGCCGAGAAAACTGTCGGTTCACCAAAAACATGACTAGTGAAAATTGAACCGTACCGGTTCACTCTCTTGTCGATGAAAGGTTCAGGATTGTCACTTTTGTATGCTGATATCATCTGTAACGTTTCTCCGATGAACGGTAAACCGAGACTCCCCGGCGGTAACCGGAGTTTCGAGTAACGGAGTTTTCTGAGAAGGAAGAGAAAGACAATGAAAATGATGAAGAAGAGAAAAAAAGCCATTGGAGTATGTTAAAAAATTAGTGTTTGTAATAATTTATGTATGTGATTGTGTTTTTGTATATAATATTTTTGATTGAAAATGGTAAATAAATAGAGGGAGAGAAAAAGAAGGGATATTGAAGTGTGAAAGAAGGAGCATTAATGGAGGGAGAAGGAGCACACGAGTGGGTGGGGGCACCTTTATGCTCTAGAAGAAGAAAAGGATGTGTGGGAAGAAATAAATGTTGGGATATTTTAGAATCTCTCACTCTTCTTTCCCTAAAATAATTTTATGATTTGGAAAATATTAAATAGGGCTCCCAAATTAGTGGTCAATGCATTCAATATGTTAAAATCTTAAAAAGAACAATTTAGGAATATAAAAATAATGCATATTTTTTACTTAAAAATTTTGATTTTGTTTTCTTATAGTGTTTTCGGGATCTTCCATCCCCGCAACTGCGATCGGGAGGAGGCTGCAACCATAATTAAGTGGATAAATAAGATAACTGGTGTTCGAACCTCTCGACTCCCTACATATATAATGCAATGTCCTGCCAACTGAGCTACGCTCACTCGGGTTAGTTGGGAGTAAGTTAAATAGACATTATCGAATAACACTTTTTGATGAAAGATATGAACAAGAGGCTTCCCAAAAACTTGTGTTTTCTGAATTATATGACACTAGTAAACAAACATCAAATCCATGGATATTTGAACCCGAATGGACATTATCGAATAACCCGAATGGATATTTATAAAATGTCGATATTGGCAAATGTTAATGGATATCCCAAAATATTGGTTAAGAGGCCAAAAGATATAATTTTGTATAAAAAAATTGGGTAATTATTACATTGACCAAAGTAACAATTTCCATTTTTAAAACAAATATCTATATTTGAAGAAACAAGTTAAATATTGATTATGATAGCTATATATCGTTTTACATGTTCCGTTCAATGAAAATATACCACAATTTCATTCAATAAAGAAAAAAAAAATTCTAAAATTCAGACTTTGTCATTTACAGATTGCAATGTTCCTATCAAATGAAGAGATATTATGGGGAATTCTTACCTAGACATAAATAAATAGGCACAAATTTAGGCACACTCACATAAATTTATTAAATTTAAAGAAAAATAAAATAGTCATATTAATCAACATCACTTTAATTATTTTTTCTTTAATTTATTTACATATATTGTGAGTGTGCCTAAGAGAAAATCATTTGAATTTGTTCCCATATTAGAATTTTCTGGATTTGAATCCTCTCCAATTATTCTCTCATGTTTTCTCTCCAATTGTTAATCTAATGGTTCACAAATTAAAGAAAACACTTGAGAAAAGAAAGAAAAAACATATTTTTCCATTTGTGAACCATTGGATTAACAATTGGAGAGAAAACATAAAAGAATAATTAGAGAGGATGCAAATCCGAATTTTCCATATATTATATCCTCTTATAAATATCATAAGCAATCATATCATATATCATAATAAAACCAGTCAAAGAAATTAAGAGACATTTCTATATAAAAAAATCTTTCTATAGAAAAACTTTAGTAAGTCCAAAAGAAAATTCCATATAAAACATAAAATCAATCAAAAAAGAAATATAACCATATATATGTATAAAACAAATCTGTAGAACAAAATATAAAGTCTGTCAAAAACAAATAATAAACATATCAATATAAATGATTTTCTCTATCATAAAACCCGTCACCAAGATATTTTTATAAATAATTTAAGAGGCATATCTATATAATTAATTTTTCCAATAACAAAACAAAAAACCAGTCACAATAATTATGAGACTTTTTTTTTGTCAAGAGACATGTCTTTATTTCTACAAAAAAAGAAGAAGACATAATATCATCTCGTTAGCTTAGATCAGTTGGTAGGACGTTGCAAAATATTAATAATAATAATATAATAAATTAAGATAGATATCTATATAATTAAGCTTTTATATATATGTGTAGAGATTTAAATTCTCCATTTATTATCTAAAAGTGTGAATTTCTAACCCTAAGGTACTTGACAAAAAAAATTAAAATATAAATTTATTTTAAAATAATGAAATATAAAAATAACACAGTATTGAATTATTCGATGATGATTGATGGATAAACACTTAATAAATTTATTTTTTTATATCAGAAGGAGCTAAACGTATAAAAAGAGAGATTGCAAATGAAATTACATGAGGGGTAGAAATCTCCAACAAGCAAAATATTTATTTTTAGAATATTTTAGAGAAAAACATTCTCTAAATTTATTTCTAAAATTTTTTTTGACGCAATTTCTAAATATTAATACAATACATATTTGTACTTTTTTTAAAGGATATATATTTGTACTTTGTTTTTATATTTTTGTGGGCCAATAATAAATCTCGTATGGAGGTTAAGAGTAAAATTAAATAATTTAAAATATAATCTAAAAATAAATAAAAACATATCTACTTAAAGGGGGTCAAATATTTTTGGGCTTAACGACAATCAAATTATATAAGAAAACTAATTAATTACCTCATTGTGAACTATAAGCAACACACGTACGTGCAAATAGGAAAAACAAACCCCAACATGACCAAAGTGCTTAGAAAGAAAATGAACATTAAGGAAGGAGGATTAGTAACAGTTAGAAGTGACACTATATAATTAATGTCGGGGAATATAGGATTTGAGACAAAGACTAAACAAATTAAAGGTAAAATCATGATTATTAGAAGCGTACAAACACACCTAGAAATTGAGAGCAGGTGAAATGTGTAGGCATTGTGGGAAGATTTTTCCTATTTACCACTTTTTTCTTTTTGCTTGATTGATTATGATGTCCCATGTAGAGTCCACTTTGCCATGCCCCTTAGCCTTACAGCCTTGTAGTCATCAACATTCTTGACTTTCTAGTAACATTATCCGACATATACACGTGTGAATGATGGTTTTTCTCTCTTAGATTTCACATGAAAAATTTGATGAGAAAAGCAATTTAGTTAAGTGATCTTTCATCACATTATATTGTTGCTCTCTTTACAGCCTATACAGCTAGTTGATGGTATACTCTATCTACAATAGTCTCTTTATATATGGCCATCATGGCATGAAAAGTGGTTCACCTTCATTATTCCTCCAATTTGAACCAAATACATTCACTTTTATTGACCAACTTTTGCTTATATTTTGGGACGGAGGAAGTACTAATCAAGATAAACTATTTTTATATGTTGCTTCACAATCCACCACTATTCGTATTTCAATTAGATGTACGGACTTAAATCTAAATTATCTTATCTTGATTAAGCGGTATCGATATTCAAATGCGTGAATGCGCATAGCAGTCTTATCTTGGCATTTTCCCCGCCATTGGCCCATTGTTGCAGTGTAATTTGTCGTCCGTCTACCTTTCATTTATGTGTAATTATTTTAAAAATATGAAAAAAATAATCTAGCTAGGATTTTAGACCAAGAAAATAAAAATCGAGTTCTTGATTGCTCTTCACTCTTCCCCTCCCTTCCGCATTGCTCAAAAATACACTACCGATTTTTTTTTTGCAATGGATCGATGGAGGGGATTTCATCTGAGCAATCACAGAGAGAAGAGCGATTATCAATTAAGTTTCTATTTGCTTTTGGTGACGGGCCTATTAAGTTTCTATTTGCTTTTGGTGACAGGCCTACACTAGTACTGCACAAATTCTTAGGTTCATGGGCTTTATTGACAATTTCTGACAATTGGGCTTCATGGACCCATGGACCCAACCCAAAGACGAAGATTTCTCTTCCCACCCCCTGCTTTTCTTTTTCACCCCTGAATTTCCGTTTATACCCTTAAAATAAGTTCGGTAAATACGAACCGAACTTTTAAACAGTTGAAAACACATATGTATACCCTTAAAAAAAGTTCGGTAAATAAAAACCGAACTTTTGGAGGGTAAAATTGGATTTTTGGGGGTGAAAAAGAGACGCAGGGGTGGGAAGAGAAATCTTCCCCAAAGACAATGCTGATAAAATGTATAGGACCCGTACCCCCTTGAATAATCATCCCGAAAACTAATTATTTATGTCTCAGTTCATAGTGAAGCTTTTCTAGTTTGTTACAGCACGTGTTACAGCAACATATTGGGAAGAAAAAGTGTAAATACAAAAGGAAGAAAATTTCACGAGGCATTCCTTCTCCCAGCAATGATGGTGGCTAATTTTTTGTGGAACCAAGGACTTTATGTAATCTATCTAAGTCCTTAACTATGCCTTTATGGGTCTGTCCCTTGTTATTGCAATTTTTTGTGGGGGGATTCAGATAGATTGTAGACATAAAAATCACGATGAATGTTGTGATCAAGCATCATGAATGTATGTTGTCAGTTGTCACTAATTCACTATGATTATTGATTATAAGCAGCTACCATAGAGGAAACACTAAAATATAACTCACTATACATATAGTAAATCATCAATTTCGTTCACGAAATTCGTAAAAGTATTAAGGATTTTTAATGTTTATCCATTCACTATACATAGGCTTTAATACATGTTGGAACTAGAGTGCACAAAGGAATATACGGTATAGAAATTCAGAAAAGTATGAGAGAATATTTGTATATATTTTTTTTGGTAAAGAGAATATTTGTATATTAATTGTATATATATGAAGTACAAGTAGTTGATTCTATTTATACTATGTAGTTTTGGTCCCATATTTTTAATATTTTGAAGTTTTAATTCCCTGTTTTAAAAATAAGTTTTTTGGTCACCCTATTTCAATATTTTATGACTTTTGGTTCCCATCCCACTTTGAGTTGAATTTTGATAATGTGGCATGGTAGATGCCACGTAGATAAAATAAGCACATGTGCCATTGTTTTATTATTTCTATTGAATTTCTTTAACCATTTGATGGTGTTTCAATTCTTTCTGTCTTGACATACTGTTTCATTGTTTTCTAGGAATTCAACAATGTTGATGAAATCTTACTTGAAAGATTTCCTAATTGGAAGGAAACACTTGATCATTGGGGTGACAATTTGTTAAGAACAACAAAGAGTTTCACGTTAGTAACATCTTCACTCAATCATTTTTTTGAAAAAATTAGTGACAAATAAAATTACTAATGAATTTCTTGGAGACTTTTGACCTGTCAAATTATGTGTTCGACGACGTTGACGTCGTTAAGCCAATGTGTGATCCCTCCTTCATCTCCTTTTGTGGAGATATCTGCCGTGTTGTTCAAAAAGACAGAGCAATCCTAGTGATCGACCCTAGGATTAAACAGAAAGACTATCGTGATTTTGTTTAAACAATGGAGGATTATTTTACAATCAACAACCACGCTCAAGAACAACACAATCTTTTTTAGATTCTAGTTGCATTGAATCAAGAAAAGTTGGAGGAGATTCCGTTGGAATATCATCCAACGAATAATGTTGAATCAATTTTCAACTCTCACTACTACTCGAGTGTTGGTCCTAGACCTTCCAACACTCAATTTTAGGTTTCTTTTGAATTTCTTTAACCCTTTGATGGTGTTCTTTTTAATTTCTTTAACCCTTTGATGGTGCTTCGATTCTTTCTATCTTGATATATTGTTTGATTATTTTCTAGGATTCAACAATAAATAATCAAACAATGTTGATGAAATCTTAGCTAAAGGGTTTCCTTTTACCCTTAATGATTGGGGTGACAAATTGTTAAGAACAACAAATGTAACTGATATATTACTAATAAACTTTTATGCATATTTGATGTTTTTTGCTTTTAAATCACTTTTGTTTTGTTTTGGAATAAATGGTTTATCAGATGATTGCCATTGGATTCAGTATTCCAGAAAATAGCTTCACCTCTCTTATGGAGTTTGTAAGAACTTTAACATATGTAGCATTTAAGATCCTTTTTGCTTGTAATTAACTTGATTATTTATGATTATATGCATTTGTATTTTTTACTAGGGTCCACATTGTTTGGCTCCTTCCAGCTATGACCTTAGTTTTTTTGGTCATAAGGGACACTACCCGATTTCAAGGGCTTCATATTTGGTTAACAAATGGAAGGAAAGTCGAAGTCGTGATTTCGGAAGAATATCTTCTATCCATATAGGAAAACAAGTAATTCCTGTAGTTTGAAATATATATCTGATGTCATTTACTTGTTCTATCTTTTTAATTGGTTTTAAAAATACAGTTTGAATGGCTCACTTCTGGGAGGTGTAAAGCTGGAAAACATGAAATGGTTGTGACTGACAAAACCATTGATTGGTTCTTTTGTAATTGTCTTTCATTTTCATGAACACTTCATTGTTTGTCATCTTTTTTGTCTGGCCCCTCACAATAGGGGTCAAGATTCTTTGCATGAACCTATCATCTTCAATCTCTTGACTACTTAATTAGACATGCTCCAAATACAACTGCTTTTCCACCAAAATTATTCCTTTTGCATGCATTTTTCTTCATATCTCCGGCCGAGCAGATATCAAGGAAAAATGTAGTGGTAACATGCTGAGGAATTCTCTCTATCAATTTTTGAAAAAATGTCACTGTATAAAAAAATAAGTTTGTTAAATATGTTTAAATTATACATAAATTTATATTACTTCCGCCCCAACATATAAGACTTTTTTGAGATTTTTTTGGTCTCTTTTATAAGATCCATTTCAAGTCATAATTTCTTTAGCAACATATCCCTATTTATTATACATCTTTTCCTACAAAATTTTTTATTCTTTCTCTTGAAGCTTAAAATTGTAAAAACATTATATCAATTGTCAACAAATGTAATATCAAAATGTAATTTGTTAAATGACAATTAATTTAATCCTAATATGTTAATAGACAAATTTATAAGATAATTGAAGGACAATCATTTTTTTTACCTTTAATTGTGTTTTTCTTCTCAATGTCATTGCTGATATAACTAGGCACACTGCAATTATTACTTTTCTTTTCTATTTTGATTCCTCAACAGCTCGTGGAATCTTTTATGATATATAACTTCATTAATTCTTGATTCCAGGCATTAGCATGATACTGTATATTACTCCAAAATTTATAATATTCATGATAAAACTTGCTAAAGTATATACATTATTAGCATCATTAGCATTATACTGTATATTTATATTGTTATTGTTGTGAAAATATTTACATGATTGCAGAACAACTTTTATAACAAACATACATCTTAGTTTATCAAACATGCATATTTGGATGCTCAAAATTGTGCATGTCCTAAATACTTAAGCACAAAACCTTAATGCCTAGGATCCTACACAAATGTTGAAGACATTTTAATTTGTTTCCCTTTATTTAAAATTGCAAGTTGATTAAAAATATTTTCAAAATTGAAGTATGTCTTTTGTTATGTTTGTTTGACATGTATTTAGTTATACTTCTATATATTTGTTTAAAGTTTGTACACAAAAATGGTCAACAAAATATTATGTCTACATAAATGTTTATATCAATAAAGGAAATACTTTTTCTTCATCTCCTTTGAAACAACGTAGAACTAACCATTGATTGATTCATTTGTAATTGTGTTTCATTTTCATGAACACTTCATTGTTTGTAATACTTTTTGTCTGACCCCTCACAATAAGGACCAAGATTCTTTGCATGAACCTATCATCTTCAATCTCTTGACTACTTTGACATCCTTCAAACAGAATTGTTTTTCCACCAAAATTATTCCCTTTGCATGCATTTTTCATCATATCTCCATCCGAGCACATATCAAGGAAAAATGTAGTGGTAACATGCTGAGGAATTCTCTCTATCAAATTTTGAAAAAATGCCGCTGTATAAAAAAACAAGTTTGTTAAATATGTTTAAATTAAACATAAATTTATACTACTTCCGCCCCTAAATATAACACTTTTTTGAGATTTTTTTGGTCTCTCTTATAAGACTCATTTCAAGTAATAATTTCTTTACCAACATATCCCTATTTATTATACATCTTTTCCTATAAAAAAACATTTATTCTTTCTTTTGAAGCTTAAAATTGTAAAAACATTATCAATTGTCAACAAATTTAATATCACAATTTACTTTTTAATCAAACAGAGGGTGTTGCGCTATGTGTAATAGATGACATTTTTCGGTTGGAGCCACCGCCTCTTGCGCTAGGCGTAGGGAGGGCTGCGCTAGGCGCATCACGTGGCCGGCAAGATTTGTTTCGCGTTGATTTTGTGGAAAAATTTGTTTTGCAAGATATCTGACTTGAATTCGGTTTGTTGTTAAATTGGATATATTTAAATACAATGGGAGATTTGATTTTATTTTAAAAGATTTGTTTTTTAAAATAATAGGCGTGTTCTTCCTATATCATTTTTATCACTTATAATTATTATTGATTATCCACTTAGTTATTGGTTGTCGTTCCTTTTGCTCCACACATCAAAATTTTCATTGGTGTGATATTTTATTAAGGAATTCATTTACAACAGAAATAATTTACTATTTCGATTGCATAGTAAGTATTTACTTCCATTAATATTCATTGTGACTTTTTAAGTTCACACAATATTGATTTGTTGTATAAACTGTGGGATTTAAATGATGACCATAGTTTACTTACCAATATTAGGGTTTACAGTATAGTGGGTCTTCGATGTGTACGGATCGACCACATATAACACATGTATTGTCCTTTGCTTTGGGACCACGTTCGGATATTGGAGGCGTTTGGCCTCTACCCGTGCTCATGGATTGATCATGTGGTCGTTGTGTTATGTGGTTATTCTTATCCCATTGTGATGGACCTTGATGTACATTGGACTTTTAGCCGATCCAGAACAGGAGTAAAAAATGTAAATAACAACACCTCAATTTTAGCGAGTTGAACTAAGTTGTTTGTAAAATTGATGCGAGCCGAATTAGGGAATTGGATCCTCTCATGCATTTTGTTTGTGTGTCCAACCCTCTCTCCTTTTTCTATTCTAACGGTTGTTGGTCAACAAAGGAAACAAAAGAATAATGCAAAAAAGAGGAAAGAGAAAAAAAAAATAAAATAAATAAGATGAGTGAATAATTGAGATGAGGACAGTATGAACAACATGAGAGAAAAGGCTAGAGAGGAACTAGATCCCCAAATTTGAGCTAAAAAAAAAAGTGTATATCAAACTCGAGCTAAATTTAAATTTGAATCAATTCTTATCGAATCAAACTTATGCGAGTTCGACTCAAACCTTGGACTTGACTTATTTACAACCCTTTGCCAAATGTTTGCCAGAGTTGGATGGCATATAAAAAGATCAAGAGTGAACATTCATTTTGATCATTCACAAATTCCAGACGAGACAATTAAGTTCTTGACAAAAACAAAGCTCAGATCAGTCTCTAAATACAAATTATTTCTTTTGTTATAACAAATCGGGGATTAATTTATCATCAATATAAAAATGTCAGGGACAATTAATTTGAGTTTTATTTTTGTTAGAATATCAAGGAGTGCGTTAGAAAAAACCAGAAATATAATGCGAAAATGTAAAAATAAAATGTTTTGCCATAAGGTCCACAAAATAAATGTGACGAAGCAACAAACCAACCATCCAATTATACTCATGCAGATAAGAAGCAAGATAGGCCACTCAATGCTCACAGTCACACACACTCCATCACTAACAACATATATATAATTCTTCATTTCCCACTTTGTCCCTCCAAACATAGCCACCATGGCCACCACAACCACCGCCGCCACGTCACACTTTTTCGGCACTCGCCTCTGCAACAAACCAACCTCAAACATGGGAAGAGTCCGCGCATTCTTTAACCTCCCCGGCAAATTAAAACCACAACCAAAGAAAAAGGAAGTAAAAAAAGTGAGACAACCGGAAAGTGACGGACTCGTGTGGTTTCCTGGTGCACAGCCACCGGAATGGCTCGACGGAACAATGATCGGTGACCGTGGATTTGATCCATTGGGATTCGCGAAACCCGCAGAGTATTTACAGTTTGAACTTGACTCACTTGATCAGAATCTGGCTAAGAACCTTGCCGGTGATATAATTGGAACCAGGTTGGAAAGTACGGAGGTTAACCCGACGCCGTTTCAGCCGTACACGGAGGTTTTCGGGATTCAGAGGTTTCGTGAGTGTGAAGTTATTCATGGAAGGTGGGCCATGCTTGGTGCTCTTGGTGCTTTGGCTGTTGAAGCTTTCACTGGTGTCGCATGGCAAGATGCTGGAAAGGTAACAATTATAAACCTTTTTTTTTTTTTTTTTCTGCTAATTTGAAGGCAATTCTTTTGAAAGAATTTAGTTGAAATGTAAATCATTTATGTAGGATCATGAAAATTCTTTGACTTAAATCAAATCAACTTTTGAATGAATTGGATAGCTCGGATGATTTGAATTAATTAAAGGTTAAAGGAGTTGGAGGTTACTTCAAATCAGGACAAAATAAAAAAAACTAATTTAATAATTATTTATTTATTAATATCTGTTTTAAGAAGAAAAAAATCAAATCAAGTTTCTTTTTAGACTAATAAATTAATTAAATCTAATTTGAATTTTAGTTTAAAAGTTTTTAGATTGAAGTCTTTCTATTGTTATTAGCGAAAAAATTGTACTAACCTGTCCGTTTTTAAGGATTTGTTAATTTACACCCATGAAGAATTAGCAGATGTGAATTAGGAAATATATAAATTATCTAAATATGTTTTAGCGATCTCTTTAATACCGTATGTTTTAGCTTTATAATATTTAAATTATCTAAATTTTAGTAAAAGAATTCTGTTGTAGAATTAAACTTTGTAAAAAAAAATATGGTGTAGATTGAAATTTAGAGAAGAAAAACGTAATTTATTTTTATTTTTTATAAAAAAATTGTTTTTAAAGGGTAAAAGAAATATTAGACCAAAATTAGTTTACTTTGAAATTTCATTTATATATTATTATTATTATTTTTGTCATTATCATTATAATCATATATACATATTTATATAGCACATCGACACTTGGAATTGTTAATAGTATACTTCTATATTTTCAAATTATATTATCTGTCTTAGTATGTGGTGTTGGTGTTTAGTAGGATTTACACTTTTACTTGTTGATTTGATATTTCATTAGCATCATTGGGATCAGATATTAGTGTTTGTGGAAACTAGAATGGTGAAACTACATGACAAGAGAATGGAATTTGTATTTAGACGTTGATTTTATGTGTATTAGCTACGGACAATGTAATATATATGGTCCCCAAGTCAAGTATGTGATTGTGTTGCCTGCAATATTCCTTGTTTTAGTGTGATCATATGGCTGAAAAGTGAAATTGATGACTTCTGAACCAACAACGATGAAGACAAAATTAACATTATTATTTGATTTGTAGAAGATTGTGTATGTTTATTTCTTTTGTTCCCCTTTACAAAACGCCACACAAGATAGTTTTCAAAAAGATCTCGAATACTTTAGCAGTTAAACAATTTTTTTCCCCATAAATCAGATATCATTTACGCGCAACCGCTGAGACTAGTTGCTTGAATTTTATTAGGGATGGCGAACTCTCTTTAAGAGTTTTAACACTACTGTATGCCCAAATTAGGGGCCTAACTCAGTATTTTGGTTAATTTAAAAGAGATTCACATATCAAGTGCTCTTGGATAGCGGTTAAACAAATTCTTGTAATAAAGATAAAGTCTTTTTCTTAAACTAGAGAGAAAATAATTATTATTAATAACGGTAACACTAATGATTATTTTACAATGGTTACTTATTAATTATGTCCCTTAAGAGTTTCCATGAATATAACTCAATAGGGATATCGTATTATATATATGCAGAAATTGGAGTTTATATCCAGAATTTCCCACTTATTCATCTCAATGGATCTATTTAGTCACTAAACTACTTAACAAAATAAAAATTGCCTTGTAAAGATTGCAAAGTCGAACTCTTAACACTAAACTCAAATATTAGTTCAAAGAATCTTATTATTTAATTTTCTTTCTTGTTCTGTTAACTGCTATCTATTTCTATATGTTCAGGTAGAGCTTGTAGAAGGTTCATCCTACTTTGGATTACCACTTCCATTCTCAATTAGCACATTGATATGGATTGAAGTATTAGTAATTGGGTACATTGAGTTTCAAAGGAATGCAGAGCTTGACCCAGAGAAAAGGTTATACCCTGGTGGAAAATTCTTTGATCCTCTTGGTTTGGCCAGTGATCCTGAAGAGAAAGAAAGACTTCAACTTGCAGAGATTAAGCATTCTCGTTTGGCTATGATTGTCTTCCTCATCTTTGCAATTCAAGCTGCTGTTACAGGAAAAGGACCTATTGGTTTCATTGCTACCTTCAACCAGTGACATTATTACATATGAAATGAAACCATTTTAGCTCAATATCTTCTCTATTATGTATCATTCACTCCATCTTAATATTTAGTTAATTTATTTTTCCTATTGTACCTGCAGAATTATAAACTGCTACATATGTATACCATAAGGCATAAGTGACAATGTATGTATGAACCCTTTGTTGTATGCTTCTCTGTAATACAATATTATGATGTTGCTTATAGCAACACCCACATATATGTTTTTCTTTAAGAGTCTAAGAAAGAAATTCACACACATGCTATGATGTTTATTGTGAGTTCAAACCCACACCTCAGCACATCAAATATTTTTGCAACCTTTTATCATTTGAATTTTGGATTTGGATCCTTTCGTGTTGTTTGTGTTCCACCTTCTCTCCTTTTCATAATTCAACGGTTGTTGATTCACAAAGGAAAGAAATGAATGGATTGCTGGGATGAGGGCAGGATGAAGAACGTGAGGGAAAGAGCCGGAGAGGATCCAGATCCCTGAATTTCATATGTAGAACTATTTTACTATTATACAGAGAAACATTTATTGGCCTTGGCATCAAAATTAACAGCAAATATATGTAATTTGAGTAAACAATTTGTCACAAATTTTGAATCGGGCTATCATATTTAGCAATAATATGACTAATTGGGAGAGACAATATAGAGGCACTCATGATAGTTTGGTGTCTTGTCTACATTAAGAAGATAATGCCCTCATAATATTTTGACAACCATGTATTTAAATTGCTTGATAATGGTAAGAAAATGTCGTTCTAGAGGGATACTCGATTGGAAGGGTTCTCTTAGTTTTCAATTTATAAGACTATTCGAGTTGTAGGTTGATAGTAATGCATCGACAACGGAGATGTGTAAAGTTGGTTAGGGGTTTGGTGGTTAAGGTTGGCGATGGAAGAGGTTGTTTGCGTGAGAGGAGTTATTGGTAGAGTGTTTTGATGTGCTGAATAACATTGTTTTGCAGGTTAATGATGTTAATAGATGGATATCGAGACTAGAGCATAATGCTAGTTATCCTGTCAAAGGAACTTACCAAATTTTAGCTTAGGAAGTGCATATGGATCCTTTACTTTTAATGACGATTATTTAGAATAAAGTGGTGTCTTTAAAAGTCTCTTATTTTGCTTGGACACTCTTTTACAAAAGGATTCCAGCGTAGGACACTTGGCTAGTCAAGGAATGCTTACTACAAGTTCTGCGTTAGGAGAAGGAGAATATTTCCCATATTTTCCTCATATGTGATTTGTTTGGAAATTTGTGGACTTGTGTTCTCAATCGATTGAAACCCGACTGGAATCAAATTTGTAGTTTGAATAAATTGAACATGTACTTGAACCTCATGGTACATGGTTCGATTCCCACGGAAGGAAAAACCCATAGGAGGGGTAGAGAAGATCGTGAGGTACATCCCGGAATTGTCTACTAAATACGTAGAAAAAGAGAACGGGTTGTTACACAACGCACCTCAATGTTCACGCTTCTCCAACCGTAAATCCAATTGGTGCTTCAAAACCAACCACAAGCACCACCACGTATTTACAATGCACTCTATAACACCATCATACACGACGAAAATGAGGAAGACTAACTTGAATGATCACGAGAGATCGTTAAACACGCCACTACAAACCAAGAGGATCCATTCACCAACAATATCCTACTAAATATTGTGAATCTTCTACAACAACAGAGCATGAGTTTGCTTAACGTTGAGAAGACACAAATCGCATTCATGTGGAAATAGTCATGCAGATCGAAGGAATCCAACGAAGCCAGCATAATGCGGTCCTCGTCAACGAGCAACAATTGAATGACACCCAGTTGCAACCACACATAAACACTATTTCAAAGTTGAGGAAGTCGACACCTCAATGCCGCAACGGTGGAAATGAATCCGGAAGATATTCACCCCTGACATCTCTGATGACGGTGAGAGTAGCCACACTCCACCACGTCACGGGAACCAAGGAAATTCGACTCGAAACCAGCAGCACGAGAAACAATATTATGTTTCCCCCCACGCGAGGACATTTCTGCCATCATCGTGGTCCTTTTACTCGATGGATTGTAGAATCAACCATTCCAAGAGCACTTGAAAAGCCATCGAAGCTGGAAGTGTACGACGGGACTAGGGACCCTGACGAGGACATCGAGCATATAGACATCGTTCTGGACTACTATTCCGCCATAGGGGCAGTGAAGTGTAAGTTGTTCGTATTCTCACTTAAAGGCTCCACTATGACTTGGTACAAGAACCTACCATAAGGGTTAATTGATTCTTGGAGGACACAGTGTAAAGAGTTCGCCTCCCATTTTATAGCCTGAAAGCATCACCTAAATATGGTGGCTTCCCTCAATGCCATCATCCAGGAAAAAAAGGAAACCATGCGCGAGTACGTCAAACGTTTAACCAGATAGGTCGTTGAGGTAAAGGGTTTTTATGACAAGCTCAAATGTTACATTTTAAAGAAGGGCCTGTGAACGAACTCGATGTTCAAGGAGAGGCTAGGGTTGAAGGAGTTGCGTGACATGAGTGAATTGCTCACCAGGGAGAAACCCTGCATCAACTATGAAGAGAAATTGTGGGAAGAAAAGGTAGAGAATGAAAAATCATCCAGGAAGAATGGGGACCAGAAGCATCGAGAGGACGATGACCATGAAAAGAAGGGACGCCAGAACAAGTTTACAGAGTTCACCCCACGTAACACCGAGAGAGGGAGGAGAGAGTGGGAATATTGTAGGAATGTTTCAACGCTGAATTCAAGGAAACTAGGATCATATTCCCGAAGTACGTGTGGGAAACATCGCGCACTGACAAGTCAATACTGTCGTTTCCATACGAGTTGCAGTCACATTACAAAGGATTGTATTCATTTGAAGGACACGATAAAGGAAATAATCAAGAGGGGAAAACTTAATTGCTTCACTAAGGTTGGAAACCTTAGAGGAAGCGACGACCACATAAGTGGTCATAAGAGGAGAAGGAAGGATTCTCCCAAACAACACTCTCGTTGTAGTGACTCGCCCATAAGGAAAAAGTCCCCATGACGGCATGAATCTTTGCCCAATAAGATAGTGGATTCAGTAAAGAAAAAAGAGAAAGACTCTGAAAGCAACAAAGGTTAGGGGCACGCGAAAGGAAACACCCATATGTGGCATTTGTCTTAGGAGGCCAAGCTTAGGCCCTCTCTATGTAGGACAAATCAACGAAAGACAATCAAGAAGCATGTATGCTGGTAAGGAATGACGAGGAACGCGTATGCGGTGCCCCAAATGAAATCTTCCCATTATTCATCGTTGCCACCATGGCCAATCACGATGTTTCCCTAATATTGGAATACGGGGTGGGAGGAGCTCTTACTATAATCCAGAGTGGCCAATCACGTATGCTACAAAATGTCTATGGGGGTTTGTGGACCTGCTCTTTACTTTCAGAAATAGCGAAACATCAAGCTTAGAGAAAACCATAGACGTGCAATTTCTAGTAGTCATGTGCAAGTCGGTATACAACTAGATTATGGAAAGGCCAACACTCGCATCCTTAGGAATTGTAACGTTCACAGAACACTTGAAAATGAAATACCATAGCTATCAGTCTATTTAAATATATGGTATGAAATAAGCTTTTAAGTAGGTTAACATGTCTTTATTAAAAAAAAGTAGGTTAACATGTCATTCCAGACTTTCAACAAAGTCAAACTCGTAAGTAAAGTTATGTATGTCTGTGACAGACTACGCGTGAGATAAGCAAAGTTTGGCCAAGAAATTATTCCACCCAGAATTGAAGTTTGGCCAAGAAATTATTCCACCCAAGAAATTATTCCCGAACAATTTGTCTTTTGATAAAGTTCATTAAACACTTGAGCATAATGACTTTGTCAAGAAACATTTTTCAACACATCAACTTTTTTTTACATAAAACTTCCGGTATCATTTGTTCCTTTTTTCTTTTTTCTCTAAAGCCACTTATTAGTATAATATTTTATTTTGTAAATAATCTAGTGGCTAAAATTTAACATTTTAAGATGAATAAATAGATGAATCAAAGTTTAAACTTTGATCTCAGTATATTCAGTATATTACATGTAATGTCCATATGAACTTTGTTATGTAATCATGCACATAACTTTACTATATTTATTTTTATTATATTTTATTATTGTTATTGTGATAATATTAATAATGTCCTAGAGAGAAGAGAAGTAATGATATATTTTTATAATAATAAAAAAACTTAACCATATGTATGTCTTAATCGGAAAAAGCAATAAATAGAACACAGCTTCTCACTTGTGAGTCCACGTTTCTTTCAACTGCATCGTACCAACAGACACACACACACACCGGTAACGTAAATCTTCAACCATTCATTTCTTATTATTCTTCTTCTTCTTTCATCATCTTCTCCTGAGTTGCAGATTCATGGGGAGGTTGTTTCTCATCAATTTGGAAGGTAGGATCTACACCTGCAAATTCTGTCGCACTCATCTTGCTTTATACGAAGACATCGTTTCCAAGGTTGTATCAATCCCTTCATTGTTTTTTCATCTTTTATGGATCTTTTTTTAGCTCTTTAGGTACAAACAATCGCAGTTTCAATTTCATGTTTCACTTCACTTTACCAATCATTGTGTTCATTTAGAAGCATTGAAATCTTTATTAGATTTTTTTTTTTTGCACTGTTTATTATCTTGGTTTGATACAATTGATAACATTGAGTAGTGTTTTAATTGATCAAGTATCAATCATATGACACAATTGACTTCAATTTGCAAGTGTTGTTCTTGTCACATATCAATCATATGTGTTTTCATGTTTTTATAAAAGAGATACTACTTAACATTTGATACGCGCTATTGATGTAGTATGTCTAATGCGATATTGTGATTTAATGTTAAACATCGTCGCTGATTAATAATTGAACACAACAAATTGTAAATCGCAACAAGTAGATTCTTCTTGACGAATTCCCCCCATAAACTAGTGGATTGAATCGACATATCCGGTTTTGAGTTTTCTAGATTCATTGAATAAGCATGTATAAAATAGTCCAGATGCATGTTTTATTCAATGAAAGCTTTTTTTTGCATATATTCAAAACCGGAGGGAGTATGTTGTTAGTCTTAATTTTCTATAAAATTTAGTCTTTTCATTTTGTTCTGGAAATTTTTGGTAATTTTATTGTTGGGCCCCAATTTTTAATTGTGTGCTTTATAAGTACAAATAATCTAACTACCATTTTTTTCCCTATGTTGTGTTATTTTAGACTTTCCACAGCAGACATGGGAAAGCTTATCTCTTCAATAAGGTGTAAGTTATGCTTACTTTGAGCATTTTGTGATTCCTAAGAAACTGAAATAAACATTAACTTGTATCAAGGCCATCAGCAATAACGGTAATGTCTTCACCTATGGTGTTCAGAAAATAAATAAAAGAACAATAGTATCATTTTGTTTCTTCATGAACTTTTTTGTGTTAACCCTCTGGTTCTCAGGGGGAAGGGGCCCCCCTGTAATCCAGAGTTTGGCCACGAGGTAAGTAAAGTCTAGCCAAAAAGTGTTCCTATCAGGAATCGAACTCGGGTTCGACCAAATGATCGAGTCCAATGTCTTGGTTTCAAGAACTTGTTTTAGAATAGTAGCATTGTAAATCATCTTATGCTTGCATTTAAGATATGACGATCAAGTTCCCGAAGGTGTAGTCTAGTAGTAATGTAGTATGGGTTGGGACACCGAAGGAGTATTAAGGAGGATATTTCAGCGTTCAACCTTGCTGCTAACAAATTCTCCCTTCTCCTAACAAATTAACCACTAACATTTATCTGTCAAATATGAAATCATATCATTGTGGAATGTCAATCTTATAGCTTCTGTAACCAAAGTGTTGACCAACACAGTTAGCTTTTAATTTCATGCCTCTTGTGACATTATATTTTTGCAGTTGTCTCTGTTTAATGAATATAATTGAAACTTAAAACCTTTTATTCTTTGACAGCGTGAATGTTTCTCTTGGCGAAACTGAGGAGAGACAGATGATGACTGGGCAACATACCGTGGCTGACATTTTCTGTGTGGGTTGCGGATCAATTGTGGGTTGGAAATATGTAAGATTATGAGACTGTTCTTCGAATACAATGGTTTTGCCTTCTTTTATGTAGCTTTTAGTTACACAAATGGTTCTTTTCAGGAGACCGCCCATGAAAAAGACCAGAAGTACAAGGAAGGAAAGTCTGTACTTGAACGGTCAGTAGAAATGTTGTAAGATAACATTGCTAATATAATCCAAGTGATGCTCCTTCGAGCATCAAGAGCCTGTTTGGATTGACGTACTGACATAAGCATTTATGACATTTATATATGTTGTTTTCAGTTTATTTCCTTCAGCTTTCTATGATAGTTTATGAAAACAACTTAGAGATAATACAGAAACAGTTTTACTTTATCTTTTGTTATAGAAATAGATTATACATAAGCATGTTTTAAGTGCTTAATTAAGTTATATTATTGGGCAGGTACAAAGTGTCAGGTCCTGATGGTAGCAATTATCGGATCAACAATGGAGCACATGTTGGGGGAAGCGACGCAGATGATATATAGTCATTTATCCCGCCATTCCTAATTGTACATTCCTTAACCCTGCAATTAGTCAGATCAGATGAATGTGGATTTATACAGGAAAATTTGCAAAATCAGAATTTGCCATATTCTATCAGTTAACACAATTTGAGTACATCTAATTGATGATTCTATGTTTTTTATTAAGAAAAAGTTTATATTAAAACTTCTAATTGGTCCTGTTTTTCGATTTGTAGCACCATAGTTGGATGAAGAAAGCCTTTCAAGTTTCATGTCACTGTATCTCTGTCAAGTAAAATGTAATTGTAATATATTGAAATTAAAATAAAAGACTGCTGGAAACTATGTATTATTATAACAAAACTTTTGTTGGTTGATTTTATGTTGGTTTCTTCTTGAAACTGATTTGAATTCACTTGTTATGGCAAATAATATATTGCTTGAATGTGCAACACTGACAGAACAGGATTCAGATGCAAAGATTGGAATTCATGTCTTAATGTAGGAAATAATGGAATTTGATATATAAAATTAATTCTTTAAATATGTTTAGTCTCTATATATAAAACATTTTGATTTGAGGCCTTGTGAAAAATTGATTTATACCCCTCTAAAATGTTTTGGGGAAATTTCTTGATGTGGCACTAGTAATCACCTACTATTTTTTTTACACAAACAAACTTACCTTATTTCATTAATTAATTGATTTTCAATATAACGACGAATGGACTCAAAGAAGCAGCGAGTAGTCTAAGAATAACCAGCATTTCTGCATGTTGTCCTTGCATATACATAGGGATGGTAATGGGTGGGGTACGATGGTACCCATCTTCATACCCATATATGTGGTTTAAGAAATTACTCGCATCCAAGTTCATCTGTATGTATGGGTAACAATTTTAATTTCCGTACTCTGGATACCTAAGTGTCCATTCTATCCGTTACCCGCACTTTAACTATAGAAACAAAATTTGTTTGTGGTCCTTTATCTTATTTTCTGCAGTAGTTTAGTCACTTTTTTTCTGTTTAAGTCATTTATCTGATTCAAATAATATTAGACAGTGTTCTAATTTGTGTGTCTATAATTTTTGTTAGGAATATAGTGTTAATTGGTATACTTTGATAAGTTTCTTTATGTTGCATTCTAATTTTTCACCATAAAAGAAATGGTGTGTAAGTCTACAATGTAGAAAGAACTGGTGAATTGAAGACAAAAAGAAATTCACTACAATGCAGATGGAAACTATAGAAACTAGACAATTAGATATTATTCTACATTTTTATTTGACCATGTACCAAAATATTATTTATTAGATGATAGTGTAAAGATGTTTTATATTGTCATTATAAATTAATCTATTAAAAATAAGGTTAGTTTAATTGAGTAAACAAAATGTTAGTTTACTTGAATATTTAAAAATTTATTTATCTAATATATTTATAATATGCGGGTGTGGGGTGGATACGAGTACCTAATACCTATAACTGCACCCATACCCGCTTAAGTTTATGGGTAATTACTTATACCTGTGTCTATACTTGTAATGCAGATTTTTACCCTACCCACTGTACATGTGAAGCCAATACATTATTCAATAAGAAATGAATGTTAAATGAAGTTCGTCATTATCGACCGGTAATATCAAAACGACTCAATGAACACTGTAACATTGAATTGAATTCCCTTTCACATCACATCAAATTTCAACGTTTCATTTGGATTCTTCCCAAATCTAATGAACAGCAAGTAGAGCCACAAAAAGAACCAATAGCTTGACACATGTGATTATATTCAATTAACTCTTCTTTTTTACCGGTGTTGACACGCCGTGTCTGTATCTCAGAAACCAGTATAACTTGGACCTATTGTTTCCATGGACAGGATAAATTAATCATATGCATTGGTCTAACAATCGCAAACATATATACCTAAGCTTTCATGGAACAAAAAATTGATTGAGAGAACTTAAGAACTAGGCTAATTTCCAAGTTAGTGCTTCCACCAAGGACACTAAGAACACAAATAGGACCCTTTCATTCCATATTCGGCACGCCGGCAAAGAGATAAACTATTAAATTAACTTCCATATATGCAAATGCTCAAGAAATTTGAAGAACATGTTGAATAAAACAAACCATTAACCAAAAACATAAGATTCACATAATTGTAACAGCTAATGCCATTCCTAAAGACAATCGGGCATCAAATTCAGCTCCAGGATACAGAGGATCTAATTTACTGGGGGACATAGCAGTAGCATGTTACTAGATTCAAGTTCCAATATATAAATTAACCGAGAGAGTAGACCATTCGCTCGGATAACACTGGACCCACAACCCTCCTGTATTTCTGCAACTGTGACTCCAAGTATCTCTGCTGCTCAGGACCAAACATACTTCGCAGATCCTTAAGAAACAAATAGTACAGTATATGCAAAGTAAAATAGATAAACAAGTCAGACCGGAAAGGGACATAAAAACCATGCAGATGCAGGAGTTTGCTATTGTTAAACATACATGTCTACCTAAACATGCCACATGACTAGTTTCGCTTCGGAATATTCGTTTTTTGTACATTCTTGGATCCATATCCTCTTTCCTTTCTCCCTATCCTCAATCATGTTCCCTCCAAATAAAATATTAGCGAGTAAAGAGAGGGGGAGAGATTACAATTCTTTCTTGGCAATACTATTCGGAAGAAAGGATTATGAAAAAGCAGAGTTGGAGGAACCAACGACAACATATCTGAGATTTATGAGTTTGAAACATGCCCACTGGGCCACTATTTAGTAATGACCATATTTTCTTCAATTTTTCGCAGCTAACATTTTCTAAAGGTGACTAGGGGCCTCTTTGGATAAACAACTTATTTGCAACTTATAGCACAAACACTTATCATGATAAGTTCTAATGTATAAGCTATTTTTGTAGTAAAAGATAAATTGTTTTTATATGTGCTACGAGCTATTTTCATAAGTTATACTGGAGAACTTTTGAAAAAAAAATACTTACGAAAATTGCAATAAGTTGTTTTCATAAGTTCTCCAAAACAGCCTCACAAAACGTATGCAGTAGGTAAGCTCAAATAAGCCAATCCAAACAGGCCCTAGGTACTTAACATGCAGGAAGTAACTGGAGTACTTATTAGCCAACAACTAAACATACCTTGTATCTCACACGAGATCCCCTTATCCCAAGTAAAACTTCGCTGAAATCATCATTTTTTGGTTCACCATATGAAGTAATTTGTATATCAGGTTCATCGTATTCATCATCAGAGCCTTCCGATTCAAACTGAACCATTTCTTCATCTTCATGCATTGGAACATCATTTGCATCTTCTTGACCACTGTCATCAAGCTGGATTAACATTGCATCTTGATCTTCAGTAACTTGAAGTGGGGATGACTCTCCATTTTGTAAAATGGAAGCATCTGATAAGACAACATAACGCTTTCTGTCAAGCAAAGGCCTTGCAATGTCAAATGAAACCCACCTGGAGATCATGCATTGATGTTAGCCTTGTCTCACATAATATAGGGGGCAGGCAAAAAGTAATCAGAATTCAGAAGAAAAAAACAAAGACCTGTATATAGCATACTAAATTACTAATATAGTGGAAGGCTGTGGTGGCGCATGTTAGAACCCGAAAATATCAATATATGAAATTAGACTAAATTGATTGAATGTTGAGCAAAACTCTTACAATATCAAAATGAAAGATAAAATGTGTAGAAGGAAATGATTCCAATCTACCCTCGGAGCTAAGCTCCTCAAAGAAAGAGAACACTCATTCTTTGCCTAACCAAATTGGTTCTAACTAAAATCTTCCATACCCTCTACCACTCACCCATCTCACTACTTATACTACTAAGGCATAACAAACTTGCCAACTAATTACTAATAAAATCCCATTATATTCTTTATTACAATAATACCCCCTTTTTTCTATTAACCCTTATACTTAGGTCTCTATCAATACCCACCCCTTCAAACAACCTTGTCCTCAAGGTTGAAATTTGCATCCATCCAAACTTGCCTCTATCAAATACAAAGTTGAGCAATCCATGAAAGGTGAAAAACATTCTCCAACAGATTTCATTAACAGGAACTAGCATAGGAAAATTGAATTCTCTTGAGTCTCTTGAATCTTGTTGCCACATAAAAAATGATGAATGCCAAGCCATCATGTTGTAACAAAGTGCAGAGTTTCTTCTTCCATATCCCAATATCATTGCATTCCACAAAGCACGGTCATATGTTCCAATTTGAATACAAGCTCCATGCTCATATTTCTTATCTCCCTCAACCGATACTTCATGAACATCCTCCCTTCTCCATCTAGTTATGATTCCTTTGCTGCAATTGTCATTGCATTTTGAGACACTTCCTCCTGGATCCCACTGTTGTGAGTTTGACAAGCTAGCTTCAAATATTTGACCACTCCATACAATTTCAACTTTCCTAAACTTGTGTGGCATGTTGTTACCAATTTCAACTTGTAGAGGAACTAAACCATCATCCATCATAACTCGGTCAAGGTAAATAATAAACTTATTTGATGCTTCCACTCTATCTAATGTTGCATCTACTATAATTCCTAGCTTCATGACAGCAACATTTTTTATAACTTTTTCCAACAACAAAACAAAAGTTGCAGCATTAACAAAGTTAATAGCAACAAGTGCAGAGAGACAAAACTCATTTACCAAGGACTTATGTTGCTGGTGTGCACTGTGATAATTTGTGTATTGGAACAAACTTTCATAGGTATCATGATTTATACTAATATCCATAAGGTACAAATGGAAGCTTGTAATTCGACCAACTTGTCCATCCTGAAATTGGTAATTACCGTGTTGTGGTGTGAAAATTGGATACCAAACACATTCAAAGGAATATAGTAACCTGACAATAGCATCCTTTGTGTCAGTTACTACTCTGACAGCTTGTATAGCCCTCAGAAATTTCAAGTAGAATAATACATCATGTATAGTAAGCTTAGTCCAATTTTCTGCAATTGTGTACTCCTTCCCTGGCCATGATTTAAACTTCCAGCTTCTGCTTGCATGCCAATTCAACTGTATAACCTCTAGTTGATCCCTCACAAGTGGTCTTCTTTGGAGGACCATATGGCCTTTGTTCATTCTGAAATCATGTAGTTCTTTCTCAATATGACCATTGTGGCTAAAAAGGGATAAATGAAGGACACATACTGCCTTGTTTGGTTGACACTTTTTAGCCCACGTGTTACCAAGGTTTTCAAATATAGACACATACACTCCATACCTTTCACACCATCCTATTACTACACGGCAAAATATAAACCCAACATATTTTCTATTAAATTCATAAAAAGTCTCACATGCCCAAAAGACACTACCATACTCCACATACATCTCAGCTAAAGCAGCTTTCAAAAAGTCATGCAACGCTACTTCCAATCTTGCAGTCATGGTCTCATCTTCATCTAGCAAGTCTTTATAATTGAAGTATTTGAATATGATTAAGACATAAGGATCACATTGCTTACCCACTTGGGACGCATAATTTCCAGACATCCAAAAAATACAATTCAAAGCATAAATCGATTCTCCTTGCTGCACAACCCTCCTAATTAAGAAGTTACAAGCCAACAAGATATTTGTGACTTGGGCCCATTCTATTTGTTTCAATCCAGCCCAAATGTTGAGTATCTCCGAGAACAAACCAACATTAACTTGGGTCTGGCCCGTGAGATTAAAATGGTTACCAACCTTAGTAAATTCCCTTTTTGCCCTTGGTGTCTCTAGATCCTTCTCTCCCTTAGTAACGATCACTTGTCTCCAACCGCTTGCAACGTCTGGCGGTTCTGGATCAGGCGGTGCCGCTGCAGGTCGATCGAGACACGACGGAGTTCTTCGTGGTAGTATTGTCGCGAGTCGATCGGAGTTCCACGATTCTGACGGCTGTGATTCCGCTATGGGAGGATCGGGTGGTTTTGGCTTGGGAAGGGCCTTGAACGGTGACCCTGGCGACGGCGAATCCGATGACGACAGTATATCTACCACCACCCTTTGATTCTTTGTGACACTTATCTCTGTATTATATGCTTCTATCTCGGTCTGGAGCGATGCCACCCCTTCCTTTCCCGACGCCAACGCGTTAATCGTTTTCCGTGGTTCCGGTGTTGGTGTGAGCATGTCGAACTTCTGCAGAGATTTATGATCAATATTGTTCCCATCCTCCTTTGAATCTGCATCGTCCTCTGCATTCTTGTTCAGAACATATCCATGGCTTTCTTGCTCCTCATCTTCTGCCGCTTCCATCATCTCCCACAAATCTGGGATGAATTTCTTAATGAAAGCCCTTTCAAACTTTTCCCATGTGATATTCAGGGTACCTTGCTTCCAATTGAACCACCAATTGAAAGCATCTCCGCTGAAAGCAAACGTGGTCACCCATCTCACTTTTCTTTCTTCACCAAGCCAAGTGTTGGCCTCGAGAAACCGATCCAATTGGATCAACCACCAGTAACCATCTCCTGTTCCATCAAATCTAGGAACCACCTTTGTCGATATCACTGGCTCATCATCGCATCCGGTAGGTCGGACCATTGTTAGAACCCGAAAATATCAATATATGAAATTAGACTAAATTGATTGAATGTTGAGCAAAACTCTTACAATATCAAAATGAAAGATAAAATGTGTAGAAGGAAGTGATTCCAATCTACCCTCGGAGCTAAGCTCCTCAAAGAAAGAGAACACTCATTCTTTGCCTAACCAAATTGGTTCTAACTAAAATCTTCCATACCCTCTACCACTCACCCATCTCACTACTTATACTACTAAGGCATAACAAACTTGCCAACTAATTACTAATAAAATCCCATTATATTCTTTATTACAATAATACCCCCTTTTTTCTATTAACCCTTATACTTAGGTCTCTATCAGCGCAATAGTCAGTTTACATTATCTATTTCATATGCATACAGAATGCACCAATAATTGTTATCGAAAAAGCAAGAAACTAGGGAAATGACTACACGTTCATGAATAAACTACAAGCATGATGAAGTGGTTTCGTGTGCACTCTGAACTGAAGAAGAATAACTTACTGATAACGAAGAGGACATAAAAGTTCTGAAGGGCAATATGCAGCCTTGTATCTCATCTTGTTGCAAGAGTGAATATAGTAGCCAAGGTAATAGTACTGAAGACTAGGACAATTAACCTGGTTATCTTTCACCCAACCAATTTCTTGAAGTGCAGAGTACTTGCCTAGTGACAGAAAGGCAAAGTCTGGATCCCAGAACAAATATTTACTTGATAAACAGTTAGGAAGGATATCTATAACCCCAACTGCTACTAACTGACCATCCACCAAATACTGTTGATGGAAAGAGCCAAAACCACAAGGAGGGACTGTGTTATCACCAGTAGGTGAAACATATAATAACGGAGTATCAACCAAAAACCTGCGATATGAGCTCTCCGTGTAATTTTCTGGTTTATCATTATGTACTTTGCTCTGATACCTTGCAAATAAAGCATGTTCTTCTGGATCAAAACTGGATCTGTTCAAACGGATCTCAAGCTTTCGCTTTTTAAACTGACACTTCATTCCAGATTTTTTAGGAATTGCAGCATTTTGAACAGTTCCATTTTGGGAAACTTGCTTACTAGAAGCATAAAAATTGACATGTCCATTGCAAGCCCTAGTAGATAGACCAGAAATTTTCATTGTTGAATCTAAAGATGCTACCAGCTTTTCTGCAATAACTTTAGGAGAATATCCATTTTCCTTCTCACTATCTCTTGATGGTTTGGAATCACTACCATCCTTGTCCTTTGACTGTGCTCGTTTTATAGAGGCAGCAACTTGAAAGGCTATATTGCTACTATATAATAGATCTTCGGATCCATTGGCTAAGATCTTTTTTTTCCCCTGTGAAACCATTCTGACTGAAGCTTTTGGTAATTGAATACCAGATGGAAATTCCCCGGTCTTGGTGAACATGTGTGTTACATTATCAATCTGATCCGATAAATAGTGCAAAGATTTTTCATCTTCATCCACCTCTTTGCTGCCGACAGATAGAGATTCTTCTGACATGGAGCATGATGGGTTATTATGGACAAGGCTTTCTGAATTTTTTGAAGTATTTGATTCCTTCATGACATCAACTTTTTTAACATCCAAGGTTCCATCTAAAAACCTAGGAAGATAGAACCATCAGCGAAAAGTGGAACAACGAAGTTTGAGCATTTATGGGCTACAAATATCAAATGAAGTGAATTGTGTATAATAGAAAAATAAATATCCAATGTATTTAACCTCCTTGAAAATTCCAGCTAAAATAAAAGAACGGAAAGGAGAAACAGCATATTTAGGTAACATGTTGATGAAATTCGAATTTTCACCCACTTCCCACCCCACCTCCAAAGAAAATAGAAATAGATGTAAATAGAAATGTTCCTATTGTCTAATAACTAGCAAGTCAATCTCAAAAAGAGTATACTCTAATTTTTTTATATATAAACATGAATTTGATAGCAACTAATTTGAAAGTATAGGCAACTAAGATTTCAGGCGAAAGAAAGTTTTTAACATATAAAGGAAATTCTTAAGGTAATTTATTAGAGTTTCAAAAAACATTAAAAAAAAGGTTATTTGTTGAAGCTACGTGTCACGAGGAGAAAGAGAATGACGGTAAATAATGTCAGTCAAAAGATTGAGGACTCTATTTTATTCATGGTAATTGCATATTATACTCTCAGTCTCATACCATGTCTATAACGATGCCAGCAAAGCATTTGAACTTCAAATATGAAAAGTAATAACAGTCACTAATTTCAATTCCATTGATATCACATGAAATAAGCATACCTTTGCATTCGTCTAGATACACGAAGTTGATCCTTAGAGGGAACAAAGTCACTTGCTTTCAAGCGGATTGTATAGGAAGGGCAACATGTTTTGTCCATCTCTGGTTTATAAAGAAAACATCCAGATCTTCTCCAGCCCTGATCAAGAAGAGCTACCAGAAGATAATAAAATGAAATTGAGTTAATTCAAACTGCATATCAGCAGATCAATTTAGTTTAGAGTATTAAATGAAATCAAAGCTTGTTCTCATCAGCTAAATGAGAAAGGTTACTATTCCTGTTAGGATCTAGGATGGTATATATCTAGGTCTCTCGCAATAGGGTTTTTCTCTCAGTGGCTATCTCATGAGTCATGAATAATCAATCCCCCTTTTAGATGAGATATGACTTCTTTATTTAAAGTGGTCAGGATAAATGGTTTCGAGAGAAGTTGCTTCGCAGTGGGGAAGTTAGTTACTAGTTCGTTGTCCATGGGATGGGAGGTTACTCAACCATGCTAACATAGTCAGCTATGAAACACGGACACAAACGACACTGACACGGTGACACCGATAATTTGAGAAAATAACATAATTCAATGGAACCATGTGTATCAGTGTCGTGTCAGTGTCGGACACCGATTAGTTAGTAAGCCTGACTCGGTCGGTTACCATCCTACTCAGGCCATAACGGTAAGGTTACAAATCTCTCCAAAAGCAGAAGAGACTTGCATCAACTTAGAGTAATACATAATATATAAAGTTTGAAACCATGTCACATAGGTACATCACATCACAAAGAAAAATCAAGCTTGTTAATTTAACTTTGCCATTTCTAAATTTTTATCAGAAATTATCACATAATAATGCAAAATGTCATCAATATCAAATAGAGCAGAGTGTGAAACACAAAGAAATATCACACAACACCAACCTTGGTAGTCATCCACTGTAAGGCTCTCAGCTAACATGCCTGTTACAGGAGAAAAAAAAAACAAATAACTAATTACAAAATGTAAGTTCCAAAAACATAACAATCAAAAATCCAAACAACCCAGTGAGAATTTTTTTCTAAAAAGTCTAAACTGATATAGTAAAAGTATAATCCTAATCCACCAACTACAGCAAGAAGCAAAATTTGCATTTTAGTTAAAAAAAAAACTAATCTTTTAATGTTTTCAGCAAAAGGGATAACGAATTGAAGATGAAAACAATAATTTATAACAGAATTAATGAAATTGAGATCGAAATTTAGGAGAATTTGAAAGAAAAGTAGGAACCATGAGAGATGCTATTGTGACGAGGGGATCTACAATAACCACAAGAGCTTCGACGCTTTCCGTAATCAACAACAACGCTTTCCTTTGGGGTTTTGCTGCTACTGCTAGCCTCGTTCCTCATCCTACTCGACATTTCTTCAATTTTGGGGCAAAACGGTGTCGTACATATGTTGTTCTACGGCGGTGATTCGATCGGAGAGTTCTTCTATCTTTGATTTGGATTGATCATCCAAATTTTGGGTTGAATAATTCTTTGAGGCAAAGACCTGTGAAATTTTTGTTTTGTTTTCTTCCCCAGAACGTGTCAACTTGAAAGCAAATATAACTTTTTTATTTTCATTAAATAATATTCATTAAATGTACCCAAAAAAATATTCATTCAATAAATTATATTTTTAAGCCACTAGATTTGGTCCAGTGGTGAGGAGTTCGAATAGTATCTGCGTTCAATTATCAACTTCATTGTAAAAAAATAAAAATTTGTCACGGAACCTAGTAGTAGCTAGAAATTCCATCCAAGTAAATATGTGGGATGTTGGAGGTCCATTAAATATGGTGCATTTGGATGGAATTTGGCATAATCGTAATGATAAAATTTGAAATATTCAAACTTCGGACATTCCACTTATCACTTGTGGTTGTGGATAAGTTGGGGTGCAGCCAGCCTTTCTTCAGTTTTGCATAACAACGTGTCCCAGCAAACTACTACTATGGATCATATTTTTGCTTTGTGCAGCAACGAAAATAGTGATACGGTTGGAAGAGTCACTATGTTACTATAGCGCATTTGGCATAATCGTAATGATAAAATTTGGAATGGCAATGTCCAGATGTCGAGCCAAATCTAAAGACAAACCTTTGATACTTGAAATAGTTGTGATTATGATTGGATAACCAGGTATGTTACTTTGGAAAAAAACCTGTTTCATGCTGGGTAAAATTTAATGTTGATGTTGCTTTCGTTATTGGCTCTGAAACAACCTCATTAGGATTGTGTTTTCATAATAGTAATGATCGGTGAAAGATTTCATGTGGTAGGCAATTGGAATTGTATTTGAAAGTCTCCAGCTTCTCACAAAGCGTGTCATTTACTTTGGCGTCTTTGTAGGGGATATCTTCCAGCGAGATCTTGTTTGTCACGGCGGTACATGGATTGTTCATTGATATGTCCTATTTATGATCATGATAGAGAAGATGACTTGCACGTGTTCTTTGAACAACACGAGATAGCTGGCAGGCAGAATGTTGGAGAATTTCCAAAATATATTTGAAAGGTTGCAATAGTTAATTTGAAATTCAAATTTGAATTTTGAAAACCTTTGGAGGGTTGTGTCCCTTCACCATTTGGCATAAGTTTCTCTATAAATAGAGACACTTATGAGGCATAAAGATAATGATAATAATGAGAAAATCATGAGTTTCATGAATCAGAATTTCTGCCTAAATTATCTAAGTCATTTCTTCATTTCTCTAGTGCACGAGAGGAATCGAAGAAACTTTGTTCTGTAAACTATCGTTGATCGATATGCTTGATGTGTGTGTGCAATCCATGTCAATGTTTCCAAAGTATCCTGAAGGGGATTCGCCGGTTAACCCTTTTGCATCTGGTTTGCATAAACTGGTGGGGGCGAATCGAACCTAAAGCCTAGTGTGATACACACGCTTTGGAATTTATGTGCAATGTGTAAGAATTAAAATTTAGAGATCGATATATTATATGAAATTAGAACACACTTACTTGTGAATCAATAATCATGTTTACCGAAGCGCCAATATCAGAAATCACTGATATGTTAGCCAAGGTCTTCCTCTGCCTATCACATGCTCCAGGATTTGAGGTTTTCAATGGGGCAACCACAAACGAGCTTACATTCTCAGTGTGACGGCAAAGGGGACCTAGCCTATCTATTTATAAGATAACAACCCTAGTCATACTACCCATCATGTACACTAGAAGTTGGGCCTACACTTTGTTTCTACACAAATCAGAATTAGTGTCCAAAACCCATTATTACTGATCACAATTATCGGGCTTAAGCATCATCAAATGGATCACAACAACATCAACCCGTTTTTATTAAAACCAAAACTCAACAATTGATTGCAGCCCACGAAATATTAGAAAATATTCTAACATTCTCCCACTTGGGCAAAATCAATTGTGTATATTTAATTTGAAGAAAATATTTTTGAAAACGACTCTCGGGTTGATAACATATTTATTAACGTGGCCACAATGATCCCAAGATGCAACATCTAATTAAGACTCCATCCAACAAAAGTTAAATGATATCGAATCATGGCGGCAATTATATCCTTATCGATACAACACCTTCCATGGTTACAAATACCACCAAACTCCGTCGACTAGTCATTCATGTAGAGTGTAGTGAGAAAATGATATGTCTGTGATCAATCAACCATACTATCATTTTCTTCGTCAGTCCTCAATTTCTCTCAAATGCCTTATAGCAAGAGAAATTATATGGTCCATAAGATACCACAAGTCCAAGCTCCAAAATAATGTTGACTGTCGCGACATAATGATCAAATCAACATTGAGCTCCAATATTTTAGACATAATTTCTCTCAAATGCATCAAAGCCAAAGAAATTACATGGTTCTTAAGATACCATAACACCTCAGCTCCAAAATAGTGTTGATCACCGGCTAAGTGATCCAGACAACACTGAGCTTTAATTTATTTATGTTTACACATAATGCCTCAGCTCCAAAATAGTGTTGATCACCGGCTAAGTGATCCTAACAACACTGAGCTATAATATTTATTTATATAATGCCTCAACTCCAAAACAGTGTTTATCACAGGCATAGTGATCCGAATAACACTGAGCTGTAATATTTTCATATTTAAAATAATTTCAATATTATAAAGGAGATAATATAAAATTTAAACTCCCACTGATCAATATTTTCAAAAGAATCTTAATTATCTCCCACTTACTCAATTGTTCTTTTCAAACTCCCACTAATCAAACATATCAAAAGAACTCACAATGTCCGTGTTTAAAATGTTACTCTTGAAAACCACAGACCTAAGTCTCCTGATTAAGGGATTAATAATATAATTTTTTACAAAATCAGTGTGACACTCCAGTAGTAAATTATCTCCCACTAACCCAAAAGTTCTTTCTATTCAGTTTTTCTCCACATTAATCATAAGGGTTATTCTCCAAATTTTGCTTCCATTTCTTATAATTTTAATTTTAAGATGTTTAACATTTCAATGGAAACATATTAATTATATGTGAAGAAAATCATTCTTGAATCAAATTATTATAATAGGCCAATATAAGACCATGTACAATGGCAAAAAACATTCAACACCATACTTTTCCACTTTTTACACTCCACATCATCTTCTCTTTCTTCCACCTAATAATTCAACACCTCATTCAATTTTTACCCTCTCCAATAGTTTTTTCATTCAACACCCTACCCCACCACGTTCTCTACCCCACCACTTTTGAGTGTTGAAATTATTATTGGGATCCATTTCACACAAAAAAAAATGACTAAAACTTCAAATTAAACACTAATTGAAAGATAAACAAGATTAAGATAGTGAAAAACTTGGTTTTTTTTTCTGTGTCCAAATCAAATGAACCAAGTCTCTATTTATAGAGAGAAAAAAAAATTACGAATTTTGGTGAAAAAATAAAAAAAAAATAAAATTAATTTGCATTGAAATAATTGAGTTTAAAGATAAGATGAGGTAAAAATCTCGTGAGCCAATCAGAAGCTGCCACCTGTCCCCTTGCACATCAATTAAACATGTTAACTGGATTCATCTTCTCTTTAAATTCAACATGTTACTCCAATGGTCCATTTTCATTCAACAGTCAGTCAACACCCATTAAACACCCTCATTGCACTTGGTCTAATAGTACAATCACCTTTAGGCAGAATGCACAAACTAAGGTCAAATCCTCAGTCAAAACCTCAGATGAGTTAATCAATGAGTATGCATTGAACTTTGAAAGTTGTCACCTTTAGGCAGGCAAATTCCTCCGTTCAATACATTCTCCAATAACTTCATCTCAAATCAATTTTTAATTATAACATATAATAATCACCTTTAGGCAGAAAATCACATGTCACAATTAAAAATATTCCTCAAACTACAAAGAAAATTCCATCAATCAATATAAGCGGTCCCACTTTGATGGTAACGGCCTATATCAATGCATGAAATCTCTTGCATAGGAATCAATATCTCTTGTCATATAACACGACTCAGTAAAAATATGCACATTTAAATGCATCTAAATTGGTCACTCATTATTTTAATTTAGATTCTCAACATATTTTGATCCTTTCAGTGTGGAAAATTAGTATACGAAAAACACAATATATTATTTAGGGAGAGAGGTCATTATCGTGAAATAGTCAACTCATAATATAATAGTTAAATAATTTATGCAGCGGAAAAATTATAAGAGACTTCAATTTTAAATCAATTGAGGGTATAAAATAAATGGTCCCGAACCTTTAACATAGGACTATTTCCTCAATTAAGTCTCATATAAACATTTATAGATAGTTGACATGTAAAACTCTCTCACTTGATAGAGAATTATAGTTGAATTATCAATCTAAGATTTTTAAAATATTTAAACAAATATTCAACTATCTTCTCTATCACACAATGGACATGTCAAGTAATGACACACCAATATGTGTAAGTCCATTACTTACATATTATAAGGAGATTGCAATCCATTTTAAAAAATTGATTTAAAATAAACTAATGGATTATATTTTATCCAGAATAGAACTCTCAAAATATTAAACTTGCAATACTCCCACTCAATAGAGTAAAATTATAAAATTGGAGTATATAGCAAAAATCATATAATGATTATATAGAGAGTTTTTAATTTTAGAATATTCTGAAAAAATAATAAAACTTTAATATATAATTGCATATTTATTGTTTTAAAAAAGGAGTAGTCAATATTGAAAACAAATTTCTCCTCGTATGCAATTATATAATTAGTCACAAGAGGATAAATAATTGCACCACTAACCTCCATGAATGTGACTTTTCCATCCTTGCAAATGGAGTCAATAAGCTTTGATGATTTTACGATTATCAAAAGATCTTCAACGGTATAATCTCAAACAATCACAAATCAATAACAAACCGTTATATCATAATAAGATGACTTTAATATTAAATCTATGCAAGGATAATTCAATTTTCAATTGCCTTAATAATTACTCAAAACTTTCTCTTATAATATTTCATAACTGAACAATATTCTAAAAAGGAAAAGAGAGTGGCAAATACATATATAATATTTGGTGTCATAATGAACAAAATTGAGCCTAAAATAACCTCTCAATCATAACACTTTAACAAAAATAATTCACATTAGTGATACTATTAAAAGAGATTTTCTTAAATATAATTTGAGGCTCAAATCTCATATGATTCTCACATTAGTCACCAAATATAAAAACATTTCACAAAATTAGGTGAAATACACAACCTATCAATTTTGGCAAGCATCATGATACTAGTTGCAATTTTCCAGAACAATGTGTATATAGAATTGCCATGCCTAAATAATATAAATTAATCCATAACACAATAAATTGGCAATTTTAAATTGTTCCAATAATCATGTAAACGATGCACATGTTTCGTGTAGTACAATTTAATTGAATAACAGTATCAAATAACAATTGAAAAAATTTGCCAAACAAAAGGCAAATAAATAAACCCTTTGAAGAAAACATGTGAGTGGCCAAAACCTCAAATAATGCTAGAAAATTATCACACAAGTTGGCCAAGGGTGAAACTGAAGTCTGTAAAACCATTGCTATAAAAGAAAATTGCAAACCACAAAGTGCAGTGCATATTTCAAGCGAAATTCTTTTTATTGGCAATAATGTTGATGTCAATCCTAATCATAATTGAGATTGAAACCAAAATTGAATTTCTGAAAATCATATTCAAGATATTCAAGATGAGAAAATCAAATACAATATAAAACTTATTTTCTCACAAATTTGATTGGCTCCTCTGATGATTCACAACTAAAAATTAGGAGGTTCAAAATTGATTTTCACGGGATTCAAAATTCAACAAAAGGAATCACATAAACAGTAAGCAAAACCTTAATTCTTTCATACTGAGTTGAAACCAAAACGTCAACCCACAACTAATATAATTAGGTTCAAACACAATTACTACCAAATAAAAGACGCCTCTTATTTTATTGAAACCCCGACAATTTTGAGAGCAAAACCATTAGAGTTACTCAAAACTTTTAAATCCAATTAGCCGCAATACATTATAGATCATGGAATTAGTCAAAACATAAATTCATTCATCTTGGAGAGAAATCATACAAATGCATGAACCAGCATTATAAAATTGGCAGCAATAAAAGATACTGAATTAAAAGGATTGATAAATAAATCAATCCTTGTTACAAAATACTGTAGAAAACTACTATCTCAATTGCAAACAAGACACGAAATTTTGCATATTATCTAATTACCAAGAATATCCTCAAATTTATTTGATGAAAGTATGAAACATTATCACTCGGCGACATGTAGCAATCTCGCATAGAACAACTAAATTGGTCCCAATATTGAGGAAGAAAACGCACAACATATATGTTTATAAACAATTCTAAATAGTCCAAATTAATTTCTTCCATACGGATATAATAGTCCAGTCGTGAATCAACACATATATGTATATAAAAGAAATTTGC
The DNA here is from genome assembly GCA_030408175.1 of Trifolium repens. Taxonomy (NCBI): domain Eukaryota; kingdom Viridiplantae; phylum Streptophyta; class Magnoliopsida; order Fabales; family Fabaceae; genus Trifolium; species Trifolium repens. The sequence goes on along the minus strand of CP125841.1, from coordinate 17,519,065 downwards.
ATCGAAACAGGTTTTAGGCGTATATTGAGATATAAGATTGATTCCACCATAGGAGAAAAGAAAATAGAAACGATGCACACGTTGAAATCACGTAATAAAATCGGAAACGGAGATCAGTAAAATCTTTCTCACCGTAACCGAATGACAACCATTAAAAATTAGGGTTCTAATCCATATAATAAAAGCTCTGATACCACATGTAAGAATTAAAATTTAGAGATCGATATATTATATGAAATTAGAACACACTTACTTGTGAATCAATAATCATGTTTACCGAAGCGCCAATATCAGAAATCACTGATATGTTAGACAAGGTCTTCCTCTGCCTATCACATGCTCCAGGATTTGAGGTTTTCAATGGGGCAACCACAAACGAGCTTACATTCTCAGTGTGACGGCAAAGGGGACCTAGCCTATCTATTTATAAGATAACAACCCTAGCCATACTACCCATCATATACACTAGAAGTTGGGCCTACACTTTGTTTCTACACAAATCAAAATTAGTGTCCAAAACCCATTATTACTGATCACAATTATCGGGCTTAAGCATCATCAAATGGATCACAACAACATCAACCCGTTTTTATTAAAACCAAAACTCAACAATTGATTGCAGCCCACGAAATATTAGAAAATATTCTAACACAATGACCATCATGTTCTTCATCATCTTCTTTTATTCAAGAATTTGTTTAGACAAATAAATGAATGGGTCTCCCTCCATTATAATCCGTCATTTGGGAACAACTTTTCAAAGTTGAACTTTGATGTTCTTCACATCTCTTCAAAGTTGCAGTCACGGTTAAAATTAAATAAATCATAAATCGAACCTAAAGATTAGTGTGATACACACGCTTTAGAATTTATGTGCAATGTTCATCATCATCTTCTTTTGTTCAAGAATTTGCAGCAGACCCCCAACAAATGTTCTAACAATCTTTAGGTTCGATTTATGGTTTATATATATATGGTTAAATTGATGGCTGCAACTTTTGAAGATGGGGATTATGGATTTTGTAAAGCGAAAGATATTGGCTTCTGGGAGATAAGTATTATAACCCTTTCTAATTTTATATGTTTGAATATTGAAATTATTATTGCTTGAATGCAAAGAACATGTTAAGGGTTAATATTTCATGCATACAACATAGATGTGGTCTATTTAATTTTAGTGATGAACCTAGATGATTTAAAATTTTATAGACGTAATTATGACATTTGGTATGCATTCATTTTGATGTTAAACATATTTAATGCATGTATAGAAAAATTTCAACACTAAAATAAAGCAGGTTCATGTTTAACATGCGTGCCATTCATTTCTACGAATTAGAATATAATTTTGATTCAAATTAACTTGGTTTTCTCTGTATGAAATTGTTACCAAATGATGGATTATTATGAATGGAGGAATGCTTGTTTCTTTATTGGCTGTAACGACGGTTGGTGAAGAAAAACTATATTGGTTGAAGGGTTATTACTGAAACTATTCCGTGATCAATTTTGGTGTTGATTTTAACAAGTATCATTGAAGGAGAAATGAATACACATATATGTATGACTATGGTGAAAGGTACACTATTAAATTGTCTCAATATTTGATATGCATGATATTGAAACTATTCAAGTATGTGAAAACTTTGACAAGTATGAATAAGTTTAATTATGAGACATGTTTTTATGTTATCTTATTTTAAAATAAAAGGAGTGTATATGACATGAATATTAAAAATGCATATTTTTGTGTGATATTATTGTTTTGTGCAAGAAGTTTTTAAATTTAGAATTGTGATGATCTCATATTATATGTGCATGATAATATGAAAGTTGTTGTTGATTTCTTGCTTATTGATATTAAAAATGATTTGGGTATGTTTAAATTATTATAAGTTGGTAAATTGTTCATGAAGGAAATTAAGTTATAGAAAATGTTAATGATTTTGAATCATTGTTTATTTTTCTAAATGATTATTATTTGAATTTACCATTGAACATATTTTTACATGAAACTTGATTTTGTGATTTAGAATTTATGATACATGTATTAGTTATGTGATAACTTTAATATGAAAAGGTTTCTTATGATAAAATTGAAATAAATTCTAAAGTTTTATTTTTAAGTTCTGAAATTCCTGGCAAGCTGAGCACGATGCTCTACACGATGCTCCAACACTGTGTCCGGTCTAACGCGTAGCAGTTCAAAGCATATAAAGGAAAACAAATAAAGAAGACAAGTATTTGTTAACCCAGTTCGGCGAACCTACATCTGGGGGATACCAATCCAGGAAGGAATATCACTATAATAGTCCTAGTTACTAAGTCTACAGCAAACGCCCCGTTTACAACTTATAACCTAGGCACTACCAATGACTCTTCTACCTAGGAACTCCTAGATATGAGATCCCATCTCACTCCCTTACAACCTTACAGCTAGCAAGGATTTCACTAACACAAGAACAAAACGTTTTGGAGACACAATCCTAAAACTACACACTCGTGCCTAAAGGCTTTGAGTGTTAAACACACAAAAAGTCCTAACTCCGTACTTCAAAGCTTAGGAGAAGGATCACACAATACAACTCAAGAACACACGTCCTAAGCTTGCATCAGGGTGACACAAGAAAGGCTCACAATAATAAACACACGCAAAACCTAGTTCTAGACTCAAACATAATAACGGCGTGAACAACAACTGAATTAGGGTTTTGCAGCTCCTTTAAATACTTCAGACAATTACACATGCATGGGCTTGGTTTGTTTGGCCCAAGCATTTACTCCATATCAATTAAATGAGATTCTCTAAAAATATGTTCTTCAAAGAGATACTCTTCAGAAATATTCTTGACCAGGATCTGAAGCATTAAACAACCTTCCTTATATAAAACCTTATAAAACGCGCCATGCAAGATTCATGAGAGAGAAACCAACATTCCATAAATGGAACTTGTCATGAGCGCTCCTCCTGAGCCATTTCAATGCTCTACGCAATGCCTGAGGCATCGGATCGCACATCTTGCACAAAGTTTATTTTACCAAAAATGCAGCCAATACCAAAGACTCAACAAACTCCCCCTTTGGCAAATTTTTAGCTAAAACAAATTATGACCATACAGATACAACTTAAACAGATACTTCAACTACATATCTTTTTCTCAACATAATCACACAAGCATAAAGATTAAGTAGTAGCTATCCTTCAAAACCATTACCATACTACTCCTTCATGGAGAACAGTAGAAAAGAATAAGATGTATCTTTTTAAGATTATCAGAGAGGCATGCAACAGCGGAAAACACAATAACTACTTCGCCTTAAATGGTCAGGAAAATAAACTTGATAGGATGTGGAATAGAATGCTTCAGCATTTCCACAAATCTGCTCCTCCTGCACACATGCATGAGATGTTGGAGCATTGTATCCAACATCTCCCCCTGCATAATACAAATCAGCTCCCCCTCAACACCTGCATATATCAGATCATGCACACAACCACACAGCTACATACTCCATCCAAAACTATACTACTAGTTACACTGCACACATATCATAACCAGAGCATGTGCAGACAGAAAACAACCAGCAGACTGATCAATTCATAACCAGAATATATCCAAATCAATTCATAACCAGAATATATCCAAAGCATACCAGGATTGGTATGTAAGATTGATATTTTACTCCCCCTTTTTGCCACAAATTTGACAAATTTACTCCCCCTTCTGTAAGATTGGTACAGAAGTAAATGACTTTAATGCACACCAACAGACGGGATACATAACTCACCAGCTCCCCCTCACTACCAACATGCAGAGAAAAATAGATTCTCGCACATAAGGAGCACATACAAGAATAGTAATAATCACCACCAACTATCACAAGAGTTACTCCTCCCCTCACTACTCAATCTCATGCACATAGGCCAGACAGGCTATATGCAACCACACCACAACTACAAATGCACATGGGGCAGACAAGTCATGTGTAACCATCATAACATACGCATGCTTCTATAGGCAAACATGCTACAACTGATCTACAACTACCAACATCAGAGCAATCATGAATCAGCAGACAAATGCAAACATACAGATAACACACACCTGAGGTTAGGACACATGATATCATATACCACATGTAATGAGAAGAAAGAATTTGATCTGATTCTCCTAGGATAGCGTGCAAGCATAAGTTGGAGAAAAAAATGACAGTTGCACGCCTCAAGCTCATTGACTGCTATAACTCCTCATAGAGGCAAATTCCTAACTTGCCCCTTAGCTTCTCAAATTGCACAGCATCAAGAGCCTTAGTGAAAATATCTGCCACTTGCTCTTTTGTACCCACATGCTCCAATGTGACAATTTTATTCTCAACAAGATCTCTGATGAAATGATGGCGAATATCAATATGCTTGGTCTTGCTATGCTGAACTGGATTCTTTGAGATGTTTATTGCGCTCATGTTGTCACAGTACAATGTTAGAGCATCCTGTTCAACATTGTATTCCTTCAGCATTTGTTTCATCCACACAAGTTGAGAGCAACTACTCCCAGCTGCTATATACTCAGCCTCAGCTGTAGATAGGGCCTCACAATTTTGCTTCTTGCTGAACCAAGATATTAGATTAGTCCCCAAAAAGAAACAACCTCCTGAAGTACTTTTTCTATCATCAGCACTTCCAGCCCAATCAGCATCACAATATCCATATAAGATAGAATTTTCACAATGGGAATATATTATCCCATAATCACTAGTTCCATTCACATACTTCAAAATTCTCTTAACTTGAGTCAAGTGACTTACCTTAGGATCTGCTTGATATCTAGCACACACTCCAACAGCATAAGTTATGCCAGGTCTACTTGCAGTCAAGTACAACAAGCTCCCAATCATGCTTCTATAGAGACTTTGATCTACACTTACTCCCTTCTCATCTTTGGTAAGTTTCAAATGGGTAGGTGCTGGTGTTCTCTTGTGTGTAGCATTGTCCATCCCAAATTTCTTGACTATGTTTCTGGCATACTTGCTTTGAGATATAAAGATGGTGTCTTCCATTTGTTTAATCTGAAGACCAAGAAAGTAAGTCAATTCCCCAACAAGACTCATTTCAAACTCTGACTGCATTTGCTTGACAAAATGCTGGACCATCGTGTTCGACATTCCACCAAACACAATGTCATCAACATAGATTTGGGCTATTATAAATTTTCCCTTTTCTTCTTTTACAAACAGGGTTTTGTCTGATCCTCCCTTCCTGTATCCTTGCTCTTCCAAGAATTGAGTCAACCTTTCATACCATGCCCTAGGTGCCTGTTTTAGGCCATACAAGGCTTTCTTCAATTTGTAGACATATTTAGTATGTTCTGGGTCCACAAACCCTTTAGGTTGCTCAACATACACCTCTTCCTGTAGGTATCCATTTAGAAATGCACTCTTCACGTCCATTTGGTATAATTTGAACTTGAGAATGCAGGCCACTCCTAGAAGCAATCTGATGGATTCTAGTCTGGCCACAGGTGCAAAAGTTTCATCAAAGTCAAGCCCTTCAATCTGGGTATATCCTTGTGCCACAAGCCTTGCTTTATTTCTGGTAACCGTACCATTCTCATCTGACTTGTTTTTATACACCCATTTTGTTCCAATTACATTCACATCTTCAGGCCTTGGAACTAAGTCACATACTTCACTTCTCTCAAATTGGTTAAGCTCTTCTTGCATAGCCTCAATCCAGGCTTCATCAGTCAAAGCTTCTTTGACATTCTTTGGCTCAAACAAGGACACAAAACAAGAATTTGCAATTACATCATTTGTCCTTCTTGTGGTTATCCCTTGTTCAGGATTCCCTATAATCAGGTCTTTGGGATGATTTTTCTGGACACGTACAGAGGGACCTTTGTTTTGGACTTGAGGTTCAGTACTTGTCTCAGCATCTTCTTCATGAGTCTTTTCATCAGATTTTTGTTTACTGGGATGTTCTGAGGCTCCAACATCTTGCTCAACATTGTCAATAACAGGTGCACCTTGATCAATGTCATCATCCTTCTCTAAGGGGGTGTCTTTTACAACAACATTTACAGATTCCATCACAACTTGAGTCTTAGAGTTGTAAACTCTTTATGCTCTACTGTTTGTAGAGTATCCAAGGAAGATTCCCTCATTACTTTTAGGGTCAAGTTTCCTTCTTTGTTCTCTATCAGCTAGAATGTAGCACTTACTCCCAAAAACATGAAAGTGTTTGACAGTTGGTTTCCTTTCTTTCCATAGTTCATATAAAGTAGAAGAGGTACCTTTTCTTAGAGTAACTTTATTGTGTATGTAGCAAGCAGTGTTCATGGCTTCAGCCCAGAAGTGATATGGAATGCTTTTGGCATGAAGCATGACTCTAGCTGATTCTTGGATGGTTTTGTTCTTCCTTTCAACCACACCATTTTGTTGTGGGGTTATAGGAGACGAGTACTCATGCTTGATCCCTTTAGTGGAGCAGAATTCATTGAATTTGGAGTTCTCAAATTCTCTTCCATGGTCACTTCTGATTCTAACAACATTACTTCCTTTCTCTCTTTGAAGTTGAATGCACAGCTCCTTGAACACATCAAAAGCATCTGATTTTTCTCTAATGAAATTCACCCATGTGTATCTAGAGTAATCATCTACCACTACAAGAGAATACCTCTTTCCTCACAAGCTTTCAACCTGCATGGGTCCCATGAGATCCATGTGTAATAATTCAAGAACCTTGGAGGTTGTCTGATGCTCCAGCATTGGATGCGACATCCTGATTTGCTTTCCAATTTGACATTCACCACACACCTTTCCTTCAACGATCTTGAGTTTGGGAAGGCCTCTAATGGCTTCAACTGATATAGCTTTCTTCATTCCTTTCAAATTGAGATGTCCCAATTTCTGGTGCCATAGTTGAACTTCATCTTCTGTGGTGACTAGGCAGGTGGATGTGAGGGCTTCTTCCTGAGGCATCCACAAGTAACAGTTGTCTTTAGATCTAGTGTCTCTCAGCATTAGTTGTCCTTCCTCATTGTTAACAAGACATTCAGATTTAGTGAAGTTAACTTTCATGCCTTGTAGGATCTTACATTTATGAGATACTTCTCTTCACCAGTCATATGTCTAGAACACCCGCTATCAAAATACCAATCTTCCCTAGAAGAAGCTCTTAGGGATGTGTGAGCAATTAACCCAACATTTTCTTCTTTATGTAATTCAGCATTCTCTTCTTTAGGTCTCCATTCCTTCTTAATAACATTCTCTTCCTGTACCACATTTGGTTTAGGCTCATGGTTGGGGTATCCATACAACTTGTAGCAGAAAGGTCTGATGTGTCCTCTTTTTCCACAATGGTGACACACCCACCTACGATATCTCCTTTGGTTTTTAGGCCTTTGATGAACAAAAGGTCTTGGTCTTTGATGAACTGAAGATTTTGGATCAAGAGCGAACTTTGGAACTGGGTATGCTTTAGAATGTTGAGTCTGATGCTCCAGCATTACCTTTCCAGTACAAGGATCAAAGACATTTTCTCCTGATGTGAACTTGGTTTCAGGGTCCTGTTGGTACTGATTCAGACTTGAGTAGTTGTATCCAACAGACCTAAGCTTCCCACTTGGCACATTATCCAGAATTTCTTCAAGAAGATCTGCTCTTGAGTTCAGCTGACTTACACGTTTCCTTAGATCATCCATTTGAGCATTCACTTGGATGACTTTTTCTTCTGCCTGTGTAGCCTTTTCAACTTGCATGTTCACTTCGGCTTGAAGTTTGTTAATGGTCTTCTTTTGTTTCTCAAGAATCCTACACATCTCTTCATATCTAGTGACCAATTCTTTGTAGGTGCTGGCAAGTTCTTCATAAGACACATCCCCATCTTCATCAGATTCCCAATCCTCAACATTAACACATGTTCCAGTGAGGGCAGTCGCATGTCTTGCTGATTCACTTTCTTCATCAGTGTCTTCATCTGACCAAGAAACAGTTAGCCCATTCTTTTGTCTTTTCTGATATGTTCCACATTATGACCTTATGTGTCCATAACCTTCACACTCATGACACTGGACCCCCTTGCCTTGACTGCTTTTATCTTCAGGCTTGGTTTTCTTAAGACTATTCTGCTGTTTGTTGATGTCGAACCGGATGCTCTGCCCATTCTGTCGATTCCTACCCCCAACTCTTTTCAGCACTTTGTTGAATTGTCTACCAAGCATGGCAATAGCATCAGCTATGTTATCTTCCTCTTCATCCTCACTTTGGTCATTGCTTTCATCAGTGTTTGAAACAAAGGCAATGCTTTTGTTCTTCTTGTCACCCCGTTCATTCAAAACAATTTCAAAAGTTTGGAGGGATCCAACAAGTTCATCCATCTTCATAGTGGATATATCATGTGCTTCCTCAATTGCCGTTACCTTCATATCGAACCTTTTGGGAAAGGACCTGAGAAGTTTCCTTGATAATTTTTCATCAGAAATTTTTTCTCCTAAGGCTTCAAAAGAATTTGCAATGTCAAGAAGACTCAAATGAAAATCTTGGATGCTCTCATCATCTTTCATTCTTAAGGATTCAAATTTGGATGTGAGGTGTTGAATCTTTGACTGTTTTACCTTGGTAGTCCCTTCATAGCACTTTTCTAGTATCTCCCATGCTTCTTTGGCTGACACACAGTTTTTGATGAGTTTGAAAACACTAGCGTCTACTCCATTAAAGAGAGCATAAATGGCTTTGTGATTGTAATGCGCTGCAGTTTCCTCTTCTGGAGTCCATTCTACTTCAGGTTTCTATACCCCCGTTGAGGTACCTTCCTTGCTAGTATAGACAGGACGTTCCCATCCAGTTAGCACAACTTTCCACACTTTACTATCAATTGACCGCAAAAAGGCCGTCATTTTGGATTTCCAATGGTCATAGTTACTGGATCCATTGAGCAATGGTGGTCTGTTCATGTAGCCTCCATCTTTTTCCATGATGCCAGAGAATTCAGGTCCTGAATCTCACCCTAGAAACAGGCAGGGTGCCTGCTCTGATGCCAATTGAAATTCCTGGCAAGCTGAGCACGATGCTCTACACGATGCTCCAACACTGTGTCCGGTCTAACGCGTAGCAGTTCAAAGCATATAAAGGAAAACAAATAAAGAAGACAAGTATTTGTTAACCCAGTTCGGCGAACCTACGTCTGGGGGATACCAATCCAGGAAGGAATATCACTATAATAGTCCTAGTTACTAAGTCTACAGCAAACGCCCCGTTTATAACTTATAACCTAGGCAGTACCAATGACTCTTCTACCTAGGAACTCCTAGATATGAGATCCCATGTCACTCCCTTACAACCTTACAGCCAGCAAGGATTTCACTAACACAAGAACAAAACGTTTTGGAGACACACTTCTAAAACTACACACTCGTGCCTAAAGGCTTTGAGTGTTAAACACACCAAAAGTCCTAACTCCGTACTTCAAAGCTTAGGAGAAGGATCACACAATACAACTCAAGAACACACGTCCTAAGCTTGCATCAGGGTGACACAAGAAAGGCTCACAATAATAAACACACGCAAAACCTAGTTCTAGACTCAAACACAATAACGGCGTGAACAACAACTGAATTAGGGTTTTGCAGCTCCTTTAAATACTTCAGACAATTACACATGCATGGGCTTGGTTTGTTTGGCCCAAGCATTTACTCCATATCAATTAAATGAGATTCTCTAAAAATATGTTCTTCAAAGAGATACTCTTCAGAAATATTCTTGACCAGGATCTGAAGCATTAAACAACCTTCCTTATATAAAACCTTATAAAACGCGCCATGCAAGATTCATGAGAGAGAAACCAACATTCCATAAATGGAACTTGTCATGAGCGCTCCTCCTGAGCCATTTCAATGCTCTACGCAATGCCTGAGGCATCGGATCGCACATCTTGCACAAAGTTTATTTTACCAAAAATGCAGCCAATACCAAAGACTCAACAAGTTCATGTTGAGTATATCACTTACATGTGTGACCCATTTTATGAAATAAAAGTTGGTCATGACAAATCTTTATGATCATGTTTGTTTGTGCTATACATCTATAATGCATTGAATCCATGGTATCTTGGATACATTTAAGTGGAAATAGAATTTCAAATTGAAATGATTATTATATATGTAATAGCAAGGGGAGAATGACATAAAGATTGTGCATATGACACAATATAATCAAATGACAAAAGTGTCATGGCTTTGTGATAGTGGGTTAAAACTATCAAGAATGTATAAGGAATATTCAAAGTTTGTAAAATGCATAGCTATGTGGTTGATTGAATATTCAAAGTTATAAAAGTTGAAAAATCTTGCAATTCTTTGACGAAGGAATTGACAAGGATATGATGTTTTCGGATATGATGGTTAAGTCATTGAAGGCATCATTAGGGATGTGGTACAAGCCCATATCTAATTGATCACCAATGGTGGAAACTCAACTCACACTTGAATAACATCAAGTCTTGAGTTCAATGATGAAAGTACACTATTAGAGTGATTGAAGTACTTGACAATAATTAATACATCCCAAGAGTAAAAGTACTTGGACCATAAAAGTAAAAGTGGTAGAATGAGATTTTCCTCTTTATAGACATATAGCATATGTTTGCTTGAATGCATAATTATGGGTGCATTTATGATATAGTCTACCTATATGAGAATAAAGTGGGGCCGCTTCATAGAGTTCAAGGGCTTGACTCTTAAATTCTCATGAAAAGGATATGAGACACAAGGCCTTAACAAATGTGTCATTTTGATAATTCGATCAATGGTATCGAGATTTCATGTGTGAGTTATGCACACTTGTTCTGATGAATAATTGGTTCAAAGCTTGTCTACCAATCTATTCGGTGATGAGTGGAAACTTAACTTACTAAGTAATAGTTCAAATCGTGAGATACCTTTATCTGAAACCATGAGATTTCCGGAATAATGGATTTAGATATATTTTAAAAATGGTGGGGGATTGTTGGAGAATTTCCAAAATATATTTGAAAGGTTGCAATAGTTAATTTGAAATTCAAATTTGAATTTTGAAAACCTTTGGAGGGTTGTGTCCCTTCACCATTTGGCATAAGTTTCTCTATAAATAGAGACACTTATGAGGCATAAAGATAATGATAATAATGAGAAAATCATGAGTTTCATGAATCAGAATTTCTGCCTAAATTATCTAAGTCATTTCTTCATTTCTCTAGTGCACGAGAGGAATCGAAGAAACTTTGTTCTGTAAACTATCGTTGATCGATATGCTTGATGTGTGTGTGCAATCCATGTCAAGGTTTCCAAAGTATCCTGAATGGGATTCGCCGGTTAACCCTTTTGCATCCGGTTTGCATAAACTGGTGGGGGCGAATCGAACCTAAAGCCTAGTGTGATACACACGCTTTGGAATTTATGTGCAATGACCATCATGTTCTTCATCATCTTCTTTTATTCAAGAATTTGCAGCGGACCCCCAACAAATGTTCTAACACAGTAGGCCTTGAGTTGTCCTACACAATGATGAGTATCGACCTGAGTCTGTAGTTGTTCGAGTTTTTGCAATTTGCAATGGGTGTGTTGCAATACTCTTCTGGTGTATTTTGTATAATCAAAATGAACAAGTTTGGAATTAAAATAAGTGCACGACAACTCAAGTAGGAAGGATAACTTTTGGGTTCTGTATAAAATGGACCAACAAAAAGATTGGTCCATCTTGGACCAATATTATTTACCTTTAGATTGATCTAAAATCTACTATAGTACTATGCATTTTCCACACAATATCTCTACCTCTTAACTTCATCTTTCTCTTCTCTCTCCGCCACATCTCCACAAATGAACTTCTTTACTCTTCTGAAATTTCTTCTTACCTCCAATCTTCAAACCTTTTAATATCGTGTTAGCTTATTGCAAATTGAAAATTTTCTTCTAAAATTGTAACTAAATATAAATGCAATATTCTATAAAAAAAAATACAAATAAGCTTAATATATTGGTAGAAAAAAGGATTATTCATCCACAACAAATTGATTCTTTTTTTTCTTTTTAATTGTATGATATTGAACTGTTGTTAAGCTTAACCCAGTCCCTCATCCATATTGACAAAAAATATTCCTTCTTGCCTCTTCTTTCATTTCTTCTTGATTTACCTTCTCAAAAAGGTTGACAAAGCAGGGAGGTTTAATCAAAAAAAAATTCCAAATTTTTTACTTTAATTATATTCCTTAATTTTAGCATTTTCTGATTGTTTTTGTTGCTTCGCTGAGTATTAATTGAGTTCCATGACCACACATTCATGGCAGTGGCAAACTGGCAATATGCTCAAATAAGATGAGAGAGATTTAAGATTAGAGAAAGCAAAATAAAAGGTGATATTATCCAGTAAAGACAATACACCACAAGATCTATGCATCTATTTAATCTAATGGTTTTCTTCAAATTATTTTGATTGGTCCACAATGAACCAAAACATCCATGAGTCCAAGGTAAACGGACCCTAACTTTTGTTATGTGGAATCTGTTAATACATCCCAACAACCTTTACCAAATTCAAGTGCAACTAATAGTGTATGTTAATGGACAAAACCAAACATTGGATGAATAAAATGTAACATTGACACAATTTCTTTTTACTGACACATGTGTAATGACTTTAGCGTGTTGCTTCGGTAATTATGAAAGTCGGTTTGTGGCTGTAGTTACTGCACAAACTTTATTATCCATGGTAGAGAGGGAAGCTATTACATTCAAGAGTAAATTAAATTAAAAAACACAATTTTTTTCTAATGTAATATGCCTTATAGTTTTTCTAAATTAAAAGTTAAAACATGAACTTTTTTTTTTTACCGGAACATGAACTAAACTTAAATTAAATCCCTAAAATTTGGGATTTCTTTTGCTTCACTCTTCTTCTTTCTGTTGCGAGTTGCGACCTGCAGTGCTTCACTCTCGTTTGTTTCTGCCGTCGACGAACGCCGCCGTCACAGAGATTCTCAGGTTCGCTGTCACAGATAACGCCGCTGTTTAATTTTGAAGTTGGTGAGTGGAACTTGACATACATTTAGGTTGAATTGTGTTACTCTTCCCTCTCATTCTCCGTCACTCGCAATCCCTCCTCGCCGCGTCACCGTCATTTAACATAACTGTTTCCGGCGCCTTTCTCCCTCTCACTCTCGCCACGCCGCCCCTAATTTCTCTGCTGAGGTATGACTCAACTTTTCTGCTTCCATTGGTGCCTGATCATTTGAATTGAATGCATTATACAGATTTTGTCTAAAATATAAGATTGAATATGGATGAGAGAAACATTTCAGGAGTTAATGGCTCAATTATCAATTTTGTTGCAACAATTTGGGGGATATTATTGTAGTCAATGCAAAGTATAGTCCAAGAGAGTAATATACTAAAGAAAGAAAAAAAAAAAAACTTCATAACAGGAATTGAATGCACCTTTGCAATGCATGATCTTTAAAATATAATTTCAACTTAAAAAAGAAACTTCATGAATTATGAATTGTTTTGGAGACGGAGTCATACGAGCGAGTATATGGTTTATTCCATTTAAGTCATGTGGTTCGACTAGTGACCCTGTGCCCTTACCTCGTTGATGAGTGATTTGGTTTTTCGAAGAATGATTTTAACAATTAGAAAACCCTTGTATGCAAGTTTGAAGGGGTGGGGAGGTGAGGGCTTTGGGGGGAGGAAAGTAGAGGGTATAATAGAGAAATTTTTCAGTGTTTTTGTAGGAAATGATAAATTAATTTTATAACAACTTAGATTAAATTTGAAGAATTCATATAAACCCTCAAAAACCCTCCCCAAATACAATTTTTTTAGTTTCTCCAAATTAAGAGGATTCTGTAATAATATATATAAAAAAACTAAAAAATTCCCTACATTTCTCTATTCCTTCCACTCGCTCCTTCCTTTTTTCCACAACCCTCCCCTCCCTTCCCTTCCTCTCCAAACTCGCAAACAAAGCCTAAAGCAATAAAACTCGGCAATATTGTATCATAACAAGTTAGAGTCGCACTGAACTCAACTGGCTGGAAAACACATCCAGAGTTGGTCTTCCCCTGCCAGAAACAGTGAGAAAGTATTTCTTATTTTGTCTTGCTTGGATTCAAATCTAAATTTTCTTCTGAGTTTTTTCAATTAATACGCTTAGATGGTCTGAACTCTGAAATTTAACTGTTGTAATGGTGCCTGTTCATAGTCACTTTCTCTGGAAACCTAAAATTGATGCAAATTGAGAAACACATTTATCTATCTTAGTTTAATTGAAAACTGTTTTTGAATTTATCACTTACTTTGTTTGTTTGTTTGTTTGTTTTGGTTTTGTGTAATCATTGTGCCATCGTTGTAGTATTTCACTGTTTCCTATGATGTTCCTGTTATGAGGTTGAACTGATTTTGAAGATAATATACTAGGTATGGTTTGGTCTTGAATATGTATGAGTTCAACGTGTTACAACAAACCACGGTTAATGACGAATGTATATAGCATTGGAAGGAATCTTGCTACTGCATCATGTTCTCTGTCTCCTGTGCAACTTCCAGCACAAAAGTATGTGATCGTTTTTTACTATTGAACTCTTTGTTATGCTGTGCTACTCAACAATTTCATGTTCATTTTTTTTATGAAGTATCAATTTCATATTCATATGTACAATTCGGTTTTTAATTAAGATAAATAGTCTATTAGCCTTGTGGATGCCATTTCGGTTTTCAATTAAAATCTTATGTGAGTTATGTATCTTCTAGGTTGTCGCATGATATATTAGGTGCTGACTATCTTGTATTATGGCAGGGAAGCACATTTTTGGTATGTTTTGCCGAATGAGGTAAAGTGCACAAACCTAATGAACCGATATTTTGAAATATTATCACCTTGTGAGAAAGAAAATGTACTTCGAATGCGTGGGGAGGAGCTGAAGAAAAGTGCACTCTTATCTCGTGCATTGGTTCGCACTACATTAGCAAGATGTATGTTTTGAAGTTCGGATACCCAGTTTCTTAATTTTTCTTGTTTTCTTTTTTAATCTCATTTGTATAACATCGTTACTTACTGTATCATCTACTAATCACCAAACAGACTTTTTTCCTGAGATTTTTGCAAGTCATATACATATATGGGCTGTTTTGGATATTGGCAAATATAATGCAAAATAAAATACTTGTGTACTAATTCTGGCACCTAATATATGACAACCTAGACTTGTGAGGATCGCACCTGTTGACATTATTTCCCCTATCTTGTGGAATCAACTAAATTTTGTAACTTCTAACCTTGATAACTGTTGACGTAATTTGATTATGTTTTATCTGAATAGATATATAGCCTACTTGTTTGGTGGAACATCTGTTATCTGTATATTGTTCATGTTCTTGTATCATTCGATTTTGATTCTTTCTATATCACAGCAAAGGTCATGTATCTAAACAATTTATTTTACTGCTAGACCAGACAAATTGTCAGATTGATCCAAAATCCTTGAAGTTTAGGAAGAACAAGTATGGCAAGCCTGAGGTGTGTTTTTCTAATGCTAATTTATGATCTGTAACTTTTGTATGATTGCACTTTCTTCTTGCTTAATTGACATATATTGTTCATTGAGTTTTCTTGTAAACTCTCAGTTTTAACTAGCATTTTTGAATAGGTAAACTGGCAATATGCTGATGATTGGAGCCTACCGCTACTACATTTTAATATCTCGCACACTTCTTCTTTGATAGCATGTGCGGTAACTGTGGGTTCGCCGGTATGTATTTAGTATCGCTATACAAATGTTTTATTTATTATTTGGTCATTATGTTCTCCTCTAGTTTTAACTTTTAAGACATTATTTTTATTTTCATTTTTCCTTATCAAGATTATTGCCTTTGAACTTATTTAACTTGCGATCTCGTTGTAGATTGGTATTGATGTGGAAGAGAAGCAAAGGAAGTTAAAGAATGACATTTTAGCCTTTGCACGTCGATACTTTTCTCCCCATGAAGTAGAAATGCTGACTCACATTGTAGATCCTGAGCTTCGGCGTCAGGAGTTTATAAAATTGTGGACTTTGAAGGTTGGTCACATTATTAAATTTCACTACTGCTATTGGGTTGATTTTTATTAGGAGTCCGGTCAGAAACAAACAGGACCCTTTGTTTGAACTATTGTCTGGAGAAAATATAAACTATTTTTTTTTTTTTTTTATCAAAGTAGAGCCTCAATAGTTATTTGTTTTATGTATGAGTTCCTCATTTTTGTGCGCAAAGTATTTGTGCACGACCAATCAAATGTAGAGTAGTACACATAAATTTCCTTTGATACTTATCTCTTTTATAATAGTTGTAATTATTTCTTCAAAAATAATAGTTATAATTATAATGTTATGAGGGAGCATAAGTAGGTTGAGAATTCAACCTATTTTTTTGCTGTTCTGCAGCTTCACTTACAGAGACATTTGCCATTTATAGGAGGCATATGTAAAAGCACTGGGAAGGGGCTTCTCAGCATCACCTTTTAATACTTTCACTATTAGATCAAGAGATCATATGAAAGGAGGCATCCGTGATCCACCTCATGTGATTTCTAAGGTATGTTTCTGAAGAAGTTTGTTGGATATTATTGATTATCAATGTTTATAGAAACTGAACCGGAAATCAACCGGCGAAGAAACCGTAGTATAGGCCAGTTCAAGGTTCAACCGGTTGAACTGTCCGGTTCGGTTTTTAAAACATTGGATATTATATGTTGGTTAACTACTATCACGAGCAAGCCCTAAAACGTATTGGCCGGGCAGAAATTGCATTAGTACTGACATTTTCACTTGTGAATTAGTGATTTTGTCTGCTTCAACAGTTTATATTTCTGACAGGAAGCTGAAATTTCTGTTGAGCCTTCTGGTGACCTTAAGAATCTCTCAAGCAATTGGCATTTTGTGCTTCTAGAGTTACTTGGTTCTCATTATGCTTCCATTTGCATAGAAAAGGACAGCACCAGTGCAGGTAGCAAGTCTTTTTCTTTTGTTGTTATATGGAGTATATTGCAGAAATGGTAGTTGCACATTACTTTCATGATGGCGCATGTTAAACCATTTCTTGTCGTACCTAAATGCAGCAACACTTGTTGTGGTTATTCATAGATCTAACAGTTGTATGAATAGCATTATTTTAACTGGTGATTTGAGCTGTTTGAGTACCTACCAATGCTTCTAGTTTGTGGTTTGCAGACAAAGGGAGCATTCCGGTAAATCTGACCATACGCAGAACAATCCCATTTGTTGAAGATGAATGTATTTCTGGAAATGACACTGTAGCAGTAATTGGGGGATTGAGTAAGCTGGTGTGTTGATTGGCGATTCTATAATAAAATGGAAGTTTCACCAACAGCTTTACATTTTCGGAATCAGTGTTCTAATTAATTATAGAACTCCATTTTTTCTTGTTTCCTGGGAAGGCTGGGAGGTACTGTCTCAGATGCTGATATCTACTGAAACTTTGGAGCATAATGTTCTCCCTTTTCCCCATTTGCCTCTGCAGTGGTTGTCTTGCTTGCAGGAAATAACGAATCTATGTAAAAATTCAATGTTATTTGAATAATTTAGGCATCTTGATTACAGTAAGATTAGGGTATATCTTGTAGAGTTCCTCATATTATGAAAGAAATTCATAAAACATCTTAAAAATGCTGCAAATCCAACAATTCTTTAAAGTTATATATCATGATTTGAAATTAATATCAATCACTCTTGTATTGATACTTGAATCTTTTTTAGTTATGTTTTCATCTTATAAAATTGTGTAAATTTTTGCTATTGTTAAATGTCTAATCCGATTTATTTTTGACAAAAAATGTATAATCCAATTTAAAATGACGTATAATGTCATAAGAAAAGGACCCAGGCTCAATACTGGTGTTTTTTTTTTTTTGACAAAATCATACCACAATATTACTATCATTCTTATTCTCATTTGTCTCTTGGATTTTTTTTTAATCCCCGCAGATTATCACAATTTTTGTTGGGATCCATCAACATTAAAAAAATATTAAATTTTTATTATTTGTAATCAAACTCGTTGTAAAAAAATATTAAAGTTTAATCATAAAACAAATAAAAAAATTAAGACATTATTGGGAATCATGTGACAACAATAAATATCATATATACAAAAAACACAAAATTTATATGTATATTGTATGAAAATAAAAATAATATTTTTAAAACTAATATTTTGGTCTCGTATTTCAATTTTTTTATCTCCGGATCACTTTAGTAGTTTTTTCTTTATTATTATTATTATTATTATTTTTTATAGTGACTTTAATAAATTCCAATGGTGATTTGCTTTTATGTTTTGCTGAGCCATTAGGTTTTGCTTCTTCTTATAAAGCTAAGTTGTGTGCAGCCATGACTATTATTGAAGTTGTTCTTGATGGAGTTTTGGTTTGATGTCCCCTTCATATTGTATCTTTCTTTTTTTCTTTAATGCATCTTGGGTCGGTTAGCTTTCGGCTGCCACCCTTTTGCTTAAAATAATAATAATCACTTTAGTAAAATTTTGATAATGTAGCAAAAACATTCATGGTACGATAGATACCACATGAATAAAATAAAGATTAAATAATTTTTTTATTTTTATAAATATTTAAAATTTTATTTTTAGTCTTTGTAAAAAATTTCAGTAAATTTTGACCTCTTAAATATTTTCAATCACGATTTTTTATCTGTATTTTTTAATCAATTTATATTCATGTTCTTTTTTCTTTGACAAATTCATATTCATGTTTATAATAATAATATTGTATTATAAAAATATCTTCAACATGAAGTAATTTTGTTAAATTTTTTGACAGAATCTAAAAATAAAATTTGAAATATTTATAAAAAAATAAATTATTTAACCTAAAAATAATAAATACACGTGATAATAATATGAGAAAAATATATATGCACAGACAATATAAACTAATTTTACACTATCAATTAATATCAACCGTTTATTCCGCCAAATCACCTCAGTACAATTGTATGACATGACATAGAGAAATATTTGATATCTATTGGATGTCAGTTTACATTGACAGAGTATATCCACTAAATTCTAATATTATTATGAGTTTAATTGTTATGCACCGTCAGTGTAAAGTTATTTTACACATGCAACCAATAAGAATGATTTAAACTTCCATGTCATATAAAGATAGTGGGTAAAGTGGACTGATGTGGCGGAATACATGGTTGTTATTGGTCGACGGTGTAAACAGTACATATAAATTAAATCCTATTATTATTTGAAGCCTCCTCTCACTCCACCAACATCGAACCTCTCAATTTTCTCACTTTACACCATCAAAATCTCTCAATTTTCTTCCCAAATTCACAACTTGTTTGCGAACCCTCTTATTAATTGTTTCCCAAATTCACAATTTACTTCCCCGCTCCCTTTCACCTTCAACAACCCGCAACCACCACTCACTACGCCGTACCGTACGTTGCCACCCCTGTCGTTCAACTTCCTCCGCCCCCAGTCGTAGCTCCCGTTCCACCTCCGGCTGCTTACTCCGTGCCGCAATATCAGGTAGCATTTTTTTCCTTTCAATTCGTATTTGCAATTTAGAGAGAATTTGGGGGTTAATTTGATTAATTAATTAATTGATTAATCGCATTGTGTGATTGAACAGGCACGCCAGCGAACTTCTCTGCGAACGCCGCCGTCACAGACATTCTCAGGTTTGCTTTACAATTTTCTCGTCATAATTTTCATCCTCGGTTTGTTATCTCATATGCTCTGTTTTTTTTTTTCCTTTTCTGAAATCAATTTAGTGCATCCTGTGTTCAAGTTTTAATGTTAAGGGTTGAAGGAAACTACTGTGAAAATTGTTTTCTTTTCCTACTATATAGAGATAACTTAATTAAGTTTGATAATGGCTATATATTGACCGATTGGTGTGAGCGTTGTGATGGCTGTTTTTTTTTTTTTTAATGTGAGAATTATGAATGAAACTTCTTTAACTGTCACTAATATGATTAGGGACGGATTGATGACGAATTGTTTAATTCAAAGCTCTTCTTCTTCTTCTGTTTAAATGTCACTCTGCATGCATTTATCATTCCTTTAATTGTTTTGTTTGCATATTCTATGGACATGCTTCAAAGATGAAGATTCATGACATATGTTAAATTTTTGTTTTCTTAACTTTTGATGCGACTTTGTTCATGGTGCACTGAAGCAATAACTAGAACAAATAGAAAAATGTGATCAAACAATGATATTTTTAGTTTTGTAAGTTCATGTTATTGGGGTGTGGTTATGGTGCTATTTGTCACGGATATATTAATCAATGTTAGGAAAAGAACTCTCTTATTGGTCTAGGTTGTCACTCTAAATAATAGTTTAAGGAAATGTTTAGATTTTTTTTTCATGGTCTGAATTTTGACAATCAAATTATTATTTACAGTGTCTTCTAAAATAATAGATAAAGAGATGGGAGTAGGGACGGAGCTAGGTGTGTCAACAGAAAGAGATGTTAACAGAAAGAGAAGTCACCATTCAATTTCATCACCATCACCATCAACTTCACTCCTTCAAACCACCACAACCCTCTCTCCATTACCATTAACACCACTTGGCAAAACAAAATCTCTATTCGAAATTATCTCCACAAACCCTTCCTTAACCGTTGAGAAATCTCTAGAAGATTCCGGCATCGATGTCACACCAAAAGACGTTGAACAAGTACTTAAACTTAGTTATCGGTTCCCTGCTCAGGCAGTCAAGTTCTTCCGTTGGGCCGGTCACCGTATCAACCACAACCATACACCTTACTCTTGGAATTTGGTAATTGACATTTTAGGTAAAAACTGTTTATTTGATGCAATGTGGGATGCGGTGAAATCAATGAGGCGAGAAGGTTTGCTTTCACGCTCAACATTCGCTTCTATTTTTGCTAGTTATGTCAATGCTGGTAGAATTGCTGATGCTATAACGACTTTTGAGGTGATGGATGGTTATGGTTGTGTTAGGGATGTTGTTTCGTTGAATTCTTTGTTGAGTGCTATTTGTGGTAGTGGTAGAGTTATTGAGGCTTGTGATTATTTGCAAGTTGCTAAAAAACTTGTTAGACCTGATTCCGATACTTATGCTATTTTGATGGAAGGTTTGGAGAGTGTTGGGAATGTTGTTGTTGCTAAGGAGAATTTCGCTGAAATGGTTTTTGAAATTGGTTGGGATCCTGCTAATGTCCCTGCTTATGATTCGTTTTTGTGTACTTTGATTAAAGGTTCTGATGGGATTCGTGAGGCGGTTAAGTTTTTTGATTCATTGAGAGATAGGAGATGTTATCCGGGAATTAGGTTTTTTAGGGTTGCGCTTGATGAGTGTGTTAGGTTTCATGATATAAGGAGGGCAGAGTTTTTTTGGGAGGTTATGTTGGGGAAAACTAAGTTGCAGCCGACGACTGCAATGTATAATTCAATGATTTCTTTGTATTGTTATCATGGTGATATTGATGTTGCTCTGAAGATGCTTGATGGTATGGTTTGTAAGGGAGCTTTTCCGGATTCGCTTTCTTATAATTTGTTGTTTAGGTTTTTGATTAAGGGGAAGAAATTGCGGGAGGCTTCGAGGATATTTACTGAGATGGTGAAAAATGAGTGTGTGCCGGATCAGCTTAATTGTGATGCGGCAGTTAGGGTTTATTTGGATAATGGGGATTCTGTTATGGCTATCAAAGTTTGGAAATGTTTGGTAGATAATTACCGTGAAGATTTAGAGGGTACTGCTAATCTTCTAGTTGTAGGGCTTCGAGCTAATGATAGGGTCCCAGAAGCAGTTAAGTATGCTGAGCATATTATTAGAAGAGGAATCAAGTTAACTTCTTCAACATTGTCGAAGTTGAGACAAAGCCTTGTCAAAGAAAGAAAAGAATTTGTGTACGAAGAACTTATAGCAAAGTGGAAAGCGGCCTATTAGGTATGTTGGAAGTTCGCTAAAATTGTGTGTGTTAATATCAATGTTGAATTGGGTATTCTTTTTAAGTTTTTTCTTATATTGATGTATAAAGAGTTGCAGGCATGATTATTAGGATCTTACAATGCATACAAATCATATCTCTTCTTCTATCCATAACAAAACTGAATCAACTTGATACCCATCCTTGCACGTATCTTTTTTAAAGAGCATTGCACCATGCTTGTCACAAGGGTATATGAAATCTGAAGTAGTTTCTCTGAGGTGATGCTTCGATTCTGCCGAGTGCTGAGCAATAAATAAAGTTGTTTCTTAATTGCATATGCATCACATCAACATATAGTTTATTGAACAAAATACAAATCTTACTTGGATTCATTGGAGGGTAAATGATGATTGAAGTTTATCTAGGTTTTTGTTTTAGACATGTGTTTTGAAATTGTGTTTGTCAACTGCTGCTGCTTTGAACTAGATTATCAGTTATCAATTTTGGCAATTTATACTTTCCTGCTTGGATATTTTGCAGTTATTGATCAAGGATTCGCCTGCTTGCAAGAATCAAAGTGCAATATCATATGAGCTATACCGGGTGTGAATTGGTTTTGACAAAGATTTTTTAGACATGCAGCTTTTTGTAAATGGATTGTCTGGTTGATCCTATTGAGGTGTCAATGAGCGCACCCTGTAAGTTTGACCCTGATTGTTTTGTTCTATACTGTTCAGTGTTAGTTGAAAAGGGTTATCAAATATCAATTTGTTACATTTTTTTATGAAATTATCCTTATGAAAAATCTTGCAAGTACCTCTAAAAGACTGCATTGTCATTAGATTTATACAATAATGAAATTCTTCTCGGTAGCTTGCTTGAAAATTGATTTTACTTACTAGATTGACCCATTATTGTCTTTCCCTGATATGTTTGCTAGTCTAGTAGTCTATAATAGGTTTACATTCGTGTCTATCGTATAAATTCACAATTCTAGCTACCAAAATTGAGCTAACTTGCTTATAAACCTATTTTTGTTTAAACTCAGATAGACTCGCAGCACTCAGCAAAATCGTGAATTTGAGGACGATTGAGTCTTCAACCCTGACAATTTTTAAAAAACCAAAATTCAATAGCTGAATGAGAACATTCTGTAGCGCAAAATACATCAACCTCATAGTTGTAGCATTGCACATGCATCCAAGGCTAGCATACCGTTAGGATATAGGATAAGAAATGGTTTGATAGGATATGGGAAATTGTTAAGAGTTCAGACCATGAGGAGAGTCTAACCCCAAATGCTAGTTCATTAAATGGGAGAGTCTAATGACTTAAGTGTCACATTGAGCTTTCTTTTCTCCTTAATATGGGACTCATAACACTGTCATGTCCTTTAAGAGTCGATGTCAATGACGACGACTTTCTCTCTTTAAACAGTGACCCAGTGGTAGCCCTTTATTCTTTCACAGCTTCACTCATCTACCAATATTTGGTGTTGAACCTTAATCAAGTCTCCCAACTCTAAATGAGAGCATCAATGTTATGACTTAAGCTCACAAGGAGAGTTTAACCTAAAAAGACTAGTTTATCAACTGGGATTAATACCACATTGGACTTTCCTTTTTACTCAATGTGAGACATAACATTATTGTTTTAGGATATAGGATAAGGAGGAGTTTTTAAGGATGTCAATTATTAGAGAGTATTTGTATATGAATTGGAGAATACAAGGATATGGCCATGATTGAGTATTGTAAACTTAGTGTACAAAGTAGTGACACTATTGTAGAAAGGGAAACCGTCGGAGGAGAGATTTTTCTCTTATTCTCCCTCTATCTTTTATTTTTTCTTTATCTTTCAATAAACTAATTCTTCCTGTGCAGTCAATTCTATGGGTTTATTTTTTGGGTACAAAATGGGTTTCTAACAAATACTAATGTGAATCATCCATCTATCCCATCTACAAAGGAAGTGAATGGTGCTCTATTTGAGTCTCTTGTTCTTAGCTACCAGAAAATTCTTTAGGATATACATAAAGAGAAAAAAAAATATGCATTGACGGTACAAAATAATTTTATACTGTCAATCAATCACAATCATATTTTCTGTCACCTCTTAATCTCACATTTTGTATGCATTGACAGTGCATGTCCTTTAGGGCTTGTTTGGTTCAACTGAGGGGGAGGGGAGGGGGAGGTGAGGGGAGGGATTTTAAGGAGGGGAGACGAGGTAAAACATAATTTATTATATTGACAAAATTATCCTCACATTTTTTATTAAAATTATAAATTATCCTTGTTGGAATATTAAAATTTTAGGTTATATTTTTTTTTACAACAAAAAAAATTTGGGTTTTCTACTCATTAGATTTTTTTTTGGATATATATCCATTAGATTTTTTTTTGACGTAATATATCCATTATAATTTAATCCTTATTTTGAGTTTATAAGGTTAAGGCTAAAAAAATAAATTACCTCTCTCCTTCCCTCCCCCCTTCCTCTCGTTAAAAAGTTGAACCAAACATAAAAATTTAAAATATCACCTCCCCGCCAAAACTCTCGAACCAAACAGACCCTTAAACTCTATGCATAATATATCAAATTATATTTGGACACAATAATAGATGTTTAAATATTATTATTGTATATCTATTTAATAGTTGTAAACCAAAAAAAATTAATAAGATTACAAGTAAGTTTTTGGAGATTCTACAAGATACATCCGGTTCTAAATATAAGCAAAAAGTTACTTTTTAGATTCATTGAATAATGAATGAATTTTGTCTATATTATTGACCAAATTCATTTATTATTCAATGAATCTAAAAAATGATTTTTTGTTTATATTTAAAATCGGATGGAGTAATTAAACTCTCCGGTAATTGATTGTTGTTGGTAATGAGTACCAAATATTTTTTTATTTTATTTTTGTCAAAATACCCTTGTGTCTCGTGTTTCTAGTATGGTGTTTTGTTTCCTTGTTAATATTTGAGAAACCGAGGAAGTCTTACATAGGCACATGATTTAGGCGCACACACAAGAATTAAAAAAATTAAAAGAAAAATAAATTTGTCACATCAACTAATACAACTTTATTTCTTTTTTCTTTACTTTTTTTTACTTATTGAGTATGTGTCTAACATATAATATTTATGGTTGTGTCTAACCAAATATTTCTCTGAGAAACCAATTCGCACTTATTAAGATTCAAATTTTAAAATTTTTATTGAATATAGAGTTAAAAGGTTTTGATAATTTTTATAGCTCACTATTTGTTATTCATTTTTTATGGCTCACCCTTTGTGATTCAATTGGTACAAAGAGTCAAAGGTTTGTCGATGAAAGTTTAATGTCGTTTATAATAGTGATAGACAATAACTAAAAAAAGAAAATCATGTTTTCTAGTAAAAAAAATAATGATAATTATGTTTTGGATGCACAAGAGGGACCAAACATTCGAATGACTACAAAGTAAATAAAATAAAGGGGAAAATAAGTTTTCAATCCTTACTTTTATAACGAGTTTTGGTTTTCATCCTTGTAAGATAAAATCATTTATTTTTATTCATACAAAAAAATTTCTTTTGTTTTTAGTCCTTTATGAGCAAAATTTTGACATATTAATTTTAATATTATGACATTTTTTATGTTCAAAATGTTATATATTATGTCTATATATCATGTTAAACATGTCAAAATTTTGTCTATTGGAGACTAAAAATAAAAGAAAAAATTTGTAGGAATAAAAATAAGTGATTTTATTTTACATGAACGAAAACCAAAACTCGCCGCAAAAATAGGGACTGAAAACATATTTTACCCTAAAATAAAATACTTTTTGCAAAATCTGAAAGGGTAATCGTTAAGAACGTTCACCACTTGATTAACTAAAATTTGATTGATTAAATATTATATTTTTATGTATTCTTCATTTTCAAATTTTGTTTTGAATAATTCTTATATTTCTATGGGAAATGCTAACCGTACTGAGAGCACATGTTAATAATTTAAATAAAAAAATATTTCATTGAAATTTGGGTAAATAATATAAAATTTTCATACACTAAATAATGAATATACAAAACATTAAGAAAATGTAGAACACGGTACATATTAGCATGATCCATTTTTTAATAATAACAAATAATCATGTTCTTTCGCATGTAAATTACTTTCTGTTACTAAAAATGTTTGAGAAGAAACATTAAACTTTCGCATGCAATATTTTATATTTTTTGATAATTTTTTTAAGGTGAAAATTGATGCCTTAGTGCAAGATAGAGAATACCTCAAAATTCAAAAAATACTTGCAAATAAATTTACATGGGTTAAATAGACCTTCTCTCTAGGGTTTTTTTTTTAAAGATTTTGATGGCCTATAAGCGAAAATACAATTTGAGCCATTGAAGGAACTCTTGGAGGATTGATTGTGATCTTGAAAACTTTAATGACCGTTGCACCGGGGGCACTGTTTAGCATGACTCTTTACTGAATGCCTTTTCTCAATTCTTAGTTAAAATGCAAACCAGAGGTGCAACATTAGGTAGCCCAGGACCAGCCTTTTGTGCATGTGCTTTCAGAAATCATCATGCAAGTTTTATTGGTTGTTTTACTGTGAATATTGGTATAGACATTGTCTTTCATGCAGGGTTTCCTGCTGTCATGTTTGCTATAGAGATAGCTCACAATAGAAGTTGGAGACATTTGTGGTGGTTGGAGACAGATTCAATGTTACTCATGCAAGCTTACGAATCTGCTACTATGGTGCCATGGAAATTAAGGAATCGTTGCAATAACTGCATGGTTCGTTTGAAAGATATACAATTCATTCTCTCTTATATTTATAGAGAAGGGAATTGCTTGGTAGACAAGTTATAGCTTCATTGGTCTAAGTTCAATTGGTTTTTCTTGGTACATTGTATTACCTTGCTCAGTTTGTTTAATATCTATAAAACTCATAAAACAATTCAGACGAGGATTTTTATATGCAAATGTACTAATAATTGTGCCGACATTAATTTGTTCTATCATATCTTTCTCGATACGTAAAATGACTAAACTATTCAACCTTTTCAATAATTTTAATTTCAAAAACCTTTTTTCTGTATACGCCAGTCACCGACATAGTTAAGAGAATTCAATAAAGAATTGAAACATTTGGATAATAATCTACGATTTTGATGAATTCAAGAATTTCAAATGCTAATATCAACACATTTTGCAAAGACAATTGCAACACTTTCCATTAAAAAAAAAGATCATATGTACCAACATCTGATAAATTCTTACGAGAAAACACAGTCTTAAAATCTGTGGAATACTTTTTTAATTCATTAAATAAAATTCCAAAAATACTTGTACAAAAAAACTCCAAAAATACTTTCAAATATGTTTAACTGTACAAATTTATTTTTCAATGAAATTATTGTTATATCAACAACTACAAAAGATGATTGATACTTGATACAAGGGAGCATACATAAAGAGAACTAGTATCCAGACCCGTGCCAAGCACGGGAAGAAATACGTTTATAGATTTATTGATTTATAAATAATTTATTTTAATATATTTTACTTTAAACTGAAATTTTTTAAAATTTTGAAAGATACTTAATAACAACTATGTAAATATTTACAATCTTATATAATTTAAAAATTAAAATAACATTATGTGATAAAAATTAACTGTAAAATTTACATAGTGTCAAATATTTTCTTAGAGAAGATTCCTATAGTTCTATTTCTTTTATCAAATTCAAAATGTATCATAGTTGTTGTTTCTATTATTCTCCACTAAAAAATTTATAAAGGTGATAAAAAATAATTTCTCTATGGGATATATGGAAGAGACTTTGAGGTAAGGCTTTGAGATGCATATGAATTACAAAAAAAAAAAAAAGTTAGCGTATCAGTATATGAGTAGAAATATAGATATAAATAAATAAAAATTAATTCATGTATTAATATTTAAGCAGAAATGCAGGTTTTTGTTGAAATTAAAAAAAAATTGTCCCTACTAATATATGACTAAAAATATAAATTATATTAAAATTATAAAATAAATAGATACTTGTATTAATATATGAATAAAAATATAAATCTAAGTAAAAATTATTTTAAAAAAAGTCATTCGTATTAATGCATAAGTAAAAATATATGTTCCCGTAGAAATTACAATAAAAAACAGACCCCGTATTGATGTATGAGTTGAAATATAGTCCACGTAGAAATTAAAAAAATAGGCTTTCGTATTAATATGAGTAAAAATATAAACTACAGTGTAAATTACAAAAATAAAACGGATCCCATAATAATATATGAAAATAAAAGTTTATGTAGTAATTACAAAAAATAGTCCTTGTATTAATATAAGTAAAAATAGTCTCTCTCTCTCTCTATATATATATATATATGAGTAAATAAGAAGAAAATATCATTGATCCGTCAAGTTCAATTGCAACCGTCTGGGTCTTAATTCATTAATTTCTTTCACAGCTTTTCTATACATCTACAAATAAAATATAATTGAAAAAGTAAGCCCGTGTAAATTATATATACATATATATATATATATATATAGTCTCATATAAATTTAAAAAGTAAGCCTCGTATAAATTAATAAATTAACAAATTAAATAAAAAATAACATCGGTCCCGTAAAATTGAAAGGAAAAAAAAAAAAAGAGTCATGTATTAATATATGAGTTATTTGCTTTAGAAATTCTAACAAATCAATACAAAGAAAATAACTAAAGAGAATAAAGAGAAATAAGTGAAAAGAAAAGAGTTGTAAAATATGTGAATGGTAGTGTTTACTAAAAGCTCGTTTATCTTTAATTGTGTAAAAAAAAAGAAGCAATTTTATCTTTAATATACAATTAAACCTATTAATAACAAATATGTTCATTCTCTTTTCAATATGATTTTTGTTTTACACTATCAATTATATTTCTTACTATTTTTATTTATACATCAAATTTTTACATCAAATTTTAAAAACATATGTAAATATATTTTTACACAAAATATAGTTAAAAATTCTATTTTATGTATTTATGTATTAAAAAATGTACTTATTTATATTATAAAATTAATAAACACAAATTGGCAAATAATCCATTTATTTATTTATTATTTCTGTATTAATAGTACAAATTTTTTTTTTTGGTCCACAGTTTCCAATTGTGCAGAAATTTCTGAAGGAATCCAAAAATATTATAAAATTGAAATCAAGTTAATACTATTAATTTGTAATAAATGAATAGACAAATTAAGAATTTCATAAAATATAAAACAATTAGTGAAAACAGTAAAAATAAATAGAACAATTTGAATAAAGAATAATTTCTTGAATTATTTACTAAATAAAAGATTTTTTTTTGGAATAATTTTTTTACTGAATAAAAATTAATTTACTAACTTTTTTGTTAATAGTTTTTCATGTTACAAAAACATGTGATAGTGCCTGTAAGTTTGACTGATTTTATATATATATATGAAGGGGTAGTGATTCGAACACTGATCATCTCACTTATCCACCTTAAGAGGTGTAATTTCTAGATACGGCTACTTGACAAAAAAAAACTATAATAAGCCATAAATTGCTAAAACTACAAATAAGAAAGAAAATTGCAAATTTCAAAACATTTTAGTAACAACATAAAAGAATCAAATTTCATGTGTATATTTGACTACATGATCAAAAGACTCGTCCTTGAATTGCAGCAAAAGCTTTGATAATCACCATATGATCTACAAAGATAAAAAGAAAACTAAATTAAAAAGAAAGAAAATTGCAAATTTCAAAACATTTTAGTAACAACATAAAAGAA
The DNA here is from genome assembly GCA_030408175.1 of Trifolium repens. Lineage (NCBI taxonomy): Eukaryota > Viridiplantae > Streptophyta > Magnoliopsida > Fabales > Fabaceae > Trifolium > Trifolium repens. Next base: position 17,489,270 of record CP125841.1, on the reverse strand, counting down.
GCAAATTTTATATGTATTTGACTACATGATCAAAAGACTGGTCCTTGAATTGCAGCAAAAGATTTGATAATCACCATACCTGCAAAGATAAAAAGAAAACTAAATTATTTGATTTCATAAACAAAATAAAATGCCCAAGAATGATGGTAAGAACCTAGGATACGACACTATATATATGTGAATGGAAAAATGCCAAGAATGGAAAAGTAGTAATACAAATAATTACATTTGTTGGTTGTCAATCAAATTGTGATTTGCAAGTTGTAATTGTCTTGTGCAATTTGATGTAGTTAATGATATTTTCCTATTTCAAACGTTTGATGATTTTCCTATAATAAATATGCTTAAATCAATTAATTGTCAAAACAATGTTAGAGGAGAATCATTATGAGAATGCCACGTCTATACCGAGCCTTGAAAAAAAGTTTCAAATAATATATATTCAAAATAGCTATTTTTTAAGCTTTTCATCAAAATTCATTTACACTATTTTTTTACATTCATTATCACGATTTTTTTTATGCTTTTATATTGTTTTTGCTTATGTGGTGTGATCTGTACAAAAAAAAAATGTATTATTTGTCTTCTCTGTGTGATTTGTACAAAAAAAATTGAATTTATTGACTTGGCCTATGTGATATGTACACAAATAAACGTGATTTTTTTTTTCGACAACAAAAAAAACGTCAAGTGAATTAATAATTGCAGAGAATTAATTGCTTAGAGATTGTCTTAGAGAATTATTATGGGAGAAAAATCTTTTATTGACTTTGATTTTATTTTTTTTTTAACTAAAATATTTAATTCATTAATTGCCAAAACAATATGAGAGAAGAAGCATTGTGGGATTGCCACGTGTACGTTTGGCTTTGAAGAAAGGCTCCTAAATAATATATATATATAGATTAGAAGCAACAGACAAAGATAATATTTTTTTTTGTTTGGTTTGATGGACTCTTGAACAATTATTTTGCGCCTATATTTTGAACTTATTTTTTTGGTACCAAGAATAGTCGCTCCCTCCGTCTTGCCTCATATACGACCTTGCCTTCCTTTAAGAGCAATAGTGGATCCCAGATATGAATTTCACAGATTCAAGATCTGTTTATTTACCATTAGACCAAAACCTTAAAATTTCTGCATGTAATACTTATAAATAATAACAACACACTTTTTAATTGAAGTTTGAGGATCAAATATCATATTTTAATGCATTTATTTTCTTCCATAATTTTTTTGTAACAAACACAATGTTATTCTTGCGACTTTTCAAGTATACAAAATAATATTTTATACGTATATACATAAGTATTTATTTATGTTCGTAAAAAAAAGAGTATTCATTTATAACATATACATGACTAGTTCAATTTTTTTTTGACAAACTCTAGTTCTAATTTTTTTATTTATTTCTTATTTACTTTCACCATCAATTTAATCTGACTTGAAGATCAATTACATTTCCAACCTCCTCCCAATCACAGTTGTGGGACATCAAACCGTATCCTTTCTACAAAGTTCAACGTCAAACTCTATTTTTTTCTTTTACTTTCACCTTGCAATTATGTATCTAATTTTTAGTGGTTATTAAATTAAATTCTTTTATAACAAAACAAGGTGAGGTGAATAATAATATTCCAAGTTGGGGGGCTTGAAAGGGCACCGTTGCCACAATTTAAAAAGTGGAATGCACATGGGAAGGGTCATTTCGTGATTATCCACCAAACGATCAAACGTGGCATCAAACGAGTGGAACAACAAGAGCCAAAAGGTGTCTTTTTCCTTTATGAATTACCCATTTCAATGCCAACAATCACCATTATTACCATTCATGCCACTCCATCTTCTTAACTAACACCACACTCACTCCACCGTCATACTCAAACTTCCCGTTTTCCGATCTCTCCCTCTCTCTCTCTCTCTCCTCACGCGCCTTTCACACTCACCTTACCCACGCGATTTCGTTTTCTAGAACAACCTGTTTCGTTTCTCTCTTTCAAACAATGTCGTTTCATTCATGCTCCTAGCGTTTTGCTTTTTCCTCACAGATTTCAACTCCGCAACAAATTTTCAACTATTTTCTTTCTGTGTAGAGTTCATGGAGCATTCAGTGTAGTTATAAACGGTTATTGATTTTGTTAACGAGAAACTAAGTTAATTTTTTAGTTTAGGGTTTTTCATTGAGGGATTTAGGGTTTGTATTTTTTGAATTTTGGCGATGAATCGTAGCTTCAGAGCTCAGGAATCTCAAATGCAAGCTGCTTTGAAGCAGAGGGAGCAGCAATTTGGGGGTTTGACGGGTTCTGTCACGACGGAGAAGGACGAGGAGCTTGCATTGTTTCTTGAAATGAGGAAGCGGGAAAAGGAACGAAATGATCTTCTGCTTCATACCTCCGAGGAGTTCGATTCTGGTTTAGGTATAGATTTATGCTCTAAATGTTTCTATTTTTGGAGCTGTCTGTTTTTTGGGGTTTTGTTGATTTTCTTCTTTGCAGTGTTTTTCGTGATTAGTTGTTGACTAATCCTTGTTTGGATTAACAGTTTAGTTAAGCCATAAGCGATTTCTATAATAAAATATGAAATAAGTCAAACTGTTTTCACTTTTCATATAAGCTGTTTTACATGTTATAGCTGTTTTCATAAGTTTTCCCAAACAGTTTCACAATTGTTTATGTCTGTATATAAGATCAAATAAGTTAATCCAAGCAGTTACTAAGATTAATTAGCGTGTCAACTTGTTTTTGTAAACTTCCCATGTATGTGGTTTGAAATTTTAAGAAGTTGATGAAGAGTTGCAAAATGATTGTGTTGTTTGGACAATGCAGTTTTATGAATATGTCTTTCTAATTTTGGTGGAATTTCTTTGTGACATCTCACATGGTATCTTTCATGATTGCAGGGTCAAATCCGGGCACTTCTCCCTTATTTAACATTTCATCCTCTATGCCAACAGCTCCTGTGCGGAAGAGTGGTGCTGATGAATTTCTCAATTCGGAAAATAATAAAAATGACTATGACTGGTATGTCGAACCTCTCAATTGCCATAGTCCATATATTTTGTTCATCTTGTTTATCTTTACAGTGTTTATTAGAAACATGATTGATGGAGGTTTTGTGCTTTTGGTTGGACATACAATTATAGATTTATAGGTTATGGTTCCTAAAGCATTTCCTCATGTAAAATTCATGTTTTGGGTGATGGTAGTAGATGCTTATTGAACACTTTGAACTTGTCTTATGAAATAAAGCATTCCTTTCAGTTCTGGTTCTTAGCTCCCTGGGCTTCATTTTCTAACTTGAAATATTATTATGTTAATATCTGATAATGTATTTCATGCATAAGCACCATTCTCGCATTGATCAGACTCACTGTATCATTCATTCCTAATGTCACTTGCTTCTATTTCCATTTTAAACTAGTTGATGCTTCATATATTTGCAAAGAACTTGCAACACAAATACCTAAAATTAAAATATTACGTATCTGGCAATAATTTAGTTTTTTTTTGTCTGCCTACTATTTGTGTGACTGGCATGGCTTTGTTAATATTTGTAAAGTGATGTAAAGCCAGTGCAAATGACTGTTGTTCAAATTGGTGCTTAGCATGTTTAATTTTTTTCAGGCTTCTAACTCCTCCCGGTACTCCTCTTTTTCCTTCTTTGGAAATGGAAACTCGGAAGACTGTTATGAGTCAGCTTGGTACTCCAACTGCACGCCCCACAGCATTGAAATCCAGAGTAAGCATTTTCAATGAAGCTTTCAACTTTTCTGGTCATATCAATTGTTTGTTGTCATTGGCTGACGCACACTTTTATGTGTAGTTTTAAATCTGTAATGAAATTGTAATTCTCCTAGTTTTGAGAAAATTTCTTTTATTAGATAACATTACTGTCAAGCAGTGTGCATCGTGAAATTGGTTTTGATAAGTGATTTTCATATTAAGTTACCTATAGAGTAGGTCAGTTATTTTTTTTTGTATATTTTGTGTTCTCCTGCTGATGCCTGACCAGAATTGATATGGATGTCCCCTTCAATCCTTAACAATACTAATTTCGCTGGACTGCTTGAAATGAACTTCAAATCATATTGCCTGTATTACAGTTCATTTGCCATCACATATTTAAATTGCCTGTTTATTTATTGAAGTATCATTGTTTAAATTATCATGTTACATTTATTGTGTATCGAGAATAAGAGATTCATACTTGGTTTTTAAATTTAAGTGCCGAGAAAATTGATGATGCTCGTTATCATCATTGGGTAAATATTCATTTGCATCCTATTGGCGCTTTACTTTTTTTTTTTTTTGATATAGCAAATTGTATTAATTGATTCATATAGCTGATCTCACCTCATCTAGTCAGAGTTCAATTGGTTATTGTTATTGTTAGAAATTAATTTTTCTTCAAATGGTTTTCTTGTGGTTATAGTTGTCAAATCATCAATCAGAGCCTGTTGGGAGGACTAGCTTGGCATCTAGACAGCAAACTTCCTCCCCTGTGTTGAGCTCTTCAAGTGGCGGAACTCGGAGGCCCTCATCATCAGGGGGTCCCGGATCACGACCTGCAACTCCTACAGGACGTTCTTCATTGACCACAGCTTCAAAATCATCAAGATCTTCAACACCTACTCGGAATTCAATACCTTCAACTAGGACCACAATGTCCACAATGGCTGCATCCAAGACCACAATGTCCACAACCAAGCCCACTATGGTTTCTACCACTAAGCCTTCGACTTCTGCCACAAAGACCACCGTCCCTGCTGCAAAACCAGCAACTCAGTCAAGATCCACTACACCGTTGTCAAGATCTACTGCAAGATCTTCAACACCAACTAGCAGACCTACTTTACCTCCTTCCAGGTCCACATCAAGAGCATCTACTCCAACTCGGCGACCATCTACACCATCAAATGAGCTAAATATATCTTCTTCTTCAGTTAAGATTTCTTCAGGCCCCAAGCCAGCTACTGTGACGTCAAGGCAGCCAACTCCTGTGAAAGCAAGGCAGCCAACACCTGTGAAAGCAAGGCAACCAACTCCTGTGACAGCAAGGCAACAAACTCCAGTGACCACTAGACAGCAAGCTCCAGTGACCTCGAGACAACAGCAAGTACCATCACGTGGCACATCACCAACACCAAAGTCAAGACCATGGAATCCATCTGAGATGCCTGGGTTTTCACTTGATGCTCCACCTAATTTGAGGACAACACTACCTGATAGGCCACTGTCAGCGAGCAGGGGCAGGCCTGGAGCTCCCACTTCTCGGTCTTCATCGGTTGAGCCTTCTTCTAGTGGAAGACCTAAGCGACAATCATGCTCTCCTTCTAGAGGACGGTCTTCCAATGGCACTGCTCATATAAGTGGAAACTCAATGCCTGCAGTTAGCCGTGGACGCTCCAAAGTGAATGACAATGTTAGTCCTGGTATGATGGGCACAAAAATGGTTGAGAGGGTTATAAACATGCGAAAACTAGCACCACCAATGATGGATAACAAAAACTCTCCTCGTAGTAATCTGTCTGGGAAGTCATCTTCGTCTCCAGATAGCACAGGGTTTGGAAGAACTCTCTCAAAGAAGTCCTTGGATATGGCTATTAGGCATATGGTACACCTATTTTCTACCCTCATTTTTTTATTAGATTTAAAAAAATCTTATGGCATACCTGCATAAAATTCATCACCGTTCTTATATAAAATGTATGGAATCCCATATTCACTAATTACCTTTTTGGATGCATGATGACTTAAGAATGACAGAATTTAGACTATTATCTATTACCCCCTCTGTCTCATTATAAGTGTCCTGCTTAAAATATTTCATTCTCAAATTATTTGTCACTTTAGAATAAGAATACAACATATATTTTATTCAAAATTCAACACATAATCATTTTCTTAAGAAGTGTTTTGTCTGAAATGACTCTTAATGAGTTGAATGGAGTACTTAGTATAACTTCATGATTTTATTATTATTATTATTGAATCAACTTAATTGATTAGAACTGATTAAATCCTATAACACTTTTCTAATCATTTTTGGTTGTTTCTTTCTGAACAGGATATAAGGAGAACCATTCCAGGCAATTTACGACCATTGATGACAAATATTCCGGCATCTTCTATGTATAGCGTGAGGTCTGGATCTCATCAGCGTGGCCGAACAATTAGTGTATCAGACTCTCCTCACGCCACCAGCAGTAATGCTAGTTCTGAAATGAGTGTAAACCAAAATGGTATTTGTTTAGATAGTAGCGAGATAGATGATGAAATTGGCAGTGAGAGATGTGGTCAATCTCCTGCCAGTGTACGGGGTAGGTAAACTTTTCATACTTCGGGAATCCCTGCATATATATTTGAACAGAGCACCGATGTTTTTATCCTGGATTTCAGCCATAGCAGATTTGCATATGGAGCTAACAATGCTTGTACTGATTGATGTAAAGCTTGATGTAACCTCATGTAAGATGGTGTCCTCTGATTTTAGGTAGATCGGATATATGGTGTAATGGTCATGCTCATTTTTTGAAACAAGCTGAGGTTTATCATCTACTCAATCCAGAAACCTTAACCATATTGATTTTACACATTTTCATAATTTTTTTTCTAAAAACTTAAAGTTATTAAAGAGTGTCTCGAAGACACTCATATTTCCTCAATTTACTTCTCATGTTTTAAATGAGTGTAATTTTTTAATTAATAAAATTGTTTTAAAATAAATGTCAATTACATTTTTCAAAGTAGAATTATTATTTTATTTCCAATTGTACCCTTCTATTAATAGTGTTTACATTACTTTGAAAACATTGTATAATTAGTAAATAAAATTAGTTTGGCAAAATTATGTCTTTTGACAACTGACAACTTAATATATTTCTTGATTTTGTGAAAAAGTTTAAACCATATTCATTTTAAAACAGAGGAAGCATTATTTTGTGAAAAGTTTTTATTTCACATGCTTCTTTTACGTCAAAGTGATGTGAATATTCTTGTTTTTATTTTATTTATTTATGGAAATTATGTGAAAATTTTTACAGGGGGAATAAATGAAAAAAAATGTAACCTAAATTTAAGGACTCAAATTTAGGATTCAAGTGTGATTACTACATCTCTCTCAAAATATAAGATTTCTTTGACAAAAGCATAAGAATTAAAAATAAAATTGTTTTTGCATTAAACTTGACAATAATGTATATTCTCTTGTCAAAATTACCTTTCAACTATTAAGAAAGATAAATTGTGATCTTATATTTTTGTTTATTTAATTAAGGACATTTTTATAAAAATTTAATCAATGCGTCTTGAACTTTAAAAAGAACTTTATAAAATGTGACAATAAAGTTTTGGAAAAAATATCTTATATATTGAAACGGGGTAATAATTGATTTCGACCCACAAAATTATCAAATCATTTAGGCATAATAGTCTCATGATGATAAAAAGATCCACATGTATTCATAAGTTTAAAAAGACTAATTTTTAGTTGAACGAATAATTATTTATTAAAATAACTTTGCTTCTAATTAGTTTGCAAGATCAAATTGTATAACTTTGCTTCTAATTAGTTTGTAAGATCAAGTTGTATATATGCTGTGAATATTTGTCACTTTATCTAAAAATAGAATTTTTTTTTTATTGCTTGTTGGCGGGCACTTATCATACAACTAAATCAAACATTTTAAATTCATTTCAGGTTTTCACGATTTTCACGAATATGGATTCTTTGTCGAATTTTATATTGAAAATGTGATTTGTTATAGAGCTTTGAATCAGTTGTAAACCTGAATTTCTGACATTAAGTTGAAATAAGTGAAAATTAAGTTGATAATAACTTCCAAGATCAATGTCGATAAAATAAAACAATGTGAATATAAACACTAAACCCGAAGCTACATTCGATATTTTCAAACAAACAAGAGATATTACACAATCAAGTAGGGGTGTCAAAATGGATGGATCAAAATAATCCATTTATCCATTAACAATCCATCAAAACTTTATCAAAAGAATCCAATCCAATCCATCCATTAGAGATAAAAATCCAATCCAATCCATCCGTTATGAGATTTTAAATGGATGGATATCCATCCAATCCATCAAATAAATTAAATTAATTTTTTTTATTTTCTAAAAGCATTTTAAATAATTAATAAAATAGATTTATTTTTTGAAATAGTGTAAAAACAGATTTTTATTAGTGAGCCCAAACAGATTTTTTTTCTTCCCAAAGCCCAAATAGATTTTTTTTTGACACAAAAGCTCAAATAGATTTTTTTAACTTTCTCCAAACAAACTAAATAATAATATTTTAATAAATAATTTAATAATAAAATTAGGTGGTGGTGGTGGGTGGCCGGACCACCTCCGGAAGGCGGCGGAGCTCCGGCACCGGTGGCGATGGGACCCAGATTTCCGGCGACTCACGGTGGTCCGGCGGCGGTGGTCGGTGGCGGAGCTCCGGCGTTGGCCGGTGGTTCCGGCGTTGACTTTATCAATTTTATTTTAATATATTTTTATTACATTATTAAATTAAATTATATTTATATTAATAGAAAAACTGGATTTTTAAAGTAAAAAAAAAAAAAGAAAAAAACTGGAACTGTTTTGAAAAATTCCTTTTTTATTAATTTTTTTTTCTTTTTTTTAGGCTATGTTTTATTTTCAGTTTTTTTTTTATGTTATTAATTTAAAAAAAAAACAGTTTTTATTAAGTTTTTTATGGGTTTGTTTCCAACTTTTATTTAATTTTTGACAATCAATTATTTATGTTTTATTTTTACATAAATTCATTGTACTATAAAAATTCAAAAAAAATATAAACAAATAAGTAAATAAACACGATGTTTGTTTATATATGATAATCACTTTGTTTGTTTTTTATTTATGATATGATAATCTCTTTTTTGTTGGATAAACACGATGTTTGTTGGATAATCTCTTTTTTTTATATATGATAATAACTTTGTTTGTTTGTTTTTTATTTATTTTATTATTATTATTATTATTTATTTATTTTTTAAAGAATTTTATTATTTTTTAAAAAAAGTGACAATTCATTGGATTTGAAATTAATAATGATCAATTATCCATTGGATCTTAAAATTAAGGTGGATGGATTGGATCCATCCATTTAATTAAATGGATGGATGCAATCCAATCCATTAACCAACATTTTTACTAAGTGATGGATTGGATGGATAAATTTTTAAATGGATTGGATGGATAATGGATAATGGATAAACGGATTATATTGACACCCCTACAATCAAGAGCTTCACTGCATAATTTATATTCTTATATCTTATGGAAGGTATTTCCCCCAACACAAGCAACTATGTATTATTAGTTTGGAATTTACTAAATGGTAATCGACTGACTAATCGTATATCAAATGATTGGACTCGCAGATATCACAGATCTTACTTATCAACAAAAGCAGACTCGGCCAAGTCAATGGAACGAGCAAGACCAGCAGCTTTGTTTTGACACTCTTGGTGTTCGTCAGCAGGGTCACTGTCAGCAACTATACCAGCACCAGCTTGAAGGTAAGCAATCCACTCTTGGCGTTTGTTGAGGTCTTTGTACGAGTACATTGTGTCGTACCTAGTTCCAGTCGGAAATACTATTGTCCTCAATGCTAGTGCAATGTCCATGTCGCCGGAGAAACATATGTATCCAAATCCTCCGCTGTAAGGTCCCCGCCTTGCCACCTCCAATTCATCGATTAACTGCATCGCTCTCACCTGCATCCACAAATTGACAGGATAATATGTATCAGGGTCACTGCAAAAGCTTAACATTACTGTCACATTTTTCACAAACAGTGCATTAGCTAACTTATTTAAAGGAAATGATAAAATACCATTCAGTTATTCTGCGCCAGGTTGCAGAAGAACTGTGGTAGGACATAAAACTAAACGAACAGACTTTTCGGATTTGTAAAGAATTGTATTTTGTCTAAAAGGAGTGAAAGAAATTATGAACCTTTGGTGCTCCGCTGACAGTTCCAACAGGCAATGCAGCACGAAGGGCATCCCAGCAGGTCAAATGGTCTTGCAGCTCTCCCGTAACCTTTAAATATAAATATTGCATTACAATGTTACTATCTGCATAATAAACTATAATAGACTAGTTTTAAAATATTAGTTAACACTAGACACGAGATAACAAGAAAAGGTTCTCACCGTTGAACTAATGTGCATCACATGCGAATATCGTTCAACATTCATAAGCTTCTCAACCTTAACAGAACCACTTTTTGAGACCTGTAAACAGAACTTTTGTTACCATAACCATCGCAAATTGAAGTACAGAATACAAATAATTCAAATAGCTTTGTCTGCATTATGATATAAAATCGTATGAGAATGAGATCAATGCAATGTTTGAGGAACAACTAAACAAGTTGATAAGGATTAACAACCGCAATTAACAAAAACACTGCTTATGAAAAAAATAGCAAAGGCACTATTCAACCCAAATTATTAGCTATATATTGATTACTGTAACTTTGAGTTTGAAGTTTCACAAACTTCAACTCAAATGGATAAGATTTTAAAGTAAACATAATATCAGAAACAAGAGTGGCAATATTTTATTAATATAAACAAAATAATAGCGGAAACTACAGCATCGGAATATAATGTAATAGACTTGGCAAATAGGACTATAGGAGCATCCATTAAAGTGAAAACATATAACAAACCTTTCCAACATCATTGCGCCCCAAATCAACCAGCATTACATGTTCTGCACATTGCTTTTCATCTTTCAAGAGCTTAGCTGATAACTGTTCATCTTCTTCTACCGTGTTGCCCCTTTTAGATGTCCCAGCCAATGGACGATTCACAATCTTCTTCTGTTCACGACAAGTAAACATTCGAGTGACCAAGTAAGAAGTATCAGTTAATTTTAAAATATAATCAATGTACAAAAACATACATTCTTTATACGCGCAAGAATCTCTGGACTTGAAGCAACCAGAATGCATCCCCTAGCCTGTTCAGAAAAGACATAATCATCAGCGGATGAAAAATATGAACCACGACTTTCTCGAATGAAGTATTTGTATGTGTTTCACAGTCATAAACCTGCAAATAAGTCATATATGGACTTGGATTCACAACTCTTAATGCTCTATAAACTTCAAATGGATCAGCGAAGGTTCTTCGTTCAAATCTCTGACTTAAAACAATCTGGAAAATATCTCCAGCTTTAATATGTTCTTTTGCCTGAAGGACCGCCTCCTTATATGCTTCAGCTGTCATGTTTGATTCCTTTAAAGGATCACCAAAATGTCGAGTTTTCAATTCCACAGCACCAGGAGCCAGCCTCGGGCTATGAAATGACACTTTTAATTATTTTTTATCCAAAAGCAATCACATCATTAAAGAGAGAGAGAGAGAAATATTCAACAGATAACTTACGGTTTGTCGTCTTGTAATTTGGCCACTAATGTTTTTAATCGTTTTGTTCCATCCTCGTAAGCACTCTCAGCTGATGAGTATTGGTCAGTCCTCACCCAAAGAATCACATATGCTTTCTGTTTGGCAGAGAACAAGTAAGAAACCGAATTAACAATGAAGTATTGAAGTTATGAACGAGGTCTTCATGTCGTATGTAATAATGTAATTAAATAATAAATGGATAATCTTCAGTCGCAAAAAAGCTGATTCAATATCCAATGGATTACATATCAGTGCTTAGTATTTACTTCATTCATGCAATAGTCATTTGATTATATCTATCCGTTACATGATCTTTATGTCATTATATGTCCAAAGATGTAAAAAAAGGCATTTAAAAGAACCCTGAATTTAAAATGCTTTGTAATAAAGCATCTGAACCATGTTCTTCTAAAAAGACAAGAGCATAAACTTCATTGCAAATTAGAAATTCTGAACTACGCGTCAACATCACGAACAAGATACTAATAGTTGATATAGAATTTGTGCATACAAAAAACAGGTACCTTCTCCACATGATCAAACACAATCACAGTCTCATAAAGGCCCAGATGGATGTCTGCGAGGTTCCTGTCATCCTTTGGGGCATCTGAAAATGGTAGTTTTTTCTTTTCCACATAACGAACCGTGTCATAAGAGAAATAACCTGCCCAACCACCTAGAACAACAGCTTAAATTAATTAATTTTCTGTAGTAGATCATATAATTAGATGAGAACAAAAAATATGTCGATATTACTTTCTCATACAAGCGCATTCACACACACAAGAAGTCACATAATGACAAATGGTGTACTAATGCAGAGTATCAGTATTCGGATCACAGAATCTAAAGCATAGACTACAACTTCATTTATTTTAGTCATCCAAAAAACCCGAAAAAGACATTAATATCGTGTTTTCATTTAGTTTTCAAGAATTATAGTTGCACTTGCTGAAACAGAAGAAGGCGGTGGTTTCAAAATGATCAATATAAGTTGAAATATAATTGAACATGCGTCATACATCAGCCAGCTCCATGCTTTATAAATAAGTGATAGAATCAAATAAAAATTGATCCAGCCTCATTAATTCACATACAATTATGAATGTCTGAATATTTATTAATTGACACGAACCCATCTTGGTACACGTTTTACTATGATCATAGAGCTCTTACCACAGAATGCATCGGGAAGTTCATCACTAAGACATGGTCTCCAATCCTGTGAGATTTTTCTTGGGATCTCCATAGGATCATCAACAATCTCCTCAGTTAATTGACCAGATTCATGGTCCATTACTGTAACCTTATTCTCTTTTGCAACAATTTCCATTGTTGGTTGAGCTCCTACAACACTGTAACGCCCCTGCAATCAATCCAATCCCATATTTCATAAACACACACACAAAACAACCCTAAAATTCAAAACGATGAAACTACGAAAGCAAAGCATACTCACCACATTAGAACCTTGAAAATTAGGCTCAGCAGACTCAAAAAGAAAGCTCGGAGCTTCCCGGTCATCTTGATTAACCAAACTCCGATAAGCAAGAACAGGAGTAAGTTGATCAGAGAATATGCACTGATAGAGAGGAATCAAGTTTCCATCTTTTGTTGCCTCTATAAATTTCCTTCTTGCGTCAACTTCCTCAACTGCAAAAGCAATACACGCGTATTCAAAGAATCAAATATTCCCTCTTTTCTCATCTTTTTTCATGAAAAGACTGAAATTATTGAGAAGTGAAAGTACATCTTTCACAATGAGTTTGGCGAATTCATGTTGGCACAAACATTTAGTCGAAGCTCCGAATCATAACTGCTGCCAAAATCACAGCGTGATTCTGCCATACTCACCATCAATCCAAACATGCACAAATTCACAAAAGCAAGAGCCTAAAATCTCAAAAGTAACTGAAAACTCTTCCACTTATTCAAAATTAATCAGATGCATCATCTTGCATCCAATTTTACAGCATTCATTTCATCATTGAAAAAAATTAAATAAAAGAACTTAACACTTTCAAATACTAGTTAGTTCATATGGGTTTATTTAAAACAGAAAAAAGATTAAAACTTTAAGCTCAATACATCAAAATACAAATACCCATTTTCATTCTGGCAATAAATTTATTGAAAAAAACGGAAAATAATAAAAAACAAACAAAAAGAACACTAAACCAAACATTCATTCACTCACTCACTCACCAATGGATGCAGTTGGAATTGAAGAACACCTCAGTGTGACAAAAGGGAGTGAACGGCTGCCACCCATTGAAACACCGGTGAACATCGCCGGAGATAGACGGCTAACGGAAGGAACCATAAGTCTATTGGAAAACGGTAGGGATTGCATTGTGGATGATGATTTTACAGAAATGGGAGAGATAGGAAGAGTAGTAGCAGAAAACATTGATAATATTTTGTGAAATGAAACTGAAATTGTTTGGAGAAGTTATTCATGCAACATTACAGAAAGAATGAATGAGAATAAATAGGTACAGTGTTATGTTCGGTTGTGTTACAACGAGGTGTTAGATATTAAATCAAATATAATTACTAGAAGCAAGTAGAAGAGGCAAGTGGAATTATTCTTGGTCATTAATGAAATATATGATTGGACCTCAAGGATGACAAGATACACCTCCACACCTCTTCACCGTCATTGATTAGCTTAATCCATAAGTTTTGTTAGCTTAGTAATTAAGTATCTTAGGCTATAAATAGGCATGTAGAAACCATTCTTGTAATATATCAATTTTGTGAAATATAGTGTTGAAGTAAAAGTACTCTTCCTCTCTGTTCTGTTTGTTCTTGTTTCAAGTTCAATTTTATATATGTCCCATTGATATCAAATTGGTATCAGAGCAGGTTAGGTCCTGCAGGTGTTAGTGTCAAAAATAATTTGAGTGTGTGAGGAACAAAAGAGTTCTCATTGTGTCAAAAAAAAAATATTGTGAGTATATTCTGAGAGAAATATGGGTACAAATTACAACTTCGTTTGGTCCGGTCCTAAATTAAACACAGAGTTAGATTTTGATTATTGGGAGATGTTGATGACAACACATCTTAAAGCTCACAATATTTGGAGCTATGTTGAAACTGGTTTGCAAGAAGGAGCTGATGATACTGCTCGTAGAAAGGACCAACTGGCACTCTCACAAATACACCAAGGAATAGAGTATTCAATGTTTGGCAAGATAGCAAATGTCAAAACCGCTAAAGAAGCGTGGGACATACTGAAGCTGTCACGTAAAGGAGTTGAGAAAGCTCAGAAATCAAAGTTGCAATCTCTGCGTCGGGAATATGAAAAGTACGAAATGTCTACTTCAGAAACAGTAGAACAATATTTTTCTCGAGTTATAAATCTTGTCAATAAGATGAGGGTGTACGGAGAAGACATCCCAGATAGCAAAGTGGTGGAGAAAATTCTACGCACCATGCCAATGAAGTTTGATCATGTGGTGACTACGATAATTGAGTCCCACGATACAGACACCTTGTCTGTAGCAGAGTTGCAGGGAAGTATTGAAAGTCATGTCAACAGAATATTGGAGAAAACTGAAAGAGTAAAGGAAGAAGCATTGAAAAGTCATGTTAATCTCAACAACAATGTCGAATCCAGTCAAATGGGAGAAGGTAGAGGTCGTGATAATGTCAATAATGGAGGCCGAGGAAATTTTAGAGGCAGAGGTCGAGGAAATTTTCGAGGAAGAGGACGTGGCAACTTTAATCAATGGAGAGACAATAATTACAACAATTTCAACAATTACAATGCACAACATCAAGGAAGAGGTGGAAACAATTTCAGTTCTAGCTTTCGTGGAAGAGGTAGAGGAAATTATCATCAAGAGAGGACAAATTATGCTTGTTTTCATTGTGGAAAATTTGGGCATAAAGTAGCTGATTGTAGGCATCGACAACAAGTAAACATGGCAGAAAGTTCATATCAAAATACCGGTGAGAATTATGAAAATCCACACAGTTTATTTTTAGCAAGCAATACACTTTCAGAAGAAGAAAATATGTGGTATTTGGATACTGGATGTAGTAATCATATGTGTGGGAAAAAGGAATTGTTTTCTTCTCTAAACGAAACGGTAAAATCTACCGTGAAGTTTGGAAACGATTCAAATATTCCAATTCTGGGGAAAGGTCAAATTGCTATTAGATTGAAAGATGGATCTCAAAATTTTATTGGTGATGTTTTCTATGCTCCTGGTCTACATCACAATCTATTGAGCATGGGACAGCTGTCAGAGAAAGGATACAACATGCAGATTCATAATGGTTACTGCACATTGATCGACAGAAATGGCAGATTCATCACAAAGGTAAAAATGACTTCAAACCGCCTATTCCCTTTAAAAATTCAGCATGAAAGATTTCCTTGTTTGAGCTCTATAATTCCAAATGATGATTGGTTGTGGCACATGAGATTCGGTCACTTCCATTTTTCTGGCTTGAATTACTTGTCACGAAAAGAATATGTTTCTGGATTGCCTGTTGTGAATATTCCAAGTGAAGTATGCGAGACTTGTCAAATTGGAAAGAAGCACAGAGACTCATTTCCAACCGGAAAGTCTTGGAGAGCGAGGAAAATACTGGAGATAGTTCATTCAGACTTGTGTTCCGTTGAGATACCAACACCTGGTGGCTGCAGGTATTTTATTACATTTATTGATGATTTTAGCAGAAAAGCTTGGGTATATTTTTTGAAGCAGAAATCAGAAGCTTGTGATGCCTTCAAGACATTCAAGGCATTTGTAGAAAAACAAAGTGGTTGCAGAATAAAAGCATTGAGAACAGATAGAGGGCAAGAATATCTCGCTGGTACAAATTTCTTTGAGCAACATGGAATTGAGCATCAGTTAACAACAAGATATACACCTCAGCAGAATGGAGTTGCTGAACGGAAGAACAGGACAATCATGGATATGGTGAGATGCATGCTCAAAGCAAAACAAATACCGAAAGAATTTTGGGCGGAAGCAGTTTCTACCGCAGTGTATATTTTGAATAGGTGTCCAACAAAAAGTGTTCGAGAAAAGACTCCCGAAGAAGCATGGAGTGGAAGAAGACCTTCGATCCGACACCTCAGAGTTTTTGGATGTATTGCATATGCTCATGTACCAGATCAACTCAGAAAGAAGTTGGATGATAAAGGCGAAAGATGTATCTTTATGGGCTATAGTCCAAACTCAAAAGCCTACAAACTTTACAACCCAGAGACAAAGAAGGTGATTATCAGTCGAGATGTGACATTTGATGAAGGAGGAATGTGGAATTGGTCATCAAAGTCACAAAAAGAGCCAGTAGTGATTCCAAATGATTACGGAGAGGAGAACGAGCAAGTGAATGAATATGTAGATCCAGCACCTGATATGCCAGAAACATCTGATAGACAACAAAGGCAGCGGAGATTACCAGCCAGATTGCAAGATTGTGTTTTGGGGAATGATAATGACCCATCTGATGAAGAAATTATCAACTTTGCTTTATTTGCAGATTGTGAGCCGATGAATTTTGAAGAAGCTGCTGGTGATGAAAATTGGATAAAAGCAATGGATGAAGAAATCAATGCAATTGAAAAGAATAAAACATGGGAGCTGACAGAATTACCAGCTGACAAAAGGCCTATAGGAGTGAAGTGGGTGTACAAGACAAAGTACAAACCCAGTGGTGAGATTGATCGATTCAAAGCGAGATTGGTAGCTAAAGGCTACAAACAAAAACCAGGTATTGATTATTTTGAGGTATTTGCTCCGGTTGCAAGGCTAGATACAATTCGCATGCTTATTTCACTCTCAGCTCAAAATAATTGGAAAATACATCAAATGGATGTTAAGTCTGCATTTCTTAATGGTACTTTGGAAGAAGAAGTGTATGTTGAGCAGCCTGCAGGTTACGTAGTTCGAGGAAAAGAAGATAAAGTCTATAGGCTAAAGAAAGCATTGTATGGCTTGAAGCAGGCACCGAGAGCTTGGTACAAAAAGATTGATTCTTATTTTCTGCAGAATGGTTTTCAGAGATGTCCGTTTGAGCACACACTTTATATTAAATTCATTGATCCCGAAGATGTTCTGGTTGTGTGCCTTTACGTTGATGATCTAATCTTCACCGGAAATAATCCAAAGATGATTGCAGAATTCAGGGAGGCTATGATAAGTCATTTTGAAATGACAGACTTGGGCCTAATGTCCTATTTCCTTGGCATTGAGGTCGTTCAACAAAATGATGGCATATTTATTTCTCAGAAAAAGTATGCAGGTGATATTTTGAAGAAATTCAAGATGGAGCATTCAAAACCAATATCCACACCTGTTGAAGAAAAACTAAAGCTGACAAAAGAAAGTGATGGAAAAAGAGTTGATTCAACTCATTATAAAAGTTTGATTGGAAGTTTGAGATATTTGACAGCAACAAGACCAGATATTGTATATGGAGTTGGTTTGCTCAGCAGATACATGGAGGAACCACGTGTCAGTCACTTACAAGGAGCTAAGCGGATTCTTCGTTACATCAAAGGTACTATGACTGAAGGAATATTTTATGCTAATAATAGTGATGTGAAACTTGTTGGATATACCGATAGTGATTGGGCTGGAGATTTAGAAACAAGAAAAAGCACGTCAGGGTACGCATTTCATTTGGGTAATGGAGCAATTTCATGGTCTTCGAAGAAACAACCAGTTGTCGCGCTTTCCACAGCAGAAGCAGAGTATATAGCAGCAACTAGTTGTGCTACTCAAACAATATGGTTGAGAAGAATTTTAGAAGTGATGCGTCATAAACAAAATAGTCCTACGATGATATTTTGTGACAATAAATCGACGATATCATTGAGTAAAAATCCAGTTTTTCATGGAAGGTCCAAACATATTGATATTCGGTTTCATAAGATACGAGAACTAGTTGATGAAAAAGAAGTGGTGATCGAGTATTGTCCCACTGAAGAGCAAGTTGCCGATATTTTCACAAAGCCATTAAAGATTGAGTTGTTTTACAAATTGAAGAGGATGCTTGGAATGATACATATGAAAGTTTGATTTAAGGGAGGCAATGTTAGATATTAAATCAAATATAATTACTAGAAGCAAGTAGAAGAGGCAAGTGGAATTATTCTTGGTCATTAATGAAATATATGATTGGACCTCAAGGATGACAAGATACACCTCCACACCTCTTCACCGTCATTGATTAGCTTAATCCATAAGTTTTGTTAGCTTAGTAATTAAGTATCTTAGGCTATAAATAGGCATGTAGAAACCATTCTTGTAATATATCAATTTTGTGAAATATAGTGTTGAAGTAAAAGTACTCTTCCTCTCTGTTCTGTTTGTTCTTGTTTCAAGTTCAATTTTATATATGTCCCATTGATATCACGAGGTGTCAAGTTTCAATGTACCAGAAAAATTTAAAGCTGTTTTAGTTACATTTGAACCTTGTTAGTTCATTTTTTGGGTGATGGTGTCTGAATTTCTGAATTCAGAAAAAGGAAATATTTATTTTTTACAATAAACAAATAGGGGAAAAAAAAAACACGTTTTGATAAAATAGGGTACTCTTTCTTAATCAAATTGTTTTCGGATTTTTTACTTTCTTAATCAAATAGAGTACATTTTTTTACCTATTTTTATTTTTTAAGAAAAAAACAAAACAAAAGGTTTTAAACGTTTTCCATATCTATATTTCTCCATTTGTTTAGCTGACCCAACCCCGTCAAAGTGGAGTCAATGAATTTACAATATAACCTTTGCAAACTTTTAAAGATATTGGTCTTGTTTGTTACAAATTTTTTAGCAAAAACAATCACTTTTTAAATTTTACTTGTGAATTAACGTAAAAATTTATCTATTTGCATAAACTATTTTTTATAAATTCAAAAGTAAGTTAATTAAACTAGCACTAGATACAATTATTCAGTGTATCTAAAAATGGATTTGGTTATTATGCATAAGTCATCCTTATGCACCATGCATAAGTTACTCAGTGTACCCCCCAAATTACTCGTGTACCCCTCAAATTACTTGTGTACCCCCCAAATTACATATGCACCCCCCAAATTTCTCGCGCACCCCCAAAATTTATCATGCACCCCCCAGATTTCTGGCACACCCCCATATGACTTTTGCCCCCCAATTTTTTATTATTTTTTTTCTCCCCTACACATTTCTATCCTAAACCATTTTGCTGTGGGAATGGTTTCAGAGATATGCATTCAAAAACCATTAAGTGCATAAGATGGTTTTGGAGTACAACTCTATAATTAGAATAGAAACAATAATTGTGGTTTAATGGTTTCGATTGTCTTATATGAGAAACCAAAATTATTGTTAAATGATTTTAAATAATGATTATAATTGTACCAAAAAAATAAAAAATAATGATTATAATAAAAAATCATTAAACCATTTTGTTGTGGGAATGGTTTCAGATGGTTGTAATAAAAAACCATTAGGTGCATAAAATGGTTTTGGAGTACAACCCTATAATTAGAATAGAAACAATAATTGTGATTTAATGGTTTAGATTGTCTTATATGAGAAACCAAAATTATTGTTAAATGATTTTAAATAATAATTATAATTGTACCCAAAAAAAATAATGATTCTAATTATAGGTTGTACTTCAAAACCATTTTATGCACTTAATGGTTTTGGAGTGTATATATCTGAAACCATTCCCACAGCAAAATGGTTTAGGCTAGAAATGTGGGGGGACAAAAAAAAAATTGGGGGCACAAGTCATCTGGGGGTGCGTGAGAAATTTGGGGGGTGCACGAGAAATTTCGGGGGTTGAATGAGAAATTTGAGGGGGTGCACGAGAAATTTGGGGGGTGCATGAAAAATTAGGGGGGTGCACGAGAAATTTGGGGGTGCGCGAGAAATTTAGGGGGTACGCGAGAAATTTGGGCGGTGTGAGATTAGGTGTGAGTGTGTGAGTTGAGATTGACTAGGATTATTACATGTGGATGCTCAATCTAATGAGTGTTATTGACTTATGTATCATGCATAAGGATTACACTTATGTATAATAACTTCCCCCTCTAAAAAGTGTCCACACAAACGGGACCTAAAATTCTAACACCGTATAATATACTCTTGTCATGAGAAAATAATTTATAACAAGTTAGGGAAAACATGATAGACCACATAACAAATGTCCCCTCTCAAAACACTCTCATAAGCATGTTGGAATTCCATGCATACCTCGAAACCATAAGCATGTTGGAATTTCTCGCATATCTCGAAAAACACACGGTAAGCACATTATGCATTTATGCCCGACCATAACCTATAGATTCTGGACATACGACTTCTCTATTAGACCCTTCATCCTTTTTCTCTAGATAAAAAGGACATTTAGATAATAAATAGAGTAGTCTTTCTTAATCAAATATAGGAGTGCATTGCTTTCGGAATTTTTGGTTGAGTTTTATACGCTTTTTATTTAACCTTTTTTTTTATACAAAACAAAACAAAAGGTTTTAAATGTTTTTCATATCTTTTGTAATAAAATAATTTTTTTTCCATATCTATATTTCTCCATTTGTTTAGATGACCCAACCCCGTGAAAGTAGAGTCAACGAATTTACAATATAATTTTTGGAAAATACTAATGAGTTATTCGAGACACTTAATTTAAAGAAATTATTTATTCAAAAAAATAAATATTCTAATATTTTTCAATTTTCAATATATTGACTTCATATATTTTCAAAAAAAAAGATCGCAGAAATTTGGTATTTAAGATGTTTAAAGAGTGTTCCGGAGGCACTCGTTGGCAAACCCATACTTTTTCTGCTATAATTATAAGCAAAAATTTACTTTTCAAATACATTGAATATGTGATCTGCTCTATAATAATAATAATAATAATAATATAAACCCCGTTTGGATTGACTAATTTTTGTGCTCATGCAAAATAATAAGTTTCTATGTATTATTATGGCCCCGTTTGGCCCGACTTATTTTCCTCTTTTTTTCTTCTCCTTAAAAATAGTAAAGAATGAAAAAATTGTGTTTTACTTAACTTTTTTTTATTTTTTACTTCTTCTATTTTTTACACCATCTAATATACTTTTGTCATGAGAAAATAATTTATAAACAAGTTAGAGAAAACATAATAGACCTTATAAACAAGTTAGAGAAAACATGATAGACTACATAATAAATGCCCCCTCTCAAAGCAATTGACGGAGCCCTCCACATAAGCATGTTGGAATTCCACGCATACCTCGAAACCATAAGCATGTTGGAATTCCTCGCATACGCCTATAGATTCCGGAGATACGACTTCTCTGTTAGATCTTTCGTCATTTTTCTCTAGATATAAAACACTAATGAGCTTGACCAAAAAAAAAAACACTAATGACAAGAAAAATATGATAAAACTTGTTAGTAATCTCAATCAATAAAAGCATAAGTACTGAAAATATCAAAAGAGAATGTTATGGACTACTCTCCATGACCCCAAGATGGAGGTGAACTACTAACATCTAGTCAGGAACAATTACAAATGAAAACAGAAAACAAATCAAGAACACAAGAAATAAACAAAGAACTTTTTATTGATAACTTGTAATTTGTTTACAACAGTGGGGTTTAACTTTTACAAAGGAGTAATGTATTATTTAAGTAAAATACTAGTAAATAATAAATGTATTTTAATGTTACCAATTAGTAAAGATGGAAAGCCCAAATCATGTCTTTTCTTAGAAAGTAGCAAACCATCGCTACACTCAAACATTGAAACAAAAGACATGTGACGTGTCAAGAGGAAATCTGATAAGTTAAATCAACCAGATAATTATCATTTGAAATAATGACAATATCTACGGACTCCAAAGAAGATATAAAATACAAAAAGGGATCACAAATCCACGAATCAAATTCCACAATAAAGAAGGTGTGGAGGATCGTTGACACAACTACCAATCAAGAACACAAGAAATAAACAAAGAACTTTTTATTGATAACTTGTAATTTGTTTACAACAGTGGGGTTTAACTTTTACAAAGGAGTAATGTATTATTTAAGTAAAATACTAGTAAATAATAAATATATTTTAATGTTACCAATTAGTAAAGATGGAAAGCCCAAATCATGTCTTTTCTTAGAAAGTAGCAAACCATCGCTACACTCAAACATTGAAACAAAAGACATGTGACGTGTCAAGAGGAAATCTGATAAGTTAAATCAACCAGATAATTATCATTTGAAATAATGACAATATCTACGGACTCCAAAGAAGATATAAAATACAAAAAGGGATCACAAATCTACGAATCAAATTCCACAATAAAGAAGGTGTGGAGGATCGTTGACACAACTACCAACGACCTCACAAGACTGTCAAACCAACAAAAGCTAATGGTCTGGGATATCAAAGAGTTTGACACAACACTCATGCATATTCGTTGATTGCCTCATTGGAACAACGTCCTAACACTGGGACGAGTCGTCAAACATGTGACAGTATGAATTACCGTAGACAAAGGACAGTTTTAAATCGCCAAGAATCAATCACAAAGATCACCCCACAATTTAAAGGTGGCCAAACTCAGTGAAACCAACCTTCAAATTCAAAAACATTAAGCAAGACTCTCCTTATCACTACAAGCAGATTACGAAACACTTTTGGGTCTGGTGAAAGAAACAAAGGTTGTCATCCGTATTCGAACTCCAGTTTCGAAAACGCTTAGTAGGACTTTCGTTCCTATTAAAAAAAAATTCCAAAATATTTTAGGTTCCGCAACAAAGACCATCAACTGTATTTGAACCTCATTTTTAGAAATGTTTAACATGACTTTTGATTTCATTACAAGCAAATTCCAAAACATTTTCATGATCTGCAGCGTAGGATGTTGGATGTACCGAAAGACTTCAATCCAAGGTTCGTCTACAACCAAGGTTATCAGGACCAGATCATTCATTGAACCGATGTAGTTATCGGTTCAAGGTTCAACTGATTAGATCGGAGTTCAATCGGGCGGATTATTTTTAATTAAATATATATTTTTTATTTTTAAGAATATATAAAATATTAATAAACAAAAAATTTATACAATATTTATAATTTCACACTATTAAAAATATAAAATGTTAAAACTCATAAGTCAATATGTACCAATTATTTTAAAACGAAGATAGAAAATGAACATAATTCAAAAACACTTTAAAAAAAGGTGAATGGACTATATTTCACCATTGAATCCGTGACAATAAGTTAACTCCAATTGAATATTTTGAAATAGCAAATTGAATTATCCCTTAATTTGTTTTGATGGATTTTGGTTTTTGGGTTTGAAAATATTTTTTTACTACAGTCAAATTTGACTATCAAAATAGTCCCTATGGACGAGAAACGTGATATGGATGGACACATTATTGTGTTTGACGTCTGTACTTGATAGAGTCTCATTTGATAGACGTTAAGCAAATTGATAGACAATTTTATTATTTTAAAAAATTTAAGGATAAAGTTGGCCAATGATCCCCAATTTAAGAAAAAATATAATAGACTATTTTTTATGCAAGTACCAAGTGTAAAACTCTTAGGACCCTATATCCTAAATTTCCCCCAAAAGTTTAACCACTAAGGCTTTGATTGTGAGGTTTGAGGGAATGACATGGGAGAGTTTTGAGAAAACACTAAAAAAGAAGTGAAAGGAATAAAAGAAAGAGGGGATGAGTTTTGTGGAATTTTTTTTTCTTCATAAAACAAAAACCTCCTAGTTTGCCTGTCTTCAAAAAGTGTATTAGAGGAGATTGAAAGTTTATAGGAATTTTTTAAATTTAATTTATGATATTAGAATGTTTTTATGGATAAAACTTGCATGCATTGCTTTATATGTAGTTTTTGCTGTTCCACTCACAAAGAGGTGATTTTTTATTATGTTTTTAAATTAAAAAAAAAAAAAAACAGTTTTTCAATTAAAATAACTACCTCTTTGTGAGAGTAAAAGTAAAAACTGCATGTAAAGCAATGCATGTAAGTTTTGTCCTATTTTTATAATTTAAAATAGGGCCATGTTAGCTTGTGTCTTATGGCACATGTTAAGATACCTTAATATAGAAATTTTACATTTAATAATATAAGAAATTTAATATTTAAGAAATAAAATGCACAACTAATTCAATAAATACTTTCTAAATTTGTTTCCTTAATATGTGCCTCAAGGGCATATATTAACATTCTCCTATATTAATCATAAATACTAGTTCATATGGGTTTATTTAAAACAGAAAAAAGATTAAAACTTTATATAATAAAAGAACTTAACACTTTCAAATACTAGTTAGTTCATATGGGTTTATTTAAAACAGAAAAAAGATTAAAACTTTAAGCTCAATACATCAAAATACAAATACCCATTTTCATTCTGGCAATAAATTTATTGAAAAAAACGGAAAATAATAAAAAACAAACAAAAAGAACACTAAACCAAACATTCATTCACTCACTCACTCACCAATGGATGCAGTTGGAATTGAAGAACACCTCAGTGTGACAAAAGGGAGTGAACGGCTGCCACCCATTGAAACACCGGTGAACATCGCCGGAGATAGACGGCTAACGGAAGGAACCATAAGTCTATTGGAAAACGGTAGGGATTGCATTGTGGATGATGATTTTACAGAAATGGGAGAGATAGGAAGAGTAGTAGCAGAAAACATTGATAATATTTTGTGAAATGAAACTGAAATTGTTTGGAGAAGTTATTCATGCAACATTACAGAAAGAATGAATGAGAATAAATAGGTACAGTGTTATGTTCGGTTGTGTTACAACGAGGTGTCAAGTTTCAATGTACCAGAAAAATTTAAAGCTGTTTTAGTTACATTTGAACCTTGTTAGTTCATTTTTTGGGTGATGGTGTCTGAATTTCTGAATTCAGAAAAAGGAAATATTTATTTTTTACAATAAACAAATAGGGGAAAAAAAAAACACGTTTTGATAAAATAGGGTACTCTTTCTTAATCAAATTGTTTTCGGATTTTTTACTTTCTTAATCAAATAGAGTACATTTTTTTACCTATTTTTATTTTTTAAGAAAAAAACAAAACAAAAGGTTTTAAACGTTTTCCATATCTATATTTCTCCATTTGTTTAGCTGACCCAACCCCGTCAAAGTGGAGTCAATGAATTTACAATATAACCTTTGCAAACTTTTAAAGATATTGGTCTTGTTTGTTACAAATTTTTTAGCAAAAACAATCACTTTTTAAATTTTACTTGTGAATTAACGTAAAAATTTATCTATTTGCATAAACTATTTTTTATAAATTCAAAAGTAAGTTAATTAAACTAGCACTAGATACAATTATTCAGTGTATCTAAAAAGTGTCCACACAAACGGGACCTAAAATTCTAACACCGTATAATATACTCTTGTCATGAGAAAATAATTTATAACAAGTTAGGGAAAACATGATAGACCACATAACTAGGGGTGTGCAATGGTTTGAAATCACACCACACCAAACCATAAATTAGGATATGGTTTATAACCAAAACATTTCAATGACAAACCGGTTATTTTATAAAATCAATTTGGATATGGTTCATAACCGGTTTGAAACCAATTCATAATCGGTTAGTAATAAAAATTGGATTATTCAATAGAACCAACTTTTTTCCTAAAAAATCAGGATTTTTTTTTTAAAAAAAAAATTAGAACTTTTTTTCCGAAAAAATATTAGAAATTATCACGGAAAAAATCGGAAATTTTTTTACGGAAAAAATATCAAGAATTTTTTTTACGGAAAAAATCGGAATTTTTTTTTCCGGAAAAATCGGGAACTTTTTTTCTCGGCAACAGATCAAAAACTTATTTCCGGAAAAAAAACGAACTTTTTTCCGGAAAAGTCGAGAACTTTTTTTCTGGAAAAAATCGGAAACTTTTTTTCCCGAAAAATCGGAAACTTTTTTTCCGGAAAAATCGGAAACTTTTTTCCAGAAAAACCGGGAACTTTTTTCCCGGCAAAAAATCGAGAACTTTTTTTCCGGAAAAATCGGGAACTTTTTTTCCCGGCAAAAAATCGAGAACTTTTTTTCCGGAAAAAATCGGGAACTTTTTGTACCGGCAAAAAATCGAGAACTTGTTTCCGGAAAAATCGAGAACTTTTTTTCCGGAAAAATTGGAAACTTTTTTTCCCGGCAAAAAATCGAGAACTTTTTTTCCGGAAAAAATCAGAAACTTTTTTTCCCAGCAAAAAATCGAGAACTTTTTTCCCGGCAAAAAATCGAGAACTTTTTTCCGGAAAAAATCGGAAACTTTTTTTCCGGAAAAACCGGAAACTTTTTTCCGGAAAAATCGGGAACTTTTTTCCCCGGAAAAAAATCGAGAACTTATTTTCGGAAAAATCGAGAACTTTTTTCCCGGAAAAAACCGGAAACTTTTTTTTCGGAAAAACCGGAAACTTTTTTCCGGAAAAATCGGGCCTCACGATCATCACGACTGGCCTAACTCCCACTATCACTATTTCGCCTCTTTGAGCCTCGTGCTTGGGGGGCTGTGGACTGGGGCAAGGTCCAAAAATAAATAGCATAGGCCCAATAGCAAGATGGCCCAATTATTCAACCCATGGAATTCAAGAGATAACTTGGCGGCAAAGGTACTCAGCGGCGAGGTTACATGGGGGAGTCGCCCTCGCCCCAGGTGTAACCGTATTCATGGAAACTTCTCCAACAAGTCAACACGTGGAGAGGGATAACCACCCCATACCTCCATGATCATCACCAAAACAGGAAGAAACTACCCATCATCACCGTGTATGAGGCGGAGGAGAGGGAAGAAACCGTCACGATCATGGGGTTCCCATGATCGTAGAATTCCATAACTGCTACCTAGTGAAATCCATATATAGGAGAGCATATTTCATTGTAAAGGGGATCAGATCACATTTTTCAATATACAGAAATGCTGCACAATTGTGGAGAGTTACTTATTTCTTAGATACGGTCCAATCATTTATCACCCCCCTTATTTGTTCACCAGAACATTTTGGCGCCCACCGTGGGGCTGCGGTAAAACGATTCCCAGCCTACCACTTCTTAGAGAGGGATATCTCCCAACATGACGGGAGGAACACCCAACCACGGCACTGGTTCAGGCCCTGGTATGACCTTAACAGAGGCTGTCACCGAATTGAGGCGGCTTCAAGACAAGGTAACGACCATGGACCAAGAAAAAGCTAACAAAGAAAACGACAAGGACGAGGATGAAATCAACGACTCCAACCCTTGTCACAAATCCTATGGGACGCCAGAGTCCCAGAAAACTTCAAAACCCCTCATCTTCCAGCATTCGGTGGAAAAACCGACCCGTCGGAGCACCTGATGGCAGTAGGAACCCAAACAGCCATCATAGGCGCCGCTGACCACCTGAAATGTAAACTACTCTCAGGTACCTTGAAGGAAGCAGCGTTAAGATGGTACATGAACTTACCAAAGAATTCCATCGAAAGTTGGACTGATTTCCAACGAAAATTCATCCAACAGTTTTCAGGATCAAAACACATCAAGGTCACGGCCACTAGCCTCTTCACCACTCGCCAGAACCCCGCTGAAACTTTGCGCGAGTATCTGGCAAGGTTCTGCGAGGCTACCATCAAAGTATCCAACCCCAACCAGGAGATGTTCGTAGCAGCATTCCATAACGGCTTAAAAGCCGGTCATTTCAACGAATCCTTAGCACAAAAACCAGCAACTTCAATGCAGGAAATCATCAAGAGGGCAGAATGTTACATCAAGGGCGAAGAGAGCAACGCCGAGAAAAGATCTAGAGATGCGAGGGAAAGGGAACCACCCAACAGGAGCCACAAAGGCCCAAATTTTTATTCACAGAGGCGACGTCAGCCAGATCACAGAGGACAGGAGCCCCACAGGAAACCATACCATCAGCAAGGAAGGCGAGACATGGTCAGGTTCCCAGAGAAAGAATACACGCCCCTGAACAGAGCACGAGTTTACATTCTAGACGAAATACTCCAAGCAGGACTCACCAGGCTACCCCAGAAGAGAGGAAAAGAATATCAGTTGGGACAGAACAAGAATGCATGGTACGCCTACCACAGGTGCAAGGGACATGACACCGAGAAATGCTTCAGATTAAGAGACCTTATAGAGGAACTAATAAAAAGTGGCCATCTAAGGAAGTTTTTAGAGGACGCCGCTGACGGGAAGGTCGTAGTCCCAAAAGTACGGAGAGACCCACAAGGAAACCAAGAGGAGAACCCAGAAGGAGAGAAAGTAAGAATAGCAGTTAACACCATTGCCGGAGGTTTCGCGGGTGGAGGCGAATCAAGTAACGCCCGTAAACGATATGTGCGTCGCTCAGTGTTCGAAGCAAAATTTGTAGGGCACACTTCTATCTCACCCACTCCAGACCTATCTTTCACCAAAGAAGACAAAAGGGAAGTCATGCCCCATGACGACGACCCATTGGTAATTCAAGTCCAAATCCTAAATTGCGACGTGAAAAGAGTGCTTATTGACTCAGGAAGTTCAGCGGACATAATGTACTGGGAAGCCTTCAAAGCCATGCAACTATCAAATGAACACCTACTACCCTACAACGGCACGCTAGTGGGCTTTGCAGGCGAACAGGTGGAAGTCATGGGTTACACCACGTTGCTTACAACGTTCGGAGAAAAAGACCAAGCCAAGACTATCAAAGTGCGGTACCTGGTAGTGAAAACACCTTTCAC
Source organism: Trifolium repens (assembly GCA_030408175.1). Taxonomy (NCBI): domain Eukaryota; kingdom Viridiplantae; phylum Streptophyta; class Magnoliopsida; order Fabales; family Fabaceae; genus Trifolium; species Trifolium repens. Next base: position 17,460,104 of record CP125841.1, on the reverse strand, counting down.
GTCATACAACATCATCATTGGACGACCAACTTTCAACACTTTAGAGGCAGCCATGCCGACGCTCTACTTATCAATAAAGTATCCACTTGATGACGGGAGAGTAGGAACCATCAAAGGAGATCAAGCCCTGGCAAGGCGTTGTTACGAGTCAAGCTTGAAAATAAAGCACAGAGCAACCAACCCCCCAGATCTCGCTCGCCCTATTTCTCAAAAGGGCGGAGTCAATGTGATCAGCCCTCTAGATTTAGATCCAAGAGAAGAATTCCAAGATAGGAGAGTAAGTCCCATAGAAGAACTAGAGAAAGTCCAAATTGGCGAGGCGACACACCAAACAACCAACATTGGCACATCTTTACAACCTGAAGAGAGAGAAAGGATCCTGGCGACACTTAAGAAGAACATCGATCTATTCGCATGGCACCCTTCCGATATGCCAGGGATAGACGAGACGATCATCACCCACAAACTATCCATCTCCCCCGAGACTAAACCCGTCTCACAAAAGAAAAGGAAAGTCGGCGAAGAAAGAAGAGCGGCCATCACGGAGGAAGTAACAAAGCTAAAAGAAGCAGAATTCATAGAGGAAATTAAATACCCATCGTGGCTAGCGAACGTGGTGATGGTGAAAAAGGCAAACGGAAAATGGAGAATGTGCGTCGACTTCACAGACTTGAACAAAGCATGTCCAAAAGATCCCTACCCCTTACCCAACATCGACAGATTGATAGACGGAGCATCAGGATACAAAACGCTCAGTTTCATGGACGCATACTCAGGATACAACCAGATCAAGATGAATCCCGCCGGCGCTCCCCACACAGCATTTATGACCAATACTTGTAACTACTTCTACAACGTCATGCCGTTTGGACTAAAAAATGCAGGAGCCACTTATCAGAGGTTAATGGACAGAGTATTTTCGGAACCGATAGGGAAAAACCTGGAAGTCTATATCGATGATATGGTAGTGAAGACAGCGGAAGCAGGCGAGCATGACCAAGATTTAAGTGACATCCTCGCCTCAGTAAGGAAATACAACATGCGTCTAAATCCTTCCAAATGCTCGTTCGGAGTACAATCTGGAAAGTTCTTAGGGTTCATGTTAACTAACAGAGGAATAAAGGCGAACCCGGATAAATGCCAAGCGATCATTGACATGAGGAGCCCTACATCAATCAAAGAAGTTCAGCAGCTGACAGGAAGGATTGCGGCGCTATCAAGGTTTTTATCCTGCGCATGGGAAAAAGCATTTCATTTTTTCTCCACGCTTAGGAAAAGTGAGAGATTTGTTTGGAGCCCTCAGTGCGAGGAAGCCTTCCAAAACTTAAAATTTTTCCTCGCCTCGCCTCCAATCTTGACCCGCCCGGAGAAGGATAACACCTTATACCTGTACCTCGCCGTTTCGGACAAAGCCCTCAGTTCTGCATTGGTACAGGAGATAAAGGGAGAGGAGAAACCCATATATTTTGTCAGCAGGACATTCAAAGGAGCGGAAGCTAAGTATCAAAAGATTGAAAAACTCTCATTGGCAGTAATTGTGACGGCAAGGAAGCTGAGACAGTACTTTCAAAGCCACAAAATCGTGGTCAAAACTGATTACCCCATCAAAAATGTGTTGAGAAAACCAGACCTGATTACCCCAGCTAGCAGGAAAAATTCTCAGGGCAGGTTTTTATTGGCCGGAATTACACAATGACGCCGCCAGATACGTCAAGACGTGTGACAAATGTCAGAGGTTCACAAACTTACACTGCGCTCCAGGAGAGCCACTGAAATCCGTTCTGTCCCCATGGCCTTTCTTCATGTGGGGGACAGATATCCTAGGACCTTTCCCCGCCTCAGTAGGACAAGAAAAGTGGATCATAGTGGCAATCGACTATTTCACCAAATGGATAGAGGCAGAAGCCCTTTCAAACATCTCAGCGGACCAGGTTAAGAAGTTTTACTGGAGGAAGATCATCTGCAGATTCAGACTACCCAAATACATCGTATCCGATAACGGAACCCAGTTCGCCAGTGAAAAGGTGGTCCAATTCTGCAAAGAAAAAGGTATACAAAACACTTTCATCTCTGTAGAGCACCCTCAGGCCAATGGACAAGCAGAGTCAGCTAACAAAGTAATCTTAAGAGCAATCAAGAGGAGAATCACAAGCCAAGGCGAAGGATGGGTCGCCCACCTCTTCCCAATTTTATGGTCATACCACACCACCCCAATCTTCAACAGGCGAGGCACCCTTCACCATGGTATATGGCACAGATGCAATGATTCCCGCAGAGATTAATCTGCCAAGCTGGCGAAGAGACACCCTTACGCTAGAGGAGAATTCAGGAGCATTGGAAGAGAATCTAGATTTAATACAAGAACTAAGAGACAAAGCCCACTTTAGGGAGTTCGTATCAAAACAGAGAGCGGCAAGAAGATACAATACTAGAGTTGTAGCAAGAAGATTCAAAGAAGGAGACTTAGTCCTCAAACGACCCATGGGAAAAGACAAAGGAGGAAAATTAGCAGCAAATTGGGAAGGCCCCTTCAGAATCAATGAAGCATTTGAAGGGGGAGCTTACAGGCTGGAAACAATGGAAGGAGAAGTCCTGCACAGAACGTGGAATGTGGCCAATCTCAGGTTCTACTACAGTTAAAACTGCCACATGAAACGAGGAAAACAACGCCACGGCCTATAACTTTCTAATGTTATTTTTTACAAGTTATTGCATGTGTATCACAAAATGTACTAAAATCTTTCACTTCCAATTAATAAATAGCGATGAGACACTCTTTTCTCCTATGAAAATAGGAGTTTTTATTGAGGCCCACCGTTTTAAATTCTTTGGTTTTGTGAAGAACTAACATATATGCTGATGACACGTCCAAAGAGAAAGAAACGAGTTGAAATTCCGAGGCGTTACCCGTGAATCTTACGAGTAGGGAACGTCTAAAAAAGACACGGCGCTATCCTTAAATCTTACGAGTTGGATACGACGGAAACGAGTTGAAATTCCAAGGCGTTACCCGTGAATCTTACGAGTAGGGAACGTCTAAAAAAGACACGGCGCTATCCTTAAATCTTACGAGTTGGATACGACGGAAACGAGTTGAAATTCCGAGGCGTTACCCGTGAATCTTACGAGTAGGGAACGTCTAAAAAAGACACGGCGCTATCCTTAAATCTTACGAGTTGGATACGACGGAAACGAGTTGAAATTCCAAGGCGTTACCCGTGAATCTTACGAGTAGGGAACGTCTAAAAAAGACACGGCGCTATCCTTAAATCTTACGAGTTGGATACGATGGAAACGAGTTGAAATTCCAAGGCATTACCCGTGAATCTTACGAGTAGGGAACATCTAAAAAAGACACGGCGCTATCCTTAAATCTTACGAGTTGGATACGACGGAAACGAGTTGAAATTCCAAGGCGTTACCCGTGAATCTTACGAGTAAGGAACGTTTAAAAAAGACACGGCGCTATCCTTAAATATTACGAGTCGGATACGACGGAAAAGAGTTGAAACACTCTGCCTCCTCGCTTTTATGCTTGTGATTGACAAAAAATTAAAAATCAGGTTGAAATCCCTAGGCGTTACCCTTTGAACTTTTCAGTGGGGGGCGTCCAGAATACTAAAGCATGGTTGAAAGTCCAAAAACGTTACCCATAAAACTCACGAGTCGGGAACGAAGAAAATACAATAGAAAAGCGTATCAAAGCGTCAGGGCGCAACCTATCAAAGGGGTGACGCCCAAAGCAAACGTCACAAAGGAAGAATAAAGGTAACTTTAGCATATGTTATTATATTCAGTTGTTTCACCATTAAAAAACAGGCAGAAGCACTACTCAGATGATCATTCAAAATAAAGATTGAAAGACAACGAAAGCAACAAAGTTATTCAAAATCTGATTTCATTCATTGAGGATAGGATACAAATTCAAAGAAAAGTACATCAAATTCGCATACAAATTCAAAGAAAACTACATCAGATTTGAATACAAATTCAAAGGAAATTACATCAAATTCAAAAGGGCGTACGAAGTGTTAATACTACACTCATCAACACTCGCATAAACAACTTGTTTATCACCCGATTATTGAAAAGTGTACGAGTGCTTAACCTATTACTACAATAAGCATCAACACTCGCATAACTCTAAGAAGAATCAGAACCCCTGGCATTATATTTCCACTTTGACAAGCCAGAGCAAGGGACCCCGATCCATCATCCTCGTCCACAAGGGACGTCACTTGGAGGTTTTCACCTTCGAAGATTCCGGCGTCCTCGCCGCAGATTCCACAGTGATTTGGGAACCCTCATCTTCAGGTGGAGAAGGCCCATAAACGTAGAACTCCTCAGGAACGTAGGTCTTCAAGAACTCAGCATAATCTTCGTCAATATCATCAGAACTCGAAGAACTTGGCGAAACCGAAGGTTGTTTCGCCTTAACCTTTCTGGACACAGTGGTGCGTCTAGATAAGGAAGCAGAAGCCTCTAATGTCTTCTTCCCTTTCTGGGATTTAGACCTCTTAGCGACAGTTTTCTTAGAGTTTTTTCTATCCATCTCAAATCAGTGAGTAGGGAGGAAGAGAAGTATCGATTAAGAGATGATGAAGGGAAAGGAAAGAAGACAAACGCTATTTATAAACAGGGATGGTAGAAACTAAACCTAAGTAACTGCATCCGAAATTAATGGAGAAGATAGTTACAACCACCGCAATAAAGGGGATTGGCCGTTTCAATAGACGCGCAAAAATCAAGGAAGACTCAACAGAAACTCCTGACTGGTCAAAACATAGGAAATCACGCCACAGGGGGCGTCATACCATACGACGCCATAAAAATCACACTTCATCTCGCCTCTCAGCAAAAAGTAGCAGATTCACACACATTTAAAACAACAAGGATAACAGTTAACATCAAATCAAGACGAGACGGAAAATGACGAAAGCAAAGATAATATCCATCAAATTACAAAAAGCCTCCGAAGGGCACCAAAACATTGTCATTACAAAATATAATAAACCCACGCAGGGGCAACCACAAAAATATATCAAACCCTCGCAGGGGCGACCATAAAGTCTAATCAACAAGACAACAAAACAACAAACGGCGAACAACCAACAGCAAAGAGAAGAAGGAAACTATTCAGCAGCAGGAGACTCTTCATCAGGTGATGCCTTGGGTGACGCCTCAGCATTCGGCGTGTCTTGAACTATCTGTCCAGCAGCAGAAGATACCAACTTGTCGCCCTCAACCATCAACATGGCATCCGCCTTTCCAAGTTGGCCTCTGTCAATCTCAGGAAAGAGGAATTTCACCTGATCCAAGGCAAGCTGGAAACCCTCCTCGAACTGCTCCCCAATGGTCGTCTCCAGGGTATCCTTGTCAGATTCCCAATTGATCTTTTCCTCCCTCAAAGAGGCCAATGCAGCAAGGGCCGCCTCGTTATCCTTAGCCAGAGTTTTGATGTGCTCATCCTTGGCGGTCACGGTCTTAAGGGCGGTCTCACGATCCCGTTGAGCTATCGCCAATTTCCCTTCATACTCCTTGGTCAACCGAGCAATCTCCTCTTCATGTTTTTCCTTCAGGGCCTTCACATTACCCTCACACCTTAGTTTGGCAGCTCTGACATCGTCCTCAAGGGTAGCCAAGTTCTTTTCCACAAGAGCTTCCTTCTCCTTAGCGCCGACAAGCTCCGCCCTTTGACGAGACGCCAGGGCATAGTTCAGAAGCAAACCCTTGAGCTCGTACCCAAGAGCTATCCTCATTAGTTCATCAGATCCGGTGCTATCAAAACGAGCGGAACTCCCCGCCATATCCACCGACCTCGCCAAGAAAGCCTCAGGGTCAAAAAGAGGATCCCATGGCGAAGTCCCTCCAGTTTGACTCGCCCCAGCCACAGCCTTATCAGTTGCAGGAATGCCTTCTTGGGGCGGATCCTCGATCTCGACCAAATCCTTGTGCTCCTCCGTCAAACTGTCATCTTTCTTTGATTTCCGAGACAGGGTCTTGGATCTCTTCCTGGCAGGAGACTTGACTTCCCCCTCAACCTTAGGGCTAGAAGCCTTCACCGCAACGGTAATGCGACTTTCGCCTCCTTTCCTCTTCTTCTTCTTCTTCTCTTCCACCTCGCCAATCTCCAACTGGCTAAGGACCTCCACCTTGTCGTCGACCTGCCCCTTCTCAATCTGGGCCTTGCGCGCCCTCGCCTTTTCCAGGAATTGTGCTCTCTGGGCGGGAGTGAGCATCGACATATCTTCTGTAAGGAAACAAAAAAGGGTTAGCCATGGAGATAAAAGAAAAACATACAAAAGGCGAATGGACTCAAAAGATAAACTTACTAAGGTATTTATTCATAACGCCAGGGGCGCCATCAGCATCCATAAGGTCCCTTGGACTCATCTGGTTACAAGACTCCAGATAAGCCACGATGTCCCTCTCAAACTCACTTAGGCTCTCATAGATGGCGCCTTTAACTAACCTAGGGTTAGAGGTCCAGTGGAAAGGAAAGAGAGGTTCACCCTCAGGCGAATACATAAGGTTTTGAATCCCCTCAGCGCCACGAACACGCAAGAAGGTCTCCTTATAGTTTTTATAGTTAGAGCTATACAAACTAAACAAACCCCTATTGGGCTGAGCACTCAGAGAGACAAGAGAATTGGGACTCAGGTTCTTTATATGATAAAAAGAGAAGAAGACGGCCACTGAAGGGTCAAGGATATCTAGGCCAAAACAAATCAGTTCAAAGGCCTTAATGAACGACCAACTGTTGGCGCTAAGTTGAGTAGGAGCAACATTGAGAACCCTGAGCATGGATTGTTGGAACTCAGTGAAAGGGAAGTAAAGGTGAAAATCTTCTATAAATTTGGTATACATATAAAAGGAGGTTGGGCCAGAAGAAGGCACGCCGGTAACATACTCGCCCTCGTCCACCGGCTCTAGCACAACATCATCTTCCTCAAAATCCCCAGAGACATCAAACTTCTCCCTGAACTTCGCCACTCTCTCAGCACTATCATACGATGAGTACACATTCATGGTTGCGACTTCAGAGCCTACAGCAACTAGGGCAAGCGATTCGTCTCTTCGTTTTGCTGTGAAAGACGAAGGAGAAATTATTACACAACTACTACTACCACTACTACTATCATCGCCACTACCGCTCTCAAGATCGCTATGAGTAATAGGAACCCCCAAAAGTTCGATGAAATAACCAGAATAGTTCAACGATCCGTCAGGCCTAGTAAAGTGATCATGAACTTGGCGTTCTAAAGGACAACCAACAGGGACAGGACGAGAAGAATCTCCCTCATTAACATCACTAAGGTCTCTCAAAACGACCATGTTCACAGAAAAACCCTAGAAACCCTAAATCGCGAAATGGAAACAAAAAGGAAAAAGGGTAGAAATAACGGTTTGTACCTGGTTTAAAGGAGCGGTTACCACTTGAAATTTGAAGAACGTGGCTAGCGAAAATCACGCGGGAAGTGTATGGGGAGCGGTTATGAACGGGCAATCTCGTCGATAAGTGAAATCAGAAATTAGCGCAAGGAAAATAACCAAGAGTTTTCGATTGGAATAAAGAATGCAAGATGAAGGGAGTAACGTATATATAGAACCTATGGCACCGGTCGAAGAGAACTATTTAAAAAGTTGAAACGTTTTGGAAAGAAAAAAGGTGAAGCGTTGCGATGATTGACGCGTGTCCTGAGGCGAACTGTTATCTCGCCATTTATAAGGTCACGCCCAAAGGCGATGCGTGGAGAACAAAAAAATGTAATATCACGAGGAAAACAAAAACTTCATTAATTACGAAACCAAAGAGTACAACATGAGGGAAATAACAAACACCAAATACAGAGACATCAAAGCACATTACAAACAGGAAGTCCTAAGATACTGAAAGAGAAACTACTTAAGCAACGACGTAGGCGGCCGCGACAACATCGGCCTGCAATTCCTCAATTTCCTCCTTATATTTCTTAGCAATTGTGAGGTCAGGGCTAATTCTATCCTGATCATCCTGCAACCTCTCCATCTTCTCCTTGAGGCGAGTAATTGAAGAACGAGTCCTGATGAGCCTCGCGACATCATATTCAATGTCCAGTTGAAGGTTCCTTTTCCTCTTCATCAGGGGACGGAGTTCCTTCTCCAACACTTCGATGCGATTCTCAACGGCCTCCTCGGCAGACAGATTGAGATATAACGATTCCTCATGCAGGTCAATACTGTCTTTGGTAACAGATATCTTTTGCTCCAACGTGTCTTCAAGTTCGTTGTAACATTTGAAAACCGCATTGGTGGTCTCAATGAAAGCGACATCCTTCTCCAAGCGTCGAGACAACTCTAAGGCCAAATCCAAGAAGATCCTCTGGTCATTAGTCAGGCGCCACTTATAATCATTGAGTTCCTCGACGTAAAGCTGGAATTCCCCTACATTGTCTATGAGTTCGTCTATGTTTTCCTCCACTTTGTCCCTTACACGCCTAATAGCAGGCATATCAGGCGACTCCAACGCAGGGATGGACCGATCCATGGCCATAAGAAACGAAAAAGAAAACAACGAGTTAGAAAGAAATCTGGAAAATGTGGACAAAAAGCAAAACCATTATGAGGTCTATTTATAGGAGAGGGGCGACGCATGTCAAGGGAAACAAACAGGTAGTTACCCCCACGATCATCACGACTGGCCTAACTCCCACTATCACCATTTCGCCTCTTTGAGCCTCGTGCTTGGGGGGCTGTGGACTGGGGCAAGGCCCAAAAATAAATAGCATAGGCCCAATAGCAAGATGGCCCAATTATTCAACCCATGGAATTCAAGAGATAACTTGGCGGCAAAGGTACTCAGCGGCGAGGTTACATGGGGGAGTCGCCCTCGCCCCAGGTGTAACCGTATTCATGGAAACTTCTCCAACAAGTCAACACGTGGAGAGGGATAACCACCCCATACCTCCATGATCATCACCAAAACAGGAAGAAACCGCCCATCATCACCGTGTATGAGGCGGAGGAGAGGGAAGAAACCGCCACGATCATGGGGTTCCCATGATCGTAGAATTCCATAACTGCTACCTAGTGAAATCTATAAATAGGAGAGCATATTTCATTGTAAAGGGGATCGGATCGCATTTTTCAATATACAGAAATGCTGCACAATTGTGGAGAGTTACTTATTTCTTAGATACGGTCCAATCATTTATCACCCCCCTTATTTGTTCACCAGAACAGATACAATTTGAAATATATCAAACTTAGGCGACGTCTAACATGTACAAACTTTTCAAGTGATGTATGATGTACAAGTAGGAAATAATATTACAACGAATACTAATTTTACAAATTTTATTATTAGATTAAAAATTTATATCATATAGATTATTTATAATTTTTTTATATAGTATTGAAAATCATTTGACATATTATTGAAATCCATCAAAATTAACGGTATTCAATAAAAATCTATAAACCGTTAATTTTGATGAGTCTCAATAGCATATTAAATAATTTTCAATTTATTAAAAAAATTTATGAATAATTTATATGATGTAAACTATGCCACCACTTGAAAAACTTGTACATGTTAGATAAAGACTCCGAATGGGTTAAGTTATTTTTGAGTTTGTGCAAACAATTTATGCAATATAAATTAGGTTTTATGCTATTTTATAAATTCGAACTAGTGAAAATTGGATTAGCTTATTTTTGAGCTTATGCAAACAACTTATGCAATATAAATTAGGTTTTTATGCTATTTTATAAATTCGAACTAGTGAAAATTGTATTTTTATAAGCTATTTTATCATAAACTACAATGACAAACTTATAATAATACATAAAAATTGCATAACCTATTTGCATAAGCTAAAAAATAAACTAATCCAAACGAGTCCAAAATCTCAAACTTGTTTTTAGGTTTTTTCTTTGACACGTTGTTTTTAGGTTTTTAATATACCAACTCTCGTACAATTATACTAAGTTAATCGACTGATACCAACTTTGTAGTTTAAAACATATCTATACTAATATATAAAGGGGATACAAATTTTTGGGATGACTTTTTCAATATTCTTATTTTACCCTTAAAAAAACTACAAAAAAAAAAAACTAAGCACAACTTCCGCATAAAAATAGGTTTTCAGTTTTTTTATAGTAAAAAAAATATATATATTTTTCTTCTTAATAAGTAGTCACAACAAAAAAGGAGGTTAAGTAGTTATCAATTAACTAAGTCCAATAAAAAAGGAGATTAAGTAGTTATTTATATTTGCACAATAGAGAATATTGATCACAAAAAAAAAAAATACCGATCACACAAACGGGTTGTGTGCCCGTTTGGCGGCTAGTATACTATAAAACCAATATATATATAAATGATAACTAAAATCAATTATCCTAACTTCTATACCTACCGATTACATCCACGAGCAGTTTTTTTTTTTCCAAAAGCAAAAGAGATGTGTATAACTGTATATATTATAGAACTAAATTTGCTTTACTTTGTAATATAGACGAAGTTGAATCTAAATCCTTTAAAAAAATCTTTTTATTTGTTGTTATAATTTTCAAACCCACTAATTTTATTTCTTTATTAACCTCGTCAGACATTTAGGCCGTGACATGGCCTAGATTTGATGGCTAGACACTTGCCATGTGATCAAGAAGGCCTGATTAGGCATGGTTTTGTTGAATCACCCTAAAATAACAATTTTAATTAATTTGGACCAAGGGTCAAAGTTAAAACCGATAAACTCAAAAAGCTAAATTCAGCTTTAACAAAATAAAATAAATTAATAAGTCTTGTCATTTGATCAATATGTCATATTATATTTTATTTTAATGGTAAAATATATTAATTTAATAGTAAAAACAAATTTATATATGGTATATAAATGATTTATCCCACCTATATATACCTTAGATTTGGCAATTAAAGATTCTTCAACTATTTTTCGTGCAACGTCCATCTTTCTTTCTTCTTCAACAAGTTAAACAAACTTCAAAAGATGAAAATCCACTGCAATATTGAAATCAATTCATGCTTACGTGTCACAATCATACTATATCCATGTTATTGAGATTTATTAAGTGTAAATTAAGTTCTACATTGATTGGAAGAGTTGAGGTTGAATATTTTGTAATGAGTATTAAGGTTGGACAATTTATTAAGTGTGAGTTTAAGACCCATAAGCTAATGCCTTGAGGTTTTAGGTTATAGCATGGTGTTAAAACTCATTTGTGTGGTTGTTCAATGTTGCACATTGTGTTGATCCTCCAAAGGTCCCCATCAAAGTCGAATAGTGATAATGTTATTTTAAATATTGTGTCAAAATAGGTATTGGAATAATGTTATTTTAAATATAGAGAGTTATATTGAGTTTTGCATTTTTTTTTTTGATCAACAAATTGTTGTTGAGTTTTGCAATTATTCCATCCAAAAATTGCAATTATCTGAGAGTTTTTGGTAGAATGAGACAACAAACAAAAAAGGAGGAAAAAAAATTAAACAGGAAAGAAAAAAGAGAGAAACAGAGTTAGCTCCTTAAGTACAAGACCCGCGCCGCATCTGCTTGCTGGAATGGAATAGCAGCTGGAGGAGGTTCCCTCATCTCAGTTCATTTGCTCGTGCCTGCTGCCCCTGTCTTTGCTAGAAGATCTGCCACTGTGTTTGCTTCCCTCTTTGTATGCTTGAAGCAAATACTCCAATTTCTCTTCACCAGTGCATTGATGTTAGCCAAAATTGATGCATAGTGGTGACATGGGTTCACCTCCCCACCAATAAGCTGAATAGAGAGGGTTGAATCAGAATAGCAACTGATGTTTCTATGCCCTTGGTCCCAGGGTACTTTCAATCCATGATATATAGCAAGTAATTCCACATGAAGGATTGTTGAAATACCCACTGTCCCTGCGAATCCAAAAATCCAGTCACCATTTGAGTGTCTCAACACCCCTCCAAAACCCGATGGCCCTGGGTTTCCTAAGCTGTTGCCGTCTACATTAAGAATAATAGCTGACTCCGCCTCTGGATGCCACGATACCCATTGCTCACTATCTGAAGCCACTGACAATGAAGCAAACACTCTTGAGTTGATACTAGCAGTATTGTAAATCTGGAGTTTAACCTCATAATGGGAGGTAGTTTCACTAGCCAAACACAAACGGTTTCTTGCTCTCCAAATCCACCAGCAAGCCGCCAAGAACACCTGCTTGTTGTCACCAGCCATACTTCTTCTAAACCAAGAAGTTATATTTTGTTCCAAGAAGAAATTAATGTTATCAAATCCAATCGTTAACCATATCGTCCTAGAGAGTTTATGGTGAGAGTTTGGAATATCATCTTGTAAAAATTATGCATTTAATAATAAATTATTATAAATTTTTATGGTGAGACATACTCTACCTCTTCATAATTTGGGGGTATTTATCCATCAATCAATGAGAACAAACCACATAAGTAAACTTATATGTGGTCCCCACAACTAACTTGTAATAAATTTATGGGAATCACATACAAATATATTTATGTGACTTGTTTTTTTTAAAAGGGTTAAAATATATATTATTAACACCAGCACATGAAGTGCTAAAAGAATACAAAAAACAAAAACAAAGGCAGATGCCCCAATGAATCACACGCCAGAAACAAACCAACACATATATACATAAGTGCCAACACCTACAAACCAACACCAAAATTGAACAAGTAAAAACACCACCCTGCTACCCTTAAAACCCCAGACCGCACCACACCAGCACACGCCAAGGGAACAAAACCGAGGCCCTGCAGCACCAACACACCAGTTAACTCCGAAGACATAATCCCGGGTCCCAACACCATTCATAGAAGAGGCAAACCAGGATTTTATGACGGCTTAACCCCATCTCCACGAAGCTAATATAATCGCCTCCACCACCTCCCCTAGGTCTAACACACCATTAGAGAAAATGATTTTATTTCTCGATCTCCAAATAAACCACACCGAAGCATGCCAAATCAAAGAATACCCACTCCTCATTTTCTTAGAGCCGGCAGCCGCTACAAAACAGTCGTACAAAAAAACAATGTTTGGCGGCATAACAATAACCAAGCCGAGCCACCGAAAGATTGCTTTCCACACATTAGAAGCAAAATTGCAAAGGAGGAAAAGGTGAGAAGCATCCTCCTCTCTCCCAAGGCAATGAACACAAGAAGTAGAACCCCCATTCACTTGAATTCCGCGATACAACAAGTTCACCTTCGTCGGTAGTCGGTTCCGCAATAATTTCCAAGCAAAGGCAATCACCTTAGAAGGGGTCGGGCTCTTCCAAATGTTCTTTAAAACCCATATAACATGATCACCAAGAGAGGATTCCGGTGAGAAGATGCTACCAATTAACAAATAGGCGGACACTCACCGAGAAACTCCCACCATCTTCAAGTGTCCACACCCACACCTCTCCTCCACAACCCACACATCAAAAGAAGCACCCTGCACCTTCAGCTGAAGTACAGTATCAATGACCCATCTTCTTACTGATCTCAACCTTACTCTAGCCACATCCAACCTGTGTTTCCCCACCGTCGCTTCATCAAAATGTAGAAACACACCAAAACGTCCCGCTATCATTTTAAAAGTGCCTTCTTCCCAAGCATGGAGAGGGATACCGAAAATTTGAATCCAAGTATCCCTGCATTTTGACAGCAGGTTCGGTTTCCACGGGACAATCTTCCTGAAGCAATGATCCCACCATTGCTTGTTGAACTTCAACACCTCAGCCAACTCACCCTCACAAGGACACTGTAGTAACACCGTATTGCCACCCATAAAAGTTGCTTTCACTTCATTTTGACCCTCCATTAGCAATCTATCATGGAAAATTTGAAAATCCATGGTTTCCTTAAAGAATCCCCCCCTCACCCATGCTTAAAACTCGAGTCTTCTTCCGTCCACCATCACTCCCCACCACCATTCCATCCTTGTCCACTTTCTCCCCTCCACCATGCTCCTTCCATACTAACAGCGATTTGAAAGAGAGCTCGTCACTGACCAGTCGGTCGTTTCCCAGCAATAATCGTTGTGGATGATTATGGCCGGAAGCAATTCCTTCCTTCTCCCCACCTTTCTCAAAACGGGCCTTGTTGATACGTAGTTTGAACTTCTCCCACCACACATCTTCAAGTTTCTTCCTTAAAGCTTCCACCTCAAAGTCCTTAACTTCCTCCCCCATTTGTCCACCTTCTTAGGGATGAACACATCACACACACTCCCAAACTTGGCAAAGAGCTTCCACTAATCACCCCATCCCAAATCTTCCGGAAAGTTGGTAAAGAAAAAGGAGGTTGAGATTTTGTCCACTCTCTTTGCATACTCCTTCGTGCCTTTCTCCTTCAATCGCTCTCCTTCTCTCTCTTCTTTCTCTCTCATATTGTAATGTAATCTTTAACTCTCTTGTTGATAAGAGGTTATGTGACTTGTTTTTATTAATTAATAGGTAAATATTCCAAATTATGAAAGGATAGTTTAGAAAAAATCCTATAAGAAATAAAAATAAGGGTCATGCTAAACAGTGCACCCGGAGCACTTGTTAAGTATACTAAAAAAGGAAATAAAAAATAAAATTAATATTGAAAAGACAACTTTTTATACTTTTGAGGTATTGAATGCACGCAATTTGAGACGTAATATCTATTTTAATTTGCTTAACCAATGCCCCGTGGGCACTGTTTAGCATTTTTCTAAAAATAAAACATAAAGTTAATGTTGATAAAGACAAGTTTTTACACTTTCAATGCATAAAATGCACGAGTTTCAAGATAAAATTTCTTTATTTATGTACTTAACTAAGGGCATCTCTAATGGGGGAAACTTAAATGAGTGGCTTAAATTACTTTTTGTGGATCCAAATTGCCATGTAGGATTTAAGCAATTGATAAACAACTTTAACCAATTTTACTCCAATATATTAAAATAAGCAACTCATATTTGACTCCACCAATTTATATATATTTTTTATTTTCACTTAATTTTGATTTAAATTTAAATATTAATTCAATTATTTTATTAATATGTTTAAATCTAATAAATGTTTAAAAAATATTAAAAATATTGAAT
The DNA here is from genome assembly GCA_030408175.1 of Trifolium repens. NCBI lineage: Eukaryota > Viridiplantae > Streptophyta > Magnoliopsida > Fabales > Fabaceae > Trifolium > Trifolium repens. The sequence goes on along the minus strand of CP125841.1, from coordinate 17,445,018 downwards.
AAAAATATAATAAATTTATTTTAAACAATGAAAAATACATAGCGACAATAACTACATAATAATAAAAAATATGCAACGACAAGAAATACATAATACAATAAAATACATAACAATAAACTCCAATATGTTAACACATTAAACCCATTGGAAGCCTTTCAATTTTTTAATTAAAATAATAATAATAATTTGTTAAGCCACCCTTGGCAAGAGTTGCTCCATGAAATTTCATCCCCTATTTTTAAGCCATATCACTCAACTTCAATGCTAAAATAAAATAAGATGTGGTTGCTAAGTTTAAAGAACTCATTAAGCCATTTGGATTGGAGATGTCCATCTAATACACTATTTAACATTTTCTTTTTTAAAATCTAAGCCATACTTAACCTTTTTCCTTTTAACAAAGCCAATCCATTAATGATTGATTGTAAATCTAACATTTAAGAACACGTTATATGCTACTTTTAGCTCGTGGCATGCTTCCCTTTGTAGTTAGCAGTTTGTTTCTCTCTTGCTATAGCTGATGGCTATTTATGTTCGACTAACTAGATTTGATTCTTTCTATTTCGACTACCGGTCATTTTTGGTGTTAACATTAACTAATTTCAGTCCATTTTATAAAATATAGTTGATTTTTAAGTCAAGTGAATAATTAATGTGTTAATCTATATTGTGAACTAAATACATTAAATATTCAATAAATTTAAAAATAAATTGTTTTTTATATAAAAGATCGAAAGAAGTATATTCTTGTGTGGCTTAAAATATCGACGTCTGAAAGCTATATAGGCGAATCTTTCAAGGTAGCTAGTGAGATGCAATTAATGGAATGATCTTTGTTGGTAAAGCATAACTCAACAAGTACCTTCACTCCGGTTTAAATTTGCGACCTCATATTTGTGTGTGTGAGTTTTTGGTGGTGATTGTCATTCTATCTAATTACGAAGAAAATAATATGATTGCATTGTAACTCCAAATGTTTGTGATCTAATGGTAAAAAATGTCTTGAAATTTCAGATTCGTTTCCCATTAATATTTTTGAATGGAGGTAAATATAAATACAGTACATACTCTTTGAAACCTACGGGCTACGGCATTCCGTCAACTTATAATATTGCACTATCCCCTAATCTTAAGTTTTAATTTTAATAAAAAAAAAAACCAAAATTTGATTTGTTTTCATCAATCTATTCATAAATTTAAAATCACTATTTTTTGTGTCTAACATTAGCCCATATGGTTGGGCGTTCGAATCCTCCAATTGCCCTTGTTAGGGGACGCTCAGATTTGTGTCTTTTGAATTAGAAATGAATGGTCTTGAGGTAAAAACTTAATATCATTGTTGCAATTGTTACTATACTGCTTCTAAATTGTTGTAATTGCTATTGCTACTGCTAGTCTGCTACCTATTGTTGTAACTGCTACTGATTGGTTTAACTGCAACTTCATTACTACTGCTACTGCATTGGTTTAACTTTAACTTTTACTGCAATGCTACTACTATTGCATTGTTAACTGTTGCTGCATTGTTACTGACACTTTTTTGTGTTTGTTTCATAATTCTCTTATCTCTAGTTGCATATTTTCTAAATTTAAATTCAAAGGTTGAGTTTATTACTATTTTAATTTTTAATTTATAACCGAATCAAATCGTCCGATAACCCGTTTAAACCGCAAATCCAAACATGTGAAAACCCATCTTTATTTTATGGGTAGATTGGACCTTATTTTTTTACTCTGCGGTTTAGACTGGATGACAACTTTGGACCCGAATCCGCCCAAACCCGCTCATTGTCCACCCTTAGTAATATGCATGATTTAATAGATATTCAATAAAAGCTTAAATAGTGTTTTAGTCCCTGCAATTGTCCCTTATTTTGAAAAGAGCCCCTGTTAAAAAAAAAACTGATTTTAGTCCCTGCAAAATTTAAAAGTTTTGAAAAAAGCCCCTGAACAGGAATCATTGATGACATGTCACCATTTTAATGACTTTTGCAGGGACTAAAATCAAAACAAAAAAAATTTAACAGGGGCTCTTTTCAAAACAAGGGACAATTGTAGGGACTAAAACACTATTTTTTTTGACACATGACATCAATGATTCCTGTTCAGAGGCTCTTTTCAAAACTTTTACATTTTGCAGTGATTAAAATCAATTTTTTTTTAACAGGGGCTCTTTTCAAAACGAGGGACAATTGCAGGGACTAAAACACTATTTAAGCCTTCAATAAATTATAGTCCTTTCTTTTTTCGAATAAAAATTTTGTGGTTTTTTTGATATAGTTTGTTATTTTGTTGATTTCTTTTTTTGAATAGAATTTTTTTGGTTTGTTGGTGTACTTTTTTTTATATATACATGTTGTATTAGTAGTAATTTTATATATTGTTTGTTGTTTAATTAACTTATTATTAGAATGGAGATTTTTTTTTTCAAAAGTACATAAATATAGTTTAGCCACACTGATAATTTAAGTCCATGTCCATCCCTGGTTGTTACATTAATTGGTTTAACTATTTCTGCATTGTTTTAATTGCTACTGCTACTACATTATTACAATTGTTAGTTTTTAATGTTTTAATTTTTATTTTTTCAGGTTGGTGGAGAATTAGCGAAGAGCAATTTGTCTTTGATATTTTGTTATTGCTATTTAGGCTCTTGGTTTTTATATTTTGTTATTGGAATTTAGACTCTTGGTCCAAAGTTGGACCTTATTTTGCTATTTTTAGTTCTAACTCGTAATTTTCATGCATTGAGGCTGTTAAACTATGTTATTTTGTGTTTTGATGCTTACATCCTTTAGTTAGATTTGAAACTTTTGTCTATCTTGAATCTTTGATGCTCGCAAAGTTAATTGTAAGTATTTTATGATAAAATTTATCAAAAACATATTGAAAATAAGTTGTCATGCATGTTTTTTTTGGTCAAGTAGCCTAATGGCTTGAAATTCCACCTTTAAGGTGAATAAGTGGGATGACTGAGGTTCGAACCCCGATCCCCTGCATAATAATGCAAATGTCCACCAATTGAGCTAAAAAAAATGAGGTTCGGTCTTTTTTTGAAAAGAATATAATCGCCATAATTTACAAAATTAAAATAAGATTTTCTTAAATAAAAAAAGTTAACCTAGTTATCCAACTTAAACAAAAAATTGGCGGTTTGACCCAAACTGATCAAATACTACAACACACAATTTTTAAAAGCAAATCCAATCTGAATATCTTGGAATTCTTTTTTCTACCCTTACAATTAACACTCCACCCCTACAATTTTTATAATATTTCTATTTTACCCTTTGTTAACATATTATTTTTTAAAGTGTTCCAATTTGATTAGTTTTTCAATTTTTTTTTTGTTGCTACCGGAACACTTTGTAAAGTGTACCGGAACACTTCGTAAAGTGTTCCAGTTAATAAAAAATGTTTTAATTTTTTGAATTTTTTGAGGATGTCTGTATCACTGCATATTGGAAGATATCTTCCGAAACATGATAGGAAAATACGTTCCCATATTCTATTAATATTTGACTGTCATATAATTTCCTAAATTTTTCAATTTTGTTTTCATTGTTGGTTCCTATAGACATGATTGAACATCTAGTAGAATTAAAATCCGACATTGATGAACCTGATATTGATGAACTCGACATTGTTCAACCTGTCGAACCTGTGTATGAAGTGTTCCTTTTGTTGTAGCCTTTTTCATTACCTCTCAATGGGAACATACCTCTCAAAATTAAAGCTCATTTCGGATTGTATAATATCATTCATACTAAAGCCAAAATGGAAGGTATTTTGGAATTTTAGGATTTTTGGGGAGCCTATGAGCAACATGTGGGGGGGGGGGGGGGGTGTCTTAAGAGCAATTTTCTTAAGTTATACCCAGACGATCCATTTTATATTTTCCTTTTACAAGATCAATTAAGCATTAATGTTTTTTTTTCTCCAATAGTATTATCTTCTATTTATTACTCGATTTTTTATCTATGAGGTCATGAACACCTTTAAAATTGGGCGTGTAGCAAAGTCTGACACGTGTTGGTGCCAACACTTGTATTACACATGTCAAAAGACTTAGACAGGTATCCTAAAAAAATGTGTTTTTTATTGACATTGACACTGATTGGATTGGTATGTAGCACTTGTATAACACTTATACCACACATGTCAAATAATAACTCGTACAGTGTTTCAAAACATTTTTTTTTTTTGTCTTTCACCACCAGTTGAATCTGGTTCGGGGGTCAGTTCTGACATCAAGTGGTTCCAACTCCCTCCCGATCGCAGTTGCGGGGGATCGAACCGTGATCCTCCTTTTTGTCTTTTATTTTCGCTTCAACACATTTTAGACACTCATTGAATTACAACACTTATTTAACCAAATATTACAAATGCAATTAATTATCTTATCCACTAATTGGTCGACAAAAGCTACTTGGATAATAAGCTACTCCGATTCTTAATTCAAAAACGGGGAGGATTGGAGGAATGTTAATTTTCTTTTTTTCCAATAAAATTCAAGCATTCAAATTCGCCTTTGCCATTGATAAAAATTTCGCGAGTTCTTAAGGGTATACCACAGAGTCCTCATTTCTTTCAACTAAGAAAGTACTTGGAGTTAGCACGCGAGAAGTTAATAATAGCATGGGATCAAGCATTTGAAGATACAGCAAAAGAAGTTCATGATTTGAAGGCTAAGGATTTTTGGGTAAATGCAAGAAAGCTTTGGAAGATAATGGAAGATTTGCAAGGAATGGGATATAATGTGATTCCAATTAGGAGGAGATTGGTGGAGATTACAGAAGTGATGGTTGATTTTAAGAATTCAAAGTTGAAGATTTTGATGTTGAAAAATAAGGCTGAAGATCATAGAATGGAAAAAAGTAGACTTGAGAGTATTGTTGTGAGTTTGCAAATGAGGGTTGAAAGAGAAGGAATGAATATGATTAAGTTGCTTGGTGAAGTTGATCAAATTGAAAAAGCATTGCCTAATTATGGTGTTTTGGTTGAAAATTTAGCCATGAAGCCATTTGATGTTGATGTTTGAGTTTGTTGTTTTTTTTTTTTTTTATATTAATTGTTATCAAAATTGATTGAAGGTTTGAATGGTAGTGTGTATGCTTTTTGTCTATGTTGATGCAATTTTGGAGAAATTCTTAGATATATTTCTCATCAAACAACAATTTGCTAATTTGGTTTTCATTTTGAGGAAAGTGAAAGGAGAATCACCAAAAAAAAAAAACACCTTATACTTAAAATGTTTTAATATCTTTATAGATAGAAGGCAAAATAGTCCTACAACCCGAATTCATCTCTCAAGCATGTTCCAATCCATGGCCTATTATTTTAAGCACAAAGCTGACCAATACATAGGAGTATGGTTTTTGCCTTGTTGGTATGCACACTTTTTTAGTTTCCAACATGGCTTCGAACAAAAGATTATTTTGAGGTATGTGAAATAGATTAATGTGTCAAATAATTGTGGTGCAAGGCCTTGATGCTACATCTCTTCGGCCCATCCAACAAAATATTATTTTCCACTTTCAATATAGTTTGGGATTTGCTTCATGAAAACTCATCAATACATAGCTTGAATTGTTGTCTTAATTTCTTCGCATCAAGGAAGTTATTCTGATCGTACCTGATCAGAGTTAACCTTGTCCAGTGTTCAGCGGTTGTGTTCCGCCCCACCTCGGTGAATGAAAGGAAGGTTCTGTACCTGCAAGTGCACCGACGTTCAAGTTAGAATGAATGTGAACAGGCAGAGCCAGAAATTTAACATGAGGGGAACTAAGTCTAAGAAGTACTATAATTTAGTATATATAATTTTTTTTTATTTCTTTATAAAGTCTACTACATATATAAGAAATTTAAGAACATATAAATAATATCGAAAGTCAATATATATGTAAGCCTTTTAAATATAAGGAATACTCAAAAGGTTTGGCAAAATACACACCATGTTTTATGTTCCAAGTTAAAAACTAATACAAAGACTATTTTAGCATTATGAACCAGTTCTAGCACTACGAAAAAAATAATAGACAGGCTTAACACACCAAAATGCTCAACAAAGACAAGCAACCACAATTACTAACCAAACATATACACATTAACTCAAGAGCGCTATTTCCACTTCAAACATACTTCATGCTTGTACACTTTTTTTTTACCATAAAAGACAAAGGCCAAATATATATCTATATAGCACTTTCTCTGGTCCTTTTTATAAGAGATAATTGAGTCGACAAAAATTAATTTATCTAAACTATATTATAAATTAAATACATCAACTTTTATTGATTCAATTATTACTAGTACTATAAAAAAATTCAAAGAGGTGGGGGGACCATAGCCACCCCTTGTCCCCCCTCTCCCTCCGCCACTGAGCGTGAAACAAATATTTTCAGAGTGAAGAATAATGTACGTGATATAGGATGGGCCAAGATCATTGAAAGTGGGAGGAAAATGGTCTTTTCCTGATCTATTGGGCTTTTAAGCCCAATCTAGAACATGTATATTCTATAAAAAATAATTTATTTTCTGTATATAAGATAATTACACTTGAATGAAAGTTAAATAGACAACAAACTGCGCCGCTATTATTTTTGAATGATAAAATCAATCCTCTTAAAAATGACTTCTTTAGATGTAGGAGATATCACATTGTTATGTGGTATATGGTTAATTGTTACAGTATTTTCAATGTGGCTAGCTAGAATCATTGCGTGGATTGAGTACAAGAAAAGGCCGCGATCAAACCATTGAAAGCAATGCAAACAAAAGATGAGGCACCGCGTAAACACATCAACAATAAGATATATATGCACACTACATGCGAGTTTGGATGAATATGATAGTCATGACTCATGACTTCATGTTCATATTTTTCCTAGCTTATTAATTTTCAAAAAAAAAATCTTATTCCTACTTGATGCTCAATGGCCGAGTTAAAGAACTCATATTTTACGTGAATATAATTTCTTTTTTGAAATAGTCGTTTGAATCCTTTGATAATTGGGAATATTTATCCAACGACCAATAAGAATATGACACATGCATATGATGTAAAAGTTGATTAAAAGATACTTGTGAATATCACATGAAAATCTCTTATGTGACTTGTTCTTATTAGTTATTATTTGATAAATAATTGGTGAGCACTCCGGCAAGGTTTTAAAAAACAGTCGCGGTGTGAATTAATCACAATTTGTTGTTTAATATAAAAAACGGTGATATCGGTAACGGTATCGGCACCTGCCAAAACTGTTTTGTCGCGGACCTTTATTTAAAACCTTGCACTCCGGTACAATTCTTATTTAGATATATACCGATGCACTGCTGATGCGAACAATTTTGATCAGTGCAGAAATAATATTTAATATAAAAAAATTAATAAATATTATTTGTCAACTTATTCATAATTGTCTATTTCAACATATGTATCAGTATATATATTTTTTTTAATCAAACAAACTTAATGCATTTCATTAACTAATAAATGTTCAATACATAAAGGAATAATCTCAAATCTATGGAAGCTAGCCCAAGAACCGGCCGCTCTAGCAAGAGCATGAGCAACCGAATTCGCTTGCCTCCTAACAAACTTAACCTCAAAGTTTGAAAAAGACGACATAAAATTAACAATATCATAAACAAGTGAAAGAAACTCAGAGTTGCCTCTGCGCTTCATGTGAATGGCATCAACCAACACCTTCGAATCACTTTCAAATTGAACTCGATCAAATCCTTTATGTCTAGCTTCTTGCATAGCTAAAAGTAAAGCCCATGCTTCTCCCTCTATAGTTGAAGACACAAGCTGCTGCCATTGTGTCATGCCAGCCATGAACTGACCATTACTATCACGAAAACACAATCCCACCGAGGTCTTCCCAGAACCAGTAACGAAAGCAACATCAACATTGCATTTTACCCAACCTGGATCTAGTTTTTCCCACCGACATAGACCTGAGTCTGTAGCCATATTCACGCTGTCACGTTGTAGTTTATGAACTGAGTACCAATCATTCCACGCATCAAAGGCATATCTTCCGATTTGGCTTGGCATCTGGACATTGTCATTCCAAATTTTATCATTCCGATTGTGCCAAATGCACCATAGTAACATAGCCACTCTTCCAACTGTATCACTACTCTCATGGTTGCACAAAGCGAAAACACGATCCATAGCAGTAGTTTGCTGGTACGCATTGAAGAATATTTTAAAGAATTCATCGAAGAATATATGTTAAGAGGTATTAACCAAATATTTGGCTAATTTTAAGTTTGACAATAATAATGTGAAATAACTTACTCTCTCTCTGGCCTCTGCCCTATAGTTATAAGAAAAAATAGGTCAAAAAATATTTGATTAATTTGGTCCAAAAATATAATTAAATACATGAATTTTTCACTTTCATTTATAATTAAGGTAAGTGGAAGTATATTAATTAATTGGATCTTAGATGATTGAGCTAAAAAACTCCCGTGTCTCTGTTACCCAACAGCCAACAGGAGAAACGAAAAGGACCGCAAACAAGATGCAATGCTCGCCTCTAGCGTTTGGGGATGAAATATTGACCCCAAGTTGCATAAAATTATCCGTTATCGTGTTTGCAAGAGTTGAATTCCCAAAACCACTCAAAATTATACCATTAGATGGATAAGTATGAATATGAAAATTGACGCGGTCAAATAACATTTTATTACGTTTGGAGATTTAGCTGAAGGCAAGAATAGCAAGAGTTAAGCATATCATTTGGTTAGCAAGAATATGGTGCTTTGACATTCAATTCTCATAATAACATGTTATTTAAAGTTATTTAAAGGACTTATTCAAAAAAAAAAATTAATGAACTAAATTATTTATATTTCATGGTTTTGGTTTATAGGCCGAGTAGGGACTAAAGCTAATTTAGTTTTTTTTTATTGGTGTAATAATCCTCTAGAATTGTAAGAGTTGAGTACCCCTTGTACTTCTTATTATTCAAATTTTGTTTATATATAAAAAAAAAGTAACCAACATTTTTGGAGTCAATAATGATTTAATTAATGATTGTGTTATTTTGGCATAAGACTTATGACACCTATCATTTAGGGTTTGTTTGGTTGTATGGAAGGAAGAAAAAATTTAAGGACTTCGCTCGTTTTTATATGTGGTATTCAAATCCCTTAATTTTGTTTGGGGACTACATGACGTGCTTCTCTTTTTAGCACCGTGGCTTTTTGGCTTGGTGATTTTGTTGTAATTTGACTTTGCTTTCCTCTACATTTTGCACACCTTGTGTTACTGTAGAATGTTTTATTTTTTTTTATAATATAATTGGTTCAAACAAAATATTTTGTGTTAAAAAATATCAGAGCAATTCTAAAATAGCAGAACAATGCAATATGAAATATTTATAAAACAATATATTGATAGTATTTTTTTTATCAATCATCTGGTTGCCAGAGAAAATGAATAATGATAGTATATAATTTGACCGTAAAATAAGTAAAGTTTGATATAAAATTATTTTAAGTAGAAATTAAATCCGGATTCTTTTTAACAATTTATTCTAATGATAAAAGAGAAAAAAATTACTCAAAACTCAAAAACTATAGAATGTACTATTTCTTTTTTGGTATTTTTTTTATTGGTAGAGGCATTTTTGGTATAAGTGTACTGTATTTTTGCCCAATATAAAATAAATAAAAATATTTTTCATTAATAAAATTGTTTAGACTTCGAGTCTAAATACGACATTTAAATTACAAGTATACGCCACTTTCTTCTTTTCTTTTCTCTTCTAAATTTATATTAACTCTATGATGGTAAAACAGATCAGAACCATTGCCCCGATCTAGTTAGCTCACAATTTTTTGCATGTTGTTGCAGTTTTAAACTCAGTATCTTAAGTTGACTCATCAAGCTTAAATCACTTAAAAAATGGGGCGAGCGCAAGGTGGGGCATATTGGCATAAAAATAAAGGAAAAATGTTAAACTTCAAGTATAATTAGTCCAATTCTACTTCTTTTTCTCTGTACTTCTTTAGACCCAACAAAAGAAAGGGTTAAATAAAACTATACTTGAGTTGCTTCATTTTTTCAATCTAGATGTTTGAATTTATTCTGAGACTTGTTTAATATTATTGAAATTTTTATCGGTACTTTTGTTTTATTTTAGGATTTCTTTATAACCAAGAAGATAGTGCTACCAAAGGGATTGGTTATTGTCCATAAACCAATCAAAAGACAACAACTTTACTCATGCGCCCCCCATTTTACCCGCGCGCCCCCCATATTACTCACACACCCCCATAAGTGAGAAAAATTTCTCATGCACCCCCCAAATTTCTCACGCACCCTCCCCCCAAATTTCTCGCACACCCCCCAAATTTTTCATGCACCCCCTAAATTTCTTGTGTACCCCCAAATTTCTCGCGCACCCCCCAATTTCTAATGCACCCCCCCAAATTTTTCATGCACCCCCAAATTTTTTTTTGTCCCCACACATTTCTAGCCTAAACCATTGTGTTGTGGGAATGGTTTCACATATATACACTCCAAAATCATTAAGTGCATAAGATGGTTTTGAAGTACAACCTATAATTAGAATCATTATTTTTTATTTTTTTTGGGTACAATTATAATCATTATTTAAAATCATTTAACAATAATTTTGGTTTCTTATATAAGACAATCTAAATCATTTAATCACAATTATTGTTTTTATTCTAATTATAGGGTTGTACTCCAAAACCATTTTATGCACCTATTGGTTTTTTATTACAACCATCTGAAACCATTCTCACAGCAAAATGGTTTAATAGTTTTTTATTATAATCATTATTTTTTAGTTTTTTTGGTACAATTATAATCATTACAGTATTTAAAACCATTTAACAATAATTTTGGTTTCTCATATAAGACAATCGAAACCATTTCTATTTTAATTATAGGGTTGTAATCTAAAACAATCTTATGCACTTAATGGTTTTTGAGTGCATATCTCTGAAACCATTTCCATAGCAAAATGGTTTAAGATAGAAATGTGGAGGGGATAAAAAAAAAAAATTGGGGGGGCAAAAGTCATATGGGGGTGTGCGAGAAATTTGGGGGGTGCATGAGAAATTTGGGGGGTGTATGAGAAATTTGGGGGGTGCATAAGTAATTAGGGGGGTGCACAAGTAATTTGGGGGGTGCACAAGTAATTTGGGGGGTGCATGAGAAATTTGGGAGGTGCACGAGAAATATGGGGCGCTAGTCAGTTGGGGGCGCGCGAGAAAGTTGGTGAGTGTGTGAGTAATATGGGGGGCGCGCGAGTAAAATGGGGGGCGCATGAGTAAAGTTGTTGTCTATTGATTGGTTTATGGACGGTCCATAAAGATTGTCTTTATGGACAATAACTTTGCCCGCTACCAAACTAACTAGTAATAGTTTACGAGTGTAATTTGGTGTCATGTTGAATTAACCATTAATAATCACTCTCTCTCGTCCTATATATATGAAAAGTTTTATTATAGTATTTTTTTTTAACGACAAATTTTTTATTATTAATAATCGATTTCTGCACAAGATGAACAAAAGCAGATAAAAATATAACTACAAAACAGAGGTGCCGTATATAAGCGGAACACCAATAAAGAAAGTCAAAAACAGACACAACCTAATAGAGATTCACTTCTAATCTCATTTTTAGAAGGACACTCTTCAATCTTCAAACCACCAAAAAGTAGTTTTATTATAGTCTAGATATATTAATACTAGAATGAATCTAAACAGGAAAGTTATATATATATTTATATTGATCTTACCTTAGATTAGAGTCGACCAACGTCCGTTGTACGGTGCTCCGCCCCTAGTTCCGGTGAGTGAAAGGGGGTTGTGTACCTGTATACACTCCGACGCTCAAGTCAGTATAAGTGTGAAGTGTAGGTTTTCAGAGAGAATAGAATGTACCTGACTCCTTGCAATGAGGAGTATATATAGCCCCCAGCGCTGGGCTAAGGCCACTAATGGCAATAAATGCTCATCAAGTGGCTGCTGGAAAACGGCTGAAAAGCCATGATGAACCTTTAATGCTCATCATTCCGGTGGTCGGCTGTTACAATACGCAAGGATATTGTGACCGTTGACCAATGTTGAACGTATGGGTGTGTAATGGTTTGAAACCACACCACACCAAACCATAAATTAGGATATGGTTTATAACCAAAACCATTTCAATGACAAACCGGTTATTTTATAAAATCAATTTGGATATGGTTCATAACCGGTTTGAAACCAATTCATAATCGGTTAGTGGATTATTCAATTGAACCAACTTTTTTTCTAAAAAATCAGGAATTTTTTTCCAAAAAAAAAATTAGAACTTTTTTTCCGAAAAAATATTAGAAATTATCATGGAAAAAATCGGAATTTTTTTTACGAAAAAAATATCGAAAACTTTTTTTACGGAAAAAATCGGAAATTTTTTTTTCCGGAAAAATTGGGAACATTTTTTCCCGGCAAAAGATCAAAAACTTATTTCCGGAAAAAAAAACGGGAACTTTTTTCCTGGCAAAAAATCGAGAACTCTTTTTCCGGAAAAACCGGAAACTTTTTTCCGGAAAAATTGGGAACTTTTTTTCCCGGCAAAAAATCGAGAACCTTTTTCCGGAAAAATCAAGAACTTTTTTTCCGGAAAAAATCGGAAACTTTTTTTCCGGAAAAATCGGGAACTTTTTTCCCGGCAAAAAATCGAAAACTTGTTTCCGGAAAAATCGAGAACTTTTTTTCCGGAAAAAGTCGGAAACTTTTTTTTCGGAAAAATCGGGAACTTTTTTTCCCGGCAAAAAATCGGAATTTTTTTTTGGGAAAAATCGAGAACTTTTTTCCGGAAAAAATCGGAAACTTTTTTTCCAGTAAAATAAAAAAAAAATTCCGGAAAAATAGGGAACTTTTTTTCCCGACAAAAAAGCGGAAATTTTTTTTCCGGGAAAATCTGAAAAAAAATTTCCCGCTGAAAATCATGAGTTTTTTTTCGAATAAAATATTGAAAGTTTTGTCAGAATTGTATTTATCTGAAATATCGAATAAAGACCGGAATGTTTTTTTCGTAAAAAAATCAGGTACTTTCGCTAAAAAAGATCGAAAACTTTTTTCCGAAAAAAACTCCGGAATTTCTTTTATTTGAAATCAAAAAATTTTAAAAAATGGATATGGTTTACAAACCAATTATAAAAAAATGGATATGGTTTACATTTGGTTTTTTTTATTGGATTGGTGTGGTTTTCTTATAAAATGGATTTGGTTATAAAATTGGATTTGGTTTGGTTAGTACTTTGGTTATGGTTAACCTGATTTTTTTCACACCCCTAGTTGAACGGATGTGGGCTGCTCCTAAGTGGGCTATGCTCGACGGCCCAAAGGAAGGTCTTCCTCGGCTGTTGGGCTCTAGGCCAAGTCCAGAACATATATATATAGACAAGAGGTGGTATATTATTTGGGCTTGTTAATATTTGAAGTTATTTTATGTGAGTGGTTCCAAAAAAATTTTTAATTTTTTTAAAAAATCATATAGTAAATATATTAATAAAAATTAAAAAATAGTATTATTTAAAGATCTACCCGTCAATCTATTTTGGATATATTTAAAATGGAATAACAGACTGTCTGCTTTCCACCCCTAAATAAGCGAACCTCAAATTCTTTCCTATCCACATAATGAGTACACCATCGCTAATTCTCTATCCTTTTCTTTTGTAAATGTGTTTTTTGTTTCCCCTTTTGTGTCTTATTGGTACATGTACATGTACCATAATTTTTTTATTCTTTTACAATTTTTTATTTGTTTTTTACAACTATATATCTATTTCTTTTGAGGGAATATTTAGGTCTATTTCAATTAACTTATTTTAAGCATATGCGAGCTTATCAACTGATATAAGTTATTATATTAGTGTTTGGATAAATTAACAAAAAATACTTATCACAATTTCATATGCTACTTATGTCATAGGCCCCAAAGGATACTCTCGGGAGATGACATCGAAAATCTGGCTAGGATGTGGGATTCTTGGGCCTCCCCCAAAGTGATTGACTTCTCTTGGCAACTCCTGCAGGATAGGGTTCCAACTCGGCAGAACCTTCGCAGGTGGAGGGTGTTGGTAGGGACTACTGATACCTTGTGTGTGTTTTGTGGGGCGGTGGAGGAGTCGGTCGACCATCTCTTTGTTTCTTGTGAGCACATTTCTCCGATTTGGTATCGCATTTCTAGGTGGTTAGGGATGGAGTATGTGTCCCCGAATAGAATAGTGCAAGTTTTTTAGAGCTTTTTTAGGATGAGTGTGGGGCGTCAGGTACGTTTAGGGATGGTTCTAATGTGGCATGCTGTTGTGTGGTCTATCTGGACCTCTCGGAATGATATTATCTTTGCCGGTGGGTCATCAACGATTGATAATCTTGTGGATAAGGTGAAACTCTCCTCTTGGAAATGGTTTATAGGCAAAAACCCTGATAGCCCCTGCTCTTTCTACGAGTGGGAGGTGCAACCTCTCCTGTGCTGGTCCAATAAGGCGAGGTGAGGATGTGGTGCCCGGATGTATCTTGCTCCTGTTGAGTTGTATCTCTTGTTGTGGCCGCTCTTAGTTGTCTTTTCCCCTTCCCCTTTTTGGTGACTGTTTTGAGTGGCTTTGATGTTTTGTTGCTTTCTAGAGTTCTTTGATATTTCTTTTGTATATATTTATTTTATTTTTTGAGTATTTCTGGTACTCTTGCTCTGTATTCTGGCCGTTTTATCCATTATATATATATATATATATATATATATATATATATATATATATATATATTTGCCATTTAAAAAAAAAGTTGAGTGTGTTTGGTGCCCAAATTAACATTTAGCTTTATCTATAAAATGAAAACCAAAAGTAATTTATTTAAAAATATATTTTTCAATATAATAATTTATTCTAATGATTTAATATTTTTATTCATTTATATTTTATATATCAATATAATATTAACCTTTATCCATAGAAAAATATACTCTGTCCTTTCGGTATGAAATACTTAAATAATTTTCGCATACGAGACAAAGATAAATCCACATAATATTTTAAGCCATTCACATACCATAGATATAAAAATAGTGATAAATATATTCTTAGTCTCTATAAAGTTGGTTCTTTTATATTTTTATTTTAATAAATATTTAGTCCCCATAATTTGAACACAAAGTACATGTTAACTCTTATTAAAATTAAATTTGTTATATTATTTTAAACTCTTATATTTTTAAAAGGTTTTTTGTAGACATGTTAATTTAGAATATTATAAAATGTTTATTTACTAAAATTGAGAATTTTTTGACATGAAATGACTTAAATTTTTTTTTTTTTTGAAAGCTAGAAGTTCAAATTAAAAGTAACAAAAATTTAGACCTAATCAAATTTTTAGTTTATTTTTGCAAACAAACTTTTTATAATGTTCTAAGCTTGTATTTTTTTTTCAAAAATAAATGTTGACTTAGCAATAGAGACTAAAATTACACATAATTTTATAGTGATAATAAAAATACAAAAAAAATAAATCAAAAACTTCTATTTTAATTTGTAGGAATAAAAAAATATATTTAACTCATAAAAATATAGTAGAAATGTAGAGTATACAGGAAGGAGAACAGAAAAGAACATTCTCATTGAATGAGACGTAATAATATTATAATATTTTTCCTCTTATTAAATGGAAAGAAAAAAAAAAGTAGTGGGAGTATGTTATTTAGCATTTTTCATCACACACATACCACATGTCGTGGGGAGTGCTCAACTGTCTATGTACATCAATTGATTGATTCCAACTTAATCCTAATCCTATTTTCATTCCATTCCCATGCAGTCAGCCACAAAATATGCTCGTTTGCCAGCAAATTTAGCCAAAATCCCTACCCAAATGCACTGACTCTCGTCGACATGCATGCCTTGACTGCCTCCTAAATTCTAATTTCTATGTCAAACAAGCATACATCATCCATTATTAATTTATTTAGTTACCACGTCTAGAGAAAATATTGTCTCGTATAATTTACGTACGATGCCCGGATACGTTTGATTTGCAAAACAGCAAGTAATAGACAGAACGGTATAGAATAAAGTAAAATAGGACTGCACAAAATTGGACCAGTTAGAGATAGAGTTATAATATTTTTTATATTCAAAACTAAAATGAGTATTTTTGTATTTTCTCGTATTTTTTATGTTGTTTTTTCTTGTCCCTTACTACCTATTTTGTTTAGTACCATAACAAATTTCTCAATCAATAAATATTGTCTAATCTAATTCCCTATTTTTTAGCAGATCAAACGCACCCTAAAATATGTTTAATACTTAATAACCACATATGCTACTCCACAAATATGTGAAAAAATAGTAGTGTATATGTTACCAAATGTCAACCAATTAAATGAAGAGCCTTGTTAAAAAAAATTATGCATTTAAAAAGTTAATTTTTTTAAAAAAAATAATAAACTTTAGACCAAATGCATATGTAGGTCTTTTAAGTTTTGCATTTATATTATATAGGTTCTTTAAGTTTTTTTTGTATCATCTAGATCCTTATGTTATATTCCGTTACAAAAAAAGATGATCTGACCATTAATTTAATGACATAGACCGAAATGATACATAAATACAAAAAGAACAAACCCTAAAATTTGTTTTCTTTAAACACATGATTATTTTTTTTTTGTAACGAAAGGACCTAGATGATACATTTTAAAAACTTAAATGACCTATTTAAAACAAAAAAAAACACTTAGGCGCTGTTTGGTAAACCAAATAAGCTAGCTTATAGCTTTTAGCTTATAAGCTAAAAGCTCTGTTTGGTAACAATTTTTAAAAAGAGCTTATAGTTTATTTTACTAGCTTATAGCTTATTTTCCAAATGCTATTTCAAGTAGCTTATGAGCTTATAGCTTATTATTTTTTCTTCCAATTTTACCCTTATCATCTTACTTGAAAAGAATTAAATATTAATTAAACATATCATTTTTATGTCATTTCATACTTATAAGCTAGTTCAACCGCTAATTTTACCAAACACTACAAATTCAATCAGCTAGCTTATTCGCTATAAGCTAAAAGCTAGCTTATAAGCTATCTGCTATAAGCTCATCCGCTATAAGCTAGCTTATCAGCTATCCGCTATTTTTTACCAAACAGAGCCTTAAATAAACTATCTAATACAAACGCAAAACTTAAATATCTTACATATGCATTTCGCCTAATTAAACTTTAAAATTGTAACTACATAACTTTTAAAAAAGTGTTTCTAAATGTAAATTTTTAAATTGACAAAAAAAATGTAATTTTTTAACAAATACTTCTGAGACATTTGTTAGCATTTATCTTAAATGAATACAAATAGTTCGAGAGATTAATTTCTATATTATACCTAAACTTGCAAAAACAAACCAAAAAACCCCACACTTGTCTAATGTTCAAGGGCACATGTGTAAACACAGTAAAATTGTACATGTTAAAAAGTATAAAATAGTAAGTTTGTATTAAAATTTGTGCTTTTTATATTGAATGTGTAAATTTTTAATAAATAAGTATTGTTTTTAATAAAATAGTTATTTTTTTATCTACTTTAACATTGCAATATTCCACGTATTAGACAAATTCATATATCAATACAAATATTGTCCGGCTATGTTGTTTAGAAAAAAAAAAATCAATGGCTTATTGGTCAATTGGCGTAATTGACCATCTAATTTGTAAGTAAAATAGGTCAATATTTCTTTTATATATATCTTATATTAATTATATTAGATGTATATCAACTTTTGTATACCTACTTTTCCTTATAAATAAATTTACAAGAAATCGTAGTTAGAGACGGAGCCAAACATAAATTTTTAGTGGGGTTAAAAGTTCTAGGCCCTAATAAAATAAATAAATTTTATTTTGATAATTCATTTAAACTACCAATAATACATGATATTACTAATAATACAAATGTATATCCAAAAGAAGAAAAACAAAAAACTAACAAACCATAAAATTTCTATTAAAAAATAAACAAACTATATCGAAAAAACCACAAAATTTTTATTCAAAAAAAGAAGAAGAAAGGGGACTATAACTTATTGAATATCTGTTAAATCATGCACATCACTATTGTTTGATGCTTTCTACTTTATACCAAAATATATAGAACCCAAAATTATACTAGTTTATAGTTTATTTTGTTAAGCTAATTAATTAGCTTATAACTTATTAATTTTTATTCTAATTTTACCTATATTATCTTATTTAAAAAAAAAAATAGGAGTATTATAATTAAAACATTTTTCACCCAAAACTACAAATTCAATTATTTATCCTCTATATTAAATTGAAAACATATTAAAGAGGGTTTGAGGCATTTATTAAGGAAGTAAATATAAAATATTTAATTCAACGAGTGTATTTAATCTTTTGTAGTTTAAAACTTAACTTTCTCAATTCAAAATTTCCATACTAGAAATACAGCACTATATATATATATATAAAAAAAAAATATACTATCATATTTTTTATTTTATAAATGTAAAAACATACTTTCACTCTGTAAATGTAAAAACTTAACCGAATCATTTATACTTTCACTCTGTAAATGTAAAAACATACTATCATATTTTTTATTTTAAGAAAACTGTTATTTATGCTAAATAGATTATTACTAAAGTTAAAAATAAATTAAACATTAAAAACCTGCAATTATACTGTAGCAACAGATTCTCTATAATTAATCCCAACAGATCTTTGCAAATGCAATATTTGGAAACATGTTTTAGTTTTGAAGTTGTTGTAGATCTATGACAACAAGGGGCGAAACTGTAATCAACCAATAAAATTTGATTTTTCTTTTTATATATTTTGTGGGACCCACTCATCAATAAAGAGGGCAACCTGCTATAGCAGGTCAATTACAGGGGTGCACCGGTGCACCTAAAAAAAAGGGGTGCATAATAGGGGGACCTTATATATATAGATAAATTTTTTTTGAATTGCGAATAATTGTATAAATAGGAGATTTTTTATGTCAATACATGTAGGGTAACAATACCATCCATCCATGGTTTATGTTATACTCTTAAAAAGAATGAGAAAAACAGTTACTTGTGCAAAGCTGACTCAGAACAAAGTCTGTGAATTCGATCCAACTTATAATTTAATTTGTTTGTTAACATAAAAGCATTGATGTTGCATGTCAAAAAGTTTGAAGAAAAGGGTGGTAGCCGCTGGGTTTAGAAAAAAAGTTGAAAGTCACTACTAGTGGCAGTGGTTTTTCCCGCAAGGCACGGGCCAAATTTCATATATCTCAATTTTGTCCTACTCTTGAGTCCACTATCCCTTATTATTACGGCATAAGACTTTAATTTGTTGTTCCCAATTTTCCAACGGTACTATGGGGGGAAGGTGAATGAACTAACAAGTCTCACGTCACCAGCAAGAAACAATTAAGCATTCCTATGCCATGCATCTAGTCAAGACTCTAAAGTCTAACCATGATACCATAATTTAGATCCCTCTACGCCTCTACCTTATTTATTAAAAGTTTGGACCCAGCTTCATCCAATAAACGATTTTGGTCGTCTAAAATTGATCAATTACGGGTACAATTTTTTGTATAGTTTTAACACAGTTTTATTCTCAAAAATCGTTCATTTTTAATCAAACAGACGATAATAATTATTATGATGATGTAGTTACGATGTCTAATTCTTTTTTCCAAAAATTTGGTCCAAGATTTATTGTATTAGGGACGGATCCAGAAATTTTGATAAGGGGGCAAAATTATATAGTATTATAAATAATGTATATAAAAAGAAAGTTAAATTATATTTTAAGTCTTATAAATTATTTTAAAGTTTCACTTTGATATTTTAAGTTGTTTTTCTATTTTTTATTTTAGTCTCTTACAAGTTACAAATGTTAGAGACTTTAATCCCTTAAATTTTTTGTTTCATTTTAGTCGTTTAAGTTATAGTTGTTAGAATTTTGATCCCTTAAATTATAAATATTTAAAAATATATATACCATTAGAGATACAACATATTTTTTAGTTTCTACTTTTAAATGATCACTTTGTGGGGGCAATGCATAATTTTATAGTGAAGCTAAAATATATTTCATGAATAAATAAATAAATAACTACTAAAGAAACAAATTAAGCAAGTGGAGGCAACTACTGTCAGAATATTTTCTAATATTTTGTGGGCTGCAATTAATTGTTAGTTTTGTTTTAATTAAAACAGGTTGATGTTGTTGTGATTCATTTGATGATGTTTAGGTCCGATAATTGTGATCAAGAATAATGAGCTTTGGACACTAATTCTGATTTGTGTAGAAATAAAATGTAGGCTTAACCTCTAGTGTATATGATTGGTAGTATTACTAGGGTTATTATCTTATAAATAGATAAGCTAGGCCCCCTTTGTCGTCACGTTATCACACTGAGTACGCTTGTTTGTGGTTTGCCCCATTGAGAACCTTAAATCCTGGAGCATGTGATCAGGCAGAGGAAGATCTGATCTAATATATTGGTGTTTTCAATATTAGCGATTCCAGTAAACATAATTGTTGCTTTCTACAAGTAAGTGTGTTCTAATTCATATAATATGCCGATCTCTAATTTTAAATCTTACAACTGCCCCAATATATTATGCATACACCGATCCTAATAATTATAAACAATTTCACATTATTTTCAATCTCGATCGTTAATTTAATATTGGATGGTATAAATTGAAAATGTGTCTTTTAAATAAAACAATCTTATCCATTTGGTTGGAACATCGCACTATATGTGCAGGAGCTGGGGTTCGAACCACAGACACTCCACTTATCCACCTTTAAGGTGGAATTTCAAGCCACTAGACTACTTAAAAAAAAAAAATCTTATCCATTGATTACGATCAAATCACTAAGATCAATTATAACATTCTAGATAGGAAATTCAATTCTTAAAACTTTCCATGACAAATGCTACTGCCTACGAGGAAATTCAAGTCACCTAGAAATTAACAAATTAAATATAGAAATATTTTGTGTTAAATTGTATGAGTTTAATATTTTAAAGGTTTACATGTAGTTTTACCATCTATTTTAAAATTTGGAATTTCATCCTCCTATTTTAAAATCAGGAATTTTATCCCTATTTTATAATTCTTTGGATTTTCTTATAGTATATGGGGAGATAAATTAGGGGGTTAAATTTTGATTTATTTAAAATAGAGAATAAAAGTGTATTTTAAAAGTTTAAAACTTGTTCATATATTTCTTAATTAATCTCAAAAGTTTAAAGATGAAAATACACGTCACTTTTCATATTTAACTTTAAGATTAGGAATGAATGCTTGTAAAAAAAAAAATACTTTAAGAATGAATGTAGTGCTAATGTATTTATTACTGTTATTAATAATAATATAAAAAGTGTGGTTAACCAAAGACTTAGGGGCTTTATGCCCTCTTTGTAACCAAAAAAAAAAAACTTGATCTAGTAGTAAAAAAATAAATATTGAATTCGAGAGATTCCGGATAATTATTTTTATAAGTGCTCTTTGAACTTTAAATTTTTTCCTACTTTGATTTACAGAATCATTCCCTCATCCTAAAATTTTCTTATAAAAAAAAATAAAAAATAAAAAGGGTGGTTAAGTGATTAGGAAGGAAGGGTATTTTGGTGAGTGGATTCCACAGGAATGGATTAAGTATGGTGACAAAAGCAGCAAGCCATCCATCCATACCAACACAAGTCCATAATAAATAATTACTTAATTAATAACGTGACCGGCGCCGAGTGATTGGCCACAATGTCAAAAAGCAGTCTGGAAATATCTCAATGCCTTCCAACGCGTATCCAATCCAATGTGTATTGTAACTCGTCTTGAACGTTTTCATCCCAAAAAATAAAAATAAAAATAAAAATAAAAATTAAACAACCCCACTACTACTTGGCATTTCATTACATTATTTTTCAACAATATTCTCCTCCGACAGTTCAAAGTAAACAGACGCCTTCTTTCTTTGTCCTCGCATGTTTTTGGATAAGCTTCAATTCTTCATGTGCCTCTCCACCATTACTTTCATCTTTTTTTTTTTATTCATTATCCTCATAACTTATATACTTTGCTGTCATTAATTAATAAATAAATGACCATACCAATATTAATAAATAAAAATATTAAAAAAATTGTGGTTACTTTGCCTCAAGTGATTAATAAAATTCTATTAAAATAATTTTTCATAAAAATTCGAATTAGATTTTTAGCAAAAAGATTTATTATTAGTCAAATTATATTTACTTTAACCAATATTACATCAAATATTAAAATTCAAATATGAAAAATAATTTTCATTTATTTAATTTTCCCACACAAATTTAAAAATAATTCTTCAAAGCACCGCGACTTTCAAATTCCTCGTTCTTCATGCACACCACCCTATTATCATCGCAGTCCACACGTCTTTTTTTCTCCTTTCCTTGCTGTTTCAATTTCAAATTTCACAACTCATATCTTCTATCTCTTTCCATATAAATACCCTTTCTCTCTTCCCTTATCCATTTCAACTCAACAACAACAACAACTCAAACACAAACACAACAACAACATTAACTCAATTCTTAATTTCTTATTCTTATCATTGAAAATTCAACTACTCTACTTCTATCAAATTTCCAAACATGGTTGATTTACATTGGAAACTAAACATGCCCAATTCAGACATGTCTTCCAAATCTCCAAAACTTTCTCTCTCCGAAAAATCCTCACCACGCAGATCCCTACCCTTGTTACAACTACCTTCAATCACCAACGACATCGCCGCGGCGGCGCCACCACTTTGTGCGGCTTACGACCACTATCTCCGTCTCCCGGAGCTTCGTAAGCTTTGGGAAACAACAGAATTCCCTAACTGGAGCAACGAATCAATCATAAAACCAGCTTTACAAGCACTCGAAATCACGTTCCGTTTCATCTCTACGGTTCTCTCCGACCCAAGACCCTATGCGAACCGTACAGAATGGAACCGTAGACTTGAATCTATCGCCACGCGTCAGATTGAGATTATCGCCATGCTTTGCGAAGAGGAGGAACAAAACCCGGAGACACGTGGCACAGTGCCAACCGCTTATCTCAGCAGCGGTGATAGCAAAATCAGAAGCTATAGTGAAACGAGTCTTCTTCCAATTCTCGCCACGTGGTACAAATCCAAGGATGTAGCACAGAGGATTCTTCTCTCCGTCGAGTGTCAAATGATGAGGTGTTCTTATACGTTAGGTTTGGGTGAACCGAACCTCGCTGGAAAACCGAGCCTCAAATACGACATCGTTTGTAAACCGAACGAAGTTCATGCTCTCAAAACGACGCCGTACGATGACCGAATCGAGAACTACGAGAATCACGCTGTGCACGCGACGCACCAGATCGTGGAATCGTGGATCCACGTTTCACGGAAGCTTCTAGAAAGAATCGTTGAAGCAATCGAAGGAAAAAGATTGGAGAAAGCAACGGAGAATTGTTACGCGGTAGAGAGGATCTGGAAGCTTCTAACGGAGGTTGAAGATATTCATCTGATGATGGATCCAGGCGATTTCTTGAAGCTGAAGAATCAATTATCCATGAAATCTTCTCAATACGAAACGGCAGCGTTTTGCATGAGATCCAAGGAGTTGGTTGAAGTAACTAAGATGTGTAGAGATTTGAGGCATAGAGTACCGGAGATATTGGAAGTGGAGGTTGATCCGAAAGGTGGACCAAGGATTCAAGAGGCGGCGATGAAGCTTTACGTGGCGGAGAAAATGAGTGGATTCGAGAAGGTTCATTTGTTGCAGGGTATGCAAAGTATTGAGGTTGCTATGAAGAGATTTTTCTATGGTTACAAGCAGGTGTTGGCGGTGGTAATGGGAAGTTCTGAGGCTAATGGAAACCGAGTTGGGCTGAGTTGTGATGGCGGTGACTCGTTGACTCATATGTTCCTTGAACCTACCTACTTTCCAAGCTTGGATGCTGCTAAGACTTTTCTTGGATACTTTTGGGATAATGATAATAAATGGGTGTGAAAGATAAGATAATTTAATTTAATGGTATCATGGTACAAGTAAGGTGGTGACACTTACATACACCTTGGTAATTTACTTTTATTTTAGATTGATAGTGAAAATACATGATGATAGGGAAAAATACAAGTATGTGTAATCAAGAAATTCTTTCTTTCTTTCTTTTATAAAAGTGAAGTTGATTAAATTTTTGAAGGGTTTGTTGTATGCCAATATTAGTGAAAATATTTTGAAGGGCAAAATGAAATTCATTCAACTGACAAAGAGTCACAAAGGATTGAAAAAACAGAATTTTATAAGTTCACATTAACCATCATGATTAATACAGATGGACAATAGCTCAATCTTATTCGAGCTCCATATTCATTGCCACTCCACATTTAAGTCACAAATTACAACAAATTACAACGGTTCTATTTTCAGAAGTCTAGTAGTTTATTCATTTTGTCTCCGATTTTCAATAACCATAACCATCAATGATCACTAAATTCTGAAAGAGAATATACATGAAACTGAAAGAGATTTTGACGTTCAAGTAAGTATTTGCGTGAAGTAAGAGATTGAGAGAATAATAATGAGATAATTTGGCCCTTTTGTATGAGAGGGTGTATATATAGCACCAGCGAGGAGCCAAGGCCATTAAAGTGAGTGTGAATCTTGCGCCTCGTCATTGAAGATTGTCGGAATAACAATTGAAAACCTATGATTGACAGTAAACGTCAATCATTCTGATATCGGTCGTTACAGAAGTCCAAACTTCTATGGCTGTTGGGTAGAAATGTGTTAGGCCAACACATAATTGAGTTGAGATCGACGCCTAAATGGGTCGAGCTTGACGCCAAGTTGGGCTTGAGCCTAATCCATATCAGGAGTCTCAAAATCACCGGTCTTATGTAATGGAGTAATGACTTGAAGTTGTTTTGTTGTTGCATTCATGTCGTCAAGCTTGAGGATGTGAATATGCCTTGATGTTGAGGATATGGGACTGGGATCTCTTTGAAACAATTGACTGTTGAGGATCTTAGTGAGCAGGGTGACCAAGCAACCAACTTCGTCGCGGAAGAAAATCTTGTTGTGGATTGTAGTAATCGTCGAACTAAGCTATGTGACTTTGTGCTCGAAGAATATTTTCGTCATGGAGATTTGTGGATATCTAGAATTCATGGCGAAGATATTGTGGGGCTATCCCTCCTATTTGGAGGTGTTAATAGCATTTGGGCTTTGGTTTGTTTCTAAGCCAATGTTTTGTTGCCATGTGGCAAGTTGTCACATGAGAAGAACTTAAGTTGTTTGTAGGCCCATATTGTCCATGTCATGCTCACGTGAAGGGAATTGTCAAATCCCTAGTTTCATATGCCTTAAAAAAACAACAACTAGCAGTAACAGTAGCGCAAGCCTTTTGTGTGAGAAACAGAGACGGCAACTGTGAAGAAGAGAGGAGATTTGGTGATTCTAAGTGGTAATGAGTGTGTAGCAAAGTTGCTTATTTTGAGCTACAACTTGAGTATGTATTTTCTATCACTTAGTTAGTTTTTACTAGTTGATTAAATCTCTCTCTAGGTTGTGTTAGTTTATCCTTTTTTATGGAAGTTGAGTTGTTGTTTGATTCCACCTTAGGTGATGATAGTTGTTGTTCCTAGTGTTCACTAGATGACTGATTGTACCCATTATTTATTCATAGTGGAAGATTTATCTGGCTTGGTCCCGTGGTTTTTTATTCTCTCACATTGAGGGAATTTTCCACGTTAAATTCCGGTGTCTTTATCGTTATTATTATTATTATTCTGCTTGGTTGGATTTTCTGGTTGTCGATATAATTGCACAGGTGATTGGGAGAAATAATTCCGCAATTTAAAGAGACTATTAAGTCTAGTTTTCCCC
Source organism: Trifolium repens (assembly GCA_030408175.1). Taxonomy (NCBI): domain Eukaryota; kingdom Viridiplantae; phylum Streptophyta; class Magnoliopsida; order Fabales; family Fabaceae; genus Trifolium; species Trifolium repens. The sequence goes on along the minus strand of CP125841.1, from coordinate 17,419,076 downwards.
AACAAGTGGTATCTAGAGCCGTGGTTTGATTTGTGCAATAATGGAGACGAACACAACTAGAATGATTAGTTTGAATGGATCCAACTATAATGTATGGAAAGGAAAGATGGAAGATTTGCTCTATGTTAAAGGCTTCCACTTGCCGGTTTTCTCTAATGAAAAACCCGAAGGAAAAAGTGATGAAGAATGGACTTTGTTGCATAGACAAGTTTGTGGTTACATTCGACAATGGGTGGATGATAATGTTTTGAATCATGTGAGCTCGGTGACTCATGCTCGCTCTCTTTGGATCAAACTTGAGGAGTTGTATGCAAGAAAGACGGGGAACAATAAGTTGTTCTTGTTCAAACAATTGATGTCATTGAAGTATAGTGATGGTTCACCAATGACCGATCACTTGAACACTTTCCAAGGGATCCTAAATCAATTGTCGGAGATGAAGCTTACTTTTGATGATGAAATTCAAGGTTTGTGGCTTCTTGGTACTTTGTCTAATTCTTGGGAGACTTTTAGGACATCCTTGTCTAACTCCGCTCCAAATGGTATCATCTCGATGGACTTGGATAAAAGTAGTGTGTTGAATGAGGAGTTGAGGCGTAAGTCACAAGGTTCTTCTTCACATTCCGAGGTGTTGGTTACCGAATCAAGGGGGAGATAACAAAGTAGAGGTCCAAGTAACCGGGGGACATCGCGTGGTAAATCACAAGGAGGCTCTAATAGATTCTCTAATGTTGAGTGTCACTATTGCAAAGAAAAGGGACACATAAAAAGATTTTGCCGGAAGTTGAAAAGAGAAAACAAGAAGAAGGGCTACAACAACGACAACAAAGAAGGTAACAATAATGAAGATGTTGCTATTGTTGATGATTTCTTTATTGTTTGTGACGGTGTTGTAGAGAATGTCAATCTATCATGTGATGAGATGGATTGGGTGGTTGATAGTGGTGCTTCTACTCATGCAACCTCGAGACGTGATCTATTTTCAACTTACGAGACCGGTGACTTTGGGGTTGTTCGTATGGGAAATAATGGGCAAGCTAATGTCATTGGAATTGGAGATGTTTGTGTTGAAACTAGCAATGGTACTACTCTTGTTCTCAAAGGTGTGAAACACATTCCGGAACTTCGATTCAATCTTTTATCCGTTGGAAAGTTGGACAATGAAGGATATGATAATTCTTTTTCGGGCAACGAATGGAAGTTAAAGAAAGGCTCAATGGTCGTTGCTAAAGGAAAAAGGAATTCGAACTTGTATGTCGTCCAACTTGGAGTTTCGAAGTGCTACATCAACACTTGTGACAATGATATCTCATCCGAATTATGGCACAAGCGTTTGGGTCATATGAGTGAAAAAGGTTTGAGCATTTTGGCAAAGAAGAATGTGTTGAATGGTGTTTCCGATGCAAGGTTGAAAAAGTGTTCGCATTGTTTGGCGGGTAAGCAAAAGCGAGTTTCCTTTATGTCATCTGAACCAAAGAGGAAATCGGAAGTGTTGGATTTGGTGCATTCCGATGTGTGTGGTCCGATGAAGACACAGTCACTTGGTGGTGCATATTACTTTGTGACTATCATTGATGATTTTTCTCGGAAAACATGGGCTTATACCTTGAAGACGAAAGATCAAGTGTTAGATACCTTCAAGTCGTTTCAAGCATTGGTTGAAAGAGAAACGGGGAAAAAGCTCAAGTGTATCCGAACCGATAACGGGGGAGAGTATGTTGGTCCCTTCGACAAGTATTGTCAAGATCAAGGTATACATCATCAAAAGTCTCCTCCAAAGACACCACAATTGAATGGGTTAGCCGAAAGAATGAATAGAACTTTGGTTGAAAGGATGAGATGTTTACTTTCTCAATCAAAGTTGCCGAAATACTTTTGGGGAGAAGCATTGAACACGGTTGTACATCTTTTGAACCTCACTCCATGTGTTTCGTTGAAGTTTGATGTTCCAAATCATGTTTGGAATGGTAAAGATGTTTCCTACGACCATCTTCGGGTGTTTGGTTGCATGGCTTATGTGCATATTCCGAAGGATGAGAGATCGAAATTGGATGAGAAGTCGAAGAAATGTGTGTTTGTTGGGTATGGACTTGATGAGTTTGGGTATCGATTCTTTGATCCGGTTAAACGGAAACTTATTCGTAGTCGTGATGTTGTATTCATGGAGGATTATACCATTGAGGACATCGACAAAGTTGAGAATAAACATCCAATTTTTGAAGATGAAGAAATTGTTGATACGGACTCAACTACTCCTATCCCTATCACTTTCGAAGATGTTCCAATTGAAAATCAAGGTATGGATTTAAATATTGATAATGTTTTAAATCCTAATGATATTGTTGATGTAGGTGATACGGAAGACGTTGTTGAAAATGAGGTTGATCAAGAGATTGAAGGTGTTGAGCAACCGGTTGCTTCTAATGAGTTGAGGCGGTCTACTCGTGTTAAAAAGCCTTCCGTTCGATATCCCTCGAACGAGTATGTTAATCTTACCGATGGTGGAGAACCCGAAAGCTTTAAAGAAGTTTTGGAGGATGAGAACAAAAAGGAGTGGATGGATGCCATGGAGGATGAAATGCAATCACTTCGTGAGAATAATACTTTTGAGTTAGTGAAGTTGCCAAAGGGTAAGAGAGCATTGAAGAATAGATGGGTTTATCGGATTAAGCAAGATGAATGTACTTCTCAAAGAAAGTACAAGGCTCGCTTGGTTGTTAAAGGTTTTAAACAACGGGAAAGTATTGACTTTGGCGAGATTTTTGCTCCGGTTGTGAAGATGCAATCTATTCGAATGGCTCTTGGGCTAGCCGCTAGCTTTGATTTGGAAGTAGAGCAAATGGATGTGAAGACGGCTTTCCTTCACAGTGATCTACATGAAGAAATTTACATGGAGCAACCAGATGGATTCATTGAGAAGGGCAAAGAAGACTATGTTTGCAAGTTGGTAAAAAGTCTTTATGGTTTGAAACAAGCATCTCGCCAATGGTATCAAAAGTTCAACTCGGTGATGATTGAACATGGGTACAAGATGACCAAAGCCGATCATTGTGTATTTTTCCAGAATTTTTCCGAAGGTGATTTCATTATTCTCTTACTTTATGTGGATGATATGCTAATTGTTGGAAAGAATATTTCAAGAATTAAAGAGTTGAAAAACACTTTGAGTGAATCTTTTGCTATGAAGGATTTATGAGAGGCTCGGAAAATTCTTGGTATTGAAATTGTTCGAGATCGAAATGAGAAGAAGTTGTACTTGTCACAAGAAAAGTATGTGGAGAAAGTTCTTCGGCGTTTTAGTATGGATAAGGCTAAAGCGGTGAGCATTCCACTTGCTTCTCATTTCAAGCTTAGTCATGAAATATGTCCATCTACGGATGAAGAAAAGTTGAGTGTGAAGAACATTCCATACTCGTCGGCGGTTGGTAGTTTGATGTATGCTATGGTTTGTACAAGACCCGATATTGCTCATGCCGTGGGAGTGGTGAGTCGTTATCTCTCAAATCCGGGAAAAGTTCATTGGGAGGCCGTGAAGTGGGTGATGAGATATTTGCGTGGCTCGTCGAATTTGAAGCTAACTTTGGGATGCAAGAAGCCTATGTTGGTTGGTTATACGGATTCGGATCTAGCCGGAAGCATTGATGATCGAAAATCTACTTCGGGGTATATGGTGACTTTTGCCGGGGGAGCCGTGGCTTGGCAATCGAAGTTGCAAAAATGTGTTGCTCTCTCTACTACCGAAGAGTTTATTGACATTGTAGAAGCATCAAAAGAGTTGTTATGGTTGAGGAAATTTGCTATGGAGCTTGGTGTGAAACAAGAAAAATATGTCTTGTTTTGTGATAATCAAAGTGCTATTCACTTATCGAAGAATTCTTCCTTTCACTCGAGGTCGAAACATATTGATGTTCGTTATCATTGGATCCGTGATGCATTAGATTCCAAGTTGATGAAGCTTGAGAAGATTCACACCGATGACAACGGTTCGGATATGTTGACGAAGGTGTTGTCTAGGGGAAAATTTGAATTTTGTCGTATGGAAGCCGGATTGGTGTTGCCCTCCAACTAGTCGGTCGGGGGAGTTTGTTGGGCTATCCCTCCTATTTGGAGGTGTTAATAGCATTTGGGCTTTGGTTTGTTTCTAAGCCAATGTTTTGTTGCCATGTGGCAAGTTGTCACATGAGAAGAACTTAAGTTGTTTGTAGGCCCATATTGTCCATGTGATGCTCACGTGAAGGGAATTGTCAAATCCCTAGTTTCATATGCCTTAAAAAAACAACAACTAGCAGTAACAGTAGCGCAAGCCTTTTGTGTGAGAAACAGAGACGGCAACTGTGAAGAAGAGAGGAGATTTGGTGATTCTAAGTGGTAATGAGTGTGTAGCAAAGTTGCTTATTTTGAGCTACAACTTGAGTATGTATTTTCTATCACTTAGTTAGTTTTTACTAGTTGATTAAATCTCTCTCAAGGTTGTGTTAGTTTACCCTTTTTTATGGAAGTTGAGTTGTTGTTTGATTCCACCTTAGGTGATGATAGTTGTTGTTCCTAGTGTTCACTAGATGACTGATTGTACCCATTATTTATTCATAGTGGAAGATTTATCTGGCTTGGTCCCGTGGTTTTTTATTCTCTCACATTGAGGGAATTTTCCACGTTAAATTCCGGTGTCTTTATCGTTATTATTATTATTATTCTGCTTGGTTGGATTTTCTGGTTGTCGATATAATTGCACAGGTGATTGGGAGAAATAATTCCGCAATTTAAAGAGACTATTAAGTCTAGTTTTCCCCAACAGATATAAGTGTGTGACTTTATGGTTTTGGCGAGATATATGATACATGTTCAGAAAGACGTGACTTGAGGGGACATACTGATTCGCCTTCATCCGCCACGTGTCAAGCCTACTCCGACGTACTCAAGTGTCTATCGTTGGATGGTAATGAGGCTTTTTTTATTATCAGATAGCATCAGGGGCATTGGATATGCTTCAATCGTAGCCTCTGGATTGATGCAACATTTTAGATCTGAAGTGAACATTTCGTCTTCTAAGATCGCGTTTGTTGGATATTCAGCTACTTAGATGAAGTTGGAGGGACTTTTTAACATTTCCTCTTCCAAAGTCCTTTCACTACACACTCAACCCACAAATCACAACGACTCTATTCTTGCAATTCGTGTTTTGTCTTCGGTTTTCAAAAGCCATTAACAATCGCTAGATTCATTCTTTGAAACTCATCTTTTGTAACAAATTTGTTGGACTCTTCAATGAAGCAAGATATTCACCTTCTCCACAGAGCTAGATACACAATTAGAAATACAAAATACTCCCACTCTTTGCTATTTATAGTTTTATTGACTTGACCGTCAGAGCATTTACAGATACACCCTACATCCATCACGATTGAAAATAAATCTACTTCTTCATTTAACTATGAAGTGTGATAGAAATGGTGCTATTTCTTTTTTATTTAGTTGATTCTCAATTGTAATTCAGAGTTACGTATAAGAAGTCAATTTACAATGGTGCTATTTCTTTTTTATTTAGTTGATTCTCAATGGTAGTATGAACTTGGTTAATATTAATGATGGAGATCGTGAAAGGTTAGCTAAATTTAGGCGTAAACAGAGGAATGAGAAGTTGGAGTTGAGAAGAAGACACACTCAAGTTATTTGTTCGGTTTTATTTGCTAAGAATGAATAGTTCCTGCTGTATTTCGTTGTATGTTTATTCCCATTGTTAAGTATATATTTACAATCTTGTAGTAAATGTGTTATTCATACTATTGTGCTGTGAGAGAAATGAATTGTAATCTATAGTAACAGAGTACAAATCAGATATTGATAGGTTGAATTTTGTTAATTGTTATGAAGGGAATTGTGTGAAATCAGCTTGTAATAAGCATGAACAAGGTAAAGAATAAGAAGATGAAGCTAAGCACTGCAACAATGTGTTGACAGTGAAGGAAGAAAGCAGAAAATTTTATTGATCACAAATCTAGTTTACAAATGAGAGTGATGTACACTTATATACACAATGTGTTACTCAGCTCTATTCTATACATTGTTATGGAATGCAAACTAACTATAATCTAACTACTTCTAACTATGTCTAACCGTTTTCTAACTGACTTGCCTTATGTTGCAAGTTATCTGCTCTATCTGAATCATGGCTTAATTCTACAGCCCCCCTCAAGCTGGAATGGATGTTAAGCATGCCAAGTTTTGCCTGTAAGGTAGTGAAAGGACCAGGATGTAGATTCTTGGTGAGAATGTCTGCAACTTGATCTTTGGTTGAGACAGGCAGAAGATGTAATGTTCCAGCTTGCACTTTGTCGCGAACAACATGGCAATCAATTTCAATATGTTTAGTTCTCTCATGAAAAACTGGGTTGGCAGCAATATGTAATGGAGATTGGTTATCACAATAGATGATGAAAGGAGCAGTATGAGGTATGCGTGAGTCCTGAAGCAGATATAAAATCCATTGCCCTTCACATGTGGCTTGGGCTAAGGCACGATATTCTGCCTCTGAGGAGGAGCGTGAAACCACAGTTTGCTTTTTGCTTTTCCAACTAACCAAGGATTTACCAATGAAGAAGCAAAAACCAGTGGTGGATCTTCTTGTGTCTGGACATGAGCCCCAATCCGAGTCAGAGAAACCCTTGAGACTAAGAGATGAAGAAGAGTCAAAAAATAAACCTTGACCAGGATTATTCTTGAGATATTTGAGTACATGAAGGCCAGCAAGCATGTGTTCATTAGTGGGGGCAGATAGAAACTGGCTGAGCTTGCTTACAGCATAAGCTATCTCTGGTCTAGTGTGAGTAAGGTAGAGTAAACGGCCAATCAATCTTCTATAAGGTGTAGCATCAGATAGAGGTATGCCAGAAGCTTTGTGTAACTGAAGGTGTGGCTGCATAGGTGTAGAACAAGGCTTAACCCCTAATAGACCTGCATCTTCTAAAAGGTCCAGAGCATATTTTCTTTGGCACATAGAAATCCCATTTTTGGAGCGAGCTACCTCAAAGCCTAGAAAATACTTGAGAGATCCCAAATCTTTGATGCTGAATTGTTCATCTAGTAAGGTCTTAAGTGTGTTGATTTCAAGCATGTCAGTCCCCCTAAGACCAAATCGTCAACATACACTAAGACAACAGTGAAGCCTGTAGTGGTATTCTTGGTGAAGAGAGAGTAATCTGCTTTGGATTGAGTAAAACCAGAGTGAATAAGAGTCTCAGTGAGCTTGGTATTCCATTGTCGACTGGCTTGCTTAAGGCCATATAAAGATCTCTGGAGTTTGCAAACCATGTCAGGATGAGGAAGTTGAAGACCTGGTGGAGGCTTCATATAAACCTCTTCATTCAAATCACCATGTAGAAAGGCTGTATTAACATCTAGTTGAAATAGTGGCCAATTGTTAATAGCAGCAACAGCCATAAGAATACGGATGGTAGTCATTTTCACCACGGGACTAAAAGTATCTAAATAGTCAAGACCTTCAGTTTGAGTGAAACCCTTGGCAACCAAACGGGCTTTGTATCTCTCAACAGTACCATTAGCATGCAACTTCAGTTTAAACACCCATTTGCAACCTATGGCTCTTTTGTGAGGAGGTAGATGAACAAGAGACCAAGTATTTGTTTTCATCAGAGCAGTCAGTTCAGCTTGCATAGCATTAGTCCAATTCTCATTACACAATGCCTCTTCGTAAGTGTTTGGCTCAGTAATGGTAGACAGATTAAGAAGGTAGTGTGTGTGTGCAGGAGATAACTGATGATAAGACAAACATGAAGATAAAGGGTACTTACTGTCAGATGATGATTGATGATCAGAAGATGCTGATTCATGGAAAGTAGTAGTAAGGAGGTTGCAATGATAGTCTTGTAAGTAGGATGAGGGTTGTGGAATCCTAGAAGACCTCCTAAGGGGTTCAGTAATAGGTAGTGGTGGAGTGAGAGAGGGACTATTGGTGGATGTAGGTGATGGTGTTGGTGAGGGGTGAGGAAGTGAAGTATTTGAAGAAGAATGAGGGGAATTAAGAGTTGGAGAATTGTAAGAGGTATTAAGAGGAGAGTTATGGGAAATAGATGGAGAGTTAAAGTGGGGAGTAGATGTTGATGAGGGTAAATGAGGTAAGGGAGCAGGTGATGAGTAGAGAAATAAATCATCTAAGTCTGTATGATTATAAGTTGGAGAATTAAGATTTGAATCATGTGAAACATGAGGAGTATGATGAGTAGAAAATTCATGGTAAGGAAAAACATTTTCAAAAAATGAAACATCACGAGATAAGAAAACTTCTTTATTATGCAAATCAAATAACACATGTCCTTTGACACCTGTTTTAAAACCCAAGTGAATGCATTTCCTTGATCTAGAATCAAGTTTTTGGCGGTTGTTTTTAAGAGTAGAAGCAAAACATAGACAACCAAAGACTTTTAAAAATTGAATATCAGGTAAAGAGTTATGTAGTAACTGATAAGGTGACTTGTTTGTCAAGAAAGGAGTAGGTAACCTGTTAATTATATGAACAACATGACTGACACTATGAGCCCAAAAAATTTTAGGTAAATGAGCTTGAAATAGTAAGGCTCTAGTGACACCAAGAATGTGTTGGTGTTTTCTCTCAACAATTCCATTCTGTTGAGGGGTACCAACACAAGAGGTGTGATGCAAAATACCAAATTCATTGTAAAAATCTTTAAGCAAAAATTCATTTCCATTATCAGATCTTATGCATTTGACAGTAGAATTAAATTGAGTTTTGACCATAGTGACAAAGGATTTAACAAGCTGAGATGTTTCAGATTTTAATTTCATGAGAAAAATCCATGTGTACCTACTTTTATCATCAACAACTGTCAAAAAATATCTATGACCATACATGGAAGGGGTAGAAACAGGACCCCAAATATCCATGTGAACTAAGTCAAAAACATTAGAAGAAACATGATTACTAGTAGGAAAAGGTAATCTCTTTTGCTTAGCATAAAAACAAACATCACAAGGAGAATTGGAAGGAATAAATTTGACAGAAGGGAAGACTTTATTTATTTCATTCAATTTATTGTTTGAAGCATGGCCAAATCTTAAATGCCAAACATTACAATCATCAGTCTTAGAACTAACAGGGTGGTGGATGTTATTTATACAATGAGTAGATGGAAGGTGAGGTAGGCTAACTAAAGGAGAGGTGAGCATATACAATCCATGTCTCAGATCAGTTGTACCAATCATCTTCTTCGAGCAAATTTCCTGTATCATGCACTTTGTGTTATCAAACAACAAAAGACAATTAAGACTGTGAGTAAGTTTAGGAATTGAAATCAAATTGAAAGCAAAATCAGGAATGTATAGAACATTATCAAGGTAAAATGACTTGTTAAACAAGATAGAACCTGCAAAGGAAGCAGTAATAATAGAACCATTGGGTAATTTTATGGAGATGGGTTTAATTTGTCTAAGATATTGAAAGTAAGGTTTATGGAAACAAACATGGTCTGTAGCACCAGTATCTAAGATAAAAGTGGTTAGGGATAGAGAATTAGGAATGGTGCATATAATACCTGATGTGTAATGTGGTGAAGAGGAAATTTGGTTTACACTATGATTTGGCATTGGAGATGAACCTTGAAGTAATGCTAAGAGAGCCTTGTGCTGATCTGGAGTGAAAATCAAAGACCCAGAAGCTTGTTCAGCTGGATGATCATCATTGGCTTCTGATTGAGACTCATCTTCAGAATTGCCATTACCAACATAATTGTTGACTGCTCCATTTTGCTGCCAATGAGGAGGATAACCATATTTTTTGAAGCAATTGTCAACCACATGATTTGTCATACCACAATGAGTACACAATCTAGAACCTCTACCTCTACCACTACCTTGCCTGCCCCCACCTCTATTAGCACCACGACCTCTATTAGAGCCAGAGCCTCGACCTTGTGATGAACCACTAGGAGCAAGAAGGAGTTTAAAGTCATCTAAGGGTATAATAGCTTGTCTTTCTTGCTGGACAAGTAAGGAATAAACTTTGCAAATGTTTGGGAGTGGATCCATAAGCATAATATGGGAACGCACCGGTGACACTATGCCAAAAAGTAGTTTTAATAGCGCACATTTAATACCGCTTTTTAAAAAGTGCTATTAAAACTCAATACGGAGGCACCTATAATAGCTCTTTGTGGATAAGCGTTGTTAAATCCTGAAACGTATGATGCTATAATAGCGTTTTTTCCAAAAGCGCTATTAATGTTAGAAACGCTGGATGCTATAATAGCCCTTTTAATGAAAGCGCTATAATAGAAAAAAAATTAATAAATAAAAATTGGTTGTGGCTGGGTTTCGAACCATTGACCCTTGATTACGGATTAATAATGATAAATTAAATAAAAATGAAAAAATAAAATAAAAAATAAAACAGTTCAGTTTCTATCTACTCATCTTCGTCGTTAAGCTTCTACTCTCGATCTCCATCATTCTGCATACCATCTCAATTGTTAAGCTTCTACTTTGTTCACAATTCCATCGTTCTACATACCATCTTCATGGTTCTCGCTTTACCTTACCTAAACCCTTCTTTGGACGCAACAAACACCTCACCGTCGAAACCTAAATCCTTGTACTCTCATTCACGCCTCCATTGCTCACTCTTTCTCCCACAAACCCCTAAAATTCATCAAGTGAGGCACAATGTTTTCACTCCCACTCTCCCCTAAAATTGAAGATGGAAAACCCCTATAACGTTTCCTTTTCTGAAAGCCCTAATTTAAATTCCCACTCTCTGAAATCCATCAAATTTCACTTTCAAATTCCCACAAATCTCTCGATGCCTCAATTTTAGGGGAGAAATTCAAATGCTTTCATAATTATAATGAATCGAAGGCAAAGCTACATGGTATGATTTTATATATTTATCTTTCGTCTTAATTTATCATCTTTTCGATTGTATGCTTCACGTTTTTCAAATTGCTTTTACATTTCACACAGGTTGGTACATTTTGCATTATGCAGTTTCACTATTGTTGCATCTGCACTTTTGGCGTTGCCGCTTTCTGTCGTATCGGCTTTGTTGTGTTCTTCATTTTTGGTGATGCTACGTTATGTGTTGTTGCTTTATGGTATTGTTTTTTGACTTCAATTTTCACATAGTTTTTCTTTCCTATATATTTTATGAAATCTTAGGTTATATCTCTTTGGTGATATTTCAATTCTTTTTTCTTCTGGTTTTTTCATCAACATTGGAGAGAATATTATAATTTCTTACAGGTACTTACACGTTCTAAATTTGATGCAAGATTCACTAGTAGTTGAATGTATGGTTCCCATGGATTTTTTATGCTTCATTTGAGTAGCATTTTATTGTCTTCCTTTGCAGATTTCCATTTGATTGTTATAGCTTTTTTTATAATTTACTTGATTATTTTCCATATCTGAATTTGATGTTGTATTTATTAGTAGTTTATTTACTTGCTATTGTTGCATCAAGTGCAATTTCAGGGAAACTATTGCAGTGTGAGGTTGGGGATCCAAAGATGTGTATACAAACAACTCATGGTGTGGAAGTTGAGATAGGAGGCTGGCTATGTGGTTTCCGTGTGTTTATTGATAGACTGGTATCACTATTTGGTATAAATATACATTAAGTATTCAGTGTCCTTTCTCTATTTTTCTGAAGTATCAGATTACTCTTGTCTAACATAAATTAATATTAGAAGTTTAATATGCTAATTTGTTTTGCTATTTTGAATGACTTGTGAAAGACACATACATGATGACCATGTAAATCATTCTTATACAAGCTATTTCCATTTCAGCTCAAGTATTCAATTATATATGGTTTTACAATCTAGATGAAAGTGAAGAAGTTGCAATCTCTTTGATAAGTTTTGTTAAATTTCTCTAACATTGGCTTTGTTAGATTTGTTGTGGTTTTTGTCATGGCAGAGTCAGATTAATTGAGGTATGGTCCCAACTTGATCTCAGCTTAGATCAGGATTGACAAAATGAAGGTTGTTGATGAGAAATTAAAGATGATTGAGAGGAATCATCTAACCATTGCTTATGATATTTTTTCTCTTAATTAATTTCTAAGACTAAGTTGTTTATTATTTGGTAATGGATTGAACATGATCTGATGGTTAACTTTGTTTATGTAGCATGTGTAATTTGAAGGCTTATGTTGGTGATCCCAACCTAGTTATGGTAAGAGTACTCTATTGTTGAGATGGTAAAATTGGATCTAAAAGTTAGATGCTTTTGTATAGGAGCTAAGCTTTGTCTCTGTTTCTTGCTTCAATTTAATATAAACTAATTTGCTGCCTTTTCATGCATTACCCCAAAAATTGGAATTTAGTAGTAAGAACATATATCTTATGCATTAATTAATGTGACTAATGAATGTTCACAATGGAAAATTAAGCCAACATATACGTAGTTCAGGTGATCAATGCATATGTCAAATATATATACTATTTTGGTATTGATGCAATAATTAATGTGACTATAATGATTGTTGACTATATAATGAAGTAAAAAAAAAATCAGATGAAGAACCTTTGGTATGGTACCAGGGCTAAATTGCTCTTGATTCAGCCAGAGGTCTTGAATACATTCGTGAACATACCGTGCATGCATATATTCAACGTGACATAAAGTCGGAAAATGTTTTATTAGATAAAACTTTCTCTGCAACTGGTTGGAAAACAATTCCAATTTTTTGTTCCATTATCCTTCGTATATCATTTGATGTATTGATATGCTACTTTTATTATTATAATTCCTAATTTAATTATTTGAATGTGCAGGACATTAAATAAAAAAATGCGTGGGTAACAGAAGAGTCGAGAGTTGACTTTTTGGTACTTATGATAATTTTACTTTGCTTTCTACATCATAGAAATAAGAGGGTCAATCCGCCCAATTCTTAAATACATACCTTTTTTTTTTTTTGCAGCAGCTTATATACATACCTTTTAGCTAATCAATTTTACTATTATAATGGATTTTTCTGTTTTGTCACAGCGTATACTAGCTGGTGCATTTGAAAGGGTTATCAATGTGAAACTTTGAATTTTAAATATAGGATGCATATTTTTTTTTTTATAATTGTCAATTTGGTTTTATCTTTCTAGGTGTAATTGTTCCTCAAAACCTACAAGTTTTGTTCTTGATGCATTGTTCATAGATATTCTTTCTTTTTCTTTGGTTTATACTGTCTTGTTAGTTTATTTGTCTTCATTCCCATGTTCTTACTGCAATCTTTTGTTTGATATGGCTGCAACAGATTAAGGGTACAAACTGTAAGTTTGATGTGGCTGCATTCTTTTGCTTACATTGTTCCTCAAAACCTGTAAGTTTTGTTTCTTGATGCATTCTTTTGTTTGACGTGACAAAAGGTTGATTAAGGGTACAAACTGTTCAATATACTGCTATTGTATTGAAACTTGTCAGTGTGAGTCAGGGAGTAGTGATCTCATATGCATAATTTATCTAGGCATGTTTTCTTTTGTTATTTTATAATGCCTAAGAGGGATTTTGTTGATAAAATGTTATAGTACATTATTTTATGGTATCTTAGAAATTTAGCGTGAGTAGCTTAGATGTAATTTAGCACGAAATTAGCTTTACATATGTTCATTCATTGAGAGTTGTTGTCTTGGCCGGTAAGAGTGGAATTTTTCTGGATGTTTATGTACCTTTTCCTCTATTATGTTTAGGTCTTTACTCTTTACTGCTCTTGTAAAATTTCTCTCATTGTTTAGGTGTTTGCCTAGGTATTGGGGCTGTTTTTAATTTGATGTATTAGAGAGAAATATCAATATACTACTATTTGTATTGAAATTGTTTAATTCAGTCACTAAATAAGATTAATCAACCATGTAGTATATATACTTAATTTTTCAGGGACTTCTCGGTAACATGAGATGGTGTTGGCTTGGCGAGAAATCCTAAGGCGTTCAAGTCGAGTCTTGGTTGTTGCATAATTTCTTCTTCTGCATAGTATTATTAAGTGTAGGCATAGGCATTTATTAAGTGTAGGGATAGGTGGGTGATTATGGTTAGGGGTGAACGATCATGGTTAGCACTTAGCAGGAATAACACCTTTGTATTAACCTTTGGTGTTCTTATTATTTGTATACAAGTTTATTTTGGTGGGTGTCTTGTGTATTGAATATCTATATGCAAGTCCAGACCTGCAATCTTTGTATACATATTTTGCTTTTAATTCAACTTTGTTTTTCACAATATTCTTTTTAATTAAATTTGACAACTACAGGTTGTATTTTTTTTTCAAAAAAAAAGGACTTACAATAGCGCGTTTTTCTAAAAGCGTTGTTAAAGCATATAGAAAAAGGGATCTATAATAGCGCTTCGAGTGCGGGCGCATTAAAAGACAGTTAACATCAGGACCTATTATATCGCTTTATACACAGGCGCTATTAAAACTGGAACTTATAATAGCGGTTTCTTTATAAAGCGCTATTAAATCCTGTTAACAGAGGCATTTGAATGCATATTAACAACTATATTATAGCGCTTTGAGATTTACAATAGCGCTTATAAAAGCGATGTAATAGGTATCCGACCTATAATAGCGCCAACATCAATAGCGCTATAAAAGCCAAAAATAAGTGCTATAAAAGCCCTTTTTTGTAGTAGTGTGAATATTGTTCATTCAAACCTTTCAAAAATCTAATGACCTGATCTCCATCTTTGTATTGACGAATCTTGTCAATTGCAGTGCAAGTAGGAAGACAATTACATTGAGGAATTGGACGAAAATTGTCCAATTCTTGCCAAAGTTTCTTCTATTTAGTATAGTAAGAAGAAATAGAAGCATCACCTTGCTTGAGAGTACAAATCTCTTCTTGAATGTCAGAGATACGGAACACATCTCCCTGATAAAAACGATCTTTCAGCTCCTTCCAAATCTCAGAAGCAAGATCCATCCTAAGAATGCTCTGAGATATCTCAGGATCCACAGAATTGTTGATCCAGGCCATGACCATCGTGTTGCATCTGTCCCAAGCCAAGGAATTACGATCTTCATCGGGAGGACGAGGCAAAGAACCATTGATGAAATGAATTTTGTTTTCTGGATCTCAGAGCCACAGTCATGGAACGGGACCAAGAGTGATAATTGTTACCCGATAACAATGGAGTAACGAGAACTAAAGCAGGATTTTCATTAGGATGAAGAAAATAGGGGTTTAAGGTATCATTTTGATAACCTTTATTAGCGTTTGAGGTTTCACCATTGACGCTACCAACAGAACCTTCAATTGACATGATGAAGATGAAAAAAAATCAAGAAAGATTGAAATCTTGATGAAGAAAATTACAAAAAGATTGAAAGAATGTGAGATTTGTGAATTATGCAGCGGATTTGTGAATGCAGAAGCCACAGGTCGATGATACCATGTGAAATCAGCTTGTAATAAGCATGAACAAGGTAAAGAAGAAGAAGATGAAGCTAAGCACTGCAACAATGTGTTGACAGTGAAGGAAGAAAGCAGAAAATTTTATTGATCACAAATCTAGTTTACAAATGAGAGTGATGTACACTTATATACACAATGTGTTACTCAGCTCTATTCTATACATTGTTATGGAAGTGTAACTGCAAACTAACTGTAATCTAACTACTTCTAACTGACTTGCCTTATGTTGCAAGTTATCTGCTCTATCTGAATCATGGCTTAATTCTACAAATTGTGAAAGGTTGGCCAAAGTTAGACATAAACAGAGGAAATAGAACTTGGATTTCAAAAGAAAAATTGTTCTAAATATTCTTTTGTGTTTCTCTGATAGCATCGGTTAGTTGCTTTAATTTTTGCTTGGTGGTAGTGTTACCTGTTAATTATTTGTTTACTGTATCTGCTAAATATGTTATTGAAATATACTGTATTGTGTGATTAATGATGCACTCACGTATACATAACAAGGTGAGACTTCGATGCATTTGCTAAAATTGAAGGTTAGTTATCAGTTATAATAAAATATTGATTTTTAACTGTGTTTTTTTGTAAAAGATTAATGTTAAATAATCTTTTCTGTTGATATTGTTATGTAGATTTTTTAAGTAGTATACTAAAAAAAAAATGAAAAAAATATTTTTAAGTAGTATAAACTAGAAAGGGACTTCTAGAACAAATGAAAAAAAATGATATTGAAGAGATTGCATGTCTGTTTTAGTCGCCAAACAACTTTTGTTAGGCGTCGATGTATATTACTTGAACTATTATATTGTTTTCCTTGAAGTTTTATAAATATTTTCTTTTTTAAATGTCCAATTTTGGGATTGGTTTATTCAGTTTCCCATACAAAGAATCAGTTATCTTATTCGAGGATTGCAAACTGTTCAGCTCGTGAAGAAATAAATAGCGATCAATTTTTGAATTCTGTAGTTATTGATATACAATTATCAAATGCTTACATCTTCAGATAATTTGGATAGTTTATTTTGTTTGTACCCATTTTTATTTGAAAAAAGTATTGTTCATTCTTCAAATTTAATCATATAATAATTTTGAGTTATATTCCTACATGACTCTTTTTTATTTGTTCATTCTAAAAATTATTGATTACATCTTAATTTTGAGTTAAAATTTCAAAATGTTTACCAAATATTTTTTTTCTTCATATATATGAATGAAAAATTCTCTTCCACCAAGATTCTCTCTTCCCCTCCTAAAATTTCACTTTTGCCCATGCCAAAAAAGTTCGAAAAATATTTTTCGAACTTTTTTTTGTCTAAAATTTTAATTTTTTGTATGGGAAAAATTGAAATTTTAAAGGGAAAAAGAGAATCTCAGAGGAAGAAGAGAATTTTTCTATATGAATATGATTAAGAATCGTTTTCAAATCCCATAAAAAATAAAAAAAAAAAAGAGAAAGAAAACCGTTTTCAAATTTGAAGGCCCAATGAAACATATAATTGCGCTAAGGCTTTCACTAGAGTTCAATAAAACTAATAAAAAATATCATATCTATTTACACTCCTCTTTTTGCTCTTACTCCAGTACTACATTTTTCCCTTTCAATTTAGACTCTATTGATGTATTATTCAATAAAAGCTCTTAAAAAAATGTATTCAATAAAAGATTTTTTATTTTAATTTTAAACGAGGCATATTACCACACTCCACTTTTCTTCCATGTTCTCTATTTCAATAAAAATTTTCATGTTTTCGCACTCACAAAATCCAATGAATCAACCTCTGTTTCTAAACTTCAAACCTGAATCCCTTAATTTGGGTCTTTTTGGGAGGGTATGAAGAAGAGTTTTGGAAGATTAGATTTATATCACTTGAGAAAAATTAAAAGAATATCTTAATATATGATGATATAACATCCACAAATTCTAGTTCAACTGTTAGAAATGCCGAAATTATTAGTGTCGGATGTCAATTCAAATCTCAATCTTTCAACTTTGTGTATATAAGTTTCCAATAACTTGTCATTTCGCATGCGCATATCTAAAAAAATATTGATATAACAAGTTATTTTTCTTTTAACATACGAGCTAAAAACAGCTGTGTTTGTTTGTCAGAAATTTAAGATTTTTCTTTTGGACACAACTAGAAATTTAAGAATTAAACCTCCAAAGTCCAAACATTTGGTTGAAAATTCGAAATAATCACCACCATTCATTTTATTAATTAATGTTATCGGACAAGTCATTGGAGCTATTCAGGGAATTAAATTAATGTATGTTAGGTTAGGTAACATTATTATAGTAAGATATATTAATAATCAAGCTGCAAGAATATTAATTCAAAGTATTTTATCTGAAAGCTATTATAGTAATGGCTCGTAACAAGCATGTAAACTCAATCACTGTCTTGCAAATAGAATAAATAAATAAAAATCAACTATAGACGGAAAGACGTACTTTACCTCTTAATAATTTGGGGATATTTATCTAATAGTTAATGGAAATAAACCACATAAGTAAATTTATATGTGGTGTTCATTATTAACTTAAAAACAATTTTTATTTTACATGCATATGATTTGTTTTCATTTGTTGTTGAATAAATATTAAATACACTCAAATTATTAAGGGATAATTTAGTAAACACCACTATAAATTGGTAAAAACAATAAGTGATTTGTGTCTCTAAAACAAATGATCAGTAGTTCAATTTTTTATTTTTTTTTCGCGTATAGAAAATGTTTGGTTAAAAAACAAATTCATTCTATTCAAACAAATTTTCCAACATAAATTAGAGTTATCTTTAAATAATTGGTGGAAATTTTATTTTCTTTGTCAAAGTGGTGGAAACTTTATACTAACATAACTAATTAAAGTTTGAGTTAAGAGCATATATCGTTATAGTTTCCGTGAACTTAATTCAATTTATAGGAATATTATATTTTATATGTAGAGGTCGAAGTTTAAACTCCAAACACTCTACTTATTCATTTTAAAAAAAAGGCTTAATGGCAGTTTTGGTACCCATATTTTCAAAAAATTTGAATTTTGGTATCCCTATTTCTAAATCAGCAATTTTGGTACCCCTATTTTATCAAATTTTGAAATTCCACTCATTTTTATTCTCTTTTGATGATGTGGGGCTTTTTAATATTATGTGACATTTGTAAATTTAAAAAACCATTGCCATGTCAAATAAAGGTAATATTATTATACTAATGATTGTTTTTTATATAACGAGAATTATATTAGTAATTATTGTTATTATAATCTATCAATAAATAAAAAATTAAAAAACAAAAGAATAGATTGAAGGGTATATACGTGAAAAGGATTTATAAACAATTTTTTTTACGTGGCATTTTTTTTTTAGATTTTTAAACAATTTTATGATACTTTATTTGCCTTTTTTTATATTTAATTTCCAAATTTCTAATTTTTTTTATTATCTTTTTACAATTTTTGTATACTTTATTAGTATTTTTTAAAACATTTTTGTTGTACTTTATTTTGTTTTCTATTTTATTTTTCTGATTTTTAAAATTTTAAAATTTTATATATATTTTAATATAATCTGACGTGGCAATGAATTTTTAAATAAACAAATGCCACATAATATTAAAAAACATCACATCATCAAAATGGAATAAGGATGTGTGCAATTTCAAAATTTGACAAAATAGGGATACCAAAATTGCTAATTTAGAAATAGGGGTATCAAAATCCAAATATTTTGAAAATAGAGATACCAAAACTGCCATTAAGCCTAAAAAAAATAAAACTTTAATCGTTAAATTATTTGACAAAAAGCCAATATTAGACATTATTAATTATAATATGATTGGAGAAGTAGCATTTAATTATGCAAGTTAATAGATGGACGGCCATGTCCTAACG
Source organism: Trifolium repens (assembly GCA_030408175.1). NCBI lineage: Eukaryota > Viridiplantae > Streptophyta > Magnoliopsida > Fabales > Fabaceae > Trifolium > Trifolium repens. The sequence goes on along the minus strand of CP125841.1, from coordinate 17,399,741 downwards.
ACATGTTTTCTAAAATGATTGGTAGAAATAATAAATTAATATAAAAAACAATAAATTATTAGTTCGTGGATAATAATAGACAAAGCCTCAAAAAAATTCACAAAAAATAAAAAAGGACTGAAGAACTTATTTATATGATCAGCCGTGATTATATTAATTTTAAAATTTCATCTTTTAAATGAACCGTGAGAATACCAAACTTTGAATTCCGATCATACATAGTTATATTTATTTTCCTTCGGCCCTAACCCTGAGGACACATGATAATTTAAATTTCAATTGAAATATAAAATAAGTAAAATTTAGCAAATAATTTTTTCAATTTGAATTTATATTCTCCTGAATAGCTTATTCTTAATAATCATTAATGATTTTTGGTCATTATTTCATTTCATATAATAATTCTTCGATCACTGTTATAAACAAAATATAGACATCAAATACTAGTCACTATTATTAGTAATAAATTATCTACTTCTAACTTATTTGATGTTATCAATCGTTAGTTGGTCCAGTGGTGATTGACAATAGACTTGGTATGGAAGACCACTGTTCGATCCCCGCAACTGCGATCAGAAGGGGGCAAGAGCCACTTGATGCCAGAACTAATCCCCGAATCATATTAGATAGTCCAGTAGGGCGGATCTGATGGTGAATAAAAAACTATTTGATGTTATATGTAAAAAAAAAATACAATTTGGTGTTAAAAAGCATTTATTTCAAGTAGTTGGACTGAGTTTTTGCATTAAAGATTAACAAATTTAACTTGTATTTTACGTAAAATTTTAAGAGAGTTAGTAACCAATCAAGAGAGTTTCTTTGAGTTGAAATTGAATTCAGCATCACCAAACTAAAATAATCGCATACACTGCACACCAATCAATTACAGTAGCCGTCTAAATAATTGGTACGGTAAGTAGCAATGAGAATATGGATCTTCTCCTGCGTGGACTTTTTGCAGCATCAAAATCAAGTGTAAGTAACGTGAGAAAAAAATGAAGAAAAAAAAAGAGAAATGATGAAGAAAGATAATAGAATAGAGAAAGATAAGAATGGATCCTCTCTAAAAAAATAGAGAGAATAATATCAAATTTAGACCATTCAAATTATAATAAGAGGATGATCGGTGTAGAAAAAAAATGAGAGCTACGTTGGCCGGCAACTAGGAAGTTATTGTCCTTCAAGGCGGTGATCATTCGGACCTTCGACGGTACCCTTGAGAAGCCATAGAAACACTATCTCGTCGCCATAATCAAGAAGTACCCAAGCAAGTTGATCAGAGCACAAATGGTTTTTCACCAAAGCTTATATTCTAAATGAATCATTTTTTGTTAATTTCATTTTCAATTTAATTTTATATGAATCATGAATGAAGTTGTGGTTGTTAGATTTGTATCAGTAAGAGATTTTGTTTTTTCTTTTTGTATTAAAAAATATTATAAAAAGAGAAAATAAGTTGATTAACAAGATAGTGAGACTTTAAGGTTGTCCCGTAAATACAATCTAATTTGTAACCGCAAGAGTATACGCTTATGTATGTGCTCGAACACAAGATTAATGTCTATATTTAAAATATATGAATCTAATCACTAAACTATTTTAAAAAAAAAAAATACAAAAAAACATAGTCACGCAGTTACTGTACCAAATTCATTTCCTCGACAATCTTATAGTCACACAACATTGATGCATAGTAGTCATTGCGGCTAGGTTATACTTGTACAATACAAGAACACATGCCACGTTTTTGTATAGTACTGTAACGTTCATAAACGTTATATTATTATTTTATATTACTTTCGGTACATTGTATTCCTTGTCGACAATAATAATCACCGGCCAAGTGTAATGGAGTTTCCCACTCCACTCTCAGTCTCACACTGCTTGATGGGGACCATACATCATCAACGTCCATATCCATAGAACTCACTCGAATGATTTTGAATTTTTACTCTTTCAACATATATTGATTGTTGATTTTCCCGTGCTGCCAAGAACATGGTGGGGTCTAAATTTTGCATGGTTAGAAATCACTCCAGCTAGGATATACCACTCTATGTTGCTGTCATGAATATGATTGGACGGCTATAAAGATAAGAAATCAAATTCTATAATATTCAATTTTTTACACATATAATGGACCCATCACCCACCACCCATGACCCACCATTTTCTTATTTCTATTTTGTCCTCAATTATCACTCACTCTGTTTATATATCATCATCTTCATCTTAATAACTTCATCACCACTACCACCACAAAAACCACTCTTTTATTTTTTTGTTATCAAGAAGAGAGTTAGAGTGAGAAATGGAGGCTAAGGAACAAGATGTTTCATTGGGAGCTAACAAATTCCCAGAGAGACAACCAATTGGTATTGCAGCTCAAAGCCATGATGATGGAAAGGATTACAAGGAACCACCACCAGCACCTTTGTTTGAGCCTTCTGAACTCACTTCTTGGTCTTTCTACAGAGCTGGAATAGCTGAGTTTGTGGCTACTTTTCTGTTTCTGTATATCACCATCTTGACTGTTATGGGTGTTAGCAGATCTGAATCCAAGTGTAAATCTGTTGGTATTCAAGGGATTGCTTGGTCTTTTGGTGGTATGATCTTTGCTCTTGTTTACTGCACAGCTGGAATCTCAGGTATATACTCACTCTTTCGTCTTAAATATAAGCAAAAGTCCAATATACTTTAGTCTTAATTTTCTTAAATTAGTTTAGTAACGAATTTCAGTTTATTTTTCCTAATTTTGTTTTATACCACTAGCTTAATCTTTAATTTTATTTTACTTTTATTTATTAACAAAAAAAATTTAAGCAAGTTAACTCACAAAGACTCACCAAGTTCAGTAAACCCTCTGGACTTAAGTTTGGTATCTAAAACATTAAACTAAAGTGTTTAATGAACTCTCACTAGACAAATTATTTGGAAGAATCTTGAGTTTGATTTCCAATGAAAACAATTATTAGTCGGAATTTTATTTATCTCGTGGTCGAACTTTAGATTACCCTGAAGCTGGGGAGTTATAATACCTAACATGAATTTCTCATGAATTTTTTAATGTAATTTTGCAAAAGCTATGCTCAAACATACATTTTAAGCGTTTTGTTTTATTAGCAATTTTTTTGATAAATTTTGTTTCAAAAGTAGTGACTAGTTATTAGCATAAAATACATGAAGAAATTAGTGTTAATTAATTAATTAATTAATTTGATAACAATTTTTATTTATAATAGTACTAATTTGTGATGTTATGAATGCAGGGGGTCACATAAACCCAGCAGTGACATTCGGTTTGTTCTTGGCAAGGAAATTGTCTCTAACTAGAGCAGTGTTCTACATCGTTATGCAGACCCTTGGTGCTATCGTTGGTGCTGGTGTTGTTAAGGGTTTTGAGGGAAAGACTTTGTACGGTAAATTGAACGGTGGTGCCAACTTTGTTGCTCCTGGTTACACAAAAGGTGATGGACTTGGTGCTGAGATTGTTGGTACCTTTGTTCTTGTCTACACCGTATTCTCCGCCACTGATGCCAAGCGTAGCGCCAGAGACTCTCACGTTCCTGTATGTCCTTAGTTTAACTCGATTTTTGTCGTTCTTATTAGTCTAACGATAAAATTTAACACAAATTTAGTGCCCATAAGTGGGGAAATGCGGACTCAATTGAACCCGCGTTTCAGGATATCAAATGTCTCTGCAGCAGAGCAGCTCAGATGGTCAGCTTTAATAGTTTTGACCATCTGAACTGTACTCAGGAGACTTGTCGACAATTTTTTAATTAATATATGTATAGTTTGTAAAGTAGTTTTGATTTAATGTTTCTAATTGGTAATTAATGACATGATTTGTTAGATTTTGGCACCTTTGCCAATTGGGTTCGCTGTGTTCTTGGTGCACTTGGCCACTATCCCAATCACTGGAACTGGTATCAACCCTGCTAGAAGTCTTGGTGCTGCAATTATCTTCAACAAAGATCTTGGTTGGGATGATCATGTATGTCTTAATTTCAATTTTTCAATTTTATTAATTATTATTGTATCTTGAAATTTATTTTTAATCTTGTAATTTTTTTATGTGCAGTGGATTTTCTGGGTTGGACCATTCATTGGTGCAGCACTTGCAGCCCTTTATCACACAGTTGTGATCAGAGCAATTCCTTTCAAATCAAGTTAATTTAATTAATGCAACGGTTTATGATTATTGATGCCAAACCAAGCCAACTTTGTGGGTTTATCTTATTTAATTTCATCATTATCCGGTTTTAATTTATTTATCTTTTTTGTATGTAAATTAAGAACGTTGTAAGTGTAACGTGTAATGATTATTATTATTATTATTATTAGGTGGTGAGTGCGTTGGCGTGGTGGGCCAATTTTTCCATTACTTTTAAGTTGGAATGTGACCCAACCCATGTGTGATGTGTTGTTGTAATTGTTATCTTAATTTATAAAATAATTTTCTCTTTTGGAATTTTACTCTACTGGTCCCTTTTTCTCGAGCCCCTGTGTGTGCTAGTTTGTGCTAACTCTTGTTTTAGGTGAAACATATCAAACTTTAGGTGAAATTGTGCTGTATTTGTTAACACTTGTCTATTGGCATTTTCCACATAGGTATGTGCCAAATGAAACACTATATATACTGTGACACAGCTGGCAAATTTGTGTGATTGATTACTGTGTTTAAAAAAAAATGGATACGGGGTCATCGGTCTGGTCTGGTTGTTGGATCGGATGGATATGTTATTAAACTAATAAGATCTGGCGAGAATCGGTCAAAATTGATAAAAATTGGAGAACAATCGGTCTGGTTGTTCAACGGTTGTTGGATCGGATGAATATGTTATTCAATGCTTGCATTTTTTTCTTCTTTCTTTCCCTAAGTTTTTAATGTTTGTGGGTTCAATGTTTTTTCCTTCAATTTGATTATTTTTCTTTGAATATAATCTCTCTTTGATATTTTTATTAGCAAATTTTACAATTTTTAGGTTTATTACATAATTAATGTGTCTGGACTAATGAACCTAAAAATATAAAATTTGTTTATAAAATAGCATATATAGTTGAATGATGTTGGAGTTGGATGAGTTGGTACATAATGTCTAACTTGGCCTTCATCAACGGATACATTATTTTTCATAGCTTCAAAGGAATCAAAGCTATAGTACTTTTTAAGCGGAAGAAAATAATTGAAGAGGGAGAAGTAATAAATGATGTGATATAAATAAGGACAAAACTTACATGCATTGCTTTAGGTGCATTTCTTGCTGTTCCACTCACAAAGAGGTGGTTTTTTGTGTTTTTTGATTTAAAAAAAATAAAAGAAAACTGTTTTTTAATTAAAAAAACTATCTCTTTGTGAGTGGAATAGCAAGAAATGCATCTAAAGCAATGCATGTAAGTTTTGTCCTATAAATAATTATGGAGAAATAAAAAAAAGTATGTGAAAGCTGTAAAAATTAGAAATATAAAATACTACATGTAGTATAATGGATTGATTTGTATGTAATATATAACTGAAATGAACGTGCACTTTAAATTAGAAAAATGAAAGATAAGAATGATGCCAATATGAACAGCTCGCATGGCATTTTTGTTTGAGGAATATTGGTTTTTCTCTTTGGCAAGAGGAATATTGGTTGATTCATTGCAGAGATATATATAAAATATAAAAAATTGCATAAATTAAATGCTTTGTGAACAACTATTTCAGATGATGTTTTGAATTACTGAAGACAAAAAAACAAACACAAAAGTAGTCTCCTTTTTAAATATTTAGTTAGGATTTGAGCACACACATCAAATTACATGATTTTTTTTTATATAAAATGTTCATATTATATAATTCATTCTTCTTTTACTTTTTGTCACCTATTTATGTGCCTAAATCTATTTATTTGGAATTGTGAACAAACAAATTTCGCTCACATATGTGAGTAATTACCAAATCATTTGTATATATAATTTAAAGTCAGAATAGCTGAAAATGAAAGGTAAAAAAAACAACACATTTATTGAATTGATAATTCAAATGGTTTTGTTGTCAGAATTTTATTTTATTTATTTGGTTATTTAAGAAAATAATTTTTTTTATAGAAACTAATATCCTAAGTAAAAATGCCTCCCATGGCATCAGCCAATAGCTAGTTCTAGTTGATGATATCATGATGTAGAGTATGGAAGACTCTAGGATTATTGTATCTTTCAATTTAACCAAAAAAGTCAGCAAACTCATTCACCCCCTAAAGTAAACCAACACATATAAGCCATATAGGTGATAATTTTGCAAGAAGCTCTATATTTATTAATATATATGTGTGTAGCATATGAATTATTCAACTAATATTTTGATGTTATTTTTCTTCCTTTTTCTATTAAAAAAATAAAAAATAAACCAATTTATTAGTCATAAAGGCTAATTTAGACAATAAACTTAATTTTCTTTTAAGTTGAGTACAGAAAACATAATTGATGTACATTAATAAGAGTTTATATGAGAAATTCTTACCTAGGCACAAAGGATATAGACACAAATTTAGGCACAGACACTTAAATTTATAAAATTAAAAGAAAAATAAAATAGTCACATCAATCAATATCACTTTAATCATTTTTTTTTAATTTTTTACCTTTCTTGTGAGTGCGCCTAAGATGATATTATTTGGGTTTGTGCCTATATTAGAATTTCTCGAGTTTATATTTAGGGGTTGGGTGAGTAGTTCAACTATTTTGAGCTAAGGGTGAAAGGATTGAAGGTCCAGAGTTCAAATTCTGATGAGATAAAAAAAAAAAAAAACAACATTAATAAATAATTACTAGGTTTGGTCATTTTAAAAAAAAGAGTTTATATTTCGGACCGCGGAATCTTATAGAAATTGAACTAGAGTAGTAAGATCATCTCCAATAAAAGTATCAAATAAATTGAACTAGACTAATGATCAAGATCTTATTCTTTTTTATCATTGGAGTTTCATGACGTACCATACAAGATATCAAAGTTGATAATATGGTACCTTATTTAAGGTACCGTATCATCAATTTAATATTTTTTTTATATATATATCAAATTAAATAGAATTGACCACTTATTATTAGTAATGTATGATACCTAAAGTGGTATCACCATTGAAACAAAATATATATGAGTTGCATAAGTATTACATGACATTGTAAGGACCACATTTGAGTGATTTATCCCCAATAACATAAGGGCAGTTTGTTACTTTGAGTAGTTGTATTCGGTTGGGTTCTAGTTAGGGAAATACTTGGTAGACTATGTCTCTTACGGTTTGCCTCTCTTTCCTGGGAAGTCAACCATAATACCTAAAGATGTATCACCATTGGAAATGCTATAAAAAAAAGAATTTGAACCAAAACCTTAGAGAAACTTTACCGCAAGGTACTTAGCGGCTAAGTAATCGATCCTTATATTTTGTTGCCGATGGAGGGAGTATTTGTGGCCGTGCTTGATCCTTAGTTTTAAGTAAAGTTGCTCTGGTAAGGATCTTTTAGTTTCTATTCTTAAATTAAAATAAACATTATTTCTCTTTCATTCATCACTCTTTATCAATAGAAACGATCAAAACTAAGGAAAACTTAACCGAATCACATTCAACAAACAAATATAGAGAAATCCAAAAACAAAAAATTGAAACTTTACCCAAAAATCAAAAGAAAGAGATGTATTGTGGTTATTGTTGCAGCGGTGGGAGAGACAAAACTTGGAAGAGAGAGGATGAAGATATGGTGCAGCGGTGGGAGAGAGAGGCGGATCCATGGCTGAAACTTGAAACACGTATCTTAGAATTCAATTTTAGGAAGAAAGTTTTTTTTTTATGCTACGCTATTTGAGGAAAGTATATATTTTTTTGTTTTTATGCAATTTCAAAAAGTTTTTATTTTTATGGTTATAAGGTTTTTTTTATATAATTTTAGGAAGATGTTGATTTATTGATGATTCTTTTTATTTTTTGCCCTTTTTTTTTCGAAATTATGTGAAAACAAATAATATAAATATATATATATATATATATATATATATATATATATATATATATATATATATATATATATGGTATTGTGGGACCTAGTAAATAGTGTAAATATCCAAAATAAGAACTTCTGAATGGAGTAAAATTGTCTAAGTTTCTTTAGAGTTGCTTAATCTTATGTGGCAGTTTAAGAATCTCAGTTTAAGAACCTCAATTTAAGAATCTAGAGATAAAGATGCTCTTATGATATAACAGATCAAGAGTAGTAATGGCCTTGTTGCTAGCCATCCGAAGAATTTAACATTTTTCTACAAACCAAATGATTTTCTAACAGAAATCATTATTTCGTCAAAAAAAAAATTGAAATCATCATCAATCATTTCCTCTCTTTGTTGCACTTGCAAACAAAAGCTTCACTTAAGAAACAAAATGACAAAAATGAAAATGGAAATCTGAAGCAATTATTTAATGTTGTTTAACATATCTATCATTAAAATTACCAGATTGCAAGTGTGATTATTATAGATAAACGTCCTCTAATTGAATGTCCATAACAAGAATCACTATACTAAATAAAGGTCCAAGGATGATTAAGAAACATACCAAGAATTATACGAAAAATTAATAATTAATAGTTAATACAGCCACAAAGATTGGTTTAGTGGTGAGAGATATGGATGATATGCATAATTATATGTGTTAGTTTCTTTTCAAACCATATTTTCTCCATTTGTACACACACAAAAATATGAACAAATAATATAGACTGATAAATATAAGGGTTTATTATAGGTATTTTTCCCCTTATCATTTGGGTGTTTGTTTTACCCTTGTAATATTTTTATTTCATTTTTGTTAGAACAACAATGTGCAGCAAAGCAAAAGGAACACACACAAACAAGATAACTTGTTATGCAAGCAAGATGAACAAACTTGATGAATAATAGAAATTAAGAAAAGAAAGTTTTTATTCATGCACACTTTGGGCCAAGTAAAAAAGTATATTACAAATGATACACACTTGGTGTATTTATATGAGTTACTTGAGCTACAAGTAACTAACTATTGGCCTAACTAACTAACTACACTTAACTTGGTAGTTAAGTAACTGATTAACTACCTAAGACAAAACAAAACTAACTACCTAAATCACTTTGAATTATCACATTCCATCACTCCCTCTTAATTTCAAAGTGACTAAGCAAAGATAAGTCCAAGTTTCTTTCTCAAAAATTCAAATCTGTCCAATTTGACAGCTTTGGTGAAACTATCTGCAAACTGGATTTCTGTAGGGCAATACACTACCTCAATGTTTCCATTCACCACCTGTTCTCTAATGAAATGGAATCTAGTTTCAATATGCTTACTTCTCCCATGTGAGATTGGGTTTTTAGCAAGACTAATTGCAGATTTGTTATCTATCATAAGCTTCAATGGTTTCTGCACTTCACACTTCAATTCCTTTAGCACTGAATCTAACCATATCATTTGGCAAGTAGCAAATGTTCCAGCTATGTATTCAGCCTCACAAGTTGACAGAGCAGTCACTGGCTGTTTCTTTGTGCTCCAAGCAACAGCAACATTATTAAAAATCATGACATATCCAGAAGTACTTCTTCTATCAGTTTTGTCTCCACCCCAATCTGAATCTGAGTAACTCTTTAACTCTGCACTATCATCATTTGATCCAGTAGGAAACAATAAACCAAGCTTCAAAGTACCTTTCACATACCTAAGAATCCTTTTAGCTGCAGTCATATGAGATTTCTTAGGACTGTTCATAAATTTGCTAATTACACTCACAACATAGCAAATATCTGGTCTGCTATTGCACAGATACCTCAAGGAGCCTATCATTTGCATGAATAATGTAGGATCTACTCCCTCTTCATCTATATACTTCTGTTGATGCATCACTATACCACCCTTTCTTTTTACAAACTCCATTCCTAAGAAGAATGAAAGCTCACCCAGATCAGACATTTCAAATTCTCTTTTGAGTTTGTCTTTCACTTTATCAATTTCTGCAGTTTTACTACCAGTTATAAGCAAATCATCTACATACAGACATATGATGATAATTTCTTCATCTTTTGAGTTCTGCACATACACACCAAACTCTACTGCACATTTTTTAAAACCAATTTGAATCAGAAAATCATCAATTCTTTTATTCCATGCTCTTGGTGCCTGCTTCAAGCCATATAGAGCTTTATATAGTTTGTACACCATATTCTCCTTTCCTTTAATTTCAAAACCTGGAGGTTGTGACACAAACACTTCCTCTTCAAGGGGACCATTTAGAAATGTTGATTTAACATCTAAGTGATATAGCAACCATTTGTTCTTGCAAGCCAGAGCTACTACCAGTCTTACATTTTCAATTCTAGCTACTGGGGCAAACACCTCATTGTAATCAATACCATGTTTTTGCAAGAATCCTCTAGCTACTAACCTTGCTTTATGTTTTGAAATTGTGCCATCAGGGTTTAGCTTCACTTTGAACACCCATTTCACATCTATCTTCTTTTTCTTGTCTGGCAAGGCAACTAGCTTCCATGTCTGATTTTTCTCTATTGACCTCAGTTCTTCTTCCATGGCCTTCTTCCACACTTTATTCTTCAAGGCCTCATTGAGATTAATAGGTTCAGCATCAGCTAGTAAGGCAAAATGAATTAAGTCACCTTCATCATTAACTGCATTGTCAGAAGTTACAACATGATCATTCAATCTACTTGAAGCATTTCTGACTCTCTGAGATAATTGCCTTATCACAGGTGGGGATACAACTCCCTCATTCTCTTCATCACTGTCAGGGACTACATCCTCATTTTCATTTGCTAAATCATCTCCTGCTACTTCATTTTCTGATTCATCACTTGATTCAGGAAATATATAGCTTTTCTCACTGTTATATGTAGTCTCATTGTCTCATTTCCATTGTTCATTTTCATTCACTATCACATCTCTGCTGATATGAACTTTATTTGTCACAGGATCATATAGCTTGTAAGCACCTGTTGGATGATAGCCTATCAAAATCATGATCTCACTTTTATCTTCCAGTTTAGTTCTTCTAGCATCTGGCACATGCTTGTAACATAGTGAACCAAACACTTTTAGATGCTTCACACTAGGTTTTCTTCCATACCAAGCTTCTTCAGGCACTAGTTTCAGCTTCTTGGTTGGACACTTGTTCAGAATATAAGCAGCAGTAATGACTGCTTCACCCCAGAACTTGTGTGGTAGACATTTTTGTTTAATCATGCTCCTAGCCATGTTCAGCAGCGTTCTATTTCTCCTTTCTGCTAAACCATTGTGTTGTGGTGTGTAGGGAGCTGTGACCTCATGAGATATGCCCTGACTTCTGCAAAAATCTTCAAACTCATTTGAAGTATATTCACCTCCACCATCTGTTCTTAAAGTTTTAATTGATTTCTCACTCTCCTTCTCAATTAAAACTTTAAGATTTTTAAACACTGCTAAAGCCTCACTTTTAAACTTTATAGTGAATAACCACATCATTCTGGTGAATTCATCTACAAAAGTAATGAAGTACTTGCTTCCTCCCAATGATGGCACTTCAAAGGGTCCACAAATATCTGAATGAATCACTTCTAGAGCTGCACAAGATCTCTTTGTAATCTCCTTCACAAATGACAATCTACTTTGCTTACTCTTCATACAGATATCACAAATTGCATGTTTCATGTTGATTTTTGGCAAACCAGACACTAACTCCTTAGAATTCAACTCACTTAGACTTCTAAAATTTAAGTGTCCATACCTTTTATGCCATAGTGCCTCAGTATCTTCATTCATAGTAGTAGACATGCACATCATATCTACACTTGAGATCTTGCATTTGTAGGTCTTGTTCTTTGACAAATTACACATCAGAATTAAGTTCTTCATTTTGTCGAACAGCTTCAGTGCACTATTTTCCATAGTCACTGAGAATCCTTTCTCCACCAATTGACCTATACTGAGCAAGTTACAACTCATATCTGGCACATAGAATACATCAGAGATAATCACTTTACCTCCCTTCTTACTTTTGATCACAATGTTGCCAGTACCTTCTGCTGCAAGTTTCCTGCCATCAGCTAACCTTATGCTTGATTTCTTGCTTGCCTCAAAATTTGTTAACCACACTCTATGTGCAGTCATATGATTTGAACACCCTGAGTCCAAATACCAATCTTCATTTTGAGCATTTTCATCACAAGTTGTGGCCATCATTAACATAGCATTTGCATCACCATCTTCAGTGGCCATATTAGCACCTTGTTGATCTTTAAACCGACACTCATTTGCAAAATGGCCAAATTTATCACAGTTATAGCATTTGATCTTACTCTTATCAAATTTCTTCTTGCCTTGACTCTTGACAGAACCTCCTCCTGTTGAGGATTCAGTTTTGTCTTCAGTCTTGATTTTGATTCTTTGAGCCAATTTGCCTTGCCTTTGCCCTTGTTCTTGTGATTCTTGCTATCTTTTCCACTAGTTTGAGCCTGCATAGCTTGTTGAGTTGTTCTTTCAGAGTTTCTGTTGACTAGTTTGATCTCATGTGCTTCCAAAGAACTCTGCAGATCTTCTATTCTCATAGTACTCATATCCTTAGTTTCTTCTATGGCTACCACTATGAAATCAAATTTCTGATTTAAAGATCTCAACACTTTCTCCACCACCATTTGATCAGTGACATTCTCTCCACAATTTTGCATTTGGTGTATAATTGCAAGAAGCTTTGAGAAGTAATCACTAACCTTCTGATCTTCCTCCATTTGTAACATCTCATATTGTTTTCTGAAGGATTGAAGCTTCACTTTCTTTACTCTTTCACCACCTTCATGATAACTAGCAAGAATATCCCAAGCTTCCTTTGATTTTGTAGCTTTTGCAATTTTCTCAAAGTGTTGAGAATCAACATTCTGTTGTATGTAGAACAAGGCCTTACAATCTTTCTTTCTGGTTTCTTTGAATGCATTTCTCTGTGCATCATTTGGATTTTCTGCTAAATCTTCATAACCATTCAGCACCACATCATAACAATCTTGTGCTCCAAACAATGACTTCATTACTGCACTCCACCTATCCCAATTTTTCCCATCAAGAACCAGAATGTTCGTGCCAAAACCATTTGTGTTCATCTTGTTATTTCTGAAGAAATTCACACAGTTTTCTTGAAGAAATTCACACAATTTCTTGAAGAAAATCACACTCCTCACTCAAGTGTTTCCCTTTAATGAATTCCCCTCACATTCACTCGTGTTTCCCTTTGATCTTTAACCGGAGCTCTAGATACCAATTTGTTAGAACAACAATGTGCAGCAAAGCAAAAGGAACACACACAAACAAGATAACTTGTTATGCAAGCAAGATGAACAAACTTGATGAATAATAGAAACTAAGAAAAGAAAGTTTTTATTCATGCACACTTTGGGCCAAGTAAAAAAGTATATTACAAATGATACACACTTGGTGTATTTATATGAGTTACTTGAGCTACAAGTAACTAACTATTGGGCTAACTAACTAACTACACTTAACTTGGTAGTTAAGTAACTGATTAACTACCTAAGACAAAACAAAACTAACTACCTAAATCACTTTGAATTATCACATTCCATCAATTTTCACCCCTATAATTTAAAGATTTTCTGTTTTACCACCTCATCACACATGTTGACATATGACTATAAATTATGTCTATGTTTGGTTACGCGGCGAGAAGGGTTGAACGCGCGTTTCAGCTGCGTAAAAACGATTTCCTGATATTTGGCTCTCCTTTATATATCTCGCCACCGCAACCGCACGTTTCTCACTGAAAATCGATTCAAAATGAAGCTACAATCTTAGCTTCTTAAAATCAAGTTTCCCCACCACAATTTTGCATCCTATCAATTTGTCAATTTTGCCCTTGAATTGAAGCATCAATAACTCTCATCAATTCTAACTTGCTGCATGTTTCTTTTTCCTTTCGAAACCCACACAGATTTGTTTCTCCATAATTCGTCTTCCACCAAATTTAGAAACGCTGATGATGGTCCTATTGAAAGGGAGCGAAGACGGTTAGAAATCCCGAATCGTGAAATTGGAGAACTGTAACAATAAAAATGGGAAATTGTTGAGAAAAAAATTCATTGATTTGGAAGAGAGCTTGAGAGTTTATTTGTTGAGGGAAAAAGGAGGTTATATGTGAATCATGGTGATTGGTGAAAAGAAAATGTGGGAAGGAGAAGAAAATTCTCTTCTGTTTTAGTTAAACATTCTAAAAGATATTAACCTTCTCGGTTAAAAAATAATCTACTATTGGTCGATCTCATATCTATTCTCACCCTGCTAGGGCAGATAAATATGAGAAAAAAATTATGGTGCCTTTAATATATAATCTCAATTCTATGAAAAATATTTCGTGGGTTTCTTAAGCCTGACAACTGACAAGTATCGAGAAAACTTATCCTTGGAAATCAAATGAAATATAGTTGTTATATGACTATTGCACGCTTGCTTGCAAAATATAGCCGTTATTATCTGACCGTTGTACATCTGCTTATAAAATATAGCCGTTATGTCCACGCCTGCTTATATAATATAGCCGTTATATCATCGTTGCACGTCTCTTTAATTATAAAATATAGTTGTTATATAACCGTTGCACGCCTACTTATATATACCGTTGATTGTTCACAATTTCTTTTAATCTGCTTCTTCAATTCTCTACTCATTCTAATTAGACATTCTCACACAAAATAAAATAAAAATCATTCTCTACAATTCTCACTCCAAAAAAAAATTATTTTCAATCTCCAAACACGGTCATTTCTTCCATTGCTGCAATTGCGGACGCCAATCTTGACGTCTTTTCATCACATTATTATTATCGGTTAGTTTTTCAATTTTATTTTAATTTATTATATATACGTACAAATAATTATAAACCCTGACGTTGCACATTACAGTATCCCTAACGACTGAACTATATTCACATATCACTGTTCCATTTTTTTTATTGAAATGAATCATTTCAATTAATTCACTTATGTTTTAAATTTTATCAGGCATATTAAATTCACTTTTTATTGAAATTATCCTTAATATCTCATATTATAATTTAGCTCAACATCTAATTTTATTTTAGGAACTGTGGAGAGACTTGAAGAAAAAGTGTGTACCTCTCTCTTTGTGGTGTGATGGATGATAATACAGTGAACTGGTTAGATCTTCCTCCAGATTTATGGTTTAAAATATCAAAAAATATGAATACTACAATTGATATCGTTCGATTCCGGAGTACTTGTAGTTTATGGCGCTCCGTTCTCCCTCCTCCTCCTCCTCCTCTTCCATCTTCCTCTTACAAATTTATAACAATTCAATCTCTTCGAGATATTAAATTTTGGCAACTTCTCCAATCTAAAATATATCGTCTAGAACCTTTAATACCAACTTGTTCCTCTTCTAGTTCTTGTTCTTCTAATAAAGGTTGGATCATAAAGGTTGAAGAATTAACATCTGGTAAACTTCGTCACTTAGATGTTTTGAATAACACTCACATCTCACACACATTTCCATCTAATGTGTTAGATTTCATGAACTTACGTGTTAGGGAACTATTTCAAACATACAATATGTATTCTTCTAATGTTCAAGGTGATTTAAACTCATCTAATGATGTTTATAGAGTAGTGTTGTTTCATGTTGAGGGATATGGTCAAATGGTCTTTATCTTGAATAAAGATAGAAAATTGCGTATTTGTAGTAATGGTAGATCTTATAACAATTTGATATTTGTGGAACATGGTATTACAAGATATGATGATATAATAATTTATAAGGGGAAGGTTTATGTTGTGGATATAAATGGAATTATTTTTTGGATCAATTTTTCAACACATATGTTGGTTCAATCTTCACCTCCTTTAAGTAGTAATGGAAAAAAGAAGCATTTGGTAGAGTCAAATGGACATCTCTATGTGGTTGATTTTAGTTATAAAAGAACTAGAACTAATATCTACACTTTATTTGTTGATATTAGTATTTTAGTTGTTGAAAATGATTCAACCAGATGGCTTCGTGTATCGGATTTGGGTGATGAGGTGTTTGTTTTGGGTGAAGACGCAAATTTTTCTTTATCAGCTAAAGATTACTATGGATTTAAAAAGAATTGCGTTTACTTTCGTTATAGAAGCAGAGTAACTCTTTTCAACTTGAAGGATTTAAGAATGAAGTTTGATGATGACATTTTCTGCCCTTGCCCAACTTTGTTCAATTTTGATATGTGCGAGTAATGTTAAATGCATGCACCAAACTCATTTGTCAAGTTCCTCCACTTCAATGGTTAATTCGGAGCATGGTAAACAAGTTATTGTTGACTATTGAACAATAAATTATTTCTAGAATATTTTATTGTTTATGAGTGTAATCATATTATCTTCTTTTATTAGTAGTAATGTTTTACTATTCAAAGCATGGTTATGTAACTTGTGTAAGTGAACAAAATATCTTATCATATCAACAAAGTACGTGATATGTTTTTTGCTATGTATTATGCTTAAATATGTAAGAAATATGTAATATTGTATTGAAGCATTCCAAAAACTCAAAATTGTCTTCTCTCCCATATTACTCCTCAATTTTTCTGGTTTTATTGTCTTATGTTCTGCTTCCATTGCATGTTCTAACATTTATAGTTTGAGTATTTGGATGACAGTTTGTTAGAGGGACTATTGGATTTTCAGAGTATGATCCACCATGACTAGCTCAACCAAGATTTGCACACATTTATCGACACCCACACTGTACTTTATACGATCAATGTGAGCAAAGAAAGGTAAAGTGTTGTGTGACCTACTTGATAGACTTTTTTGTGAAAGAGAAGTGTTATTGAAACACAAAATCCTACACTATAGTCTATCAAGTGGGTTAGGTAACACTTTATACGATCGGTGTGATTTGGATGCGTGCATAGAAGTGGGAAATGTTGTCTGATCCATTTGATTTGCTTTGCTTTTTACAGATGGGCCAGACATCACTTCTCTCTTCTATACATGCATCTAAGCAGGGACGGAGCTACGGCAACCGCTTTGGAGGCACATGCCTGCACAATGTTTTTGAAATTGCTATATATATATATATATATATATATATATATATATATATATATATATTACTCCCTTCGTTTCTTTTTAAGTGTCCAAAAACATCGAATTTAGCGTTTCTATTTAACTGTCCATTTGGTGTTTTAAAGGTACGATTTGTCAATTATACCATTTGTCAATTACTCATATGTTTTTCAATAAAACTAATTAATACTATATATTTGGAAAACTAAATCTTTTTATTTTTTTTGGTACATAACATATTAAATTTTGTTTTTTTTTGTGCATAATATATTAAATTTATTGGAAAGAGAAAGTGTGTGCAAAAAAATAGGATTTTATTGGTGAATTAAAATTAGGGTATAATAGGAAAATAAGGTGCAAAAATACACTTTCTTAATTTGATGTTACTATTCAAAACGGACATTTAAAAAGAAACGGAGGGAGTATAATACTACTATATATGCTATCATCTATACCTAACATATAATTCTAAATGATTAAAATTTAAAGGATTATGTTATTTAGTGTTTTTGGAGTACTAGATAAAAAATTAAAAAAAAATATATATTAGGCTTAAATGCAGTTTTACCCCTTTTATTTTGAATAAATCGAAATTTTATCTCCCTATTTTAAAATTCGTAATTTTACCCCTCTTATTTTAAAATCCGGAATTTTACCCCCCTATTTTTACATTTTATATTTTTAAGAATTTACAAATTATATTTTTATTATATTTGCTTCCTTAACTAGTGTTTTCAATCATTGGTTAGCATTTTTCAAATTTAAAATATAAGCATCAACTCTTTCATCTTTTACATATACTTCCTTCGATTTCATATAAGCAACTTTTCAGTTTTTAAGTTTATCCAATAGATGATGTATCTAACCTATATTATAGACTAGATACATCATCTATTAAATAAACCTAAAAGGTGAAAATTTGTTTGGTACATAAAATCGAAGACATTATTCTTTAAATCAAAAGAAACTGTTTACATTAAGTTGTTTTGTTAACTTTTTTTCTTCATATATACACATCAACAATCACTCTATAACCTTCACTTTATCCCGCAAGAGGAGTAAACATATATTTATCTTTGCTCAAGTGTTATATTATGAAACTTTTTCTTTTCTGTGTTTAACTCTATCGCCCCCACAATTTAAAATTTATGGTTCCGTCACTGCATCCAAATTACACCAACAATATAAAGTGTTGCCCGACCCACTTGATCGACTAGAGTGTTCATTTCTGTGTTTCAGTAACTTAACTCTTATATTTCAATTATCGTTATGGTTTTTAATTCAAAATTGGTACTCTATAACAATTTTGTAGGTTGTGTTTTGAGGTTACACAATCAATGCTTCTCATTAATGATGAAAACAATAAGCAATTAGTATATTTATTATGATGATAAAAGGTATAACAGATTGGATTACTTCTTGAAGGATGTTTCTGTGAAAGTTTATAAGCTTGATCAAGAATGGGGTAAATGGTTAGATGTAAAAGATTTGAGTGATGTTTCATTTGTTTTGGGTAAAGACTCAAATTTTGCATTGTTGGCTCAAGATTATCATGGATGTGAAAGAAATTGCATCCTATTTTGAAGGCAAGGCTTCTTTGTTTGAACTTGGAGAATGTAGAGTCTAAGCCTGCTAACATATTTTGGCCTTGTCCAACTTTTTTCCATCCTATGGCAAGTTAATTTGTAAGTATAATAATCACTCTGTTAAAAATTACCTTTGATTTTAGTGTCTTGTGTTTGAGACTTTATTTTTAATATTAAAATTTAGATTTACATAGGCACACCCTTATTTAAGGTCATGGAGAACCATCAAAATTATTGAGAATATGTCGCAGCAGAAGGTCCAACCATCTGTGTCAACTGTAATTTATAGTGATACTTCTTTTGTAACCTGCATTTTAGTAATTGTTATGATTTGTTCCTTTGAATACGATTGTGTGACATGTATTTATTCATTTATTTAGTTAATAAGGAATAATAATTTTGAATGATGATGTGTTCTGTCTTATATAGCTTGACATGCTTAGGTAATAGTTGACCAACGTTAGCAATGCCAAACATGTCTTGCTCAGCATGGAAAAACCACGTTTAATTTTATTTTCATGATTTTGCCATAACACATGTGTGAATCAACATTATTATTCAAACATTGTAGTTCAAATGAAAGCCAAAATAAAAAAACATATGTAAGTCATGAATGAATAAAACATTGTGGAACAACAAAACAATTCTATTATAAAGTACTAAATTGACATCAAGCACTAACTTAAGATTAAAAAGTAGAACAAAATCACTCATGCCTAAGTCAAGTAACTCCTACTTGAACCAATTGTGATTGATAGTATTCTCACAATCCAAGAGTTCCTCTAACAATTTTTCATCCAAATACTCAAACTCTATAACTTGTTCACCACGCTCTGATTTAACCTTTGAAGACAATGAGGTTGAATTCGAGGAAGAAGTGGGCTTAGAAGGATTACAAACCACATTGCATGGAAAATGTTCATGTGGAAAGTTAAGAATAGCAGAAGAACCTCTCATATCAAAAGCAGCACGGTCGTAAGCTCTCGCAGCTTCCTCAGCAGTATTAAATGTACCAAGCCAAACTCGAGCTCCATGTCTAGCCGAATCTCGAATCTCTGCCGCAAATTTTCCCCATGGCCTTACCCTTACTCCTCTATACTTGATTTGCTTTTGTAACTCACCTTTCACGTTTTCCTTGATTTCATCTCCCATTGTGTGTACAAGAATGTTATTAGCATAATAACTTGGCCTTTTATATTGACGTACAAAAAATTAATTTATTTGGAAATTTATCAAGGTTCAATGGATTGGTAAAAATTACCAAACGTGCTGAAAGATACATCCATGATTAAGATTGGTTATATAGTTCAATTCAATGTATGTGGATTATTACATAATATGCTCAATGCTAGAAGCCTATCACCTTTGATAGGCCACCACATAATGCAAGGATTAATTTCTGTTTGGATTATTATTATTTTTATAATTATTCATAAATAAAATCACCTAGTTGGTATATAGTTCTTAACAAGACAGATTATGAGGTCAGAAGGATCATGCATCAAGAGGTTTTAACATTGCTAATTTAATCATAATTTATAATATCTAATAGAAATTTGGATATAAAAAAATAGCAATTTGTCTTACAAGTGCCACTTGTTTTTGTCTAAACTATGGTCCGTTTAGTGAAGTACTAACAATAAGATTATGTACTCCTTAAATAAATAATATAATAAATATTTTTAGATAATGAAATTTATCACGTGTTTAAAGGTAGTAAGGTGAAACATTGAACCTCAACTGTTATATCTTGTCTTACATCATGGTTCTTAAATTTTGAAATAGAACTTGGTGGCTTTTTTGATTTTGAAATATTTACTATTGATGTCAATTGGAATATTCTCCAAAGAAAGATGCATATAGATATAAAGTTAAACAAAAAATTATAATGAAATGAAAGTGTGGCAGTGTGATGTCTATATTAAGTTTTTTCCTTGTCCTTTGTGTTGAATAGCTCTGTTCTATTTATGAATAATAATCGCTGGAGTGTTTTTGCACAATATAAATTTATAAAAGTGCTATTATATAGTGGAATTGAACAAATTGTTATTGTTCTAGAATATAACATTAGGCCGATTTAGTAAAAAATATTTTGAAATAGCAGTTTTATTTTTATAACACTGTTTCATAATACTATCATTTGAACAAACTTCTATTTTTCGTAATCAGTTTTAGATGTGTGATTATTTTAGAGTCAAAATTAATTTGCAGAAAATTACATGTAAGGGTCTATTTTGGTAATGGCAAATTTTGAATTTATGACTTATATAGCTTATAAGTTTATATTAGGGAAAAAGAAAAAGAGACTTGTTTGGAAACAATTTTTTCCACAAACTTATAACTTATTTTTGCTAGCTTATAGTTTATTATTTTTTCTTTCAACTTTATTTATGTGATTTTAGTTAAAAAAAATTAAACATTTATTTTTTATATTATTTTATATTTATAAGATATTACAACCGTTAATTTTATCGAAATGGAAAGGTCCGTTGCCAAAAATACAGAATGAACAAAAACCAAATGGAAAGGTCCGTTGCCGGGATCTTCTAATTACACTGGGTTGGAACTTGGAACACAATTAGAAAAATGAATTCAATTTATTTAAATAGGGAAGATTAAAGTTATATGATTTGACTAAGACAGATTGTCACAAGAAAATGTTTACATGCAACTATTTCAATAAACTATCTGGAAATAATTGTTGGAGTAATTTGAGAATAGAGAACGAAAAATGAATTGAATAGAAAGATTAGAGAAAAATGAAAGTTGTTCTTCATCCACTAGGGGCAAATGTATTTATATACAAAAGGAGGCTTGCTTCACTACCAAGCAATTGTAACTAACTACCTAGGACAAATCAAAAAATCTCTAACTGACTAACTAACTATCTATCAGAATCTCAGCGTTCAGAACCTGCGTGTTCAGAACCTGAGTCTCCAGAGCTTCTTGAGAACCTGGAGCTTCGCAACTTCTGATCTTCTTGAGAGCTTCTCAACTTCTGATCTTCTAAGAACATGTATTACAAACATCACACCTCCTAATCCATGTTCTCTAATGATCCCATTCCTATAAGCTTCTTCAGAGTATCAAACCTTGCCTTAGCCATAGGTTTGGTTAGAATATCTGCAAGTTGAATCTCAGTATTGCAATATTCCAACTCAAGCTTCTCCTTGTTCACTTGATCTCTCAAAAAGTGAAACCTTCTTTCAATATGCTTGCTCCTGCCATGACTCACAGGATTGTTAGCCAAGTCGATTGCTGACTTGTTGTCCACAAGCACCTTCATCTTTGTTACTTCAACTGCCTTCAATTATGATAGTAACATCTCAATCCAATTTGCCTGACATGCTGCAAATGAAGCTGCAACATACTCAGCTTCACATGATGATAATGCAACTATTCCTTGTTTCTTAGAACACCAAGAAATTGGTGCATTGCCAATCATGAACAAGTAACCTGCAGTGCTTTTTCTATCATCTTGATCTCCTCCCCAATCAGAGTCTGAGTAGCCATAAGCCTCTAACTTCTTACTACTGTTCTTTTGGTTTGGAATCAAAATGCCATGATCACAAGTACCCTTCACATATCTGAGCACTCTCTTTGCAGCAGTTAAGTGACACATTCTTGGTTGATCCATAAATCTGCTTAGCAGACCAACACTATGACATAAGTCAATCCTAGTGTTGCACAAGTACCTCAATGAACCTATAATCTGCTTGTACAAGGTTGAATCGACCAATTCATCATCTGTATTCTTGCTCAGCTTCACACCAGTTTCCATAGGAGTAATTGCTGGGTTGCAATTGCTCATATGAAACCTCTTTAATATGTCTGCAACATATTTCTTCTGATGCAAGAAACAGCCTCTGCTTGTCTTAGCAAACTCCATGCCAAGAAAATATGATAGCTCACCTAAGTCAGTCATCTCAAACTCCTTCATTATGTCTGTTTTGAACTTCTCTAACACAGCTTTGTTTGATCCAGTGATCAACAAGTCATCAACATACAGACATAGTATTATCATTTCTTCATGATTTGAACCCTTCACATATACTCCATGTTCTGTTGTGCATCTAGTGAATTTCAAATCAATTAGGAAGCTATCAATTCTCTTATTCCAAGCTCTTGGAGCTTATTTCAAGCCATAGAGGGCTTTCTTCAGTTTGAACACTTTGTTCTCTTGACCTTTAATCTCAAAACCTGGTGGCTTCTTCACATAAACTTCTTCATCTAGAGGTCCATTTAAGAAGGCAGATTTCACATCTAGCTGATGCATAGACCAGCTCTTGTAAGTGGCTATTGCAACAACTAATCTAATGGTCTCTATCCTGGCCACAGGTGCAAACACTTCATTAAAGTCAAGTCCATGCTTCTGTAGAAAACCCTTTGCTACTAACCTTGCTTTATACTTAGCAATCTCACCATTGGGTTTCATCTTCAACTTGAAGACCCATTTCACATCAATTGGCCTCTTGTTGACTGTTTTGTGCATTAACTCCCAAGTGTTGTTCTTCTCAATAGACTTTAACACTTCTTTCATGGCTGCCTTCCATTTAGAGTCATTTAAAGCTTGTTCTAAGGTAACTGGATCCAACTCAGCTATCATAGCTTCATTGATCAGTTCACCATCTTCTGTTATTACTTGATCAGGGAACACATCATACTCATTCAACCTAACTGACTGCATTCTTTCTCTTGTTGATCTTCTCAACTGTTGATTAGGTTGATCATTAGGCATATGAGTGTGATTACCAGCTGCATCATCTTCTGGTTCATCATCTATTTCTTCAAGCACAAGCTTTCTATTGAGCATTGAACTAGTGTCCTCAGCACTAGTACTTCCAATCCAGTCCCAACCCTTTGATTCATCAAACTTAATGTCTCTGCTTATCATAACTTTATTCTCTTTTGGAGCATAGAGCTTGTAAGCACCAGTGGGGTGATATCCCAATAGGATCATTTGTTGACTTATATCATCAAGTTTTCTTCTTACTTGATCAGGAACATGTCTAAAACAAAGTGAGCCAAAGATTATGAAATGACTTACACTTGGTTTAAGACCTGTCCAAGCTTCATAGGGAGTTTTGTTCTTCAGCTTCTTAGTGGGACTTCTATTGATTATATGCACTGCTGTTGAGGTTGCTTCTCCCCAGAATTTATGAGGCATGTTCTTACCCTTTAGCATGCTTCTGGCCATGTTCATTATGCTCCTGTTCTTTCTTTCAGCAACTCCATTGTGTTGAGGAGTGTAAGGAGCAGTGACTTCATGCACTATACCTTCATCTTCACAAAATTTTGCAAATTCTAGTGAAGTGTATTCACCACCTCCATCTGTTCTCAATTTCTGGACACTACAGTCACTTTGCTTCTCAACTAGTGCCTTAAATTTCTTGAACTTAGTGAATACTTCACTCTTCCTTTCAATAAGATAGAGCCACACATGTCTGGTATAGTCATCTATGAAAGTTAAGAAATAGCTATTACCTCCAATGGACTTTACTTCAAAAGGTCCACACACATCTGAGTACACCATTTCTAACTTCTGAGTTAATCTCATGGGCAATTCATTCTTGAATGAATTTCTAGTTTGCTTGGCTGCACAACACTCTTCACACACTGTACTTGGTGTTCTTATCAGAGGCAAGCCATGCACCATCTCTTTTGACTTCAACAAGCTCAAACTTTTGAAGTTCAAATGCCCAAATCTATGATGCCACATCCAATCTCCTTCAGAGTTTGTAATTGAAGCGAGGCAGTGATGATCAATTACATTGATTTCAATTTTGAAAGTCCTATTGTTCGACAGTGGAGCTTTCAAAATTAATCTACTCTTAGCATCATAAATTCTCAACTCTCTATTAGCCATCTTCATTGTATAACCTTTCTCAAGTAATTGACCCAAGCTTATCAAGTTACTTGCCATAGAAGGAACATACAATACCTCATTGATGGTTGATTCTTGACCATCTTTTCTCTTCACAAGAACAGTTCCCATGCCAGCACTAGTAATTTGACTATTGTCTGCAAACGTGATATTCCTCTTCACTGAATAATCAAGCTTCAAGAACCACTTCTTATTACCAGTCATGTGATTGCTACACCCTGTATCAAGATACCACAAATTTGACTTGTCTGCTTCTGAATTTGTGATTGCCATCAGAAGTGAATCATCAGAATCACTACCACCTTCATTAGCATATTGGGCTTCATCTTTGTCTTCTCTGGCCACCTTCTTAGAACGACATTCTCTTGCATAATGCCCAAATTTTTTACTGTTGTAGCATTGAATTTCTTTCTTATCAATCTTCTTCTTGGAACTCTTCTTGTTCTGATTTGCATCTTTAGTGGAATCTACATTCTGATTCTTTGAATTCTTGGTTGAATTCTCTGAATCCTCTTTCTTCTTCTTCCACTTATCTTTTCCTTTCTTGTTCTGAGTCTTGGCCTGTAATGCTTGTTCCACTGCCTTGTTTGAACTCCTCTGCTTAACCCTTAGCTCATGAGCTTCTAAGGATGCTTGCAGCTCTTCAATCTTCATAGTTGCCAAATCCTTTGATTCTTCAATAGCAACCACTATGTGGTCGAATTTCTCAGTCAATGTCCTCAAGATTTTCTCAATCTTGGACCTATCAGTCATGGTTTCACCACAAGACTTCATCAAATTTGTCAAGGCCAACATTCTCGCCAAATACTCAGAGATCGTTTCTTGTTCATTCATCTGCATCATCTCGTATTGCCTTCTCAAAGCTTGCAGCTTGATACCCTTCAATTTCTCATCACCACCATAGATTTTCTTCAGTGTATCCCAAGCTACCTTTGAGGTTTCTTCTTCTATTATCTTCTCAAAGATATTAGAATCCACGCATTGATGAATGATGAACAAGCCTTTAGCATCTTTCTTTTTCAATTCTTTGTGTTGAGTTCTTGCTGCATCATCAACATTTGCAGCCAATTCTTCTACTCCATCAGTTACAATTTCAAGAACATCTTGAAATCTGAAAATCACTTTCATTTGTTCACACCAACGATCATAGTTATCACCTTTGAAAACTAGAAGATTTGCTGGAAATTGCGAGGAGGTTGTACTATTGTTCGTCATGATTCTTGATCAAGGAATCAATCAAAATGATGAATACGAACCGGGCTCTGTTATACCAATTTGTTGGAGTAATTTGAGAATAGAGAACGAAAAATGAATTGAATAGAAAGATTAGAGAAAAATGAAAGTTGTTCTTCATCCACTAGGGGCAAAGGTATTTATATACAAAAGGAGGCTTGCTTCACTACCAAACAATTGTAACTAACTACCTAGGACAAATCGAAAAATCTCTAACTGACTAACTAACTATCTATTAGAATCTCAGCGTTCAGAACCTGCGTGTTCAGAACCTGAGTCTCCAGAGCTTCTTGAGAACCTGGAGCTTCGCAGCTTCTGAGAGCTTCTCAGCTTCTGATCTTCTTGAGAGCTTCTCAACTTCTGATCTTCTAAGAACATGTATTACAAACATCAATAATCAACTTAGCTAAGCTTTCAGAATTTTATTGTTTGATTAAAATTTGAGAGAAACAAAATTGGTGTGACCCTGAAAGAATCCCAAGTCCAAACACTTATGCAGCCTTGAGATAGAATTTTGTGATTTTCAAGAGTTCAATTATCAACTTGTGCAACTTGTGCTTGACCATGATCAATCATAGGGATGTTGTTACTAAAGGGGAGTCAATTTCTTAATTTCAGTCTGTTTGACAAAATCACCAAACTGACTTATAGCTTATATTCAAAAGACTTATTTGGTCACAATTTTTTCAACACGAATTTATAGTTTATTTTATCGACTTATAGCTCATTTTCTATATGCTATTTCAAATAGTTTATCATTTTTACCCTTATTATTTCCTCTAAAATCCAATTTTACCCTTTATACTTTATTATAATATGATAAATAAATATAGACATTCTAGGCTATTATTTATTGACGTATTACGCTACTATTAATAGTATATATTACGCTGTACCACCATGTTAATTTTAATTTTTTCTTGCATGTATTATTTTATATATAATTTAGGTTTAATTGCAGTTTTGCTCTCTCTATTTTTACCATTTTGCAGTTTTGGTCCCCCAATTTTAAAATTCGACAGTTTTGGTTCTTCTAGTACATATTTTGTCTAAAATATGGTGAGACAATGTGTTTTAAATTAACTTTATGAAGAATTTTTCTTACAATTTCATCGATGTTATTATTTTCTCATCGCCAATTCATATGTTATGTCTTTTAAAACATATCAAATCGCCAATTTATAGTAAGAAAATATGATAGGGGGACCAACACTATCGAATTTTAAAATAGGGGGACCAAAACTGCAAAATTGTGAAAATAGAGGGACCAAAACTGCAATTAAGCCTATTATCTATAAAGATATATGCAAAAACTTATATCATGCTTCAAACCTCCAACATACAAGGTTTGCTTTTCTTTTTTTTAATCAAACATACAAGGTTTTTTTTTTTTACGGAAAAGATAATATTGGTTGTTTTTTTTATAAAACATACAATGGGTTATTATTATGTCTAATTGTACTCTAATTAATATTATATATAAATTACATAATATTTAATTTTCAGTAATAATTTTTTTATCAATAATATATAAAAGGTATATTAACTAACAGAAAAAATTAAAAAATTTAAATTACTCAATTTTAAGTATTTTAAATATAGTTTAATTATAAACTAAGAATGCCAATTTGTATTTATCAGCTAGTTGAACCACTAATTTTATTAAACACTTCAATTAGCTTATCAGTATAAGACATCGGCCATCAACTATTAGCTATAAGCTATAAACTATTAGCCATCAGCTAGCTTATAAGTCATCCGTTGTTTTTATCAAATAGAGCTTTAGTGTCTTTTTTGGATGGAAATTCAATGGACAAGAACAACTTCCAAGTAAACTTGGCTAAGTTTGGGAAGACTAGATTTTGAACTTATAACTTATAAAAGATCTGTTTGGTAAATGTTTTTTAAAATAACTTATAGTTTATATTACTAGCTTATAGCTTATTTTTCAAATGCTATTTTAAGTAGCTTATGAGTTTATCATTTATAAATTATCATTTTTTCTTCCATTACTACTACTATCTTACTTGAAAAAAATAAAAATATTAATAAAACATATTTTCTTTTTTATGTTATTTCATACTTATAAGCTAGCTAAATTCAACCGCTAAATTTACTAAACATTACAAATTCAATCAATTAGTTTATTCACTATAAGTTAAAAATTAGCTTATAAATTATTCGCTATAAATTCATCCGTTATAAATTAGCTTATCAATTATTAACAATTGAATGTTAATCTTTTGTTGCCGTCGATTACAAATATTGGAACTTGAATGTGGAAGAAAAGAAAAGGGAAAAAGGTTGACTGACTAAACATAACCAAATCAACCAATAATCTCAAGTTTATGTTGGGTTCCGTCATGGTATTTTTTTTAACTCTACGTTTCTTAAAAAGTAGACTCTAATAATTTAAAATTCAACCGAAAAATAATTAATTTTATGATCGGTCCTATTAGCATAGTTTAATTAGTAAAAATATTGTATTTTATATGTAGAGTTGGGATTAGCATAAGTCAAATTGTCTAACTTATTAATTTCAAAAGGTAAATTTTTGGCCATTAAATTACTTAAAGAAAATAAAGTAAAGCCTGATCGATGTGATTTGTCTTTAATTTAACTAAACTTTTTTTTGGTACATAATTTAACTAAACTTATTAGTCACATAAAATTAACTAAATGATTACCATATTTAATATTTAAATAATATAAACTATGCTAACAAAGTTGAAAAACAAATGAAAAATAGAAAAAGATAAAAATGGAAAACGAAATTTTACCTGAATTATTATTCACTTCTTAAAAAGAATTATTATTATTATTATTGTCTTAGAAACTTCATTTAATTTCCACTCTTAATATTTTATTAAATATCATTTTCCTTAATAAGTTGATTACGCAGGAGCACTTAGATAGATAATTATACAAGTCTTTTCTAATTTAATTAAGGTATTAAGTTTGAATTTAAATTTAGACGTGCAATACTATTAAAATTCTTAGAAAAAGTTTATCATTTATTTCTATCCAATAACTCAAAAAAATAATCTACACTATTACACAAGGAATAAAAAAAATACAAGTTGAGTTGATTTTGAATTTGAAAGTGTACCGTCAAAATATTTTCATGTCCAATTAAGAATTAGGTGGGCCATATAAGGAATAGGCCAATGTATAAACTAGCTTATTAGGCCATACTTGCCCTTGACTGGACAAGGATAGGGCGGAAATGACGTGGTATGGAAAAAACGGGCGAGTAATGCTTGAATGGCGAGAAATAGGAAGCGGAGATGACGGGTATTGAAGAGAGGGATCATCCTTCATAACCGTCCAACCCTATACTTAGGGGTATATATACAATGAACTAGGGTTAGGTTGATTCGTTCACTTTTCACAAATTACTAAATTCTATGACTCGAGTCCAGATTCTTTTTGATCAGGTATTCATTGATGGAGCATAAGAGGATCGGCTTTCAACTAGTAGTGTAGGATCATAAGAGACTCATCACTTGTGAGCTCACTACTCCTCCCTTTAGTTCTAAAACAAGTGTTATTTTAATTTAGGAACAATTTTTTTTATCCAAAAAATTGTTTTATTTTCTCAATACAACATTAATTTATTTATATATTTCAATTTTATCATTAATAATGTGTTTAAACAGCTTTCAAATTATTACATTCCACTATACATAACAGAAGGAATAACAAAGATGGAACAAGGGTCACTACAACATTCACTCAAACAATAAGGAAAATGAACTGTCTCAATTTTTTTCCTCTCGTATTTCTCAATTGTTTTAATCATCACCCTTGAGATAAAGAAAATGCAAAAGTGATACACTACAAAGATTGTCTTTATTTTTATACCGTTGAAAAAACATACAGATTATAACTTATATTTTTTTCTCACTTTTAAAAATAACTTAAAATAGCCATTTCTTTTTTTCAACATAAAAATAATTTTTTTAGTGAAATATTTTTTGATAATAGTCTATAAATTTTAAAAAAATCTAAATCAAATTGGCCTTAAGTGTCTCATTTGCAATAATATTTATTTATCTTAAAATAATTTGTCAACTTTAAAACATCAACGAAACAATAATTATATTTGTTTTTTTAAAGGAATAATTATATTTGTTTTTATTAACATACATTTATTTATTGTATGTCAATTCATATTATTATCCTACCACCTACAATTAATAAGAATAAGAATGTTTTAGTCATTAAAATTCATTTTTGCAATAAAATCAACGAACTAGTATCATACCCGATTATGTTTGGATTGGACCGATTTAGGGGATGATCTGTTGAACCATAACCTCACTAGTAGGGGACACCACTAAGTTTCATCTAGTAATGACCTCACTGGTAAGGATGGGGGGACAAGACAAGGGCCAAGAAAGACAACATTCATTCATTCAAACAAGAGAAAATTAATGCCAAAAATGACACACTACAAAGATTGTCTTTTTATATAAGAAATAAGAAAAGGATAAACCTCTTTGTAAAGTCAAACACTGACCCCTCGTGCTTCTCTATGTGTATACAAACACATGTGCCTGTTCCTTACAACTTAGAACTCATAATCCAAATGCATTCATTTTATTGGTTTTCCACTTTTCATCACTACTAGTATATATTATTTCTTCAAATTAAATATAATAAATGTCACTCATTTCTATCCAACATAAGATCTTTCTTTCCTTCACATTGCTTGCTAAGAAACAAATCTCATAAGATCTAACAATATTCATACTTTTCAAATGGCACAATCTTCTTCACACTATGCTTTAACAATATTTGCAATTGTTGTACTAAGCATTTTAGCCATTGCTTTCATATTTATCAACTACTTGATTCTTGTCACAAAATGTTGCTTAAATTGGCATCCATTGAGATGGTTTTCCGTTCTACCACCTCAACAAAATGAAGAGCCATTCATAGCATTCTCTCCGAGGATTTGGAACCGCGGCGTCCATGAATCAATCATCCAAGAAATCCCAACATTTCAATTCACAAAAAGAGGTGATAATAATGATGATCATCAAATTGTAAAAGGTTGTGTTGTCTGTTTGAATTCTTTCCAAGAACAAGATATGTTAAAAGTACTTCCAAATTGCAGCCATCATTTTCACTTGGATTGCATTAACATTTGGCTTCAAACAAATGCTAATTGCCCTCTTTGTAGAACAAGTATTTCAGGCAACACGCAGTTTCCGACGAACCATATCATACCAGCACCAAGCTCTTCTCCACAGGATTCTCAGTTACTCTCTAACATAGGTAGTGATGAAGATTATGTGGTCATTGAATTGTGGGGAGAAGGAGGGAATCGAGGAACATTGTCACGTATGCAGCAAGAAAGAAACGAGCCACCGACAGAAAGACTAGAATCACTGAGTAGAACTCATTCTACAACTAGGAAAATGGAAGAGGAGAAGAAGTTGGTGCAATTGAAACCATGGAAGTGCCATCATGGTTCCATAATGGGTGATGAATGTATTGATGTTAGAAAGAAAGATGAACAGTTTTCTATTCAGCCTATTAGAAGATCTTTCTCATTAGATTCTGCAAGTGATAGAAAAGTTTACTTGGATGTTCAAGATACCATTCAACAGAATAATAGGCATCAAAGTAAGGATTGTGGCAATGAAGATTGTAATAGTAGCAGAGGTATAAGATCATTCTTTCCATTTCGGTATGGTAGGGGATAAAACACTGCACTAATTCATGTAGAAAACAGTATGATAATAATTATAATACTACAATGCAAACTTGTAATGTGATGTGATAATATGATTTTAGTTTTTTTTCTTTCTCTGTGCTATTCTAAATTTCATTCCAGATATGCAAGTGTGATCTTTAAATTTTAGTGGGGTCAGTAAAGAGTACTATATGAGAAAAATGAGACACTGCTTTAATAGAGCTAGTATGGCACTATATTAGATGTATTGTCAAGAAAATAAGAGGCAGTTACTGTGTTAACATAATAATCGTATTCAACCGTCCAATAAAAAACGAACGACTAAGATCAAAACTGTACTGAATAAATCATAACCGTTTAATCACTTTTCAATGACCAAGATTAGCTATTGTGTGAAACTGTGTGCTGCTTTTACAACATCTAATTCTAATCCCTTTTAGTGTGTCAATACTTAAAATCACAAATGAAAGCAAATGATTACTTGCACGCATGCAGCTTACATTCATGTTCAATTCATGATCCCTCTGTTCTTACTTTGAGTGTCATTTGGGCCCGGGAATTGTGAAGAAAGCAGGGTAGGTTATCAATTGGAATACAGAGCACAGATGGCCCCAGAGAACATGAAACAACTAGGAAATCATATCAAAGTAGGTGATTACTCTAACATTCTACCGAAATATCTTCCGGTAAGATTTACATTACCAAAAAAATCTTCCAGTAGAATTTGCTTACTAAAAAATATCTTCCGGTGAATGGGAGAGATTATGAGATATTCGTAGGGGAGAAGAGCAACTACCATCAAAGTATCCTTTAGCCTCGCTGTATATCACAGCAAGAATAATACACAAAATCAGGTTTTATTCTTTTTAAAATCAACTTTGTATAGTTTTGGTTTTAACTCTTTTAAGCCCAGAGGGATTCTTAACAAGAAAATGAGTTAATGAATCAGGACAGTTGCTACACAATTTTTTGCGAGGTCCATACACCTGAAAATGGAAGGTATCCCAGACCCCTTGACCCTTATAGACAGCTTTAAGATGTTTTTAAATTCCAACATCAAGATGAGGCTCATTTAACAGTTTAACCTCACTACAATGAATCTATGTACAGAGAAGAATAGAATTTCCAAATAACTAGAATAGAAAAGGGGCAATCATGATTTGGAAATTCATGCATTCTATTTTAATTGAAAGCAAGAACCTCCCAAACAAAATAATGTGGGAGAGGGACAAATCTATTACTCAAAGCTTGCAGTGCTGGTATTTATAGTGGGAGTTTCTGGAGGTCTACTATAAATATCACCAAAATGTAGATTAAATTCTCCTGCCTCTAAGTCATCTGTCATTGTTGTTCTAGATAATTTGTTGTCATGATCTTTCCAGTAAAAGTGTTGTTCTTGATCTTGATCTTCTGACCCTCTTTCAGAAAACTTGTCATGATAATTATATGTTGTTTGGTCATTGAAATCTGGAGGCTCAAAAAAGCTTGTCTGAACCCGTCCACTCTGTAGGCGACTTCTAGCCCACCAATGGCTTCTGGTAGCATTGGGCGGTTCATTATAACTCTGGTCCTGAATAACACTCTCCCTGAAGATGGGAGCTGATGTAGAAGCACCAAGATGAGATGCAGCCCGATCTTCCTGGTACTCATTTGAGTATTCATCAAACTCGGGTTCATTCTGTGTCAAGTTGGAGGGCATCGAATAGTCTTTGGAATAATGTTCTGTTACTCCAAATGGTTCGAATGGAACATCTCCCGAAGTAGATTCATGAGGTCGAGATGTGTAGTACCAATCAAGAAGATAGGGGTGATTGTTCTGGTTGGCTTCAATAAACCACAAAGAACCCAAGTGATTTCCAGGGACATAAGTACTGTATGGTACTTCCCCGGATATAAACCCGTTCCTGTCTCCATTGCCTGCCATATTCGGACTACCTCTCCACATTCTAGGAGGGGATGATCTGTGTCTGTTTCCATGTATTGATAACTTCTTCTCTTTGAATGTTCTAAGATTTAGCAAAAACTGCTTCCCCTCAGCATTTGGTTCCCAAGATGGGTAACTACTCTGAAAGCTATAATGAGTAATGACAACAGAAAATCAAAAAACCAAAAAGAAAAAAATCTTAGAAATGAGTTACCTATGGGGCTATTTTTACATATAAACTAAAGTTGAACTAAGCTTTAAAACATTGTTTCACTTTTTTTTACAATGACCACAATTAAAAAAAATAGGCCCAGGGAGAGGTTTAAGAACCTTCATAATGTAATGTAAATAATTTTTAAAGCAAAATATATATATGGATAACTGATGGAACTTTCGCCTTCCAGCCGCCAAGTTAGATCAGAAATTATCTGTTTTTTAAATGAATTCATTCATTCTTCTTCCACTCACCCCTCAAACTAAACCAAATAAGAGCAATATTTACTCCATTGCAACTGTGCTACAAAACTTAATGGCAGGATAGCAGTCTTAGCAGACAGCAAACAAAATAGCAGCAAGACCTGAGAGATTTTTTGAAATTATAATGAATGCACAATGTCATCGATATGTCTTAGGACTACAAGTTTTCCAAGACCATACCTCAATAATGATTTCTCCATCTTCCCCTGTGAACTTCTCCGGTTACGTGGAGCACTGTATGGTGAACCGTAATGAGTGTTTCCATGCTCTTGAAAATCGAAGGTGCTAAAACTGTGACAACATCAAAGATATAACAAAATATAATCAATATTTTCTGCCATTAATGTATGGAAATTGAGACACCCCCTTCACCAATAACAAAATCATTTAAGTCCCAGAGAATAGCCAGAGATTAGAGATGAATATCGTAAAAGGAAAAAAGAAAAAAAAAATCCATGCAAACCTGCAAACATGCCCAACACCTTCAACATTTACAGTGAATTCAGCAATGTACTGTAAGATATCATCAACTCGCTGAAAAATGGAAATAAATAAATAAATTGTAGTGAATTACATTATACTCTTAGATGCCATATAACAAAATCTCCAAGTATGAAAATGACCTTTGGGACAATAAACAGAAGCAAATATGGAGTGAGGAAAATTGAAGCCATATCCTCAAGTAACATCATTCCAGTATACTGCACCATACATAGAAATACATGAGCATGAGAAGTATTCAAACCTATGCTATTGTGGAAATAAGTCATTCTAACAGTGTCAATGTATTAAACAGACACCTCAGGTAGAGTACCTGGAATAAGGTTTCAAACCCAATGCGGACCAGTTCAGTAATTTCTTTACCACGCCATCTCTTTGGCATATAGTGTGTATGCTGAACCACCATAGATATTGCTCCCTCAGGATCTAATACCAGAAGCTCATTTGCAATTGCAGCCCGGCTAATAGCAGTTATAGTTCCAAAAACAGCAGCATACCAAAACAAGTTCCGACCAAATATCTGCAATGTTGTTTCAGAAAAAAATAAATAAAAACATAATGACAGCCATGACACATTATGTAAACTTGGTCAAAATTAACAGAAGTTCATTACATGTCCCTCTAGCAGAGACTCCTCGAGAAAAGCAATAATGATCAGAATTGCAGCAAAGCCACCCGATACAAAAGATATGAATTTTGCAATGATAGATATGATAGGTGAAGGAAATTGCTTGAGATAATCAGAAGCATGCAATACACTGTTATTAATTCGATGCCTGAAGAGATGATCCACCTATAACACAAGTTATTGATAAGCTTTAGCAAATAGCAATAGAAGTAAAAGAAAACAAGTGAGACATTGTTAACATTGATAACTAGGTACAACAGAAGACATACTAATACAACATAAACGTTCTCTAAGTAGCTTTCAAAATGTCATATACAATACAACCTACACGGCTACTGTTTGATAATATAAAGGTTCTCTTCAGACAACTTACAAGTTAACAAAGTCAAATAATTATGTTAAAGAAACTTAAAATTCAAGCCACTCATCAATGTTCAACCTGTTTTAAAAAATAGGATGGAAGAATAAGCCAGCTAATGATGGATGACTAGAATAATACCACTGTGGTCACTCGTTACCCTCTATCAAACATCCCCTAGTTAAACGTTGAATTTTCCTAAACCTAAATAATTTTATCAAGAATTTCTTTCTAGTAATTTCTCTAAATTCTCCAATAAGGATTTTCATCAATAGTTGTATACAACTTCAAATCTTTCTTCCATGGTGATTTTTTCTCGGATATGAACAGAGAATGCATGGATTATGTACACAACCACTATTGGGCATCTATCAAAGCTTTTTGCATAATTCTTGTGTGTTTGTTTCCGGTTAATTCCTCAAAATAAACTGAATCAAAGAAGTACGTGATATTTGACATCGTATCGAAGTGTCTATGGACACTAAAAGCAACAAGTGACTAATTGGCACCACGAAAGCAACATATGATCTGAAAAATGGAAAACCAAGCAAATGAATAATGATACCTCATTGAATTCCCTAAAAATCCACCTAGACAGATTTGACCATCTTCGAGACGATGCTGTGCTTGGGTGGTTATAAAATTGCTCAGCATGCCTCAGAAAGAGATATGCCAGCATGAATATGACAAGGAATGGAGAAAGTAAAAGCATTGCAAACCCCACTACCATAAGCCTTTTCTGTAATGTCTTTGGATTTAACACAAAATCCCTTCTGACACAAAAGTTGCTGCAGCAAAAGTCATGTTCAAAGGAGAATAAAAATAAGTAACAGTTAATTATATGAAACTGTTCATATTAATTACTATACCGAATCATCACATAGGTCAATCTAAATGCATTCATTCAAAGACAAATACAAAATAAAACAACCAAATCCTATCCAATTATGGAGTAACAAGCGCAATGTCCAGAATAACAAAAAAAATGAAATGTATATATATCTTAAGTGCCAGATATAAATTGTCTCCTTCTATAAGGCACCCTTGTGCATCTAAATAGTCCTTCAAATAAACAAACAGATTTCACAACATGACTGAAAGGGAAATTGGATGAATACTCCTCAGAAGATAGTAATTCATACACATTATTCACAAATTACATAAGCAAATATATTGAACACTCTGGACACAACTAAAGGTATTTGTACAAAAAAATTAACATACCGATCAAACATGCTCTGCAGAATGCACCAATTTAAAGTCCATTCAAGGGTCTTGGTAAGTACTAAACGATTTTGTGCTCCATCTGGACTAGATTGAACTATAGGACCTGCTCCTGGAAACCATTGTGAAATGGGGAAAGCAAGCACACCCTTGTTGATCATTCCAATTAAGTAGTTCTCCTTCCGCATGAGTCTCATGACTATATCATGAGCAGAAAGATCCTTCAGCACACATAGTTTCCGAGTACTTTGAACGAGAACAACTTTATCAACAATTGTGGCCCACGGCATAGTTTGAATTTCATTGTCAGTAACATGGAGACTGCAAGACAGCGTGTATGTTATCACAAAAACATGTGAACCATGGAAAATTAACCATTTGCTTCAATGCATTTAAGTTGTTCATCATTCATATTTACCTGTTGTAGTAAAACTGACGGATTTCTAGAGTATCCTTTAGTTGAGCAAAGAATCTCAAGAAGCAAAATAGCCAATATATGGAAAAAATTCCCAAGTATCCAACAATAATAGCTTTGGTAAGTGTCAGTGGGGTTAAAGGGTGTTGATTAAGAGCTTCCTTACCAAGATCACAGGGCTTAATTCCGGATTCAACTGCATCCATCCCACATTTTGCATTACGGAGCCCATTCCAATCAACGTATAATAAAAAAAATCCTGAAAAGCATATGGTGAACCCAAGACTTAGAAGTTCAACAATCCACTTTATAACAATGCACCATAGCCCCTTCTCACAGTAGTAGCCGTAAAGTCTTTCAAAGAAGAGATCCAAATCCGCAATTGGTTCTACGTGTACACTTTCACCATTAAGGAGATCTGAAGGGCTCTCACTTCCTGGACTTGGGATCTTTCCGTAATGAGACAACTCAATCTCTGGCGAATCATGAAGTAAACCTCTTGTCAGAGATGATGCACCTTGCCGTTTCCATTTGAATATACTAAAAGCACCGGAACCACTTGGTCTGCTAAACATTGTTCACAGACACTAACAGTAGGTGTAAACAGCCAGTCCATTCCCCAAAGACCAAAACGGTTATAACAAGGTTCTACAAACGAGACCGAATTAACAATAGAATCTTACGAAGGCAAACAAACAAACAAATTTTATAATAAACTATGTAGTTGCAATCCTATTTAGCAACATATATCAACAACAGAAAAATAAAAGAGAAGACAAAGTATGAATCGACAGCCAAATATAGTGGGCAACTCGGCAAGGTCTTTTTTTTAAGAAGTTAAATTAGCCCATCTAAATTGGCACCAGAGAGAATCGAACCTGAGACCTTAACGAGGCGCACACTCCCAGGTCCCAAGCCAATACCACAAGACCAGCCCAAGTGGGTTAACTCGGCAAGGTCTTGCATCACGTGCTTTGAGTTAGCAACACAAAAAATATCGTAATTCAACCTAGATCAAGATTTCTACCAGTTAATGAACATCATACCTGATCATGAGCGAAAATCATACAAAACCACCAAAATCCCAAAAAGATTGAAGGGACTAGCTGCACCAGAACCTGAAGTGTCATCCTAAAATGTCAGCATGCAACCATTTTCCAAAAATTGAATTTTGTAAGAGAAACTTAGGCAGTCGTAAGTCTTCAATCGATCAGTTGAGTTACACAGTGACAATTAACAACCAAACCGACCAATAATAAGTCAAATTGGCACAACATTTTCAACAATTTTAATCGTCGAAACATTTTTCCTTTCTTAACAATTTGATGTCATTTCAACTATCATACACTACTACTATTATTGATTTATCGACCTAAAGCACCAACCAAACTCTAAAATCTAAACTGTAATCATTGGTTGCAACTGATCTCATTGACATCAACAATTTCACCTTATGCTGCTAACTTCAATTCCTATGATCATTGTATTTGTTTGTATAACTAACTTCCATAAATGTCATACCAAAAACAAAAAAGGAAAATTTCAATTATATTATTATATATCTCCCCTCATACACCTACAAGTCTACAACACATTGAATCAAATAACTTGTAATTGTAATTTCAAAGTTTCAATTCCAATTTTAAAAAATATAGAAACAAACACTACACGTTGTATAGAAATTGCAACATACACAAACATAGAAACACACATGTTGTTGTTCCTTATCAGCACCAAAATTATACATGACAAATACAATAGTAACAACACATGTATTGAACGAATTAAAAAAAAAAAAGAATAAAGAAAGGGATAAAGTTGCGTGCGTGCGTACCTTGAAGTAAAAGCAGAAGAAGAGTTTGGAGTTTAGAAGTAATAGAACAGTGAGAAAGGAAATTGGGGAAGATGAAGTGGAAGTTGAAGAATCTGCGAGAAGAACGACGCAAGAAGAGGGATTGATTGATAATTGTTGTTGTAGTTGCGTGGAGGAAGATGAAATTACAGCGATATTATTTTAATATATTTGTATATATATATATATATAAGCTTTGCGTTGAGAAAAGAGCAAGCATAGGTTTTGGTTTTATTAATGTTTGTTCTTGCTTCTCTTTTTAATCGCTTCCTCTTCTTCTTCTCTTCTCTATAAGATTGTCCAACCGAAACGCCGCGTTTGGCTCTTCTTTTAAAACACTCTCTTTTCTGGAAACAGATTACTACTTTTTACACCCTATGGTATAAGGAAGAAAAAAACATCATTTTTATTGTATGTTTGGTGATGCGGTGACGAGAATTGATTTTGACAGAATTGATTCTGTAATTGATTCTGGCCAAAATTGATTTCAAGCTAAAGTGATTTATGTTTGGATATATTCATGTAAAAGTGAGTTGAACAAAGAATTTTAGTGTAAAAATCAATTATAGAATCATAAGCTACGATTTCTAACTTCAATTAGAATCAATTTTGGAAGCATAATCAATTCTACTTTTGAGAAACCAAACAAGTCAGAATCAATTCTACACGTCTAGAATCAATTCTAGCTACTCCAGAATTTAAATCAAACATACACTTAGTTACATTTAATAATTGATTATGTATTTATAATAAAAATCAATAATTTAATTTATTGTATAAGTGTTGAATAATTGATTTATTTGATTTATATTTTAAATTATATTACATCAATGTATGCTATTTGATCTATATTATAAAAGACTTAATTGATTTATAATAAAGATAAAAATCGGATAAA
Source organism: Trifolium repens (assembly GCA_030408175.1). Classification (NCBI taxonomy): domain Eukaryota; kingdom Viridiplantae; phylum Streptophyta; class Magnoliopsida; order Fabales; family Fabaceae; genus Trifolium; species Trifolium repens. Next base: position 17,359,941 of record CP125841.1, on the reverse strand, counting down.
TAAAGTGTCATCAATTATTAAAAAAACAAATTCTTTTAATAAATCAAAAATAAATATTTTAAAATTTTTCGATTGAATCAGTTCGATTTAAAAAATTTCTATTTGGTGAAGGAAGAACGTGTCCTTTACTTAATGATCGTAGGCCTATATATAAGAGTCTGATGGGAGTAGTGAGCGAGATAATTGAGAGAGTCATGGAGATAATGTAGGGGAAAATGGAGATAATAAGGGAAAAAGTAATCGCATGTGCTCCTATAATCATAGTGCTATCCGCATAGGTGTGACTTAGTCCACCCTCCTCTAGTGGCATATTGAGTCTTTAGCCCTATGGGACGGGTCGAGCCCAAATTAGGTACTCGTCCAGTACAGATTAAAAACCAATCAATTTAAAGGTTAGTTAATTTGATTGAATCAAATTGAACGGTGCAGAAATGGTTCTCATTTTGTGGATTCTTTTTATATTTTTTAAAATTTATTTATCATTAAATTGTACTACGGTGAGGTTGGGAGTTTAATTATTTTTTTTGGTACAAAGAAACAAATGGGAGTTTAATTAGTTTTTTTGGTACAAAGAAACAAATGGGAGTTTAAATTTTTAAAGAAAAATAGGGTTAATAGGCTTTTACCCCCTGCAAAGTAGGCGAGTTTTGCGTTACCCCCCTGTAATTTTTTTTCTTGAGATTACCCCCTGCAAAAGTTATTTTTTTGATTTACTCCCTTTTTGCTGACGTGGCAGGCAAAAGTCAACTGCCACGTCAGCAAAGTTCACTGCCACGTCAGCAAAAAACTTGACTTTTTGCCTACCACATCAGCAAAAAGGGGGTAAATCAAAAAAATAAATTTTGCAGGGGGTAATCTCAAGAAAAAAAAATTACAGGGGGGTAACGCAAAACTCACCTACTTTGCAGGGGGTAAAAGCCTATTAACCCAAAAATAAAATACCTTAGTTTTCACTATAAAATGATTTTCTTTACTCTTCTCTCTATTATTGTTGAAAATGTATAAAAAATATTATTAAATTTATGAAAGACTTGTATGGTTTAATCTAATTAATTTTAATCAATTATGTAAAATATTATTCCCTCCAACCCAATTTAATTGACACAGTTGACTGTTTCATGCATGCCGATGCATAACTTTGACGATTAATTTTTTTAATTGTATAATAGTAAAAATTATAAAAATTTGATATTTTGAAAATACTCATCGAGACAAATCAAACAATATCTTATATGTTAATATTTATTTTTGTTTATTAGTAGCAAAATAAGGTCAAAGCAACATATGTGAATAGTGATTATGTATCATTTCTTTTCGTTTTTATAAATTAGATAATCAGACTTGGATTGCCTAATGTAGATGCATCACGCAGTTACATGCAGTAAACAATCCCAGACGTTGATTTATGATCGGATAGATCATATTCATTTATTGTTTATTTAATATTTTAATATAATATTTGATCTTATCCATCGATCCATCTTTGATCCGACGGTATCATAGTAACTGTGTAATATGCAATTCCCTTTTGAAGAAGAGGATTCAAAATATATGAGCAGATCAAACATATACTAAAGTTGTCAAAATTTCATATTTGTTCCTGATGTTTAAGCTATACCCATTAAACTATTAAATAAATTACTTTCGTAAATACAACTTTATTAAATTACCCGCCATTTTGTCTCAAACAAGCTGTCGGTGTAGGAAAAAAGATTTTAAGTTTTCGTAATAGAAAAAATAAATAAATTAAGTTTTCATCTATGATGATGATGATTCGACCTAGTTCTTGATATTATCAAACTGGAATAGCTTCCTCCACGGCATTACCCCAATTGAGATTCCCTACGGCAGATTAATTTACTTGAATATGTACGATATATAGTTGGATAATAATTAGAGTTACTTTAATAAGGACTATTGTTTAAGGTAGTTCTATAAGTACAGTTCATTTGATGTATTTAGATTCTCTAATAAAATGTTAAGTGAAAAAATAAAAAATTATAATCATAATAACTTAATAATTTGTGTCTATAATATATATATATTTCATTTTAGTTATTAATTGAATGATATTATTTATTTTATATTTTAAAATGAATCATTTACTTTAGAGGAGCTCTTTTAAAAAAAAAAATAATAATAATTTACTTTAGAGGAGCTTAATTCTTGTAGAGTCCAAATTTGAATCTAAGATTTGAATCTAAAAAAAAAAAAAGAATCTAAGAGTTTTTATTTTCCCACATTCAAAATGCGTGAATCCAATCAATAGACTAATTACAAAAAAAAAAATTATAATTAATTACTACAGCAGAAAAATCTCAAGAGAGTTTTATATTTAGGAACAGAGGTAATCATTGTTATTTGATTATATTAATTACATTAGGATCACTCAATTATACATTCATTTGTAATAAATAAACTTCACTGTACGAGCCATATTTTCTCATTTTTTTATTCTAAGGAAAATGCTAAATGAGGCACTAGTTAATCATATATTAATAAAAAAAAATATTTTAAAACTTGTGCATCCAATATTTTAAAATGTAAAAAGTTATTTTTTCAATATTAATTTTATCTTTAATATATTTAACAAGTGTCCCAAAAATACTCTTTAGTATTGCTCTTGTTGTATTGTATAAGATACCAAGGGGTCCAATACAAGTGGGTGAAGAATGCAATGGTGGACACTTCAACAATGAAGCAGAGACAAAGAGAAGTTATGTTAGAATTTAGAACACCTCAACACCCATCTTTGGGCACAAATAATTGGGGAGGTGCATCACCTTTATTAGCAAGAAACATACCCGAAGAATCACTTGAACAAAAGTATGCAAAACTCAACACAATCCGAACCCGCGACGAAATCTTTCCGGCTGAATCCGATAACTTGTACTATCATAGTGCCAAGAGATCATACAACAGAAGCATCGCACGAGTCAAAAATCTAGTAATATTCAAGTTGTTGTTTACGCGAAAAGATAAGAGAAGAACAACTACCTTGGGTTCAAATTCAAAGAAGATATGGCTTCCTAGATTGGACCATAAAAATAGGTGGCCACAGGGTTGGTGTTAATTGATAATTAAGTATTATTTGTAGTATTATATTCAATGTAATTGGCTGCTACTACTACTTCCTTGTTATCTGAAAATTCCATATGAATGAATGATCATAAGATGTTTCATACATGCATGTAATAGTAGTATAAGTTTCTTTCTTTTTTTAAATTAAATTGAAGGTTGCAAATGCTATTAATTTCTATGACAATTTTGTTTCAGTCCTATTCATGCAACACTTACACATAAGTACCAAACATATGAAACAATGATAACAGTTGAGATATTCGTCGACTAGGCCTGATAATGTGAAAGGTAAATCAAGGACATTGCCTGTTGAGTTTCTTGATGAGGTTTGATGTAGTGAGAGTTTCTTGGTGAGTGACAACCCCCTAAAACTTAATTGCCACTTGTGAATTTGTGATTGATAAATATATTACAGGAGTATACATTTTCCGATTATTTTTAGACTCTGATAATGGTTAATGAAATAAACCAATTATTTTTTGTTGTTGATAGTTTTGTACATTTTCCATTTCTATAACTGGTGAAGAATAATAATATATATATGCAGAATTATCTAATATGCAATCCCAAGCAAGTGAGACATATATAGTTTCATTGTTCAAAATACATTCCCATTAGGCCAATGATCTGCGCGACATGCCCTCGGCCCATGTCTCTTGCGTTGAATTTGCAGAAACTCCTCTAAATCATTCAACCTGCAGAATTTGCATACATGACTTTTATGAAGCTATAATTTTTATGATCTACTTGACGTCTAATGATACTCGTCTAATAATTAATACTCGTTATTAATATTTATTTCCAGTGATTAAGTATCCCCAAGAAAGAACACTTAGATGGGCACTTACTTGGTCAGCTGTAGAGGATGTATAAGTAATCACACAGGCCAAACCTGCTCCTGTTGCGGCCTGTACAAATTTCCACGATTCAGTTATACGTCTTCATTGCTAATGCAAATTGGATAATTGATTCCCAAGTAATCCGTAGTAGAAATTCTAATGAGTTTGGAACTGTTACGTTCATTAATAGGTTGTGCAATAGAATTTGTCTAAAGGATACAAAAATATTCAATGAAACAAGAGATCAGCCTGTACACCAATGACACTGTCCTCTACCACCAAACAGTCTTCCTCAGACATGCCAAGCCTCTGCAAGATAACAGTTTAGGAGGTCTCAGAAGTATAAAACAGCAAATGCATAAATAATATGCTCGTTGCCTCAATCGCTGTTATGTATACGGATGAATCTGGTCTCTTTAACTTCACATCATCACCTAAGTAAGGTAGTAATCCAAATATCATACAAATATATTAATTAGGTTGATATTAAAGAACAATATAGTTTTTAAACAAGATAGTAGATATCTTTATCAAACAGCAGCTTCCAGGAATCCCCCTTATCAATGTTGGTTTTTACTTTCCTCTAGTTGAATTGTTCAAACAGTATTTCCAGAATTAATTAATGATTTATGGGGAGAAACTTCTGGCATATATTAGATTTTACATGAACAAGCAATCATGAAATATACTCCTCTACGCATCTCTTATTCCTTATAAAAATGGATAATGTGCCAGGCTTTAGTTAACTCAAAAATGCATAATCCAGTGTTGACTATTTGGTGTTGGCTGCATTTTAGTAAAACAATTAGTTAAGCAGGATGTGGTATGTAATGTTACAACATCGTAACCTGACGAGAGCGCGTCAGCTGTAGCGTATCTTTAATGCGCGCGTTTTATTTTTAGAGAAGATCTTTTCTCTTTCATCAGTTCTTTGCGTGTGCATCAAGGAAGGTTTTATTTCGGAACAGATCTTTCATTTAAAGATTGTGTTACGAATTATTGAGAAGATTTATTTTATAAACATATCAAATCTTTTAAAGATATGGTTTTATTTTATTTTGTGAGCTGGATATATTTCTAGAATGAATCTCTTGGAGCCCAAGCCACCAGCTATAAATTGAAGGACGAAAAACCTAATGAAGGCAGGTGTTCAAGCTGTGTATTGAGTCTAGCCGTCTTAGGGTTTTGTGTGCTTGTGTTATTTTGTGAGCCTTTCTTGTGTCACTTTGACACAAGCTTAGGACTGTGTGTTCTATTGAGTTGTAATCATAATTGTCTCTGAAGCTTTTAAGCAAGGAGATAGTTATTGTGTGTGTGTCCTCTCCAAAGCTTTTAAGCAAGGAGTTTTGATCGTAGTGCTTGTGTATCGCTCGAAGCCTTTAGGTAAGAGTGGTCTAGTGTTTAGGAGAGTGTCTCCACCATAGTGATTGATTCAACAACAGTGTTGTCTGTACTGTTGAGCTTAAGGAGTGAGTTGGGAACTCATACCTAGGAGTTCCTAGGTAGAAGGACATAAGGATAGTTGTTAGGTGATAAGTTGTAAACGAGGAGTTTGCTGTAAGACTTTGAACTAGGGCTATTAGTGGATTTCCTCCTGGATTGATATCCCCCAGATGTAGGTTGCAGTTGGCGCCGAACTGGGTTAACAAATCACTGTGTGTTTGTTTATTTCTGCACTATTTATTGTTTTATACTTTGTCTATTAAATCTGGTAAAAGTGTTGTAACATCGTATACAACATCTTATACTGGTGTGCCAGTTTTTCAATTGGCATCAGAGCAGGCACCCTGCCTGTTTAGGGTGAGATTCAGGAGTTTTACCTGGCAAAATGGACAAAGAAGGAGGATTCGTGAGCAGACCCCCAATGCTGAATGGCTCCAATTACGATCATTAGAAGCCAAAAATGATTGCATTCTTGAAGTCCATTGACAGCAGGACTTGGAAGGCAGTTTTGAAAGGTTGGGACCATCCTATGATTGTTGACAAAGATGGTAACTCAACAGGTGTACTAAAACCAGAGGCAGATTGGACAAAGGAAGAAGATGAAGCTGCTCTCAGCAGCAATAAGGCAATAAATGCTCTTTTCAATGGAGTAGATACAAATATGTTCAAGCTCATCAAAAAATGTCTATCTGCAAAGGAAGCTTGAGAGATACTGATGACATGTTATGAAGGCACTTCTAAGGTAAAGATGTCAAAACTTCAACTCCTCACTACCAAGTTTGAAAATCTTAGGATGAAGGAGGAAGAAAGCATACAGGATTTCCATATGAATTTACTTGATATTGCAAATTCCTTTGAGGCCTTGGGTGAAAAAGTATCTGATGAAAAACTATCTAGAAAGATACTCAGATCCCTACCAAAAAGGTTTGACATGAAAGTAACAGCCATAGAAGAAGCTCAGGATATAGCTAATATGAAGGTGGATGAATTGGTTGGATCCCTCCAAACATTTGAAATGTCTATCAATGAACGAGGAGATAAAAAGAACAAAAGTGTAGCTTTTATCTCAAATGATGATGATTAGGAGTCCCAGACTGTTGTTGAAGGTGAAGAAAGTATAGCTGATGCTCTTGCTCTAATTGGAAAGCAATTTGGTAAAGTTCTAAGACATGTGGATAGAAGGGCCAGACAGAATGGGCAGAACATTAGATTCGACATCAACAAACAGCAAACCAATGTGAAGAAGAATAGGCATGAGGAGAAAAGTGGACCAGGCAAAGAAGTGCAATGTCATGAGTGTGAAGGATATGGACATGTCAGAACAGAATGTGCAACTTTCCTGAAGAAACAAAAGAAAAGTCTGACTGTTTCATGGTCTGATGAAGATTCTGAAGAAGGAGAAGAGTGTGCTAGACATGTTTCTGCAATGACTGGAGTTTGTCCCTCTGTTGCTGATTCTGATGATGATGTGGAGGTTGTCTATGAAGAGCATTCTGATGATGAGGAGAATGATACTTATGAAGAACTGCTTGGGTTGTACAATGACTTACTTGTTCGTTATAAAGAGGTTTGCAGAATTCTGGAGAAGCAGAAAAAGACCACAAATCAACTGCAAACAGAGAAAGATTTTCAGATAGGCCAAGCTTTAAAAGCTGAAAAAGAGTTAACTCAAGCCAATGCTGAAATGGAAGAGTTGAAAAAACGAGTTGGTCAACTGAATTCTGGTACAAATCTTCTTGAAGAAATTTTAGAAGGAGTTCCCACTACTAGATTGAAGTCTGTAGGGTACAACTATACTGCTCTTAACCAGCATCAACAAAATAAAGAAACCAAGTTTCTCCCTGCTGATGAGGTAATTAATCCCTACACTGGGGAAAGAATGTTACAACCTCCTATACCACATCCTAAAACCTATCCAAATGTTAAAATTGGACAAGGTTCCAGGACTTTTGTTAATCATCATCGCACTCCAAGACACCATGGTCGCTCACGCAAATGGGTTTGTCATCATTGTGGGAAGAAAAGACACATAAGGCCCTTTTGCTACAAACTGTATGGTTACCCAAGACATTGGCAACAACCAAAAACTAGTCCAAGAGATGGAGCTGGCAAGAAGGAATGGATACCAAAGTGTGAAAATAAGGGGCTGATTGCTCATACTTCCCTCAGAGCATCATCTAGAGAAGATTGGTATTTTGATAGTGGCTGTTCAAGACACATGACAGGTGTGGAGAAATACCTGAAGGATGTGAAGGGATATGCTTCCAGCTTTGTAACCTTTGGAGATGGAGTCAAAGGTGAAATTCTAGGCATAGGCAAACTTGTCAACAATGAATTGCCTAACCTGGAGAATGTACTTCTAGTGAAAGGTCTCACTGCAAATCTAATTAGCATAAGCCAATTGTGTGATCAGGGGTTAAAGGTAAATTTCACAAAAGCTGAATGTCTTGTTAGAAATGAGGAAGGTGATATTCTGATGAGAGGTACCAGATCCAAAGATAATTGTTACTTGTGGGTATCTCATGAAGAAGCCAATCTAGGAACATGTCTACTTGGTAAAGAGGATGAAGTTCAACTGTGGCACCAGAAACTTGGTCATCTTAATCTAAGTGGAATGAAGAAAGTTGTCACTGTTGAGGCAATCAGAGATCTTCCCAAACTAAAGATTACTGAAGGAAGTATTTGTGGAGAATGTCGGATTGGTAAACAAACCAGGATGTCGCATCCAAAGTTGGAACATCAGGTAACATCAAAACCTCTTGAATTGTTGCACATTGATCTTATGGGACCAATGCAAGTTGAAAGCTTAGGAGGTAAAATATATGCTTTTGTGGTTGTTGATGACTTCACCAGATATACCTGGGTAAATTTTATCAGAGAGAAGTATGATACCTTTGATGTATTCAAAACTCTATCCACCCAAGTTCAAAGAGAAAAGAACAGTGGGATTGTGAGAATTAGAAGTGACCATGGAAGAGAGTTTGAAAATGCAAAATTTAGAGATTATTGTGCTAGTGAAGGAATTAAGCATGAGTTTTCATCACCCATAACTCCTCAACAAAATGGTGTGGTGGAAAGGAAGAACAGGACGATTCAAGAATCAGCCAGAGTTATGTTACATGCAAAAGGTCTACCCTACAGGGTGACTTTGAGAAAAGGTACATCTGCTATTCTATATGAGTTGTGGAGGGAAAGAAAGCCAACTGTCAAGCATTTCCATGTGTTTGGAAGCAAGTGTTATATTCTGGCAGATAGAGAGCAAAGAAGAAAACTTGATCCCAAAAGTGATGAAGGGATTTTCCTTGGATACTCTACCAACAACAGAGCATACAGGGTATACAATTCAAAGACCAAGGTTGTAATGGAATCCATCAATGTGGTTGTGAATGATGTGGCAACTGAAAAAGGTGATGATGTTGAACAAGATGTTGTAACATCAGGACCTTTCATAGATGTCAAGGAAATAGAAGAACAACCTGTAGCTAGTAAACCTGTAGCTACTGAAGAAAGGATCCCAGAGGAAATTACTGAGGAGATTGCTGATCAACCTACTCATAACAAGGGTCCATCAGTTAGGGTTCATAAGAATCACCCCAAGGAGCTCATCATTGGGAATCCTGATCAAGGGATCACCACTCGAAGATCTAGTGATGTGATAGCAAATTCTTGTTTTGTGTCCATGTTTGAACCTAAGAATGTGAAGGAAGCTCTCACTGATGAATTATGGATTGAAGCTATGCAAGAGGAATTGAATCAGTTCAAGAGAAGTGAAGTGTGGGATTTGGTCCCAAGACCTGACAATGTGAATGTTATTGGAACCAAATGGATTTATAAAAACAAATCTGATGAGAAGGGGACTGTTACAAGAAACAAGGCGAGACTTGTTGCTTAAGGTTACACTCAAGTAGAAGGACTTGACTTTGAAGAAACCTTCGCCCCTGTTGCTAGATTGGAATCCATAAGGTTACTCTTAGGTGTAGCTTGCATTCTAAAATTTAAGTTATACCAGATGGATGTTAAGAGTGCATTCCTGAACGGTTACTTGCATGAAGAGGTCTATGTTGAACAACCTAAGGGATTCATAGATCCAAAATTCCCAAAGCATGTAGGTACTAAGGAGCAAATGGCTGACATCTTCACAAAAGCACTTGATGCTGTCCAATTTGAAACATTGAGGGGCAAACTAGGAATTTGCCTATTTGAAGATTTGTAGCAATTACAGTTATTTAGGGAGAGATGTGCAACAATTATTATTCTCTCTCCAATCCTAGAGGTGCACGTGATACAAGGAAGCAAATCTGATTTTGGCGCTGAAATCCTAGAAGTTCAAAAGGGGATAACTGGTAAGACCCCTCTTCAGTCTAAAACTGTTGCTGATACAGTTGTTCCTGATTCACCTACTGCTGAAGAATCTTTGAACAACAAGGTTGTGGAGGATGTGCTGAACTCCTTGAAGGATACCATTCATGTCTCAAATGTTGTGTCGAATGTTGGAACATCCTTAACACAAGAGAAACCAACTTCTGGTGTAGTTGGTACTACTGCTGACAATGCTATGTCAATAGAAGTTGATGAGGCTGCTCTTGCTGACCTAGAGCTGACTGTGAATGAAGTAGTGTGTTGTAGATCAGTTGTAGCATGCTTGCCTATTGAAGCATGCGTATGATATATGTCTGCATGTAGCCTGTCTGGCCTATGTGCATGAGACTGAGTAAGTGAAGGGGAGCATAAGTATGTGTTGCAAATGCTGCAGGTGTTGAGGGGGAGTAACTCTTGTGGTAGTTGGTAGTGGCTACTATTATTCTTATATGTGCTCCTTAAGTGTTGGTATTATGGGGGAGCATAGTGATGGTATGCGTATGCTAGTTGTTTGATAGATAGCCTGTTGATAATCTTGCAACTTATGCTCTGATTAGTATTGTGCTAGTTTCTATGCTTGATGTATGTGGATGTGCTGGGATATGATGTGCTATCAAATGTTGAAACATCAAGGTGACTGGGAATTTATTTTTCCTAAGGTACTCGTTTGTGAGAGTTTTACTTCTCTCTGATAATGTGCTCTGTGAGGCTGGGTGAACCCAATTCCGCTGCTGTATGCCTCTGGTATTCTTGGTATGTATTTGTACTGAAGTGAAAGAAGAGTTACAGTCATAGAAATATGGGTAACTTGTACATGCCTACTTATGGTTGCACACTGAAGACAGAAGATCAAGATCCCCTATTGATCTATATTTGATGAGTTATGTATCCTATGGTGTTATCTTCAAGTGTAGTAGCTCTGTGCACTATGTGGTTGATGTGATGGAGGTAGTATAGGCTTATGCACTATGTCTTGCGACCTTCCTGCTATATTGCTGCAAAAGGTTATGGTCTGATGTTCTTGTTCCAAGATGTTATGACACGTGTTCTGTTCGTCTGTGGTGTAATGATAAATTGCTTAGCAGATTTCTGGGCAGGTTCTTTTGCTGCCTCAGTGCATATGGTTTGTAATGATATTCAGGAATCATTTTATCTACTCAGCTGGTACTTTATGCTTCTTTGTCAAATTTGTGCTAAAAAGGGGGAGTAGGTGTTGAAACATGTTCTTCTCTGGTAGTCATGTGCTGAAATGATCTGCTATATGCCTATGTGTTAGTACTGCTTTGCTATATGTCTTAGTATGCTATGCATCATTTCAGGGGGAGTGGAGTACTTGTATGTGATGCAGGGGGAGATGTTGTATGTGATGTTGGTACATTCTGTTTGTGTCATCCTTACTAATGTTTGTGATCACTTAAGGCGAAGTAGTTTTCTGTGTTTCCGCTGTTGCATGCCTCTGATATGCTCTAAAGATACGACTGAATTCTGATCTAATGTTTTCCATGGAGGAGTATGTTTGGAAACTATTTTTGAAGATGTGCTACGCTTCTCTTCTTTTGTGTGTTTATGTTGATGTGAAGAAGTGTTAGTGATATATGTATCTTTGTAGCTTGTCTGTGTGATCTCAAGTTGTTTTAGCCAAAAATTTGCCAAAGGGGGAGTTTGTTGACTATTTGGTGTTGGCCGCATTTTGGTAAAACAATTAGTTAAGCAAGATGTGGTATGTAATGTTACAACATCGTAACCTGACGAGAGCGCGCCAGCTGTAGCGTATCTTTAATGCGCGCGTTTTATTTTTAGAGAAGATCTTTTCTCTTTCATCAGTTCTTTGTGTGTGCATCAAGGAAGGTTTTATTTCGGAACAGATCTTTCATTTAAAGATTGTGTTAGGAATTATTGAGAAGATTTATTTTATAAACATATCAAATCTTTTAAAGATATGGTTTTATTTTATTTTGTGAGCTGGATATATTTCTGGAATGAATCTCTTGGAGCCCAAGCCACCAGCTATAAATTGAAGGACGAAAAACCTAATGAAGGCAGATGTTCAAGCTGTGTATTGAGTCTAGCCGTCTTAGGGTTTTGTGTGCTTGTGTTATTTTGTGAGCCTTTCTTGTGTCACTTTGACACAAGCTTAGGACTGTGTGTTCTATTGAGTTGTAATCATAATTGTCTCTGAAGCTTTTCAGCAAGGAGATAGTTATTGTGTGTGTCCTCTCCAAAGCTTTTAAGCAAGGAGTTTGGATCGTAGTGCTTGTGTATCGCTCGAAGCCTTTAGGTAAGAGTGATCTAGTGTTTAGAAGAGTGTCTCCACCATAGTGATTGATTCAACAACAGTGTTGTCTGTACTGTTGAGCTTAAGGAGTGAGTTGGGAACTCATACCTAGGAGTTCCTAGGTAGAAGGACATAAGGATAGTTGTTAGCAGGGACGGAACTAGAAAAAATAATCGAGGGTGGCGGAAATATAACACTTGATAAATAACATCAACGATAATTAACTTCTAGTATTTAATAATTTCATACACCTTAGTTTAATGGCAAATAAAAAACATAGATCCCAAAAAAAGCATATACATAATACATACCAAAATATAACCATCGAAATAATAATTATCTTCGACCTTGTGTTTGATAGAACACTTCCAGAATTTCTTCAGTAGTAATTGTCTTTGCAATATCCTTTTCAACATAAATAGTTAAAGTATCTGCAAGAAAACTATCTTCCATTTTATTGCGAAGCCTTGTTTTCACAAGCTTCATGGCTGAAAAAGCACGCTCTGTAGAAGCAGTTGAAATCGGAAGAGTCAACACAAGACGAATTACCCTATCAACCAAATGGTAAATAGTAGATTTTCCAGTAAATGACAATGTTCTGCATAACTCAGATATTGTTGAAATATCTTGAAATTCAGAATGCTTTAATACATCAAGCTCATAATGTTTTAATTGAACCCTCAAGTGAACCTTCTCTTGACCACTAAAATCTTTTGGATAATAATTTTCAACTAAGTTGCATATGTCATCAATTTTGAAGGACTTAAAAGCATCCTTAGGACTTAAAGCTGAGCTAAGAACTAGTAATTCCATAGTTTGCTCACAAAATCTATGATTCAACTCTTGAACTTGAAAATCTAGAGCAGCTGTAAATATGTCATATCTATAATGGTGCTCTTTAGACACAAAAGTGTCATCCTTTGTATGACGAGGCTTACCTTGAGCTTTGAAATATTTACTCTTCATATCGGGAACTTCAATAGCATTGCTATTACAAAAAGTTATGACATTCTCAAGTAGTGGCTTCCACCCATCATCTCTCAATTGTTGAAGCAATGATTTTGTAGTTGAAACAAGATCCATAGCATTTACAATATCTTGAGACTTTTGTTGTAAAGCTTTACATAAAACATCAGTTATTTCCATAATTTGTTTCATGAAATGCAATGTAAAAACAAATTCAAATGAATTCAATGTTAAGTAAGCTTTCTCAGCTTCTGCCCTTTTAGAGAAATTCACTCCACCTTCAGAAACATTATTAAGAACAACAGATGTTGCTGTATGCATTTTTAACAAACTGCATATTGATTGAAAATGAGAACCCCATCGAGTATCTCCAGCTCTTTGTAAGGTACCAATTTGATTTCCTCCTTTTTTAGTCTCAATTTCATTACTTGAAATCATATCTTTAATTTTCAAAGCATGGGCTTCTTGAAGTTCATCATGCCTCTTTGGAGAACTAACAACAATATTTATAATTGTTGTCAAACTTGTAAAGAAATTATGAACTAGCTTTACTTCTCTGGATGATGTAACCAAGGCCAATTGCAATCTATGAGCCATGCAATGAACATAATAAGCATAAGGACATTCTTTGCGAAATAGAGATTGCAATCCATTCCATTCACCACGCATATTACTAGCACCATCATAACCTTGTCCTCGAATATTTTCAACATGAAGATCATGATGGGAAAGGACTGAAGATACCTCTTTTTTAAGTGTTGCTGCCGTGGTATTTGCGACATGTACAATATGAAAAAAGCGCTCACGAATGAAGCCATCTTCATCAACGAATCTCAAAATTATAGCCATTTGCTCCTTCTTTGCCTCATCTTGAGCTTCATCAACAAGTAAACAAAATTTGGCATTTCCAATTTCTTTCCTAATAACACTTCGTACTTTGCTAGCAATGATTTTCAAAATCTCCTTTTGAATTTTAGGAGAATTGTAAATAGCATTTTGTGGAGCATTTTCTAGCACAACACTAGCAACTTTGTCATTATAGGTTGCTATCAACTTTAATAGCTCAATAAAATTGCCCCTATTTTTCGAGTCAACCTTTTCATCATTTCCTCTAAACGCACATGCTTGGAAAGTTAACCAACGAATGCTATCAATTGCAACCCGAACTCGCAGCCGATTATTTTCCACTTCTTTTGTTGCTTGTTTTCCAAAAAGTGTTTGAATATGTCGAGATTGATTCCTGAGATCTTCACAACACTTTACAGCCATTCTATGCGATGAATTGGGACTTTTCCCCACATGCCCTAACAAAGGACAATTTGCTCCATCATTGACTTTTTTCCATTTTCTAAATCCATCAACTATAAATACATTTGCACGTCCTAGTTCCTTCTTGCCAAAAAGATAGCATGGTAAGCAGTAGATGGCATCATTCTTAGGTGAGTACTCCAACCAATATGAATGCGCATCAAACCAAGAACCTTTAAATCTTCGACGATTATTACCCTCTCCTGAAAAAGGATATTCAATATTCCTGGGCTGATATGGACCAACATTAAGATAAGCATTGCGTATTTGATCTCTTTGATTAAAAGGAAATTCACAAATCATTGGACGCAATCCAGGATCACGCTCTATATTGATAGCATCCATTTCCTCTGGTTGAATTCTTCTGCATTTCAAAGGTTGCTCATCTTGTTGAGGAGCTTGTAGTGAAACAGTTGATGCTTGCAACATAGGATTTGGTTGGGATGATTCAGAATCATTGTTTTCTCTCTTCTTAAAGAATGAAGCAAGAGATCTTTGAGTTGCCATGCTTCAGCTGCAATTATTTTTAAAACACAAAAGTATTTAATAGTGAGAACACATTATAAAATATGATCTTTGTTTATTGCATAAAAGTAATGTAATCAATTGAATCTTTTTTAAAAATACAGAACAATATATTATAATCTATAAAATACGGATAACGGACCAATCACATATATGACCCATCGACACCGATAAATAATTTGAGAAAATAAAATAAATTAATGTAATCATAATTGTCGGTGTCGTGTCTGAAAAGTATATAAAAATAAAATAATTCAATATTATCGTAAGTGTCAGTGTCGTGTCGGTGTCTGACATTAGCATACGTCTACTCCAAAGAGTATCCGTATTTTTCATACATCATAACATATTCAAATAATCATACTTAAAAAACAAATTTTACAAACATTGGACATAATAGATTAGTATAATATTATGACAAATTAAAATATACTAATACTCTTGTGAAAAAGAAAGAAAATAGATTAAAAGACAAAGGGAATAAAAAAAAACGAACTTGTAGTCAAGAAAGAGTGTGGTGCTGCAAGCCTCCAACGCAAATGCTACATATACATGGAGAGTCAATAAGCAGGTTCAATAATGTAGTGCTACAAGGTAAATGGAGAAATTGGAAATGTTGTCTTGAAATTGTGCTTCAATTTGGGATTAGGTTTTCTCTATTTTTTTTATAAAATGGAATTATGAATATGAATAGACTATACTTGGAATAGGAATAGACAAAACTTGGTGACCAAGTTGGTTTACAGTGATTAAATTAAAATAATTAACAAATATTATTATTATTATATTATTATATAAGTTTACTTTATTATAAAAGAGTGAGTGGACACAAGTAAACGGTGTTACGGTGGGCTGGGTGGCAGACTATAAAAATAAATTCAATAAAAGGGGTGGCAATATACATGTATACATAGGGGTACTATAGTAGTATAATATATAGGCAGGGTGGCGGTCGCCCCTTTTATTTACTATGTAGTTCCGTCCCTGGTTGTTAGGTGATAAGTTGTAAACGAGGAGTTTGCTGTAAGACTTTGAACTAGGGCTATTAGTGGATTTCCTCCTGGATTGGTATCCCCCAGATGTAGGTTGCAGTTGGCGCCGAACTGGGTTAACAAATCACTGTGTTTTTGTTTATTTCTGCACTATTTATTGTTTTATACTTTGTCTATTAAATCTGGTAAAAGTGTTGTAACATCGTATACAACATCTTATACTGGTGTGCCAGTTTTTCACCCATAAATAATAATTCTACTTATTTCATGGATTACACAAAAATGCATAATCCCATAAATAATAAGTATAGAAATTACACAAAATTTGAAAACAGTTAAACACCGATTATCTCATGGGTTAACCAATTTTACCATCATCACAATGTGAGTAATTTCTATACTTATTTCTCTTGTGTGTATTTGTCTTCTTCGATTAGGGTTCTCGAATTTTGCTTGCGATGTTGGATTTGAATGATTTGTGCTGGAAAGAAGAAGGGAAGGTTTGGATTCCGAAAGGGGTCCCAACATTCGATTGGGACGATTACAAGTGCGTCGAAGAGTTGGGCAGAAGTGGGAGAGGATTTTCTTACAAGGTTCAACAAATTTCGACGGGGAAGTTCTTTGCCATCAAAAAGGTTTTGATATATGCGGATGAGGAAGATGATCAAGACCACAAGGAACGTATTATGTATGATATGACTCTAGCTACATCTATTGATCATCCCAATATTATGAAATGTCTAGGTGTGTGTATGAATCAATGTGGTGTTCATTTTCTCTATAATTGGATGCCTGACCATTTGTGTAGTAATCGTGGTATATTACGAGATGATGAGTCACATCTTGCTCAAATAGCATATCAGGTTTTGAAAGGGTTAAATTATTTGAGAAACGAAAAGGGTTTCGTGTTTAGGCATCTCACCCCGGGCAATTTATTGTTCGATCTATCCTGCTCCTTAGTTAAGATTGCTGATGTTGGGACTGTTAAGGATAGGTATATTTCATTAAATTGGCTTCCTATCCGTTCATGCTATATGAAGTACATTGCCCCGGAGAATTTTCACATAGAAGATATTGATGGTGATGAAGAACAAGACCGTACCCTGCAATCAGATCGATACACTAAAAGCGATGTCTGGAGTTTGGGACTTTGTTTACTGGAATTTTATCATGGGACATTCCCGTTTCATGGTAACGATACAGAGCTTCTGAGGTATCTGTTATCAGGTCTTGATCTTGAATATGGTAAGTCAGAGGTACGTCATTGTGATGTGTGGCCACCTAGACCTCCTCCTGATGCACCTGCTCTGTTTTCTGACTTCGTTTCTTCGTGTCTCAAGTTAGATGAATCTCAAAGATTTGGTGTAGATGAGCTTCTTAAACACGACTTCATCACCACTTACTGTGCTGTATTATCTGAACAAGGTGACAGTTCTGACTGATGACACCAAAATTTCCGATGAGTCTATATATGAATATGATCACCTGGAATTGCCCACAAGTTCTGAACATTATGGTAACATAGAACACCACAACAAGAAACTCAGATTGAGGTAATGACGGTTTTATATCCTATATATCTATGGTTTATATATATGCGCATATTTATTTGTCATATATAGCCCTATTGAAATATATATATGTGCATTTTCTATGTTTATATACTTTGGATCAAACTCTGATTTTTTCCTTAATGCTATTCAAAGTACTTCACCACTTGAAACCTACGCATTTGGTTAAATATTTCGCAATTAGAATGAGAATGAGTAGGAACATGTTTAATTTGTTTAGTCCATTGCTGATTAGATAAAGTAACTCTAATCGTAATCAAACAAAAGAACTACAATGAACTATTTAGCGGGATGGCCATAGGAGGTATTACAACTTATGGGGTAATTTTCAACTTTGTATACTCTTCTTCTAAGCTTAGAAAGGAAGCTTTAATCTTGAGTCATTCTGCTGGCTTTGGCATCATAATAGCGAGATACCCTTCCCTATCTGCCATTGTGTTATTCTAATCGGGCTGCTTAACTAATACGGAATATTTCATTGACTTCCAATAGAGAACCTCTTACACAGCACCTATCAACATATGAGGCATCATTTGTGCAAACTTTACATAATGCTGTGTTGCGCATTCTTTTTCTGTTTTCCATGAAACCTAGGTATTTGGTTCTTTTGCTGAATATGGTAGTTTAGCTGCTTAATATCAGTCCACTACACTGGTTTGCTTCAACTAAGATTTCAGGCTAACTATACTCAACTATGCATTCACACCAAGCACCTTAAGCTGCTACTTATATCAATCGGAATGTGTAACACTCCTATTTTAATTAATTTAGTAGAACCCAATGATTACTTTTATTGCTACGATGATTTATCAAATTATTTTAATACTAGTTATTTGATAAATGATTTATACCTAGCATGAGTGTATGGATGGGCCTTATATTTTAATTGTTAAGACAAGAAAGAAATTGGAACGTATTGCTTGGAATTCTGGCCACTTGGATAATTGTGTTTCTTAGGAGTGTAAAGGTTTGTGATAAATATTCTAGGCTAGCCAACTGATATGTCAATGCCTAGTGGTGGCGTTAATCAGGATAATAATCATAGCCATTTTAAAGGTCACACGTTTCTTTTCTTCCGATCCACCATATTTCCCCTTATAAAAGAGCCACTATTTCATCCATCAAGGGAAATTATTACTGTGGAGTTCATCCTCTTCCATTTTGGGAGACTCTAAGCATTGGTTTCTCTTGCATAATCTCCGTGAGTTAGTGACCTGCCGTGCTATTAGGAAGTAAAGCGCCTAAGGTAAGGACTCTTCCCCATGCAAATCAGAAATAAGCTTAGATTGAAGATCTTTAAAATATTCATATACTGCTTGTATGCTTAAAGGAAAGAAAAGTTCTATGCTAAGCAACTCTTGGTGTTCAATTTTATAATATATAGGTAAATAGACGGTACTTTGACTCTACGACTTAGAAGATACATATTTAGTTGCAGATAATACAACATCTATGGTTTTACACAGTGACAATATTTATCCTTGTTTTAATTTCAACAATCTCTAAAGTCTGAATAAAAACATGTAGCTTGTTGTGCTCTTGTTAATACATGTACTCATGATTTTGAATGTGTGTAGTGATGCTATTTGGATAAGACTGTTTTCATTACATGAGTAAATGTTCAAAATATAGTTTCAGTTATAATAAAACTACGTTTTCGATCAAAATGAATGTAGGTATGCCCTTATGGAATATGATGTACCAATTTGCCTTGCAGTATGCTTTAGTATATAATAAAATAAGTGTTGATTAGTAGTGTTCATACAATGAGTAAAAGGTTCTACTTTCATTAGAAAATAAATAAGAATGAGATTTATGTCATGAAAAGTGAGTTCCTCTGTTAGTCATGTACATGATGATGTGATGAATAAATAATATCTTGCCTTGGTGTGCCTTTGTGGCGGGGAATTTGCATTATATTTGAAGCATCATGACATGTCTTGTGCATTTTTTTGTGTGCCTCTGTGGCGGGTAATTATTCCTATGTGTGCCTTTGTGGCTGTGCCTGTGTGGCGGGTAACTCTTTATGAATGCCTTTGTGGCGGGTTGATTATATCTGGATCATATAGTTTAGGAGCATGCATTTTCTTTCATAATGTGTTGTCTTTGGGTGGCTCGCTCACTCAATTTTCATGGGTATGTTCTGTCAAGCTTTATGAATTAATAAGACTGTTAAGCACTTTAATCTATTTATTTTAAATGCAAACAAGACTTTATACCTGGTATACATTTTTGCAAGGATTGGTAAGCATTGTATTTATTTTCTTTTAATCCAGAGGAGTGTATATTTGTATTTTTTTACTTCCAATCCTGGTTAGTTTTGCTTTGTATGGAACTTGTGGTTTATTGGAAGTTGACCCCTTACAACCAATATTTTCGGTACTGAGAAGAAGATGCTTGACTGGTGACTTGGCTTGAAGCGTGTGCGGGGGTTAAAAATGGGTTTTGCAAAACTAAGCAATTATGTCGCAGTACTTCTATCCTAATCAACTTTTTATTTTAAACTAGTTTGGAAATGTGGAGCTGTACTCTTTTGCTTTGCTAATAATATCGATTTAAACTTTTATCTTTAAATAAAAATATTATAAATAAATAGCTGTAATGTTTCAGACTAAAATCAAAATCCGAGACGTTACAGAATGCATAGCTTATTTCATATTTATTGATTCCCATTGTATCCGTCATAATTGGCCTTGTCCAATATTCCAGAACTTTAGTCTAATATACAATCAATCAATCATTAGACTTGGTTCTAAAAGTAACCAACACCAAAAACTGAGAATTCTTTCGGAAGCAGTTGTGTGATTGAGTGTTTATAGTTGCACATCTCAAATGAATGCATTTTACTGCTTGTAGATAATATTATTCTTTTGCTTGTATGTCTTGCAGTGCTGAAACTAGTGCATGAACTGATATGGTGAATGATCACGGGAATGTATGGAGATGAGGGGATGGCTTTCTGTCGAGCAAAGTTGTGCTTGAATGTGTTTGTTTGAACTGTATTATTAATATTATGACTTGTTTACATTATGTAGCGTTTAAGTTTAAATCGCATGTGTTTGATTGAACTGTAATGTTAATATTATGACTTGTTTACATTATGTAGCGTTTAAGTTTAAATCGCATGTGCGATTCTTCTGTATGTTAATTTTAGGAATTGTTGACATTCGGTGTTGTTTTAATTCAATATATTTTGTCTTGACTTTAGAATACTGTTCAACGGATTGCGATTTTTATATGTTAA
This sequence comes from Trifolium repens, assembly GCA_030408175.1. Lineage (NCBI taxonomy): Eukaryota > Viridiplantae > Streptophyta > Magnoliopsida > Fabales > Fabaceae > Trifolium > Trifolium repens. The sequence continues at coordinate 17,339,338 of CP125841.1, read as the reverse complement.
CGTGTACATGCTCCGCAAAACTTGACCCATCCATAATACGGGTCGATTACTTTGATAGTTGTAAAAACTGGTATCTCATTTTACTTTGAGGATGGTGACTGTAGAGGATACAAGTTTTTTGTTGGCAAGAAACTGTTTGGAGCATACTCAATAGTATATTGCGATTTGCGTCGGTAAGTTCTATTCAAACAGGTGCAAGATACGAAAATGGATTATTGTTGAGGATGATGTTTTAGTTATGGATTTTGGGGCTACGTTGACAAATTCTGATGCAGATCATACCATTTTCCGTGAGCTTTTACAGCTTTCGAAAGGATCATAAGGAACCACACTTAAAGTTGTGTGATTTAACCACGATTCTATCCGGTCTTTCAGATCAAACCTTGTTAATATAGATTGGATTCTTTTATCTTCTTAGCTTGTCAATGTCTTCACATTGTTTATGCTGATTTTGTTCATTATCATTCTGAAGTACTGAAGCTTGAGTTTTCTTAATAGACAAACTTTACAAAGAGATAATTACAATTTTGAATTCAGCTATGATCAAGCTAACAACCTCATCTACAAGATAAGCTATATCTCTACAAACAAGGGTAACTTAAATATTTCAGAGAAGGGGACCAGTAAATTTATGCGTCCATCTTGGACCAATCAGCTTATAAAGCGTTGATTTAATGTATATATATTCCAACGGCTAGGATATAAAGTTCGGAACCTGCTAGTGAGTTTATACAAGTACAGAGGCCTACGTAAACATGTTCGCGTGTGATTGTTGTTTTTTTTTCTTTTTAACAAGAATTTGTGGGATGGCTAAAAAGTAATTGGACGTGAATTATAAAAGGATTTACTCTCTCCTCTTATATTACAAATTTACAAGAAAAAAACGTAGTAGTATTTTTTTTTTGGAACAAAAATTAGTTATTTTGTTTATAATTTGGTAAAACAATTTAATATTTTTATAAACTGGAGACTATCCAACAAAGTTGAGACTGCATAGTCCTTGCTCATTTTTGGGTTGAGGTTTGTGGTACGAGCCCAAATCAAAATATTGTGTAGAAAATTAGGATATATTAAAGGTGTAATTAGATCGGTTTGGATCAGTTTTTTGTGAATTTAGTGTCTGAATCAATGAACTTTCGATTGGTTGAGTTTGGTTTTTGGTGTTTTTTAAAAATGAAACCAAACCAAACTAATCGGTTTTTGGTTATGATACTTTAATCGGTTTGCGGCGTTTTTCTTTTCGCGTTGTATTCTCTGCTATTACTTTTTTTCCGCGTTGCATGTCAAAATAAAAGTTGGTTGCAAGTTAGTTGTAGGTATCACATGTAAATCTATTTACATGTATAGTTCTTATTGGTTGGTGAGTAAATATCCCCAAACTGTCAAGGGGTAGAGTAGGCCCCACCACCAATCTCATTGGTTGCATCCATTACATCTGTCATGATCTTCAAATATATGGCCTCCATGAGCACGCTTGAGGTCGCTATAGACATACATCCGAGCAATGTAATTGTCTGGCCAGTTTGCCGCATTTCCCAAACAATGCTGACCCCACATCGTACTAGTAGGATGAACATTACCTTTGCATTAAACTCAGTAGGATGTTTTTAGAGTTCCCTGATGCTTTGAGTGTGTGTTGGAAACATGATTTTGGTGCAAATGATGTTTTTTTTAAGGGTTTGTAAAAGACTGATGAAGAAGAAGAAATGTTTGCTTCTGAAGGTGACAGACTATATATAGGTTCCCTCCGCTACTTAAGTAGCGAAGTATACCAACAACACCTAAACGGGTCCGCCACTTAAGTAGCGGACGGACGGTGGTCAGAATTTTTGTGGTCTTTGGTAAACAGTTAATGGTCAAGTACAATGGTTTTACATTAATTGCTACGTTACTTTGTTTAAGCCAATGGAAATGAAGCAAAAAAAACCTATAAATTGGAACCATTTTTATAATTTCTTCTCACATTTCTTATCTCAAATTGGTTTAGTGTAGGCATTAAGAGGCTCATAGTTCGTGGTCGATTAGATGTAATGGCCAGTGTTCTGGGCGGTAAAAGCTTCGAGGCAATTGCCTTTTAGTTACCCCACAAGAGGACTGACCACTATGACTAATTGACACGAAGCTCTTATATGTCAATTGGTCGTCCGCCACTTAGATAGCGGATGTAGAAACTTCCAAATTTCAAGTAGGGCGTATCTGTAGAGGAGTATTTATGAGTCATTGGAAAAACCAATTTATTTTACACATCTGCCACTTAAATGACGGATGATTACTGTTACTTAAGTAGTGGACATGAATATTTTGATCATTTCGTAGAGCACGTGTGAAAATCTATAGAATGACAAAAGTAATTTTCATATAATAGTCTTAATGAATCATAGGTTAAATGGGCCTAAAGGCCATAAAACCCAATCTAAATAACATTTGTTTTTTGACCAAACCAATCTAAATACCATAAACAATTCTCAAATTAAAAATATAAATTTTATTCATAAATTATTTAATTAACTACTATATAATTCTTTATCATTGGCTTAAATTATTCCGGCTTAACTTCCTAGCACACCAAATAAAAAAATACTACTTTTGTTTCATTCTATAAGATCTACTTTGACTAAATGCACTATTTATATGTTTTGTTTTGATCGTATTTTTCTAAAAGTATATAAATATAAATATTATTATATAAGATCTTATTTGATTTGTTTAGATGAATATTTTCAAAATATTAAATTTCTATAATTATTACTGATACACAATTAAATATATTCGTGATCAAAATTCTACATTAATATACATACAATGATTAATAAGTTCTTGTATTTTAGGACGGATAGAGTACATACTAAAATCCTACTGTTGTCAAAATTTCATATTTGTTCTTGATGTTTAACCTATTAAATTACTTTCGTAAATATAATTTTATTAAATTACTTATTTTATGTTCTAAAGTGAATCACTCACTTTAGAGGAGTTGGCCCCTCATTTAATAGTTGCGGCAGACATTGATATGTAAAGTCTAAATTTGAATCTAAGATTTTTTTATTTTCCCACATTTAAAATGGTCGATAGACTAATAAAAAAAAGAAAAGGTTTGTAATTATTATATTTTTGTCAAGTAATTTAGGGCCCATTTGATGGTCAGGATGTGATAATAACATGATATAATATAGAGCTGGATAAAGACAAGATATGATATAAATATGATAATCATTTATCCTATCATGTGTTTGATATGCAAATGATAACAAATAGGATAGTATATATATCATAATTAAATGACAAAATTACCCTTTTAATACAATTTCACTGTTTTTTTTCTTTCAAGTGAAGTGATTGTTTTCCTTTCTAATTAACTTGTATTCAGGGACGGAACTAGAAAAAATAATCGAGGGTGGCGGAAATATAACACTTGATAAATAACATCAACGATAATTAACTTCTAGTATTTAATAATTTCATACACCTTAGTTTAATGGCAAATAAAAAACATAGATCCCAAAAAAAGCATATACATAATACATACCAAAATATAACCATCGAAATAATAATTATCTTCGACCTTGTGTTTGATAGAACACTTCCAGAATTTCTTCAGTAGTAATTGTCTTTGCAATATCCTTTTCAACATAAATAGTTAAAGTATCTGCAAGAAAACTATCTTCCATTTTATTGCGAAGCCTTGTTTTCACAAGCTTCATGGCTGAAAAAGCACGCTCTGTAGAAGCAGTTGAAATCGGAAGAGTCAACACAAGACGAATTACCCTATCAACCAAATGGTAAATAGTAGATTTTCCAGTAAATGACAATGTTCTGCATAACTCAGATATTGTTGAAATATCTTGAAATTCAGAATGCTTTAATACATCAAGCTCATAATGTTTTAATTGAACCCTCAAGTGAACCTTCTCTTGACCACTAAAATCTTTTGGATAATAATTTTCAACTAAGTTGCATATGTCATCAATTTTGAAGGACTTAAAAGCATCCTTAGGACTTAAAGCTGAGCTAAGAACTAGTAATTCCATAGTTTGCTCACAAAATCTATGATTCAACTCTTGAACTTGAAAATCTAGAGCAGCTGTAAATATGTCATATCTATAATGGTGCTCTTTAGACACAAAAGTGTCATCCTTTGTATGACGAGGCTTACCTTGAGCTTTGAAATATTTACTCTTCATATCGGGAACTTCAATAGCATTGCTATTACAAAAAGTTATGACATTCTCAAGTAGTGGCTTCCACCCATCATCTCTCAATTGTTGAAGCAATGATTTTGTAGTTGAAACAAGATCCATAGCATTTACAATATCTTGAGACTTTTGTTGTAAAGCTTTACATAAAACATCAGTTATTTCCATAATTTGTTTCATGAAATGCAATGTAAAAACAAATTCAAATGAATTCAATGTTAAGTAAGCTTTCTCAGCTTCTGCCCTTTTAGAGAAATTCACTCCACCTTCAGAAACATTATTAAGAACAACAGATGTTGCTGTATGCATTTTTAACAAACTGCATATTGATTGAAAATGAGAACCCCATCGAGTATCTCCAGCTCTTTGTAAGGTACCAATTTGATTTCCTCCTTTTTTAGTCTCAATTTCATTACTTGAAATCATATCTTTAATTTTCAAAGCATGGGCTTCTTGAAGTTCATCATGCCTCTTTGGAGAACTAACAACAATATTTATAATTGTTGTCAAACTTGTAAAGAAATTATGAACTAGCTTTACTTCTCTGGATGATGTAACCAAGGCCAATTGCAATCTATGAGCCATGCAATGAACATAATAAGCATAAGGACATTCTTTGCGAAATAGAGATTGCAATCCATTCCATTCACCACGCATATTACTAGCACCATCATAACCTTGTCCTCGAATATTTTCAACATGAAGATCATGATGGGAAAGGACTGAAGATACCTCTTTTTTAAGTGTTGCTGCCGTGGTATTTGCGACATGTACAATATGAAAAAAGCGCTCACGAATGAAGCCATCTTCATCAACGAATCTCAAAATTATAGCCATTTGCTCCTTCTTTGCCTCATCTTGAGCTTCATCAACAAGTAAACAAAATTTGGCATTTCCAATTTCTTTCCTAATAACACTTCGTACTTTGCTAGCAATGATTTTCAAAATCTCCTTTTGAATTTTAGGAGAATTGTAAATAGCATTTTGTGGAGCATTTTCTAGCACAACACTAGCAACTTTGTCATTATAGGTTGCTATCAACTTTAATAGCTCAATAAAATTGCCCCTATTTTTCGAGTCAACCTTTTCATCATTTCCTCTAAACGCACATGCTTGGAAAGTTAACCAACGAATGCTATCAATTGCAACCCGAACTCGCAGCCGATTATTTTCCACTTCTTTTGTTGCTTGTTTTCCAAAAAGTGTTTGAATATGTCGAGATTGATTCCTGAGATCTTCACAACACTTTACAGCCATTCTATGCGATGAATTGGGACTTTTCCCCACATGCCCTAACAAAGGACAATTTGCTCCATCATTGACTTTTTTCCATTTTCTAAATCCATCAACTATAAATACATTTGCACGTCCTAGTTCCTTCTTGCCAAAAAGATAGCATGGTAAGCAGTAGATGGCATCATTCTTAGGTGAGTACTCCAACCAATATGAATGCGCATCAAACCAAGAACCTTTAAATCTTCGACGATTATTACCCTCTCCTGAAAAAGGATATTCAATATTCCTGGGCTGATATGGACCAACATTAAGATAAGCATTGCGTATTTGATCTCTTTGATTAAAAGGAAATTCACAAATCATTGGACGCAATCCAGGATCACGCTCTATATTGATAGCATCCATTTCCTCTGGTTGAATTCTTCTGCATTTCAAAGGTTGCTCATCTTGTTGAGGAGCTTGTAGTGAAACAGTTGATGCTTGCAACATAGGATTTGGTTGGGATGATTCAGAATCATTGTTTTCTCTCTTCTTAAAGAATGAAGCAAGAGATCTTTGAGTTGCCATGCTTCAGCTGCAATTATTTTTAAAACACAAAAGTATTTAATAGTGAGAACACATTATAAAATATGATCTTTGTTTATTGCATAAAAGTAATGTAATCAATTGAATCTTTTTTAAAAATACAGAACAATATATTATAATCTATAAAATACGGATAACGGACCAATCACATATATGACCCATCGACACCGATAAATAATTTGAGAAAATAAAATAAATTAATGTAATCATAATTGTCGGTGTCGTGTCTGAAAAGTATATAAAAATAAAATAATTCAATATTATCGTAAGTGTCAGTGTCGTGTCGGTGTCTGACATTAGCATACGTCTACTCCAAAGAGTATCCGTATTTTTCATACATCATAACATATTCAAATAATCATACTTAAAAAACAAATTTTACAAACATTGGACATAATAGATTAGTATAATATTATGACAAGTGAAGTGATTGTTTTCCTTTCTAATTAACTTGTATAAGTTGTATTAGTTTTAAATTTTAATTAATCAACGTAGAACAAGAAAAAGAAAATAGAACAACATCAAATTAACAACAATATTATATATTTTTTTAATTTGAATTGGCAAAACTTTATCAAAAAAACTAGTCCCATTATGATTTACAAGAAGTAAAAAGGATATGGCTAGCAAACAAACAGGGTACAAATAAACAGGGAACCGCAAAGGAAAAAGAAAGGGGTCAAACAACACTGCTACAACAAACCCAACAAAAGAGAAGGAAAATATCAAAAGAACAGCACAACAAAAGCAAACTACAGCGCAAATAACAGGATATGAAGCCGCAAAAAACACACAAAGGGCCACGATTTCTCTCTGAATCCAGAATTAGGGAAAAAGAGGAAAAAAATCACAGAGAGAGAGAGAGAGAGGTGCGGTGTGTAGAGGTAGAAGACAAAGATGCAGAGATGTCGAGAGATCGAGGAGAGGAAAAAGGTTTTGAGTGTTACAGAGATATAGAAGGAGGGCTAAATAAGGAAAATGGCTACTAATCAGGATAGGTTATTTCTAACCCAGCCTATTCTCAGGATAGAAAATACAAAGGATTAATAGGATATGATTAAAAATAGAATTAATTTATCATATCTTATTGGTGCACCAAATGGAAAATACGAGTAGGATATAATACATTTATCATATCATGTCTTCCTATCATGGCCATCAAACGGGCCCTTAGCGACTATAAATTATAACATTTGTCTATAAAAATAAAAGGACACTAGTTAAGAAAACTCAATATAGTTTTACTATATTGAAACTTGTGTGCGATCAATATTTGTATGATATAAAAGATGGAATTTTCAATGAATTTTTTTCCCTTAACTACTTCTCCGGAGGCACTAGTGCATAACCCAAAAATAATATTAGTCTACTTAAATGGTTAAAATTTGTATTCCTACTTTTGGTCACTATATAAATTTAAATTATTTAATACTTCCCGTCTCAATTTATAAAGAAAAAATTATTATTTTTTGTCTCAAATTATAACTATAAAAATAATTTTTATCATTTTAAAGATTTACATATTCTCATAAAATTAAATACATTTTATTTACGCTCTTTTCTTATTCTCATAATCAATAACCAATAAAAAATTTGTTTACAAAAAATAATACTTCAAATTATAATATTTCACTTGTCAGTGTGATTTTTTTATATATATAGGGATTTCATTAAAATAGTTAAAATTAGATAAGTTTTCAATTTATTGTATTGTATAAGAAGATACCAAAGGGGTCCAATACAAGGGGGTGAAGAATGCAATGGTGGACACTTCCACAATGAAGCAGAGACAAAGAGAAGTTATGTTAGAATTTAGAACACCTCAACACCCATCTTTGGGCACAAATAATTGGGAATGGGGAGGTGCATCACCTTTATTAGCAAGAAACATACCCGAAGAATCACTTGAACAAAAGTATGCAAAACTCAACACAATCCGAACCCGCGACGAAATCTTTCTGGCAAGGCCGGCCCAAAGGTAAAGCGGCCCAAGCTAAGGCTTCAGGCCCATCAAAAATATTTTTTTATGAAGGATTTAGGCCCAAAAAAAAATTCTATGAATTTTGTATATATATATTTAGGCCCCAATTTAATCATAGCAATACGTATAGTTGAGATGGCCGCGCACTAGCATTGAGAAAGGGAGGTTGCCGGTTCAAACCCCATGGGGAGCTGTTTTTTCATAATCTTCTAATTGTTAATAATAATTATTCAAAAAGATAAATTGTTTAGACAATATTATTTATTTCAAACAGAAATTATTAGCCTATACCATAATATAAATAAGGGAATACAAAATTTAACCACAAATTTTAATTGGATTTTTATTTTTGAATAATTTGTTCATAACATTTTTTTAAATTTTTTTTTACACAACATCAAAATAGTAAACCTGAAATTTAAATAACTTTAAATAGCTAAAAATTATGAAATAAACAAATAATTAAAGGTTTAATTGCAGTTTTGGTTCCCATATTTTTACCATATTGCGTAATTTATCTCACTTTTTAAAAATTTAACAGTTTTGGTCCACTATTATACTTTTTTAACTATAAATTGACGATATAATATATTTCAAATGACGTGTTATATAATATGATGATGAGAAAATATCAATATTAACGACATTCGAAAAAGAAAATATTATAGAATAAAAATCATTTTTTTTAAATTTTGTTCATATTATAGAAGTTTTTCTAATCACGAAAAATAAAAAGAAGTTTTTTTAATAGTATATTTTATTTTTTACAAGTAATAAATTTTAATTTTATTACAAGTATAATTGATACATTTTACCAATTTTTTTAACTGTCTCTAAATATAAATTGTACGTTTTTTCTTGCACTATATTTTACTAAAAAATATTTCTTACAATACGGTGGACTTTATGTTGGGTCAAAAATTATATTAGGCCTCAATATTAATGTATGCTTTAGGCCCTATTTTATATTGGGCCGGCCCTGCTTTCCGGCCGAATCCGATGACTTGTACTATCATAGTGCCGAGAGATCATACAACAGAAGCATCACACGAGTCAAAAATCTAGTAATATTCAAGTTGTTGTTTACGCGAAAAGAGAAGAGAAGAACAACTACCTTGGGTTCAAATTCAAAGAAGATATGGCTTCCTAGATTGGACCATAAAAATAGGTGGCCACAGGGTTGGTGTTAATTGATAATTAAGTATTATTTGTTGTAGTATTTATGTTCAATTTCATTTGCTACTACTACTTCCTTGTTATCTGAAAATGCCATATGAATGAATATGATCATAAGATGTTTCATACATGCATGTAATAGTAGTATAAGTTTCTTTCTTTTTTAAAATTAAATTGAAGGTTGCAAATGCCATTAATTTCTATGACAATTTTGTTTCAGTCCTATTCTTACAACACTTAATTAATAAACCATTTTTTAAAGAAAAAAATAATCTTAAACCTACACTATCCTTGCATTAATCATTTTAACTCTGAGATGTCTCAATAAAATCTCCAATAAGCTGGTTTTGTAAAACCATATTTTTTTTTTATCAAATACATATCACTTAATCTTTTTTTTTTTTTTGAAAGGGCTAATTTTATTAATTCACAAAGCACAACAAGTACTAGAAGTATAAGATACAAAGGCATGATTTTACAAAACAACTATACAACACACCACCCACCTGATACACAAGATCAGGAGCTAAACGGCCACCCAACCAAAACAAATAGCAGAAAACAAACACCAGAGGCAAAAACAAAAAACCCGGAACCAGCAAAACAAAGAAACCATCACCAGCACACGAGGGTCAAAAACTACACTCCATTCTAAAGGTTATTACTCCATATTAGTTACTCTAAAAGTTATTACTCCATTCGAGTTACTCCTAGAAGCAACTGATGAAGTACCGCCTTGAAAACTAGCAAACTACAATGTCGACATGACCAATGATTTCTCACTTTCTCTCTATTTAATACCCCTTTCGAAACCTTCTCTAATAGTTGATATAAGGTGAGCTTCTTGGAGCCCGAGTCGAACAGTACTCCAATGTACTCAAGAATCTAGTTTTCGGCTATATCTATTCAGAAATTGTCAACTCCTGAACATATATACTCTTTAAAGATGGTACTCCGTCCTTGAAATTAGGCTTAGAATCACAACTTATTTCGAGAGAGATGGGAGTTCATGTTAATAATGCAAGTAACAATTCATGTTTTACTGTAAGGATGAAAATTAGAAGTTAAAACATATATGCAAGCAATAATTTAACAGCCAAAAAACTCAATCAGCTTATAAATCATCAGTAAGTAATAAAACAAGAAACAATAACTACATGGTACCTACAGGATTATGAAAACAACACTAGACAAGAACCTTGGCTTAGGAAGCACAATTACTCACAGTCGTTTCTTTTTCGATTGCTGGAGGATAAACTATGGTCCTGATGTGCAGCAGCTTCAGCATGATATAAAATCCTCATTTTCAATTAGCACCGGTATAGACCATGTTCCTACGGGAGGGCCTGATTTCTTTCCAGTGCAGGTTAGAATTAAAGGATCAGGAGATCACTAGTAAGTCCAAGGAACATATGTCAGCTCTCACCTCGGTAATAAATGGATGGGCCAGCAGCTCTTCCACCTTAGACCGCGTCACCGGATCTTTGTGCAAACAACAATCAAGGAATTTCTGGAAGTTTTCTGAAGCGCCTGTGATATAATGAGGAAGGGAAAATTTATCCCGATCGACAAGATACCAAGCAGGATGTCTATTAAATGGAAGTTTCCCTTCAAAAAATTGCAACATTGAAATTCCAAAGCTGAAAATATCACAACCAAACACCGATTGAAGCGGTGTTGCAGACAATGTAATGCCGTCATTACAATAGATTTCCGGTGCCGCATAGTGTCGAGTTCCTACTTGATAAACAACTTTGCCAGCAGCGACAGACAAGTTTTTACTACAACCAAAATCAGCAATTTTAATGATATCAGTTCCGATTTACGCAACAAATTTGCCGGCTTTATATCCAGATGCAACCCACTCAACACCTTAACCGCAACCTTAGCTAGCAATTTGTCATCTTTACTCGTAAAAGTCTTCATATCCGAGTCCTTAATTTAATTTAATTATATTATTATTAATTAAGGTCGGTGGTGGTTTTCTTTTCTATTTCTATTTGTCTTGTTCGATTAGGGTTCTCGAATTTTGCTTGCGATGTTGGATTTGAATGATTTGTGCTGGAAAGAAGAAGGGAAGGTTTGGATTCCGAAAGGGGTCCCAACATTCGATTGGGACGATTACAAGTGCGTCGAAGAGTTGGGCAGAAGTGGGAGAGGATTTTCTTACAAGGTTCAACAAATTTCGACGGGGAAGTTCTTTGCCATCAAAAAGGTTTTGATATATGCGGATGAGGAAGATGATCAAGACCACAAGGAACGTATTATGTATGATATGACTCTAGCTACATCTATTGATCATCCCAATATTATGAAATGTCTAGGTGTGTGTATGAATCAATGTGGTGTTCATTTTCTCTATAATTGGATGCCTGACCATTTGTGTAGTAATCGTGGTATATTACGAGATGATGAGTCACATCTTGCTCAAATAGCATATCAGGTTTTGAAAGGGTTAAATTATTTGAGAAACGAAAAGGGTTTCGTGTTTAGGCATCTCACCCCGGGCAATTTATTGTTCGATCTATCCTGCTCCTTAGTTAAGATTGCTGATGTTGGGACTGTTAAGGATAGGTATATTTCATTAAATTGGCTTCCTATCCGTTCATGCTATATGAAGTACATTGCCCCGGAGAATTTTCACATAGAAGATATTGATGGTGATGAAGAACAAGACCGTACCCTGCAATCAGATCGATACACTAAAAGCGATGTCTGGAGTTTGGGACTTTGTTTACTGGAATTTTATCATGGGACATTCCCGTTTCATGGTAACGATACAGAGCTTCTGAGGTATCTGTTATCAGGTCTTGATCTTGAATATGGTAAGTCAGAGGTACGTCATTGTGATGTGTGGCCACCTAGACCTCCTCCTGATGCACCTGCTCTGTTTTCTGACTTCGTTTCTTCGTGTCTCAAGTTAGATGAATCTCAAAGATTTGGTGTAGATGAGCTTCTTAAACACGACTTCATCACCACTTACTGTGCTGTATTATCTGAACAAGGTGACAGTTCTGACTGATGACACCAAAATTTCCGATGAGTCTATATATGAATATGATCACCTGGAATTTCCCACAAGTTCTGAACATGATGGTAACATAGAACACCACAACAAGAAACTCAGATTGAGGTAATGACTGTTTTATATCCTATATATCTATGGTTTATATATATGTGCATATTTATTTGTCATATATAGCCCTATTGAAATATATGTGCATTTTCTATGTTTATACTTTGGATCAAACTCTGATTTTTTCCTTAATGCTATTCGAAGTACTGCACCACTAGAAACCTACGCATTTGGTTAAATATTTCGCAATTAGAATGAGAATGAGTAGGAACATGTTTAATTTGTTTAGTCCATTGCTGATTAGATAAAGTAACTCTAATCGTAATCAAACAAAAGAACTACAATGAACTATTTAGCGGGATGGCCATAGGAGGTATTACAGCTTATGGGGTAATTTTCAACTTTGTATACTCTTCTAAGCTTAGAAAGGAAGCTTTAATCTTGAGTCATTCTGCTGGCTTTGGCATCATAATAGCGAGATACCCTTCCCTCCCTATCTGTCATTGTGTTAATCTAATCGGGCTGCTTAACCAATACGGAGTATTTCATTGACTTCCAATAGAGAACCTTGTAAGTTTAAGAGTGCAATCTAAGAAGGCGGTGAATTAGATTTTTGGATTTATAAATCAATTTTTGGAGTTTAGTGTTCTTGATAATTTTTCCGAAAAGTTATTATGAAGGTTTCAAAGAGAATGCGGAAAAATAATGAGAGTAAGGGAAAGAGAAAGAACACGAGAGAATTATACTGGTTCCCCTTCTAACCTAAGGGTACATCCAGTCCCCTCACACCCCGTGAGAGATTTTCCACTATTAGAATTCTTGTTACAAGACAACCTTACTCCAAGGCTTCCCTAACAAAATCCTAATAGGTGGTATTACAGAATGCATAGCTTATTTCATATTTATTGATTCCCATTGTATCCGTCATAATTGGCCTTGTCCAATATTCCAGAACTTTAGTCTAATACAATCAATCAATCATTAGACTTGGTTCTAAAAGTAACCAACACCAAAAACTGAGAATTCTTTCGGATGCAGTTGTGTGATTGAGTGTTTATAGTTGCACATCTCAAATGAATGCATTTTACTGCTTGTAGATAATATTTTTCTTTTGCTTGTATGTCTTGCAGTGCTGAAACTAGTGCATGAACTGATATGGTGAATGATCACGGGAATGTATGGAGATGAGGGGATGGCTTTCTGTCGAGCAAAGTTGTGCTTGAATGTGTTTGTTTGAACTGTATTATTAATATTATGACTTGTTTACATTATGTAGCGTTTAAGTTTAAATCGCATGTGTTTGATTGAACTGTAATGTTAATATTATGACTTGTTTACATTATGTAGCGTTTAAGTTTAAATCGCATGTGCGATTCTTCTGTATGTTAATTTTAGGAATTGTTGACATTCGGTGCTGTTTTAATTCAATATATTTTGTCTTGACTTTAGAATATTGTTCAACGGATTGCGAATTTTATATGGTAACATGTGCTTGCTCCACAAAATTTGCCCCCATCCATAATACGGGTCGATTACTTTGATAGTTGTAAAAACTGGCATCTCATTTTACTTTGAGGATGGTGACAACAGAGGATACCGGTTTTTTGTTGGCAAGAAACTGTTTGGAGCATACTAATAGTATATTGCGATTTGCGACGGTAAGTTCTATTCAAACGGGCGCAAGATACGAAAATGGATTATAGTTGAGGATGATGTTTCGGTTATGGATTATGAGGCTATTTTGACAAATTCTGATGCAGATCATACCATTTTCCGCAAGCTCTTATAAAAATGGATAATGTGTGAGGCTTTAGTTAACTCAAAAATGCATAATCCAGAAATAATAATTCTACTTATAGTAAGTTCATATCCATAGAAACTTTAGTAATATACTCTTCGTCCAGCTTCAAGAAGAACTCGGTGTCGAAGTTCATATAACAAGACTTCTACATCTTTCTTTGTTTGCCCATATAAAATCTAATAACTTCGGCTAAAAATATATGCTAACTAGTTAAATTAACATACTTATCAAACTATGATGAAACTGTCTTATAGACTTAAAAAATCATCTTACAGGATCTCTAGGATCATACACAACCTTAAAACTCCTGGACGGGACTGTACCTGCTCAACAGAACAACCACAACTGATAAAACAATAAATTCAGCAAAAGAGCTATTGTTCGAAGAAACTGATATGTGGTGTTGCAGTTCCAAATTTGATATCTTTGTATCTCTCAGCCTTCCAATCGTGAAAATTAGCAAATTAGCTTTTTTTGAATATTGATAACAAGCACTATTCATATTAATAAGTCAGTGTCAAAACATGAACCTAATGCATTTATATATGTTGAGTGAAAAGAACTAGACAGAACCGTCTAGGTATGGCTACATGTAACCAGCCTAACCCAATCTGAAATGATCACTGCTGAAACTGATTAATAATATCTATACATGAGTCCTAAAACTGGCCATATCCGAATCCATCAATTCCATGAGAATTTTTATCTCATTCTTAGCTGAATATAATCCTAAACATCCAAGGATATTCTCATGCTTCAATGATTTCATCTCATTAGAAGCCACATTCCTATATTCTTCATCTTTCAAATCAATTTCTGTTGTTTTCGGTTTTCAAAAAATAAAAACAGAATTCGGTTTAATAAAAACAGTTTTAGAAAATTGCTACTGAAAACTATATTGGCCGAGTCGCGGATCGATACGCTCTCTTTAAGACGTTTCGCGGCACTACCCAATAATTTGTGCAAGGTAGACTATCAACCGCGAAGTCCCCAGGATAAAACAACCTTCTCAATTTTTTTACCGAATGCTATGCACTTTAGGATTCAGACCGAATTACACCTTTCAGTATTGATTCGATGAATCAATTCAATAATTAATACGAAGTATTAATTCTGTATTGGTTATACTGCAAACCAATCGATGAAACAGTATGAACATAATTTATTTTTTTTCGAAGAAAGAAAATAGGAAGAGAAGGAAAGCAGTTGATCTCAAAATTCAAAAATCAGGAACCGAACAAATAAACTGATGTATGCTGTATATATAGCGCAAGTCAGGAACTGGTTATGAGCGATTAGTGGGAGCTTATCGTGATGAATCAGATAGCGCAGTCCAAAACGTGGGCCTGAATCATAGGACACGCAAGCGTATAAAAATAACTGCAAACGGAACGGATACACGCTGACTGTACTTGGTCAATATGCACACTAATCATGTGCTTTAATTTAGGAAAGAAACGGAACAGGATGCACACACAATTAATGAAAATAATAATTTTCATATCTTAAAAAATTAATATATCACCAAGCCCAGGCCCGGTCCGAGCCGGCCGGACGGCGGCGGCGCGTGTGATATTCGACATTGTGTGAGTGCTCCTCCGTCACACAAAACTGGGTACCCCTTGGGGCCCAAACCATAAGGTCACTTTCCTACTTATAAACACTATCATTCTTGGTGATCTATCCAATGTGGGACTTAAGAACTTTTTCAAATTCACACCATACATTGGTTCACACTTGTGTTTATTTCCTACCAAGTTTTCCCTCCAACTATCATCATGTTCCAACAATTTCTTTTATAGCATAAATAAATGTCACCAGAGACAACATTCTTAAACTTAGCAACAAGGGCAATTTGGTCATTTGTTCCCTTTAATTTTATTTTACAATTAAGGTGGGTGGTCTTCCATTTTAGGGTTCCGCTTTTTTATTTTTAAACATGGATATGAATGTGGAGTGCTGGAAACAAGAGGGGGTTTGGATTCCAGATGGAGTCCCGACCTTTTTCAACGTTAAAAAGAAAAACATTTTTTGTTCCCATTGTTTGAAGTGGAGTCCTTCAAACTTAAAAGGTTTTTCAGTTCCAACAGCAGCAGCAGAGTGATTACCAATAATCTCTTCAGTAGCTATCGATACGCTCTCTTTAGTCAATATGCACACTAATCATGTGCTTTAATTTAGGAAAGAAACGGAACAGGATGCACACACAATTAATGAAAATAATAATTTTCATATCTTAAAAAATTAATATATCACCAAGCCCAGGCCCGGTCCGAGCCGGCCGGACGGCGGCGGCGCCGCGCGTGCGCGTGTGATATTCGACATTGTGTGAGTGCTCCTCCGTCGCACAAAACTGGGTACCCCTTGGGGCCCAAACCATAAGGTCACTTTCCTACTTATAAACACTATCACTCTTGGTGATCTATCCAATGTGGGACTTAAGAACTTTTTCAAATTCACACCACACATTGGTTCACACTTGTGTTTATTTCCTACCAAGTTTTCCCTCCAACTATCATCATGTTCCAACAATCCCCCACTTGAATTTAAAAAAGTTGTTTCAGAAGGAGAAGTAAGATTGTGCATAAGCAAAGGTGACGCTTGTCTTGAACCTTTACATAGCGAGTAAGAGCCTGATTCAACAAGAGTGACACTTGTCTTGAACTCTATCTCAGATTTTCCTCAAACCCGCACACAACCTCTCTTAAGGTGTATTCTATAGCCTGTGCGTTAAAGGCCCTGCACGACAATCCCGGTTTCGTGAACGCTCTAGGAGTTCGCCTCAAAACGCCATAGGAACCGGCCTCAGTTCCACATTCATATAGATGAGTCTATCAAGAGCACTCCTGAAGTACTCCACTCATACTGAGTATAGATCTCATTAAGAGTTTTATAATCTCAACCTCTCGCTTTCAGGATTCATGCTTCTTATTTTGCATGTTCACTTCCTATCACTCACAAGTTGTTGTTTACCCATTGAACCTAATTCTTGGGATCTCCAGTCTTTTAGGTTGGGTTTCCATCATGAGCAATTCATAGGCATTAGTCCCATTTTACAGATGTATTATAGACTTTCTCTCTAGCCAGTCCTTTCGTCAAAGGATCCGCTAAGTTTTCTTCAGTGCGTACATGATCCACTCTTACAGCACCCTAAGTGATCAAATCTCTCACAATGCTGTGCTTTCGTCTTATCTGACGTCTTTTTCCATTGTAATACCGGTTCTCAATTTTAGCGATAGCTGCAGTACTATCGCAGTGGATCAACACAGCTGGCATAAGTTTTTCCCACAAGGGAATCTCAGATAACAAGCTTCTTAACCAGCTTGCTTCCTCACTAGCGGTTGCTAGTGCTATCATTTCAGATTCTATAGTGGACTGAGCCAAAATGGTCTGTTTCTTTGACTTCCAAGATACGGCTCCACCGGCTATGCTAAATATGAAACCACTTGTTGCTTTACAATCATCTGATAGTGTGTTCCAATCAGCGTCACTGTATCCTTCAATTACAGCAGGAAATCTCTTATAGTACAAGCCGAGATTCATGGTTTTTTTAAGGTATCCCATGACTCTCTTAATGGCTTGCCAATGCTCATTACTAGGTCTGCTTGTGAACCTGCATAGAAGTCCCACGACATATGCTATGTCGGGTCTAGTGCAATCAGTGGCATACCTAAGACTACCAATGATGCTCGCATATTCTGTTTGCCTTACGCTTTCACCAGTGTTCTTAAAGAGTTTTACACTAGCGTCATATGGAGTATTAGCAGGTTTACAGTCAAAGTAATTATACTTCTTTAGAATCTTTTCCACGTAGTGTGATTGATCTAAAGATATTCCATGCTCAGACTTAGTGATCTTGATTCCAAGAATCACATTTGCTTCTCTGAGGTCCTTCATATCAAAATTGTTACACAATAGTGATTTCACGTTATTTATGGCAGAGATGTTTGGTCCAAATATGAGTAAATCATCTACATAAAGACATATGATAGTGCATGTGTCATTTTCAGATTTATAGTAAATGCATTTATCACTTTCATTTACTCTGAATCCATTTGATATCATCAAATTATCAAACTTCTCATGCCATTGCTTAGGAGCTTGTTTTAGACCATACAAAGACTTATCTAACTTACAGACTTTCTGTTCTTGTCCATGGATTACAAACCCTTCTGGTTGTTCCATATAGATTTCTTCTTCTAAGTCACCATTTAGAAAAGCGGTTTTAACATCCATTTGGTGTACTATTAAGTTATAAATGGCGGCAATTGAAATTAGTACCCTTATGGATGTTATACGAGTGACAGGAGAAAAGGTGCCGCAAAAATCTATATTTTCTCGTTGTCTAAAACCTTTGGCCACAAGTCGAGCCTTGTACTTATCAATAGTACCATTGGGTTTTAGTTTCTTTTTCAAAATCCATTTACAACCAATAGGCTTGCAACCTGGAGGCAGCTCTACTAAGTGCCAGGTCCTGTTAGATTCTAGAGAATACATCTCATCGTTAATAGCTTCTTGCCATAAATCTGCATCCAGAGATGACAAGGCTTCTTGAAGATTCTTTGGATCTTCTTCTAAATTATATGCCGAATAATCCGGACCATAGTCTTTAGCTACTCTTACTCTTTTACTTCTTCGAAGTTCAGGTTATTCTTCGTTATTGCTTTCCGAACCTCTTATCACAGGAATGTGGCTCGATGTGGTGCCCCCACTATTTCTTGATTTAAAAGGAAATTTCTCTTCATAGAAATCAGCATCAATTGATTCTATGATCACTTTAGCGTTAAGGTCGTAAAACCTATATGCCTTACTGTTTGCCACATAACCAATGAATACACATTCATAGGCTCTACTAGCAAGTTTAACTCGCTTCGGATCAGGTATCCTAACATAGGCTAGACATCCCCAAGTTCTCAAATAAGACAGGTTTGGTTGTCTTTTCTTTATAATTTCATAAGGAGATATCATATCCTTAGTCTTGGGAATTCTATTTAGGACAAAACAAACAGTCAAAATAATTTCCCCCCACCAGTGGGGAGCGGCACCAGAATTTAACATAATTGCAACAACAAGTTCTGTAAGAGTCCTATTTTTTCTTTCTGCTTTACCATTCATTTCAGGGGAATATGGAGCAGTCGTTTCATGTATAATTCCGTGTTGTTTATAAAAGTCATTAAATAAACTAGAATTATATTCTGTTCCCCTATCACTACGGAGTCTCTTGACTTTCTTATTAAATTGATTTTCAATTTCATTAACAAACAATTTAAACATGTCAAAGGCTTCACTTTTATTCTTCATTAGATAAACAAAGGTATAATCAGAGCAATCATCAATAAAAGTGATAAAATAGCGTTTGTTATTTCTAGTCATGGTTCCATCTAATTCACATATATCAGAATGTATTAAATCTATTGGTGCAGATTCCCTAATTACTGATTTATGTGATTTCTTGGTTATTTTTGCTTGACTGCAAAATTCGCATTTTTCTACTTTGTTAAAATTAATATCAAATTTCGATATTAATCCTAAGTGACATAAATTAGATATTGATTGTGTCAAAAAAAAAAAAATTAGATATTGAACGCATACTAACATGACAAAGTCTAGAATGCCAAATTTTAAAATCACACACAGAGTAAACAGAAGTAGAAATATTATTATTAAAATTCAAATCAACATTAAGCTTAAACATGCCGTCAGTGGCGTACCCTTTCCCAACAAACATACCATTCTTAGTGATGGTGTACAAGTCAGCCCCTATAGTTTGACTAAACCCAGCCTTATTTAAAAGAAACCCGGAAACAAGATTTTTCTTCATGTCGGGAACATGCATAACATCCTTCAAAATCAGAGTCTTGCCGGAGGTGAAGTTGATCTCTATGTCTCCAATTCCAGCAACTTCAGAGGTGTGAGCATTCCCCATCTGCACTCTCTTATTATCAGCAATCGTGTATGTTTTAAACATAGCACGGTCATAACAGACATGGCGTGTAGCACCAGTGTCTATCCACCAACCTTCAGTTACACCGACCATGTTAATTTCGGTGATCATTGCAGCAAGTGGTGCTTCTTCAGTCACGTTCACTTGTGCATTCAAATTAGCAGGTTTTGGCCTCGTCTTGTTTCTACACTTCTTAGCCATATGACCCGGTTTCCAGCAATTGTAACAATAAAAATCACCGGGGTCATTCTTAGGAGGTGGTGGATTTTGCTGAACAGAATTATGGGTCCTTGAAGGATTTCCATTCTTAAACCGGTTCTGGTTTGATGATGCATTACGGTTCTGATTCTTAAATTGTTTGCCCGTAGGCTTCAGAACCGCTCCGGTTTTCTTTTTAGAGACAGCATGTATTTTTTCTTCTTCTTTCTTATCTTGTCTTCGAGATTCTTCTTCTATGCGGAGACGGGTAATCAAACTTTCAATTGAAAATTCTTTAGTTTTATGACGCAGAAAGTTTTTAAAGTCTTTCCACGCAGGGGGCAGCTTGTCAATTATAACGGCAATTTGAAACTGTTCATCGAGAGGCATACCTTCGGAGATAATCTCATGCACAATCTTTTGGAGTTCATGTGACTGCGTCTCTACCGACCTCTCATCCACCATCTGGTACTTCAGGTACCGGCTAACCGCATACTTCTTTGCTGCAGCCTCCTCAGTATCATACTTTTTCCGCAAAGCCTCCCATACATCCTTAGCAGTTTTGTATGACCGATAATAGTCATACAAATCATCAGCAAGTCCATTAATGATATAATTCTTACATAAGTAATCATTATCCAACCAAAGCTGTTTTTTCCTTTTTCAGCTGAAGCTCTTGAGCTTTCAACTGTTCAGCCGAGGGATCAGTTTGATCCTTCGTTGTGCCATCGGCAGATTTTTCACCCGCAGCACCATTAATAATAACAACCTTTGTACCCGAAGCCGAAGCCGCAGGAATTTCCGGCATGTCCTCAGTCAGAACGTGAACAACCTTTTTCAACGTTAAAAAGAAAAACATTTTTTGTTCCCATCGTTTGAAGTGGAGTCCTTCAAACTTAAAAGGTTTTTCAGTTCCAACAGCAGCAACAGAGTGATTACCAATAATCTCTTCAGTAGCCATCGATACGCTCTCTTTAGTCAATATGCACACTAATCATGTGCTTTAATTTAGGAAAGAAATGGAACAGGATGCACACACAATTAATGAAAATAATAATTTTCATATCTTAAAAAATTAATATATCACCAAGCCCAGGCCCGGTCCGAGCCGGCCGGACGGCGGCGCGTGTGATATTCGACATTGTGTGAGTGCTCCTCCGTCGCACAAACAATAAGGTCACTTTCCTACTTATAAACACTATCACTCTTGGTGATCTATCCAATGTGGGACTTAAGAACTTTTTCAAATTCACACCACACATTGGTTCACACTTGTGTTTATTTCCTACCAAGTTTTCCCTCCAACTATCATCATGTTCCAACAATTTCTTTTATAGCATAAATAAATGTCACCAGAGACAACATTCTTAAACTTAGCGACAAGGGCAATTTGGTCATTTGTTCCCTTTAATTTTATTTTACAATTAAGGTGGGTGGTCTTCCATTTTAGGGTTCCGCATTTTTTTTTTGAAACATGGATATGAATGTGGAGTGCTGGAAACAAGAGGGGGTTTGGATTCCAGATGGAGTCCCGACATTCGATTGGGACGATTACAAGTGTGTCGAACAGCTTGGCAGAAGTGGAGTAGGCTATTCTTACAAGGTTCAACAAATTTCGACGGGGGATTTCTTCACCATCAAGAAAGTCTTGATCTTTTCTTATGAGGCAAGTGATGATACCCATAAGGAACGAATTATGTATGATATGACCCTAACTGCATTTCTTGATCATCCCAATATTATGAAATGCCCAACAATTTGTCTGATCATCATAAAATACAAGACCAGTCCCGCCTTTCCCAAATAGCATATCAGGTTTGAACGGCTTAATTTATTTGAGAAACGAAAAGAACCTCGTGTTTAAGCATATCACCCCTGCCAATTTATTGTTCGATCTATCCTGCTCGTTAGTTAAGATTGCGGATGTTGGGACTGTTAAGGATAAGCATATTATTTCGGGGTATGTTAGTAATGAGTTACGCTATATGAAGTACATTGCCCCGGAGAATTTTCACATGGATAGTGATCATGAAGATGACTGTGTCCTGCAGCATTCAGATCGATACACTAAAAGTGATGCCTGAAACATTTGGTTCTTTTGCGGAATATGTTAGTTTAGCTGCTTAATATTAGTCCACTACACTGGTTTGCTATCCTTTTTTCATAATTGGAAGACTGAGAGATACAAAGAGATTATTAATTCTGGAACTGTAAGACCACATATCAGTTTCTTAGAACAATAGTTCTTTTGTGGAATTTATTGTTTTCTAAGTTGTGGTTGTTCTGTTGAGAAGGTACAGCCCCGTCCAGGAGTTTTAAGGTTGACGGATGAGGCTAGAGCTGCTGTGCACATCAAGAAAGTTCAATTATTCAGGTTAATATGAAGACATTCTACAAGCTACAATCTGCAATTCTGCATTAATAGCAGTATGCTGAATATTTCTTCTCTTATCAATCATATAAGGCTTTGTTGGGTCATACACTATGTTAGGGCTTGTTTGGTTCAACCGAGGGGAAGGGGAGGGGAGGTGAGGGGAGGGATTTTTAGGGTCTGTTTGGTTCAATTGAGAAGGAGGGGAGGGGAGGGGAGGTGAGGGGAGAGATTTATTATGTTGACAAAATTACCCTCATTTTTTTATTAAAATTCAAAATTATCCTTGTTGGAATATTAAAATTCTAGGTTTTATTTTTTTTTACAACAAAAAAAATTTAGGTTTTCTACTCATTAGATTTTTTTTTTGTTATATATCCATTAAATTTTTTTTTGACGTAATATATCCATTATAATTTAATCCTTATTTTGAGTTTATAAGGTTAAGAGTAAAAAAGTAAATTACTTCTCCAAAATTTAAAATATTCCCTCACCTCCCCTCCCCTCTCCCCTCCAAAAACTTCGAACCAAACGGACCCTTAAGGAGGGGAGGTGAGGGGAGGGATTTTTAAGGAAGGGAGAAGAGGTAAAACATAAATTATAATGTTGACAAAATTACCCTCACTTTTTTATTAAAATTCTAAATTATCCTTGATGGAATATTAACATTTTTTGGTTATATTTTTTTTACAACAAAAAAAATTTAGGTTTTCTACTCATTAGATTTTTTTTGATATATATCCATTAGATTTTTTTTTACGTAATATATTCATTATAATTTAATCCTTATTTTGAGTTTATAAGGTTAAGGCTAAAAAAATAAATCACTTCTCTTCTTCCCTCCCCTCCCCTTGTTAAAAAGTTAACCAAACATAAAAATTTAAAATATCAACTCCCCTCCCCTCCAAAACCCCCGAACCAATATTAATCAAAGGCGTCACAATAGTAGTCACCACAAGTGTCAATAGCACGAACATGGTAAATTGTGGTTGGGCATCATGGTTCACATCAGATTGAGCCTTAGATTCAACATTTTTGTATACGTAGAATAATTGAAAGAGTAGCGGTGCAACAAATTAACAACTTAATAAATGACTTATTTGTTACCTGAAAAACTTAAAAGCTTAACTATTACAAACGCAAAATTTGAAGACCCCTAAATACATTTTGCCAAAAAATATTGCTCTTGAGAGTAAAATTAATGCTCATTAACGTATTGAAAGTTATTTAATATGATACTAGCTAGATCTACACTTTGCAAGACCATATGTGAAATGCACTCAAGCTCTTGTTGGGTGTAGTATTAAAGTTTTAATTTATCATATAATTCGACATTACATCTTTTTCTAAAACTTTAAAATATTAAATATGTGGATCATCTTATTAACAATGACAGAGTTGAAATGTCTTTTTTAAGTTGACCGAATAGTTATAAGTTTTTTTTTTTTTTTTGATAAATGTAAATTTATAAAACATAATAAATGTAAATTGACCATATAAATAAATGTAAATTTATAAAACATAATTTTTTATTGGTTTAGTTGCAAAATTTAATCCTTTTAATTGAAAAGACTAAGGTTCGAATCATACTACTCACAACATTGTTTTTGTTACAAAAGTCTGTTTTTTTTTTTTATATATACTAAAAAAAATAGATAAAAATGGTGAAAGGAAACACAAATATTACCACTAAGCCACAAAGTTTTATATGGCATTTTATGGAACATATACTATATATAAAAATAACTTAAAGAAGGATAATGGGTATATGGCATTAATTTTATTTAGCAGTGGCGGAACCATCAAAAAAATTTAGAGTGGACCATTAAAAAAGTTATAATACATAAATTAAATATAAAATTTAGTTTGCATATAAAAAATTAAGTATGTGAATGAAGTAATTTTGAATTTTGAACTAATGTTTATACAAAGTTAAATAGTTTGCATAAATCAATATTTAATTTTGAACTAATGTTTATACAAAGTTAGCTGATAATAAAACAATTCTAAAATGAAATTGAAAATAGTTGTGTTTTTTTTATTTTTCGTAAAAATAGAAATTGTGAATTTTATGAATTCATATATACATATAAAAAGCAACATTTTCAAAATAATAGGGTGTGAGTTCAAACCTTCTATATGTATATATATATATATAGTATTATACATTTAATTTTATAAAATCACCAAGGGCATATTAGTAATTTTCTATTCTTCTGGATGGACAGTGGCCCACCTCAGTCCTTCCCTAATTTCGCCACTGGTTAGTGGTTATTAGAGAGAATTCATTTCGACTTATATGGCATTTTAACTGCTCTGACGGCGGAAAGGAAAGCTAGAGCGAACTAGTAAGAAGAAAGTACGTCAGCAGAGAAGTTCCCCAATAAAACCATTGGCTGAGCTAATAAAAAAGTCTTTCCTTTTTAGCGTTACATGGTAAAATATTTAAATAAAGAAAATTTGTATTAAATAATACGGTATAAAAATTAAATTAAAAAATGAAATATATGGCTCTGTTTGGGAGGCAAATAAGCTAGCTTATAACTTTAAGCTAAAAGTTTTGCTTGATAACGTTTTTTAAAAGAGATCTTATAGCTTATTTTTCAAACGCTATTTCAAGTAGCTTATGAGTTTATAGCTTATAGTTTTATCATATTTTCTTCCAATTTTATCCCTATCATTTTACTTGAAAAAAATTAAATATTAATTAAACATATCATTTTTATGTCAATTCATACTTATAAGCTAGTTCAACCGCTAATTTTACCAAACACTACAAATTCAATCAGCTAGCTTATTCGCTATAAATTAAAAGCTAATTTATAAGTTATCCGATATAAGCTAGTTTATCCGCTATTTTTTAAAAAAACAGATTATAAGTTCCAAAATAATATATTTGTATAGTTGGTACTTTATCATATGAATTTAGGACACATGTCACCATTTTCGATAGAATAAATTTAAAGGCAAAAGATTTCAGTGTCTTACAATTTGCTTGCTTTTAAGCATTATTTGTTACCTCTTTTTAATTTGAAAATCTGAAAACAGTTAAACACCAATCAAAAGTAACTATTATCTCATGGGTTAACCAATTCAATTCAATCTTTACACAATTCTAAGTTAGATTAAATAAAATTAAGAAAAATATAACAGTAATAATAATAAGCAGGGTTTTAAATAAAGGTCCGCGACCGCGAAAACGGCCGCGACAAAACGGTTTTTGCAGGTGCCGATACCGTTACTGTGTATCACCGTTTTTATATTAAAGAACAAATTGTGATTAATTCACACCGCGACGACCGCAATTAGTGTCGTAACACCTGTACCGACCGAAATCGCGAAAATCTTTACGTAACCGAGACGCGACCGCGACCGTTTTTTAAAACCTTGATAATAAGTCCAAAGAATTCTAAATTTACCATCATGACAATGTGAATAATTTGTATACTATGATCCAAGATTGGCGGCTGTAGTGGTTTGCAGCTGTGTAGTGGTGAACATTTTCCCATTTACATGATTGCTTACAATAAAGAATGTTGAATAGTTTGAGGACAAACCAAAACAGCTGAATCTCATTATTAGCAGTTTAAGATCCACTGAATTAACAAAGAGACAATGACATGCATTGTCATTCACAATTTAATTAGGTTCATATCTTTTTTGTCCTACACAAACAAACAAGGATGATCAATGACCATATATGCACTCAAAATAAAAGGAATAAGCTAAGGGCCCGTTTTCTGTGCAGGATATAATAGTGATATGATATGATATAAAACAGGATAATGATAGGATATGATATGAGTTGGATAACAGTTATCTTCAGTTATCCTATCATCTGTTTGGTGCACCCAAGATAACAAACATGATAACTATCATATCATGTTTTTAATACATGCATTGCTCATAATAATATGATAACATATATATCATATTTAAATGACAAAATTAACCTTATAAAATAATTATATTCTAAATAAATTATTTTATAATACTTTGAATTTTATAAATAAAAAAATTAAATACGCAATCAAATAATATCATGAGCAAGTAAACACGACAAACTCATTATATGAAACATGATCGAATAAAAAACTTATTTATATATGTTAGATAAGCTAAATAAATATATATGATATAACTTATATATAAATAATAAAACTACCATTGCAAGAGAATTATATTTAATTTATTATAAAATTTAGATTAATGGGCTGGAACCATTTGATGCCAGAACTGACCCCCGAACCAGATTCAACTGGTGGTGAAAACCAAAAAAAAAATCCCTAATTTCCAATTTTTAATAATTATTTTATTTTAAAAATATTGTAACTTTAGTAGAATTTTGATTTTTAAGATTGTATAAATTACAAAATTACCCATGTGAGAAAATCGTGTATATATTTAAAAATTAATTATTTTATTATTAATTTAATATCAAATTATTTTATTATTTATATTTTATTAATTTTCATTTTTTATTTAAAATATATTTTATAAAATAAATCAGTAAATTATTTTCTTATCATATCCTGTTGGTAACCCAGCTCAAATTCAGGATAAGAATTTTAACTATAGAGACAGACAGGATAGGATAAGATTCAGGATTAACTTATCGTATCATGCTGCTACACCAAACACTAGATTAAGATAGGATATGATACTGTTATCATATCCTATCTCTTATCCTGCGCACAACGACTTTACATTTATTATTAGGTAGTTTTAATATGCTTGACTTTTTATAGGAGTAACTTGTTTCTTGCTACTATTTCAATCTTAATTATATTAATAAGATTGATTCAATAAAAGTTAATATATTTGATTTAAAATTTAAATAAATATATATATTTTTGTTGATTGTTTTTCACTTATATTTAAAATAAAAAGAAATATCATTTATAAACTTAAATATAGGCAACACTTATAAGTCGAGTATTGGCCTTTAGTGAAAGTGATCGCAACATAGTTTTAGACTATAAATACATAATAAGTTAATAACTGTTATTTTGTCAAAAAAGAAAAGGTTAATAATTGTTATAATTATATGGATCATGCTGATCAGCCATATCGACATTTGTTTAGTTGCTTCATCATAATACATTATTAATGGTTGAATAATAGGCAACATTAATCTTATAAAAAATAGTTATAATTATTAAAAAAAAAAATTAGTAACCGTTATAATTATATGGATCATGCTAACAAGTTAAGTCATATCGACATTTGCTTAGTTGCTCCATCATAATACATTACTAATGGTTGAATAATGGACAACATTAATCTTATAAAAAAATAGTAGGGTTTTGCTAACATGTGTCATAAATATTAAGAATCCAAAAATAGAAACATTTTTTTAAATTTTTTATAATTAAATTGTGATCAAGTTTAAAAGTGAATTAAAAGTATAAATTATAGCAAAATATTTCCTTTTTTGAATAGTTAACATGTGTCTTTAGGAGACATAATAGCTTTTCTAATAGTTATGATATTTCCAAATACAAGTACAAAATCAACATTCTAGACACTAATTATTCACAAGATGACAAAAAAAAATATCATTTATACACTCAAAATGAAGTTTAAAGAGATTAATGGGCTAAATTGATTTCCAATTTCCCATTGGATTCCTTGCAAATGTTTTTACCACTGCCTTTGGGGTATCGATCTTAATGAACATCCACGTAATGAAAACAAAATCTATATCCATCTAATTCCAAATCCTCATGTCATAATTAATATATTATTTTTTAGGTCAAGAGCTTAAGAATATTTTTATGGGTCATGTTAACTTGTGCCCTAAGGGCATATGTTAAGCTATCTAAAAGTAGAAAATTGGCATTTAATGCAACAAAAAATTTAATGTTTAAAGTGTTGAATGCATATATTCCAATAAAATATTACTATATTTATCTCCTTAACTTGTGGCACATGTTAACATTCTCCTATTTTTATTAGTAATTAGGTAGTGGCCACTAGCTAGAGTCATTTATGTATATTCAAAATCATAATGAAAATTAAATTTGATATTTTACGGGTGTTGCATATCTTCATATGCCTATCAATATTGACCAAATGAAAGAGAGGATATCAAGTGTGAAGACATTATGAAATCAAACACTCTACTCATTACTTTGGAGGTTGAGGAGTCAACACCTTTGTTAATTAGATTATTACGTGTTAGCTAAAAGTTCAGCTACAATATCTATTTGGGATCATTTTGGCTCCCAACTATGTTAAGCAAAAATGAAGTAATTAAGCGACGAAAGTTATACCATGATTAAAATGTTTCTTTTATTGGATCCCTTTTAGATTTTAGTAGTAATTGTGTTAATTATCTTTTACTGAATAAACATAGTTTTAATTATTTTGTTATATTTTTTTTTTGACACAATTATTTTGTTATATAGTTGATAAAGTAATATTATTTAGTTATATTACTTTATCAACTTTAAAGAAAATTTAAAAACCCAATAAAATACAATAAATAAAATCGTTGTGAGAGAATCGAGAGATGACTCAATCTCATTGATAGCCCTTTTTCTCTTAAGAGCGGCCTCTCACTTAGGCTCTGTTTGGTAAATCAAATAAGCTAACTTATAGCTTTTAGCTTATAAGCTAAAAGTTCTGTTTAGTAACAGGTTTTTAAAAAAAGTTTATAACTTATTTTTTAGCTTATAGCTTATTTTCCAAACGCTATTTCAAGTAGCTTATGAGCTTATAGCTTATTATTTTTTCTTCCAATATTACCCCTATCATCTTACTTGAAAAAAATTAAATATTAATTAAACATATCATTTTATGTCATTTCATACTTATAAGTTAGTCCAATTTGCTAATTTTACCAAACACTACAAATTCAATCAGCTAGCTTATTCGCTATAAGCTAACTTATATGCTATCAGCTATAAGCTAGCTTATCAGCTATCCGCTATTTTTTACCAAGCAGCGCCTTAGTGGCGGCTCCATCTAACGGGCAGTCCCTTTCTCATCGATTCAAAAAACACATCATCAAATTATATTGATCATTACAATGCTAAAACCGAGAGTTAGCTTTATCTCTATTAGACATAACAATGGAACGGGATATAAACGAATTTTTCCCTCACCACACTCAAATATATAAAGTTCGATATTCTCATATTCAATCCAATTTTCAATAGGGATAAAAAAAATATAAACTCGTATTCTATGCGATTTGGTTATCCTCGTCCCGTTCAACTTTCGTATGAACTTGAATTGTATTTTGATATTATTTTTTATCAAAAAAGAGTTAATACTCTAAAACTATTTTGTTTCGAGAATATAATATTTTTAAACAAAAATAAATAAATAAAGAAAAGAAGTTGTTTAATACTCAACTTTAAAATAGAAATAAACATATGAATGTAATTTAAGATTTTGTTTAATAATTTTTAATTTAAGAATGGTAAAATGTAATTCAACATAAGTGGAGCAGGTTGATGATTATCTATATCCATATTATCTGCCTCACCTTCATATTTTAAAATTGGAGAAAATTCGAACCTAAACCTAATCAATTCAATTTTTCACGTCAAAATTGAAGCGGAACAAATAATTTATCCGCATATATAAGTTATATTGCCTCATTTACATTTATACTTTCTCAGATCTCTATTATAAGAAGTAACAAAAAAAAACTCTATTATAAGAAACCATTTGTTTCTTAGGTTGACGAATCAACCACAATATATTAATCAATAATAGTGACCTTGTGGAAGGGTGGAAGGCAATTAGGTGGTCTAGTCCAAGTGATTATCCGAGGAGTACTTGAAGTCACCTATATAGTGGTAGGGTGGAAGGCAATAGCAACCAGTCCTGTAGAAACGTGACTGTCCAAAACACCACCTACTAATATGTCTCTTGTCTAAGAAGTAATCTAAAGGGAATAATTATTAAATATAGATAAGGTGCACACTAGTGTATAACAATAATGTTTTATTTTTTTACAATATTAGAGTTGAGGATGAAATTCATGATTTCTAGCATAGTATCCAAATTATTCACTAATAAACTAAATCTAACCGCTAACAATAATGTATTTTGAAGATGAAAAATACAAGGTATGAGTTGAGACGTTGTATGTAGTGACGGATCCGAAACCAATTAAATGGGGTCTGATTTTTTTTCAAAAAATAAATATTATATATATATATACACACAAAATATATAATAATAATAATAATAATAATAATAATAACAACAACGACGACGACAACAACAACAACAACGAGGGAGGGCCTAGCCAACCCCCATGAATCAGTCTCTAGTTGTTGGAGTATTAAAAAGAGATGCATAATTCGACCATTTTTGTTGCAAACAATTTTTGAGATCCAGACAGTTTAAAGTCAAAGTTCAATGTTTTATATTAAAATTTAAATTTATATTGAAATTTAAACCGTTCAATTTTAATTTATCGATCGTTAAAATAACGACTACATAAATGCGTACGATCTTTTACGACATGAAATCCGAATTTGTGTTATGGTGAGATAGGTATTTTTCATGAAAATGAGCATTTAAATTTCTCAATATAAAATTATAATGCAAGGAGAAAGGGATCCATATAAAATGATGAAAAAAATGTGGAGGTTGAAGGTGTCATCACTTTAGGACAATAAGATGATTGTTTTCTTTTTCCAGTAAGGCACAATAAGATCATTGTTGAAAAAAGCACCTAAAGAAGGGTACTCCGTTTACTAAAATTTCAAAGAAAGGATTGAGAACTTGAGAAAAAGATAAGGAAGCATGTTCTCAATTTGATATCATGTTGTTGGCCATCCATATTCACCATCATAAAGTGTACTCATAAGTCATAACCCAATTGGATTGTTCCTTTTTAGATTTGTCCTAATGGAGAATGTTAATGATAAATACTAAGCTCTAATTAGCCTTTAATCCTCAATGAAGTTCCCTATGGGACTTTTTCCTATATTAGTCTTCAAAGTCAAATATTTTTTTTAAATATAATAAGTTGCACCATGCTAAAATGCATCTTAATCCTATGCTTAATATAGATATCATATCATATAGTAAGAAAATCACATTTATTTACAACAAACAATTTTTAACTGTTCATTTCTAATCAGACGATCATGGTTACAAGATAATAAAGTCCGTTTTAAACATTTTTTACGTCAATTTAAATTAAATGGTTGAGATCAAAAAGTGCAATTAAAGTTACAAATTTATTTGCTAGTACAATATATAAGAACTCACACCCTCTCTTATCTCACTCCATTGACATTTGGTAACTCTTGCTTCTTCACTTTCTTTTTCATCAATTGCCAACATTTGCAAACTCATCTTTCTCTGTGAGGGTAAGCAGAATAACTTTTGAATTTACCTTAAATATCACAAAATCTTCATTTTTGCATATTCTTTCACAATTTCAGAGAAATTCAACATCCCAACATCCTTAAACACTTGACATGTCATCAGATATAAGCTAAATCTTTGAAATCTACCTTAAAAAACAAAGGTGTTTGTTTGTTTGTTATATGCACTTTCTTTTTATTATGGCTAGTGGCAAATTTTGTTGTGCTTGTAATTTTGCTTTTCCAGTGAAATAGAGGGTTTGGTTCTGTTTTATATAACTGTTGTGAAGTAAAGTTTGAAGCTTTTGTTGGTGGGGTGGTGGGAATTTTGTGGTGTGAGTGATGGGCTGGGATTGTGTGGTACTGCAAACAGTTGGAAGAGAACCGCCATTAAAACGGCGAGCAGGATTGCGGAGGAAACAAGCTGGAAGAGGGTCATATAGAGGAAGCTAGCTAGAGAAAGGTTACTGATAGGTTTTGTGTGATTGGAGGGGTTTTTCTTGTTTTTTGAGGACTAATTTGAGGACCCTTTTTGTTGAGGGTGCTTTTGGGGTGTCAAAGTTTCTAACTTTTCATAAGGGGGAGAAGATGATGGGTAACAATTTGCACCAACTACTCAGAAGTCTTTGTTTCAATACTCATTGGAATTATGCAATCTTTTGGAAGCTCAAACATTGTGCTCCAATGTATGTTATTACTATTACTAACTCTTTTACTCTTGTTTTTTTGGTTTTTTGCATCACATGTATTGCATATTGCTAATAATAATATATATTCAAGATAATTACACATGAACGAAATGGCAACAAGCTGTGCCGCTAAACCTTTATGTATAGCAAAACCAATTCTCTGAAAAACTACATCCATAGACCTAGGGGACACGGCATTGCTATGCATGTTTGGATGTTGACAAATTAGAACAGGTTGTTAAATGAGTTGAACTTATAGTTTTGCATGATTGCATCCTTTGGTCTGAAATTTGATTTGGCCTTTTTAGCATGTTCGGTTAATTATTTTTTTTGGTCAAATAGCCTAGAGGATAGAATTTCACTTTTTAAAGTAAATAGTGGAAGTATCAGGGTTCGAACTCCAATGTCCCTACCAATTGAGCTATTCTCACAAAGACTGTTCGTTAATTTAATTTGTTGTATAGAGTATATGCATCTTACTGTTTTTATTAATAATATTCAGATCATGTATTAAGACTAGTTGACTGGTTAACATTTTGAACATTTTTTTTTGGTGATTTTGTTTTGCAATTACTAATGCACTCAGCACAAATGCATTGCCTTAAATTTTTCGGGACATGGTACTTTTTTTTTTGCAGGATCTTGACATTGGAGGATGCTTACTATGACAATTTGGATTATGTTGACTCTTCAGAAAATAAGTACTGTCAGAAGAACTTGGAACAGATTGCCGGTGGGAAATTTTCACATGATGCTCTTGGGTTAGCTGTGGCAAAGATGTCATATAATGTATATTCATTAGGGGAAGGGTATGATTAATCAAATGTTACATTTTACTTACAATTTTATTCTCGTTTACGTAGCTCATGTTCTAAGATTCTTTGTTTACAGTATTGTTGGACAGGTAGCTGTTACTGGAAAACATCGGTGGATCTGTGCAGATAATCAAGTTACAAGTTCTGGTTTGTCTTTCGAGGTGAGAATTCTGGTTATTAAATATTGTCATCTATCAACTCTAGAAAATTTGAAGGTCTATAAGTCACTATCTAACTAAACTTCCAATTATTTTCATTCTTTTCCCCCTTTTGCTTCGATTTTCAGTTTGCTGATGGGTGGCAATCTCAGTTTTCTGCTGGAATTAGGGTAAGCTAACTGATTTATTAGAATTGGAAGAGTGAACTTCATATGTCTATATAAAAATTAGAATTGCCTCACAATACTAATAGTAATACCAATTACCAAACATTGTTGTTAAATAACGGCTATGCTTATAATGCTAGAGTATAGTGAAATTTGAACAAATCATTATTGTTCCGCGATACATTTTGTAGCACACAATATTATCCAATAGCGGCTATAGTGCTGTTACATAGCAAAATTTGAACAAACCGCTATTTTCCACGATCCGTAATTGACAACATGTATACCAAGGATAATGGAGAGTTTAATATTGATGGTATATTTGAAAAACTATGGTTTATGTGATTATAGGATTTAACAAGACAAATTACCAAGCCATTACAGCCTATAGTCTCACTAATTGCAACCAAACTTTATTGAAATCATATAATGTTGCATTCCATTTGAGCGTACATTAGGCTAGAATCTAACCTGGTGATTCTCTGATAGAAAATAATTTCCGAGTCTGCATCAATATACTTTGTTGGAATTGAAGTTTTACATTGACAAAGCTTTTACTTTTCCTTGTAGACAATGGTCGTTGTGTCTGTAATCCCACTAGGCGTCGTTCAGCTTGGTTCTCTAACAAAAGTAAGACGAGTACTTTTTTATGTTTATTTCCTTTGCTTGACCGCCATATTATCTCTCCATGATGTTGTTCATAATAGGCCTTGTATTTTTTGGTGATTTTAAAATTTATTTGCGCTCTTTTGCTTGTATTGTATGTATCATGACCATTCAGATTTCATGACTTGGTTTTATTTGTTTCTAGCTTATTTCTGTAATAGCTAGCTTTTGATTTAGATATTGATTCAATACTTCTACAATCCTAATTATACGTGCTAGATAAATGTGTGAAGCTGCTATCAACCATTCCTAGTTATGTGATTTGAGAACGTAAGCATAATACAGTGATGTTAGCTACAAGTACTAAACTATCTACCAAAACTGGAGGATTTGGCATGAAATCAAATAGTAATTTGAATTGTTTGAAGTTCATTTATTATGTAAACATTTGGTAATTTGAATTGTTTCTGCCATCCCTTGCTGTAGGTGAATGAAGATATAGGGGTTATTAATCATATAAGAAATCTTTTTTTCTCTACTCAAGGTCATTCGATAGACCACATTCCGAGTCAAATAGAAAGTAATTTGAAGAGCTCTTCATCTCAGGTAAGCTTCTTCGTACACAGAACCTGCCTGCAGTAATTATTCCATGCAGTTTCACGAGCATTGTTGTACGCAAATGGAGCTATGTCATAATTATATATAACCAAGACATGTTGAGCATTATGATGAGGTTTATATGTCTTATTTTTTCAGCCGGGTGTCTTGAAGGAAAATTTGTTTTCAGATATTATGGCTGTGTGCTTACCTGATACCGAGAGAACTATGAGGAATGAAACAGTGGATGTTTTGAGGCCCCTTCAATGTTCTGGGAGGAACAATTCAACTCATTCTGCTTATTGGGAAATGAGTGATGATATGGTCAAGCATGAAGGATCCGAACTCTATAGTGACGTGAGTCCCATTTTGCTTCAGTCAATGTCCGATATGATTAATGTGGAGCATCAGGAAGGGTCTAGTAGTGTCTGCAAAAATATGAGATTTGAATCGGAACAAATTCTGTCATCATTTTTGAACACTTCTGCTATAAATAATGTTGGTGTTAATGATTTAATCTATCATTCAGAAAAGGCCAGAGTTGATTCTGCATGTTTTCCAACTGTTTCTATCAATGCCAATATTTGTGAAAGTGGTAAGTTGCATTATGTGGATACTCACCAAAAAGGGGTGTTGAATATTTCCAAACCTTTAAGTGCTAACTCCTATAAACATACCGAAAAGTCGGAGTTTCAAGTTGGCTCTTGCGACAAGGATACCTCGTACTTTCAAACTGAGCCGATGAAGTTTCCGGCTGGCTGTGAACTATATGAAGCACTTGGACCAGCTTCTTTGAAAGGGAGTAAATATTTTGATTTGCTAGCACAGGTTAATCAGGATATGAAAATTGTGGATATTCCAGATGCGATTAACGCTAGTCAATTGACTTCTGAATCTCTTCCAGATCATCTTTTGGAAGCAATGGTGGCCAACATTAGTCACAGTAGTAATAATGATGTCAATAGTGAATTATCCTTTTGTAGATCAATGCAATCTGCAATTAGTTCTGGAAAAACACCTGAAGCTTCTATTCACAATGTGCATACTATAGATCATCCTTCTCTTGTCAGAGAGGACAAACATCATAGTTTGAGTTCATCATCAGGGATATGTGGTGTGATGTCATCTAAAGGTGTTTCTTCTACATGTCCTAGTGCTTGTAGTGAACAACTTGAAAGGTCTTCTGAACCGTCTAAGAACAGCAAGAAGAGGGCTAGGCCCGGAGAAAGTTGCAGACCTCGTCCAAGAGACAGGCAACTGATCCAAGATCGAATTAAGGAGCTGAGAGAGCTGGTGCCAAATGGAGCAAAGGTATCTTGCTGTAATATTTTTTCGTATCCATGCTTATATTTTGAATGATGGTTGCAGTTTAGGTTCATGTGGCTAAACATTTTATGTTAACTTCAACAGTGCAGTATTGATTCACTACTGGAGCGCTCGATAAAGCACATGCTTTTTCTGCAAGGCGTAACTAAGCATGCTGACAAGCTAACTAAATTTGCTGATACTAAATCAAAGGTAAGGTTTAAAGGGATTTAAGAATTAATATTTTCACTTTAAGATGTGCATACATACAAGATTATGGTTAACACTACTGCAATTTTGCAGTTGCATCATATGGAAACAGATATTCTTGGATCCTCTAGTTCAGAGCAAGGTTCAAGTTGGGCAGTGGAGGTAGGGGGTCATCTGAAAGTTCATTCAATATTAGTCGAGAATCTTAGCAAGAATGGACAGATGCTTGTTGAGGTATGTTTGAGTATGACTTACAAAGATATTGCTCTACTGTCAGCACTCATAATCACAGCTATTGCATACATTTTTTTTTGTTCTAATTCTGAGTTTTGTTGTAGATGTTATGCGAGGAATGCAGCCATTTTCTTGAAATAGCAGAAGCTATAAAAAGCTTGGGCCTTACAATTTTGAAGGGTGTAACAAAAGCTCGTCGGGATGAGAAGATATGTATATGCTTTATTGTTGAGGTAAGATAAACAAAATATTACTCTCTCGAGTTTGTTATGAGTCCCACGTTGAGTTAAATGTGACTTGAATGAGTTTATAAGTGGAAGACATCTATCATCTTACAAGATGGTATCAAAGACTATTAAAGATTTGTTGGGTCACCCACTAACAGACCACTTAGGTCACCTTCTGATATCCACACCCGTGCATGAGACAGTGTATTTTAAGAGTCTCACATCGGATGAGATATGACCTAAATATGAACTTATTTATAAATGGAAGACATTTATCACCTTACAAGCCAATTTTGTAGGGTTGTGTTAGCTCAGTCTGAATCCTAATACTAAGTTACTAACATTAAACAAGATATTTGTCAATTAACAACATACTTTATCAATTGAAACTGCTGCATGGATTTACTATGCCATATAAATGATTGTTGCTGATGACCAAATTGTTTCTCAGGGTGAAAACAACAGAAATGTACACAGATTGGACATCTTGTGGCCGCTTGTTCAGATACTGCAATCCAAGAGTATTGTGTATCCACAGTAACTGGTTGATTCGTGAAACTCCGCGGCCCTTTATTGGTTGCCGGAACTCATTATTGATCGCTGATATGATGTTCAGAATCTTATCCTTGTCTTGTTCAAAATTCCGATTGTCGTTTTTCTTAAGTTTGGTTGGAATATTTGATTGTATGTTTGTGTTTTACATTGAAAATAATACAATGTGTGTTGATAACTTCTTAGTGACACTCTTTTGATGTTCCAAACTTATCTTTTGATGATCAGTTATAAATATATAGCCTTGTGAGCTTAATAAGAAAATTAAGGAGATTCAAGTTGAACTTAACCTGTACAGGTTGTTATGCTCATGGAGGGTCCAACTGGAACTTGAAGTGGAACATGTATATACTGTAATGTGATTATTAAGTATCATTAATGTAAAATCAAGTTTTAATTTCTATAAATTAATTAAGCTATTTTATATCACTTTCAATTTCTGAAACATTAGAAAGTGGTCGACATGTGGTTGGTCTGAGTGTAAGGAACTCAAACGCATTAAGCAAGTGATCA
The DNA here is from genome assembly GCA_030408175.1 of Trifolium repens. NCBI lineage: Eukaryota > Viridiplantae > Streptophyta > Magnoliopsida > Fabales > Fabaceae > Trifolium > Trifolium repens. The sequence continues at coordinate 17,301,366 of CP125841.1, read as the reverse complement.
CAGATCAGTTAAGTTAAAATAGCACATCCATAACAACTTTCAATAATATCATGGGTAAGTTGTGGGGGCTATTATATGCTCTTAAGAATTGCAATATTATAGCAGAATACGAACAAATAGCAATAAAATTCCTCATCCGCATCGACACCACCAAGGATCATATTTTTCACGATGGAACGGCCTTTGATGGAGGCAAAGGAGAGGGTCCGGCGAGAGAGGAAAGTTGAAGGAATATAGTACCTCAGCCCAAAATATAAAACCTTGTTGACCAATGCACGTCCGCCAAAGCACAATTTTGATTACTAATATATTTAATTGTCTATTAGTAAAAATTATAAAAATTTAATATTTTTAAAGTACTCATCAAAACAAATCAAACAAAATCTTATATATTAGTAATATTTACATTTATATATTATTAAAAAAATACGGTCAAAACTAGGGGTGTGCAAAATATCCGGTTAGAAGGCTCAAACTCATAACCGGATCCAAATCCGTTTTTAAAGAGGATTTCTCTTCCCACCCCCTGTAACTCTTTTTCACCCCCCTAAAATCCAATTTTACCCCTCAAAAGTTCGGTTTATGCGAGCAGAACTTTTTGAAAAGTTCGGTTTACGTAAGCAGAACTTTTTTTTAGTGTAAATTTTACACTAAAAAAAAAGTTTGGGGGGTTTAAATTAAATAAAAGTTCTGCACGCGTAAGCAGAACTTTTTTTTCAGGGGCATAAAGGGCAGCACAGGGGGTGAAAAAGCAAACCAGGGGGTGGGAAAAGTTACCTTCTTTTAAAAATCCGGATTTTGGTATATGGTTAATAACCAAACCATTTTCATCTGGTCGATTATCCATCCAAATTAAATTTTTGGATTTGGTTTAAATTGGTTATTATATCCTTTTCAAATTTGTTTTTGTCAAAACAAAAAAAACAAACAAATATCTTCTTTTTTTGACAAAACAAACAAATATCTTTTTTTTGTACAATAAACAAATATCCTTTTAACTTTTATTAAAATTAATTGACGCACAAACCATCACCATATGCGTGTGATCTCAGCAATTATGATTTGCGATGAACCCTACATCCTAAATCTACAATAATCTCTCCAATTGAACCATAATCGGCAATATTCTCTTTCAATCGAACCACACTCATTCTCTCCAATTGCTTCCAACCGCTCTAATCAGGTATTCTTCCTTTCTCTATTCTTCACAATTAGTTAATTCAACGCGGAAGCAATTTTTCTCCTCTTTATTCTTATTTCAGTAATGTGAAGTTGCAAAAAGAAACTTTGTAATTTTTCTCCTCTTTATTCTTCACATATTTTTTCCATCTCTTTCAAACACATATCAGAAGCAATTTGGCTTGAAGCTGATTATTACTGCAAAGAGTAAAAAAAGAAAAGTGTATTTTTTTACGGTGTTTAATATGTTTTTCGTCTGCGTAAAAAAAAATCAGACCAAATTAACCGTTTATTATTCCAGTTTTAAAAATAACCAGTTTAAAACTGGATTTAAAAATTAACCACTTTTAAACCGGTTTTATAAAAATATCCGGTTATGTATCCGTATCCAAATTTATAACTGGTTATATAACCGGTTTATAAAAAATAATGGTTATGGTCATGTATCCAAATCCATATATCTGGTTTTGGTTTGGATATAATTTGGTTTAGCAAAATAACCAACCATGCACACCCCTAGTCAAAACAAGATAAATAAATAGTATATTTAGTCAATGTAAATTCTATATATTGGGACGGAGGTAATATATATTTGGTGTGAATGGTCTTTCTATTGGGAAAGTCTTACATAGGCACGGACACAAATAAACAGTGTTTAGGCACACATACATAAAACATCACATCATTTACTTTTTTAAAAAATATTTTAAATTAAATTATTTTATATTTTCTCTCTCTTCACTCATGTTAGTATGCCTAAACATTATACATTTATATTTGTGCCTATATTAGAATTTCTCCTTTCTATTAACTATGGGAGGGAACAAAGATGAATTGATGGATTGGAGAATCTATGATGGTGGTCCGCAATAGAGGCAATAATGAAACCAATCTTAAACAAACAAACGGTTAAGCCAAAAGTTTCGTTGGAAGTCCCTACTATTGAATGACATTTGACACATCAATGGAGAACATGACATACACATGTAACTCATTCATTAGTATTTCATCAATTATTCAAAGTAGCAATAAATAATAGAGTTAATCAAACCTCACCTTGAAAACCACGATTGATATTCTCCAACCAAAACCGATTCTAAAAATCATGCATATCATTAATTGTCATGTACTTCCCTAGACATAATCCAAGCAAGAATAGATCAATCATGTGAGTGAATCAACAAATAGATTAGACAAGACTCACTGCCCAAGAGCCATTGATTGCCCTATCAAAATTTCTAGTGTCCTACTATTTGTTGTCTTTATGTTTATCTTTCTTAACATATAGATATAGATATAGCCATGTCATGTGAAAAACTCATAAGATAATCCATTCCCAATCCAATTAACAAATCAAATAAGAGAACACAAATTTATGTGCCAACGTGGAGAAATCTAATGTATACTAGTACACCAATAACTTCAAAGGCCACATTTTCAGGACCATTAAAATCAAGTTTGCAATAAGGAATGAAATCAGCACTAAGTTTGAGCAAACAGGATCTAATCATTTAAACTCCTCTTGTGGACAAATTTAGCAATTGAAAGACAGTTTCTAATGTCAAGCAAATGAACAATATATATGCAATACATAAATTATGTGTAATCCATTTGAGACTGATGCTACACCTACAATACTCGTCGGTGGGGAGATTTGTGATGTGCCAGACAAAGCACTCAAGCGAGCGAACCTTCTTGCAAAATGAGTCTTTGAATTACGGCTACTAATAGGTTTTTGTTTTGGGGACCTTCTTCTTGGGCAGTCTTCTAGGAATGGAGTTTTTCATCCCAATAAAAAACAATAATGCTCCAAAGAGAGCCATATTCTGCAAGGAGTAATAATACCATACCGTTTAATAAACAATTGCAAGAATAAATGAAGGGAAATTGTTAGATTGGCTTGAAATCAGACATTCTAATATGAAAATAAATTTGAAAAAATAGAGAGCCAACAGCTCTGACCTGTGTAAATTTGATGAAAAGTTGAATATATTCTCTGTCCTCACTGCCGTAATTATAGAAATCGTACAATATTGGAGTTGCAATCAACTGGTGCAAAAGCTACAAGGAGAAAAGCGTCATATTAAACAGAGCAATAGAGATGAAAATAAATTAAATTGCATGGAGAGAATTCAAACTACAAACCAAAAGTACAGCTCCGAACGAACTGCCAAGTATGAAAAGAATCCCTCCAATGCCCTTAAGAGCAATAGCCCCAGCAACTAAGAATTTTATCTGTTCATTACATAAATTATATTACATTACATAAATAAACATACAAGATAGATACAAAGCAAAGTAATAAGCATGCAGAAAGGAGTGCCTAATTTGTAGATAAAAGGTTAAAACCAAATCAAAGCCAAAAAAAAATTAGATAAAAGGATGACTATATATGCATGCATAACAGATAAAATGATGAAAGAAAATTCAATTATTTTCAATTATGATGTTTTATAACTTCCCCAGAACCTTCCCTCAGCCCTCCAACTATTTCAATTTTCAGAAGTTGTATGAATTTTTTTATGACAAGAATGTACAAGTTAAGACGTTTTTATTAGAGTATAGGTTAATACTTTGCCCGGGTACATGATAGTTAGAATTGTGTTCGGAATGAGGTATAGTTAAGTCTTATTTGAACCCATGCATTTAAGGCAAAAGTATTGTTAAGTACCCTTGTAGGTTTTCATCTACAATTAATCAGACTTCAGCAAGCCCAATACTTGACAACAGAAAAGTGCATGATAGTTCACTTTAATTTAACTTTTGTTTTCCTTGTTTTCTTGTGTTTTAACTTCAAACCATGTTTTCCTAAATCCTAACATAATTGATACTGAGAAAGAGAATGAAAGAGACTAACATCGATTTCTGGAAGTTGGAAACCAACTTGAGAATCTATTTTATGTATAAAGGCATCAAACTTCGGTCTGATTGCTTTTGCTGTAAGTCCCCCATCAACTCCATAGTCATTAAATCTGTGAGTGGGAGGAAAAATAAAGAAAAGGCATAAAAAGAATCATTAGCAAATGAGTGCTTCCAGAATCTATCCAAATGTCAAATGAAAATATTTCCAGCACCAAATTTCTGATCAAACGTAAGCAGTGAACAGTAGCAATAACTAGCAACTTCCTCGAGAAGTATAAGGAATGATCCCTAAAACAACTTTACTAAATTCAAGTTATCCAACATAATTAGAAACTAAACACATCAGAGACAGTACAGATATGAAAGGGGGACAATATTTACATCATTCCACATCAATCCGTAATCACAATGCGCTAGTAATGGCAATGAGAAACTCAATATATCAATAATATAGAGATCACAAATTTGTCTCCCTCAATCTACCCCTCCATACCGAAAGAAAGATATACAATTTCTATCTCTCAGAACCATAGCTCGAGACAAAATAAACATCATAAGGGTGCCCCAACACTCAACAGGAAAAATATTAGGGTTGGGGGGATTATCTAATGAACACCAATTGTTAACAAACCGCCGTACAAATAATAAATCCCGCCCACAAGATAGTCATTTTAATTTTCAAGACTTGTTGCACTGAAACCAGTTTGCTGCACTTACACATTAATAAATTAGGTGCAAAATTCAGTGATGGCATTTAGCTGTTGTTAATAAACTAAATTCCAGTTTAGATTAGCTTGAAGCTTATATTAGATTTCAAACTACAATAATTTAAGTAAATAGTATTTAGTTTCTACCAACTCATAAAGAAATTTACACAAGGTTATAAATATTTATGGATAATAATTTAAAGGTCAACACTCAAGTACACATCTTATTTGTATATGTACTGGTACACCGCTGATGTGGATAATTCTGATACGTCCAAAAATTAATAAACACTATTTGTAAACATATCAGAATTATCCATTTCATCGGTTTACCAGTACATATCCAACTAAGATGTGGACTGAAACAAAGAATTCACCTAATTTAAATAAGATAAAGTTGATTCAAATTCATGAGAGAAATTATCATAAAATCATTTCTATGAGTTGTTGGTTGTGGAAAAACTTATCCAAACTAGTTCCAAATTTCACATTATTTTTCCAGCTTAGTAATTTATTAATTTCCTAGTTTGAAAATAACACACAACAAATCATAAACAAAAGTAAACATAAAAATACTCTCTATAGAGTAATATATTACAGCTCTTAAGTTACATAATTAATACAATAAAACGAAACAGATCCAGTTTACATAGATCTACTGAATACAAGTGATTCAAGTCATAAACATAACAGATCCAAGAGAACAAAAAATTCAGTAGAAAAAAACCACATAAAAACAATAAAGTTTCAGCAATTAAAAAAAAATAATAATAAACATGCATGAATTTGATTTATTGTAGAAGGAAGAAGAGAACTAACTCTTGGTAAGCAGAGAGGATGAAGACGGAGGCGAAGAGGACTCTACCGAGAAAAGAAGCGAAGGCCATTGAAAAGAGAGAGAGAATCTAGGGTTGAGTGGAAAATTGGTGTGGTCTTTGTTGTGTGTTTTCTTTTCCCGGTCAGAGACAGAACAAAGACCAAAGAGAAAAGAGAGAGAGCGCCAGCGAAAATTGAAAACGAGAGAGCCAAAGATCTATAAGGGTCATATAGTCTTTTTATCTTTTTTTCAATGCAAAATTACACTAAAGTCCTTTATTTTATTTTATTTTATTTTAGATAATTATTTAAAATGAAATTTTGAATTTTTAAAAATAATAAAAACAAAAACCTAAAAGTGTTCATCTTTTCCGCTTTCCATCTTCATCTTTAATCAAAGAAAATTCATACCAACAAACGTAAAAATTCAAAAAAAAAAAAAAAAAACATTTTAATTAAAAATCAGTAGTAGAAAATAAACTTCTTACAAATTCAATAACTTTGATAACCTAATATTCTCAAAGATATCTATATCAAATCAACCAAAATCATAACCTTCTTTTTTACGCAACTCATATTGTAACTTGAAACCCACAAAATTCACATTTTTCCTTTACTTCCTTTAAGACAATTGGTGCAAGTCGCACTTCGAATGAACTGGTGGTTCATCGGGTTAAGACAGTTCTTATGGTTGAGTTACTCGTTGCGGCTGCGATTCATGATGTAGAGAAACTGCAAGAAACTTGTAGTTACTAATGCACAACAAACAAGCCCCCTGATGGAACAATACACTGTGACAGAAAGAGGTTCGTGATGTACAACAACCACAAGAGGAACATGTTCTTAATGCACATCAAACAACCCCCTTGGTTGCTCAAACTCAAGAGATATTTGAGGTGGACATTGTTGCCAGATCAAATGTGAATGATATGGTTTCACCCGTGGTAGTGATTAACCATATTGACATGTGTATGATAGAGATAATTATTGTTGATGGTTCAGATGAGTTGTAGCCTTGCAAAAATTTTAAGTACATGAGTGACACACTATGGGTTGAAACCACCCATTATGGTTTTCCATTTAAAAAATTTGTGAAGTAATTCTCACCAATGAAATATAGAATTTTTTAAGTGTATTTGATAATTGCGTCATGTGCCCATAGAATACATGTATGAAACATGTTAAGATATTTAAATATAGAAATTTTGTAGTTAATAATACAAAAAAATTGATGTTTAAAAAATTAAATATGCAAGTTTCAAAAGAATGTTTCTGGATTTATCTTCTTAACATGTGTCCACATGTTTGCATTTTCCTTGATATTTTTGATATTTACCTCTCACTTTGTCCAAAATTATATCACTTAGGAAAAAAAATGTTTGTCCAAATTATAAGTTTATTTCACTACAACATTTTGAAGTTTAGGCAACAGTTTTTTAAGCAACATTTCAAAACCGCGCCCATAAATTGGAAAATGCAGCGGTTTTGCATGGGTTGCATAGTTTCCATATCAACACCTATTAAACCGTTCCTAAACACAGTATAAGCAACGGTTTAACTATCGTGCGTATTTTTCATAGCAACCGTGTAAAAACCGCACCCAAAACATGATATAGGCAACGGTTAAATCTTTTTATCAGCAACGATTAATAAAGTGTCTCGATAATAATGTATAAGCAACGTGATAAAAAATGCACTCACTACTTTATAGATGCATCTGTTTTGAAACCGTTCCTATTAAAATAAAAATAAAAATTTTGACAAAAAATAATAAAAAATGATAGAAACTTATTTTCATCTATGAAAATTAAAGTAAAAGAAAAAGAAAATCAATATACTATCATTTACTACTCGTTCATTAGTATCACTTAAGTATGAGAATTGAGAAAAGAAGGTTCACGATTTCACCGCCGTCATGAACCCTACTTGGCCGCTCATCGCTGTCTCGCCGCCATCTTTATCTCTGTGTTCATCTCCAGTTTTGAGATCGCGTTGTTCATCTTCAGTTTCGAGAAACTTCACCGCATCTCTGTCTCGCCGAGTGAATCTTCACATTCTCGCAAATGCAGGTAACTATACTCTTTGTGTTCCTTTCTGATTCCAATTTGTTACCAATTTCTTATTGTTTCACATTTGGGTTTTCCCCTCTTTTGAACATGCAAACTTGAGTTATGTGAATCCCATTTGGTACCAATTTAGGTTTTTTCCCATTTGTTACTAATTTCTTGTTGTTTCACATTTGAGTTTTTCCCTCTTTTGAATCTTAATTGTTACCAATTTGGGTTTTTCCCATTTGTTACCAATTTGTCTTTGGTTATGCGACATTGTGGATTTTTTTAGAGAAATCTAGAAATAACTGAGTAAAATATTAGGAACAAATTAAAGATAGCAGTAGCACCTTTTGGGTTCTTACAATCAATTTATCACTCTTGAAACTTCCTTTATCAGTATGTGTGTTTATGTCGTGTCCAACAATTATTCAGGGATTCTTGGATCATGGTTTTTGATATCATGATTTGGCATTAAATATATCATCATATACATATTTTTTACGCATTAAATAAATGGCAATACATTCAGAACATGTTTGCGAATCAGTGTTAGATTATGATATAGACTCTGGAACCATAAGTTAGCTTTAAATTGATCATGGATATATTACCTCGAGAAGGTTTTATTTGTACTTGTTTATCTAGAAATTCGCCTCTTTTGTTAGCCAATAGTTTTTGCTGCTTTGACAATAGGATATTGAACTATATGTCAACTCATTGGTAGTTCATCTGAAAGATTTGATTAATTTCCGAAAATTTAAGGGCACAAAAGCTTAAGTTGACGAACTATTAAGACACGAGAAGCAGGAATATCCAAACAGGATACCATATGGTATTGGCATTTCATTTGAGCATCCTGGGCATTTCATATTGTCTTACATTAGAAGTACAAATGCACATCATGAGCTTATTGCTATCAATCTAAAAGGATTCAGGTTCATGAAGCAAATATTCAACAACATTGAGCAGCTGATGGCATATTTTCAAAACCATATCAATGATAAAGTTACATGAGCAAATGAACATCAAAAGGTAAAGCAAGATCTATATATAATACTTATTTGAGCAAAGAATCAATTAACTAGATGTATTTGAGCAAATAATCAATTAACTATTAGTAGTGAATCAATTTCATGACAGGGACGAACTCATGGCACGTAGATGTTGTGACATTGGTAGTGAGTGTGGGACAAAAGTCATTGCATTAAAAAGCAATTTAGGAGGCCTGCGCAATGTAGGATGCTGTAACATCAAGACATTCTCAATGTTAAGCACCTAGCAATTTCTAGTGGGCACCCATGCATGATCTTGATGAGGTAATATTTGTGACTTATCCTAAAGTTTATGAACTTATTGTTCTACCTTTTTGTAATATTCAAATTATTTAGACAAGAATTACTTGTTGCATTTTAATAAACAATAACCTTAATTTGAACTAGATCTACACAAATCTTAATTTGAAGTAAGTAATGCAGGTCATAATAGTGTTGATGTTTACATATAAATGAAGCAAGTGTCAAAAACCAAAACCAAACCTCTCTGTTTAGTAGTTTGTGATTGTTGTTTAACATATTGTTAGCATATTTTTGGTCTAGTGTTGGCTACAGTTCTGCGCTTTTGCTTTAGTCTTGGCATAACAGTAATTGAGTTTTTGTTTCCTTTTCTAGCATTGCCTCTTTAATTGGTTGTTTCTTTTTATACTTGGTTAAAGTTTTCTCTTCAAAGGACTTGAATTTTTTCTTGTAATGCAGGAAATTCATCCAACATTCGAGGAAGGTGAGCTTGAAGTTGAAGATGACGAATGAAATCATTTGCACGTGTTGATCACCATAACTTGAGGCAAAGTTTATGTAAAAATCAATCTTTTTTGGTTATTTTTTTGAAACAAACTATACATGTTATTGTAATTTTGGATGTTTTGGATATCCAAACTTGAAATATTATATCATTGTTTTTTTGAAGACTTGAAATATTATATCATGAATGTCTATTTTATTTTGTTTAGTTTTTGAAACTGAGTTTTTTTATTTTATTTTAGATAAATGCTTATTACTGTATTTTATAATGCTATTAATTGTTATTATTAAAAAATTAATTTAAAAAGAAAGAGTTGCTATAAAAGATAAGAACACAAAAAAAGTTGTCTACAATGAGACTTATGCAATACTCTAATAACTGATCTTATAAAATAACCGTTGCCATATTAATAAATTAGAAACCGTTGCCTATACAATTGAGCAACATGAAATAAGTGTTGCCTAAAGTTCAATTCAAAACCGTTGCTTACAAGCAACAAGCTAATAACCGTTCCTTGAAGTCCAAAACCGTTGCCCTCTAGACTACAACTAACCGCTGCCATTTAAAGGTTTAAGCAACGGTTATACAGGACTGTGGGCAAAACTTAGAAAACCGCTGCCTATAGAAAAGGCAACGGCCGTATAGAGCGCGCAAGCAAAACTGTTGCTGAACCGTTGCCTTTGGATACAGGTACGGTTTTTTGGCTTTAAGGAACGGTTTTTGACTGCTGCCTAAACTTCAAAATGTTGTAGTGTTTTGCCATACCCATTGAATAATACTTATTTTTCTATCATATGAAAAATAAAAGAACACAACACAATTCCAAATTAAATAAAGAATGTGATAAAAAGTAAAATTTTGTCATACACTAAAGAAGCAAGTAGAGTATTCATAGATTTTGCAATTTAGACATGTATTTTTTTTATAATCAAAAGTTGAATTACAAAGAATGCATGGTGTAGTCAATATAATTCAAAATGATACACTTTAGATGCGAAGAAAGTTGTCTAAGGGGTTACTGCACCAATCAGAATAGATAAGAGATGTGTGGCTCTCTGATCGACCTATGAACCAAAACCAAGAAATAAACATAACTTGATCCAATAAAGAAGATACATTGGCAATAACACCTCTAAACATTATATTATTTCTTAAGCGCCAAATACTTCACTTAATTGCCAACCAAATTAAATGATGAACCTTCACACAATTCTTTCCTTTCACTGCTTGAGGCAGACCTAGGGGGTTGTGGTGGGCCATGACCCCCCCACCCCCCCCCCCAAAAAAAATCATACCATGAAAATTTACCGTAGTACCCCTAAAAAAATATATGAAAGGGAAGAGAAAACATTTTGTCATCCCTCTTCTTTCTACTGTTCTACAAACGCGTGACAACAGTACAACACCACCATCACACCTTAGTTCGTTTAACAAAAACTTTTATTCAAGAACTGAGAGAAAATGGTTGGGATAAGTTGTATGCTACTGTGACATTTTATTGTATAAGACATGATATTGGGATTCCTGATCTTGATGATACTCATTCAACAACAAGATTTGGACGCTCTCGTCATGCAAAGAATCAAGTCACACTAGAACATTACTTTAACGTTGAATTTTTTTTGCTATTACTGACCAACAATTACAAGAGTTGAATAACAGATTTGTTGAGTAACTCTAAGTTGTGCTTTGAATTCTAAGAGTAGTTATAAAGCTTTTGACATTGATACTATTTGTGATCTAGTTGAAAAATATTATCCTTTAGATTTCATTGAGCAAGAGAAGATTACTTTGCAATATTAGCTTCGACATTTTCTTGTTGATGCTTGCCCATCAGCAGATTTGAATAATTTATCAACTATTCAAAATTTATGTTCGTGTTTGGGTTGATTGATAGACTACTCCGTCTTTATCATGACCCTTACAGTTTCTACTGCCACAACTGAGAGATCATTTTCGGCAATGAAAATTATCAATACTAAGTTGCGAAACAAGATGAAAGGTCAGTTTCTAGCAGATAGCATAACTGTTTACATTGAAAGGGAAATTAGTGTAAGTATTAGTTCAAATTCCATTATTGATGACATATGATTTCAAGTCGCTTGATACATGTAGAGTGTTATTTTAAGGTATGTAGTTTAATTTTATAGTAATCAACTTTGTTCTTATTATTACTAATGAAATTTTAATATACAATATTATTGTTTATTTTTTTCTTCCGCCACTGTTCACTGTTATACCAAACAAATTAAAATGGTTCCAGCTTTCAACAAACAAAATAAAATCAATCCGCATGCACCTACAAATAAGCCTCCAAACTTGATCCAGAAAACAACACCTAAAGAGCACATGATGAAGATCTTCAACCTCCAAAATCCACAAACATTTCATTTCATGTGTGTTAACAGTGATACTTTAATGAGCTAATGTCTCACGTGTTGGTAATATTTCTAATAACAATCTCCAATCAAATATGCTCACCTTGGATGGACATCATACAACCATAATCTTTTCAAAGACTTCACCTGATATGAAATGTGGCAAAACAACTGTGACTAAAATTTTGAAAATAGTTTATTAAATATACTAATTTTACAATTTTGTCTGCTGGACAATTTAACTCAAAACTTTAGGTACTAGAAATGTTTTGTGGGGATGAAGTTGATAAATAAAATGGTAGAAGATTAGATGATATAGAAGTTAAAATTGACATTTTTTATTTACTTTATGGTTTATAATTATATGGTAAAGGTTTAACCATAGACGTACTATAATTTTAGGTTTTTCCTTTTGTCACCCTATGAGTTACTCACGCGCTCTACGAAATGGCTAAAATATCCTTCTGTGGCTTAAGTCTCAGATGTAGAAAAAATGAGTAATTTTGAAAAATAACATCCACTACTTAAGTCACGGATGTTATAATTGGTAGGGTATTTTGGGGGTGTCCGTAGCACAAGTAACAGACAGGGGTATTTTGGTTATTTCGTAGGGCGCGCCCCAAAAATCATAGGGTGACAAAATTAATAATCTAATTTTATGATCATGAAGTTGCTTTTCCACTGTAATGGGCTGCTATTAATAACAAATTTGGCCGAACAAGCAATGTTAGGATTTACCGGTGCTCATTAAGGGATCCGCTTTCCACACCTCCTTTTTTCTCATTATTATACATAGACTATTTCAACAAAAAAATTCAATGATTTTTTGCCATCCAAAAGTAATTTTTCTGACTATTAATTAAGTGAGTACAAAAGAATATCTCAACAAAGAAAATAGTGAGGATCAAGGTGCAGTGGAAAAAATAGAGGTGTAGAAAGTTGCAAATAATATATTCATACATTTTACCTTTTCTTTTATGATTTTTTTTTTAAATAGCCTAGTGACTCGAAATTCCAACGTTAAGATGGATAAGGGGGATAACCAAAGTTCGAACCTCGGCCCCCTAAGCTAATATCATGGGACTTTTATGAAAAAAAATTTAAGGGAGGGAAAAATGCCATAGTTATGGACATAAAAGATTTTAGAATTCAAAAAATACTTATGAAATTAATTACATTTAAATTCATCAAACACTACAAAAAAATTAGAAAGAGGCGGCAATTAGATTGAGTATTTGGCGGCGGTTATAACAGCCGCTAAGCATTTAGCGGCGGTTATAACAGCCGCTCGCCGCATACTCAATCCAACCGCCGTCGCTTTCCAATTTTTTTTGTAGTGCAATCCAACCGCCGTCGCTTTCCATTTTTTTTTAGTGAAAGATACTAGTAGGATTAAGAACCTTGACCAAACTTTAGAGTTAATACATTTTATCTCATTCTAATTTCTAATAATACAAATAAACTAGTATTAAAATGTATACATGTGTTTGAATTCAATTTTATTTGATTTGTTAAAATAAAAATATATATATATATAATGTTTTTTTGATCTAAACGGTTTTTAGAAAAGCAAAAAAAATACTTGATGATATTTTGATTTGTACGATCTTTTGGATCATTGTATTGGTTTTATTTGATTCGATTTAGTTTCCTTTCTTTCTTTTTACCCCCTTAGTTAAAAAAAAGAAAGAAAAAAGAAGAAGGCGATACAAAATATATATTATTGTTAAGAAATGCCAACTAGTGTCTCTGAAATAGTATAATTATCCTGAAAAACTTATGTAATCAATATATTAAAAATATATATAAAAAAAAAGTTATTTAAGGGTCATGTTACATGTTAAGGTAGCTAAATGTAAAAGTTTTGTATTTAATGATGCAAAAAAAATTAATGCTTAAAAGATTGAATTCAGAATTTACAAGAAGTTTTGTAGGGTACATATTAACATTTTCCTTTTTAATAAGTTTCATTTTGACTTTTTTAATTCTTTTTTTTAAAGTAGTTTAGTGGCCAAAATTTCCACCCGTAAGGTGGATAAATGGGATGACCAGAGTTCAAACCCCAATTCTATATATATATATATATATATATATATATATATATATATATATATATATATTGCAATGTCCAACCAATTGAGGTAAGCTTATGGATGACTTTTCTAATTCTCTGGAAGTGAAATTTTGCTCCATTTACTTTTTTTCATTGTACACATTGATGACATGCAGCAAAATTAAAATGAATAGTTTGTGATTAATATTTTATACTTAATTACTCTCTCTGGTCTTTTTATAAGAAACAAAAGAGAAATTTTATTGTCCTTTTTATAAAAACTTTGACTAATTTTTAAATATTTTAAATATTTAATTTCACTTATATCCTTATTTATTATGAAAGCGGATATTAAGAATAAGTACATTAGTTGAATTGAGAGTAATTAAATAGGGGTATATATGGAATAAATTTTAATTTACAAGAATATTAAATAAAAATAACTATTCACAATGTGATTTCTTAGTCTTATGATTTTTTTCAAATCGTTTCTTTTAAAAAAGATCGAAGGGAGTATTTGTTTAATACTGTACTTAATAATTCCACATTAGTAGTTATCATGACCTTTATTGTTAAACCTTTTGAAATTAATGATATCCAAATTCCAAGCTAGCTTCCATTGCTCTTGTAATTTATTTAATTTAAGTGAATTTATATAGATTCAACCAATCCCATATATTAATTGCTCCGTTTTGAACAATTGCTCCCTATTCAAACTACATTTGATTTTATTTTAAAATTGAAAAACACTTGTGAATAAATTAGTGTATATATATGGTACTAATATTAGTTACAATATATATCGTGCATCTTAAGCAACATCTTGTTCTTTTGTGGTTGGAATTATTCCGATCTAGAGGGAGTTTGCTTCTACATTTAATGTTATAATACTTTTTCTTTTCTTTCTGAATTGCCTTATAATTAATTAGTACAACTTAAAAAGTTAACCATTTTTTTAAAAAAAGTAACCATGTTGTATATATAATACCGTAATTGTATGAATATCTATAGCCAACAATACTAATATAAAAACTTTCAAAAAAAAAACAATACTAATATAAAAGAATGATAATTAATTTGATAGTGCTAAACAAAAACTAATGTGTATGGTTAAGAAAACAAAAGGACAAACTAGCAACACATGTAGAAATTATTTATCTATATTATATATAAATGAGACTTTACTCATGAGAATGTGACACGTGGTATTTTACAATACAATTATTTATTGCATTAATTTTTAGTTAATATTTTATAACATTATATTTTTAATTAAATACTAACATAAATAATATTTATATTATTTATTTCAAAATGTTACATTTTAATTAATTATTGATAACGTTACTTTTTATATTAAATATTTTTTATATTTATTTGAACGTTACATAACAATTTTGTCGGTTACATATATATTTTTATTTTTATATTAATGTTAAGTTGTAACGGATATTTTGTCATAAAATCATATTTATTTTTTGTCTTTCTAAAGTTATCTATAAATACAAATCATTTTGCCACAAAAACTCACAAAGTTTCGAAATCATTTTTGCCTACTTCAATTATCGCTAAACATGGCTCCAAAAATTAACCAAATTTCCAAAATCAACCAAAGCAGTGAAAGTTTGAATATTGTTGTTCGTGTAATTCGGATGTGGTTGGTTAGTGATGTGTCAAGCAACAGTGTACCATTTTCTTTGGATATAATACTAATGGATATCTATATTATAAACAAATGCAACCTTACTCATGAGAACGTGACACATGTCATTTTACATTACAATTATTTATTGCATTAATTTTTAGTTAATATTTTTTAACGTTATATTTTTAATTAAATACTAACATAAATAATATTTATATTTTATTTCAAAATGTTACATTTTAATTAATTATTGATAACGTTACTTTTTATATTAAATATTTTTTATATTTATTTGAACGTTACATAACAGTTTTGTCGGTTATATATATTTTTTTATATTAATGTTAAGTTGTAACGGATATTTTATCATAAAATCATATTTACTTTTTGTCTTTCTAAAGTTATCTATAAATACAAATCATTTTGCCACAAAAACTCACAAAGTTCCGAAATCATTTTTGCCTACTTCAATTATCGCTAAACATGGCTCCAAAAATTAACCAAATTTGTGAAATCAACCAAAGCAGTGAAAGTTTGAATATTGTTGTTCGTGTAATTCGGATGTGGTTGGTTAGTGATGTGTCAAGCAACAATGGACCATTTTCTTTGGATATGATACTAATGGATTCAACCGTAAGAAATTTTCTATAAGTTTAATTTTTATTTACACAAATTCTTGATTTTTTTTGTGTATTATATTAATATATTGTCTTATTGTTAAGGGAAACAAAATACAAGGTACAGTGCGTCGCACTCTAATTTATAAGTTTGAAAAAGACTTTAAGGAAGATAATGTTTACTCGATTACAAATTTTGGAGTTGTTGCAAAGAGTGGATCATACCGTGTTATTAGGCACGAGTATAAATTAAATTTTCAATTCCACACGAAGGTAAAACTTTGCAACTCGAAAAAAGTTTCTTCCGATATATATATGATTGAAAGTCCGATTCTAGCATTTTCACTTGATTATGATACAAACTATCTTTATGGTAAGAAATAAACACTGGAAAGTCCGATTCCAGTGTTTATTTTGCTTATTTATTTATACGTTGTATTTTACAATTTATGTTGGAGCTATTAATATAGATTATAGGATGCTGGAAAAAAATGATTCTCCGTCCCCTGATATTTGTTTGATCCATGGTTCTAATGGATTGAGCGAAGAAGAAGATTTTCTCAAAGTCACGCCAAGGATAACAATTGAGGGGTTGAAAGAAAGTCATGGGGTTAGTTTTTTTGCTTAACAAAATAATTTTTTATATTCACTTAAGATACATGTAGAAATCATATATATTATTAATCGTATAAAACTTAATCATTATTTATTTCCTTAAATCCAGCAACCATCTTACATTGTCTTGGGAACAATCAAAGGCTTGCTTGATACACATGGGTGGTGGTACACTGCATGTGAGTGCAACAAAAAAATTATTCTTGATGAGGGCATGTACTATTGTTCTAAATGTAATAAATATGTGGCCTATGTTAGCGAAA
The DNA here is from genome assembly GCA_030408175.1 of Trifolium repens. Classification (NCBI taxonomy): domain Eukaryota; kingdom Viridiplantae; phylum Streptophyta; class Magnoliopsida; order Fabales; family Fabaceae; genus Trifolium; species Trifolium repens. Next base: position 17,284,383 of record CP125841.1, on the reverse strand, counting down.
TGTAACATATAAAAAGTGTATTCATTTTATTTTTCAAACACGTAAAATTATAAGTGTAACGTTTGTTTTTTACTATTATTTAGGTACAAAATCAATGTCTTTGTAATTGATTCAACCGACTTTGCCACATTCGTCATTTTTGACCATGAAGCAACAAAATTGTTCAAAAAAAAAAGTGTTTCAAATGATTGAGAGTTCTGCGGTAACGTATTTGAATTAGTCGTAGTGATGCAAAAAAAAATTATATATGTTGTATTATCAATCTTAATTTAATAAGTGTATTTATATAGGAAAAATCGTCTGAAGTCCTACCCAAAGACATTTCTAGGTTGATTGATTCTACATTTTTGTTCAAGGTTGAGACTAACCTCAATAGTGACACTAGGTTTTTATAACATTCCTTATTCTCTCTAAACCGTTTGTGACACATGTATTTTTTCATTTAATTATTTATTGTATTAATTTTTATTTAATATTTTATGACGTTACATTTTTAATTAAATATTAAAATAAATAATATTTATATTATTATTCCAATACGTTACATTTTATTGAATAATTGACGACGTTACATTTTATATTAAATACTAAAATAAAAAATATTTACATTATTATGTTACAAATTAATGTAATTTCATAGGTTATACGCAAATAAAATCAATACATTAAGCGTTTCTATATATTTTTTAATGCTCATAAACATATTTCGGTTACGTGTAATTTTCAATTATTATAATAAATATTTTTTATATCTATTTGAACGTTACATAACAATTTCGTCAGTTACATACAAATTATAATAAATTAAATAAATATTTTGTTATATTAGAGTTTTAGCTGATATTTGTTTATTTTTTTATTTCTTAAATTGTTTTAATTTACAGTAATTAAATTCATATTTTGTCATATGTTATTTAGATGTGAAATAAAAAATGTGTCGGTTACATGCAAGTTATAATTAATAAAATTAACGTTTTGATATATTAAAGTTTTAACAGTTATATTATTAAAAATTATTAATTATTAATAAGAAATGTCATAATATTTTATTAATTGTCATAAAATCATGTTTAATTTTGTGTTTCTATAACTCACTATAAATATAAGTCATTGCCACAACAAAATCCACAAATTCATTTTATTTTCATCCATATTAAAAAATTTGTATTGTTTTGTTTCTCTCATTTTTGTCTGAAAGCAATGTCACATATGAACGATTTTATTATTGACATATCATTAGGAAAACAATCATGAATATTGGTTGTATGAGTTGTGCGTTTATGATGATTTATTATTTGTTATGTAGGGAGATTGGATTGGAGTTTTTGTGCAAAGAACATTGATCTGCAAGTTCAAAGACCAACTTCAAGGGGTATCGATTACAAGATATCCTCATTAGATGTTGGTTCTATCGATATTTGTAATTTTATTATATAACAATATTCTATGTTAATTGTATTTATATACTTCATACTTCACACTCGAAAGAAAAAATAAAAAAATTTCATATTTTGTGCTTGTGTAACTTGACCTAATATATGTGTCAATTTAAGTTTATGATGATAGTGTGTAAAAAAAAAACCCAGAAGGTTGTGAAAGGGGACGAAGTTATTGACTTGAAGTGTATCTTCACTATTTTCTGTTAAAAATATAATGTTTTCTTTAGAAGAGGCATGAGTAGCATCCAATGAAAATGTCCAAATGGACAAAAAAATTATTAAAATAAAGAAATAGTTGTTGAACATAAATATGTTTCTTTTGAGTTTTTGCTTAATGTTTCTTCATTGAAATTTCAATTTATTATAAATTTATGTTTTCAAATATTATTCTTTATGAGATTATTTGTCAAATTACCTATATTATTGTTTCTATAAATTTTTTGGGTTGATTGCATCTAAATTTTGCAAAGATATGGGTCAAAGAGACAACAATATGGCGGATGAAAGATGAAGAAAATGTAATGAGAAGAGGAAGAAGAAATTAGCGATTTTGACAATTATAATTTTTATTTAGATTTAGTCCTTCAATTTAAATAATCAGTTGAACTGGTGGTCAATAGCCATGTCACTATGTGACACGCGTGCCTATGATTGCTACCTTCAATTTTTTAATGATGACTAACGTCAGAGACCAAAATCAAATTAAACAATTTCAATCTTTCAATGGCTATTTCCTACAAAAAAAAAATATACATAGACGAAAACTAAAAAAACGAAAACTTATTGACCACAACTGCCTATTTAAGCCTAAAATGTTTGACAAATTTTATGTTATATTAAAATTGTATCATATTTTTTTAATTGATCAGTTTATTCTTAATAAAATTGTGGGTAATGGATGCGAATATGACTACTCTGATACCTCAAAAGTTCATGTACAGGTACAAGTGTAAATATTGTTATCCACACATGTGTGAGTTATAACACAAACTTATTTAAAATTGAAAGGAACAAACTCTATAAAAATATCGATTTTGTGACAAAAAATGATCAGAATAACAAAAACATTGAAATTCAGTTCATAAGTTAACTTTCATTTTTTATTCTTCTTCAATTGTTGGACAAAATTAAAGTTATCAAAACGGACTATCCGGCATTCAATGGGCTAACCCAGTTGGGCTACGAGCCCTATCGGACCGGGCCAACAAATCTATTTTTAAATACGGGTTTTTTCAAGGAATGCTAAAAAACTCTAAAAATATTTGTGCTAATATTTTAAGGCCCAAACCCTATATTTATTTGTGCTCGGCGGACCAGTGCATACGGGCTAACTCATTTTGACAACTTTAGAGCTGTTAAAACGGGCCGAGCGAAAAAGCCCATATTTAAATTCAGACCTTTTCAGGTTGGGGTAAACCCTTAACAAATCTGGGCTAATATTTTAAGTTCTAATCCCTAAATTTATTCCGGATTTACAGGCTGGTCTATATGAGCTAGCCCATTTTGATAGCTCTAAAATTGTATCTCGAAAAGAGTTAATGTCGTTAATGCTTTAACATGACAATAAAAAAAAATCATCAAAACAACAAAAATACTAAAACATTCACTACCATCTTAGAAACATTATATTCAAACATTTAAAAACAAATAAAAACTATTACTTACTTATGACTGAAAAACAGATAACATAAATAGCTAGATTACAAAGAGATAGAACTATGTAAAAGTTCACAATTTGCGAACTGATCCAATGATCACAATAATTTTAGTTTAGAGTTAAATATATTTTATGTTCCATAAAATATATCAACTTTTATTTTTAGTCCTTCTATAAATTTCCTTTGAACTTTGGTTCCACTAAATGTTATGTTTTAAATTTTAATCCGTTCTTTTTTTTATCGAGTTCATATTGCATGCTCAAAGCGACTTTAAATGAATCTAAAGAGTTATTTTTTTCTCAAGAATGACAAGTGGACTCATATACAATAGGTCTCCGCAAAAAATAAACACATACATTGATAATTATCCGCAATAATGAACGGGTATGGGTACTTTAGTACCCACCTCTCCCCCATACTTGCATATTATATATATTTACATTTTTTATTTATATTATTATATAAAAATATAAGTATATCAATTTTAAAAAATATAACACTACTAAACTTTTACAAATTTGCAATTAAAAAATGTGTATTTAGAACATAATGAATATATCAACAAAGATATATATGAACATTAGTATGATTAATAATAATTTTTTCTATAATTTTCAAAAGTCAACAATAATTTTTTTTTTATAAAAAAATTAATAATATTAAAACGATATCTTATTTTTTAATTGGTCAATTTATTCTTAATAAAGTTAAAGGTAATGAGTGCGAGTATGGGTACTCTGATACTCAATGGTACGTGTATGATACGAGTAAAAATATTGTTATGCACGCGGATATGAGTCAGGATCTATGAAGCATGTACACTCCTCAGATTAGTTGTGTTCTGTGTCGGACACCAACACTTATAATTACATTTAATTATATTATTTTTTCAAATTATAATTGATGTTAATTTGTTAGTATCTGTGTCGTGTCTAAGATCCATTTGTATATTCGTGCTTCAAAGATATAATATATGCATATATTTGGAACCGAAAAAAATGTTAATTATCCGTGCTTGGCACGGGATGCATTCTAGTTTATATTGTTTAGATTAGTGAGCATGATAATAGGAATAATTAACCTCCTAACTCCATTATTAGTCTTTGTATACGGGATAAAAATATGGTGAGTGATCTGAATCGATAGACTCAAATATTATATTTTATATTAGAATTAAATAATCATTACAAAACAGATTTATAAGGTTATTAACATATATCACTTTTTTTGTCAAAAAAAAAAAAAAAACATATATCACTTTTTATCATTTTTTTTTAATCTTTTTTCACCGGTAGTCTTTATATGCGGACTTGAGGTTTTTTTCAATAACAACCGTCCATACACATTAAGTAGCCCCCAATATTTGAAAAACCAATCTAAATCGGCAAAATAAATTGATAGAACTTGAAATATCAATTCATCTGTTAGTTTGATTCTAACTACATTATAGCTTAATTGAAAATCAATCAGTCCCTTAGTTTGATTCTAACTGCATTTATAGCCTAATTGAATTAGTTTTAATCGAAACTAAACCAGGTCGAACTAGTTCAACCATAGTTTGAACCACTAATTTTTATATTTTAAATTTTAATTTATTTAGTTGTGATTTGGTTTAACTATTATTAGATTAATTGGACAAATTAAACCATGATACGAAAATGTCACTAGTTTGATATCCGGTCTGATTTATTAAAACATTATATTTAAACCTTTGATTTTATTATTTTTTGGTAACTTATATTAAACCTTTGGTGTTTGTTTATGTTGACCGGTCTTGCTAAGACAATTGTCAGTATTATCTTTCTGATGGTGAGTGCTGCATAAAGACAACAATTTAATTTTCAAATTGAAAATTTAGGCTTAGATAGCATGATTGAATTAAAAAATATATGGCTTGTAATATTCCCCTCAGGCCTAAGCTTCCGCTATATGAATCTTGACTTGTAAATTATTTTAATTTCTTTGGTTCAGGAATAATTCTAAGTTCTATCTCACACACACGCACAACAAATCTATTGCATTGTCCTACCATTCGTGGATACAAACTTGATGTTATCAATTATTTGAGGTATATCATCGATTTTGTGATCAATTTAAATAATCTTCTTCTGTTCTGAGAAGCAACAAGAACATGCTTTTAAATTTTTAATTTGTAACCGCTATGAACGGCTCAGACTCAGAGTTAGATGATTCCGATGGTGAGACTCGAGATTTAGTTATGGTGGCGTTAGGCCCTTGGAACAATAGTTTACGGTTGGAAGGTATGTACCTGCAAAATAAATTAGCACTTCAACGCTCGAGTCAGAATGTGATCAAAGAGTGGAGTGCAAAGTGATTGGCATTAAAGCCTAGTCCTTATATAGAGGAAGGCGGGTTATAAAACTGTGAGCAAAAGGAGCCGTTGAGATGAATCTAACTGTAGTGTTAATCCCCAATAATTTCGAACTAAAAAGAAATCGGACTGGATTCAGAATATTCGAGTCACTTGTATTTGACTTTGGTGCAGTCTGGAACAATATCATCATAACATATTATATTTCATGCAATGTGCAACTGCAAACCTAACACAAGTAAAAAAAAAACATATAGCTCATTTTTATTCTTTAGTAGATAGTTCATAGGTGAATCATTTGGAAATGAGATTGAGAAACACCACTTAATTAAATGTGAGAGGAAAATTATTTATTTAGGAGACGATAATTGTGATTGGGTGCATTTTTTTTTCTGATTTTTTGTCGTTTTTGTTTATCTCTAGTTTGGTTTTGTATATTGAATTAGCTTGACCATTATTTTATCGTTAGCATCGTATTTGTTGGATATGCCTTGAAATCTCAGTTACAAGAAGTCGGAAAATTCTGAAGAACATCTGCCAGTTGGCGCCAGGCGCCAGGAGAGGCCTCGTTTGGCCTGTGGCTTCTGTCGACTGGCGCGGGGCGCGAACGGGCTGGCGCCAGGCGCAGCTCGTGCTGGTTTGGAGATTTTCGCGGAAAATTTGTTTTGAAGGATATCTGACTTGGATTGTGTTTGTTTTTAAATATTAGATATATTTAAAAATAATATGAGATTTGGTTTTATTTTATAACAGATTTGTTTTAAAATAATAGGCATATATTTTTCTATAAATAGAGGTTGTTTATTCATAGAAAAATAAGAGAGCAAGAGAGCAAAGAGAGACAAGATGTAGGGAATTAGGGTTTGCCACCACACAAGGCTAGGGTCTTAGGATCCTAGGAGTTTGGGCAAATCATTCTTGGGATCATCTTGTGGGATCACCTTGGGTAGACTAGGTAAAATTGAGTCTCTTGGCCACGGGAAGAGATTCGGGATTTTGGGTAGAATTAGGATTAATTCTTGTAACCCAATTGGGAATTTCTTGTGTAAAGTGACTTCTTTGATCTAGTGGAACGGAGAGTTGCTCTCTCCCCCAGACGTAGGTCTTTATTTGGCCGAACTGGGTAAACAATATCTTGTGTGCTTCTCTTTCTCTTGAATTATTTACTTTCATCATCTTTATCAACTTTAATTTGGTTACTTGGTTAATTTGCTCCACACATCAAATTTCATTGGTGTGATTTATCGTCGAATTCACAACAATTGGCGCCCACCGTGGGGCAAGGATCAAATCGATAATCAGGTACCATGGGTTCTAAGTTTGATATTGAGAAGTTCACCGGGAGTAACGACTACGGGTTGTGGAAGGTGAAGATGAGGGCGGTGTTAATTCAAAACGTGTTGAGGCGTTGAAGGGAGAAGCACGGCCTGGAGAGGCGGTGGAATAATACTCGGGTGACTGTTGAAACAACAACTTTGTTATAAGAATTCGAAGATGCTAGTGAAAGTTGGGAAGCGGTGGAGTATTAAGTCATGGACTTTGGAGGCTCCTATCACATGTGTTTAAAGAAGGAATACCGTGAAAAATCCGAGAGCTAGTTGAAGGTGAAGTTTTTCATCTTGAAGACGGGAAAGCTTGAAAGGTTTGAGGTATGGTTTTGGTTTGTCTTACGATGTTTGACAAATCATGTGTTTTCTTTTACATGATGTGAGGTATGTTCCTAAACTTTGATGCATGGATAGTTGGTTTACTATTGAATATGCATTTGTTACTAGTGGTGATTCTCATATGGTTGAGTTGTGAAACTTTGGTTGATTCTTGTTAGTGACATAGGTTTAGCTGAACTAGTGAAACGAGATTTACTAGGTGTTGGAACTAAACTGGAATTGTTGGATACTAACAATGGCCTGAAGTCTGTTTCAGAGCAGTTTGACAGTTTTGCAGGTTACAAGGTGGGAACATAGTGGAAATACCGGTTTGTGGCTTTGGTGGAGGAATCTCAGATTGAGGAGGAGTTTGTTACTAGTTGGACTAGAGGAAGACAAACATTCAACAATGGCTCTTGGCTATCAAATGAGAGGTAGGGAAGAAAGTGGAATTGTTGCACCAAAGTGGTATGACTATGAAGACCTTGTGGGTTATGTTTCAATTGTGGCTGAAGAAGTGCAAAACTTGAAAGATCTTCAGGGAGGCAATTGAAAGCAACAGTGATCAGACTTGGTAACTTGCGAGACTGCTGGAGGTAGTTGGATACAAGGAGAGTTTGATGTTGCAGCTTGTGGAACCGCCTAAAATTCCAAGGTTGGTTCGGAGCCAAGCAATACTTCGAGAGGACGGAGGGCACTCCGGGGGTCGAAGGGTGGTGAGGCTTGTAGGGCTGTCCTAAAAATCCATGGATAGTCAGAGGCAAGCAATTCTTCAGGAGGACGGACAGGTTCAATCCGGGGGCTGAAGAGGGTAAGGTGGAGCTTGTAGGACTATCTAAAATTCCGGTGATAGTTGGATGCAAGCGTTTCTTCGAGAGTACGGAACTGAACACTCCGGGGGTCGAAGAGGTAGCGGTGAATCTTGTGGGTGCTACCAAACATCCTATGGTAGTGGGAGACAAGATCTTCATGAGGGCGGAAGGCATTCCGAGGGATGAAGAGGAGGTACAACTTGCGGGAAGCAAGTGGAGGATGGTGCCTATGTCGAGGTTCAAGTGGGACTTGGACTTGGCCGGTGATCTTGAATAGAAGATTCAAGATGGAGAGAGCAACACGGTGGTTGATTGGATCACCATCGATTTAAAGGCAAGGTGGAGAATTGTTGGATATGCCTTGAAATCTCAGTTACAAGAAGTCGGAAAATTCTGAAGAACATCTGCCAGTTGGCGCCAGGCGCCAGGAGAGGCCTCGTTTGGCCTGTGGCTTCTGTCGACTGGCGCGGGGCGCGAACGGGCTGGCGCCAGGCGCAGCTCGTGCTGGTTTGGAGATTTTCGCGGAAAATTTGTTTTGAAGGATATCTGACTTGGATTGTGTTTGTTTTTAAATATTAGATATATTTAAAAATAATATGAGATTTAGTTTTATTTTATAACAGATTTGTTTTAAAATAATAGGCATATATTTTTCTATAAATAGAGGTTGTTTATTCATAGAAAAATAAGAGAGCAAGAGAGCAAAGAGAGACAAGATGTAGGGAATTAGGGTTTGCCACCACACAAGGCTAGGGTCTTAGGATCCTAGGAGTTTGGGCAAATCATTCTTGGGATCATCTTGTGGGATCACCTTGGGTAGACTAGGTAAAATTGAGTCTCTTGGCCACGGGAAGAGATTCGGGATTTTGGGTAGAATTAGGATTAATTCTTGTAACCCAATTGGGAATTTCTTGTGTAAAGTGACTTCTTTGATCTAGTGGAACGGAGAGTTGCTCTCTCCCCAGACGTAGGTCTTTATTTGGCCGAACTGGGTAAACAATATCTTGTGTTCTTCTCTTTCTCTTGAATTATTTACTTTCATCATCTCTATCAACTTTAATTTGGTTACTTGGTTAATTTGCTACACACATCAAATTTCATTGGTGTGATTTATCGTCGAATTCACAACAGTATTGTTTCTTTATTCTCAGAAACTTGTATGAATCTCATAAACAAAAGCAAGGTACGTATAATTTAAAGATTTAATCGGTCCATTCTCATTTATTTTATAACTGATTTAGATTATAATTCAGATATATTAATTATTTAACAAATTTAAAAAATGAATTTTGGTTTAAATGAAAAATGGAGGAGTAAACCAATAATTAGATTCAAATGATTAATTAGTTTTTCTAAAATAAATTGTTAAAAAGAACCTAAATTTCAATTTATGAAGAAAACAATTTTTTATCCTTGTAAAAAAACAGTTTTTTTTTATCAAATTTATATCTATTCTCCATTCTAATTCTAGATTATTGAAACCCCTCTTTTGAGAATCATAAGATTAATTAAAAAAAAATAGATACATCACTAAACATTATAAGGTTAATATATAGCACTAATTAACTGCATCTCCATTATGTAAAACAAAATTTTAATATAGCACTTAAGAAGTTGACCATTATAACGAACCAAAAATTTCAGTTGATGGTTTGGAGACAAAATTATATACTATATATAGTATATGCAAATGTGTATATGAAAAAATGCAACAATACATAAATAGTAAACAATATGACATAATTATCTGTGAACGATTAATTAGAGATTACATTTACTCAATTATCAAATATCAAAATTATTAATTAATCGTGGGAGGACCACGATTCGATCCTCCGCAACTACGATTGAGAGGGGATTGGAATCACTTGATGCAAGAACTGATCCCAAACCAGATTAAATTGATGGTAAAAGCAAAAAAAAAAATCAAAATTATTGCTAACAAGTGGTTCATACAATGCCATGTAATATTTATTCAACTTGTAAATATTTTGTTTCAATGATGATACTAATGTGGATATCATTCATTATTAGCAAGTGATACCTTATATTTAATTTCATATACAAAAAAAATGTAATATTAAATTGATGATACAATACCTTATTTAAGGTACCATATCATCAATTTTGATACTCTCTATGTCACGTCATGGAATTCCAATGATAAAAAAATTAAGGTATGAATCATAAATCTATGAAACTCTTTATGATACTCTTATTGGAGATACTCTGATTTTCCATAGAGAGTTAAAAGTTAAACTACCACTTGTGTCAGATTTTGTTGGTAGGATCTACAACTTAAATTTGGGCATTATTGTAATTGAACTATGATGTTAATTTTCTATTTGCAGTTAGCTAGTACATGATTGAGTATAGGGGTGTAAGCGGATCGGACAAATCCAATGAAACCGATGATCCAAACCAATCCAAACCGGAAAAAAACTGATGTTTATGGTTCGGATCAAAAACCGAACCGAACCAATAGAAAACCGAAGTGGTTTGGTTCGGTTCTCGGTTCCAGTTTTCAGATCCAATGGACAAACCGAACCAAACCAATATATAGTATATATGTTAAATTATTTTTTTAGGTAGTCCATATCCATCAAAAACTACAACTGGCTCAACTACTTCTAAAAAATAAAATAAAATCTGCCTCACTTATAAACTCTAATTTAAAAGCGCAAACTTAGAAATAGTCACAGCCGCAAACGCAAACTCAGAAACGCTGCTCTCATCTCACCTCACCATCATCCTCAAGCTGATCTCAACATTACGCAAACAATACTCTCAAGTCACGCTACTGCTCTCATCTCAAACCCACAGAACGATAACTTCTCAAGCATTGTTTTATTTTTTTCCGATTTAAGTGAGTATAGACTTGAAGTTTATTTTTATTGCACTTTATTATTTGATGAACTTATGAACTTAATTTCAATATGGTTGTATTTTGTATTTGATGAATTTATGAACTTAATTTCAATATAGTTGTATTATGTATTTGATGAACTTCAGCGAAAAGAATTGTATTTTGTATTTGTTTTCAATATGGTTGTATTATGTATATGTATTTGATGAACTTATGGGAAAAGAATTGTATTTTGTATTTGATGAGCTTATGGGAAAGAAAATATCGGGAAAAAATAATAGTATGGAATACATCGGAAAAAACCGATTAAAGTATCCGAACCAAACCGAACCAAACCGATGAGTTTGGTTCGGATTCATTTTTGAAAAACACTAAAAACCGAACCAATCGAAGATTCATTGGTTCGGACATCGGATTCACTCAAAACCGATCCAAACCGATCCAATTACACCCCTAATTGAGTACCTTCTTCAACCCTTCATAGAATGTAGGAAGACAGGTAGAAGAGTTATTACTAATAATGTTGAATTAGAAGGTTTTAATAAAATGATTTACTTTGATGACATTCATGCCAATATTTTAAAGTGCTATTGAGACATTAACATAATAAATAAAATTTAATATTATTACATGGCTAAAATGAGTTAATTAATAACAATTAACTTTTGTTTGCCTAAACCTCAATTAACTTTGGTGCAAATGCAATGAATATGAGCTCGAGTACAATTTTTTTTTTTTTTTATAATTAGACGAAATGACAAGCCAATGGAAACTCAGACACATAAAGTGGAGAGATTGATGTTTGAATTCCGGTTATGACGCCTGACACTAATAATTTTGACATTTCTGTCAGTTAAGCTAGGATTTGTGGACATATATGAAACAATTTTTATAATCAAAATCTCATGGCTTGTTTTCTTTTCCCCATTGTTTAGGGATGTTGTTTCCATAATAAAGAGTTAATTAATTACACTCACCTAAACTATACAAACATGAACAAATTTTAGGGAATGACTTAATATTCAAATAAAGATATAGCTTTGTAGTGATATATCCACTTTGAGTCATGTGATCACGGTGTAAAAGAAACAGAAATATCAGTTAGAAAGTGTTATATATGTTTTGTGTCAATCATTTTGAATTCATGTGCCTTGGAATGGGAAGACCATAAAATCCATAGCAAAAAAAAAAAATGTTATGATAAAGATGAGCTTCGTAAGATCATCATCATCATCATCATCATCATCATCATCATCATATAATAAAAGCTAAATCATATAATACACTAATTAATTAAATGAAAATAAACAATACAACATTGAAAAGCTTCTAGATAGACAATATCAAATGGTCTTTATAATTTTATTTAATCTTGACACGAATGCCAAATGTCTAGGAAATTGTATATATCGACGTTATCTTTCTCTTTAAAAAATAAAATATATTTAATTTGTTGAACACCTTGATAAATCACTAATGGGGAAAACTATAATTATAATAATTTAACAAAAAATATATATATACACCTTTTGGTGTATGTATACACATGCGTGCTACCAACAGCACTCTTCATGCGTAAGTGGCAAACAAACATGTATATAGAGGACACAACCATTCCTCTTAATTTGAGGAAATTAAAATATATAATGCAGGGTTGGATATGATATGTTAAATAAAATATGAAATTAAGAATGACAAAACATGTTACTGCATAAACCAAAAATTGTTAACTAATGTTGTCAACAAGATCATACAAAAAGATAGAACGTTCTTATATTCATAGAATTTTGTTGGGGCATAAACTATACTCTTTACATATATAATAATTTGAGTTTATCAAAGTTAGAGCACCATCAATCATAGTTATTTTTGTAGAGGTTAGTGGAGAGGAATGACCCGTGAACATCTAAATTGACAACCGATCAACAATAGGTTACGAACGAAGGAGAACTTGGCAAGATGTTGTTTAGCTATTGCGGATACGGAAGTGTATGTAGGTGCTTGTGGGCAAGGTTTTAAAAAACGGTCGCGGTCGCGTCTCGGTTACGTAAAAGTTTTTGCGATTTCGGTCGGTACAGGTGTTACGAAACTAAATTCGGTCGTCGCGGTGTGAATTAATCACAATTTGTTCTTTAATATAAAAAACGGTCAAAACGGTAACGGTATCGGCACCTGCCAAATTTGTTTTGTCGCGGCCGTTTTCGCGGTCGCAAACCTTTATATATTCATTTGGCTTACGCTAATTGAACTAAATTCACAGGATTGCTTAATCTATTTTCAATATATTCATTTGGCTTCTTCCAAAAAATAAAAAAGATATTCAATAATTTTATTTTTGTGAGTTTTTGTTAGAATGTCATTATTAGCTATATTGAAAATGGGCCATTAACATTTGGGTGGGTCTACATGTTGGTACTTATACTCGACACAAATATGTAACACACTGGTTTTGAAAGAGTACATGTATAATATATATTTATAATGATAATTAATTAAATACGTATAAATAAGTTTTAGTCAAAAAATTAGTTATTAAATAAGTAATACAGTATTAGTATTGCTCGACAAACAATAACTTGCAAAGCTTAAACAATTTCAAGTATATATGAAAAGGGAAAATAAAACATAGGGTCCATCCTCTGTCTTAATAAGGTCTAGCTTAATTCATGTATGATTTAAAACTACTGTCACCATCGTTTGTTTCATTCATTTTTGGAATAATCTTCTTTTTTGTGTGTCCTTTTTTATTCTTTGATTAATTTGGCTTGCTACACTTTTTTTTGGAATAATCTTGCTTTACATTTTGATTACCTGTACTTACAGGACAATTATTGTTATTATTCCCTTAATAAGAATCCAACAGGAGTACTGATCATTATTTATTTCATAATTTAATTTCTAATCATTCATATTAACAAATATCATTGGTGTCTATTATTCACTGAAAACACCATTAATCCTCACTCAAAGAGGAAAGTGTGTCTCCAGATTATTGAGCTTTTATAGTGTGACTGCCAGAGTAATTATTTGTTTAAACTTTAAACTTAATTGTATTGTACCATCTAATCATTAACTTTTAACTCCCTAATATAGTAAATAAATAATGATTGGATAGGGCTCGAAAAGAAATAAATCGGATATAAGAAAGATATTGGGCTTAAGTGGCTCAAGACAAGGGCATTTAAAAAAATCGAACATAAGAGATTTTGATAAAGTTAAGATTTGAGTGTTTTTCATTTTGATTTGGGGGGAGGGGGAAAATTGAAAAACAAGATGAAAAGATTGAGGAGGGATAGAACTTAAAGCTCGTCAACATTGGACAGTAGTTTTTTTTTTTTTGGTAGATTTTTTTTAACTAGTAGTGTTTTTATAGATTGAAGTTAAAGATTTTAAGTTAACTATTTTTTTTTACCCATGGTTCTTTGTTTTTAAAATTTAGAGATGATTTTATGCAAAAACGATTAGTAGATTGGGCCAATGAAGGTGGTGTATGGGTGGGTGGAGAACAAGTGTGGAATGTGGATATATATGGTTGGGTGGGTTGAGTATGGGTCATTGGAGTATGGGTGAGTGGAGTATGGATGGATGGAATATGTAAAATCTCGAAATAAGAAAAAATAGGCAAATCATCATTTTGGTTTTTGGAAGTGTATTTTGATGCCACTTTCGTTTTTGATTGTATTGAAATTGTAATTAGGTTCACAATTAGTTATTTTGGTCCTCAAATATGGTTTTAGGTAGTAAACTTGATCCTTAAATGTGTTTTATTATTGTCAATTTTGTCTATAAAATTACTAACAAAAGAGGCACTGAGAATCTATATGCAATTTTGATATATGACAGTGAGTTATACTTCTAAAGACTAAAATAGTGGTTTGCCCAAAAAAAATTACTCTTGAGAGTTTGTCAAAAAAATTGCTCTCGAAGAGTTTCTCAAAAAAAAAAAAAGCTCTTGAAGAGAAGTTACTACACGAGTAATAATTGAGCGAGGACGGCTGGAGTATATCCATCGACCAACCATAGTTGAACCTTACCGGCGGTGAACATTTGAGTGACATACCAGTCTATTTGTTACTAAACTAACAAATAAGTGAAGTGTCTGGGTTTGAGCATATCTCCTGCATATATAATGTGATGTCTCTATTAACTGAGTTCAAGCTTATGTTTGCTCAAATTTCTAACGAATCTCAAAAAAATCCCTCGGAAACACTCCTCAAGCACTACAAGTACTGATTGAGTATACTTCTGATACCTCTTTATTTTTCTGAACTTTCTATTGTACTTTTTTCGTTTTAATATTTATATATAACTAGCTGCCACGTGTCCGTTTGTGTGATCGATATTTTCTTTTCTTTTTTGTTTGCTGTGATCAAAATTCTCTATTGTGCAAATATAAATAACTACTTAATCTTCTTTTTTATTGGACTTAGTTAATTGATAACTACATAACCTCTTTTTTTGTTGTGGCTAGTTATTAAGAAGAAGAAAATATATTTATTTTTTACTATAAAAAAACTGAAAACCTACTTTTATGTTGAAGTTGTGCTTAGTTATTAAGAGGAAAAAATTTATTTACTAAGAAAACTGAAAATCTATTTTTATGTGGAAGTTATTTTTCAACATATACAAATATTTAGTTTTTTTTTTGTAATTTTTTTTAAGGGTAAAATAGGAATAATGAAAAAGTCATCCCAAAAATTTGTATCTTTTTTATATATACTAATAGATATATTTGCCATTAAAAAAAAACTACATTTGTAAACCCTAAAAATAATATACGCAACTTGCATGAGCCCACTTAAACTCTTTACAACCAAAAGAAAGATGAAATGAGCAAACGAGTCTCCTTACTTAGATCTCTTTAAATGTTGACCTCTTCAATTGGACACCTCACCAAAATCATAGCCTCCTATAGAAAACATAATTAACCACAACCCCCCTCAACCTCTCAAAAACCAAGCTTGACTATCATATAATCTAACATCTAATTGGTTGAGTCGTCATAAGCTTTTTAATGTTGACCTCTGACCTTGAAGAGTAAGCACTTTTTTCATTTATCACAACCTCCCCAATCAACAAGTTGCCTAGCTACCTCGAATAAAAGATGATTGTTAGTGAGAAATAATACAATCCCATTTTTTTTAGCACCAAAGTGACCAAACAAAGAATTTTATTGATATAGCAATGGAATAATGTACAAAACTACAAATAAATAGTATTAGCTCTGCCTAATAGAATTCCGTATGTGTGCACAAATTGCTAGCTCCGATGAGATCACCAGAATTCGAACTCTTATCCCTTTATTTCATGTGTATAGGTTTTTAGTTATAATTTTTCATTTCTTCTATCTAGAAATAATATATCACCCTCTCTCATCTTAGAGGTAGTGAACTCATTTGGAATTAATTTGTAAAGGCACCCAAAAAAGTAACATTTTAATTGGTAAATATAAATCGACCCATTTACATATTAATTTATCGTGGTCAAGTTTAGGACCGGGATTTACTATAGTAATAAAAGCACACAGTTTTAACGCAGTTTCAATCTTAACCATTAATTATTGATCAGACGGTTTTGATTAAATCAGTTATAAAATCGATCAAAACAATCTAAGCCATATATAACAGATCGGACGATCCAAAATCAAAACTGCGTGAAAACTGTGTGGAAATTTATAGCAGTAAATCTACTTCCGTCAAGTGTACATATATATAAATAGAAAATTAAGGAGTGTACTTGCGGCTATCATGTATACAAGACTGTAAGGTACCCTATAAATATATATTCTTGAGAAACAGAAAAGACAAAAGTTAATAGCTAGATCCAATCATGAAACAAAATGGGTTTGGTTAATGCTATATACCTCTTTTGTCACATAAGGATGTTGAATGGGATCTCATTTTTTTGACAAATAAAAATTTGGTGATATTGTTTTATATGAAAGAAAATAATGAACATTGTAGGCCATTAAGGGAACCTTATGCAATTAAATATTCATCATTCTAATCCTCCCTTTCCTCTTGTTTTGGTGTCTATAAAGAATGTGATAAATGATTATGATTTGCACAAGAGAGCCATAAACAACCAAAAACCTAAAAGCCATGATGACTGGTTCTGGTTCTCCTTGTGGAGCCTGCAAATTCTTGAGGAGAAAATGTGTTAGAGGTTGTGTTTTTGCACCTTACTTTTGTCATGAACAAGGTGCTACTCATTTTGCAGCTATTCATAAGGTCTTTGGTGCAAGTAATGTCTCAAAACTTCTTGCACACCTCCCTGTTAGTGATCGTTGCGAAGCTGCGGTCACAATCTCTTATGAAGCTCAAGCTAGACTTCAAGATCCAATTTATGGATGTGTTGCTCATATTTTTGCACTCCAACAACAGGTTTTTTCCATCTCTCATGATGAGAATTACAAACAACATGCTGTGATATATGTATAGCTGAAAACCCTAGATGATATGTGCTTACATTTTTTTTTAATTACAAAGAGGAATTTAAACTAATTAATAAAAAAACCAATTTCCATAAGATTTAATGCAATCAACTTGCAATAAATATCATAGTGATATGTATGACTTAGTTTGTTTGGAATCGCTATGATCTGACAAAATAAATCATGGTGACATCGTGATTTTGTTAAAGTTTTAAAGTGTAATTTTTTTGTCAAAATCATGATGGCATACCCTGATTCTATCAAAGTCATCGTCAATTCAAGTATATGCATTTAATACAATTAAAAGGACATAAGCACTTTGATATTTGCATACTTGTTACTATTACTAACATGTGAATTTTTTAATTTTTTTTTTTGCTATGATCTTTGTAGGTGGTCAATTTACAAGCACAACTAGCTTATATGAAGGAACAAGCAGCTCAAAGGTGTCTCAATACCTCAATCATTGAAAACCCTAATGAGAAGAACTTTGTAAAACCAAGTAATATTCTCCCTCAAGATCTTCAAATCCAGATGGAAAATTATTCCTACCTATGTCCTCAATTTCTTCCCAACTTGTCCTCATCATCCACTACTAATCTATCAACAACACATTATTATAATGAGAATAGTACAACTCTCATGGATCTAAACCCTATAATTGGAAACTATGAAAATTCAGGAACTTTAGAAGAAAGCATCTCATCATTTTCTAACTTTGATGAGAGATGTAATAACTCAATTGGAAACTATGACAACATGCAAAGGCAGTGGAACTTTCATGAAGTGCATAACCTTCAGTAAGTGGATTTTGGTTACACTTAATTAGCTTTCATGAAAGATCATAGTCTAGTTGTGTGAAAGAATTGGTGAAGAAGACTTTATCAATTTTATATGTTGGTATAAATAAGCTTAGGAAACCTAGAGATGTGTTCATATTATATATAGTAATAATTGGAATGAAAATCCATCCAATTAGTGTTTTGTTTAATATATTTGATTCTAGTGCAATATTGATATTTGTTTAGAATAATTAAGTGTGTGACTGTTAGAGATTTATAATAAAACTATGGTTTTGAATGAGAAATTTTGGGTTTGTTTATAGACCTAGAAAATATCCTAAATTTTGACCTAATAGATCCTCTCACCCTGGATATACTTTTTCTGACATTTACTTTCCTCTGTCAAATAAAATAGGTTAATTTGGAAAATATTTGGAATAGATTATGGAGATGGTAATCCCAAAGTGTATATATATATATAGGTGCTAATAGCTCTCTGAAACATGCATGAATGGAAGTTTTTGGACAAGGTATATATATTCATAGTCATTCCGTCCAAAATTTATATTAGTGGATGAGAATTTATAAGAAAAATTTCTAGTAATATATATATTCATAGTCATTCCGTCCAAAATTATAAGAAAAATTATAAATTCATATTCATATTTTATATATACTACTAAAAATATATAGTAGATTATATAGTTTCAAAAAAATTTAGTGAATTATATTGAAGTGTCTTGTTAAATTATTCAGGAAGTAAACGGTTAAAAGGCGTGTTGCCTAACATTCTTTTTCTAAATTTTCAAGGGGGTAACTGCATTTTGAGAGTGACCCAACAGTCATATTGTTACATTCGTTTTCTAATCAGCGAGCAGTGTTTGTAGTCTAGTTTATGAGAGATATTTAGGTAATTTCAGAAGACATGTGAGTATTGCTGAGGAGCGCGAAAAGAAGAAGTCCTTGTATCTACCCCCTCTTCTTATTTTTATATATAATCATATTTAAGCCTTTAAAAAAACTATAAACTAGCTTCTTGTAACTTTTTTTTTGTTGATAAGTCAGCTTCTTGAAACTATGAGTGGTAAATGTTTCATTTAGTTTTTTTTCGAAAAATTTACTTTGCCATTTAGCAAATTTTCCCCTTTATCCTTATATTTATACCTTCACCTCTACAATTTATAAACAATTCCAATAATATCCTCTTAGCCATGTGATTTTACCCCCACAAAATATTTTCAGTACAAAAAAATTTGTTAGTCAAAATTGTACATTGGAACAGTTGGAAAAAGTTTTCCGGCATTAAAAATTATAAACTAGTTTGTTGAGATTTGCAGAATTTTTTGTCTCTAATTGACCTCTATTGTGTCGATGGTGACTGATTTTCCTCAGGTTGTGTCAGTCTTTGTCTCATAGAGCTGTTTATTGTATTCTAGTGGGCCGATCACTTTTGCTTCGAAATCGGAAGTTAGTGTCTTGTGACAACTTTCTGGGTCGGGTTGGCGTCTTCTCTGGGGATTTGAAGGTGTTTGTTTTGGTGTTTATTTTCGATGTCCGCCTATATACGGCACCGCTTTTATGTAGTTCCTTTTTTACCGGTCTGTTTATCTTATACAGAGACATCCTAGTTAATAAAATTTGCCGTTAAAAAAAAACCAAAACAGTTAAAAAATATATACCATTAGTCAAAACTATAATTTGATCTATATTATTTGAATCTACATTAGAACTGTTCCGGTAGTCGAAACACATCCTTCAATGAAAGGAAAAGGAAGAAGAACATTTGAAATAAGAAACAAAAAGGTATAACTAAGGACTTGTTTTAATGACTTTTAGTTTTTAGTTTTTAAAATTTATTTTAAAATCAATTTTAAAAATGCTTTTTATAAGAAGAGAATAAAAACAAAATGTGTTTGGTGATTTAGATTTTGAGAACTGTTTTAAAAATGAGAAAATGAAAAAAATCTCTTTGGTAATTAAGTATTTAAAAACTGGTTTTAAGAAGAAAAAAAGTAACATATTTGCTAATCTACTTTTTGAATTCTAATTTACTATATTAAATAAAGAAGAGTAAAATTAAAAAAATATTGATACATTTTTGGACTATGAAAATTCAACTAAAATAATATGCACATTTAAGTACAAATATATGAAAAGTTTTTAGTGTATAACTAATATAATTAAGCAAAAGTTTTAAGAGTTTGATCTAGTAGTAAAAAGACATATCTTAAATCTAAGAAGCTTTCGATTCGAGTCTCAATGGTGCCCTTTAAGATGGTAAATGTAAATACATTGTAAACGTTTTGAGCCATAAAATTTTCTCTGCCTTGGAGGACACAAACTCCTCACTCCAAATTTGGCTTTATAAAAAACAGGATTGTGCTTGCAAGTACTCCTCCCAACTCAAATCTCAATAGTTGTTGTTCGACATCAAACCAACTTTTTGATCACTCAAGATCAATTTCGAAATAAATTCAATCAAAATATTCTTTTTTATGAAAAGTAAAAGAAAATGTTGATGAAACTGAATATCTTTTATACTTATGAAATTGCCACACATAAATACTTATATCTTTAATTTATTTATTTTTTCTAATATAAGTTTAGGGTGAGATGGTGGTGTCTAAGTCTAAGACATGAAGACATTAAACTCAAAAATTATTTACAATGGTATATATATTTTCTTCATTCAAAAGGTACTAGCGATGCTCTAATACGGGACGTATCAAATTTAAGACCTTTTTTTATATCACTAGAAATCTTTATAAATCAAATTAATTATATATTGTTTCAAACATATATTTGAATGATTTCCAGCAATAAAATAATTCAGTAAGATATCATCAGGAAAATGTTTAAAACATAAATCAAAAAGCTTGAAAAAAAATGTATGTTCCTTATACATTCCCAATCCCATGAACCAGAATTCCAGTACTAAGAAACACGCATAGAAAAATAAATATACCTTTCAACATAATTACAATAATTGCCATTAATGAAAAATGTCTCTTCTCTGCATGTTTTCCGTTTTGATTTTTTTTTTTTTTTGAAGAGGTCCGTTTTGAAAATTTGAAAATATATTGAAAAATAAAACATGTTCAAACTCTTTCCATTTTATAGTTTTTAAAAACAAATAATAATTTTGTCAAAAAAAAAAAGTTTCCAAAACACTTCAAACAAGTTTTTTGTTTTTAAATTTTTAAAAACAAAAAAAGAGATTTACAAAACTGATTCAAATAGGCCCTAAATCTTTTAAACGCAACAAAAGCTTCAAGTACTTGTGTAACCAACAAATTCAATATCAAAGAATCATTTTTCAAAATTAACAGTGCAGTATCTCGATTAGTTTCCCAACATCTGCAAAGGATCTTGATAACTGATTTTTTATTTTTCGGTGTTTCCTTTAAATTGTTCCCAACAACGCATTGCTCAACAATTTGTCTGAGCTTTAATAGTAAAAAACAACATGATGTTCATATTTAATTAGATGATTCAATCTAAAGCTCTTGTAACCTTTAAAGCAATTGTTCCTTCGAAAGATCCATCGGTGGTGAGTGGTGGTTGGTGGAAGCATAAGATCTCACTCTTATAAAACAATCGTCAATAGATTTTGACAAAATAAAAAATAGAAAATCCTTAAACATAGAATATTTGTGAACAAGCTAAACTGATATATATATATATATATATATATATATATATATATATATATATATATATATATATATATATATATATATATATATATATATATGTATATATATATATAGAAACACAAGAACAAAGTAACCCCTCAGCACAAGGCGTACCAAGAGGCACAGTCAAAGTTTACAAGGAAATCCGAATAATCAACATAAAAAGAGATAATTAGTCGATGCCCAAACAAAGCAATGGGCTCGACCACCAACAATGAAAATTAGTAGCCAAAGTAACATCCGTCATCCGCAGCCACCGATAGGTAAAAAGCTTGACTTTATCCAGGAGCTGATGCACAGTATTCGCCGAATTTCTGAAAACCCGAAGATTTCTCTCGCTCCAGACTACCCAAACACAAGCAAGCCAGACGAGCTGCAAGAAAGACTGCCTAGCTCGGAGGCCACCAGCCGAATAAGTGAACTGGACGAAGTGGTCTGTGAGACTGAAAGCATCCACCGCAGAGAAACCAATCCAAGACCGGACCAGTGCCCAAAGAGAACCAAAAGTGCTACATGATAAAAATAAGTGTCGAGCTGTCTCGATGCCTCCGCAACCTGTCACACAATCACGGGCCTCTAGAGCAAGGATGCCTCACGAAACAAGGTTTGCCTTTGTAGGCAGTCGATCACGCAGGAGACGTCACGCAAGAATAGACACCTTCAACGGAACCTGTCTGTGCCAGATAAGATCCTCAGCTTCCCCTAAAATAACTGAATCCTGAGAAGTCAAGATCTGATACGCATCATGAACAGTATAGCCCACAGCTGGATCAGGCCGCCACTGCCACATATCTGGAGTCGCTACCTGCAAAGCCACAGGAAGAAGTAAGGCCTGACACTCCCTCAGTAACTCCTCCTCCCACACCCACAACTGTCTCCTCCACTCCCACGCCCCCCTCCAGCCCCCCAACCCGCAGTGCACATCTCGGCCACCGTACGCGACTTGGATATTTAAATTTGGATTTAGATTACATATTCAATAACATGAAAAATTTAAACCGGCAGTTTTGACAACTAGTGTGATTAGATAGTTACAAAATGATTTTTGAAAAACTTAATGAAAAGTTTTCCGGTTTGTTAACTGAAAACTTACTATCTTGCCTCTTTTGTGTACCGGAAAACTTTGATAATTTATGACAAATTTTAAAAAAAAATGCAGAGTTTTAATTTATATACAAGGGTAAAATGGACCGTTCAATTAGAATGTAAGGGTGAGAGTATAATTGTTGGGGTAGTGGAAAAAAAATTCTGCCCTTTAACTACAAATTAATAATTAGGCCCAGTTTCGACCAAGTGGGTCCTTGAGCTCTTGACGGCCCATCCTAGTGTTCTTCGGTATCATTTTGGGTCGTAAATATCAAACCATTATGAATTTTGTTTCCCACCCCCTATTTTCTCAAACCATATACCTTTTTTTTTAGAAGAAAAAACCAAAACTCTTATAACTTTTAAATTAAAACATTTGTATAGTAATAGTCTTTTTACCATGAGCTTATAATTTATTTAAATGACTTATAGCTTATTTTTCATACGCTATTTTAAGTAGTTTACGAGTTTATAACTTATAACTTATATTTTTTTTTTCCACTTTTACATTTCTTCATAACAATATTGATGTTTTAATTTGGAATACTAGGCGATAAAATTATTTTGGATTAATATAATTATAGTTAAGATTATTCTTTTCTGACCAAGTTTATCTTAATTTATATTATATTTTTAATACAAAATTTATATAATTGAGTTGAATATATTTTATTATTATATGTACTATTATATCATTTGACATAATTGATATAAATTTAGTTATAAATTCAGATTTTTTTTAATATTATTCTACGTA
Organism: Trifolium repens; assembly: GCA_030408175.1. Classification (NCBI taxonomy): domain Eukaryota; kingdom Viridiplantae; phylum Streptophyta; class Magnoliopsida; order Fabales; family Fabaceae; genus Trifolium; species Trifolium repens. The sequence goes on along the minus strand of CP125841.1, from coordinate 17,260,877 downwards.
CGCAATTTCACATTGTTAGAGCATGACGTTTATTTTCAAGTATCATAAGTTTGCCAATCTACATGTATACTTTGATGAGAAATATTTATAATATTATAATAAAAATATATTACATTAATAAAATTAATTTAATAAAAATGAATTTTATAAAAGATATATTAAAAAATTAATTTAATAATAATATATAAAAAATATATTACATTAATAAACTTAAATTACTATTTTAAATATAAATTTGATATGAATTTAAGTTTTATTATTAATTGTCCCCGTGAGCATAACTCAGTCGGTAGAGATATCACACTATATAGTGTGATATCTCTACCGACTGAGTTATGCTCACGGGGACAATTAATAATAAAACTTAAATTCATATCAAATTTTTATTATTATATGTACTATTATATCATTTGACATAATTGATATAAATTTAGTTATAAATTCAGATTTTTTTTTAATATTATTCTACGTACGCAATTTCACATTGTTAGAGCATGACGTTTATTTTCAAGTATCATAAGTTTGCCAATCTACATGTATACTTTGATGAGAAATATTTATAATATTATAATAAAAATATATTACATTAATAAAATTAATTTAATAAAAATGAATTTTATAAAAGATATATTAAAAAATTAATTTAAATGAATTTTATAATAAAAAATTAATTTAATAATAAATATAAAAAATATATTACATTAATAAACTTAAATTACTATCTTAAATATAAATTTGATATGAATTTAAGTTTTATTATTAATTGTCCCCGTGAGCATAACTCAGTCGGTAGAGATATCACACTTTATATGCAGATGTCGATGTTCGAACCCGGGATCTCCCATTTATCTATTTCAAGTATTTTTTTTTCATCAAAAAAGGGAGAATTTCTAGTCAGTAGGACTACTTTATTTTATTTTATTTTTATGCAAAAAAATATTATTAAGTAAGGTGTAAAAACTAAAAGTAAGAATGTCATTTTATGTCACTTTTACATTTATCAACTAGTTAAACTGCTAATGTTATCAAACACTTCAGTAGTTTATCCGCTGTAAATTATGAGGTGGCGACGTGTGGCTTCTCTCCACCCTCTCATTCACCTTTAAACCCCTTCAGGGGTACCTTAGCCGCCGACGCGCCACTATGAATGTTCTTTACCTTCTCTGTTCGTGGTTTTGTCTCTGTTTTCATGGTTGGGTTGGATTTTATGGAGGGAGTTGGTTATTCTATACCCATTTTTTGTTTTTTCCCATCATACGGGTCGGTTTGTTTGGTTTAAATTCATTTGGGTTTGCTCCACCTCATCTGTCTCTGGTGCAACTGTTTGTGAGTAAGATGGAGGTTGTTTGTTTCTTATCTGGGTGGTTGTGCTTATGGATCCGCTTATGTGCTTGACCTTGTCGCCACTGTGTTTGGGTTATGTCGGATCTGTACGCAGGGATAGTTTGTACGTGGATCTGTCCGTGCTGGCGGTTAGTTCATTCGTCATTCCTTACAGTCACAAATTCTCACTCAACATTTTTTTTCTATTCTAGTTTCGAATCCGTGCACGAATTCTCTAGGTAGCATCTGATGAGTATGAATTTGCTTCTGATTTTGTTTTATACATATTAAGGTTGCTTTTAAACCACTTTTGTTGTGGTTGGATTGTTTGTTATCGTTATTTTAAATTGTTGTAGTTGTCATCTGCACCTCTTTTGCCAAATATATATATATATATATACCCTTTTTTAAATAAAAAAAAAGGAAGAAGAAAATATATAATTGAACAAGTCTGCATTAGCAAAAGAGAATAACCATTACGAGAAATAAATAAAATTAGCAAGCTTCATCCCAATCAATCAATTCAAAATAATAATTCTTAATAAATACATTTGACTTGCCAAACTTTAGTTTCTTTTGTCCTTCACTTTGACAATTTTTAATTGGAATCACTTGTGTGAAGACAAACTCCTTTGTCTAAAAATACATATAAGTAGCATCCAAATTAAATCATTCATTTGGAATTGCACGTGTGTCCCACCCTATATCCAATCCCAACACGATACAAATAAACTAATACTAGATTCGAGTCCTTTGGCTAATCCCGGGGAACAAATAAATATATTTAGACAGAAAACATAGTTAAGTGGGGGTTATCTGGCTCTGTACTAGCTAGTTTATATATAATTTCGATATTTGCATTATTTGTTAGTTTTCAAACATCAATATAGAGAAATATAACACAACAATGTTACCACTCCTTTTGAATTGATGGAAAGGGTAGCATATAATGCAAAAGAAATGGAATTGTGATTTATCATTTTAAAAAAATTATATTTATTTAAACAGATCGAGATTAAGTACAAAACATTGTTATAAAAAACTGACATCTTAATTATATTGACACAAAACATTTTGTTGATTCAAATTGACAAATCTACCTCAATTATTACAGATCTGATGAAGACTTGGACGTCAATGTTTCCGGTTACTTTTTTTTTATTTATTTGTAGGCATTTTTATGATGCCGTTATATGCTATTAACCTAGGTGCTGCAAGATTGTTTGTAGATTCACCTTTTCAGTTTTTAGCAATCTTAAATTTGTAATGATTTATGTATTTTTTCAATTTGAATGAATGAATACCTATTTTTAGTAAAAAAAAAAATCTTTGTTGTTTTATCAATAAAATAAAATTTTTGTATTATATATGCAAACTGGGGTTCGAACCCCATTCATCCAACTTATATATTTTAAAAGTGAAATTTCTAACCACTATATTACTTAAAAAAAATTGTTGAAAGAGAAGAATAAAATTTGTCAATTAATTAAGAGGTATTTGTGCTAAATAAGAGATTAGACAACATACACGGTCCTAAAATATCTAGCTACTTAGATAAGATCATCAAATAAATAATTAGAAGTTGAGACTTGAGAGCAGATTATTGTTTTGTTTTATTTGATCAGATTTTATTTTACTCACCTCAGTTCTGAATTATCAGAGCCAATAAGTAGAGTAGTACTGTATTGTTTAGTCAACAATAAAAATAGAGTAGTATCGTGTTTTTAACGATTGTGTTTAAAACGTTACAAAATTATTGCCATTTGGACTTGATTAATGAGTGGGATGATACTTCATTATAAGATTAAGTTGCAACATTGTTGACAAAATTTCTTGGATTTCACTTTATCTTGCTCATCTAATTATTTTATTATGCTTCATTACAAGTTTCATAGCATGGTCCCCATAATTCTATAATGAAAGAATGTTGAATCTTCTTCTCTTGTCTCCCTTGAAGTACTTAAGTTATAATCACCTATTATTATTGTGTGTGCAGAAATCCGAGACCAAATAATATGTTTCTACATTTAAATAGTTTATAATGTTCACAATGCACGCGTACACCTCTTTTTAACTTAGGAGAAAATAAAAAGGCAGCAAAACAAAATAATGAGATCATTATCTCAAGACATATGTTGCAGCCGTAAACAACACATATGTTATTTGCGAATGGAAAAAACCTACAATTTAAGATGAACATTTAACTAAACACTGTGTTTAGTCAACCTATCAACACATCCATTCCCTTCTCTAAGACTATGAGAGAATGATAAGGACCGATCACGCATCCGGAATGACCAAGAATGATTGCGTGAGGGTGAAAATCATTGTCATCTTGAAGGATAAGATCAATAGCTGATTTGGAATTAGATTCCAAGATAATGGTACGGTAGCCTAAGCCCTAAGAAGTCAGTTGAAGCCATTTGATGATAAGATAAAGCACTGCCAAAAAGTTAGAAACACGACCACACGAGCCAGAGAAACCATGCATCAATTCGCCAATATCATTGCAGATAAGACCTCCAAAACCAACATCATCCTAATTTCCAAAAGAGTTGCATTCACCTTCAACTTCAAACACAGTGCCGTTGGAGGAACCCACGCCACTTGCTATGTGGTGTGCGGCTAATTGAGAGTGTTAAAAATATGCAAAAGAAACTAATGAGTGAGAAATATAATTTGCAATCAACCAAGTTAGCTTTCTGTTTGATCGACAAAAAGGGACCCAATCAATCTAGTAGCATATCAAGGCGAAACCAATCACAAACATAACCAACAAGAAAATTAGCATAATTGGAAAAATGACCAGCTATCCGAACAAGTCAAAAGAGGGAGCAATCTCGAAGAATATGAAGAGCAGTTTCATGCAAATGGTTTCACAGCAGACGAGTCCGAAGATAGGTGAAGAAAAATACGATCTCAGATGTGGAAAAAGAATATTGTGGCAATAACCCATGCAAGCAGTCTCATATTCTTAGGCACCTAAAGCTGCTATATCCAACTCCAAGAAACTATTGGATTATAAGAGGTCCGTGAAATCATCTACATGTTGGACTAAAAACTCCCACACGAATGAGTTGAATATCATATCTTTCTTAAAATCTTAAGGTATTAGATTTATGGACTTTCTCATTTATAAAATATTCAATCTCCATTTTTTCATACAATGTGAAATTTAAGTCATCTTACACTTACCACAACTAAAACAAAAACAATAGTTTCATATATTCCCAAGCATGCGAACACTTTGTTATAGCAATCAAATTAGTACGGAATTCACCAATAATATTCAATGAAATCATAAATTAGTTTCACACTTTCACGGTTAAAAGTAATTAATTAAGTTAATCTTGAAAGTACAATTGGGAACTTGGTTATGATCACTTTGCAAGACATAATCGATATGGTACAAATTTCTTTAATTATTATTTGATTTCCACCATGCGTATATATGTCCACAACCCTCCACTAATTTTTTTATTTTTTTAATTTAATGGTTCTATCAACAAATCAAAGTAATATTGTGCAATGTTTCATAAGATTAGAGTGTTTGTCTGATGTTATTTTGGAATGGCCAGGGGTTAAATGAAAATAGTGATTGTAGCTTATGCATTCATTCCAGGAGACACTTTGTCTATGTGTATGAATACAAAATCATTAGGGAATTCATCTTAAAGTTATATAGATTAAAATTAATAAGAAATATTACCAAAAATTTATTGGTACAAGTTGTAAGAAATTTTTAATTCCTAATACGTGATTATATATTCAATCTTACTCTTGCATATTAAAAAATCAGTTAGAATAAAAAAAAAATTAAATTAATGTTGAATGCTCCAGGACCAAAAGAGAGGGAGATACCACATCTCCACCCAAAATCTTAAGGCGTTAGGTTAATAGGTCACCTCTCTTATAAATCCAACATTCTTCCCATACATAGTCAATATAGGACTTAATCACTCACACTTGAAACCCAACATTCTCCCCCTAAGTGTGAGTTCCCACGTACTATAGTTGATCCAATACAGGAACCACTTCCGCTGCCCCATCAAGTCGAATCACGGCTCTGATACCACTTGTTGGGGAGTCCGGAGAAACTCGGGAGAAACACTATGGGTCAATGCTCCAAGACTACAAGAAAGAGACACTACATCTCCATCCAAAACCTTAAGGCGTTAGGTTAATGAGTCACCTCTCTTATAAATCTAACATTCTTTCCATACATAATTAATATGAGACTTAATCATTCACACTTAAAACTTAGCATCTCCCAAAGCCTCTGTTGTTGCATTGTCAAACAAAAATAAAATCCTAAAAAGATGTTTGAACAATGCACCCAAGGGAACATTGCATTTGGATCTGAACAATGTTGAAAACGGGGCATCTTTATCACTTTTGACTTCACTTCCTCGTTTACTGTTTTTTGCAACATTAAAAAAAAAATCCTCTCGAAGACATGTAGAATAAAATGTTATGATTAAGCCTTTAGCCCCATATCTTTTTTGTTCTTTCCTTTTCTTTATAGACAAATGATAATAAGTTAGTGGTAAATTATATTAGTTTTTAGACTTTAAATTTTGTACATTCATTTCAAATTTTATCCTAAAATTACATTTCATCGACAAATCAGAGAGATTCTCTCAAGTGACGTGAGAATAAAAAAAAAAATTAACCATTGATTTGGAAGGAGAGAAAAAAGAAAAAGAAGAAAAAGGTGAATTGAAAGGTAAAGATTGAAACAATTGAGAAAATTTAGGAAGAAAAATATTGAGAGAATCGATTCTCGACAAACTGTGATTCATCTCATATTTCTTTAATTTTACTTTTGTTATTTTACTTAAAAAAATTAATATTAAACATATATATTACATGTCATTTCATATGTATAAATTTGTTTAACCGTTAATTTTACTAAATACTAGTATAAATTTAATGGGTCGATCTATCAGGAATAAACTAGCTTATAATTATCCTTTCCAAAAGAGCCTTTGTATTTTTTTTAAGAGAAGCTACGTTGAAGATTGCCGTTTATGTATCTAAATTAGTAAATTACTAATAATTTGTTGATATCAATTTCTATGCCTAACACCTCATAATAGTGAATGTGATTATCACAAAAAGTAGTACAAAGACGGCATAGATAAGTATGTGCTTGTCTTTTAATAAATATATAACAAAAAGTTCAGATTGTCCTTTACAAAGTTAAATTAAGCGTGTGGTTTTGTTGGAGAAAAAAGATCTCTCAATGAGAAGTGAGAAGATGAAGGACAACTCATAATTCAAACAAAGTTACAAATCATCATTATTGAAGTTTGACAGGCAAAAAATACATAATAATTCATGACAACAACTAATTTATATAGGCTTACTTTATGCCATTTTGGTTTAAGGTTTTAATAGCTCCTATGTTATATTATTGCTAAGATCTTAAAAACCACATTATTTTCTACATTTGATGTTAACCACAATTACTAATTTGAGTAAAATAAGTATTGCATAAATGTTTGATTTCATTTGGACTAAATCCACAAATAGAAAAGCCTAATGCATAGTTTAGCTAGGCTCATCAAAGTTGAAATTTAGATTTAGATTTCGTGCACTCATGTAATTGTCAGTTTAAGCGGTAAAATTAAAATTGAACAATTTATATTTTAATGTTGTAGTTTTGACTCGATTTACCAAAGTAAGAATGTAAATTATTTTATCTTAATTCAATGGTTCTTATCATGTAATTGCGTCACATTTAGGATTTAAATTTCCTACATTGACGCAGTCACACAGTTGCCAATCAAACAAACAAATTAAAGTCAAATAAATTGCATTTCAACATTGAATTTTTTACTCAATTTATCAAACTGAAAACGTGGACTATTCAATCTTGATTCAATAGTTCGAATTGTGTGACTGCATCAAATGCATGAGACACACCGATTATATACAAGTGATACAACTATAGTAAAATAGCAAATCTCTTAAAGATTAAGGAACATAATCCTTCAAGAAAACAAATGCTACTAGCTAGTTTTAGTACCAAACTAGTCAAAATTCCTCATCATCCTAAGTGCAATCTCTTGCAACTCTCCCAAGTCATGATGATTATTATTATTATATGACATTTTTTTCTTAGAATTATTACAAGCTTGGAATGAGAAATCTTCTCTACTACTTTGTACATCTTGCATGCTCATCATTCCATCATTCATGCTGCTGCTATGATCAATTGATGACTCAAGTGAGCTTTGAGGAGATATAGGATTCATATAAGTTGGACAAAATGGATAATTCATTGGTTGTGTTGTAGCAACATTATTATTCCCTATCCATTGATTATTGTCTATGTTATGTGACAGCTGAGATTTCACTTGAATCAATTGTGCCTGCAAGCATGCTACCTGCATCATTAAAAACAATTAAAAAAAAACTTACCAATAGAATTCATTAAGGTAATAACTAGAAAATTTGTCTGTTTATTAACAAATTGACTAATGAACATTTAATATAGCCAATGACTATAAATAATATAATTTGACTGGCCCTTGAAGCAACAAAGAGCTTAAAGAAAAAGACAGGAGTAGTGTGGTTGAATGACCTCAATCATCTACCAATTTCTAATTTATATTAAAAAATGAAAGGGGTTATGAAAAATAAAATAAAAATTTCAAGTTTTAAAGAAACTTTAAAAAAAAAAAACTCATTAAAACTTTATATATATAAAATAATCACACATGAATAAAAGTAGACGAGTAACAAGCTGTGCCGCTAAACCTTTTTGTATAACAAAATTCAATCTTTGAAAAACTATATTCATAGACCTAGGCGACATAACATTAACCTCTGATGAATTAGTACCAAGAATTACCAACTAAAGACACCGGATACGATTTTGACTCTAGCATGTCGAATCAGTAATTTTTTTTGAAAAATATATGTAATTGAATATAACTGCATCTACATGTGTCTCATAACATATGTCGGATACCTGATACACTTTCGATCTGAAGTATCGGCGCTAAGTGTAAATTGTTGGAAGTTGAATGAATGAACCTCTATTGATTAACATAAACAAACATAGGCATGTAATATGGTGTATTTACCTGTTGTTGTAAGGCAAAAATGTGTGAGACACAGCCATAAACAGGGTCTCTAATACGAGCTTGAGCCTCATAAGCAATTGTAACAACAGCTTCACAACGTTCATGAGCTGGTATATGCAAAAGTAACTTAGAAACATTGCTAGCACCAAACACTTTATGAATAGCTGCAAATCTTGCAGGACCTTGTTCTGAACAAAAGTAAGGTGCAAAAATGCAATCAGGTGCACATTTTCTTCTTAGGAACTTGCATGCTCCACAAGGAGAACCAGTTCCAGAGCTAGTTCCATTTGAAGAAGCCATAGAGTGTGTTCTGTTTTTGATGTTATGTGTGAAAAGAAGTTAGTGAATATAAATTTGAAGGCACACGGACACACTAGGAAATGGTGAAAGGTTCTTCTAATTCTAAATACTAAAATTTGAGAAGTGAGTGAGATGGAAGTGGGACAGTGGGAATAAGAGGTATAAAGGGTCTTATAAAAAACATGAAAGGGGAGACATGGAAGGGTCATGTGTAGGGTTCAAGGGAGACATTTCTTTATGGCAGGTGCAATTAGGGGCTGGTTTTTCTAATTGCTTGTTATTGATGTTTTCTTTTTGTGTTTTTTAAATCGGATATCTTTTATCTTTTATGTGTGACTCACGAGACAATTTTTTGAGTTTTCGTGGAAAACTGGACCTTAAATGAGCAGTAAACTCACCCTAAAAAATTAATGTTGTTGCATGCTTAAACTCGAGTTTGAATAAGGGATTTGAGTTAAGGTAAAATAAAGTCAATATCTTTCTTTTTATTTAATGGTACTAATTCATGTTTTTTGGGATACTGAATTAAAAATATCAGGGCTATTATTTGTAATTTATTTCCTCTTGTTATTTTTGTTTGACATCTTAGTGAAGTATTTTTGTCTCATTTTCATTGTTGTATTATATAGTGTTAATCATAATGAAATATTTTTTAAGAGTATACATTAATTCTTTTTAAACGGTCGAAATTAATAATTAATTATTAAATTAGTATTTTTTTATCATGATTTAAAAATTTAAGACCTCCAACTTTTTTAACCTTTATCTCATAGCAGTTGAGTTGTATCCACTTCAACCCAATATACATTTAATTTGATGGTATAGTAATTGTAATTGTAATTGTAATTGTAGAACTTTTATTTTGAAGATAAGTATTACTATTAAGTGACACCATTTTACAATGGTCTTGAAGATATCTGAACTCCCCCTTAAAATTATGAGATCAAATTATTACCTTCGTGTTAGCACTAGGACATATGATAAACAACCCGATTAATAAGAAATAAATAATTAGATAAAACTTGTTATAAAATCTAAAATATTGATATATTATATTTAGTAATTTCTTTGTCAAAAAAACCTTAAATGACAAACAAAATGAAAAAGTGGAAACATTCAATAACCATTTTATTTTATTTTATTTTGTCTTAATCTCTACTTCTTGAGAAGAAAAAAACGTTTGGTAACTCGAATTTCTGCCAAAAAGTAATAAAATTTGGCCAATTATTTCAACCAAAAAAAAAATTGAGGTTCTGAAGAATTTGTCTTTTAGTAAAATTCATCAATCATTTGAGTTGAACTAGATCACTTAATATACTAGAGTATTATTTTAGAGAAAAAAAAAAACGCTAATTATTTTTCTTACAAAAAAAAAAATCACTAATTATTGTTAAGAAATTAAAAGTATTTAATATTGATGTATTATTAAATGTACTTTGATTAGTACTAGTGATTAGTGAGAGTAGTTGTTAGAAGACTGGAAGAAAAAATTTATTTTGATTATTTTATTTTGGTACATACATGCCTGTAATTGTATGATGTTGAAGGAGTTGGATTGGACTTAATTTAGTTTTAAGTATTTAATTGCTTAATTAGTTGGTGTTGTTATTTTTTCCGCCGAACGCCGTACCTGGGAACTGCTGCTTTTTGTCGCTTCCTAAAGATGACACCTGCCGGTAAACACTACCACCAACTTCTATTTCATTATGTTTAGTTCAATGGATTTGTTTTAGTTACATCTTAATCATCATTATTAAAATTAAATTGTTCTACTATTGTAACAAAATTGTTACTTTAATCTAAGTACTACTATTATCTTCTCCAGAAGGATTAAAGCCGCTCTAATGTTTTCTTTCATAAAAGCATTCTAAAGTCTTCAAAAGTAACACAAGTATGTATGTATGTGAAAGCTTTCTTGTATTAATTTTGTTAAACAAATATTAATAAGAATTTATTTGACAAAAAATAACGGATAGTTTATATTTGTAGTGTTTTGATAAAATTAAAGGTTGAATTAGTTTATAAATATGAAATAGCATAAAAAATAGTATGCATTAAATTAATATTACTAGTATTTTTTAAAGATGACAAACTTAAAATTTAGAGGGAAAATGATAATTTATAAACTTTAAGTTATATGTTAATTGAATTAGTTTATTGAAATAAATTATAAACTAATAAAAAAAAATTATAACTTCATTGTCAAATATAGCCTAAATCTATTCTTTACAAAAAGTTTTTTGGTAAATCAATGTATCTTCTACGCACAACTACAAAAATTAATTTCTCAAAATAACCAAGATATTTTTAAGGAGTTGACTCTCTCAACAAATTATTTTTTCATATAAAACAGGTATAGAGCCATGAACTAAAGACTAAAGATGAATTCTAACATAGGCACAAAGATTAATAAAAAATATTTGGGCATACATACACAATTGAAAAAATTAAACTATAAAATAATTTAATCACATCATTTTATTATCTTTTCTATTAGTTTTTCAAAAATCTTGTGTGTATGCCTAAATATATAACATTTAAGTTTGTACCTAAGTAAGAATACGTCTGAACTAAAATGGTTAAAAAACTTAAATCTATTACTTTCAGTTCAGGTGTTATTGGTAAAAGTTTCATACTTGATTATAGTACTCCTTTTGTTTACTGATTTACTGTCAAATTTTACTATTTGCCTTATTTTTCTTTGGTCTCAAGAAAGTCTTAAATACTTGGGTGTTAGTAGTAAGTTTACAACTTCAATCACAAATGCACTTTCCATTTTCTGTATTATAGTTGCTCCTAGTCCAACAGATGACTCCCACATTTGTTCGACTGTCGGCTAGTAATTGAAATAGACATTACTAATTCTTTTACTTCATTATTTTCTTAAAATAAAAAAACATTTTGAAATTTGCTCTTGCTATTGCTTACTCATTTATTGAAAAAGTATTTCAATTTAAAATGCAATAGAATACACAATTTTTCATAAAACTTACCATCATAGAACTTTTAAACATAGAGAACTCATTAACATTTGCATAAAAAATTTGATGCAAACAAAATCCATTGTAAATGTCAATTTTCTTTTTCTCATTCTCGTGAGTGTCTCATTAAATTCATAAATAAATATTATAGATGCAGTTTTGTTTATTCAAGCATAAAGGTTGTATTCATAGATTCTGGAATATAAGATATTTAAGGTCATTATCAGAATCTAAAACCAAATCTGCATTTTTCGGAAGGAAAATAACTCTTGTACATCCTTTACATCACTTAATTGATTGAGTCACACTCACAATCCAGAGACTCAATTAGACATGGTTTAATATTATACATGTCCACTCTCACAATTCTTAAACTAACAATAATGAAAATGAAAGTCAGAATACTGCAATCAGATTCAGATGAAATGCATTCAGAAAATACCAAAAAAAAAAAAACAATAAATAATCTTGTAACAGCCTATTCATGATACCAAGGACCAGCTGTATTTGGTAGGCAGCAATAGCAAGTCCTCAGTGACGCAATATGAGCCACTAAGCAGCAGAGACACATAGAAATGGCTCATACATCATAATAAAAAGCAGAAAAATTCAAACATGAAAGTAGTTTTGTTGTCATGCTTAACTAAAAGAAATGGCTGTTTGTATCAAGGAAGAGTTCAAAAGTTCTTGCCACTATAGAGTTCCAAGAACTGATTGGGTCATATAATCAACATTTATTGATGCATTGGTTAACATCACCTTTTCACGTGACACACATGCAGATTATGTAATATCTTGTACAATAAAAAAAATAAGTCTCCACAACAACTATACTCCATAACTAGGGAAAGTTTAATTTATTCATTCTTAAATTTTTGGCCTACCGAGTTACCGCAAATATGGCTCAAACAATTTTCCTGCACTCGATGTTTCTTATTCTAATTTACTCAGTGCATGTTTGATATCACAATGCTGAAATTACAGTGAGTAACTGTAATTTTAGAAAGCTACACTTTGTAGTAGCTTTTGCAAAATGACAAATTTGTCGTCATACCAAACATATGTACTAAGAGAAAACAAAGTTAAAGAAGCCACATTGGTGTTTTTAGAAGGTAAAAGTACCTAGAGTGATGCAACGCATATTAAAAGGGAAGAAGTTGATAACAATACGTTTGAAATTAAACTGACGGTTCCATATTATACACATAACCAGATCTGGCATGAAATTTCTGCTCTAAGTGACGAGTTTCAACTAGATCCCTGCACTAACAAACACACCAAAAAAAAGGGTGAAAGATCTCCAGTCAAATCAAAATGAGACCTTATCAAGAGAATCCTACATGGAGTATGTACAAGTCCTGGTCAAAAAACTGCTTTGCACTGATGATACAACAAAACAGCACACTTCTAGTTTCCAACCTCATTTCTTGTGATGGAACCTCACCTTCAACAAGAATTGCAGTTTAACCTGCACAAAAAGACCACATGAATGTGTTTTTACAAACAAAAAAAAGGAAGTACCATATAGCAGGCTTTAACTATTTAAATTTTGGTAATTTATCTGTGTAGCGTTTTACAATAGGAAAAATTGTATAAAATCAAATAAAAGTTTGCCTTTCATCAGAGATATAATTCATCTACAAGAAACTTTTAAAAAAAACTGTTAATACGGGTGAGTAGTTTATTTCGACCTCCTTTCTTGGAAAACAAAAATAACGAGCAAATATTTTAGACTAAAAGAAAATCATAATCCAAAAAAATTGATTTATTATTATTTAAAGACGTACTATGAGTGTCTTTTTCGAAAAGGAAAAAAAAAACTATAATTGCAAGAAATTTTAAAATTGAAAGTTTTTATAATTATAACCAAACAATGACTAATTTCTGCTTTACATAAATTTTAATCCCATTTGAACACAACATTAGAATAGCTTAATTTTAATCTTAAACAAGCAAGCTCTAAATATATCAAAATAGCCATGGCAATAGAAATTTTCCACTTTCATTTTATTACATTTTAAACTAAAGTATCCTAATGATAAAGTAAAAATACAACAGTCAAGCTTGAAACTTACTTGAGCAGTATTATAGACAATATACTCATTGTACATGAGCTCAGATGCCTTGACATTTGATGACACTGGTTTCCCACAAGGAACAACGACATCATCTCTCCACTTTACATATTCTGATTCCAGGGGCATTTTCTTGCCCAGTCCTTTAGTAGAATGCTTTCCTTGTGGAGGTTTATCGATATACTATTTTACAAAGGAAAAAGACAATCAAAATGAAAATACAAATTCTTTCATATCCATTTGGAAGAAATTTAGTGTTGAATGCAACTTTGTCGCTCATTTGGAATGCATGTGCATTTATAAACAGTCAACCGCATGCCCATATATAAATTCATAAGTGATAAGCATAACTTGAATTAAGCACAACTGACCTTAGCTTTTTTGAGCTCATACACATTTCCAAGGGCAACTTCACTCAAAAGCATTAGACCAACAGGATTTTTCTTATCAGTGAAGCAATACTGAGCACTCTTGCTGACAAGGTCAGCAAAGTAAATCCCTTTGCCAAACTGCAGGCAATGTATTCAAAGTTTAGTATTGCTACGCAAAAGTAAAAGCATACATAAAAACATCCAACATAAAATGGGAGTAATAGATAGAACCATATAGCCAGTTGCAGGGGCTTCGGGAGGTGCAATTCTGAGTCCTTGGTTAAGAATTCCCACAAAGTTTGTCAGCCTGGAACCTAAAGTAGAGAACATTGTGGTTGTATGAGTCAAACTCAAGTTTATAAACATTTCATATAACAGCTGTGAGAAAGCATTTACATATTGGAAGGTTCTAAATCTTGTTTAGAAATTTGTCCTTTCTAATTCTTCTATTGATTTAATTACATCATAAGAGGATAATTCATAAAAGCAAACATACAGTTGAACTAATAGCTAATAGTCTAATACCACAACTTACCATGCCATAGGAGCATTCTGTTACCAACTTTGTCCCTGTAAGGAGCATATTTATCAAATTCACCTTCTCTTTCAAGTGAAAAAACTTCTTCTAGTTCAAGACTCCAGTCCTGTATAGATGGATTACAAATATTGTAGAAACTCATACATTGTAAGAAATGAGAGCTCACACCAAAAATACACAAATACACACTAATTTAACCAAAATATAGACCTACCGTATGTGTGGGGGCATGAGTAGTATGTAGATACTTCTCAACTAATCGAAAATCTTCACTGTCATGGGGAAGTGGAGATATATTACAGTGGAGCTTCTTATAATTATCATCAATGGAGTCATCATTATTGGCATCAAATCCAACTAATCTTGAGGCTATTTCAATGTCTTGAAGGGCTTCTAACATTTTCACCTACCAAAAGGGACAAAAATGCGTCAAACCATGGGCAAAAACCACAGTCCATCCTCTTTTCTCAAATGAAAACCATAGTCAGCCTCCACGAAAATTAGCTTAATGTTTTGAACAAAATTCTATCATTCAGTATTCTTTTTTTAATTTGTTAAGATTGAATTAAGGATTAGATTTGATTTAAAACTTAAATTAGGATTTGATCAAATTTTATTTAATGTATATTTAACATTAGGATTAAATTCAATTGTTCAATAAGGTAAAGAAGGATAAAATGGAAAACAAAAATATGTAAATCAAGGGTAAAACTGAAAGAAAAAAGCTACACCAAAACATGGTATTCCCTTTATATATAGGTATATGTTCCTTGAACAATGTTGAAAGAATGAAAAGACCGAAAAAAATTGCATATCTTGCTTTACTATACTATTTAAATAAAGGGTCTTGCTAAACAAATAAATGATCCTCCTGACCTTAAAAAACTTAATAATCCACTGTCAAATTGCAAGGAAACAAACTCAGAATCATGTTCAGGTCCAGTATAATTTTTTCATTAGCTGTTACTGTATTTGAATATAAAATAATTTCAATATTTGAGTTTTACACATCAATGGCTAAAGTTATGTACTTTGTTCAGTCATGGCTGCAAGTTGAAAACTATTGTAAAAGTATCAATCTAGTATAAGGATGCATTGCTAAACCTAAGATATATATAAATAAACAAACAAATAAATAAATAATAAGGTAACACAAACCTTTGACTTAAAATCATCCTCATCCCTGATAATATGTGGATGAATGGAAGGGATCATGGTGAAGAACCGATTGCTGGCATCAATAAGCAAGCTATCCCTCAATGATGGATCAGGATTGCTACTTTTAAAAAGATTCTGTATATCTGTTAATGCTTCAAAACCTAGGATGAGGAAGCAGACATCACTTTAATACACAATATGGGATAACTCGACACTGCCAATGAATGAAAATGAGAAACTACCTGAGCTCATAAAAAGTTTTAAAATAATAATTGTGTCAACATACCCTTTTGGATATTACTTTTGCTCAATTTCCCAAGTGGCATTTCGGACATATTGATCTCAAATTCCATCATGGCAGATCTACAAAACTCAAGATTTAGAATTGCATCAGATATATTCAAATAAAATGACAAGGTATTTGACTAAGACCTGTATGTTTCCACATTAAAGAGCATCTTGATCAATTCTATTAATGGAGGGGGTAGTTTGCTGTCGGCATTGTTTCTATTCTTTTTTGAGACTTGTCTATTAACTCCATAATCCTACAAAACCAAGTGTTTAAAACAAATATCAGTTGTGTCAAAAAAAAAAAAAAATATCAGTTACCGCATGTGTGAAAATGATATACATCAAATAAATAATTAAAAAATAAAACTAGAAAAAGTACAATTTCCAAGGGGAAGAATCTTCCAGGTTGCTTTTGAATAGTCCTTTGTTCCCAGGCCTCCCAAGGATTTCCAGTTTTCTCTGAGAATAGTCGTTTGAATTCCCTAATTGCATCAGATTTCGACATTTCCTCCAGTTTGGACCCTCCAATCTTGTCATTTCCAACTCGACCCCATTTACGAAACACATAGCAATCTGACCCTTTATCTTCTTCAATTATTTGAAGGATATAGTAACTTTACATGGGAAACAAAAGTTAGAAGATGATGGAGACCAAGCATTTTTTCAAGGGGGTATTAACAAGAATCATAATAAAGCGATGCAAGAGAATTCAATGGGCGATTAGGCCTAACTGACTCAGACCCCCAGTGCTCAAATTAATCACCATCACGATAAATACTAAATAGCTACAGTTTCTGTATAATTATTAATTACTTCCCTGATCCCATGATCAAAATATTTTAGAAAGCATCAGCTTAGTAAATATTAAAAGCAATCCCATCCAAATTATTATAGTAACAGTGTAGTTTCTGTTGTAGTGGTTGATAGTTTCTGCATTTGTGCTCTATAGTCATATGTATAGCTTGTAGATTAGTCTGTTAGTTGGTTAGTGACAGATGACAGAATTTTGTTACTCTGCAGTCAGTTAGGAAGCCAGTTTGTTATTTGGCAGTTAGTTTCATGTACTCTCTCAATAGTATATCAAAATAATATTCAGAAATACAGAATTTCAAACATTCAGACTTCTTTCTAAAATCTGTCTCCCTTTCATTGATTTTCTTTCTAATTGGAAATGATAGTCAACTTCAGAAGGACAAATAAACCAGAATATAGAACATATCAGCTTTGGACAATTGACAACTTGATGTTTATATGAAACATGGCGTTATAACAAAATAAAAGCATACTTTTAGGCTCAGTTTTATTTTATTCATCAATCACCAAAACACCAACTGCTATATCCTGGTTAACAACTAAATATGATGCTGAAGGATGAAAAAGAAAACTAAGACGGAATGAACCAACCTGTTAATACCAGTAGACAAATCAGACATATTCAAAGTTGTATTATATATGCTTTTCCCATCCTCAAGTATGTGGCCAGAATCTTGTAGGCCAGAAGCATCGTGAACAGAACTTTGCCCCTTCACTTTGATGGTGACCATGCTAGAAGCCTCACCAATCATTTCAACTTTGTACAAATCAAATGGAAGCTTCTTCTTTCTTTCCATACAGTCAACCAAATAGTCCTCTCTAACTATTGGTACCTTCATCCTCCTACAGATCAGACTCTTCCAAGTTGGTTATGATAGAAATAATCAAAGAAAAAGGAAATATCAGCGACTGACATTTGAATTGTCAATACCTTGCCTTCCGCATCTCAGCTTCGTCCTTAAGCGCTCCACTGACTACCAAGCAGTCAGTATCTGTAAGTTATCAGTTCAAGTAAAAGATTACAAAACTCACAAGTATATCTCTTTTTTTTTAAAAAAAAAAAAATTCACAAATTGGTCTGTGCAGCAGAAACCTTTCTTCACTTTTGCATGAAGTACTCCACCTATGGCATCAATTTTGTGTTTCCATTCCTCCTGTAAAAGCACCCTATAGAAGATGAGTACTAAATACTATAAAACTAAATTAAACATGAAAATTCCTCAAATGGTTGTTTTGGGGGACTGGGGCATTAATTATAGATGTTAAAGGAAAAACGAAGAGAATTTATACAATAGATTCTTTAGGTAATCCAGAAATGGCAACTTTCAAATCTGACAAACTTTCACTGTTCGATGGTTGATGCTGGCCTGCAGAAATTTGACTTTCAGCAGAAGTCCTTGACGATGGCGGAGGCAATAACCTAACTGGTTTTTTCCCTTTTTGAGAGTTGAACCACTGTAAAAAATAGGCAAAAATAAGTTACAATACTTTGTTTTTGTTTCATGACTATTTTCTTTGTACATACCTTTTTAAGGTACTGATTATCTGTTTCCTTTGGGATTTTCCACTTCCCTTCTGTACGCTTTGGTTCGCAGGTAGAGTAGGAACATTTACTCCACTCAGAAATGTATCCGGTGCACCGGTACATTCCTCCGGAATAACGCAGAAAACCAGAACAAAGTGGGCAACGACTAAGTCCTCCAAACATCATTCCATCAGCACTGAAATCACAATAATAATAATCAAAGATGGGGAGATAAATCATAGCTTGCAGGATAATATTTTCAAAACCATCAGATAAAGCAGAATGGACCTGGAAAATCTGACTACATCCAGACAATTTTAGACATGCTAGATTTTCTTGCCTTTAAATTATTCTTTTTTATGAATAAATGGTTAGTGATGTGTTATGATTCATGCAATATAAATAATACTCAGTACAAGAGATTTTCTGCAAAACAATGGACACTCAACCCAACAGACAAATAAACATGATCTATTGTTAGTAAAATCACTGGCATCTAGAAGAAAGGGATGGTAACATAATGGACGCAAAACTTCAATATTTACAAGTATAGCCTTAGATACAACAAAGCTTTTTAAAGACTAGAGCAAAAAAATTGTAGTGATAAATTACCAGCGATCACGCAAATCAAGCTCTGATCCTGTTGAACCTTGACCATTGGCATCCAGCATTTCACGCAACTCAGCTGTTGTCACATGCTTTTTAAGATCATCCTTCAGAGCCCATAGATCTTTGCTCTGGATCTCCAGTCTATTCTCAAAATCGCGTGTCTCTCCTGAGTCATCAGCATTTTTTCCTGTTGCTACCCTGCCCACAGACACATCTCCCTTGATTTTAGCAGCTTTTGACTTTTGCTCACCCTCTGCATCTTTCCCCCGTTTTGTGCCACCTTTAGAAGAGGATTGCGGTCTGGATTCTTCCACCTCAACATTTGAACTACTACCGCCTGAAAGGAAAATAGTGAGAAGTTAACTACAGAACTAAAAACTAGCCTTTCTTCAACATATCAATCACCATACCTTCCTTACTTGTAGGATGTCCTTTCCTAGCCAAGTCGCCGACAACTGATTGATCAGAAGATGAGAGACTATCCCACCCAGACAAATTATTCACTTGAATTGATGGAGATAGTTCCAAGAGACACTTGGCATGGTGCCAAGCCAAACCCCTGGCACCTTGACCATCAGGCTTAGCAGATATGCGAACCTAAAAATCAAATTAAGAAAAGTCAATGAGGAGAGATAATCCATAACCAATAACACATGCATGGATCAATATGATCATCAAAGATTAGGAAACATTCTGAATTCTGATATGCCTCTGGTAGCCTTATATTAAAATCACTTGTGTCCATCACACTATCCATAAAACATAGCTTTCTGGTAGCCTTGTATTCTTCCACATGTCACAATTTTTTATAACAAACAACATCCAGAAATTTATGAACTCTATTGTTTTTCCATAAAACTTTCTTCACCTGAATGATAAGTTAGGCTAGCTGGAGAGGAATTTGGCCATACAATATGGATAACAATTGCATAACAATTCTAGTACCACGTGCCAGGGTTTGTTCAAAGATTTAACACACCACGAAATAGTAACTCACTGGGTAAGAGATATAGGAAGCCAATATATTAGCTACCAAGGAAAAATTCTTGATATCAAACACAACTGCTAAATGTTAGAAACAAACGTATAAATCATGCATCATAATCATCCCTTAAATCAGCAATATCATCAAGGAATTACTAAATATGAAATATGTTATTTTTCATAAGTTAATCATTCATGAGTAACAAAATAAATTGAAGTCAAAAATAATCAAAATTTCTATTTTAGATAAAATAAACATGTTTCTGATCATAACCTTATTTTCACAATAGAAAAATCCATCAGTTTGAATTAACAATACATTCACGCTCTAAGAAGTTAGCCATTGCAATATTGAATATTATACAAAAAGGAATATCAAAAGCCAACCTCTCCTTTGATAATTTTTTGACCACAATGCTTGCAAGTAGCACGTGAAGTTTGCGAAACTTCAATACCATATTCAATATTCTTGCTAGCATTCGACTTTGAGGCAGCATTCGACTTCGGCGTACCAGCACCACCACCACCACCACTTTCAATGTATTTTCTGATCTTCTGCTGATCATCCCAACGAAGCGACTCTATGTTTTCAACATCATCAACTCTATAAAAAAAATAAAAAAACAACAGCATATTATGATAAATCCTTAATAATGTGAAAACATTTAAGTTTTTAATGAAATCCTAGTAAGTAGAAATTTTCATACGATTTAATCTGGTTGGCTTTCTTTAATATGCACTGAGCATGATTCCACATCTGATACAAAATAATACTACACATTATGAAACAGTATTATATTGGCATTACTGTAGAACTTTAACCAAAACCCTATACTATAAATAATAGTATAACCTAAAAATCAAGAAATTTACGAATGTAGCAACTTAGCTAAGCGCACATTGATGAAAATAGGGTATTATTAAAAATAAAATAAATAAAAACGAAGAGAAAAATGAGAATAGAAGAGAAAGGGGGAGGTTATGGTTACAGACTTACAGGCATGAGACCATCGAATTTGGAAGATTGAACCATTTTGCCAAGACGGAGACTCTCGCTTGCAATGGGAATCTTGCAGGTTCTGCATGATGAACGACCCGATTTCGCGTACTCTGCTTTCCATGGCTTCTGGTTTTGAGGGTTCGACATTCTCACACTCTCTCACTCCCACTATCCCCTCCCTCCTCGCTCCTGCTTATATATTATTAGAAGAATTAGGAAAATAAATTGAATAAAAGAAGAGCAAACCTCCAAATTGGTCCCTGGTTCTGTAACTCGCTCTCAAACTGGTCCCTAACTCTATCAATATCTCAAATTAGTCCCTGACTCTACCAAACGTTTCTCAAATTAGTCCCTCCATTAACTTCTGTTTGCTAACTCCATTAACTCTGCTGATGTGGACGGATGGACTAATTTGAAAAACGTTTGGTAGAGTCGGGGACTAATTTGAGATATTGACAGAGTCAGAAACTAATTTGAAAGCGAGCTACAGAGCCATGAACAAATTTGGTATTTACTCATAAAAGAATGATTAGAAGTAGAATATTAGAATATTGTCCCCCCAAAGGGACATACTATAAAATTAAAAAGACTAACAGTGGATAAGCACAGATCAATAAATTGTACAAATTTTTAGGTAGTATGTAGGGGTGGTCGCACTACGGTTTTTGTTGGGTTTTAAGTATAAAAGTCATCCTAACCGCGAGATAAAAATGCATGCAGTTCGGTTTGGTTCGGTTGATTTTTAAAAAGTTATAAAACCAAACCAATACGGTTAGGATCACTTCGGTGGTTGCGGTTTGCATAATAACATTTCAGTACTAGATAATTTTAAACATAAAAAAATAAAAATTGAAGTTTCGAAGTAACATTACAGTACCAATAAAAGTTGTTTATCCAAAATAATATTACAGTACCTTATGATTTTAAATATCCAAAAAAGAACTTGAAGTTACAAAATAACATCACAGTACTGATAAAAGTTGTTGATATAAAATAATATTACATCACCAAAGTAACATTACAGTACAAAAAATAAGAACAACTTGAAGTTTCATTAATTTGGTGGACTGACTTGGTAATTTGGCTATGTATATTGGAATATAATAGAAACTTAACGTGGTTTTAGCGGTATTGAAATATAATATAAACTTAATGTGGTTTTAGCAGTTAACCGCGGTGTTTGCTGTTTTTGCGGTTAGTGGTTTTGCGGTTCAATAAAAAAGTCATCCAAATACATCCAAACCAAAAGCAGTTTTTGCGGTCTTCGGTTTAGATTGATTCAGTTTGCGATTTTACTTTTGGATTGATTCGGATACAATCACCCCTAATATATGAGATTCAAGTGGTTAAAAAAAAATTATTTCTTTTAAAATAAATTATTTAAAAAATTTAAATTTAATTTCTAATAAAAATAATTTTTTTCATCAAACTTTAGAATTCCACTAACGAAATCTCCTTTCGTTAGTAAAAGATTAGAATTGCATACAAAATTATAAAAAAAATAAAATAGCAGATAAATAAACATGACATCTTTTCTTTCTTATATCTAATTTCAGTAATTAGGCAGCCACTTAACCCTAATCTTAGGCCCCGTTTGGCCCGGCTTATTTTCCTCTTTTTTTCATCTCCTTAAAAATAGTAAAGAAGGAAAAAATTGTGTTTGACTTTACTTTTTTGCATTTTTTAGTTCTTTACTTTATTTCTCTAATACTTTTAAGAAGAAATAGTGTTAAATATAATTTTATACTTCTTTATTTCGTTTAAGCTAAAATAAAAAGTTAAAAATAAGCCGGGCCAAACGGGGCCTTAGTCTTAAACTGGCGCCATTTTACCTAATAAGTGCAATAAATGATGTGCTGCTTTGCTAATGGGCGGAAATTAGGCTTAATTAAATGCACTCTTGCTAACCAACCAATCCTCAATTAATGCGTTGCTCTATATGAGATTTTCCATGTATACCAGTAAATGATTTGTCTCTATAATGTTATTTTCATTGTTGCTTTAATTAGGCAGTTACTAAAACATGCTTAGCTTTGGTGGCTTCATGATATTAGTTCTGCAGTTACCAATGCATCACATACAAATTGAAGGATTTGCATCATCAAAAGTATCATAATTTCCAACTACTCATACGTTTTTCCAATGTCATTGTCTGACTAATGTTTAATTAAACTTTGATGTTCTTTGTCTATTAGTAACAAAAAAATCATGGTTTAAACGTACATCTCTGCTCTTCCTTGGAAAAAATTAGCGCATATATTAATTGAGAAAAAAAAAGGATTATGCCATTTTTGGTACATATCTCCTCTTCCTTTGCAACAAATTCTCCTTAAAAATAGAAACCCATGATTCTTAGTTTAAATTCACGATTTTTTTAGTATCTCAACACTCTTTCACAACAACTCATGATTTAATTACTCCTAAAAAATAGCAAGAATTTATGATTAACCAAATCTCTCACTTTTCAAAATGTATGCTTATTTCTTTGTCCACTGTTTATCATTGCACGCGTGACTTCATTGAAATCAGCCAACAGTCACACGCATAAATGTACCATTCTTTTTTCAAGAGAGAAATATTCATCTCCCCAAATTTTCATTTATTATTGCTTTATAGTACCAACTACCAATTCATGGAAAATGAAATACTGCAATGATGATGCATACAAAACAACAAAACCGTTATGCATTGATGAAAGAAAGCGTTTGTATATATACTACATGTATATGTGTTTGCTTGCACAGGTCATATGCTTCCTATTACATTATACAGATTGATTTACAAAATAGAAAACACCAGAAGATTTGTAACAATGGCTTATGATCCTGAAGCTACTCGACTTGCTCTTCTTATCATGGAAGTTTAATATTAATTTCTGCCGATGATTTTCTTTCATCAATTATATGTTATGCTGAAATTGTACAATTTGATTTTTTTTACAAAGTCAATGCCAGTTACTTTGGAGACGGATGAAAGGCTTTATTCAACTCTTCTCAGATTGAATTTCATACACATTGCGTACCTTTTGATCCCAATGAGGTACATGTTCTTTATATACCTCTTGAAATACTGCGTTTGTATGGTCTACTTCAAGACATTTAACTTCACAATTAAAAAACAGAGAATTTCAAGTTTTCCTGCAATCATAGCAGTTACTTTATAGCAAACGTTTTAAAGGAAAAACAATTTGATGGGTGGTGGAGTTAATTGTATAATACTGCTTATTGGTAAGTTTTTGATCACTACATAGTACATATGGACAGACAGTTTAATTTTCCTAATCATAATTATGATCACAAATTTAACTTTGGACATATTGTGGACAATGATCCAACATAAAAACAGACAAGAATGGAAGAAAGATGAAACTTATTGATATGACTCCGGAAGATGCAGAGTAACAGGAAAAATATATTTAGAATCATAATTTCTTCAAATAGTATATTGAAATCAATAACTTAAATTTTTCTATATTTTTTTTGATGTATTCGCAGAGGAAGCATAATCAATTGCAGATTGTCCGTTCAAGCTATCAATCAATCTCTCCTATCATATTTAACGTGCAAATTGAAAAGACTAAAAAGTTTTTTGGTATAAATAATAATAATAATAATAATAATAATAATAATAATAAAATAGTTATTATATTATTATTATTTTTGAATAAATCTAACAACGAGTAGGGTATTATAGCCTCATCCTTATACCCACACTTTAAAAAAATACCCGTACTTATCCCTATATTCGCGTGGATGACAATCTTTGTCTTCGTCCCCATATTCTATGGGTACCTAAGTACCCATATTCGTTACACGTATTTTTGCTAAAAATAAGTTGATCAATTATAAAATATCATTTTAATATAATTAAAGAAACTCAAAGGTTTTAATGTTGACTCGTGAAAATTATAAACAAAATTATAAGTAATATCATGCTAAGGTTCATTTCTCTGTTGATATATTTGTTTTATGTTATAAATAAATATTTTTATTAAAAATGTGTAATAGTATAATAATATTGTATTTTTTAAAAATGATTTACATATATTATTATATAATTATTATATAACAACATAATTAAAATAAATAAATATATACCATATGGATATATGGGGTGGGTACTAAGGCACTCGTACCCGCACTCATACCCGTTTAATTTTATGGGTAATTACTCATATTCATGCCCGTACCCAAAATGCAGGTTTTTACCCTACCCATTTATGAGTTTTTTTGTGGGTACCCATTGTGTATGAGTAAATTGACATCCCTAAGCTGTGAAAGACTTATATTTTCAGGAAGAAAAAAATTAGGTTGAAAATGAATGGGGAAAAGTCCAACTTGCTTCAACTCGGCACAATCCGATAATAATATGTTCGGCTTAAAATTCAATTTAAATTCGATATAAATTTTTTACTTAACTCAAATTTGGTTCATTTCAAGTTTACTCATAAATTTGTTGCCTGTTTTATTTTGGGATTAACCAATTTCAGGGAGAACATATTACATTGGTTGCATTCTCTCGGGGTATGATTAGCTCAACATTCCAATCAAGATTAGGATCTCTAATGCGTATCAATGCATCAGATTAGATTTGAATCTTCTCCAATTTTTCCTCTCATGTTATTTATCATTTTCTTCATCCAATGGTTGGTAAATTATAAAAAGCAAAAAAATATTTAAGAAGAGAGAGAACAAAATTGAATCAATGGTTAAGATTGTCACATGACCAAAACATGAGAGGAATAATTTGAGAGGATCCAAATCCGCATCAGATTAAGTGAGAAAAAATAGATCCAACTGTAAAAGAATATTAGTAACAAATTAGGTGATTTATGTTTATACTTCTTTGAAACAAAAAAATTTAAAAATATTGTTGGCATTTTTTATTTAAAAATAAACTCTTTTATCCGGAGTTGTTTATCTTAAAATTTGTTGAAAATTTTAGGGTAAATAGGTTTTTACCTCTGCAAAGTAGGTGAATTTTGTTTGACCCCCTACAAAAAATTCCTTTAAAATTCCCCTTGCAAAGTAAATTTTTTTGGTTTCCCCCTTGGGTGAATTTGCACTTACTCATACTCATGCTCGTACCCAAAATGCAGGTTTTTACCTTATCCATTATGAGTTTTTTTTTTGGGTACCCATTGGGTATGAGTAAATTGACATCCCTAAGCTGTGAAATACTTATATTTTCGGGAAGAAAAAAATTAGGTTGAAAATGATGGGGAAAAGTCCAACTCGCTTCAACTCCGCACAATCCGATAATAATACATTCGGCTTAAAATTCAATTTAAATTCGATATAAAATTTTTACTTAACTCAAATTTGGTTCATTTCAAGTTTACTCATAAATTTGTTGCCTGTTTTATTTTGGGATTGACCAATTTCAGGGAGAACATATTACATTGGGTGCATTCTCTCGGGGTATGATTAGCTCAACATTACAATAAGATTAGGATCTCTAATGCGTATTAATGCATCAGATTAGATTTGGATCCTCTCCAATTATTCCTCTCATATTATTTCTCATTTTCTTCATCTAATGGTTGATAAATTATAAAAAGTAAAAAAATATTTAAGAAGAGAGAGAACAAAATTGAATCAATAGTTAAGATTACCACATGACCAAAACATGAGAGGAATAATTGGAGAGGATCCAAATCCTTATCAGATTAAGCGAGAAAAAATAGATCCAACTTTAAAAGAATCTTAGTAACAAATTAGGTGATTTATGTTTATACTTCTTTGATACAAAAAAATTTTAAAAATTTGTTGACATTTTTTATTTAAAAATAAACTCTTTTATCCGGAGTTGTTTATCTTAAAATTTGTTTAAAATTTTAGGGTAAATAAGTTTTTATCCCTGAGTTTTGCTTGAATTGAAAAAAATTTCCTTTAAGATTTTCCTTTTAAAGTAAATTTTTTTTGTTTTCCCCTGGGTGAATTTGCACTTTTTAAATCGGTTGACCAAAATAACCAATTTAAACTGTGCATACTTTGCAGGATAAAGATCTATTTACCCAAAATTTGATAGGTTTGGATCCTTGCTTCCAATGTTTTAAAAACCGGACCGGACATCGAACCGTGAGGGTACTGGTTCACTGGTTTACTGATCGAACCACCGGGTCACTGGTCGAACCGCATGAATAAACCGGATTAAATCGGATAAACCGGTAGAACGAACCGGACTCTATAATAAAACTATATAGGTATTAAACCGGTCGAATCAGATGACTCAGTCTCTAAACAATCATGACATGACACATAAAAAATTTGAAAAACTCGGAAATTCCATAATGTAATAAGTTCTTAAATTCAAATTCTAAATGTTGTCATCACACACAATAAAATAGTACAAAATACAAATCCAAATAAGTTTTAAACAAAATTTAATTGCAACATAAACGGAATAACAAAGTATCTAATAAATTAAAATCCAAGGAGGCATAGTTATTTCAATGTTGGACTCTCTTTTATTTCTTTTGGTTCTTCTATTTAAAAAAAAATACAGAATGACGTCGTTTTGAGACTTTTGGCTGAAAAAAAAAAAGAAAAAAAAAGCGTGTGCAATCAAACCGGCGGTTTGAAAAAACCGCCGGTTCACCGGTTTTTCCGGTTTTGAGCGGTTCCCACCGGTCTAACTGCATGGCCGATCCAACATTCGAACCAGACCGGTCACCCCTCCGGTTCACGGTCTGACCGGTCCGACCGGCCGGTTCGGTCCGGTTTTTAAAACACTGCTTGCTTCACCATTTCTCTCCTTCTCCAAATATTCATTCTTTGATAAATCTGGTTATCTGGTTAAGATACTAAAAGACAAAAAACAATAATCTCTCAGTATTTGTTGGGCGGGAATTTCTTTACACTACCGCAACTCCAACCATATCAGCATATCTCTCTTCCTTGCCGCCATATCGTTCTGCCTCCGTTTGATTACCTTTGCAAGCTTTGCACAACATAATTTCTTATTGTAAGTTTCCAGTACCACTATTTCCCTGCCAATATATACAATGGAAATAATCAGCAAAAACAAAATCAGGTTTCATGGGGAAAGATTCAATCACAAAAACAAAATCCAAAAACATTCAAAACTAATCATGGTATGAAAAATGGTAGGAATTAGAGGTTTCATGGGGAAATATTCAGCAAAATCAGAGGAGAGATTCAATATCCAAAAGCAAAATCCAATAACCACCACATACGATCCTCGTCTGATTTGGGAGCGCCGCACCTCACGCCGGTCAGCTCATCGCCCACCACCATGTCGCCGTCCAGTGTTTTCAATCAGGGTGCTACTGCTGGTGTCGTGGGAAGGGAAGAAGAGTTGGGATTTTCAGATTCACGATTTGGGGGAAAAGGAGGGATTTAGGGCTTTAGTCAAAGTCAAAAGGGATTAAAATATTGTTTTATTTTTTATAACTTCTTCTTTTTTAACTTTTGACCATTTGATTGATCTAAAGGTCAATATTTGGAGAAGGAGAGAATTGGTGATGGAGAGGATCCAGAGAAGGTCTTATTAGTTTCTAGAAACTTCTAGTTTTATTCTCTTTCTCTCCAACTCGAAACGCCTTTCATGTGTACACAACACACTCACGCTCACGCTCACTCCTCCTCTCTAACAAACTAATTTCTTCCTCACACTCTCTCCATTGTCAAACGAAACCACTCAAATACATTCTCACACTTCTTCAAACGTTCTCTCTCAGGTACCATTTACTCTCTCACTCACTCACTCTCTCTCTCTGTTTTTTTTTTTTGTTTACATTTTCTCTGATTTTGATTTTCTTCAGCTGCATTTCAACACAACTATTTCTGATCAACACATTTCAGTGATTTCACCCTAAGATCAAAAATGAGGAAAAGGAAAAACAAAAGAAGAAAAGAAGAAATCGCTGAGGATTGTTGCTTTATGTGCAAGGATGGTGGTGAAATGAGGGTCTGTGATTATAAGTAAGTTCTCATAAATTGTTATTGCATACTATTTTTTAACTATTTTGTAGTAAAACGAAAATTAATTTCAATATATGTGGTTTCAGCTGAAGCGATTCACCAACTTTTGTTATGGTTATGGTTATGATCATTTTCAATTTTTCATGCTTTATATATTCGGGAAATTTAAATTAAACACAAAAAATTTGGATATTTCTATCATTATCATGAAGTAACTTTATCCAATTATAAGCCATAAAAACTCTTTTTCAGGTGTTCATAATGATGTTTTTCTGTTGCATTTGCATGAGTATGAGCAACTTTTGGGGGGATGATTATGTTTTAAGATTACAATGTTATTATTTACTTACATTTTAGATTTTCAATTAAATTCATTTTTTATTCTAATTTTTTCCCTAAATAAATATTATGTGCAATATGAAGCCCATACACTCCTCAAATTAAGCGTGTCCTGGTATCTGGCGTGTCCCGGTGTCAGACACGCATCAATGTTTGACACCGACACACATGATTACATTGAATTATGTCATTTTTCAAATTATTATCGATGTCGACGTGTAAGTGTTTGGTGTTTGTGTCTGTGTGACTATGTGCATGCTTCATAGTGTGCAACATTCCGGAGCCATTATAATAGAAAGATAATAATAAAAAATTTAGTGTACATTTATGACGACAATGATGAATGCTCTAATAACTAATTTGAATAATTTAGTACAATTGTTGCACTTGTTAAGTTAGTTATTGTTTATCTTTAATATGTGTGAAAAAAAATCTTAAATGTTGGTTAATTACTTAATATGAATCAGGTTGAGTAACATTTGACTTCAGCCTTAAGGGCTACAGGGAACTATGTAATATGAGAAGTGGATTACTAAATAACATGCTAAATTGAGTTT
The DNA here is from genome assembly GCA_030408175.1 of Trifolium repens. Taxonomy (NCBI): domain Eukaryota; kingdom Viridiplantae; phylum Streptophyta; class Magnoliopsida; order Fabales; family Fabaceae; genus Trifolium; species Trifolium repens. The sequence goes on along the minus strand of CP125841.1, from coordinate 17,230,973 downwards.
CTTTCTTCCTTGGCAGTAGGTTGATCTGTTTTGTAATAAACTATGTTGTTAATAGCTGGTGCCGCACTAGAGCGCCACTATAGCGGAGTAGTGGCGAGGCCCTCCCCTGCTACGCCACAGGGTCGCAAAGTGCTATTGAGAGAAGCGGTCATATCGGTCGCGAAAAGAGACGCAGTACCATTTTTGTGCCTGCTATCGTGTTTTTCGGGGGAAATTTTCAGAAAATCCTAATTTTTGGAAATTGTTCTAATTTGTTATGGTATTTTGCTATTTTGTACCCTTTTCGTTATCTTACTTCTTCTCTTCGAGTTCACTATCACTGCTTTGTTCCTTTGTTTTTTAGTGTTCCTACTTATTCTTTTCAAGTTCACTATTCTTCTCTATTCTGTGTTTTGCTTCTGTCATTGCTGCTCTATTTATGTGCAAAGGCTTGTTTTCTCCTGACTTTTTGTTTCTGCGTATTGTGTTCCTTCTCCTTCCTCTTTGAGTACATTCAGAACTTATTTTGATGGGAAATGACAAAAGTTGATTATAGTTATTAAGTATGATCGCCCCTTTAATTTTGTGCATTTTTCTATTTTTTACTATTTATGTATGTTGTTGGGATTTATTTTTACTTTGTACATGGATTTTTAGACTTCACAATAGCAGCCATCCCGCTATCCGCTATATGGCTATAGCATTTTTCGGGGTCGGCGCTACGTTCCGCCATATGAGATTAACACATAGGTAATATAGGGAACATGTAATATCTTAATTTTTAAAATTTTGAATTTATATACTTCTGAAAAAAATGTTACTACAAAATGATTGTAATTTCACTGATACGTTTTTGGTTTCCTTTGCACATTTTATTTTGAAAAAGGTTTGGTAGGGGATATGTTTAGCATCTGCTTCTTTGCTGGTAGCAATGATTTCATACTTGTTTCCTATCTTATTGCATGTTCTTAGCCTTATAAAAAAAGAGGATAACGGTGAGGTAGTTTTAACAAAGAAGTTGCTGATACTTTAGGTTCTATTTTTTTTTTTGGTTTTTGTTGATTGATTTGTGGTTTACTTTGAATATTTTATGAACCAAAGCTTGGTCATAACTATCATTAGCATGCTTTACTGTTTAATACTTGGATCATTTATTTGTTTTGTTTGTGACTTTATTTTTTATGGTTGATTAAAGGGATTGCCTTAAAACTTATCATGCTAAATGCGTGGAAAAAGATGATTCCTTTTTGACGAAAGACGATAATTGGTGTTGTGGTAAGCTGCTTTTCCGTTTATCTCTGCCTTTACTTTTGTTGGTCTGTTACTACATATTCATGCAGTTGATACAGCCACGAGTCATGACAATTGGTCGTCTTATATGTTTCTGTAAAATATGCTCTTGCCTGAGTTTTGCTTTCAAACACTATATATTGTTTAAACATGCATATCCTGAATCCTGATCGGGTCAAAAATGCTTGAGAAATTGGTGTTATATTGTCTTCAATTCTAAGAGATTTCACATTTTATGTGGTATATTTTTTATTTTCCTGGCATTACGATAAAACACTGCACTGGAATTGGCAACCACATATAAGTGCACTCCTTTTTTTTATTTTATGTTTCTTTGTCTCTTAATTTTTAAGAGAATGTGTCAAAATGTATTTTAATTCGTTTGATGCTGAATGACTTTGAATAATTCTATAGGTTCCCATTATTGCTACCAATGCAGTAGAGCATCGAAGTTTATGTGCTTGTGCTGCACAACAGCTTTTTGTGGAAAATGCTATTATGGGGCTGAATTTGCTACTGTCAAAGGAAACAAAGGATTTTGTAGGCCCTGCTCAAAACTTGCACTTCTTATTGAGAACAATGCTGACATTGATTCTGATGGAGTAAGATATTTTTTTTCAATCATGCCTTATATTATGTGATGGAAAAGAAACAAACAGAAACCTGCAACAGTATGTGGAATCCTAAATTTGAAAACCTTGGCAATCTGTTTATCATTTATGTATGTTTACAATTTGAATTTTTTTGCCATGAATTTCCAATGTTTGTGGTTAGACTTTCCAATTAAAATTATACAGGATTGTTATGCTAAGGCTATATAAATAACACAGACACTTGTTCTCTTTGTATTTTTGTTAATTTTGTTCTCTGCTTTGTAAACATCTTGCAAGTGTTTTTGTTTTGATGTGTTTAAAACCATAAACATGTTCTATTAATCTTTGACAAACAATCCTAGATTGTCCAATCGGTTCGTCACTGCTAATCTCCGTACTGGTTTAAATCGTTTCTAAATACAGTAACATGAATCAATTTGGCACTATACTGTCTGACTGCTATTGAATCGGTGGAAAAAGTAAAATATAGTTTTTGAAGGTGGGTTACTTATTGGATTGTGATGACTGGAAAGTTTCACTTTAATGAATAAAATTTCAGTATGAATGTAGTTATAGAATTTTATCTTGTAAACTATATTCAAGTTTGATATTTTTGTCATTGAACTTTAAAATTGTTTTTTCTTGGTTGGAAACTCGTAATTGAGTGAAGAAAGTTCATCTCTTTATAAATTTACTCTTTCTCGATGCATCTTATAATTATGTGCCTTTTCATTTGCAGGAATTTATAGATATGAAAGATCGAAGATTCTATGAAAGTTACTTTTTAGATTATTATGAAAATATTAAAAAGAAAGTAGGGCTGAATTCTCAGCATGTTCATATTGCTTATGACACCATTAAAAATGGAAAAAACAAGTGTGACTCGGATTCATATGAAATATGTGATGGGGAAGATGATAGTGGTTCTGACTGTGACCTGGATTATACAGCAGGGGTTCAATCAGTCAGGAGAAAGAAGACGTGCATGAAAAAGGTAAAATCAGTAAAAGGATCAAAAGCAGTGAAAGATAAGAAAACGGATTTTGTTGGATGGGGTTCAAGAAGCCTCGTGGATTTTCTTAAAAATATTGGTAGAGACACGACCAAAGAGTTTTCCGAACTTGATGTTGGTTCAATCATCATTGAGTACTGCCATGAAAACAAGCTTTTTGACCCCAAGAAAAGGAAAAGAGTAATATGTGATGCAAATTTATGGGCTTTACTACGGAGGAAATCCGTGAACAAAAACAACATACAAAACCTTCTGGCATCACATTTTGCTGAGAATGTTGAGGAAACTGATGATGCCATCAGTGGTTCAGAAGAAATGGATAATGTAGAGGCAATCAATTTTCCAAAACAGAAAAATCTGAACCCAACTACAAAATCGTGTCAGAACGTAGTTTTTGAAGAGCTTCCAAGTGGATTTGCAGCTATAATTAGCTCAAACTTAAAACTTGTCTACTTGAAGAGAAGCTTAATTGTGGAGCTTTCAAAGCAACCAGAAACCTTTGATGGTAAATTGTTGGGAAGTTTTGTTAGAACCAAATCTGACCCAAATGACTATTTACAGAAGAATTCCCATCTGCTCTTACAAGTAATAGGTAATCTTGGTCATGTCTTAAAAAATCAACCTTACAATTAATTTTGCTAGCTTCAGGCTTTCAAGTACATTACCGATATTGTCACATTGTCATTTTTCTTGATCTTATTTATTATATGTTGTCATAAGTTCTATACACGCATCAATTCCCTTATAAAAAGCAGAGCAGCCACTTTTGTTGTTGCCGCTTTTAGTAAGATAGGCTTGTTAGACCTAGTCAACATTGTGGTAGAATATGCGAATTAAAGAAAAAGAAAAAGAAATATAAAGAATAGTACATATTGAAGTAGACAACTTTTGTTAATAAGTAAAATCTTAGATGCTATATAGAATGCTATATTTTGGGAAATGGCTATTGTATATTGTACGGATTGTCTTCAAAGTTGACTAGAAGTGAACTACGGCTTTAAAAGAAAATGCGAGTTACAGAAAGAAAATTGGAATATAAGAACAGTAGATATTGAAACAGACCATTTTGTTACAAAATAAAGTTATAGAAGGTGTTGTATAGAATGCTATATTGTGTTAAATGGCTCTAGTATATGTATTGTTTCTCTTTCTTTTCTCAAATTTGACACAAAAGTGAACTGCCATTTTTTCTTCTGATTGGGCAATATTAAACGTTTCTGTGCAGTATATTTAAGACATAAATTTGTCATATTACATGAGTGACGTTCTTTTACTAGTTATCATACTTTTCTTATATGCATGCATTGATATATGTATCCATATCACAGGAATTAACAGATCAAAGAAAGACGAACTCCACCAAGAAATTTTGCTCCGCCTTTCTAATGTGCCAAAAGATATCCCTATCAGCAAAATTTCGGATGATGACTTTTCTGAGGTATTAATACTGTTCTAATAGTATTTTCTGCTGCAATATCCCCCATTTCTGAAACCTGGTTACAAACAAAGTTGCAGAGTTACCAAGTAAAAGTGGAAACTCATTGTCTAAACGAATTTCCTATAACATGTTCAATATACTCTATTATTTCCTGTGTAAGAGCATAGCTATGAGTTCCTGATGTGAAGGTGATTATATACTATTGATTTCAAAGCTTGTTGATGTTGTTCAATATGATTTGTGATGTGAAGGTGATTATTTATTATTGATTTCAAAGTTTGTTGATGTTGTACAATATGATTTGTGTATCCATATTCTTCAAGGAATTATGCCAAGGTTATGGATTCTGCTGTTAAGTCTACGAGCACCTTAGTTGTTCATGTATATTCTATGGTTTACTAATTATAAGCATTATCTGCAGGAAGAATGTCAAGATTTGTTTCAGAGAATGACAAATGGTCTGTTCAAAAAGCCAACTATAGTAAGTTTGCTGTGCGTGAGTGATTTAGTATGTGCCATAAAAATAGTTATGCTTGGTCATCTAGTTTAGATATGAATAAGGTCCCTGTAAATCTTTTCAGATTTTAATAGTAAGAATTTATTATGTGGTGCTATGTTATGCTGGATGTACTAGAAAATATCTGAAAAAGAAAGGGTGAATGAATTTTATTTAATAATATATATTGCAAAAAAAAAATAGTAATAGAAGTATTCCATCTGTGGAAGATTCTTTGCAGTGGATATACATCAGGTATCCATAGATCAAGTATGAGACTTAAGCTAGAGTTTAATAATATTTGTAGCTACCTACTAGTCTACTATTATATCAATTTCTTCAAAATCTAGCTTTAGATAAATGCTATTCACTTGTTTCAACTATTGTTTTGCTTTGAAATATGAATGCCACAGATCCTTTACCTTACCACATGCTTGATAACATCTCATATTCGTTAATTTGTTTGGTTAATTAAATTGAAAAAGTAGTAGCCAATATGTGTTTCGATTCTTCAGCATTGAAGTCAAAGTCTAATTTCTTCCATTGTAGAAATCATATAAAGCTATATGTCTGCGTGGTTATAAGGACCTGTCTTTTCAGCTTATTGAGAAATTGAAGCATACTTTATAAACCTTTAACTTTCCTCTGTCATTTTAGACGACATTGATTTTATGGGCTTTCCTTTGTTTGAGCATTGTGTTTCCTATGAGTAAGAATTTGATTTGTTAAATAATAATTTATTGGATTTGTATTGACCAAATGACAACCACCTTTGTGTTTCACAGCTGGAGCTTGAGCAGAAAGCCAGAACTCTGCATGAAGATAGGATGAAACATGTATGTCGCGTATCAATATAGTTGTATTGTGTAATAAAATCTATTTTTTCTATTGTACAGATAGAGCTTAATATTAATTCAAAGTGATTTTTTTTGGAATCTAGCATGTGAACATGGGCTATGAATCATGAAATTCAACAAGGGCAAAAACTCACTATTTTCCAGCATTCAAAAAACTTATTATACACAATGACACATTAATGATATTGAACATTTCTGATTCCTTTAGAGTATAAAAGAACCTCTGACCTATCATATTTGTTACTGATATTTGTCTTTCTGTTATGCTTTATATTGCAGTGGATCTCAAGGGAGATAGCATTGTTACGAAATCGTATTGATCTGGCCAATGAAAAGGGATGGAGGAGAGAATATCCTTTCATGATAATTTTGTTAATGTTACTTCATATTAAAAGCTAAAGATCAAAATATTGTGAATTGTTAATTTGTTTCCTAATTTAATGCTTACAATATGTGCCTTAACCATATTTCCATACACTTGCTCAGTACATGGACCAAAAACAGAAGCTTGAATCTCCATCAGAACAGTCACGTTTATTAAGTGAAATTCCAAAAGTAATTCCTGAAATGGTTTGTACCAATCTGTCACCTGAAGACTCCTCTATAAATAATAAGCTTGACCAAAATGATTTGCCAGAATTAGCCATCGGAGAGGCTTGTAATTCTGTTGAACAATTCTCCACACATGGTGATTTTGCTCAATGTCTGGATAAGAGAACAGATGTTGTAGGTCTGTCCGGCTTTCCAATCTATACTCCCTCTGCTTTCATATATCTATTGTGTTCTTATAACTACAATATTATAACATTCTTTATATTGTGTTCTTGATATTGCATCTGTTATTAACTTATTATCTTCACATTCTTGTCATGCTGTGATTTGTCATTCTTGTGATCTTGTTATGGTTGTTTCCATTTTATACTGATGTACTATGATATCACAATATCAGTTCAATATAATATAGCTTTTAATGTTTTATTATGCAGAAGAGGATCACTTTCACATAGTGAATTTACAATCTAATGGTGATATTTTTATTAATTCACTATTGTATATTTATTTGATTGACTATATCCTCCTGAGGATCTCCACACATGAAAATTTTAACGTGCCTCTGATTTAGTTAATGTTTGTACTAAGTATATATAAAATGTAGCTCACAATATCCTGTGTTGATTATCATGACTTAGGTCCAAAAACTCGAGTGCAAAATAACCAAGATGATGCAATCTTTCCTGCCAATGCTGAACAATTGTCTGTCCATACTGCTTCCCAAGACAAAGACAAAGATGATATGGTTGCTGATCCTGTTAAGGCGACTATCAATGATGTTATTGTGTTAAGTGACAGTGATGAAGATGTGAACATTGAAGTCGCTTTAGCAGAAAGAAAGGGAGTGGAGAGTCCGGATATTAATATTTGGCATTGTTCGGGTATTTATGGTAGTGGAACAAGAAGGCCTGTTTCATTGTCTGCACTCAAACGCTGGAGTGAATACGAATCTGATTCTGCATCTTCTCAGTTAGAGTTCAAGGTCTGGAAGACAGGTGAGAGCAAAAGAGAGGCAATGTCTTTGAAGGATGCACTTAAACTCTTTTCTCCGCAATGCGAAAGTAAATTGAAATGAAGGGAAATAATCTTTGTTGAATGCATCACCAGTGTTAATAATTAATAGAGTTATATACTTCTGTTTTCACCAAATAATTGCTTCACTGCTTGTTTGAAATGTTGCTAGTGAAAAGTACTTTACCCTTCACATTTTATGAGCGACAGAAAAATTAACTATTATAATCTTTACTTCTCTTGTGAATCTCTTACATGTTTTGTTTTTGTTTCTAATGTACTACTGGTCATACGATTTGAGCACATAATAGGAAGCTCGCTTTTTAAGTTTTCAAACTGCCAAATGAATCCCTTTCATGCCATTGAGTGTGTGGCAAATCAAAGTTTTGTTGTGTAGCTTCTGGCCTCAACAATTATTATCATTAAAGTGACACCGTGCTTTTTTTCTCCTTTCTTTCTTTCTTTCTTTCTTTTATTTTTTTACCTTCCACCATGCTATCGACAATTTTGTGTGAAGTTCTCTTATAACACAAATTTTATAATTTAAGGGGCAAAAGATTTTTTTTTTTCAAAAATATAAAATAAAAGGGCAAAATCTAATAGGGAGCTTGAATAAACAAAGTCGGACCAAAAATCTATTTAGATAAACAACTTTTAAGAGCTTATCAAGAGTGGAACCTATCACAAATTACTTATGATTGAGGTTACAGAAAAAATGTGACACACATCATCCTATGATATGGCAGGTATCTCAGTGTAAGATAATATAGTATTATGCAGAGCCATGGTACAAAACTAAGGACAGTACTGTATTTTGCAAATGAAAAAATATTAATATAGAATATTTCTGTGTTGAAAATGGAAAAATATCATATAGAGTCATTGTACAAAACTAAGGATTGTATTTTACATAAACATTCTATTGACTGTTGCTTGCAGCATTTTCTTTCCTGATAACGTGCAACTGTTCTTTGAGCTCATTGGTCTTTTCAAAGTTGGCTTTTCTCTTCACAGCTTTCTGTTGGAACACAGTTAATTATAATGAAAACCAGATCAAAGCAACGATCTTTGAAATATTTAAAAAGGAAAATAAAATAAAAACTGAAAAATCTCACTTCTGCTCCGAAGCAGCGATCCAATTTTATTTTCAAATGATTTTCCACATGACACTTCTGAAACTCCTCAATGATCTGCATAAAACACCGACTGAATTAAAAGTATGCTATAATGTGTGCGCGCGTGGACAGACACCTGTTCTGCTGTTCACCATTGTAGGAGAATATAAGATGATAAGTTTCAGCACCAAAGGAAAGAGATAAATCATCTAAACTTCTAAATTGGTTAAATCCACTAAGGATTGTCAAAGGGAATGCTAATTGACAGAGCAACCCAATAACCCTTGGCAATACCTCTAAGTGACTCAAGTCCCATTTCATTGTTCCAATATAAGGCATGCAGCCAAAGTCTTTTGTTATGACAAAATATTCGACTATTAATAGCCATTATCACGTGACATGGGCATGAACATGAACATAGTCTTGTTGGATGATCAAATTAAACTCACTATTAAGTTTCTCTTTTGACCGGGAGAGCAAAGGATTGGTTACAATGTCTGCCGACGGTACAATTCAAATTTGGAAGGAGTTAGAAGACAAATTATTCGAGTGTTTCTTCACTAATTCCTAGTTTTTGCAAAGAAAGATAGAACTTGCTAATATAAATAACCTTAACAATATTGACATTGTCAGTTAAATTAGGTGTTAAGGACTAATGCTGGTGAAGCTTTAAAACAAATGCCAGTTTTATGTAAAAAGTTCATGAAAGACTTGTTGTCTAGAAGAAGAAATCCAAGAGACGATGAGAACATAGCTTGTAAGAGGAGTGCAACGCTATCTTTCAAAAAAAGCACCCACCAAAACTGAAAGATCTAGGTAATTTCACCATTCCATGTTCTATTGGAAAGTCAAATGTGAGAAGCATAGTCACATAATTCTCCTCAAAAGTGACGAACCGCGAATTGGTTCGCACGTACCAATTCGTGGTACTTTTGCGAATTGGTTCGTCGTAATTCTCTCTGAATTCTTTAAAATCTAAGTACCGGCGAACCACCCCCAACAATCAAATAAGAACAAAATATAAAATGTTGAGACTGATTTAGACTTAGCTGTGAATATGATGGTTACAAGTATAACATGACTTGTCCACTAGTACAATGCATTTTGTACAATGTATATTGGATTTGAGTTGTATATTGGAACATCTAACAAATTGCTTATTTCTAACTTTGATTACCTCTCAATGTTAGTTACACTTCTTGATGTGTGACTTGTTTTCCCTCTATGATACACGAAACACATGTGTTATCAGTATACACTCAACTTTTATTTGAAGGAAATTTGATCCTCAATTTTATGATTAATATAAACTTTAGATTAATAATATTAATTAACATAAATTTAATACTAATTAATATTTTCATCAAAGTTTTTATATAATTTTTTATTAACAACGTACCGATTAGTGTACCGACTATGTATACCCCTCACGTACCGAATTCTTTAAAAGTAGCGTACCGCGTACCCGAACCCGTACCGCGTACCGAAACGAATTGCGAACCGTGTGACTATGGTGAGAAGAACACTTTGTGATCTAGGGGCCAACATCAATCTAACGCCTCTATCTATGATGAAAAAGCTTGATTGTGGAGAGCCTAAGTCAACTAAAATGACTTTAACATTGTTTGATCGATCTATCACTTATCCTTATGGTGTGCTTGAAGATGTGTTGGTAAAAGTCAATGACATATTGTTTTCGGTAAATTTTGTTATTCTTGATATGGATGAATACTCTTAAGTACCTCTTTTGCTCGAAAGACTTTTCTTATCAAATGGTAGAACCTTGATTGATATGGAACTAGGTGAGTCTATGTTGAGATTCCAAAACGAGCAAGTAATTTTTAATGTGTTTCAAGTCATGCGCCACTGGAATGAAAATCCTCAATGCTACAGTGTTGATGTAGTTGAAGATTTAGTTGAGAAAGTTTCTCAAAACGAGTCACCTATGTTATCTATCGAGAGGGAGGAATTGAAGAGCGCGCCACTTAGAAGCATATCATATAGAGTAAAAACCATCGCTCCTATTTCGGAGTCGAAGGAACATCTTAAATACGTGTTCTTAGGAGAAAAGTTGATGTTGCCCGCCATCAACATTGGTAATGCTTTGACTAGCTTAAAAGAAGAGAAACTTATGAGTGTGTTGAAAGAAAATATAAGGCACTTTGGTGGAACATATCAAGCTTGAAGGGAATAAGTCTAGCCTATTGGTTGCACAAAATTAAATTGGAAGAAGAATTCAACTCAGTCGTCCAACCACAACGACGATTGAATCCAAGAATGAAAGTGGTAGTGAAGAAAGAGGTTTTAAAGTTATTTGAAGCTGAGATGGTTTATCCTATCTCATCCCATCTCCGACAGTTTATGAGTGAGTCGGGTACACATAGTTCCTAAAAAAAAAGGTATATTAGTCATCAAAAATGAGAAAAAAGATTGCTCGTTTAGTTACTAGGTGGCAGATGTGCATAGACTATCGAATACAACGAGGAATGATTATTTTCCTTACATTTTATGGATCAAATGTTAGTAAGGTTGACACGAGAAGTTTATTTCTTTTTTCTTAACCGTTACTCAGATTACAATCAAATTGTTGTTGATCCAACTGACCAAGAGAAGACTGCGTTCACATCTCCTTTTGTAAAAAAAATTATGGATATATTTTATAAAAAAATAAAAATTGGTCAATTATTTTTAATTTTTTTAAAAATAATAAATAAAGTGAATAATTGAGCTGCTTGCTTGAGCCCAATGGGTCTTGACAAACTTAAACGATTTAGAGGCCCAATACTGAAAACAGCAACAGAACAAGCCCACATGTGAAAAACCCTAGCTAACAATCGAGATTCAGAGTCATCTTCTTCCAACGCCTTGTTTGGTTTAGCAATTTGCGAGCAGCGAATTTCTTGAATCCAAAGCTCCAAACATGGCGTCAACCAATCGCACAGTGTTGCAATTCTCATCATCTTCTTCGCCTTCTCAGAGCTTATCCGCTAAGGTTCATCCTCTTGTTGTCTTCAACATCTGCGACTGTTACGTTCGTCGCCCTGATCAAGCCGAACGCGTCATTGGAACGCTTCTCGGATCTGTTCTTCCTGATGGAACCGTCGATATCCGTAATTCATATGCCGTTCCTCACAACGAGTCTGTCGATCAGGTCCTTCACTCTCCTCCAATCTATCACAATCGATTTATTTTTCCAATTTTTTTTTTTGTTAATTTGTTCTGTTCATGCTTTTAATTGAGTGTTGTGTATGTTTTAATTATGATTAATTTATGGATATGCTTTTAAATATGATTTTATAAGCTTTTATATTTTATGATTTTCATTACTTGATTCTGCTTTTGTTTACATTTGTAATTTGTAACATTGCAATGTGTGTGCATATCACTTGTTTGTATTTATGTTCAGAATCATGTGAAATGTATGTTTGTATTGATAAAACACGATGAAACTCGAACTAGACTAGTTGTTGTTATTGTATTGCATAAAATAAGAAGATAGGAGGGAGTGGTAGGGAACATTATTGAATAACAAGCACTGTTGACAGCATAAAACTTGTAGAAAAGGAAAAATTGAAACAATCATGCTATGACTGGCTAGCCAGGGGCGGAGGGTAGTGTAGCTTAGAGGTTGCCTTGGCGATTCCATTTTTTCTAATATACTTAAATGTAGTAAGTTAGTGTATTTTTATATTAAACTACTCTAATAATGTAGATTTAGCTACAACAAATAAGTCTATTTGTGCAAAATTAGTAGAAATAGGAATGACAAAAAATGATCACTTGATAGATAAATTCATAAATCTTGTTTTGACATTTCCTGTCTCTGAGAACTTTGTTAACAGTGAAAATTGTCAAGACAAGATACATAAATATATTTTATTTTTTCTTTATATTTGGCCTCCTCGTAAAATTTTGGCTAGCTTCGTAACCGTGCCTTCTACATGTTAGTTGCCCCAATAAGGTGAATTTTTTTTCCTGTACTTCAACTTTTTTAGAAGCTCTCTCGTATGCTTCTTATAAGCTCTGAACTTTTTTATTTGTTTTCAAATACATACTTATCTCAGGCTCTGATAATCTAGAAGGTAATCTAACATTTTTTTTGAGTTTCAAAATAAATAATTGTGTCAGTCTTATAAATCCAAGAGTTTCCAGATGTAGCGAATATACTTTCTTGCTTGATCACCGAGTTTTGTTCTTAAATTCCATAAGTTTTTGTTCATCTTATTAAATTTCTGTTTAAACAAGGGCAATGATGAAAGTGCTTCGTATATTCTGTCACCTTGTATGAGATGAATCAGAAAATTCATTTTTGAGGACATAACGCAATTCTTTGACTCTGTCCTATGATAAAAATAATATAATAGTAATAATACGAAAAAAACTATCTGTCCTGGACCTGAATTTATCTCTAATTAGAGGTACTTTTTGAGGCAGTTTGTTGTTCTTTTTGTTGATCAGATTAATCGTTTTATGAAGCAATTAGAATGCTGAACTATATAGAAGTCTTGAAAAAGTGAAATTATTTTTGGTTAAAATTACTTTTGACTTTTGATTAAAAGTTGGAAATACTTATATTGTTTATCTGTATAATCGACATTTTTAAGGTTTATAATTGAATTTTACTTTTGCCTCTATTGTTGATCATTCATGTTCTTGCCTTTACATTGGTTTCCTCTGTAGTCATGTATCTCTTCTCATCAGCAGCTGAATGAAATTATTATCTGTTTTAACTCTCAAAAATAATTATTCTGATTTTTCACATTTTTTTACCAGGTTGCTTTGGACATAGAGTACCACCATAATATGTTACTGTCCCACCAAAAAGTGAATCAAAAGGAAGTCATAGTTGGATGGTAAGTTCAGTTCTTTTGAAATTCCATAATTGTCAATGTTATCAGTTAAGTGGTACATAACAGTTTTCTCTGTGAATTGTAGAAAGTAAACTTTGAAATTAGGTTAAACATGTCCACTTTGTAATCTGGAGCTGTGGTTTGTTAAGTATTGTGTTTGTGTGGAATGGAATGCAAAGTTTTTCTCTGAATATTTGTTTTACAAGGTGTTGGTTTTGGTGCATCTTAGTATATTAAAACAAATGGTTTGTTTAGGGATCGCCACTGGTTAATATTAATATGCAAATCCATTGGACATCTGTGTTAAGTTACTTCTTCTTTAGTGGTTTATTTGGTGATTTTGGTGATCTTGGGACAATGACTTATTCCTGGTATAAACTTTGGTTATTTATACAGGTATTCAACTGGACATGGAGTAACCGGTGGAAGTGCATTGATCCATGAATTTTATTCTCGAGAAGTACCCAATCCCATTCATTTGACTGTTGACACGGGATTCACAACTGGAGGGGGTACCATAAAGGCTTATGTGACAAACAATTTATCTCTTGGAGATAGGCAAATTGCTGCACAGTTTCAAGATATTCCATTGGATCTTCGTATGGTTGAAGCTGAGCGAGTTGGATGTAAGCATCTAAGCACTGATTGGACTCTCTTTATAATCACCCTCTTTCTTTTATTTTTCCTCCTTATAGACTTGTTTGTCTGAGTTTTATGTTAAATATCAGTTTATTGTTTCCGTTGTTAATGTCTGTGCCAATCATTAAACATCATTTTATTTCCCAACCAAGAAATGGCAATATCTTGTCAAAATGTTATATTAAAATGGGACCAAAAGTTCTTCATTTTAAATGATTGAAGTTGATTTTTTTGTTCACTCTTTGAATGGCAGTTGATATCCTAAAGGCAACCGCTGTTGAAAAAATTCCCTCTGATTTAGAAGGCATGGAAGCATCAATGGAACATCTGCTAGCTTTGATTGATGACATCTACAAATATGTTGATGATGTTGTGGTATGATGCGTTGCCTTCTTTACTATTTTATTGTCTGGGATTGTATTAATTCATTTTCATCTCAGGAAGGACGAGTCGCACCAGACAACAAAATTGGGAAATTTATTTCAGATGCAGTAGGTTCTCTTCCCAAATTGCCTCCATCAGATTTTGATAAGCTTATCAATGACAGCTTGCAGGTGAGATTATATTATGTGTTTCGGTGTTTCTTATATTTTTCCAAATTGAAAATATGATCAAATCAAACAGATGCTTGTTTCTTATTTTATTTTATCTGTTAACAATGATCACTTCTTCTCAGCTTACATATCAAAGCTTTGTTTGGCTGATAAGTGTTTCATTCATTTCAGGATCACTTGCTCATGCTATATTTATCTAGGATCACAAGAACTCAACTTAGCTTGGCTGAAAAATTGAACACCGCTGCTCAGATTTTGTAATTCTAACTGTCTTTGAGTGAGAAGGCAATTTTTCCTGATAAAGGTTTCTTTGTCATATTTCCAGAAACTTGTAGTATCAGCATTTTATTATACTTGAGCTTTGCTTTTTTATTTTATTTTTTTGCTGTATTTTGTGCATGGCAATGCATAGGTGGTTTTCTTCTATAACTAGTAAAAGTTTGCAGTGTAGCATTCACTTGTGTAATTTTTTGTTATATTTGAAAGAAAATGAGCGAGTCGTTTCTTCTATTATTTATTTGTGTTTGAATCGATCATACTAAAGAATTTATGGATATAAAAAAAATGCTAAAGAATTTATACTTGTATAAGGTTTAAAACTTAAAAGATCATGCATTTTTTGTTTTTTTTTTAAATTTTTTTTTTAAGTTCCAAGAAAAGCTTCGTAAAAAAAAAGTTCCGAGAAAATCATTAGGATTTTAAAAAAACATTATCTAATTATCATAATTTGTTTAAAATCGAGTTAAATTAATATTTTTGTTTCTCTATAAGAGATAGATACAATGATAGATTAATGAGATCTATTTTTAATAAGTGGATTCCACCAATGGTTCCATTAATCTTTCAATTGTGTCTATTTTTCTCACAAATAAATAAGAAATGAAAAATAGTAGTAAGTGGAGCAAATTTAATATTTTCTTTAAAAAAAAATACTGATTGTTGCATTAATGTTGCTTCTTTGTAGAGATCATCAAATTGTTGATTGTGTGCTAATCCTTTACTCCATTCGTTCTAAAATATAAGTCACTTGTGGAAAAAAATTTGTACTAAAATGTAAGTCGTTTTACAATATCAATGTATAATTATTGTTGATCTTCTTAAATTGCCTTTTTTATTCTCTTTTTCCAAGGAGAAGTTATTAAGTCTTTTTTCTTTTACAAAGTTTTAAATGTTATGTGAAGAGTAAAAGAGGAAAAACATTATAATTTTTTACAATATTCACAAAAGTTAGCAATTCCTTAATATACGTAAAAATACCAAGTGATTTACATTTTAGAAAAGAGAGTATTTGGGTATGCATTAAATAATCTCAACCAGTCCAAAATGCCATGTGTGATTAAAAATAAATGATTAACAGATTCCACCGCACTAGCTAAACAATCCTCGAATTCTACCTTTAAAATGCCTCAACGAAACAAATTATGCTTTGAAGATAATTTGTTGTTGAACAACTTCAACACAAATAAATAGATCTTCAACGATACAATTGAATTCTAAATACATGTTTGGAACGGAGGTACGTACCACCACACTATCCACATCCACTTCACGCAACAGCTGATAAGCTTAATTAATTGAATAGTTACCTCCATAAACATTGTTTTAAGACTACTCACATCAATATTAATTAACCTAGAAAGAACAGTCAGCCAACATAAACCTACACTCCTCCATTAAATCATTCTCCTAAGAAATTAGTCGTCTCCGCCACATCCACTCCTCATCGCCCTCTCTATCCAACCGTTCAACATAACAACAAAAGACCTTTTCTGAGTTCATAAACAAAACAACCTATTAAACCACTCACAAATAATGCTAGAAACACACTCTTTCATACATGTATTTCAACACACTTTTTTTTATTGGTTGAAATTAATGAGTCACGTAAAAAATTGTAGATCGCATATCAATTTTTTGGTATTCATATAAATTTTAATCAATAAAAGAGAATGTGCACTCCTCAACCGCTCACACAACATTGCACCACTCAACCAACCTTCGATCGCTTTTAAGTTTTTTTAATCTTTATACCTGGAATGGTTAAGTTCCAATTAATCAATCTGTCCATTGAAACAGTGAATTTGAATCAATATTGGTCAATGTCTATAACTTTACGGCTCGTTTGGTGCGCATGATAGGATAGAGATAGGATATGATAAGAAGCTGGATAAGGATATGATAGGATGATAATAGGATAAACACACATCCTATCATCTGTTTGGTGCACACATGATAAGAAAAAGATATCATTATTTTATCATATTCTATGTTTGGTGCACACTTGTTATTGACATAATAAAATACATGTTATATTTAAATGACAATTATTCTTGTGAAGCAATTTTTTTTATAAAAACAAATAATTTTATATTTTTAATTAACATTAAGAAAAATAAAATGAGTAACTAAAAAATTATTTCATACACATATTTTTATAAAATAAAATAATTTGATATGTTAATTGATATTCAAAAAAGATTAAATAAGTTTTTTGTCTCACAAATTGTAGTGAATTTTGATTTTTAATCCCTAAAAATAAAAATCGGATGTTTTTGTCCTCCCAAATTTTTCTTTCACGTTTTGTCGCTATTGAACATAATTTTGACATGTCCTACATAATTTTTATAAACGAAAAATAATAAGTGATGAATTAATTTCATATAGTTGTAAAAAGATTAACTTAAATCGTTGAAATTATAAATATAAATAATAAATTCTTGTTTTTGTACAAATAATAAAAAAAACAAACAATAAAAATAAATATTAAATAAATAAAAAAATAGATATAGATTATCATGTGGTCGAGCAACACGTTCAATATAAAAAAAGTTCATACAATAATATATGAGCAATCAAGCAATAGTAATACATAGAGTAATATATAATATATATAGTAAACAATATATATATGCCAGACGTTGGCAAAATATGGTGAGTAAAAAGAATAAATAAATCACTAAAATGCATTCAAGAGGATTCGAAGAGAGGACATCGTGAGATTATATCAAACGAATAATGTCTGCTAGGGTTTGGTGATCACATTTCATCTTCTTCCTCTTAAACATCATATTCCTCAATTAGGATACTTGTTAAGCGAGAGTTTAAAGTCCTAGCACGGTATCCCGGCAACGGGGTGCCTATCGGTTAGGGACCGGTCTTAATAGGCGTCTTAATCTGTCGTACTGTGATGTGAGGTTGTCCTACGTGAATCTGTGTACAATGGCAGACGAAGACGAGCAAGGTTGGAGAACCGTTAGTTACAGAAATCGTTCTGGTCGAGGCTTCAATCAGTTTAAACCAGACATCGCAACAGTGAGAAACGTTAACAAAGATAATCATGTTCCTGACACAACGTATTTTTTTACAAACTTTCCGGAAAGGTTTGGTGCGAAAGCGTTGTTCAATGCCCTGCACAATTATGGGGAGATTTTTGAGGTCGTCATACCAGTCAAGAGGGACAAAGGAGGTAGAAGATTCGGATTAGCGCGTTTCGATCAGGTTTCTGACCCCCTCAATTTCGAACGTGAATTAAACGAAGTGGTTATCGGGGGTTGCAAGATTTCGGCCAATTTGTCCCGGTTTCAACGCCCGGAAGAGAATCGACGCAAAAACTTTAACGATGTTGTGAGGAACGGTAATTCTCGACAGCCCCAACCACAGGGAGAGCAATTTTGACCTGAGGCAAGCCCGCATATCTCTCTTCCCCACGCAGATGGTTCCTATGCGCAGACGGTGCTGGTAGGGAAAGGATCTAAGAAAGGGGTAGCTCACAAGAAGGTGATTTTGAAGTATGAGGCTGAGGAGAAGGAGGTAGCGAGATTGCTCAAAACTTATGTAGGAGAGGCGAATAGTCCGGGAACGACGTATAATATCCAAAATGCTTTCCACTCCCAAGGGTATTTTGGAGTGAAAGTTACTCCGTTAGGGTCTAATCTGGCGTTGTTGGAGGGTCAGGAGGAAGGCGAGGTGGAAGCTTTAATGGAGGATGCGAAGGGATGGTTGGATCAATGGTTTTCAACGATTCGTCCGTGGAAACCCAAAGATGTTGATATGGAAAGAATTATTTGGTTGAGAATCTTTGGCATACCGGCTCATGCGTGGCATAACGATTTCTTTACTCAGATTACGAAACCGTGGGGATCGTTCATGCACGCAGATAACGCAACGAGTAAGAAAATTTCTATGGATGTTGCTAGAATTCTTATTCGATCCTCTTGCCATATAGTGATTGACGAGTTTGTTGATGTGCAAGTCAATGATGAGATTTTTCATCTCCGAGTTTTAGAGGATTCGTACGGACCGATGAGAGTTATGGTTGAGCAAGATAAAATCCAGGATGGGAGGACTCATAGCCGCAGCAGTTATGAAGCGGATGAGGAGGAGCCTAGACTGGAGTTGGTGGTGGAGGAGGAGCCGGAGGGAGAATCAGAGGGGGAAGGAGAAAATTTATTACCAATTAATGTCGAAGTTATGGCTAATAATGAGCATTTACCTCTTGCTGACCGTGATGATGATCTGATCATTGAAAAGGAGAGAAGGGAGGGGAATTCAAATCTTGCCGTTAATGTTTCTCCTTTAATTCTTGAGGAAAATTTGAATTTTGGAGGGAGGGGTACGGGTTTGGAGGAAGGGGGTGCAGATAAGGGGGACTTGTTTAATGTGGTGAATGATAATTTGTTGGGCCAGGAGGTGGGGTCTGGTGGGCCTACAAATTTCATTCCATCACATGTAACAGTCAAAGGGGGTGCTATTAGACGAATCTCCTGTTCAGAGGATTTGGGCCGTGCAAGTCAACCCAATGGCGTGGGGCAAGTAAGGCAGGGGGTGTGTATAGCGATGGGCTTCGTTCTGTTTATCACAAGTTGGTTGGTGGGCCTATTTTGAATGTTTTTTTTAACCCAACATCAGCAAAAAAGAAACAGAAAAATTTAAACACTTCATCTAGTGTTTTGCCATCAGCTTCTCTTCGAAAGAAACAACAACTTGCCCGAAGTCTTATTTCTCGAAAATCTCATTCCATTTCAGTAGACCGCGTGAACAGTCTAGAAGGGGAGGATGTGGTTTCGGTGGAGGTTTGCTCTGGGAAGGTTGTGGGCCGCAAGTCTCCTTTAGACGGCGCGGGCAATGCAGTGGTAAGTTCTCTTGGTCCGACTGGAAACTCGTTTAGCAACAGCTCGATTAATTCGTCGGATATCCGTAATTGCAATAGACTTTTTTTTAAAAATTATGAACAGGAGGTGGCCTCTAAAGTTTGGAGTGGAGCTTTAGTTTTGGGGGTTGAAGAGACTTTGAATTTGGGGGACAGTTCGAAAGTGCTTGAGCAAGGTAATGGTGTGGTGGTGGATTGCATTAAAGAAATCCAGTTTAATGAAAAACGTGACGAAGAAGAGAGTATCAAAAGGGAGCGCCTAAAATCCGTTCATCAATGAAAGTTATTTCTCTTAATATGAGAGGATGGGGAGGGAGTGCAAAGAGGAGAAGGTTGAGTTCTTTTTTGCAGCAAGGCAAGTTCGATGTTTGTTTTTTACAAGAAACAAAAAAATCTTCTATTGAGGATTTCCTTATTCACAATTTATGGGGTCACAAAGAGGTTAGGTGGATGGCAAAGGACCCGGCGGGTTTGTCAGGAGGTTTGTTAATCTTGTGGAATCCTAATTGTTTCAACTTGATTAATAGTTTCTTTGGTGATGGTTTTCTGGGTATTTCGGTGGAGCGGGAAGGCGTGTCTTTGAACTTCATCAATATTTATTCTCCTTGTAACTTGGCCGGAAAAAAAAAACTTTGGGCGGATTTATTGGCTCTTAAGCATCAAAGTGGTGGAGGTGAGTGGTGTTTGGGAGGGGACTTTAATGCCATTTTACGATCGTCGGAAAGGAAAGGATGTAGTGCGGATAGTAGACAAGGAGAAAGACTCTCTTTTTCTCATTTTGTGGAGGAGATGGAGGTCATTGATGTGCCGGTGCTAGGAAAAAAATTCACTTGGTTCAGTTCCGATGGAAAATCTATGAGCCGTATTGATAGATTTTTGCTGTCTGATGGTTTCATTACTAAATTCGGTGTTTCTGGTCAATGGATTGGTGATCGTGACATCTCCGATCATTGTCCTATTTGGTTGATTGTCTCGAATGAGAATTGGGGTCCCAAGCCGTTCAGGGTGATTAACGGTTGGTTTGATCATCCTGATTTCTATTCTTTTGTCGAAAATTGTTGGAACAGTTTTGATGTACGGGGTAAGAAGGCTTATGTGTTGAAGGAAAAATTTAGACTTCTTAAGGAGTGCTTGAGAAAGTGGAATAAAGAAGTTTTTGGTTATATTGATCTCAACATAGAGAAGACGGTGAAGGAGTTAAATGAGTTAGAAGGCCTCTTGGAAGGTAATGATGCTAATAATATTGATCCTACACTTCGAAAATGTTTAAACAACGATTTCTGGAATCAACTTCATCTAAAGGAGAGTTTGCTCAAACAAAAATCTAGGAAGAAATGGGTTCAAGAAGGTGATTCGAACTCGCGGTATTTTCATGAGTCCATTAAATCTAGAAGACGAAGAAATCAGTTGGCGGCTTTAAAAGACGGTGAGCACTGGATCAAGGGGGTGGATGAGGTAAAGGGGTATGTTAAGAATTTCTTTGAGCTTAATTTTAGTGAAAGTTGGAAGATTAGGCCGAACCTTAATGGGATTAATTTTCAGTCCTTATCTGTCGATGATAATCTTTTTTTGATGAGGGCTTTCTCTGTAGAGGAGGTTAGGGAGGTTATTTGGTGCAGTGATGGGGATAAAAGTCCAGGTCCTGACGGCTTCAACTTTAAATTTTTAAAGGTGTGTTGGGATATTATTAAAACCGATATTATGAATTTCTTGCATGAATTTTTTGAAAGTGCTTTGCTACCTAAGGCTTTCACGGCTTCTTTCTTGACTCTTATACCCAAGAAAGATCATCCCCAGGCTTTGTCAGAGTATCGCCCTATTTGCTTAGTGACAAGCATGTACAAACTGTTGTCCAAGATTCTGGCGGGAAGATTGAAGCAAGTGTTAGGTAAATTAATTTCAAAGGTACAATCAGCTTTTGTACCCAACAGGCAGATTTCAGATGGGGTGTTGGTGATCAATGAGCTTTTAGACTTGGCAAAAAGAAGGAAAGATAAATGCCTGTTTTTTAAAGTTGATTTCGAAAGGGCATACGATACAGTTAATTGGCAGTTTTGGGACTACATGTTGGGTCGAATGGGTTTTGCGGATAGGTGGCGACGATGGATTCAGGCTTGCGTGTTTCATAGCTCAATGTCTGTGTTGGTGAATGGAAGTCCTACAGCAGATTTTAATGTCGGTAAAGGGTTGAGGCAGGGAGATCCTCTTTCTCCTTTTCTTTTCTTGATTGTTGTTGAAGGCCTTTCGGGACTTATGCGAAAAGCGGTGGATAATAATTTATTTCATGGTTACAAGGTTAGTGAAAATATTATGTTCCATTCCTTTCAATTTGCTGATGATACTATCCTAGTGGGAGAGGGGAATTGGAATAATTTTTGGACCATAAAAACTATCTTGCGGAGCTTTGAGATTGTGTCGGGATTGAAAGTTAATTTTTACAAAAGTAAACTTTATGGTATCAATATTGAAGATAGTTTTTTGAGAGCATCGTCTTCTTTTTTGCATTGTGCCGTTGAGTCTATTCCTTTCCGCTTCCTTGGAATACCGGTAGGGGCTAATCCGCGTAGAAAATCGACATGGGTGCCAATTATAGAGTCTATGGAAAAGCGTCTTAGTACTTGGAATGGTCGGATTCTATCAATTGGGGGAAGAGTTACTCTTATTAATTCGGTCCTTTCTAGTCTACCGCTGTATTTTTTCTCTTTTTTCAAGGCCCGATCTTGCGTGTTAAAGGAGTTGGTGACTATCCAAAGGAATTTTTTGTGGGTAGGAGGTTCGGCGATTAAAAAGATGTGTTGGGTTAGTTGGGATCGCATTTGTCAACCGAAAAAAAGGGGAGGTCTAGGAATAAAAAATTTGGAGCTTTTTAATTCTTCTATGTTGTGTAAATGGAAGTGGCGTTGTTTTATTGACAAAGAGGCACCGTGGCGTGAGTTATTGAATTATAGATACGGTGGTTTTGCGGAAATTTTTTTGTATGGGGAAGGTAGGGAGAGACTTAAAAATTCTTCAATTTGGTGGCGCGATATATGGAGTTTAGGTGGGGAGAATGACGGTGGGTGGTTTGGTGCAAACATTAGCAGTGTTTTGGGCAATGGTGAAGAGCTTGGTTTTTGGAAAGAAAAGTGGATTGGTACGGCCTCGTTGAAATCTTTGTATCCGGATCTTTATAACAAAGCTTCCTTGCAAAATGGTAATGTATCAATGATGGGGTCGTTGAATCATAACGGCTGGGAGTGGAGGTTTGATTGGAATGAGACGCTCTCGGTTGACGAAGCAGCCTCTGAACACGAGCTGCTGAACCTGCTACTTCCGTTCCAACCTCATTCAGACATGGAGGATAGACATAGATGGATACCGTCCTCGACCGGGATTTTTTCAGTTAAGTGTGC
Organism: Trifolium repens; assembly: GCA_030408175.1. NCBI lineage: Eukaryota > Viridiplantae > Streptophyta > Magnoliopsida > Fabales > Fabaceae > Trifolium > Trifolium repens. Next base: position 17,208,046 of record CP125841.1, on the reverse strand, counting down.
TTACTTAGATTTGCTAAATAGATCAGTTTTGGCCGATTTAGTTGACATCAAGGTACATTCTTTGGAGTTAATGTGGAAGAATAATGTTCCGTCTAAAATTAGCATTTTTGGTTGGCGTTTGTTGCTCGAGAAATTACCGACAAGGGAGGCTTTGTTTAATAAAGGCATCATCAGTAACAATATAGAGAAAAGGTGTGTGTTTTGTGCCACCCATGATCAATCTATTTTTCATGTTTTTATCCAATGTAGCTCTTCCTCTACTGTTTGGCGCAAGATTCTTACATGGATGGGGCTGAACCTTATCAACTCTTCTTCAGTTCAGCAGCACTTCCTCTTATTTGGAGATATGATTAAGAGCAAGGCTAATAAAAAGCATCCGCATATTATTTGGTTAGCAACGACGTGGTGCATATGGAGGTGGCGAAATAATTTAGTTTTTAGAGAAGATCGGGCTACTATATTTTTTTTAGTAAACCAAATTATTTATATGTCTTGGTTTTGGTTTAGTGGCCGTTTGAAGAGTAATGTTGATATTTCTTTCGATTATTGGTGTACTAATCCTCTAGATTGTTTACAATATGTCTAGAGTGACTTGTTCTTGAATTGTAAGAGTTGAGTACCCCTTGTATTCCTTATAATTCATATTTTGCTTATCAAAAAAAAATATCCTATTGCTAACCTAGCTTAAAATAAGGATAAAAATAACAAAGGCTCAATAAGATAGGATAGATAATAGGTTTATTTTATCCTTTCTAATTGTTGCACCAAACAAAGAATTTGAATAGGATAGGATAGTTTAATCATATCCTGTCTCTCTATCGTATGCACCAAACGGACCCTTAATTCTTTTTGAAACAAGAACGAGTAAAATCTCAATGCATCTAATTAAAAAAGATAAAAAGGTTAAAAAATTGCTTGTGTCACTCTCACTAACTTTAAACTGATTGGAGAATCCCTTGGTTAGCATTTTCAAACTTAATTTCACGCCCATTCACAATTTTATGGTCTGGTCGGTAATATGAAAACATGGGACGATGGTCTATGTGAGTGAGGGCATGTTGTTTCCCTTTAAGGATTTATAGGACTACATACTCACCACTCACTTGGATTGGATTTGTCCACATCTTTAAAGGTGTTTGTTTACACTATTCACATGCATAATTGCAACTTTTTGTTCATTCATGCATGAGAGGTGGTGTCTGCTTCCTCTTTCAAAACTGTTTGGTATATTGATAATTAAATGGGTGGAAAATAAGTTTCATTGAAGATAAATTGTTATACTATTAATTACGATTTAAGTAACCTACAAATCATAGTTCACCTAACAATTAAATGTCGAAATTGTTAGGTCGGATGCCGTGACAGGAATTCAAACCCCGACTCTTCCATTGTGTGAGTTTCTAATAGCTATTGTAATATCGTCTATCTACTAAAAAAATAACGACATCACACACAATTGCATTTGTGATCTTCAATAACGTGTGCAAATGCATCGTCACCATATAAGACGATTTTAGTCAAGCTCGTATCGATCTTCTAAAAAAAATTAAAATTTAAGAACCCGGATCTCAATTTGCTTCAAATTTTTTAAAAAATTTATCTTTGACGCAACGGTCTCTCAAATAAAGGTGTATTTCAAGCAACTCACAATCGGTATTATTATGGAGCAAATTGAGAGTGTAGTGGTACCATGATGACATGACACTAAATAGTTTGTGAAAATTAAAATTGTTTCAGGCTACAAATGGCAAATACACGTTGCATCAACCACAATGATCACTTGCAATTTGAAACCATGCTAACATCTATAAGTGGTGCATATGAAAATCTTTGGTATTGGTGAAAGAAAAAGGTGAAATTTGGTAGAAATGGTCCTTTCTGGCCCTCACTACAAGAAAACTGTGATTTAGCTTCAAAGATTTTAGCGATAGACCATTTTGGACGCTAATAGCGTCCATTTAGCGTCCATAAATTCTAACACAAATGCCTTTTTTTCAATCGATATTTTATATACAACTTTGCATCAGAAGAATGGACTCTACTTTAGACGCTAATTATTTTTTAATTTAATTTTATAATTAGCATCTACAAATATGGACGCTAAAATTTTTAATTTTTATTTTTTTAATTAGAGTCAATGTATTTGGAAGCTAAAAAAAGATTTACTTTTTTATTTTTTTATTTTCACTTATTGTTCTCATATTTCCCTCACTTTTTTCCCAATTATTTTCACATTTCCCTCACATTTTTTCTTACACATTTCATTTCCCCCACTTTTTACATAACATTTCATTCCCCTCACATAATTTCTTACACTTGAACCCTAACTTTCCGAAACAACCCTTTTCACCTCTCAATGATGATACTGAACCAGAAGCTTAGAACCCTAACCATTCACATTTCCTTCCATTCCGTTCGCTCTTCTGTTCCGTTTACTAACCAGCTTGTCGTTAGTGATACCCTTCTTTGTTCGTGATACCCTTCGCCGACCAGTTTCCCGTTCGATTACCGTTCTCTGTTCTCTCTTCCTCGTTGTTCTCTCTTTTGTTTAGCTTCGTTCGTGATACCCATTTCAGTTTGCCGTCATTTGCTGCTGTTCTTTTGGATTTCTCTTCCATCTCACTACAAAATCGTCTCTATTGGTTAGTTTTCATTCTCACTGAAATTACTTAATCATTGGATGTTGCTTTTTAAAGAGTTTTGTTTAAGGTTCAAAAAGAAAACTGTGTGATTTGGATGATTTGAGTTTTGTTTAAGAGTTTTGTTATTGTTTTTGTTATTGTTCTTCAATTTGAGAAAGGTGAAGTATAAATATAAATCAGATTAATAAGGTAGTAACAGTTTCACTGTGATGTAGTGTTGGTCCTTGGGTGTATCTCTGCGTTTTTTGCTGCTGTATAGGTGTATTGTTGTTTCACTGTGATGTAGCTTTTCCTTGCTTTTTATGCGCAGGTTGTGTCTATTAGGTAGGTGGTTTGTTAGTTTTGAATTAGTCTCTTAGTGGTAGATGGTGGGGTCTTGTGTGACTCTTTGATGGTGTATCCTGTAATGTTTGACTTGTTCCTTTTGGTGTTATGTTTTGGCTTCAAAGCACTCCTTGTAGAGCCTTTAATAAAATTTGTTAGCAGATCAAATAAAAATAAGGAAGTAACAGTTTAATCATGAACTTGTGCATACATTTCTTTGCTAACTTTGACATAGTAATTTTGATTTAATCACTCAACAACAAATTTGCACATAAATGATTTTATGTGTGTGTGAAAAATGAAAACATATAGTACATCAATGATTTAATATACTCAGCCATAGTAAAGATGAATTTACAAAATCATTTTGCTTACAAATTAGAAATTTGATACTTTTTGCTTATGCTAAATGTTGAATTTGTAGTATTTTGAAAAGTTGGGAATTTTTAATTGACTTATTTTTCTACTTTTGTACATTCATCAATAATATGTTGCGTATGAAACATATCAAAGATCACATAGCAGACATTGATGACCTCATATATGAAATTTTGTTTTGAATCATTTTTCTAGTTTTTGCTTATTATTGTATTTTTATTGTGGGGCTGTTTTAGTTTTAATGTTTGTGGGATGTAAAGTTGTTTAGTTTTGGTTTTGGCTTGTTGATTTTACTGTCATATCAGTAGAGGTGGTGTATATCTTTTGGCTTGGCTATTGGTTGTATCATGGAAGGGTTATGCTTTCCTTTGTGACTTTGTATACTATAGGCATTATGTCTCTCATTAATAAAATATACTACATGGCTACCATCTATGTATTTATCACAATAATTGTTAACTCATAATAATTGTTTTGTTCCTGTTACTATATCGCTTAAGCCGAAAAGGAGCAGCGTAGGTGTAATAATAAGCATCAGTTTTCATTTTCTGTTGTAGGGGTCCTGATATGTGCACTATTTTACTCATGTATTGGCTGCTTTGTCTAGGCTTGATGTATTTTTTATAATGAGATTATTAGTGTTCTGCTATAAGTAATTAAAATGAGATTATTAGTGTTTTGCTATAAGTAATGGTTGCTTTCAAATCAAGAGTAATGGAATGGTTAGTGTTCTGCTATAAGTACCGGTGTATCAGGACATATTTGTATTACACTTATAAGTAATGTCTTATGCTTTGATTAATACATTTCCTTTTGCCTTTTCAAGAACAAAACATAACAATAATAATAACAGGAGATGAAATTGGGAGATGGTCTCACGTGAAATTGAGACGAAAATGAGTTGATTGAGATGCTTCGTCGGGAGGCAGCCGCAGCACGTGCAGAGGCTGCTGCAGCAAATGAAAGAGCTGATGCTGCTGATCAGCGTACAAAAAATTTGGAGAACAATATGGCAGATTTTGCTCAACGGATGGCAGCTTTAGAGAATCAATCGGCCGGTGGTTCTTGCAGTACGAGTCGACCTCGTCCTATTCCTCAACATCCACATTATGATGATGATCTCGATGAGCAATCAGAGGATGACCTCACATGATGATTGTCGACTGTGTAGTTCTTTTGGATATAACATAGTTGTCTAGTTTCTTTTGGATGACATCACCTAGTTTTTTTGGATATATATACCTAGGTTATCTAGTTTCTTTTGGATGAATCACCTAGTTTTATTTGGATATAACATAGTTATCTAAGTGACAGATTAAGCTTTTTTGCTTTAGAATTATGTTTAGCTTCTACTTATTTTATGGTTAAGTCTTTGGTATACCATTGAACTTGAGTACTAATTTTTAATTAAATATTGTTGTATTATGGATGGCTCAATTTGTAGGTTCAATTTTAATTAATATTAAAGGGTTATTATTATTATTATTAGTCTTTCTACTATATTTAAGGCTTATATGGGTCATTCACCAATTAAAATATAAACATGCATTCATGGAATTTAGCGTCCATAATTAACTGATGCAACATGTTTGATTTTAGCATCAACAATTTACTGATGCTAAAATTTAGCATCCACAATTTTTGACGCTAAGTGTGACGTTACATGATTGTACATGTTTGACTTTAGCATTAACAATTTACTGACGCTAAAATTAGAATCAACAATAAACTAACGCTAATTAGCGTCCGTATTTTATCCAAATTTAGCCTTAATTTTAGCGTCCAAAATTGGTGATGCTAATTAGCGTCAACATGGACGCTAGTGTTTAGCATCAAAGCTTTTATTGTTGTCAATTTTTTGGACTCTAAACTGACGCTAAAATGCTTTTAGCGTCCAAAATTTGACTGTTAGCGTCCAAATTCCGTTGACTCTAAAACACCATTTTCTTGTAGTGCCTATCCCAACAACATATATATTACTTTGACCCTTTTCCATATGAATATGAGATTCCTTCCATCTTTCTTCATTGTTATGGTTCATTTGGTTATTCATCTTGGAGAGGAAGCAATGCTTGCTTCACCTATGCATTATAGATGGATGTATCCTGTTGAAAAGTATATCATATTTTGTATTTAGTTAATGATAAATTGCAATGACTTTTATTTTATTGAAGTCATATCCCTTTATTATTTTCAAGAGCCTCAAATATTTAAAATCGTATGCTCGTAACAAGGTTGCACCAGAATGTTGTATAGCGGAATGATAAGTGGAGGAATGTCTTAGATTTTGTTCAAGATATAATTGGAGGATTGAGACATTGAAATTAAACAAGGTTCAATTCACCAATAAAACTAAGTTCTTTCCATTGCTTCTTCCCAATAATCTAGCCGTTGCTATTTACTCTGTAAAAATGAAGTGAAAATAATAATGTACCAATTCTTCTTCTAATATGATTTTTTTAACCAATAAATTACATGCGCATTCCTAAATCTCGCCCGTATCTCCTCCATCAATGTTTGCTTAGTGATCTACAGTTGTGTATTAGTACAAAATTATTGTATGTATTTTGCGTAGTTAATATTGACTATTATACTCTCAAATAGTGAGACAAGTATCGCTTAAATTATCTTACATATCCTTAGAATTTTTTTAAATATAGATTTGATTATGACAAAAATTATATTTTCATTGTATTTCCAATTTTATATTTGTAATAGAGAAATAACACATTTGAATACAACCTTCATTATAACTCATTTCAAAAACTAAGTCCCAATAATTTCATAAACTTGACAAGCTATCGTAATATTTAGAAGATGACAGAGCACTCTTAATTTTTCTTTCAAATCCATAAATTAGGTATGTTATTTGAACAAGCGCTTCTTTTCTGGCTTTCACCACCAGTTTAATCTGGTTCGAGAGTCAGTTATGTCATCAAGTGGTTCCAGCCCAATCCTTTTTATAAGAGATAATTAGTTCAATATAAAAGGTTATGCATTTGATTTATAATATAAACCAAATACATTAATTTTTGTTAATTGATCAATTATCTCTTATAACATTGACCGAAGATAGTATGAGTCAATTTTAAAGGCAAGTTATTTAGATTTTGCATTTTTTTTCTGTGTACACTTTACACACTTTTATCAGGTCAATTATATGTATGAGAAGTTTAACACTCCTTTTTTCATAAGAAAATCATAGTAAAGTTAAGGGTTAATAGGTCTTTACCCGTGCAAAGTAGGCGAGTTTTGCTTTATCCCCCTATAATAATTTTTTTTGAGATTACCCCCCTGCAAAATTTATTTTTTTGATTTACCCCCTTGGATGCACTTTTTAAATCGGTTATTTTGTTCAACCGATTTAAAAAGTGTTGTTTTTAAATCGATTATTATGTTTTTTTTGTTAGGTAAAATGGTATTCTCTTATTCATTAACCATAAGCAATGCCCTTTATATAGGCTAATACAAGTGACTCAACAAACATAAGCACTTAGGCCCAACCTAAGCTAAGTGCCTGTAAGACTTAGCTAGACAGCGCCAGGCCACGCCGAGGCCTCACAGGAATGCGCGCGCGCGCTACTAGCCAGACTAGCCACATACACACAACACAAAACACAAACTAATCTAAACTCTACAAACCCTCCCTTAAATTGAACATACAAACAATCAGAAGTTCAATTTAAGCTATTCTAGTATTACAATCTACCATTCCTAAGCCCTCCCTTAGTTTACAAAAGGACTCAAGCTTTAGAGGCTTGGTAAATAGATCTGCAAGCTGCTCATCTGTCTTACAATGCACCAATTCAACAATGCCATCCTTAGTGAGGTTTCTAAGGAAGTGGAACCTGACATCTATATGTTTACACCTACCATGCATGACTGGATTCTTCGAGAGCTTTATGGAGGAACTATTATCACAGTAGATTATAGTACAACCTTGTTGCTTTTGCTTCAAGAAATCTAAAACATTCCTTAACCAGATCCCTTGACAAGCACAAGATGCAGCTGCTACAAACTCAGCCTCAGTAGTGGACAATGTGACAATGTGCTGCTTCTTAGAAGACCAAAAGATTGCTCCAGAACCAAGCATATGAAGATAACATGTAGTACTCTTTCTATCATCTAAGTCACCAGCATAATCTTAATCACTCCAGCCAATCAAACACAAATTTTCACTATCATTAGCTTTATACAACATTCCATAGCTGAGTGTTCCTTTCAAGTATCTCATAATTCTTTTGACTGCTGCAACATGGATTTCAGTGGGTCTATCCATATATCTTGCCACTAAACACACAGAATAAGCCAGATCAGGTCTTGATGCTAGCAAATACATCAAACACCCCACCATTTGTTTGTAATCAGAAGCATCAGTAGCTTTTCCATTTTCATTTTTAGTCAATCTACAACCTGGAACTATAGGGCTACAAACTTTGTTTCAGTTTTCCATGCCAAATCTACTCAAGATTTCTGTAGCATATTTGCATTGATGCATGAAAATTCCTTCATTGCTTTGATTCACTTCCATTCCCAAAAAATATCTCATTTTTCCAAGATCAGTCATGGCAAACTTCTTTTTCATAGATGATTTGAAATTCTCAATTAACCCTTGATCATTTCCTGTATATATTAACTCATCTACATACAGACTAACAATCAACACTTCATTCTTATCTCCATATTTCACAAATAATGTATGTTCATGGGGGCATTTCACAAAGGTTTCAGAAGCAAAGTAAGTTTCTATTTTGCTATACCAAGCTCTAGGGGCTTGTTTCAGTCCATACAAGGCCTTCTTTAACTTGTACACCATACTCTTGTCACCATTGTCATATCCAGCTGGCTGATTAACATAAATGTCTTCTGCTAATTCTCCATGAAGAAAAACACTCTTTACATCAAGTTGAAATACATTCCATCTGTTGTTAGCAGCCAAAGCTAATATTGATCTAATAGTATCCCATCTGGCCACATGAGCAAATACCTCATTGAAGTCAATGCCATGTCTTTGAGTATACCCCTTTGCCACTAGCCTTGCTTTATACTTATCTATTTCACCCTTCTCATTGTACTTAGTCTTATAAACCCATTTTACACCAATTGACTTGCATCCTGTAGGTAAGACTGTTAATTCCCATGTATCATTTCTCTGAATTGACTCAATCTCAGCATTCATAGCTTCCCTCCATACTCCTATCTTCATAGCTTCTTCATAAGTACTAGGGTCTTGAGAATTATTAAAAACTGCTAGATTATGCAATTCATTCTCCTCCTCAGCTTCTCTACCAGTTACATAGTCATTGAACTTAGTTGGTGTCTTTCTAACTCTTGTCTGCCTTATAGGAGTTACTTCATCTTCACTTTCACTGGTGGTATTTTCAACAATTGCTGTATCATCATTGTCATGTAATTCTTCAGTGATCTCATCAATGATTTCTTCTGAATCACTTAATTCATCAGCAAATCTATCTTGATCCACCTTATCACTCTTCTTCTGATTTTTGTTCCATTCCCATGCCTTTGATTCTTCAAAAACAACATCTCTGCTGATGATTATCTTCTTATCAACTGGATCATACAGCTTGTAGGCTTTGGATTCTTCACTTATACCCATCAACACACACTTTTTGCTCTTATTATCCAATTTCTTTCTTTGACTGTGTATGTGAACATGAGCTACACACCCAAAAACTTTGAAATAATGAACTGATGGTTTCACACCACACCATGCTTCTTCAGGAGTCATGTTCTTTACATTTAGAGTTGGACTTCTGTTCATCACATAAGTTGCCCATTTCACTGCTTCTGGCCAGAATTGTTTTGGTACTTTCTTTCCATTAATCATGCTTCTCACCATGTTGAGTAAAGTTCTGTTCTTTCTTTCTGAAACTCCATTCTGCTGAGGAGTGTAAGCAGCAGTCAATTGTCTCTTAATCCCTTCCTTGCTACAGAATTCATTGAAAGAATTAGACAAATATTCCCCACCTCTATCTGTTCTAAGACATTGAATGGAATTTCCAGACTCTTTCTCAACTAATGCTTTAAAATTTTTGAACATTTCAAAAGCATTTGATTTTTCTTTCAACAGGTAGACCCATGCCTTTCTACTATAATCATCTGTAAATGTGATAAAGTACCTGTTTCCACCATTTGATTGAGGGTTAATTGGTCCACAAATGTCTGAATGTACTAATTCAAGTTTGGTGCTAGCTCTCCAATTTGCCTGCTTAGGAATAGAATCCCTGCTTTTCTTGCTATTCAAAAAATCCTCACAGTTCTCCTCAATCTTTGCAAGTTCTGGTAACCCCTTCACCATTTGCTTCTTTGACAAGGTACTTAACCCTTTGTAGCTAAGATGAGCATATCTGTTATGCCATAGCAGAGTTGCTTCTTGCTTAGTAGTTTTCAAACACATAGGGGTGATCATTGGTGCTGAGACAACATACATTCTATTCTTTGACATAGGAGTGATGAATAGCATACCCTTATCATCATGAAAGACCTTACATACATCATTCTTGAAAATCACAGTAACTTGCTTTTGTTGAAGTTGACCAATACTCAAGAGATTAGTCTTTAGACCAGGCACATAATACACATCACTAATCACATAAACTATCTTATTGATGTGTAATTTCACACTTCCTCTACCCATAACAGACATTCTAGAATCATCACCCAATTTGACAAAATCTCTATAGCTATTATCAAAGTCAAAGAACCATTCTTTTTCACCTATCATATGATTGCTACAGCCAGAATCAAGGAACCATAAGTGATTCTTACCAGAGATTTCTTGATCATTATGAGCCATGAGTAACATTTCTTCATCATCATCAAACTCAGCATAGTTGGCATTACCTTCCCATTCTGGACAATCATTTTGGTAATGACCCAACTTGTGACACTTGAAACATTCTATGAATTCTTTGTTTTGCCTGCCTCTACCACGCCCCCGTGATGAAGAATTCCTACCTCTGCCACGCGTGGAACCTCTACCACCATAGCTAGAAGTCTTTAGAGCTTGTTCTTCTGTTGAATCTTGCTGACCCTTCATGTGTTGTTCATGCACAATTAAGCTACGTACTATGTAATTCATCAATGGAGAGAGTAGTAACATCATTAGATTCTTCTATTGAACAAACGACATAGTTGAATTTCGCCGGCATTGATCGCAAGATCTTTTCCACCACTACAACTTGTTGCAAAGTTTCACCTTGAACAGACATGCGATTTGCAATCGCAATGGTTCTTGCAAAGTCACTCACTGATTCACTTTCTTTCATCGCAAGAACCTCAAATTCACGCCTCAGAGCTTGCAAATGAGCTCTTTTCACCTTAGTTGATCCCTGATACTTCCTACGCATTGCTTCCCAAATATCTCGTGCTGTGTTGCGTTCAAGAATTGTTTCAAGAATTGAGCGATCAATAGATTGAAACAAGAAATTTTTAACCTTCAAATCTTTAAGCTTGCTTGCCGCCGCAGCTTGTTGTTGTTCAGCAGTTGCATTCACCGGAGCGATCACCACACCATCTTCAATCAAGGACCAATATTCTTTCGAACGAATGAGATTCTCCATCAGCATAGCCCAATGTTCGTAATGGCCATCGAATTTTGGTATCTGAGGTTGAAGATAATTGGAATTTTCCGTCATTGTTGACCGGAGAAGACGATCGGAGCAAACAAAATTTTTCGCGGGAAAAACGGTTGTAACAAAATTATGAAAACTGCGGTTTTCTTTGCTTACAGGCTCCCAGATTTTGGGCAAACCTGATACCACTTGTTAGGTAAAATGATATTCTCTTATTCATTAACCATAAGCAATGCCCCTTATATAGGCTAATACAAGTGACTCAACAAACATAAGCACTTAGGCCCAACCTAAGCTAAGTGCCTGCAATAGACTTAGCTAGACAGCGCCAGGCCACGCCGAGGGCTCACAGGAATGCGCGCGCGCTACTAGCCAGACTAGCCACATACACACAACACAAAACACAAACTAATCTAAACTCTACATTTTTTGCCTGCCACGTCAGCAAAATGGGTAAATCAAAAAAATAAATTTTGCAGGGGGGTAATCTCAAAAAAAATTATTATATGGGGTAAAGCAAAACTCGCCTACTTTGCAGGGGGTAAAAACCTATTAACCCTAAAGTTAATAGCTATGTTAGTTTTCGAGATCAAACTCAAGATCTCTTTCTTAAAACTCATTCAATGTCTTTTAGTTCACCAATATGCAAAGAAGTTCATCACTACTTATTGTTAGCGCATCTTAGACATTATTTCATTTTGCTAGACTCTATATTTTGCATACAGATTAAAAATTTGTTTTGCACTTGTGCCCCATATTTTATTGATGAAATTGAAAGCATTGTAAAGATGAATATGAGTTTACCAATCAGAGTTTATTAATTGCTATGTTCATTGTCTTGCTTATTTCTTAGCTGCTCGATAATATGTATAGTGACTATAGGTAGCATGTTAAAGTTGGGTTAGCAGCTTGAGTCCAAAATAACTAGAAGTTAGAGCTATCAATTCAATTCAAGTCCTTTTTGCCAAATATAAACAGACAAAATGACACTCGTGAATTGTAAAACATCCTCGGGAATTGTAGCAACTGCACACAACAAACTGGTCTCTGTCCTTTCTCAACCAGCATAGTATACTAGTACATTCTTTATTCACTCTTTTTTTCTTTTTTATTTACATTTTCTGCTTATAACTTACTCCTAATTAGGGGTGGGTAACGGGTTGGGTAGGGCGGATTTGGGCTAAAAAATACCACCCATTTCAACCCGCAGTTGCAATAATGAGGTCCAATCCGACTCTTTTTAAAAGTTTGGTTTGTGCGGGTTCGGTTTATGCGGATTGACGGTTTGACGGATCGGTTAATTCGATTTTGAACTAACAAATAAAAAATTATCTATAAAATAAAATAAAAAACTCAATTGTGTGGTGTGAAGAGAACATTAGTGCAAACGAAATAGAATAAAATATAACGTATAATAAAATAGTAACAATAAATGTATCGTGATATTAGTATTTGAGTGAGAGAAAGCTAGTAGTTTTCAACTACTAGTTAGTGGTATCTTGTTTCCACTTTCCGAGGAAACAAACAATAACAAGTTTTGAGTTTGTGTGTTTCGAGATATGTTCAACCACTCATCATATTTTATATATTAAATAAAAAAAAGCTTACAATTTATGTAACTCGGGCGGGTTCGGGTACCGTTGAGTTGATTTTAGAAAATCGAACTTGTCCATTTCAACCCGTCTACAACCGAAAATGTTTGACTGACAACCCAACTATCCGCAGCAACCCGCCCGCTTAACCATTTTTTGGTTTGGATTATTCGGTTTGAATCGGTTTGCGGATTTTTACCCACCCCTACTCCTAATTATTTTGCTTAATTTCTTTTGGAAGACCTACAAGTTGGAATTTTCTAACATTGTATTTCTTGCATTCTATAAATCAGTGACTCTGACACAGACATTGACATGGATAGATACTAATTCAGTCTCTTAATGAGTCTTTAAAACGTTACTAATAAGTATCCAAATCAGAAATGTTTAATTAGACATTGTTAAGATGTCGAGTACTTGTACAAAAGTGTCAGTGTCTAAAATGTGTCCTCACTTAATTGCTTTCAATGCAATGTCTTATCAATCTTTTAATTCACAGTTTAGGAGGTCACATATAGAAGGAAATGAATTTTCTACTGTAACTTTGTGATGCAGTAGCTATCGACCGTTCAATTTAAATCGATGGATGAGATTATTTGATTGTATGAATAATCTGACCGTTCGATCAAAAACATCAATGATTGAGATCAATAACCGTGGCAAACTGGTACAACATTAAATTCAAGTCCCATATAGTAAGACTCATTTCTAGCTCAAATCAGAATATTTAAATCATAAAAACTTGACTGCTAACATATATAGATAGCCAATTAAACTAAACTAAATAGAAGGAAAAAAAATGACAAGAGAAGATGTCTTAGCTCCTATTGGAAAGACAAATAACCAAAGACAAGAGAAAATGACACAAGAAAAACCAATTTTCTTCCCTTTTTGTTGGTCATAAACTAAGTCTAAGTTGTCCTTCCAAATCTTTCAATTGAGATGATTGGTTGTCTTTTAGTTTATGTTTCCATATCTTAAAAAGAAGATTTTGTATGAAACCTAGTCCACCTAACTAAGTATCTATGTCAGTCTCTATTCTGATCACAACCGTCCAACACTAATCAAACAATGTGTAACTTTGACTTTCACTTCTCTTGCCACTACTCCCTCATGCATATTTAATCACTTAATTTAAACCATTCTTTTTTAACTTTAGCAGACAACCACTTCTTTTAAAACCAAAATTTGGCACAACTCACATGTCTTCATGGAACTGGATTTATCTCACAAGCGTGTTCAATTGTTGATGCACCATATTAATAAACTATAAGACATTAAAAGTTGGTAACTACAAAAGATACATTAAGAATTTGTTTCATATTATTTTGAATCTTAACCTATACAAAAATTAAAGTGATACTAGTAGTACTAAAAGTCCATAGCTAGGGTGTGACTTAGTTTGTGGGCACAATAAATTTATAAGCTTTTAGAAATTTAACTGTGAACAGTTACTCGAGCAGATATACGTTGTATAGACGATTAAAAGCGTCTAATTAAATTTGTAAATTGTAACGATATTGTTAGATATAACTAAAGATTTGTTAGAACGAGTTAATTAGTTGTTTTGCTACGTAACAAATCTCAAATTATATCTAACATATACTCTTTAAACTTACCAGAGAGCCAAAGACACTAATTATGATAAGTTACTAAAAAAATTATGCATCATATATATATATATATATATATATATATATATATATATATATATATAAAATACTAAAAACAGTGTTATTCCTATAGCATAAAATACATGTATTTAACAAATATAAAAAAAGCTTAGCTTACAAATTGTCTGCACCAAGACCAAAACGTTGAATAGTGGCTACTTTCACGCATGTCTTTGTCTTTTTAATTCTTTATTAACAAGCACAAAAAACCAGACTAAATCAAACCCGATCAAACCGCATACATAGTTCAATCTCAGTCACATTCCTTAATTAAATTCAAACAAAACAAGGAAACATGAATTATAAATTTATTAAGCTAATCTATAAAGCTAACAAAAGTAACACAAAAAAAAAGTACTAAAAGACAAAGATTTAGACATTAGATTATTCATTATGGACTTATGGTATTATAAATGCACACGGACTAAGATCTTTATGGTTCAGAAGCTCTGAGCTAAAGTTTCTCAGTTGAGACAGAGAGGCACAGAATCATTGAGAGAGTGTGTGAAAAAATATGGATGAGGGAATGTCAGGCTTTTGTATTAGAAATGGAAGTGTTCGTGGCAGTAGTGGAACAAAATGTGGTCGTTGGAATCCAACTACTGAACAAGTTAAGGTTCTGACTGAACTTTTTAGTTCAGGACTCCGTACACCAAGTACTGATCAGATTCAAAAGATCTCTAATCAGCTTAGTTTTTATGGTAAGATTGAGAGTAAGAATGTTTTTTATTGGTTTCAAAATCATAAGGCTAGGGAAAGACAAAAGCGTCGTCGTAAGGTTTCGTCTTCTGATGATGACGATGATGATAGTAGTAATAAGGATGTTATTCGTCGTGCAAATGCTATGTCGGTTCATTCTTCTACACAAAGTAAGTACTTTTCATGTTAAATCTATGTACTAATAGTCATGATCAGGGTTGCGGTACATGTACTATCTGTAATGTTAAGTTGATGCAGTCTGGCTCGGGGACAGAAGTTATTCCTTCTGTCCCTGACCCAGAGCCTCAATCACAGTTGAGTTGCAGTAGTGCAAACATTAAAAAGCTTGTTAAGACATACATTTTTTTTATTGCACTATCTTTTAAACTTGCTATAGTATATGGTTTAATGTTTTCTTACCTTTTTTTCTTTTTGATTCTTATGGCAGATTTTGGTCAGGTCTATAAGGTTTCAGAGCCTAAGAGGGTGATTGAGACACTTGAGCTTTTTCCCTTGAACTCATTTGGTGAATCAGAATCAAAGAATTTGAGGGTCTATGCAAATGAATGCAGAGATAATATGTTTTCATACACAATGAGGGAACAAATGGATCACCCACCATTAGATCTTTGCTTGAGTTTTATGTAATCTTGGAATTAACCTTTTTTGTAGGATGTGCTAATTGTGGTTGCAATCAAATAAAATACATTATTGTTATTTTAGGTTTAGCCTTTCACAAAAAGAAAATTAAGGTTGTATTATGACGGAAAGTACAAGAAAAAGTCATGTATTTTCGGCTTTTAATTTTTATGGATTGACTCAAAATAGAAAGTGATACAGAGAGAATTTGAACTTGAGACCTTGAGAGAAGCCGTACACTCCAAAGTTCTAAATCTTCGCTGCCAGGCCAACTCGCATGTATTAATTAATTAATTAATTTTAATTTATTTTATTACCTAGTGATTAATCTAATTAGTTTAGTTCCTTGTAATAAATATTGGACATTCTCCTCTGCATGCTCGTTCAACTTGGTTTTTCAATATGTGGGTTAGTCTGTTGGATTATATCTATAGTATAAATTTTGAATACTTGGGATTGTGACTCACGAGAGATGTGACATTGAAATTAATGCATAAGGGATATATGCCATCATAAATTATTATACTACATACTCCCATTACAAATGAGTCATGCCTCGGGTCTGTTCCCCTCTTTTGATTATCACAAACCATTTACACGCACACATATATTGTGTATACTATAAAAAATGGTACCAAACCAGGTTGGAAGTTTCATGCATGGTTGTCATCTAGAACTAATCCAAATTATAGTATTACTCTGATTCTGAAGACCAGTGTTATAACTCTGATTCGTATGCGATGCGAGGGAGCTGGTCACGTGCAACTGCAATTGGTTGCAATTGCAAACCAATTAAGAAAAATTATTAATTAATCATAATTTTGGTTTTATATTTATATATATACATATGAAATGACAAGTTATTAAAAATTCACACACACAAAATAAAATGACCTGAATTTGAATCCTAGTAATTTATTTCGACATTTCTGCTAATTAAACTAGAATTTATGAACACTTAATCATAAAACATTAGTACTGCGTGTTTTGCAAATGTTTATTTTATCTAATATAGCTAGACTCGTAAATAAAAGTGAAGAAGTGAGAAATTCAAAATTCAAATTTTGATCCATCCAATAATGTTTCTAATAGCTACAAACTAAATTACCGTTACGCCTAGTATTTAGCAAATATTAACATATATTGTAGTCAATATTATTAAAGTACAAATAATAAAATTAAGTCGAAAATTTGGGGATTTGCCCCTCTTTTGTACAAAAAAAAACTAAGTCAGAAAGAAAGTCCCACAAATATCATCATCCTCGAGAATGAGTTAGAGTTGCAATTAGAGTAACAAGAAAAGCCAAGACAAATGGTTTCTAGAGAGAGAAGTTGTGACTTCTTTCTAACCCTCTCCCAACCTTTGCTGCGGCTAGGGTTTGTTAAAGATCTTGCCCAGGTTCTCCTGGCTTTCTCCAGGTTCATCCTGGCTTTTTCTCCAAGTTCTCTTAGCTACTCACCCCCAATAGGGCTGCCTCCGTGTCATTCCCTTCCGCAGTTTCGTTCTCATAGCCACTGGTTTGCGTCTCTGTGTCTTTCCACGCCGCCGCCGGTTATTGGTGCTCTGAGTTTGTCAAAGCCGCAGCTACGGTGGACTACACCATGGGCTCCTAATCCCAGATCGATTGTTGCAGCACACCCCCAAGGTGAGACTTTCCAACTTGTGGTAAATCTGAAGCCACCCATTCTCCCACCACCAGAGCCACCTCCGATAGGTTTTCGTCTAAACCCTCTCTCAACTAATGAACTTTTAGTAACCGATTGTGTTCTCCGTCGCCGTCCGCCAAAACCACCATGGCTGAATTGGGCTTGGTTCAAGCTTGCTTCGATGGTGTTTGTTAATATGTCTCAACAAAGATTTGTGCTTTTGGTTAAGAAAGGCTTGACAGAACCACTTGGTGTTGTTAATACCAATACTTGCATGCAACCACTGCCTGTTTCACCTTTCTTTCAACCGGGTGTTCAATTTTGACATCATTGAGATCACTTATAATCGAAATGAGCTTGCAACAATAGCCTATTTAACCCGTAACTGGATGGAAAAAAGACTTGTGGATTCTCTTAACTTCATTGTCATTGATCGTGCGCGAAAGACGTTGCAACCTTGGAAGTTTGTTGGCAGAGATTGGCTTAATAGTTCTCATTTGGCTCCTAGTCATTTTTTTACTACTAATGCTTATTTCTTGTTAGGCTTTAATTTCAGTTGTTTTCTTTCTACTTGTTGGTGTTGTATCAAAGACGTTAATCTCATTCACTATGTAACTCATGTGGAATTTGGTTTCAATTAATGAAATTGCTTTTAACTTAGACTTTATTTGCGAATTGGTTTTGGAGGAGAGGTGAGGAGAGAACTTGTTTTTCTTTTTAAAATTAAGAACACTATAAAGTGTTTTTTAAAATATATAATTGAAAGAAAAATTATTTATACTGTTCTACTTTTTTTTAAAAAAAGTCATTCCCTCATCTCGGAATTTTTTTTTCCTACCCCTACAATTAACCCTCTACCCCTACATTTTTTTATAATATTCCCGTTTTACCCTTTGTTTATATTATTTTTTACAATATTTTTTCAACCTTTTATTTTTTATGATTTTTTTTAGATATTTTACAAATCAGAACACTTTACAAAGTGTTCCGGTATATTTTGGGCACAAATACAAACCGGAACACTTTAAAAGTGTCCCGATATCAATAAATATATTTTCTAGGCACAAATACAAACCGGAACACTTTTAAAAGTGTTCCAATATCATTTATAAAATTATTCTGGAACACTTTTTACAAACCGAAACACTTTCAAAAGTGTTCCGGTATCAATAAAATATGCTTTCTTAGTACAAATAGAAACCGAAACACTTTTAAAACTGTTACGGTAGAATAAAAATTTCAGGAACACATTTTACAAACCGTTCCGGTATGAATAAAAAAATAATTCTTAACCACTTTTTACAAACCGGAATGTTTTCTAAGTACATACAAACCGGAACACTTTTAAAACTGTTCCGGTATCAATATCACTGTTGCTGATGCTGCTGTTGCTGAAAGTGCAATTCCTCCGATCTTGAATCGAATGGCTTCTTCTTCTTCCCATGGACGCTGTCTTCTCCACAATCACAGTCATCACCATCACTGTCCACACTGCCCCCTCCGCCGTCACTGTCATCACTGCCCCCTTCACAATAACCCTCTTCTCAATCTCAATCTCAATCTCAATCTCACTTCTCCTCATCATGCGCAGTAAGTTTCTTTCATTATTCATATTTTAATTTGTTCCCGTGGTAATTAATAAATACAATATTTGATTTTAGTCCTCAACCTAAGAAATTAAATCAATATTACTGTGCTAATTTCAAAGTAAAACTCAAAATGCATTGCAGAATTGTACAGAATTGAAATTTTTTGATGTAATCTGAATAGGAATTTGAAACCCTATGTTACTCAGTGTAGGATTTTGAGTAATAGGTTTTGGACTTGAAGTTGGCTCCACACAAAAACCAGAATTTTGGAAGAAGTAGTAATTTTCCATAGCCATCTCAAAGCCACATGCAAAGAAGAACCAGGATCTGCAACATCATAGACAGCTTCTGTTAAGTTCTTTATAGCAGACTTCACAGTGAACCAGGATCGGGCCAAAAAAATTTTATTGATACTGGAACAGTTTTAAAAGTGTTCCGGTTTGAAAAAAGTGGTCAAAAATTATTTTTTTATTCATTCTGGAACACTTTTAAAAGTTTTCGATTTGTAAAATGTGTTCCTGAAATTTTTATTGTACCGGAACAAAAGTGTTCCGGTTTCTATTTGTATTAAGACAACATATTTTGTTGATACCGGAACACTTTGTAAAGTATTCTAGTTTGTAAAAAATCTAAAAAAAAAATCGTGAAAAATAAAAGGTTGAAACTTATTTTCTTTAAGGGACCAAAGTGAAACTAAAAAAGTCTTTAAGGGACCTACATACCAATTAAGCCTAAAAAATAATATAAACAAAGGGTAAAATGGAAATATTATAAAAAATGTAGGGATAGAGGGTTAATTGTAGGGGTAGGAAAAAATTTTTCCCCTCATCTCTCTCCTAAAACTAACTTGCAAATAAAGCCTAAAATATTAAAAATATAATAGTCATGTTTCTTATATAAGTTTCACTTTTCGCACCCTCGAGTCTCACACGCACCTCCTGGCGATTCATTTTTACTCCCTCGCTACTTAGAAAGCGAGTTTGAGTTCGCATTCTAGGATGCAGACCTTATAAGAATCAAAGTTTTGTGTTCTTTTCACCCTTCTCTCATCTCCATGAAACAATATTGATTGAAACACAGTTTGCAAAAAAAAAGTGTGAATACTTCATTCAACCCAAGTTTTTTTTAATAAACAATTATACGGTGTGTGTGTTAACCAACATCCCACTCATTAATTTATTTTATTTCCTTATTCATTATAATTATTTCTATTTATTTCCTCCTTGGTTTTTTCCTATTTTCGATGGGTGCGTGATTAATGTTGGTAGTGCAAAAAAGAAATGGATTTAAAGGATATGTACAATCCGTGTAAAACAATTTTACACATACCTCCAATGAAAATCCACTATTTTGCCACATCACCCCACTCTTGTATGGTTATTTTGAAACTACTTGTATGACATTGATGAATGATAATTTCTTATTGGAAGTCCATGTAAAACTATTTTGTACAGACGATGTATCTACTTACAATATATTAAAAGAAACTACAATTAAAAATCCAAGTTTGTCCTTATTACTTTTAACGGTGTTCCAAGTTTTATGCCCTTAAATGTAATTTTAACTCTAAACTAATAAAAAAAAAAGAAACCACATCTCTAAGCATCAAATAAAAATAGCATAAGAAACCACATCTCTAAACAAAAACAAAACAAAAAGAAGAAAAAAAGAAGATAAGCATCAAATAAAACTTCCCATAAAAATTTAATTAAAATAAATATACACATAAAAATACGAACAAAAGAAAATCCCTTACCAAAAAAAAAGAACAAAAATCACTATAAAAGATACGCTTCAAAAATAGTAATTTTTTTTTAATGAAAAAGTAGTAACTCAATCTAACAAATAAAAACATACATATAAAAAATAAAAATAAAATAACCTAATAAAAGAAGATACTTATTTATGAACTTAAAAATAAAAGAACAGAAAAATAGAAACAAAAACATAATCGACCCGTTTGGATTGACTTATTTATGAGTTTATACGAAATAACTTATGCAAATAACTAAGTTTTTATGTATTATTATAAGTTTTTTAAGGTAGTTCATGAAAATAATTTATAAAGATATAATTTTTGTTAGTGAAAACTTATGAATTAACATTCGTAAAAAAAACTTATGAATTAACATAAAAGTTTATTTAAAATTATAAATATAAATTGTTTTCATAAGCTTAAAAATAAGCCAAATTCAAACAGATCCAATATATTAAAAGGTATTACTACTAAAAATTCTAATTTGTCCTCATCGATTCTTAAAAATATTTCAAATATTCTATTTCGTAAAAAAAATTGTATTTTTTAATTTAATATATTATAATATAATAGTTAAATTCTACTCTATTTTTATTATAAAAAAAATCTACTCTATTTTTGTTTACTCTTATATAAAAAATACAGAAGAAGTACATTATTGATGAATATATATATTATAATAATAATTACGGGGTAAATATTTGTTATTATTGATGAATATATATTGATCAATAATTTTGTCATAAAAAAGAAAGTGTTGATCACTAATATATAAAAAATCATACACGGGACAATTGTTCTAATAAAAAATATTTAATAATACACGGGACAATTGCTTTAATAAAAAAAATTAATCATACACAGGACAATTTCTTTAATAAATTTTTTTTAATCATACACGAGAGAATTTCTTTAATAAAAAAAATTAATCATACACGGGACAATTTCTTTGATAAAAAAAAATTAATCATACATGAGACAATTGCTTTGATAAAAAAAATTAATCATACACGGGACAATTGCTTTTAAAAAAAAAATTTAATCATACACGGGACAATTGCTTTAATAAAAAAAATTTAATCATACACGGAACAATTGCTTTAATAAAAAATGAAATTGAATAGTAAATATTTTTTATTATTAATTATAATTTATTACACAAAAATCATACACGAGACAATTACTTTAATAAAAAATGACTTAATTTAATATATTTTACAAAAAATAATAGAATGACGTCATTCATATTTAACAAAAAATTATATATAAACTCAAAATAAATCTCTTCTTGTATATCCAATAAAATTTGAGAATTGCAATTTTGCCACCCTATGGTTTATGGGGCGCGCCCTACAAAATGACCAAAATACCCCTGTCTGTGACTTGTGCTACATACACCTCCCAAAAACACCCTACAATTATAACATCCGTGACTTAAATCACGGATGTTATTTTTCAAAATTACTCATTTTTAATACATCCGTCACTTAAGCCACGGAAAAATATTTTGATCATTTCGTAGGGCGTGCGAGTAATCCATAGAGTGGCAAAAGGAAAAGTCTTGCAATATAAATAGTTTGTGTGGGCCTGTAGCCACAAACCCAATTTGGTTTGAACACTAATACTTGGGCCAGTATAAAAAAAAAAAAGTACAACTTTCGTATTCGTGTCCAACACGAAAAGAAAAGAAAAAGAGCAGAGGGAAAATTAAATCGAAAGAAAATACCGAGCAACAAAGAGTGAAAGAAAAATCTAAGCTTGGAATTCATTCACCATGGATGTGATAAAAACTCAACAAATCTCATCTCGATCGATCGAGAAAGTGGTGGTTCATCCATTAGTGTTGCTCAGCATCGTCGATAACTACAATAGAGTCGCAAAGGATACACGAAAACGAGTCGTCGGCGTTTTGCTCGGTTCAACATTCAAAGGCACCGTTGATGTTTCCAATAGCTATGCCGGTTTGGATCTTTTCCCTTTTCCAACAACACTTTACATTATTTATTATTATTAGTATTTATTTCACTCAATGCCAATGCTTTCTTGTCAAGTTTTGTGCCCTAATTTTAGCAAGGGAAAGTATAGTTCAGATTTAATTGATTAGCTTATAGAACTTTATTAAGATTTGTTACATTTGAATCCGGAATGAATAAACTTGATTAATGACTTAGGATTAGTGTATGTGCGCGTTTGGATTAGCTGATTTTTGAGCATATGAAAAATAACTTGGGCAAATAAATAAGCTTTTTTGTTAATTCATAGGTTCTTATTAATGAAAATTGTATTTTCATAAGTTGTTGACAAGCTTCTAATAATATATAAAAGTTTATTTATTTGCATAAGCTGTTTTTCATAAGCTCAAAAATAAGTCAATTTAAACTGGCCCTGTGTGTAAGTTTAACGTTCTAGTTTTTAATACTTAATTTAACATGTGCTTCTCCGTATTGGTCCACATGATACCTATTCTATGTAATGCACATATATATTAGCAATTTCTCGGAGGCATGATTTTGCATGAGATGGATCAAAGCATGCCGACTTGTTGGCAAAATTCTTAACCTTAGATTTTTTTATGCTTTGTTTGGAGGGGAAGGGAGGGCTTTGGGGGGAGAAAAGAAGAGGAATCTTCCACATTTTTTAGTGTTTTTTTGTAGAGAATGGTAAATGAATGCTTTTGATTAATATATTTTTAATATTGGGAATATTATAACAGCATAGATTAAATTTGAAGAATTCAAATAAACCCTCAAAAAACCTCCTCGGATACAATCTTTGAGTTCCACTTTCTCCTTCCTTTTTTCCAAAACCCTTCCCTCCCTTCCCTTCCAAACTCACAAACAAAGCCTTAGTGTAGTTCTGTGTGATATGATTGAAGGGTTCCTTTAGGAGGTCGATAGCCA
Source organism: Trifolium repens (assembly GCA_030408175.1). Classification (NCBI taxonomy): domain Eukaryota; kingdom Viridiplantae; phylum Streptophyta; class Magnoliopsida; order Fabales; family Fabaceae; genus Trifolium; species Trifolium repens. The sequence goes on along the minus strand of CP125841.1, from coordinate 17,184,612 downwards.
ATGTAAAACTCTAGTATCTATGACAGTTCAGTGTGATGGTTGAAGGATTGTGTTAGGCAGTTGACATCCAACGTAAGACTTGGTTGAATCAGTATGACTATTTTGTGTGATGGTGGAAGGTTTATGTTATGCACTCAACATCAAATGTAAAACTTTGTCAAATCTCTATGGCAGTTCTATTTGATGGTTGGAGTTTTTTTTTTTTAGCTTTTGCGTTGTCTTATTTATAATTTCAAAGAATTCTTGAAGAATCTGTTTTCCATAGTATGTATAAGGGATAATGAAGTTTCCTGTGACACTAGTTGCTTTGTTGGTCTGTTTTCTGAGTTGGATATATTCAATTGGATGTGTAGAATTATTACTTCAAATATAATTTTGGTTCAGAAGATTTTATTATCTGTCATTTAGAAATATAATCAGCTAATAAAATATGTTAAAAGCATATCTCTTGCTAATTGGTTATCTAATCGACAGTGCCCTTTGAAGAAGATGACAAGGACCCTAGCATTTGGTTTCTCGACCACAATTACCACGAAGCAATGTTTTCCATGTTTAAACGAATAAATGGTATGAGTTGGTAGATTTTTCATTTTCTTGTACCATTCTCTCCATTGAATATCTGATCTAAACAAACTTTTTTTTTTACAGCAAAGGAGCATGTGGTGGGGTGGTATAGCACTGGTCCAAAACTGCGTGAAAATGACCTTGACATTCATGGGTTATTTAATGAGTATATTTTATGAACTAAAATTTTGTGGAGAGTGATATGTTTCAATACTGTGCTTTTACTTCATTTAAGCAATAATATCTCCCAAAAATATATGCAAATTTAGTGCCTTGACGAATTCTTTACCCTAATTAAAAGATTGTCTTTATCTGGTTGGAACTTTATAAGACATTTCTATGTGTTGATGTTACCTTTTGCTGGATTTATTGTCTTATCTGTACTTAGTATCCCGAATCAATCTTTAAATTGATCTTGCTTAAAACTGTTGCAGCTATGTTCCAAATCCTGTTTTGGTTATAATTGATGTTGAACCTAAGGAGTTGGGAATTCCAACAAAAGCATACTATGCTGTTGAGGAAGTTAAAGAGGTAGAATTCAAGTCCTTTATATCTATGATAAATATATTAAACTTCTAATTTTATTGATATTAATGCAAAAGTGACTCTTCTCAGTCTTCTGCATATATGATGGTGAAAAAGAACTAGTATTTGCTTGATGCTTAATTGGTAGGCACAACAACTAATAGATAGTTTATTCTGAATGCAGAATGCTACTCAGAAAAGCCAAAAGGTCTTTGTGCATGTGCAATCAGAGATTGCTGCTCATGATGTTGAGGAAATAGGTATGACATTTAGTTGTTAACTGCTGCAATTTTTCTCTGGTTCATTTTTATTTGGTTTATTTTAAATCGAGCTTTTGAATTATACCGATATACTAGTTGCTGAAATTTTTCTTCATTTATAAATAATTCTTATCCTTGTGCAGGAGTGGAACACTTGCTTAGGGATGTGAAGGATACAACCATTAGCACCCTTGCAACTGAGGTTTTATTTTTTCTTATTAGTTTATTTTCCTTTTTTCTTTTCAGTTTTCATGATGCAATCTCTTTGGATATGTTTTCCCTGTAAGGATTTTGTGGTTCATTTTAGTGTAAACAATGAATGCGGATTCCTCACACTGTTGCTTTTTACATAGGTAAGTGGAAAACTTACAGCCTTGAAAGGTTTGGATGCAAGACTTAAAGAGATAAGGAGTTACCTTGATCTTGTTATTGATGGAAAGCTTCCCTTAAACCATGAGATCCTATACCATCTACAGGTTTGTTTATCATAATCTTGCATATTAAATACTGATCTCTTGGCTTTGATTTTAACAGCAAAAATAGTCAACCATTAGAGATTAATGGCAATGGCTGGAAGAAATAATTCCATGGAATAGTACAAGTTTTATTGTTGTTTCAGCTCCGTTATTGTTTTTTCGCCATCTAATTTCTTGTTGCATTTTGTCAGGACGTGTTCAACCTGCTACCAAATCTTAATGTCACTGATCTTATCAAGGCTTTTGCAGGTTAAGATTTATGATTTCATTGTATGAATATAATGTTTTCTGAATTTCTTTTCTAGATATTTGATCCCTGTCTTACATGTGCAGTGAAAACCAATGATATGATGCTAGTAATATACCTGTCATCTCTCATTAGAAGTGTAATTGCACTCCACAACTTGATTAACAACAAGGTCAGATTCACTATCCTGAATTTTAGTTGAAGTATTATTCATCTTTTCTCATTTTGGCTCCTATATTTAGGATTAGGATTCATTATTGTGATTTATGACTTTTAATATTTGAAATGTAATTTTAGATGCTCAACAAAGAACATGAAAGGGCAGAAGATTCAAAACCAGCACCAATATCAAGTGCAGCTGCATAAGGTTTTTGAGGGTTGTGATGCTTTGAGCTCTTAAGGCACCATGAATGATTCCAGGGACCGGGATTCTCTTTAGGGTAGAGAAATACATGTAACATGGCATAATGATGCTCTTACATCATTTCCCGCGTGCACTTTATTTATGTATGTTACTCTTTCACTTTCTTAGTTTAGTATCTTTGTTAACAACTGTTGAAGAACTTATCCTTTTTCCATAAAAATTGAATTTGACAATTGTTATACAAACGCCCTATTTTCATGTCCTAATCCTTTTCACTTCCCCTCATTTTCACTTCCCCCTCTCCTGCCACCTATCTTCCATTCCCCATAACCACTTTTGACTAAAAAATTTCGGTACGCAAGTGATAGGAATCAAATCTATAACCACTTATTGAAATGGTCCAATCACATGAACCAGTTATCTATTATTGTTGGTATCTAAATCACCTTTTATTTATTTTTTTGAAACGTAAAAACAACTTTTACTATGATTATAAGACCATGTACAATGGCAAAAAACATTCAACACCCTATTTTTCCACTTTTTACACTCCACATCATCTTCTCTCTCTTCCACCTAATAATTCAACACCCCATTCAATTTTTACCCTCTCCAATAGTTTTTTCATTCAACACCCTACCCCACCACCTTCTCTACCCCACCACTTTTTATTTCATATTTTTATTTAAATTTTAATATTTGTTTTTTATGATTAAATAAAATTATAATAATTGAACCAAATCAATTGAAAAACTTGGTTTTTTTTTCTGTGTCCAAATCAATTGAACCAAGTCTCTATTTATAGAGAAAAAAAAAATTACGAATTTTGGTGAAAAAATAAAAAAAAAAAACAAATTTATTTGCATTGAAATAATTGAGTTAAAAGATAAGATGAGTTAAAAATCTCGTGAGCCAGTCGCGTGCTGCCATGTGGCGTGATATCTTTCTCTCTCCGCAGAATTCAACATGTTGAATTTATTCATCTTCTCTCTCCTCCAGCATATATTCAACAACCTCATTGCAAAAATTTTTGGGTGTTGAAACTAAATTCAACAACCTCATTGCATATGGTCTAAGTAACTAAAAATAATTGGTTCAAAAAAAAAAGTAACTAAAAATAATTGCACAAGGCAGGTGCATGCATGTGTTGCACGTGAGTAAATTGCAGTCGCTGTTATCCTAGGATATACATTTGTGATAAGTTGTACATGCTCATAATAATTGAAAACTGCATTGGCAATGAGTGCTAATATCGTTATTGCATGATACCAATCGAGAATTGGATTTCCTGCTATAAATATACAGTTGGACCATTTTATTGTGTTATTTAATTGTGCGATTTAAACCATCCAATCTTAAATCAACAGTTGAATTTCATTACTGCGTCGAACACTCGAACTGCATGAAAGGTCAACAACAGTCAATCAGGATCCCTTTGACCATACCAATCAAATCAAATTCATATCTGTAACGATATTCTAGTTCGATATAACCCACATGTGATTCAGTTAATGTACGATTGAGTATACTATACTCAATCTATACTCAATCGGGCTGATAGTGAGTATAAGTGAGTTTAATTATGTATAAACATGTATATGTGTAATAAATGAAAAATGATATTATAACACTTTACACAAACTATAAACACCGTTACTCTCTACTAGGTACTTTTTTTTCAAATTTTTTTCCTCTTATTTCTTATTACTGTGAAACACATGTGAAACACGTTCTCTTTCTATTTCTCACTCATTTTCTCTCACTCTCATTGAAATCACCTTTGCGCCGATCTCCCTCCACCACCAACCTTTGCGACCACCGTCTCCCTCGGGAGTGGTTATGGTGCATAAGTTTTTTCCTTATGCATCGTGCATAAATAATGAAAATTACTTAATGCACCCACCAGATTGCTTAACACACCTCCCAGATTACTTAGCGCACCCCCAGATTTCTAGCGCACCCCCCAAATTTCTAACGCACCCCCTAAAAATCTGGGTGTGTGCTAAGTAATTTGGGGGTACACTAGAAATTTGGGGGGTGCGCTAAGCAATTTTGGGTATTTATGCACGGTGCATAAACATGGCTTATGCACCATAACTTATGCCCGTCTCCCTCTACCACTAAACAATCATGAAAGATGGGTATGACAAACTTATGCTTAATGAAGGTTTGTGAGGAAAAAAGGAAAAACAAGATGATGGTTTATGTTTGTTCATCTTAAATGTAATTGTTTTTATTTAGAAAATGCTATTTTCACCGTCAATATGTTTCTTGCCTATGTGGCTGTGAAATTTAAATAAAAAATTATCACATATTGGTCCAATGTGTCAAATTTTGGAGATGATTGTCTAGCAAATGTTCAAATCAAGGAGTTTTAAAGGTTTTTTTGTTGACTCAAAAACTCCTAGAGACTAAAATAATTGTTTACTCTTAAAATTATCATTAAAATTCAATAAAAACTAAAAATAGAAGAATGTAATTTTTTGTTTTGTTTCAACTTTCTGATTCTTAGGGTCTGTTTGGTTCGAGGATTTTGGAGGGGAGGGGAGGTGAGGGAATATTTTTAATTAATTGTGTTTGGTTCAATTTTTAGGAGGGGGGGAGGGGAGAGGAGGGGAGCAAAACACCTCCAAAAGCCAATTTTTGCTTCCCCCCAAATTGGAGGGATTTGGAGGGGAGGGGAGGGAAGCTTATTTTAATTTTATTAAACTGACAAAATTATCCTCAATATATTTTAATATTCCAATGCTACCCTTATTACAATTCTTATGATTAGGTTACGTACAAACAATTTTGTCTTGATACCGTATAATCCTTGTCTGCCTCCACTGTGTGATCGTCCTGCTACACACGACAAAGGTATTGCTATTTGCCTAGTGATCTTCTTGTGTGATCTTCTTGCATATGTGGCTTGTATGTTCTTTGACCATTGTTTATATATGTAGTTGTTTTCATATGCTATTGTATATATGTGTGGCTTGTTGATCAGTATTTATATATATAATTTGTGTGTGTAATAAAGGTGAAATTGGTTTGCTATATCATTGATTTGCCATCATACTTTATATTGTTTCATATGCTTTTGTATATATGTTGCTAGTTTGTGTTTATATATGTAGCTTGTGATTATATATATATATATATATATATATATATATATATATATATAGCTTGTATTTGCTTTTGTTAAATTATTATTTTAGTATATGTTTATGTGAAAATTTATTTTGTGTAGTCAAAGCTCAAAAGTTAATCATTTTTGCATGTTGCATCCTTCATAATTATCTAATGAGCACAGACCCAGATGAAGACCTTATAGCTGAAGTAGATGCTGAACTGGCAAATCAAAATGTATCTCATGAAAATCATCGAGCGCCAACAAGTGATAGGGATGAATTTGCTTTGGGCGGGGCTATAAAAAATAGTGTAGCACATCAAATGTGGTTAAATTATGAAAATAATGCTTTTGCCTAAATAGTTTATCTTGTATGTTTTATTATTATTTTGATGTTTGTTGTTCTTTGTTGAAGTAGTACTGAGTTTATTATGATGTTTCATGGTCACGAATGATATTGAGATTTTATGTTAAGATATATTTTAACTTTGTTATGTTATAAATGATCATTTTTATAGCTTATGGCATCAAAAAAGCAATTATCTACCAACAATGGTAACTCTGGGACTTTGAGTTGGAATAAAGTCATGGACGATGCTCTTGTTGATGCTTTCATGCATGAATTTGAAAAAGGTAACAAAGTTAATGGTACCTTTACAACAACAACGTATGATCATATTACAGCTGAAATCGGTGCATTATTTGGAAACAAAATTGACAAGGTCAAGATAAAAAACCGTTGGAAAACTTTGAAAAAAAACTTCACCGAATATTATGACATTTTTAAAGGTGGTATGAGTGGATTCTCTTGGAATAAAGATACACAATTATGGGATGCTGAGCCAGAAGTTTGGGATGCTCTCATTGAGGTAAATTTTAAAAATCTTGTATTTTGCAATATTTTATTAATTAATAGTTGTATAACTATTGTGAAACTTATTTTTCAGTCTAAACCAAAAGCGGCAAATTGGAGAAATGTTCCACTTCCAAATTATGAGAAGATGTTGAGACTTTATGGACCCAACCGAGCTGATGGAGATTTAGGCGGGACTGTTAAGGAGTCAAGAAAACAAGATTCGTCGGCCACTGATGAAGATTTTGTTGAAACTATTCAAGACATTGATGGCCATGTTGCTCGAAATGAGGTGAATTTGGAGAGTTTTGATGCTCCTCATTTTGATTTTACTATACCTGAAACACAATCACCAGACCCTTCTCCTATAGCAAGTGGTAGTAAAAAGAAGAAATTAAAAGTGGTTAAGAATAAAGAGTCAAACAATGAAATGATTGACATGAAAGAGTCAATGAATATGGTTGCTGAGGCACTACGTGAAGGAAATGAAATAATGAGAGAACGTCAAAAATATGAGCTGCCTCCAATTTCTGGTGAAGAAGCATGGAATTTAATAAAGGATTGTGGATGTGAGACAGCGTCATTGCCTGAGATATATTGTGCTGTCATGAAAGATGTTGGCAAACTTAGAACGATTCTACAATGTCCACTGGAAGTACGTAAAGCTGTGATAATGCAACTAGTCTTTGGTTCATCTGATTAATCATTCTATAATGGTGCTATTATGTTTATGAATAATTTATTTGCATTTTAATATGTTTTTTAATATTTGGAACACTTGTTTGAATATTTTAAAGGTTGTGCAATGTACTTAGTTTGAATATTTTATTCCGTGTTTTATTGAATCAAAGTTGTGGTTTAAGTGGTATGTAATGAGTTTTTTGGCGTGGTCGTGAGTTTCTTTTGTGTGGTAGTTTTTTTTGAAAAGTTTGCGTTGTTTGTTTTGATGTAATAATAAAAAGATATTAGATTTTAAGATTTTAAGGGTAAAAACGTAAATTAGTTTTAAAATACCTCCTCTCCCCTTGTGAACAAAACATATATTTAATTAAAATACATCACCTCCCCTCCCCTCCCATCTTTTGAACCAAACATATATTTAATTAAACTACCTCCCCTCCTCTCCCCTCCCTTCCCCTCCCCTTCATTAAAATCCCTCCCCTCCCCTCCCCTCATTTGAACCAAACAGACCCTTAGGGGAAAGGGATCCACATACATCACTTTTTTAATATATCATAGGAAAATGCTATTTAGCAAGAATTTTTTGATGCAAGAAAGAGAAGAATCTTAGGTGGCAATATTTAATTGGTCAAATTATAATCACCCTCTCTCCCATGTATGGTTATTCAAGTTTTTAATTGGTCAAATTTCCTAATTTTATGGATTCTTCTCTTTCTTGCATCAATAATTCTTGCTAAATAGCATTACTCTATATCATAATTGATTCTAAATATAAGATAAAAACTACTTTTTAGATTCATTGAGAATTCAATGTACTTAGTCATTAATATATACTAGATACATTAGTTTCTCAATAAATCTAAAAAGTAATTTTTCTCTTATATTTAGAACCGAAGATAATACTTTGCGGTCACGGTCTTATATTTTTACTTCCGAATCCTACACGAATAAACAATATGAGAGAGCAAGTGACAATCACGCACTACCAAAGTTAATACACGTGTGAGTGCTGACAAGAAGCGTAAAGCATAAACTCCGAATCAATCTCAAGTCGTGCCATTGTTTCAGGCGATAAAACCACCTCCAAATCAACAGCGCCACCACCTTTCCTCCCCGGAAATGCTGACATCTTCCCGTCAAACTTATTAGCTCCACCGCTCCTCACCGCCAACGGCCGCCCCCATCCAAAATCATTCTCATACATCGGAAACCTATGAGAACTACCCATCTGCAATGTCCCACCATCATGATTCCCCATTGGAAAACACTTCGGCTCAAGGTCCCAATTTCCTGCGACACGCCTCACCGTAGCATTATCATACTCCTTCACACTCTTATTCAGCTGCTCCGCACACCACGTAAGATCATTATCAACCACGTCACCAGCAGCTGCATACGTGGCAATGCTTTGAATCGCATTCCCAAAATAATACTGCGGTAACTTTGGCTCCAAACGGCTACGAATATTCACAGCCATTCTAAACGTCGTCGTTTTAGAACCCTCAAGTTTCCTAGCTCGTGTCACGCATCGCCACATCAGCGCGCAGAGTGACTGAAACGACGAAATCTCTGTCGTTTCGACGGTTACCGGAAACATAACCGTTGGATCGTTTCTGAACTTCGATATCATCTCAATCACGCAATCTTCCCTCGGCGGAATACGGTGGTAGTTCACTGTATCTTTTAGTTTCTGAATTGATTCTCGAGTGAAACTGAAAATTCTCTCCCGTAACGGCGCATCGGCGTCGAACGATACCTTAATTTCACCTTCCGGTAACTCGACAGGGATTTTCGACATCAAAATTGATTCCCGACGGAAATCCGGTAGCCGGCGGAAATCTGTGACTCCTCTGGAAACATCGGCGAACGTATTGAAGAAATTCCAGAGTGTGGAACCGTCTGTGACAGCATGGCTGACGGCGACGCCGATGAAGATTCCGTCAGCGAGGGAAGTTACTTGAACAGCCAAAATCGGTGAGAAATGAGCAGTGTGGTTGATTTTTCGGTGGAAAGGGAAGAATTGTTTGAATGCTTGATGAACATCAGGTGGTGATAAAAGGTCGGTGATGGTAAATTGAGTGGCGGTTGCATGGATGAAATCAGCACCGGCGTCGTTGCATGTGATGTAGATGTAACCATCGGAGTCAGTTACTAAACGGCCAGCAAGAGGGGGGAAGATTGATAGGGTTTTAGAGAGAGAATTAATAAGGTGAGGAATGAGTTTTTCAGAGGGTAGAGATGGTGCTGTGAAGAGACAGCCCTTTTGAATGTAATGGCAACAGAGCATGTTTAGGTCTGAGATCGAGAGTTTGAGATTATCAAGTGTTGATTTTTGGTGAGGGATAACAGTGGATTTTGAGAGGATTGTGACTGTGTTAGAATCATTTGAACAATGCTTTCCCATTTTGTTCTGATTTTTATGCAAGAGAGAGAAATGGATAGATGATATAGAACTTGGAAGTAAATACTACTCCAATTAAGTTCACTCTCTTTGCATGTGATTGAGATGGTTTGAGCCGTTGGGTTGGTTGTGTCCTATTTATATAGACAACCTTAAGAGGGTTGGTGCATGCATCCTCTAAATTGATGACAGATGGGATGACAAAAGGTTGGTGGCGTAGGATTTTTGTTTTTTGTTTTAACTGGTTAAAAGTTACTACCTCTAATAGAGACAATTGTATTGGGATGGAGGGAGTAACTTTTTAAATACATCGAAAGTTTAATGTATTTAGTTTAAATTATTGACTAGATACATTAAACTTTCAATGTATATAAAAAGCAATTTTTCTTTTATATTAAAAATTATGTATCTAGTTTATAATATGAATTAGATACATTAATAATTGAATGAATTTAGAAAATGATATTTTGATTATATATAAAACCCAAATGATATTCTTTTTTTTTTTGCAATAAGAAATGATATTCTTTTGTTTGTAGAAGGTAACTGTTCTAATAATTTAAATTTTTGTGAAATAAAATGTAAATTAAATTAATGATTGTTCAGAAATTTACTCATTTCCACTATAATTATATGTAAAAATTCACGATTCATTGAATAATTGGTGTATTTGTTCTATAATTATATAATAGATGCATTAGTTATTCAATAAATTTAAAAAGTGAATTCTAGCCAATAATATAATTGAATAGAGTAAAACTCGTTAATTACAAAGTAAAATTTTTAATCATTAGGCTATTTGACAAAAAAACTTATTAATCATATAAAAGAATCAATTGGTTAAGATTTTCGTTCTTTGTTGTACATATAACTGATCATAATAGTACTTTTTAAAGATAAGTTGCTTTGTTTTTTTCTTTTAGGTTATCTGTATATGATTAATTTCAATCAAAATTGACTTATTAAGAGAGTGAATTATTGTTAAGATAATCAATTTCTTAGCTATTTGGACCATTATTAAGAGAGTGAATTATTGTTAAGATAATCAATTTCTTAGCTATTTGGACCAACAAATACGGGAACAACTTTTATGATTTTACTCTATTTTTTTTTTCTTTCTCTTTTAAGGTGTATACTACCTATTATTACACGGTAAAACAAAGAAAGAAAGGTGTAAACCTATTTAGAATGCCACCGAACATTTTCCTTTAGGATGTTCGTATTATTTTTTTATTTTTTATTTTTGCTTTTACTACCAGTTTAATCTGGTTTTGGTGTGGATGTTCGTATTATTGATGTCAAAATAAAAATTGTAGATAGAATATTGAGTTTGTTAGTGCATTGAGGTCAAGCCGTTATGCGGCGGCGCTTGTCAATGTCGTCGTTTAAATATTGTAAAAAATACTACGGTTTGATTTCAGTCATTGAAATTGAAGAGATGAAGAAGAGGAATATTTCCCCCTAATATTCCGATTTTGCCTTTGAATAAAAATTTCGGAAAGTATTTTTTTTAAATTTTTTTTACCTTGAAAACATGTTAGAAATATTTATTCAAACACAGAAAATGAAGATTGGGGGGTAAAAGAAATATCGGGGTGGGAAGAAAAATTTTCATTGCAAATTACATATGGATATTGGTTTTAGGATACATACTGACTCACTTCTTTTTCTCCATTTATACAATGTGTACTGTAGATTCAATCACCCAGAAATGATACAAGGAAAATGAGGAATGTGTTCATGATTGGATGTGATCATATCATTCAAATCAAATTTATTTTTTTGTTTTTTTAATAAATCGACCTTTTTGTCACAAGGTGAGGACCTTTTTGTCATGATAGGGTAAGAATTAATTTTAGAAAATGTACTGAATTGAAAAATTTTAAGAGACTATTTTAGTAAAAATAGAAAATAGCCATATTAAAATATTTGAATGAATGTGCCAAATTTTAAAAGATTTTTAACTATCATAATTTTGAAGTTTGGATTTGAATTTATATTTTTCAAGTTACACCCGTATTTAATTAAAAAAATCGCAATACCAAAGTTATCCTTGGACATGATATTATTTATGTAGGAGTTAATGTTCAAACTAAGAATACTTCACTTATTAACTTTAAGAGGGGAATAGAGTCAAAAAAAAAAAAAACTTTAAGAGGGGAATTTCTAATCATTAAATTATTTGGCCAAAAATTTAACATCTCATTGGTGCTCTTATTGAACATTGTATTTAATTATTTAATAATAATTAAGGACTGAAGTAATATATTTAATAATAATAATAAGAAGAAATGTGATTAATAATAATTGCACTTGTGTGTATATAAAAGAAAACAAAGATAAAGAGTTAAAGCATTCGGTCAACAAAAAAAGAAATGAAAGAATACATTCAATGAATATAAAGAATGATGAAGAGAAAACTATATAGATAAATAAGAGAAAGAACACTTGGAATTGAACAATGAGTCCTCCATATTTTGTCCTCTCCATTTTGTCATTATTAAAAATACAAAAAAGTAAATTTTACGTTGAAAGCAACACTTTTAACTTCCTTGAATAAGTGGTTCCAAGATGCATCATTCATCCCACAAACCATTCCAAGGATTGTCAGAGATAAGACTATGGAAAGGGTGTAAATAAGCAAAACCTTCCTATAAAAGTCAGAGAAAATAGGGATTCCATTCTCCCTCAAACCATACTATATATCTTACAACTCTGCTTGAACAATGTACAAGTTAACTAGAGAGTAGAGAAGAAAACAATGCAAGTTTCCTAATGATATTGCACCATACCTACAGTCAGCACAATTCTAATGGGATGATAGCTGATCAAACCTAGCTTTGTTACAAGATTTCGATATAATAATCTAACTTGAGAGTAATCCCTCAAGGGATCTCTCAATGTTGATGACAACCCTACACATAGAACTGACCTCAACAAGAACAATTTTTCATACCAAGTATAACACTACAAATGATCATGTTTAGGAACAATGTTTGAGCCAAAGGAGAAATTCTCTATATTTCAGTACCTATGTTTTCCAGGTTTATGGCAAATAAAATCGTAAACAATTGAAATATATATCCCTGCATAGTTCATTGTGAAGTGGTTTTATCCGCTGAAGGTTTTTGTGGAGAACAATTAAGTATCACATTTGAATATATACCAGAAAAGATTGTTTTCAACTTGTATGAACAGCCCACAACTGACAGAAATTGTTGTGCCAAAGCATGCATCAGACTAGTGAAGTAATTTAGGAATATTTTCCACTAAAAAATAAAGACATGGTATGAAAATTTCAGTTATAAAACTGCAATAGGAATAAACTTCTACATAGTTCAAGGGAAGCGTAATGATTATTCAATAATAATTGCTGAAATAAAATAAATAACTGTACAAAATATTTGAATAAATGTATAAAATGAGCAACATAATAATTCAAGATCCTAAGAATGTATCAACTTTTGCATTTGCTGCTTTAGACAAGAATTTCATGCAAATAGGTGGTTGCACTCCGGCAAGAGCAAGAAAGGAGCTAGGAAGCGACCAAATGCCATCTCCACAAATCAAACCAGAAGCAACTGCTGATCCAAATGCATCAGCCTTAGCCTTATCAACCTTCTTCCAAATAAACAATATCAAGCTTCCAACACACATATCAATTGCAAAATAGCTTCCAATGTAGAAAGGTATAGCCATAGCCATAGGAACAGGAATAAACTTGGCATATTTCTCTCCGACCAAATCCCGAACAAGATTAATAATTATTGCTCCAACAAAAAACACGCAGCAAAGTACTAGACAATTTTTCGGCAAAGCGGAGACACCGTCCACGCCTAGTATAGCAATGTTTCGATAAACAAGCGCAAAAGGTGCAGGGTATGCTGAACCGGGTTGACCAAGAGTACCGAAAGCGTGGTAGAATAGCCAGAAAACACATGGTGATATAATACATCCCATAGCAGTTCCAATAACTTGACTCACAAACATGGATTTCGGGGAAGCCAATGTCATGTAACCTGTTTTAAAATCCTGCATAAGATCTGAAGCGGTTGAAACAATGTTCATCATGACACCACATGCTGCTAAACCAGCTATAATACCGCCGTTAGCTGAGCCTGCCCAAGCACAAATAATGAAGATTGCTAATTTTCCGTAGGTGGATGCAAGGGACCAATCTGTCAGTCCACAACCGTAAGCATTGCAAAAGGCTAGTGCCGGTCCAATGATATAAATGCAAAGTATGTGGTACCACTTTAGCTGGTAGAAAATGTAGGGGATAGTGACAGTTGAGATTATTGCAATTATGACATAGCCTGAGATAGCAAACCAAGAGGGAATTTGATCTTTGAGGAACATCTCGGTTCTACGCTTGTCATCGAACGAAAGTGTACGTGTGAGAGCATCATGGGATGGTACTACACCGCTTTGTGTTTTTGAGTTTATAAATTGGTTATACAAACCGTAAAGAGTGCGGCCAAGAACTTTGACAAAACTATATAGACCATCACCAAGAATCATTGATATGGCTATGAAAACTTTGTAGCCTTGAAGACCATGTAAACTACTTTGTTTGAGATCAGAAGGATACCAATCTCCTTTTTTATCTTCAATGAGAGGCCACATGACACCCCAAGAAAGAATTCCACCAATGAGTAGTGATATATTGATTATATATGGACATATCATCCCAACACCGACATAGGTAGCTGAAAAATCAAAGTAGAACATCCTTTGATAGGCTTCTAAACCAAATGTGGGGAAGCTTACAAATCCACAAGAATCGCCAGAAGTGAAAAACCATTGGAAGAAACCCCACAAGAAACTAAAGGAGAAGAACTTTCCAAGTGTTTGTACTTGCTTCTTTGCTAGTTTAGCGCCTTCAGTTGTATGGAAATTGTTGATAAGAGTAGCTGTTGCAGTACCACTTGGATATGTCAATCTGAAGTCAACAATCATAATCTTTCGGAGTGGAACCACAGAAAATATACCAAGAAAGCTAACAACAAAGAGAAAAGCAATCATCCATCCTAAATCAGGAATTTTAACATCCATCATGCCACTAGCAGCACTGCTTTGTTTTGCAACTGTTGGACTCATTGCAAACAAGTAACTACCAAAGCCGCCACTAAATGCAATGCCACTTGCAGCAACAACACAAGTCTGAATAACAGTATTCTCCTGTCTTGTAAACGGTTGATTAAGCAAACCCGATTTCGAAAGCAATTTAGTCCATGTCTTCACAAAGAAGAACCCTAACAACCCAGCCGAAACATTGAGAGAAGGAATAATACCAGTTGTAAGATTAAGCTTCATGACGATGAACGTGAAAAGCACTGATAACAAGAAACTCACGATTATAGCCCTAACCGTAATTTGTTTCTGCCATGCAGGCACTGATACTCCTTCAAACCCTTTTTCAATTGAAACCTCCTCCTTAAGTTCTTCTTCCTCCTTCGACATCATCACTGTTTCATCAATATTAGCCATTATTCTTGTTGAATCTGTGTGATTTTAGATGAAAGGAATATAAGAAATTGGAATATTATTATTATTGACAATGACTTGATAGTAGGGAGATACTCACTTGATATTTATAAGTAATCAGGTTGTATAAACTATAACCGAACCCCTTCCTTGATTATAGGGAAGAACCAACAAACTTACTCGGTTATCTTTTACTTGATTATATATTATTTATTTTTTTTATCTTGTCCAAACAAAGTTTAAATATGCGTAAAAAAAAACAAAGTGTAAATATATATATATGATATATTTATTTTTTTGACGCAAATTCATACTCCCTCCGTTTTTTTTTTTAATTGTCTTTTATTATCATATTTAACGTTTTTATTTAATTGTCCTTTTTGTATTTTATGGGTATGATTTGTCAATTATACCCTTTGTTAATTGCTCTTATCTTTTTCCATAAAACCAATTAATTAATGCTATTTTTTTTTGAAAACTAAATCTTTTTTAATTTTTTTTTTTGTTGGTACATAACATATTAATTTTTTTTTTGTACATAATATATTAAATCTATTGGAAATAAAAAATGTGGGCAAAAAAATAGGAATTTATTGGTGGATTAAAACGAGGGTATAATAGGAAGATAACGTACAAAAATACACTTTCTTAATTTGATGTTATCATTCTAAAAAGACAATTAAAAAGAAACGGAGGGAGTATGATTTTGTTATTGAACTGAATAAGAAAATTTCTTAAAATAATATTGTGATAAAAGATAACTTTTTTTTCTCTTCTTAACTTGCTTATTCAAGACGCTGATTTAATTTCCTCAATAAAGATAACTGATTTATTAGATGCAAAATATTATATAGCTAATAAAAAAAATCAATATATATTTACCTTTGGAGCGAGGGAGGTAAATACCTTTGTAAATGTACTTTGAGCCTAAGATCTTCTCTACCTTGGATCAGGGAACTATCTCCTCACCCTATATTTTTTTTATAAAAAAAAAAATCAATATAACTTCAAGGATTTGATTTAGTGGTAAAAAATTGCAATACAATATAGGGTTTTATTTTATGGAATATAATATAGGGTCGATAAAAAACTCGTCCAAAAGGCAGGGAAAAAAAGTGACACTAATCCTTTATTTTAGTTAATATTTTTTTTTTTAAAAAAATTGTCGAGATAGATATTTAAAAATATGTCAAAACATTAAAAACTATTCTGCTAAATTATGTTAAAGATTATTCTATATTTTTCATACCTTTATTTTTTTAGGAATATTTGGTTTTTGGAAACCAACAAATTATTTATTCTATACCTATATATCTATTACTATATATAAAAGGATACAAATTTTTGGGATGACTTTTTCATTATACATATTTTACCCTTAAAAAACTACAAAAAAAAAACAACTAAATATTTGTATATGTTGAAAAATAACTTCCACATAAAAATAGATTTTCAGTTTTTTTAGTAAATAAATTTTTTTTCTCTTAATAACTAAACTTCCACATAAAAGTATGTTTTCAGTTTTTTTATAGTAAAAAAAATATTTTTTTTCCTTAATAACTAGCCACAACAAAAAAAGAGGTTAAGTAGTTATCAATTAACTAAGTCCAATAAAAAAGGAGATTAAGTAGTTATTTATATTTGCACAATAGAGAATTTCGATCACAACAAATAAAAAAAAAAAGAATATCGATCAAACAAACGGAACGTGCCCGTTTGGCGGCTAGTTGAATAATAAATTCCACACAAAAATTGGATTTTGGTTTTCTTTTCTTTCTAAATAACTAAGCACAACCAAAAAGAAGGTTAAGTGATTATCAATTAACAAAAATATTTTTATTGGAATTGCAACATTATAGAGAATAAAAGAAAAATAAGAAAAAGATAACCAGAGAGACGCACACTACAACATATATAAAAAGTGGACACAAACGGGCACGGAACGTGCTCGTTTGCCGCTAGTGTCGCATAAAGACATTGAATTAAATGTAAATGTAAAAAACGGTTAATTGATAACTACTTAACTCCTTTTTGGTTGTACTTAATTTGTTATTAAGAAAAAAAAAGATTTTTTTTTACTAAAAAAAAAAAAAACTGAAAACCAACTTTTGTTTGAAAGTTATTTTTTAACATATACAAATATTTGAATAGAGTGAAAGGCAAAAGTGGCAATAAGAAAAGTCTACACCAAAAGGTATTCTCTTTAACATATACAAATATTATTTTCTTTTTAAATCCAAAAAAATATATATTATTTTCTTTTATATGTCCTTTTTTTACTATTCTTATATATATATATATATATATGTGTATGTATATTTTATGTTATTATATTTTATTTTTTTGACTATTCTTTTATATGTCCTTATTTGTGACATTTCTTATTATTTTTTTTTTTTGACACAAACAAAATGATATTCATTCATTCAAATCGACAGATACATCAAATACAACCACATATTCAACTTCGCTAAAAACGTAAAGGATGAATCTGCGAACAAACTCACAGCATCCGAGTTAATAGCATACAACGGCATAATGCCTACAACAAATAATATGATAAAATTAAAATCACCGGAATATCCATGCTTCCGGATCTGCAACGTTGATGCCCAAATCATTGATTGAATCTGTAATTGACCGAAGATAATCTTTCGAGAAGAATCAAAGAACACCGCAACAAAACGGGAAATCAAATAACGCCGCACAAGACGATGACCAACACAACGCCGCACTTAGACGACGAAATCACAAAAACACACAAAAGAAAAACTTAATCTATGTGAAAATCACTTATTTAAATTAAAAGAAAAAGAAAAAAAGGTGTAGAGGGGGTGATTCTAGGCCAAAAGTGACCCAAAATCACCCCTCTATGATGAACAAAGAGAGCTTGGAGACAAGAATTTTTTTGTAAATTAGGGCCGGTTAGGAGAAGTTTCTCAATTATGGAGCTAAGTTGTGCTGTCAAAAAAAATATATTTCTTATTATTTTATTACCTTATATATGTTAACAATTTTGTATATGATAAAAATTTAATGAAGATCAAAAATATAAAATATAAATTTCGGGGACATAAACCTAGTCCATAAAATAAAATGCTCGATCCTCATATGGCATATGCATTTTCTACCCCTTGAACGAGTATTATGTAAATGGGTTTCCTTCCGCATATTTTTTTCCTTGATTATATATGTTGACTTGTTATAATAATTATTACATACTATACATTTTAAATTATTTTTTGTTTTCCTAAAAAAAATTATATTTGTATCTTTAGTGCATTTCTTTATGAGCTTTTCGTATGGTTCATAAAATTTATTTTTTATGGATATAACAAAATTTGAGAAAATGATGGATTTGAGGAAATCATAGTTTGTTGTGGTAAAAACCATTTAAAGAAATGGACCTAAATTTTGTTCTTATTTTGCTTTTTGTATGGTTCATAAAATTTACTTTTTATTGATATAACAAAATTTGAGAAAATGATGAATTTGAGGAAATCATAGTTTGTTGTGGTAAAAAAAACCTAAAAAAATGCACCTAAATTTTGTTCTTATTTTATTCCATTCCATATTATGTTTTTTTGGTAATATAAATTTTATTTATGTCCCTAGAATTTTAATTCAAAAAATATAAAATAAAAAATAAAAGAAAAAACTTGTGATTTATAGATTGGAATATTGTTAAGATCCATCTTAATTACTAAAGATGAATCGTTTGGGAGAACATAAGTTCGACCTTTAAGTTAAATAAATTTTTGTCAATTAATATTTATCTCTCGTCAAACTCTGAATTACTAATACTAGAATAATATCATTCCCCTAAGAATCATAGAATTAAAAAAAATTGCATGCAAATAGGATAACAAGCATTTAATGGAAATTTATGGCCTAAAGCTAATTTTAAGAGAAAAAAAAAGTAAAGGTGCCTCAGTATGTGGTAAGGGCATCCCAGTCTTCTGTAATCATAAGAGAGAATTTTATCACAACCATCAACACTTCAATTAGAATATTCTAATTTAGAATCCAAATATATAGAAGCAATATGTCAAATAGAAAGTGACATTATTTTGTGTAAAAGACTTTACTTGGTCGTACACTACCATATTTCAATTTGATATTTTGTATAGATTTGTGTTACTTTGTAGTTAAATGACTACTATAGTACACAATAACAATAAAATTAGGCACATAAAAGTTTTTTAATCCCAGTTACCATTAGAAATGAACTTTTATCTTAATTCTAATTCTCATAAAATTATACTAGTATCATGTTTATGTTTTAATCACGATTCTAATATTGTTGTGATGAATTCAATTTTTTTAAAAGTACCAAATTCAAGCAAGATTTTGATAGACAAGGCTAATAATCAAGTTTATTCAAATTCATCAATTTATTCAGGTACACCTCACAATACATAACATAAAAATTCCAACAGAAAGTTTAGGACAACATTAATCAAATCAATTGAGCTCAACAATCTTGTTAACAATCTCTTTCAGATTTTTCTCAATTAGCTTTTCAAATTCTTTCAAATCTGAAACAGATAGATCATTAGGCAGCTGCTTATTTTTCATATACTCAATCATACAAATGGTCATCTCCTTCTCATGATTGTCGTGTTTTAGCTTTTTAAGTTGCTCCCTAGCTTTAGTAATCCTCTGTAAGAGGAAGCTCTCTTGGTTCACATTTTTTGCCCCATTTATTACAGATGAATTTTGATACCTCTCAATAATCTGCTTGGCTCCCGCTAGATCTGGCCACACCTCTGTTTTAGAATCAAAAGGATTTGAAATTATAGCACATGCTGGAATACCACAAAGAATGGTGAGTTCACTCACCTTCTTTATGATGCCCTTCTTTCTTTTCTTGTAGGTTGCCTTCCTTGCTGAATCATCAGAGATAAAGGCAAGTCTCACCTTCTTCCTAGTCATGCCGCAACGTAATTGCAAAGAAATGAACAAGGAATCAAAATATTTTTTGCATTTGTTTTCCCAATGCCTTATGGTTTTATAATGAACAACCGTGTAACATAGTTATCTCACTTTAATGTTTTTCTATTTTAATTCAATTTGTATATATACACCGGATTTTTAAAATATTATACAAATATGTTATAATAAAAGTTACACAAATACAACGAATCTTATCTTATCGAATAAATATTTATACTAATATTTGTTTTCTTCTTTTTTGGGTTAATTACTATGTCTATGTACGAAGTCTCATTGTCGTTTCCGTGCCACGTTGATAAAATATTAAACATATAATAAATTACTTTTTTTGTGAGGTAGCCTAGTGGCTTGAAAATCCACCATAAGATGAATAAATGGAGTGTCCTGGAATCTAACCCCGGCTCCTACATATAAAATGATATTGTCCCTACCAATTGAGTCAAGCTCTCGGGGACACATATAATAATTTATTATTGTCACAAAATGGAATGTTTTAAGAATTTTTATATTTATGAATTACGAATTCTTTGAATTAATGAATAGTCAAAATTATCAAATAAATAAATAAATAAAGGGTAGTCAAACAATGTACCCAAAAAAATAGTCAAACAATATATATAATTCTTCATTAAAAAAAATACACATAAAAATACTTCTATATGAGAATTTTGTATTTATCTTATTTGCACTGCATACAATAATCATGAGATATTTTAAAATGGTCAAAACAAATCCCGTAAATTTTTGCGTTATCAAGAATGGTTCAATCCATCTGTTTTTTCAAGGTCGGCTAACAGAATGCTTATTTGTGGACTCCACCATTTTAATTTTAGTCCATACATATTTAAAAATAGGCAAGAATGATCCCTATATTTTAAAAAATTATGGATTTTTTTTACCTTTTTTAAAATATAGGGATCATTCTTGCCTATTTTGCAAAATGTGTGGACTAAAATTTAAATAGTGGGATCCACTAATAATCATTTTGTTAGCTAATGTGGAAAAAATTAGATGGAATGAATCATTCTTGATAACGGAAAAATTAATGGGATTTTTTCAAACATTTAAATGTAGGACCATTCTTGACAATTTCGAAAAATATAAGAACTAAAAATATACTTAATTCTTTTTTTACATCTTGCTAGGACTTGAACTCTGGACATCCAACTCATTTAACCCTTATTTCAACTAGCATAATCGGTTGAACGACCCTTTACACCTCTGAAAAGATATAAATTAAGTTTTTTTTACACTACAACCAATGAGAACAGTCATATCCGACTAAAGCAAAAGTTAGTAAAAAGTTAATTGTATGTACTACATACGAACCTATATGTTTTGTTAACATTGGTTGTTGAACAAATAACCTCAAATTATCTAGGGATGGTGTATGAATCATCTATAATTTAATTATTATTATTACTATTATTAACGACAATTAGGGGTGCTCGCGGTTCTATTTGGATCGATTTTGAAAAAAAATGCATCTGATTTAAAGTTAATATTACTCGCAGTTATGTTCGGTTTTGGATGGCTAGTTAAAAAAAAATCGATCCAATATTGTGCAGTTTAATTTTGATTGGTTTTTTGGATTTCCAAATTACATATTTAAATTTTTAATTAAATATTAATATTATAAAGACACGGTAAAATAATATATTTGATGTAAGATATAATATATAATATGTTAAAAATTAATATTTTGCAATAATAATTATCAATTATATTTGAAATCTATGAAGTTGTAAAAAGAAATACATTAACTATTTTCGTAAGGAGGCTAAAGAAAAAGAAAACTAAAAAGAAAAAATTATTCACGAAGAAAGAAGGTTGTCATCGCATCATTCCTAAGAAGATCGCGAACGCCTTTAGAAGGAGAAGCATGACTCAAGAAGTCAACATGACGACATTTGATGAGGCTCCGAGTTTAGCGAAGAAATCTGCACATTGATTTCACTCACTAAGTGTGTGATAGAGAGAAAGATTAATTTGAGAGATCAACCTTTTTTATATCTTGGATCAACACAGCAAGAATATGATACTTAACTTGGGGATCTTAGATAAGGTTGACACAATGTAAAGAATCAGAGTAGAAAACAAGTTCATCAATATTCATATCTCTGGCCAGCAAGAAACCCTTGTAGATAGCATATAGTTCAACGAGCAAAATGTCAGGTGGACTGGACTAGGGCCCAAAAATAAATAGCATAGGCCCAATAGCAAGATGGCTCATCCTTCAACCCGTATAATTCAAATTGGATGCTTGGCGGGAAAGGCAACATGGAGGCGCCACGTCCGAAAGCAGGCAACCTCACCGGAAGGAGTAACTGTTTGGATAGTGGACCGGTCATGGATTTCATCATTACTAAAAGCCCAAATAAAGAAATGAAGCGGCCCAAATATGATCAACAGAAACGGGCGGGAAAGATGTTCCCATCATCTCCACACATCACCCCATGTTCCCCACTAAGTATTAAAGTAACCGCCCACCACTCATGTATTCCACTATCTGCAGGGTAGTTATTTGATCAAAATATCTTGACATTATGTCTATAAATAGGACCTGGACTGAGAAGAAAAAGAAGGCAACGATTTTCTATCATTCTTAGACAAATATCATTATATTGTAAAGTACTTTGTAACCCCCATTAATTGTTCACCAGAACATCAGGTGACTTTGGAATGAAGCCTGAGAAGCCTGCAAGATATTTGATCACCATACAAGAAATTGATGGAACTATTGATGATATTTTAGATTCTTCAATTTCCCTCAAACATTCCTAGACCCTTGCTTCTTGTCTTTACTTCACTAAATTTGAGTCTTCTAGTGTTATTCCACTCTTGGGTGCTCTCACAAGTTGACTCCCATGAAATTTGGATGAAAATGAAGATTATGGAGGATTTAGGGGAGGGGAGGTTTCGACATAAATTGGAGTGAGAATGAATTTTTGAGCTTGGTTTTTGCTTAGCCCACTCCAAGGAACTCATTGATAGCTTGATTATAGTGATTCTATGATTATTTTGGTGAAGAATTGAGGGGTTTGGGTGGTGGTGGTGATGTGAACAGAAATTTTTTAAGGGAGAAGGGAAAAATGGCAGCGTAACGTAACAGTATTGAAAGTTGGTCGCCTTTTGAAGGAGGGAAAAGTTTCTAACTAATTGCCTACATGCCATTGCTATTAGTGCATTACAGCTCAATTTAAGTTGCTTAATTGGTAATATGTTAACACTTTTAAAAATTTCTAATTTGCCCTTACTAAATTTATGGGTTTACTAATATATTCTTGGTTAAATTCCTAACCTACTATAAGGTTGTACTAATAAATGAGTATTTATCATTTACTAAATTTTGGCGTATTACATATATGACAATCTCGGCTAACAAGTTATTTATTTTTAGGTGTAAACACTTTTTTAAGAGATATCTGCAAGTGAGCCAAAGAGTTGTACATTGGTTTGAGGGTCAAGTTATGTTTTTGAGTAGATTTCAACCATTACCTTGATAGAAAAGGAATAGGCAAGAACATGCATAATGATTGAAGCAATCAAGCCCTTTAACCCATTGATTCTCCTTATATCAGGTTCTTTAGCAAATAAAAGTAACTTACCAAAGAAACATTTTATCTGAATAATTTGCACTAATTACATATTTACAACAGAGAGGAAGAAACAAATTAAAAATGAATAAACAGATAAACTTGTTTGTTCCTACAGGTCAGAAATTCGTTTCAGACTCGGAAATTCGTTTCTTGTATTGAGCGATGAAAGTTGTAGCTCTCATGTCAATGACGGGATCAACTACACCCCAACAAAAGTTGTGCTTCAATTTGGAAGCGGAGGTCTCAATTTATATGGTACTAATTACTTATAAACACCCTTTTTGTTAAACCAATACAAAGGAATCTGATTCATACCATTGGGGTGAATGAGTCCAATCTTCATGGTTCAAACTTTGTTAGAAAAACAACTCCCATTCAAAAGTAAATGTATATGAACAATTCAAACCTATGTCTCTGACTACAAAGCGGCCATAGTACTTTTCTATTAATCAAGGTTATGATTTACAAAATACAACTTCTATTTAAAATTAAATAATACGGTCCAATTTACAAAATTGCCTCTGAACGGCGAGCCTACATCAGTTATTCTTATTCCCACAAAAATCTCAAAGTTCAAACAAGGTCGCATGGAACAGTAAATTTTGATTCAACTTTTGCAAAAGGTACATTTTCTGTTGTCGAATGCTTTTTTGCTTGACTTGATTAGTTATGTGTGATTGGTGTCGATTGTCTTTCTTGCTCTACAAGATATGTGAACTTCAGTTTTTCAAATGCATCCCCTCACGCCTAGTACCATATAATTAATTTTTTAGTGTCTAAATCAACTTTACAAAATTGGCCTATAAGTCGATGGTTGATACTCTTTTTAAACTCATTTAAGACTTTATCGATTAACATAAGAACTGCAGTTTTGAAAGCAGAGCCTAGTGAGAACCTATATATACCTTTGATAATTGACATAACCGCATATATATTCATTTAATTTTAATTATTGTAATCAACATGTCCATATCATTCAGCAATGGTTTCAAATTACCAATGTTAAAAAGTCATTATTGGATCCAGCTGGTCAAACATTTGATAAACAAAGCAACATAAACATTATAAGCTGCACCACACCTAAGTTCCCAATGAACTTAAGGAGAGCTGAAATGTTTATCAAGTACTCCCTACATTAACTATGCAATGAATCTAAAAAGGTTAATTTTGCTTATATTTTGTTACGGAGGGAGTAATCATTAGAAGGACCTCGAATTCTTCAATATGCCACCATACATTTTAAGGGAAAACAATGCCATATGGTTTCACTTTCACTAAGTTAATTGATGAAAATGAAACATAACCTAATACATGGAATTAAATATAACCTAAATGGAAACATCACACAAGTACAACTATGAAGAAGATCTATAACAAATGAAAAGAAATTCAATTTGCAACCACAAAACCCATCCCAACTTATGCTGCAAAGACACCTACGAGAAATCATGAACAAAACCACATAGAGCATATAATACACTAGAAACACTTAAAAAGAAACCAACTTTATTTAATTTTTATAAATAATTAAAACCCGGATGAACAATTCCAAATCATCACATCACATGATAAACATTTGCATACTTACTTCATTACCATCTTGCATTAAATAAAGCAACACATATGCATTCAAATCCAACACTAAATTGAAATATATATACATCATACATTTTTTCTCATATACTTCAAAGTTCAAACCTTAGCAAACACCGGTAGCGACAAACTCAATAATCTCGGTAATGACCCTCTCCATAACCATCTCTAGCAGAAGCAACATCACTTTCAACCATTTCCGCAAGCTTGCGTTCTTCATACCTCATCCCTTCTTCGAGAGCAATTCCACTCAGTGCCGCAGCAGCAGCACCAACAGCAAGCCCAGCACCTAACCCCATTTTACCGCCTTTAGGCCTCGCATCAATCGAGGTGGAATATTCAAGCGGGGCAGACGGTCCACTCGGCCCAGCAGCAGCAGCATAACTGCTGCTGCTGCTGCTGGCACGATCAAAGAAAGGCCTCGGCGGCGGTGGAGGGTAAGGAGTGCCTGAATAGTACCCAGGATAGTAACCGCCATTGAGGGAATCAGGGTAAGAGGTGTAAGAAGTGTAAGGTGGAGGTGGTGTCTGAGAAGGTAAATCTACAGAGGAATATCCTCCTCTGTAATAAACAAAGGAAGGATTGGAATTAGGATTAGGATTAGGTCTAGAATAAGGATTAGGATTAGGGTTAGGGTTAGGGTTGAGATTGAGGTAATCAAAGGTTTGTGGCTGTGGCGGAGGAGGAGGAGAGCGACCGAGGAGGCTAATTTTGAGGTGAATTTTACCTTGAGGACGACCGGAGGGTCGAACGAGAGGGAATTTCCGGACGACGGTAGAGTGATCGAGTTCAGGAAGGTCTTTGAGAGGGAGGCGAAGGGTGGCGACGAGGGGTTTGGGGGTATCGGAGGGTTTGGAATGAAAGATCTCGAGAGTGAGAGTGGTGTCTTGAAGAGGAAGTGGAAGAGAGAGAGTGAAACGTTCGTTCCAGACAGGGGAAGTGTTGCCGGAATCGTCGGATTTGGTGGCGAGTCGACGGTCAGGATCGAGCCAGAAGACGACGTAGGGTTTGAGATCGCCGGTTTTCCAGTTGACGTTTTTGAGGTGTTTGGCGGAAACGATGGTGAGGTCGAGATCTACTGATTTGGATGGTGGTGGACGTGAAGATGCCATTCTCTTTTTCTCTTCTCTTCTGTTCTGTTCTCAACTAACACTGGTTCTTGGTTTGGTACTAATCTTGTAGTAATAGGAAATTTATATATATATATATATATATATATATATATATATATATATATATATAATTATTTATCAATGAAACTGAAGTGTGTTTTGTTTTCTTACAGCAATGGTGGATTCTAGGGTGAGGGCTCTATTAAGTGTGTACCACTTAAATTTACCGTTCGATTTAATAATTCAACATGATTTAATAATTTGTGACCACACTAGATCCAATTTCTTCCTCTCTCTTGGTCAGATTTAGCAGAAATAAATGAGAACATATGCATCATTTTTACTGCCCCAACATCCTTCCAACCTGATAAACATGGCAAAATACTTTCTTCTTCTTTTTTTTAGAGTAAATTTGAAGATGATTGTTTGAAAATTAAAGAATTACAAAAAAAAAGGGGGCAAATTAACTTCAAACAATAAAAATTGATAACAAAAAAAGACATCAACCACAAACCTACAATTAAATTCATGGAACAATAATGGATGACATATACATCCAATTAAAGACCATTACAGTTTTATGAAAAATGTAAACCGCCAATCAAAGCAATTGCAGCAAGAGAAACACTAAATATGCCAACTTCCCATCATCGAAAAAGATCAATTTAAGAGTACCAATTTTGTGCTGGTGGTGGAGAATGAAATACCAGAGAAAGCAAAAGTGCAGGCGATAGAGAAACTGAGATCTACCAAGAGAGAGAAAAAAAATTGGATCTAGTGTGGCTATGAATTATGAGATCACGTAGACTTATTAAATCTAACGGTGAATTTAAGTGGTACACCGGTGAGGGACTTAATAGAGCCCTCACCCTAGAATTCACCTACAGCAATATACGGTAGTAGTACTGATCCTTGAAAAACAAAAATAATGTATCAAAAGATTTTGCATAAAAATTATCTAAAAAAATAATTCAAAATCTTTTTTTAAGTTAAGATTTTCTGTTTTCTATAAAAAAAATCAAGATTTTTGCTATTCTTATTTATTTTATAAAATTTATATTTAAGTTTTCTCATTTTAATAAATTCTAAAGTTTTGTAAAGAAAGAGTATTTTATAATACATGTTCATTTTTAAGTGTCCGTTTAAAATAGTATCACCAAATTAAGAAAGTGTATTTTTACACCTTATCTTTCTATTATACCTTAATTTTAATCCACCAATACATTCCTATTTTTTTGCATACACTTTCTCTTTTCAATAAATTTAATATATTACGTACAAAAAAATAAAATTTAATACTATGTTATGTACCAAAAAAATTAGCTTTCCAAATATATAGCATTAATTAGTTTTATTGAAAAATACTTCGTATAAGATTAATTGACAAAGGGTACAATTGACAAATCATATCCTTAAAATGCCAAATGGACAGTTAAATAGTAACGCTAAATTCGACATTTTTGGACACTTAAAAAAGAACGGAGATAGTATCATTTTAAACATGTTTTAAAAAAAATATTCAAAAGTTTCATTGATATTTAACCAATTTTTTAAATTTTGAAAAATTTCAGGGAAATAAATTGTTTAAAAGAGGTAATTGGAAAAAAATCAACTTTGATCGATGGAACTATGGAAGAGAATAAAGCAAAATTCGAATGATGATGGTTAAGGTTATAAAACCATTAGAAATATACTCGAAAAGAGGAATCATACTCATTAAGGATGGGAGGATTGATCAAAGGGTTAAATAGGAAGGAACCAGAGGCGACCCACACTCATGTGCAGGGTGTGCGATGATGATATTGGCCTTAAATTAATAGTTATATATTTTTAATGTTCATAAAATATTAAGTATGTATTAATAAATTATGGTAGTCTTTAATGTTTTCGAGTGCAAGGAGAGTGAATTGTCTCCAATGAAGACCTCAATTGTACCTTCAGTGTGATCTCAGCCACACATCAGGAGAGAGAGTGTGTAATAAATAAATAAAATAAAAGTGACGTGATCCAAAGGTCATATCTGCCACTGCTCCCCCTCCAGTGGCAATTCACACTGGAGGGAATCCACTCTCGAATGCAAGCTCCTTAGTTCAAACCACTACATTGTCTTTTTTTTTTTTGCATGATTTTAGTTCTTGTCATTTTAATCATTGATTATGATGTCTTTCTTTTATGTCATATACAATTATAATTATTTTTATGTGTTTTATATATTATTTAAAATTTAAATAGAAAATAACTTTTTAAATATATATTTTTTTGCACTTTTTTGGGTACATTTTTGCATTTTTTATTATGGGTCATTTTTAAAATCGCCTCCAAATAGTGGGGAACGGCCCTAAAAGGAACAATATGCATGTTCAAAAATCAAGAGCATAAATGACACTTAGCCACAATTGGAGAAGCCAAAAAGGACCTTAAAGTGTTGGGAAGAGAAGTTTGATATTACCCTGAATAAAGATTTATTCAAATCATTCATGGATTTGTATAGAAAAGTCAACACTAACTTGCTCAAATCAATGATTTTTTTTTCTTTAAGGATTGTTCTTGCTATAGCTATTAAACTTTTTCCTATATACACACATGGCCGTATTTAAGGAATGGCGAAGAGGGCGACCGTCCTAGGTCCATAAAAATATGTTTGAAACTTGGGCCCCAAAATATTTTTTTATGGGACTATTAGGCCCGGCAAAAACAAAACTCAAAATTCTTATAATTTGTTTGTCGTTTATTATTCTCTCTCGGTGAACGTATAATTGTATCAATAATCTTGGTAATTGGTACAATGATATTTGATATATTGTAGTTGATACAATGATACGTAAGTATTAATGATCAAATTTTCTCTCTGCGTACATATTCCTTGCGCATATCAAGTATCAAATTCTTTGTCAGACTGCATTCGTTCTACTTACTCAGCATTGCACGTCCAATTTTTCTTCTTTTCACAATCTCGCTGCATATCAACATACATCCTCATCTTCCTCTATTTTCTCTCTACAAGTCGGCAACTCATCAATCATTCATAATTTTCTTTTATTGAACATATTGATGTGAACACAAATAATAGTGATTTTGAATGATTGCATGTAGAAATGCACGTATAAATTATTTTGTATGAGTATTTAGATATTAAATACAAAATTTAATGTTTTTTAGGAATTCAAATTTTTTATACTACTCATTAGTTATGGCCTAAATTATAGGTTCGACCTTAGGCCACCAAAATCTTAGACACGACCACCCACACACACAAAACTAAGAAGACTAGATGTTCCTGATCAATAATATTTTGAGGTATGGTAAAGTTATATGTAACTGCTTTTGTACTAAGAGCAATTAGGTTATAAATTCCTATTCTCTTCCGGAATGCACCTCTCTTTTAGCTCTAATCACCAATAACAATCACAATAGATTGAACGTACTGAGCTAAATTTTGAGGTATTTGAATTGACAATGAGTATGATTTAAGAAGGTGGCATTAATAAATTTATGAAAATTTATTCATTTTTAGTCTTTATGTATCTTATAAGGACTAATTTGAGAGACAAGATATCTATTTTTTGTAAAAAAAATAATTAAAATATAGGTTATTCTTACAAACTCCAATATTATGAGGACGAAAATACAATTAAAATTTAAGAGTCGTGTTAAATATGTTTATAGGACACTTGTTAAGTATACAAAAGAAAAGAAAGAGAAATTTATGACCAAAGCTATTGACAAACTTAAAACCTACTTAATATATAGAAATTTATGTACACCGCTAGAACTTCACAAACAAGAGAGATATTTGTTTAGGCACAAGCCTAAATATTTTATATTTAGACACATACACAAATTTTTTAAAAAATTAATAGAAATAATGATAAAGTGTTGGTAAATGATATAACTAAATTATTTTATATTTAAACTTTTTCAGTTATGAATGTGCCCAAATATTTTTTATTTGGGTTGTGCCTATATTAGAATTCCTCAACAAACAAATTCAATTGCAACTTATAAATCAATTACATCTCACAAAAAAAAAACTTATAAATCAATTACATAAGAGGTTATGGGTTTTGTAGCAATCGTCTTAAAATTATTCTTGGTATACATCATTACATCTATCGATTAAAACCTGAATAACTCACACAAGCATTCAAGGATTTAACAGAAATTAATGAGGAAACTCCAAAAACAAACTTTAGGATCAAATATACATGTTTAAACATCAAAAACAAACTTAAAATTTTAACAACTTTAAGATGATTCATAGAAGATCAGTATTAGTTAACTAAATTACACCATGTTAATCATAAAATTCTAAAATTAAAATTCAACATCAACAAAAATAACAAAACCAATGCATCAATACATCTCCACAATTCACAAATTATTTTAATTCAACCAAAACCAACTAGTATCATAAAAAAATCTCAATCTACCTTGCATAACAGAATCATCATAAACAGAAAAAGAAATTAACCGAAAAAGAAAGGACTAATTGTATCACTCATAAGCATAATCACAAGTCTTAACTCTTAACTACTATCTCTCAAACTTTAACATCATCATCTGTAAAATAACTGCAAAGGTGATGAATCAGGCTTGATTTTCTGAAGTGTCATAGAAAGCAAAATATTCCCTTCAAGCCTATGTCCTTTTTCATCACTCCTAATCAGAGGAAACGATCCAACTTTTCTTCGATCGAAAGCCTTCGGAATCGGAATCTTCACCCTCCCAATCACAATTTTACCACTAGATGTACCAGGATCAACCAATGAATTAAACCTCTGTACTTCAACATTCAAAAAAACTTTACCATCAAGATTCTCTAACAAAAGAACATCTTCTTGATTCCATTCAGGTGCAACAAAACCTTCAACAACCTCAGTCTGAAATTCTTCACCTGGTTTAATCCAATACACAACATTGTGATATTTCGAGAATCTGTCGAGTCCTTCTGCTCTGTAAATCATCACATGCAAACCAATTTTGAATTCTTGATTGATTACGTTTTTGTTCTTGTTTTGAAATATTGTTACACGTTGTTTTGTTTGCTTTCTTTTCTTCATTGGAATAACATTCAGAATCGCAGTCATGGTGGAAATTTGAAGAAAAGAATTCACGTACAAAGCTATAAACAGAACAAGAAAAATACATTCTGAGTTTAATCCATTATCATGAATAAGTGATTAACGTGGGAGATTAATCGATTATAAGAACTTGCAAGAAATAATAAAAATTAAAGAAACAGAGTGAAATATTTTACCTGAGAAAAAGTGGAATTGTGGAATTACGGAAGAAGTTGAGATTGAAGATTCAGTTACTGAATTTTCTAAGTTAACTTTGACTTGGTAGATTCTTTAAACTGCTTTTTGGATAAGTAAGAGATGAAATAACTTTGCGAGAAAATCCAGTAGAAAAAATAGGACTCTTTTTTTTTTAGGTACAT